>OX578133.1:68820440-70314084 GCA_951213105.1 Amaurobius ferox | reverse complement strand
AACAGTGAATGATCGGATTTACTTGAATACGCTTCAGTTTCATTTACTTTCTTTGTTACGTAACCTTTGAAACACATATTTTTATTCATCAAATCCTTTGATTCGGTGCAATTCAAGAATACCATTTATTATTTGCTCAATAACTTTTCTGTACAAGTTTGAGTTTTGTTTTTTCTAAAGACATCACTGAAATGAAATGAAAATAAAATTTTGGCGATAATACGGTGCAGCACAAAAGAAAGGGTTATTTAACGCCATAAAAATAGATTTTATATTTATTGCCTAGTCGATTAATATCACAATGCGTCACATATACGTAAATAATTATTAAGATAGTTTCATATTTTCAAAATATAGTTATCCATAACGTTATGAATATATTTGTTTATATATTTTTAGAGCAAGAAATAAACTTATCTTCAACTAAGATCTACTACAATACTCACTTGAAAATAACTAAAATTGCATTCCTTCAAATTTGTTATATCCTTCATAATTCCAGTCTCATCACCACTATTTAGACAGTAGTTTAATTGAATGTTACTTATATTTATGTCAAGTTAGCGCATAGTTTTTATAAATGCTTTTCCTTTATTTTGTGTTATATTCTTCATTGATTTAGTTTCAATCAGTGCTATTTTTACACTTTTTTGATTGGAGAAATTAACCTACATAGTTTTTAAAACTGGTTACTTTCTTTTGTTTCATCCTTGTAATTTCGAATTTATTTGATCGAATGACATTTAATTCATAAAGTTAGCTAATATGACTTCTGAAACCAATCACGTCCTCCATTTTGTAATATAACTATTATTTCCAGTCACATTGATTGGTATTTTTATAGTAGTCTGTTTGTATGCTATCTGCTATTTTTACTTTATTGCTTTTGTTGAAGTTATCCCATTTAACTCCGAAAAATCTTGCTTCCTTCATTATGTTATATACCATTTATTATCATGATAATTGCATGTGGTTATCTTTATTTTTATGCCTCTTCGGTTTTCATCATATTTTACTCCTATTTAGTTACTATTTTGGATATTTTCCTATCTTTCTTTATAAGGGTTTGTCTTCCCCACTCTAACTTCTCACATTTTTTTTTTATTTTAACCAGAAATTTAACGATTTTAATTGTTTTCTCTCTGAGTTTTAATTTGCATTTCATATCAGTGTAGTCTTTCAGTCCCGTTTCCTACACCTTCGTGTTTGAGAACGGAAGACCTTTTACCGGTACAGGCCAATATGTTTATAGTGGGGTTTCTATTTCAATATCTGATACCACCTGCTTACAAATTCTCGTTTTGGGTGTTCTAGCTGTGATCGAATGTCTTTTGTAGCCACGACGTAGTTATTTCTTAACGTCTGTTAAGAGCGCACTGCTTTTGATCTGGGAAAGAGGACTTAAAACGTCATTGAAATAATTGTAGTTACTTAATTTTCGATTGCTGCTTTCATTGGCATTAAGTTAAGATTTTACTGTAAACTAACAATATATCAGATCTTTGGGTTCAGTGACCAATCACAACGCTGACTTGACAAGTGTGTAGATTCTATTTAAGAAGGTATCAAAGTTTTCGGCAGATCGCTTTCTCACAATGAGTCCTAATGGTGTGGTTATGTGGCGGAAGGTTTCGAAAGTGTTCGTACTTGAAGAAATCCTTAGTTGCAAAGGCCGTAAATGGTTGTTCGATTTGACAATAATGTTTTTATCGTGGGTTTCGCATGGGTTGATATAATACGAAAGGCTATGATAAGTATGACCATTGGTACGTAAATGTATTTTCTATGAAGTTTCGGTAATGTGGTCCATGTACAAGAATATGTATGCATATATTTATTCAAGCAAGAAGTCGTGTTGTTTTGTTCAATAAATATTTTAATTAAATTTAGTCTGTGCACATAATTCCCTGGAAGTCAGAGTTCATTGTTTACTTTTCAACAAGACGGAATTTTAAATTAGGTCACTTAAGAGAAAGTTCCCTTTAGCTCAGTTTCAATATTGAAGCCCCAAAAAAATATTGTACACATATACAGATGCGGTTTACACATTTTTAGAACACATTTAAAGAAGTATAATTAAGGTTTGAAGAAAAAATATTTATTTCTTAAATTTTCTATCTAATGGCCCTTTCTCTGGACTATCATTCTACGTACGTCTTGATTTTTAAGATAAGAGTACTTTTCTTAAAGTTATGAGTGGTATTTTATTCCACGTCTCATTCACAGTTTTTCATAGTCCATCTATTGTTTTAAATCTGCGTTTAGAAAGTTCTCTTTTTAACAATCCAAAAGCAAATTAATCTATTAGTGACACATCAGAGGACTTTGAAGGAGTATGTGCAAAAGGTATAGCTTTGATACCTGACCTGTATCTTTTGTCATTTCTTCAACAAAATTTAGAGGTAGAATTTTATGTGGGATTAATAGCGGTATCCTGTTTTATTCTAACATCACCTCATAAACGCTGAATTCGAGTTCAGGGATGACTGAAACGGGTCTTCCATCGAAAGCTTCAATTCGAATATTCGACACTCTCACAATACTTTCTCTATACTATGTTTATTGGGAGGACAAAATATGTTTATTTTACCGTTTTAAGCAATTACATATTAATTTTACCATAATGAATTTTACATATTTAAACTGTTTAAATTATAATGTAATATAGCTTGTAAAATACCCTTCTAATTCCTGAATTGACTTCAATATAATATAAAATTTCCAATAACCTAATGACTAGAGTTCGACGAAGGAATCACGACATTTAATAAAAAATCTGATGTGGGCAGCTCATGACTTTCCTTATATAATGCAATAAATTTACTACTTTTACAGTTTAAAAAAATGTTATTCTTATATTCTTTCCAAAATATTAAATTTTCTTCAGTTAGTCGTCATTTTCATTTATTTAACGTCATTTTTATACATTTGGCGAGATTTTCGTTAATTTGGCAACATTTAAAAATGTCTTCGCTAAATTCGTCGCCAAAATCTCGCCAAGCGTTATGGACGGAGAAATAAGTTATTCTTACAGCAGATAAATGACTATTGGCGCTCAAATACAACAGTATTACTCAAAGTAGCTTTTCTCGTGAATGGAACGAGTTAGATCCACGAGAATGATGTCACCAAGTTTATTGCATGATATTACATATGAAAAGTTAACATGTTTATTAACAGTTAATTATTTAATTTATTGGATTTTTTGATTAATTTATTTGAAAAATGTGCAATATCTGGAGAATGGTTCATGCTAGCGTTCTAAAGTTTATGTTAATTATTTTTTAAGGAAATATTACATAATAAATGTCTATTTGCGTAACTTTATTAAAGGTTTTGATTTTTTAATGATTTTTTCAAAATTTCACTCGAAAATTTAGGAGGGTTCTGAACTGAACAATCGATTGTATTTTAAGACAATAGGCTTCCAATATTTACGGATTGTGATTTTTGTACCAAATTTCATTCGAATCGCTCCATTCGTTCGTGAGATATCGTCTCCACAGACTCACTGACACACACACACACACACAGACATCACTTCAGAAATGTCCGTTTCGTAATCAGGGACGCTTGATACGTGCTCTCCCGTCGAAAACTCGAATTCGAATTTTCGACCCCGTCACAATACTTTCCTTATATATTATGTATATAAGGAAAGTAATAAACAAATGTATTTACAGCTAACTTCGCTGGGAACTCAAAACACATTTTATAAAATACAATCCTATATACAAATTATTTACATTACAAATTCTACCCGAGACATATTAATCTACAATGGAATTCAACCCTAAATTATTACTAAACTGACTTCAATCTGAACCTATGATAATCAAACTACGACACAATAGATATACTCACAAGATTGTAGGCTATATTCTCGATGGTGCCCTTCCATGAACGATTAGAACACATACACGCGCGAACTCGACAGAATGACAGATACGTAATTCTAAAGCCAGCCCTTCTTATAGATCTGGCCAATCGTGAGTATACGATTTTTCGGAATGAAAGTTGAGAAATTAAGGACATATATTAAAATCAGGAAAAGTAGAATGAGAATAAAATGATAATAAATAATAGAATCCTCACAAGCTTTACATCTTCAATTTCTTATAACTCGATATTAAACTAATGTGTTTGTACTCGTTCGCCCGGATTCCAGTTCTATACAGTTTCCAGTACACTGTACCTGGTATTTTGGAGAATTTTCTTCTTAAGTTAAAGAAATTAAAAATACTTAAAAGTGATATTCTTATTATATAATACTTGATTCCTTGCAAGCCTCAGATTTCTCCCAGTTGTCTCACCAGAGATATTAAAGCATGTTTGTGAATTTGAATAAGCCACCCTATTTGTGACCTAATAAAATGAAAAGGGAAAAGTTCTCAGTCTTGAAATTTACCAGGCTAAGGCTATGGGAGTAGGATAAGACATGGTAAAAAATTTGACGATTTAGAGTCTCTCCCCCATTAGTTTTAAAAGGCCAAACAGATTTTTAATTGCATATTTAGCTAAATTAACGTTGAATTTCAACGCTGAATTTCAGCCGCCCAGGTAACAGTCAGACAAACTTTATAACCACGCTTTAGGACCAGTAAAATCGTTTCATCCTAAGTACCCAACTTCTTTAGGTTCCAAGATATTTAAATTTGCGTGAACATCAAATATCTTCAAATTTGGAGTGCACAATGTTGGAAAAATGGGCGCATCAGAAAAACAAACTAGATAAAAAATAAATAAAAAATTGTTTTCATCTGCTGAAATATGTAGAAACATCTGTGCAAAATACAAAAATTTTCAAAAATGGTCATGCAACCAAATATTCTTTTTTTTGGGGGAGGGGAGTTCAGATGGAATGATCCTAACAAAATTCTTTGATAAAACAATTATAATCACTGCTTAGGCGTGATCAAGAGCTGTTTCTCCAGATATTAAAAGTTTCACTTTTTTGCGTTGACCAATATATTTCCTGAAGAAATCTAGCAATTGCCATGAAATTTTCTAAGAATATTTTAATATATAATAAGTATGAGTATTTTTATTTTAAGTGAGATCGAGTGATAAGTAAAATATTATTTGTTTTGTTATTTTCCCACATATTCAGCAAGCCCTGATTACAACTTTGCTACAAATTTCCATAATCCCTAAATTTTCATTTGTAGTGGAAGTCATGTATTAGGAGTATTATATTATTTCTAATCATTAACGAAAATATTAATTCTAAAAAATATAAAATATTTTTTTAAGATATCATAATATAAAATTTGATGCATGAATTAAGGAATTATTAATTAAATTCATTTGAAATATCGTGTTTAAGAAATTGATTTCTGATTTAATTCATTTCTTAGCATACCAATATACAGTTGTAACCATATACCTACAGAAATCTGATGTGAAAACATGACATGATTTTCGATACAAACTCATATTAATTTTCTCTTTCATGAACCATTAAATTGGGTTTATTTGATCAAAATGACACGGATACTGATTTGATTTTTCGAATTTGCTATATTAATGCATTTGTTTTTTTATTTATTAACTTTACGCATTTTAAAACGTGTCCAATTTTTCTTTTATTCCAGAAAATTATTAATGAAGATCCTAGAGCAATAGAGTTCATCTTATTCGGTTTGTGGTCAAAAATTCCGTATGAGACAATTAATTATGTAATTCATTTCAAGATATTCTGTGTTTTACTCTGAGTTTAATGATTTTTGCAGGCCTATTCACAAAAAAATGCCTGTTCTATTTTTGCGAGTAGAACCGGCAAAGAGCTGCCTTGAAACTTTCTGAAAAACTTTTGAGAACTGATGGTTTTTGGAAGATATATACACCTGCCCAAACTAGGTTAAAAACTGAGAGAACCTTTTTGAGTATGGCCAACGAATTGTTAGATAAATTTGATATTCCGGATGTTGAAAGGGAGCCTTTGTGTGGTCCTTCCACTTATCACAGACAGTAAAGTTGATTTCCGCCTTAACCTTGGTCTTCCAGTGAGCAAACGGATACTGAACTTTCTACGGATACTGAACTAAGGATGGCTGCCCTTGCTACTATTGAAGAGCGATACCCTCATCAAATTGGTTACATATATACACTGGTGGATCTGCTATGAATGCCATTAAAAATGCTGGTGCGGGTGTGTATTCTAAATGTTCCAGGCTGAGCAAAGCTATAGCGGAATTTTGTAACAGCTACAATGGTAAGGTGGAAGCTGTGTTTTTGCCACTTGACGAAATTGGCAAGGGAAGAAAGTATCATATTGTAATCTTCATTGACTCACAGGCTACCATCAATTCACTCTCTTCAATCACACTTAGCAATATAAAACCTGTGTACCACTGTCAGATGGATATTAATGCTCTTTTGGAGGAGGGACGACAAATCGTTTTGCAGTGGATCCCCAGCCACTGCGGTATCTCTAGTAATGACATGACGGACAAACTGGCTAAGCGAGTAGGTTCAAACTTATAGCAAACTTGCCCGATTTTGGACTATCATACTGTTAAAAGGCTTGTTAAACTAAAACTTGGCTCCTTCAAACAAAAATTTTACAAGGATTTTGCGAGGGAAAAAACTTGAGCTTCTCTGTTAAGGAAGTCTGTCCCGTTCTCCCTCCATAGAGCTGTGGGAGTGGCTAACTTCCAGCTCAAGACTGGTCACGACTTTCTTCAGAAACATTTACATCGTTTTGGCTTGTCGGATTCTCCGACATGCCCTCTTTGTGGCCTTGGTGACATGACTGGTGACAAACTCTATATTTTCCCTGGGCTTATTGACGTCGCAGATAGAAATTCTGCTGAGGATGACTTTTCGTTTCGTTCAAGACTTTACTGGGCTGCCCGACAGAGACTGATGGTTGAAAAACCAAAGTCCGGCGTAGGATAAAAAAAAACTTTTGCGTGTCAAACCAACCTATAATAAGCACCAGTACCATAGCCCACCAAATTTTGTAGAATTTCGTCTAATAATGTTTAAGCTACAGCAGATACAAACATTGCAACAGACACGCAGACAGACATAGACACAGACGCCATGCTAAAAATTTCAGACCTTCACCCGACCCGACTCAAGCCCAAAGAAATTTACAGACGTAGAACCTGAGACCAGTCCGAAGAACATTGAGTCTCGACCTGGTCTAGTACAAAATGATTTGTATTCAATTGTGTTAAAAACCTGATATTTTTTTAATTTTTTGTACAAAGAATTAATATTAAGGTTGGTTTATTTTTTAACGTTATATTTGCAAAGTTTGAATCATCACAATAATTTCATGTACTCTATTAAATTCATTTAAAACGTTTCAAAATTAAATATGTTCAGTTCATCCGACCCGACCTGACGCTTTCAATACGTAGGCCCGAGTCCAGCCCTGCCTGAGACAGAGTTTGACAATTCAAGACCGACTTCTAAGTGGTCAAAACGTGTAGTTCCTTGGTTTTAAAATTTTTCAAATTTAAAAACGATTCCTATACTTTCCCTATACATTACTCTGTATTATAGGGAAAATAGAAATTAGCTAAAATCAAATCGCTCACCTTAAATATCTAGCATTATTAATCAAGCAAAAATATATTTGAATGACAATATTCCAACTCCAGGGGTGAAAAGAAATTAGCTGCTAATCTGTCGAGATATAAAAGCCTTGAGGTAGAGCACTGAATTGAACGTGCGTCATTTATTCAATTTCCTCTGGAACACACAATCCTATCAGGAAACTTGGAAATGTGGACTTTGCAATGCCTTGGGCTTGAAGAAATATTTTCTGTAATTGCTGTGGAGCTCAGAAGAAAAAATCTGCGGTATTTCCAGTCAGTTGGAGCCGAAGTGGTTTTGTGTGAATAAAATATTTCCTTGTAGGTGGTTTGTCTAAATATATTTTCAAAACAATTCGCTTTCCCGGCTTATAAGCCTTTTAGCGAGCCATATGGTCTGGGTCACGGAAAACAGTTAAAAAAAATCTGATGTGGGCAACACATGACTTTCCTTATATAATGCTATGAATTTTCTACTTCTACAGTAAAAAAAATAGGTTATTATAGTATATACTAATATTCATTCCAAGATATTGAATTTTCATCAATTAGTCGTCATTTTTATCCATTTGGCAATATTTTCGTTAATTTGGCAACATTTCAAAAAGTCGCCAAGTTGGCGACATTCCGCCAAATTCGTCGCCAAAATCTCGCCAAGCGTTATGGACGGAGAAATAAGTTATTCTTATAGCAGATAAATGACAATTGGCGTTCAAATACAAAAGTATTACTCAAAGTACCTTTTCTTATGAAAGGAAGGAGCTAGATCCACGAGAATGATGTCACCAAATTTATCGCATGATATTACATATGAAAAGTGAACATGTTTCTCAATAGTTAATTTTTTTTTAATTTATGGAATTTTTTGATAAATTTATTTGAAAAATGTGTAATATCTCGAAAACGGTTCATGCTAGCGTTCTAAAGTTTATGTCAATCGTTTTTTAAGGAAAAATTACATAAGAAATGTCTATTTGCGTAACTTTATTAAATTTACCATTTATGGACCATTAAATGTACCATTTATCGACTAAATGATCACTTTTAATATCTGAGTTCATTAACAAAATTACTGCTTTCGCATAATTGCAAGTTCCACCCGTTCGCGACATAGGATTTGAGTTACTCATATGTTTTACATGCACACTCTGTCTTACTGTAATGACGCAAAGATGATATTTTCATAATATTTGAAATGACTTTAAGGATAACTAATATTGTGAAAATTAAGTCGGAAAATAAGGAGTGTATAAAATAAAGGAACTAACCAAATCAAGAGACTAAAGGAAATCTAAGTAATAAAAACAGAAATGGCTGGAACAAAGGGCCAGACTTTTGGGAGTCAGGATAAAGAATAGATGGTTACATAAAGTTATGGCACCAGCTGTAAATTAAGCGCTTACAGATACTACAGAAATTATGTAACTTACATGTCACGGAAAATTGAGCAATTAGATGAGGCAGAGCGGCCCGTTTAACGAAATCTAACTGACTAAAAGCTGAAAGTAATAAGTGTAAAAAACTGTCCTAAACAGAGAAAAGGCAGATCCTAATAGATACTACCCTGCGTTAAAAAAGAGGGGAAAGAAGGCCTTGAGAAGCCAGAAAACAAAGTCTTGAGCATTCGAAGAAAAGGATAACTACACTAAGTGAATTTAATGATTCTGCGAGTGTGTTATAAACGAGAAAGACCACACTAATATGTTTCCAATAAGCCCAATATAAATCCTTATTAATATGTCCATGCCGAATCAGTGGACTCCGTCATGAATCTAGATAAACTAAAAGGTAATGTGTGGTTTGTGTTATATATTTTATTGATTGCAACAAGAAAATATATTTATTAAGATCCATAATAAAAAGGTAAGGAATTTTAAGCCAGCATCATCACTTCGTCTGCTCCTAAATAAGTTTTTAACCAATGTTTTTAACAATAAGTTTTTAACTGATGTTACAAGCAGCTTCCCTGTTAACTCACTAAGACAAGAGTTGGAGTTAACAAAATGTTAGCACATGACTGTATCTTACAACGACACAACTCATAAAAAGTTACTGCGTAAAAATAGTCAGAGGAATTTTGTCTCAGATATGAGTGACTTATTTTTTCCCCTGGCTCTGTGCATATGACATCAGTGGGATTGGAAAACGCGCGTATTTTGTTCTTAGGCTCTCCAGTGGGACCGCAACTGTCATCTTACCCCACTGGCGTCACTAAATTTCCTTAGACGTCAGCGAGTAATGTGTGCACAGCCCAATTAAAAATCTATGCACAAGTTGTTTACTTTTGGATATTGCCCCTTCAAAATTAAAAAATATTACTGTAAAAATTCGAAAACTTGCTGGGTTGGCAACTCGTCTCAATGTCCTCCCTGAAGCGGGAAGCCACGAATGACAAAATCTTATCCCACTGACGTCAAGCTGACAACTTTTGGATTTGTCGCCGAGCTGACGACCCAACCTTAAATTAAAAAACCCTGGTAGTAGCAATGTAGCCTTGTACAGACTTGGCTGAACTTTCTTGTATTTTGAAGCTAAGTTCGTTGTATGATTTACTTCATCTGTAAAAAAGGGTTTCGCAGGTGTCGAAAGCCCTGACCACCCGACTCGTCCAAGGACTTAGAGCAGCAAAGTGGATGACCGTAGCCCAGTGGTTAAGGCAAGGACATTGAACTCTGAGAATCCGAGTTCAATTTCCGGCTCTACCCAAACAATCACCGTGTTCACATGGAATATCAGCAGGTTAAATATGTGGTTCTGAAAGTCCGTTCGGGAGGTTGATGGCAGGTAAGGAGGGTACGGTCCCTGTCGATATCACACTCACTGGGTTACGGTCTGAATTGTGTGGACCTGTCCCGACAGTCCAAATACGTAATTTACACCTTCGGGTAAATCGGACGGTCTGTGTGAAAAGAAAGAAAGAAGTTCAAAAAATTGCGGCTAGCAAGTTTTCTGGCCGGCAACACAGTTTTTAGCTATTCTGTCCTGAACAACACTAAAAATCTGATGTGGGCAACACATGACTTTCCTCATATAATGTAATTAATTTACTACTTTTACAGTAAAAAAAAGTAGGTTTTTCTTATAGTAGATACTAATATTCTTCAAAAATGTTTTATTCGTGATCAGGGATGCTTGAAACGTGCTCTCCCGTCGAAAACTCGAATTCAAATTTTCGACCCCGTCACAATACTTTCCTTATACATTATGTATATAAGGAAAGTAAAAAGAACAAAAAAGTTCTCGAATCTGCAATGGAAACGTGTTTTCTGCCAGTGTCTGAAAGCATACTAAAAGATTGAAATGCATCTATGTGTTAATAAAAATATTTTGTAATATTTGTATTACAGGTACTATAGTAACTTATGTCTTTATAATCATTCTCTCGATACGCAACCGACCAAAATTTGGTTTCTCAGAATCTATTTACAAGCTGAACTTGGATTTAATTAACTCTTAAACGTTTAAATTAAAGTTATTTAAACTTTGTTCCACTTACGCTACTTTTAAACTACAGAAGGAATCTACGGTATGAATTAAGTTCGGAATTCCAGTAATTAATGATTTATAAAAAAACGTTTCAAATAAACCAAAAAATTTCAGAATTCTTTATTTGAAGTAAATCACTATTTTTCCTTTATTAGCAACTGTTTGCTATTTTTATTTTCAAAATGAAGCATTTCACTTTTTCTACGTTTTTCCGATTTTAGTTTAAACATTTATTTTCAAAATCTGTTATTTACTCCTTTTTGACTTTCTTTACATACATAGTATAATGTATACAGAAAGATTGCAACTGAGTCGCCAATTCGAATTTGAGATTTTGACGGAAAAGCACGTTTCAACATCCCTGAATTCGAATCGAAATTTTTTGAAGTGATGTGTGTGGGTTTGAGTGTGTGAGTGTGTGTGTATGTGTGTGTGTTTAAGTGTTCGTGTCTGTGTGTGTATATGTGTATGTGTTTAAGTATTGTGTGTGTGTGTGTGGATGCGATATCTCACGAACGAATAGAGCGATTTTGGTACGATTATTAAATTCAGTAAGTACTAGAACTATATTGCTTTTAAAAGCAATCGAATGTTCGGAATGCCTTTTACGAAGTAATTTAAAAAAAAAACGTAAAAAAATTAAAACCTTCAACAACGTTATACATAAAATATATTCTGTATGTGAATATTCATTAAAAAACGAATTACACAAACTTAAGAATTCCAGAAAGAACCGTTCTCGAGATATTGTACGTTTTTCGAATAAATTTGTAAAAATAATTACATAGAATGAAAAGGGAGTTAATTATCGTCAGATATGTTCATTTTCTATATGCAAGATTATGCAACAAATTCGTTAACATCATTCTAAGAGATCTAATTCCTTCCATTCGTCGGAGTAGATACTTTTTGTAATAGTTTTATATTTTGACACCCAACAAATCACCAAAAGTCATTTATTTGTTTGTCTGTATAACAGAAATGCCTGGTGATAAATTTGGCGACAATTTGAGAAAGTATTGTCTGATTGGCGACTTTCTGAAAACGTAGCCAAATTAAAGAAAACTGGTATCAAATAAGCAGAAATGATATTAAATTAACGAAAATAAAGCTAAATGGATCACTCAGTATCTTGGAATATTTAATATTTGATAATTTACTTAATTAAAACATTTAATAATTTATTTAACAATTTATTTAATAATTTCTGTCGTTTTCGGTAAATTGAATATTCTTGATTCAAAGTTTCACAGTGTATGGGACAGGTAAGTTTTGTTAATGGGTCTAGAGTGTCGTAAATTAATTGCGTCTTTTATGGGGGTAATATAGTAATTATTTTTCGATACGGAGTCGTAAATTAATTAATCAGTATGGCGAGCTTAACTTCCAATTTTTTACACGTCCATGTAGTGATGGTTATATGGTTGCTGCAATAAGGAGATTCGTATTTTCAAATTAAACAACGAAATGATAAGTATGATATTAATATATGTGAAGGTCATTATAAGACTTACTATAAGAAGTACTCTTACATTTTATGAATCTATTGATTGGAACGCAAACCATTGGTTTTACACAATAAAATACTAGTTTCTAATTATTATGAACAATTATTATATGAACTATATTTCTTAGCGTATGTTAGCTACATTTCTAATTGTCAAGTTAGATTTGCGCGAAAAATAAAAGTTAATTTGTTATTTCAAGATAGTTTTACTTGTTACCACCCAGAAAAGAGGCCAATATTAATGTACAATTCAACGCAAAAAACATTGTGCTGTAGATTTTGTACAATACAACCTTATTTAACTGCGAAAAAAAATCAAAGCCATTGCATTTTGTAGTGAAAGTCGTGTGTTGCCCACATTACACTTTTTACTTTCCCAACATACATAATATAATGTATGATGTTGCGAACATGTAATATTCTTTCACCGGAGTCTGTCCTTTTGAGAACATGACGGAGAAAACATCTGTACAAGCTTTCCTGTGACGTTAACGTAGGGTTGCCAGAATTCCGAAGTTTGAGGAAAGATTTCCAGATTTGGCGATTTATCGCCAATTTGACGAGAGTTGGTGATTTTCCGAATCTTCGAGAAACACCTCGAAATAACGATTATGCTACTTAATATAGGAAATTTTCAGAAGTTTCCATGGCGAGTCTATAAAAGGAACCATCACTCAGTCGGAGAGCAGTTCACGAGATACGAGCTACATTGAACTGTAACTCTCGTCAATGTTTTGAGAATAGTAGGTGATATTTTGTAAAATTACTTTCTTCAATGTTTTGATAATAATATCAGTTATATTGTGAAATTAGTGGAGCATTTAAGCGCTATTAGACTGTATATTGTTCCTGTTTACGTTGTGCTTGTGAATAAACGTGCTAGTTATTCAGACTTTTGAACATATTTTTGTATCCTAATCGCACACCCACGATTTCAGAGGACAGACACATCGTAACAATAAGGAAAGTATTGTGACCGAGTCTAAAATCCGAATTCAAATTTTCGACGGAAGAACACGTTTCAAGTATCCCTGAACTTGAATCAAAAGTTTTTGAAGTGAAATCTGTATGTATGTATGTGTGTGTATGTGTATGTATCTGTATGTATGTGTATGTGTATGTATATGTATAAGAATGTTTGTGTGAATCGGTCTATGTGAAATCTCACGAACGAATAACACGTTTCGAACGTAATTTAAAATAACTATTAGAAGCGGTAAATACTAGAACCCCTGGAATTTGAACGGAATGGAATATTCGGATGACCCCCCCTCCCTCCCCCGTCCTTCAATTTTTGAATGAAATTTTGAAAAACATTATTAACAAATCAGAAAGTCCAAACATGTTTCATAAATAATCATTTTTTATGTAATTTTTCATTAGCATATGAATAACATAAACTTTAGAACTTTAATATGAGGAGTTCAACTGAAGATATTTCAAGTTTTGCACATAAATTTAACAGAAACAATAAATTAAAAAGTATTAACTATCGTAAAATATTTTCACTTTTTATATGCAATGTTATACGATAAATCTGAATATCATTCTCATTAATCTAGCTCTATTCACGAGAGAAGATACTTTGTGTAATAGTTTTGTACTTTGACGTGCAATAATTCACCAATAGTCATATATTTATATTTAAGAAAAAAAACTTCTCCATCTGTTTGTACATCTGTTTGTAACACTTGACGATAAATCTGTCAAACTGGGCGGCTATTTTGACGAAACATTGCCCAGTTGACGACTTTTTAATAACTTCAAGTTACAAAATATCTCCAAAATGACAATAAATTAACTAAAAGGACTCAAAATTGATGCATTAACTATCAAAATATGTTACTATATGAACTATATTTGTTATTGCGGATGCTATCAATATTGTCAAGGTAGAGTTACACAAAAAATAAGTAAATTGGGTACTTCAAAACAGTATTGCATGTTGTTACCTAGCAAAGTGCCCAATGTACGGCAGGATGCCACGGCATAATGTTAAAAACAATATCCCATGGATCTTGTACATCATTTTATTTTTGCTGTGAAAGAAGTAAATCCATTGCATGATGTAAGAATAATCATGTGCTGCTCACATCAGATATCATCTAGCAATATACTGGAAAAAAAACTTGAACTACGAATATACTTGAACTTCTTATTGTCCATACGAGTCCATACCACTCATCATATAAGGTCTATCCATAGCAGATCCTTAGAAACAGGTGTTTCAAGGCAAGACTTCCTCTCCATACCCCCCCCCCCTAAAAAATCCACTTGTACGGCAACAATTTTGCCACCAATAATTATTAAACTCTCTGAACTCTTTGCTGTGTATAATTAATTTACTAAAAACAAGAATCAGTTATAAAATTTCAGAACTCTGATTGAAATTTTTCTACCGCACTAATGTCTCAACTTCTTTCCCTTCAACATCTCGATGATACTTCTGAGAAGTATAATCATCGATGGTAATGTAATACAAATAATTGCGATTCTTAGCATACGTAATCTTAACTTCATAAGAAACGTTAGGGTTTCACATCTCTCGTTTCTTATCATGCAATCAGACTGCTCAAATTTATGTTTTATATCAAGTAGTTTAGGTCTAAAGTGGATTTTTGAGTTAGAAAAAAGTATAAAATTAAGCATTATTTGAATCTATATTTTTACTTTCTTGTTTGGTTAAATACGTTTTTGTTTTAATTGCCTTTTAATATGAAAGCAGCAACAAACAACTGCAAGATTTGTAATGCTTAGTTAACTTTATGCAACAAAACTTTACGAAAGAAGCTAATAAAGTAACTCACGGATAAAGAAAGAAAAAACTGAAAAGAATCTGGAACATGAAGAACAAAGGCGAAAAATACAAGCATATATGCCTTACATTTTTTTCTTCACGTTTATTATTTTCTTTTAAGGAAAATTCAAATTAAGTACAAAATCTTTGAAACATTTACTAATATTATTACTCTGCCTGAATAACAAAAAACTAGCGAATTGGTTTATTTTGTGTAATTTATTTTATAAACAACCCTGCCTATTCCAGATATGGGATATGGCATTTTTATATTATCAACAATTAATTCCGAAACAGTTTTTTCACTTTTAACGTAATTTATGTACAGAAGACTTTTAACGTACTTTTAACGTAATTTATGTACACAAAGAAAGTCCAAACACCGCTTGTTGTTCCGAATCCTCAGATCTTACAGCGAAACCAAATATATCATTGGACTTAGAATAATGTTTCCGATAAATAAACGTGCATTTAATTCGCATAATGGGTCGTTTTACTAATAAAATTCGTGCCAATTGGATTTTTTAAAGGGCAGCACTCATTTATGATTCTCCATGTTAATGTGTGAAATTAAAAATTCAGACCAGAGATGTATCATAAGTTTTAACATTAAAACAACAGAAGTAGTCGCGTGGTGAAGAATAAGCCAGATACAACGCCTCCGAAATTGACACTAAATCAGACAGTGATTTATGACCAATAAATACAAATTAGAACTGACGTAATCCGAACCCATACTGCAGGCCAACCCGAAGAACAAAAGGGAGCGAAGACGAACCAGCCCTCAATTGGGGACCACTGAACCAACATTTACTTATGAGAGTCAAAACAATGACCAATCAAGAAGGATGGTGTGTTTCTCCGAAGCCAGGTTAAAGAAGGTATCAAAAAATTAAGTCTCTGGGCAGTTGCTTGTAAAATCCAGGACCAGAAGATACTCACAACAACTCTTGCGAAGTAGCGTGGAGTTCTGAGGTACGAAATGAACGAACAGATGTGTTAAAATGTTCGAATAATGTGTGGCTCAGAGACAGGCCAAAGCCATATTGGTGCAGCAATGTCCACGTACCCCAAGCAGTATGGAGGTATATACAAATTTCTAGGTGATCGTGCGGCGAGTATTTACATAATTTAATTCCGGCCTAATAATCCTGGTCACGGCAATAAAATATATGGTTATAATTATTCTATCATCTCCTTAAAGATACTATAGTAATAGTTAAAATATTTTATTTAACATGTTAACTTATTAAGCTGCTCTGTGACTGCACAATAATCCTTCAGTTACTTCTTCAGTAAGAAATAACTAACTACTTATCTTTTATGCATTTTACTCAAGCCTTTGTGAGGTTGTGACTTCTTGGAATTTTGAGCTTATAATGTTAAATTGGTGCTGTATCATTTATTTTATATATTTTTTAAATAATTAGCCAATCAAACTAATTTCTATTCCATTTCATGATACTAAATAACCTCAAAAATGAATACTATTTTTTTTATTTTTGAAAGAAATTAATATTAATTAATTATAAAATTCATATTTGTAAAATATATATATGAATATAAACGTGTGTAAACTTTGAGGAAAAATTGATTCAGCAGTGTCTGAATTTTTTCGTCAGCAAAATTTTAGCTCA
The DNA here is from genome assembly GCA_951213105.1 of Amaurobius ferox. NCBI lineage: Eukaryota > Metazoa > Arthropoda > Arachnida > Araneae > Amaurobiidae > Amaurobius > Amaurobius ferox. Next base: position 70,297,110 of record OX578133.1, on the reverse strand, counting down.
TTATTTTTAGCACTTAAAGAAACACAGACCTATATTCAAAACTGCATCATTTTAAAACTTTTTGGGGACAATACATTAATTTCAGGTGAAAACTGCTCGAAAGGAAAATTTCAAAATTCCAGTGCAATGCAAAATTTTGATTCTTGGCACATTTGCAATGAGGAATCAGACATTTTTATCGCCCTGTGTTAGAAAAAAATCTGTAATTCAATGTGTAATGTCAAATTTTAAAGTCAATTCAGCTCAGATCTATGCGTGTCATGTATGCTTCTCATATATAACTTTATATTTATTATTATACAAGCTTGCTATAAAAAATAATTTTAACTCGAATTTCATTCGAAAATCGAATTCAACAATATTAAATTGTGAAATTGGAAATTTAATAAAATAAATATATTTCTTCTCAATGTGAGCAATGGCCTGAAGAATATGTAGGTAAATACTAAATTTGTATACTTGGACTTTGTATGGTTAATTACAAAACATATTTGGACTATTTCATTGATTATAGGTATATATATCTTTTTAGAATTGTCTTGTGTAACTCTCGTCAGACACCATTTTTTCCTCTTTTCCCCGATTCTATGACATGCCATTTATGTTTACAAAGTTTTTAATATGTTTTATATTAGAAATAAGAATGCGGGTGATAGTCAATGTAACTTCGGGCTGAGGCGGGGTATTATCAGACCTCTTCGAACCAATTCTACTAAGTTTCAGAAATTTTATCTCTTTTTAGCTGCTAGATTTTACAATCTTCTGTCTCAATATTTTAAAATCACTGTTACTTATCGTTCCATTTCCAGGGCCATCAAAGACAGGTTATTTACTTATAATTCAGTTGAAATTGAGAATTTTTTCCGTATTGATGGCTAATTAGTTACCTGCTTTAATTGTCATCATTAACCGTTTTATTGTATATGTTTCTCTTTTTAAATGTTATGGTATATTGAGTTATTGTAACTGTTTTATCTGTAACTGTTTTTATGTCATTTGATGCTACTATAATTGCAGTGTTTACCGATCTCTTTCTATAAGGTTATCTTTTAAGAGTATCCTGTAATCTCTTTACATTGAATATTATTAAAGATATATTATGTTATTATATAATATGATTTTTTTTTTACTTTCGACATGTTGATTGTATTTAGAAAGCATAGCGATGACTGCCAAAAACTTTGTTTATGCCAATTTTATTCTGTAATTCCATAACATAGTTTGTAGCTATGATGCGCATCGTCTGTAGCTATGATGCGCATTAGTGTACTGGCAAAATAAAAGCCAAATAAGCATTATAGTGGTTCTAGTTAAATAAACTTACTCAGAAATTAAAAATACATTTTTGGACAATTCGATTAAAATGTCACTAATTTCACCTAATTTCTTGATAAAAATTAATTAGTGGCTCCGAGGTATCTGAATTATTTTCTTTATAAACCCTGATTTAATATAAAATATTGATGGTGAAAAATGCCATTTACGCCTTACCTAAAATCCACTACCTTAGGGCCCCACAAGTCATCTTATAAAATGTTTTTGAACAGAAAGTACCATATCAACAAAATAGAAAACGTATAACTACATAGTATGCGTGACCTGTAATTTACTGCCTTAAATAAGGAGACTGACTGCGAACGTTTTTTTCCATATATCTCCTATATTTATGGGCAAAATCACATGAAAATGTATTTTCTTATTATGTTTACTTGATAAATCCAATGATGAATTAAAAAAATGTGATGTGAGCAGTACATGACTTTCCCTACCGACGCAAATTCATTGTCCCTTTATTTCATTAATAATTCATTAAATTTAGTTTAATTGCATTAAATAATGGACTCAAAATCGTCATAGCAGAAATGCAAAAAAAAAATTAATCTCTCAAGAACGGCTTGCACAACGGTTTAATTGCACAAAATAACGCCACAATTATTTTTAAAAATGACACTGAATTGGCACTTTTAATTCAATTTTCGTTCTCACATGGTAAGTGGACGTTTTTTTCAACGGTGGTGCAGCGTAAATGCGAAAAAACTAATTTATCTCGATAACGGGTAGCCCTAATGTAATGGGGTTGGTCTTGTTCTTTTCATTGTTAAAAATTATGCATAAAACAAGCATTTAATTGATATATTCGAGCATACGTATTATTTTATTTTAGATTTTGACAATTTTTGCAGGCCTTTCGCATGAAAAGACAGGTTACTTTTTTCCGAATCATATCAAAATCTAATCAACACCAGAGTTATCCCACAAGTGACTTATCTACCAAATTTTGTGAAAGTCGATCTATTAGCTTTTCAGCTAGAGTGGATACAGCAATTTCTGCTGGTCATTTTGCAAAGAAAGGTTGTTTTTTCCCGAATCGTACCAAAAACTAATCAGCATCAGGTTCACGTACAAGTGACTTAACTACCAAATTTTATGAAAAATCAGTTCATTAGTTTTTCAGTTAGAGTGGATACATACATTGCACAGACAGACACACAGACAGACACACACACTCACACACACACACACACACAGACGTCACGCTAAAAATAGTGTTTTTTTGTGTTCTAGAGGTGCCGAAACGTGTAGATCCATCGAAAACTCAAGTGGCGATTCGGTATGATTCCAATACTTTCCCTATATATTACCATGTAATGCACGGAAAGAAAAATGGGTGTTGCCATTTGAGAAGCTAAATATAAAGACGACCCTTTATGCAAATTAAACGAACATTTATGTATAGCAGACATTGTTCCAAGTCTGCTGGTTTAGTTTTGCAATCCGAGGGATTGAAATAAGAGAGGTGTTATGATCTTTTTGGCCGACTGTACACTAAAAATATTCATCAAACTGTCCTGTAAGATGTGAAAATCCAGATTCCATGTAGGAAGTATAAAGTGCCGCTAAAGAATAAATTTAGCAATAAAATATTTACTTATAATTTTAGCTCTTGAATTCCATTTTTTGTGTTTTACTGTTCCATGCATAGCATGTATGCATACACTACACATTGCTCCCCCTCTATACCTGGAATTTAATCCAAGCGGCTACGGTTCTAAAGTCTAAAGGTTAAACCCATCGGTCACATGAGTACCTTGCAGCTTGCAGAAATGCCTTCTATGGATAGAATGCCTGCTGTATCGACTCTAGGAACTCTCTTATTAAGCGGTATTTGGCTCTAAAACTTTGTGTTTCAGAATAATAACGTTTCCTAACGTTTCCTTTTCCAATAAAAAAACTTCAATATTATTTATAGTATTCTTAGAATAATATTTTATAATGTACTGAGTCATTTTCCCCTTTATTTTTCGTGGTGCTATATTTTGGATATATTTTCTCTGAAATTTTTGTTTATTTATTAATTAAGCCCTATGGAGTTTCTCTATGGCACTAACCAATGTGTCATACTGAACATTTTTATTAAGCACTTTTTTTTATCTAATTCATATTTAATGAAGTTCCCATATTTAATGAAGTTCTAAATATCAAGGAACATAATATAATTTTAACATTTCGGAGCAATGCGTATGAAAAAAAAAACCTGTTTTCTATTTTGGCATTTTGACTTAGAACTACAAGAATATCGGAAAATATTTGTATCTAGAAGTCTAAACAATTTGGATGAAATCCAACAGGATTATTTAATACATGCTAAACATAGCAATTTATTGTAATTGAAAAGAAATAATAATTATTCTAATATTTGCACAGCCTATTTGTTTCTTATATATATATATATATATATATATATATATATATATATATATATATATATATATATATATATATATATATATACAGGGTGTCCCAAAAAATATTGAAACGCGCTTTAATTATTTACCTGTTGGAGATAAGTGGGCAATGTAAATTGCAAAAATATTGAAAATAAGATAGGAAATAAGACTACGTTAATGAAATAGTCCTACCATTAATTTTCAAAAAGTTACGCATTTTAAATTTTTATACGATCCCCTTAGACAAACTTGGTCAATCAGAAAATTTTTATTTTTAATATGATATTTTATATATATATATATATATATATATATATATATATATATATATATATGTATATATATACATATATATATATATATATATATATATATATATATATATATATATATATATATATATATATATACATATATATATATAATTTCACAAACATCTTAAAGCTCAAAGGAAGGTAATTGTTTAACGTAGAAAGGACTTTTGTCTCAGCGGGAAATCGAACCATCGATATTCGCCTGGCTAGACTGAACAACTGAGCTACGGTTATCTTTCCTTATAAGAAGCAGTCCCTGCATTATCCTCCTTCCGTTTTCAGAATAAACTGCAAATTCTGATCAGTAAAACCTCTTTAATTTTATATTTTAATACGGGATAGCACCCTATTCGTCGCAATTATCAATGATTTAAAATTGCTGTAGTTTCATGGGAAAATATTAATTTCTTTATTATTTCAATCTCAGTCATCGTTACGTTGCTCAAGCACCATTTCAAGAGCCATTGATATGAAATGGTTAAAATTGTATTATCGGTCATTTTTCTCTGATAACTCTAATAAGAGTGAATGTCTGTCCAGGTTGTAGTTCAGAAGCATTTGCCAAATATAATAAATAAATACTGGTGGAATAGAAATAAGAGACGGTTAAAACAGAACACCTTCAAAATCATTCAAGATCTATTCTTCAAAAAGGTTAATTTCAAAAAAGTTCATCTTTTGTAAAAAAAATCTTGATTACTTCTGAATAGGAATTACTCTCGAATATAGAGATCATCTACGATATACACTCCTATAAAATATACGCTTCTTTAGAAAAGTATATACCAGAGAACTGATGCGTTCCTTTAATTGAAAATATCGAAATGTCTCCCTTTCGTTTCAAGAATTCCAGAAATGTAAGAAGCGTAGAAATTGGGTGATCAAAGGAATGAATATTTCCAAACAACTTCTTAATTCAAAGGGAGGTTGCATCCAACCATGCGAGAACATTACCTAACTTGACACGGTCGCTTTATCATCCTGCCCTACGCAATTTTAAAAGTTGGAGACTCCAAGTACAACTCAGGATTGTCGTGAATGTTTAACGCAGAAGATATTTATATTTTTACACACAAAAGTTATACTCTGAAGCAAATTAACATTCAGCAATGGTTCCAAATGTGGTAATAGTACGCATAATATAGCTAAAAGTGAATATAGTCAATGTTAAGTAAAAAGCATAAGTAAAGTAAAAAGTAAAAGTAAAAAAATAGAAGTAAAGTAAAAAGTAAAAGTTAAAAATAGAAGTAAAAGTATAAAAATAAGTAAATTAAAGGTAAAAAACAGAAGTAAAGTATAAAAGTAAAAGTAAAAAGTAGAAGTAAAGTTAATGTGAAAAACAGAAGTAAAGTAAAAAGTATAAGTAAAAACAGAAGTAAAGTTTTTATTAAAATGGTATTATCGGTAATTCGTGGCTGATGACTCAAGAGTGAATGTCTGTCAAGGTTCTAATTGAAATACTACATTTTGAGGAAATACAAAAATATAAACATTGGTAGAATAGAAGTAACATACGGTTAAAAACTGATAGCTTTAAATTTATTGAACACATTCTATATGACATAGTATATATGATACATTTTATACTATGGTATTATCGATAATTCGTGGCTGATGGCTCCTTATAAGAGTGAATGTCTATAAAAATTCTTGTCCGGATACATTTTAAGGAAGTAAAAATGAAAAAATAAACATTGTTAGAATACAAATAAAATCGGTTAGAAATGAATAGCTTTAAATTTACTGAACACAAGTTTTTTTAAATTCAGTTTATACGGTTATTGCATTGCAAGTATAAAACCTAAAATATAATTTTCTTCATTAAAATGGTATTATCGGTAATTCGTAGCTGATGACTCTTAATCAGAATGAATGTCTGTTAGGTCTCTAATTGATATACGTATTTGAGAAAATAAGAATAAAAAAGTTAACACCGATAGAACAGAAATAAAAGATTATTAGAAACGTATAACACCTATTTTTTAAAATTTAAAATGCAATTTATTCCACGTACAATATCCAATACTTTAATTTTGATTATCTTTTCCTGATATCGTTTGTCATTAAAACTTTTAAATTACTTCTGAATAGGAATTACCTTCATACATAGAGATCATCGACGGGAAAATATACGCTTCTTTAAAAAAGTATATGCCAGAGAGCTGATGCATTCATTTAATTGAAAATATCGAAACGTCTCCCTTTCGTTTGAAGAATTCTAGAAATGCAGAAAGCGTAGAAATGAGGTGATCAAAGGAATGGATATTTTTGGCAAAGAATTTCCAAATTCAAAGCGAGGTTGTATCCAACCTAGCGAGAACATTACCTAAAGATATGAAAGAACTGACACGGCCAATTTATCATCCTGCCCTATGCAATTTTAAAAGGAAGATGTTCCAAATAAAACTCGTGATTGCCTAGAATGTTTAACGCTGAGGATATCTATGGTTGTACACACCAAAGATTACCAATCAATTATTAAACTTTTATAAAACATAAAACGAATCACTCGACGTTGCCCGGGTCGTAAATAAACGCCCGTTACTCAAATAATATCTAGACTCCCCAACACCACTTACGTTTCTTCAAATTCCCCCGCACGCAATCCACAAAATAATAATAATAATAATAATAATAATAATAATAATAATAATAATAATAAAAGATTCCAAACCTTTAGGAGACCTCTGGAAGTTTCCTCCCAATACCAAGAACTAATTCATTGTGCACATGCTCGCCAATGGACTTGATAAGGGAGAAGTAAGAAACCGAGCCCTAATGCTTCTTGCCCAGTTCTTATCCTAACTTTTTATATGCTCCGCGAGAGGCATGTAAAGTAATTTCCTTCCTCGGCTCTTGATGGTTACTCTATTATACGGATGAGTATACTTATGTTGTGGGATTACATATCAGTACTTTTTTCTGTCAACAAAGTGACACAACTCTAACTTAAAGTATTTGATATTCAGACCCTTCGGTACACGGCAATAACACATGACTGCACTGATTGAAATCAAATTATTTTGAATGTGGACTTTACAGAAATTACAGTATCTGGCTCTTTAAAACAACAGACGACATAGACAATAACTGCTATTGCACATGCCTAGAATGAATTACAATTATACAATATATTATCCAAGACGGCGTTTAGTTTATGCTTACCAATGGCATTCTTTTCCACGCCCCTAAATTGCGTCTAAACCCAGATATTAGACTATTCTTATCATCGTTGTATCTCTGTGGATTTCCTTCCACTAGGCTGCCAACCAAATTCTGCACTCATCCTAACCTATCCGCTTGCTTTCTCCTTTACTCCAACTCACTCACGTCGAAATCTTAACGGAATCCTACCTGAATCTCCTACAATCCTAAACTTATCCTGTTTTCACTTCAAGAACTCAGAAACGTATGTCGGTTATCTCGGAAATTGGTACAACAACCGAACCAGTTAGAATGGTTAGTTTAAATAAACATGAATTATAATGCAAACTGGGGGGAATAATAATCAAAAGGTTATTTAGACTTCACAGGCACTACAGTCCCTCTTATTTGATTGGACATGGTTATTGTATGGTAGGTAGTCCAAAGATGCACACTCATGGCCCTTTCGTGACTAGGGTGATTACATTCTTTCTAAATACCCTGTATAATTTCAAGTAAAGTTTCTTATGATAACGCACAGAATTTTAGTGAAGCGATTTGAAATCTACGAGTGCTTTATCTAAGAATATTCAAAGTAGAAACGTATAATTAACCATTCTATAAAAATAACATTGAGCACACGATCTTTAAAATTTCTTGCAAAACCTAGAGTGACAGCAGCGACTCCACATATATCACCCAACATCGATTGACCATGGTAAGAATCAGTACCCGAAATATAAGTTCGAATGGGAAGCTGACCTTATAGTGGTGGCAACAGCGACTGCCTGTACGTCTTCCAACATTGATCGACCATGCTAGGAATCTGAACCCGAATGATAAGTTCGGAAAAGAAGACAGCTAACCTTATAGTGGTGACAGCAACGACTTTGGTCGCGCCTTTCAACACTGATCGACCATGCTAAGCATCAGTAGACAATTTATAAGTTTGGACAGATAATAAGACTAAATGGAAAAATCATGAAACAATCAAAATTTCTAATAATATTACATAACAAATCATTCCCCATGTCCCCATTTATTAGAAAACGGTTGACATATATTTTAGTACGATAACATTAACCGCTTTCGAGATAGTGCACATTTTTCTCATAACGTTATAAAAAATATCACATAAAATTGAAAAATATATATATTATCTATTTGTTCGTTTCATTCCATAATAAATTTGTTATCATCATTCTCGTTGATTTAGTTCGTTCTATTCACGAATGAAAATACATTGAGTAAAGGTTTTGTATTTTGACGAACAATTCGCCAACAGTCATTTATATGTAAGAAATGCTCTTCTCTGCGTTAGTCTGTAACGCTTGGCTATAAATTTGCGAACTCGGTAATTTATTTAGTCAAATATAGTCAACTTCTTTGTCCCAGGTTAACTAAAATAGCTTTAAAATTGAAGAAATGACGTTAACTTAACAAAAATTACGCCAAATTAATGAATTAATTATTAAAATATTTTAACATGTGGACTGCATTGCTTATTGATGATGCTATCCATAGTGATAATTATCAATTTAGAATTGCATGAAATATAAGTTAAATAGGTACTTTGAAATAGTTTTATATGTTGGCATCCGAAAAACGCCAAATGTACAAGTCACCATTAAAAACATTGTACTGTAGATCTTGTCCATCATTTTTTCACTGGAGAAAGAACTAAGTAATTTCATTGCATTATATAGAGAAAGTCCTGTTCTGCCCACACCAGATTTTTGACTATAAAATTGATGACTGTAAAATTAATCAAATGGATCAAATTAATAAAATTAATCAAATTAATGACTGTAAAATTATTCAAATGACGAGTGAGACTTTCAAGTAAAGCAGAAATTTGAAATCTGCTTTAATAACATTCAGTATTCTTTGGAGCAAAACATATTTTAAAACAGAATGCTAATTTTGAAATTTTGAAAATTCTAAATTTTCGGATTTAAAAATGCATATCATTGTATCATGACATTGTCTATGAATCTCCTATAGCTTCAGAGTGTCGTGAGTAATAATAATTAAAAATTATTGCAAAATTATATTTGACTTAAAAGTAATTATTTTTAATGGTTTTTTTAGAAAACCTATTTTTTCTTCCATTTAGATAATTCTGATTTTTGATGATTGTTTAAATAAATAATTTTCATTTTTAACCAATATGTGTTATCAGTTAGAACCCTGTATGAATGTATAGCCTTTTAGCATTTAAGCGCAGCAAAGCAACAATCAATTTTAGATTGGTTATTGGGGGGATTAAACATGTGGCGAATGTAAGATTTTTTAAAATGATTCATATGAACATTGGGTGCTATAAAATCTAAATTGCCACATTTTTGGTACCTCAATACATCGTTACAATAACCTTGCACTTTTACTTAAATACTCGTAAGTAACATTCGTAAGAAAACGATTAAATACACTCTATAACAAAAAATCGACGCACCAAGAAAGAGTTGTCCTATTGTGACAAAAATTGGTGGATGTGAAGAACATACATTGAAAAAGAAACGATTAAAATTTCAGAACAATTTAATGATTGAGAGTTTGACCGTATACAAAGGGAGGAAGACAATAAAGTGTTGGTCCACCTCTGGTCTGAAAGCAAGATGTCACCCGGCGTGGCACAGACTAATAAAGTTCATGGATGGTGTCCTGCAGAATGTCTTGCCAAATTGTCTCCAACTGTCGGGCTAAATCGTCAACATTCCGGGATGGTTGCAATCGCCTTCCCATAACATCACAAATGTGATCTAAGGGAGAGAGATCAGGAGACCTAGCTGGCCAGAAGTATTGGGGAAGCTTGACAATTCATTGCAACACGTGCCGTGTGCGGCCGCACATTATCTTGTTCGATCGTCTTCGATTCGTCCAACCAGCCTCCTTCAATCCAATAGCACGACCTCTTTCAAACTCTGACATATGCTCGTAATGAGCAAAAATCTTTCGGCGAGGCATTGTTAGAGTCGACGTAAGATATCCGCAGTCGAAATGCAACAGAAATTTTGACTACAGATTCAGAATCGCTCCTGCGGAGCGACACACACCTGCGGAATGCGCAGTTCCGATTCGCTGGAGCTCCCATTGTTTATTCATTGGACACCAAATTTTATTCATTTGCATGTTCGCTCAAAATGTCTTTGCATACGAAATTTCATTACAATCGGACAACTCCTTCTTGGTGCATCGATTTTTTTGTTATAGAGTATTTTCAACCATTAAATTTAATAATTGTATAGGGAAACCATTTTAATTCCATAAGAATAAAAAATAAATAGTATAACATAATAGACACAGTAATCATAGGCCTTTTATTCTAGCACCTTGTAAGCATTAGAGCACTTACATATCTCTTAATCTGCTTTATGTAGTCAAGGACATTAAATAAATTTACTTAACTAACCAAAAACAGGACAAATGACGTCAAATGCGGCTCAACAAACAGTAAACGTAATCACTTTGATGTTATTTAAGCCTTTTATCAACACTAAAAGCTCTTCCGACAAGTCTACGTAAATATTTAGACATAGAAGATTTAAATATTAGGATAGAATGGGAAATACAAGAGACAAACTAAGTTTACTGAGATTTAAATCAGACATTTCATTGCACAACTTGCTTCAGAAGTTGCAGATTACATTCTGAGCTTAAAAGTCTCTAAGTTCGAAATCTGAAAGTAGTCAATAATCCAATATGTGTGAAGAATTATTAAAAAACATTGCATACTGAACAGCGAAATATTATAAAAAATATTTGATGTGGTCAGCAGATAACTTTAAATATATAACGCAATGAATTTGCTTCTTTCACAGTGAAAAAATGATGTAAAAGTTCCACGACGCAATATTTTTAAATTCAAAGAACCCAAGTAACTTTTATTTCGCCCAACTCTAAATTGACCATTATCAATATTGATAGCGTCCGCTATCAATATTAGCCATATATTAAAATATTTTAATAATTAATTCATCAATTTGCATCATTTTTGCAGTTTCGACCATATTTTCGTCAATCTGGAGCAAAATATTGACAATGTGGTTATATTTTGCTAAATTAGTTTAAATCACTGTACATTTTGATAATTTTCAATTTAATACTATTAATGGAATGTAAATCAAGTTTGAAAAGACTTTTATTTTTTAAATAATCTAACAGAAATTGTATATAAAATTTTTTACAGATAATAGCATAATTATTAGAGGCTTTATCAACATAGGGGATAACACAAGATATTTGTAAATCAATAATGGAGGGATTAATATTATCAATATTATAAATGGATCTAGACAATGTAATACTACTAATAGCATTTTTTATAATAGATTCTAATAAAGTAAATTTCCTAAATTGAAAATTATCAAAATGTATAGTATTTTAAATATTAAATATAAATTTCTTAAATTTCCATATATTGTTCTTATTCCAAAATTTCACAAAAATCCCATTAAATTTAGAACAGTAACTAGTGGGCATAATACTTACTATACTACTGCGAGTAATTTACTTCTAAATTCTTTAAATCAAATAAATGATAGTTTACGCCAGTCTAGCAATAATTACCTTATTCTAAATAATAGTAAAGAATTAAAGAATAGATTAACATCTCTTAAAAAACTAATAGGATTTCAAACTTTTGATTTTAAAGATCTTTTTAATAATATCAAGATCTCAGACCTGTATGATGTAATTTTAGCTCTATACAATGCTTATATTACTAATCTTTCAACTCAAACCAGTTGTATAAATTTTCCTAAACTTCTTCACTTTGTTATTTTCTATAATTATATTTTTCAAGGAAATAAATTATACCTACAAGTCTCAGGAGTTCCACAGGGTGGCTGCAGTGACAGTATGTTAGCTAATTTATATCTTTATCATTATGAACAATCTTTTACGTCATTAGATTATACATTATACAGAAATGTTGATGATCTGATTTGCTTAGTATATACTGAAAATTGTGTCATAGATATAGATTTCTATCCTGACAATTTGGAATTAATTCCTAATGAAGCTACTATTAGTAAAAATATTAATGTTTTGGATTTAAATCTTGTTATTGAACCTTCTAATAGAATTGTTATTAATTTACATAATAAAAAAGATTTTTAATTTTAATATTAATAAAATCTTGCCATTTAATTCCTGCAACTCGATTCCATTGTTTAGAAATATTATTCTTAATCAGCTTTGTAGAATTTTTAGATTATGTGATAAAAAATTTTATGCTTTATATATTGATAATCTAAAAATTACCAGCAATTATATATACAAATATCCCTCTTATTTTGTAAATGATATAGTTAAAAAATTTATATTAGCTGGATCTTCATGAATTCTTTTCATGGTGTTTTATATATTAGTCTGACATCGCCATATTCTTGTTTTAATTATATTTTATTTTTATATCCACTTACTCATTAGCTTTTCTATTATTGTCTCTTGACTGTATATATTATCTCTTATACTTGTCTTTTCGCATTACTGTTATTTATTTCTTACGAATGGCAACGGAAGATCATATTTTTTCTTTTGTGAATAGCAACACTGGTCTCTTCATTCTGGGTTCCCGAGATCCATAGGTTCGTGTATGTAAATGATATAGTTAAAAAAGTTAGATTCCAGGTATCCTTTTTTCATTTTATTTTTTCTTTTTTATGGATGTTGTCGAAGTAGAAATAGTTTGTAGATATAATCTATTTATTTCTTCAGAAACATACATTTTTGTGTTTGCTTCTACAATACACTTGGTCTTGAAAAAGAGTTTTGAAGAAGTGAACAAATCCTGATTTAGGCTTAGGCCTTGTCCACGTGTATAGCGTTTGTGCTTGGATTTCGTCTGTTTTTCTTTTATCGATTCCATACCATTGTTTTTTGATACTTTTCTTTGACCTGATGATTCGAAATTTGTATTTTTTTCCATTTGCTTGAAGATTTGCTGATTTATACTTTGATTTGGTAAGCGTGTTAGAAAGTTAGGTTTTTCGTGTTACAGCTTCTCACTTTCCTTCATTGGACCTTCAAACCTTTTTATTATTGAAATCATTTTATTTATTATCTGCATTTACGCAATAAATTAAATGAATATTGCATTGTCATTCGTATTTACTCTTTTTTTTAAATTTGCATATTTTCAGAGTATCCTTAATTTTTTAAGTTTGCTACGGTATTTATAAAAAATTTATATATATATATATATATATATATATATATATATATATATATATATATATATATATATATATATATCACCTAAAAATATTTGAGTAGATGTCAGGTATACTTGAAACGTGTTCTTCCTTCGTAAACTAGAAATCGAATTGTAGACACCATCACAATACTTTCTCTCTATAATATACTATGTATATAGAGAATTAATTACTGTATAAGCTTGTCAAAGGCTGCGAAACTCTTAAATTAAATTGCAACCTTATCTTAATAAATTTTATTTTTTTTTAATAATGTAGCGTGGTAAGAATCGCATTGTCTTTGTGAAATTCTGCTCCACGGTCGGTACTATACATGTGTATACTAAATTTCAGCCTTCTAGGTCGTCGGGAACTTCTACAGAACCTTTAAAGCCTTTACCCCTCCCCCTCCCGTTTTGTTAGACCTGTAAGACAACTCAAAATTCCGTTCTGTTAGATTCTGTTCCGTACTCGATATTATAAGTGTACAAATATGCAGACTTCTGACTCACTGGGGACTTCTGGACTATTTAGGAAATCTTTTAGCCCCCCCGCCCCATTTTGGCTCATCCCTGGAAATAAATCTAAAATGAAGTTCCTTTGGGATTTTTCCAGTGATCGATATTATAAGTGAGCAAAAATTCCGACTTCTAAATCAGTGGGTTACTTTTGGAGAGATCTAGAAATACTTTTAGATGCCCCATTTTGTTCCATCCCTGGTGATAATAAAGAGGGTCTGAGAAGAAGGTAAGAGCCCCCCCCCCCCTATTTTGTCTGATGTTTTGGGATAAATAAAAATCCGGTTCCATTAGACTCTGTTCCGTAGCCAATACTATACGTGTGTAAGAATTAAAACTCCTAAATCATCGAAGAACCTCTAGAAGGCTTAGAAAGTATTTTAGTCCATTTTGTCAGATGCCTATGGATAAATAAAAAATCAGGTTCCATTAGGTTCTGCCTCGCGGTCGATATTATAAAGTTGCAAAAATTCAGGTTTTGAAGTCTCTGGGATACTTTTTGGTGGTCTAGAAATACTTTTAGACCCCCTATTTTGTCCGATCTATGGGGCTAAATCAAATCAAACTTAAGTTTACCGACTACACCGATACATCTACGCAACATGCTTTTAAAAGAAATGGAAAAAGGTGGTAAGGTATTTAAACATATGAACACAACAAAGCCATGCAAGGATTATTAAAATTCAATCTTTATTTAGAAATTTACACTGTTCTATACCATATGACTTGCATAACCTAAAATAAGCTTCTGTAATAGATTTAAGTATAGATTCATTTAAACGAGTTTTAAGTTACATTACAAATATATTTAAAATCATACAGTAATTATAATAAAATTGGGTGGTTTACCATTAGTATTTGACTGCAAATAAATCAACATTATCTCGTATGCATGATAAAAAGTATCAATCAAACAATATAATCTCGAGTGTGAGTAATTACTACCGTCGTTATCGTTGAGGAATGCCATGAACATATGCACACTCCGGACCGGATCCAACACGTTCGACGACAAAAGCATTATATTATCTAGGCAGAAACATAATAGTGTAGAAAAACTACGCCATTTGAAAATAAATATTTGCATTGATAACACTTCATATACAATTTTATCCATTTTTATAACTTTTAGCAGATTAATTGAAGTTTAACTCAAAATAACGGTACCACAAATTCGATGAGGATTACTCCAAAGCATATCCATAAAGCCTAAGAACCACGCGTGGCATTTTCCCTTATTCTCCAGTCAATTAAGGAAGAGAATATTAAACTGATTTAATGTAATCAAAAATGAAAATAACGTTACAAAAATGATTTCCTGCTGAAGGGTTGAAAGTAATTTTGCCGAGATAATGCAAATATATCAATAAACGTAAAAATCTGATGTGGACAGCACATCACTTTTCCTACAATCTCAAATTCATTTTCTATTTCTTTTTTTCTTTTCATAATTCAGTTAATTTGGTTTAATTGCACAAATTAACACGAATAATTATTTGAAATTTTTATTGATTTTGTAGTTTTAATTCAATTTTCGTTTTGATTTGGCGACTGGACGTATTTTTAAAAGCGACGTCGTAAAATGCAAAAAAATTGAAATGCATCGAGGACGGTTAGTTTCGGAGTTGATCTTTTTCTTTTCGTCGTGAGAAACTACGTAAGAAGCAAGCATTTAATTGATGCATTAGAGCACAAGTAGTCTTTTATTTTAGATTTTTTTGGCGAATTTTGCGGATTATTTCACCAAAGAGGCAGGTTCTGTTTTTGCTAATCCTACCCAAAATCTAATCCGCACTAAGGTAGCCCACACGTTACTTGTATACCAAACTTTGGGAGATTTAGTCAGCTGAAGTGGTTACATACATTTGATAGATAGACAGACGTCAAGGTAAAAGAGGTTTGTCGGATTCTAGAGTGCACGAAAAGTGTAAATTTATCAAAAACTTATATTGCGATTTTCGACACGATATCAATACTTGCCCTATACATTACCATGTATTGTAGAGAAAGTAAAAATATATCATTTTTGTTTAAAAATGTAGCTCAATTAGTTACACCAACATCTCAATGATTCGTGACTGCTTACACGTTCAACAACATGTTATCACTCATCAATGAATCGTTTTAATCTGGTAAATATCACTATATAAACCCTATGATAAGAATTTTCTTTTGAAGATATATTTGACATAAAAAATTCAAGTTAAAATATTTTTACATATTTGAAGTTTCAGTGTATAAAAGTTCTCCCGTAATTTTCTACTGGTACTCATTTGTTACTGGTACTTTGTTAGAGGTTTTGATTTTTTGACGATTTTTTCAAAATTTCACTCGAAAATTTACGAAAATTACTCGAAAAATTTTTTCACTCGAAATCGGTTCTGAACATTCGATTGCGTATAAAAACAATAGGTTTCCAGTGTTTACGGATAGTAATTTTTGTACCAAATTTTGTTCGAATCGGTTAACTCGTTTGTTAGTTATCGTGTCCATAGACTCACTGACACACACACACACGCATATATACTTTCACACACACACACACACACACATACACAGCCATCACTTCAAAAATGTTCTATTCGTGATCAGGGATGCTTGAAACGTGCTCACCTGTCGAAAACTCGAATTCGAATTTTCGACCCCGTCATAATACTTTCCTTATACATTATTTTATATAAGGAAAGTAACAAATGAAAATGTAAAGCATTTAAGCTATAACATACGGTAATGACATAGCTGAAATCGGAGGTTAATTTCGAAATTAATTCTTAGTCAGAACAGGCATTCAAACTAAATATTGTATATTGTGTGATGACGGAAGTTTGCTTTGTTTTTGCATTGTGAATGACTGCAGCTTTTAGGGCATTTATGATTTCAAACAACGAGTACTAGAAAGAAACGTTGTAAACGTCAAACAATGAACGTAGTTCGTCGTTCGCCAGTGGTTGACATTTAGTTCAAATAAATATATGTGGGGGTTATAAAAAAATTCTCATACACATCGTAAGGTCACGTGATCCTTAGGACCTCAAGCAGTTACTCCAAGTGCATCTCTGGCCAGTAACAACTTCCTCGGAGTTGTGCACCAGCCAATGCACCAGCCAATGAAGGAAGTTCGCTTTGCGTTTGCATTGTTAATGACAACAGACTATAAGGCATTTATGACCTCAATCAAGTTCCAGAAGGTGGCAAGAAACGTTGTAAATGCCAAACAATGAATGCCGTCAGACGGTCACTACTGGTTGGTATCTAGTTTAAATTTATGAGGGGATAATAAGGAATTTCCACATAGATAGTAAGGTCACTTGATTAATAGGGCTTCAAACAGTTATGACCAGTATATCTTTGACGACAAGCGTACGGGCCAAATTGGGTGAAATGAATGGGGAGCCAGCAGAACAAGTGCAGTTTCCGTTCAAAAAATGAGAAGAGAATTGGGAATGTTTCGATGAAAAGTTGGTGAAACGAAGTGGTTGTCCGGGCAGAAAAAATTGATGATGAGCGTAAAAGAGAAGTCGATATAGACGAAGACATGCCTCAAAGATGAACCTGGTCAAGAAGATTCCAGAAAAAGATCCTACAATACTTATAGCATCCACAAAAGGTATTCCTTTTGTTCTCATGAGGAATTCGCGTTTGTTAAGAATCAGTTTATACTAAATTGCTCTTCGTCGTCAAACTCGTTTCCAAATTAAATTGAAAATGAATACAAATTGTAAAATTATTAATGGAAGATGTTTGTGAAAATTATAGGTTTGTTGAAATAAATTATTTTGTAAGTAAATTCGGTAATTCGGTACTTACGTATTATCCCGTTGACCATTGGCGAACTTTTAGTTGGCAACAAAAAGTTAATGAAACGTAGTCAATTAAACGTTGTAATCAAAATCTTATCGCCAACTACGAAGTTTTGTTTACATTTTTAAAAAAAGCCGGCGCGGTGGGCGAATGGTCAAGGCGAGCGTTTCCAAGCGATCGTTCGGCCGCCGCGTTGTGGATTCGAGTCCCACGTAAGGCATGGATGTTGTGTTGTTGGGTGCAGTATGTTCCGCCCCCTATGGTGCGTCTGGGGCAACGTCCCAGGACGGCTAAATGGTTCACGTTTCTGGCCGATATATAGGCGAATGATGAAAGTCAAGTGCCTGACCATTTGATAAAAAAAACATTAAAAAATAATTTGCTTACATTTTTATGGGATGAAGATGCAAACAAAACACGTAACACAAATTGACCGTGGCGCGAATGACTGGATAATACAAATAGGTACTGCGTATTTACCAAAGCAAAAATAGATGGCTTCAGCTTTAGTGGCCAAGGTTTGCATAGTGTGTTGTGATGTCATAGTTTTCGATTATTGGCGCCGAATCGACCTTTTGGCGACAGTTTCGATTTCGACTGAAATGGTCAACAGGATAATACGTAAGTACCGGAAATTCAAAGGTGCCCTCCATAAGTAGCCCATGATTAATGTTTATCGTTTTGAACACATGTTTTGTTATAAGTAAACACCGGATTGCAGAAACGGTGGGTTATATTGTGGACTGATGATTTTATTTTGTACACACTATTACGATCTTTAATCCAAATTAATTAATTTAATAATCTAAATAAAATAAAACTATAACAATTTTCACCACATATTGCATTGCTATGAGTTTAAGATTCATTTTTAAGCAATAATAAAATTTAATTTTAAGAAGATTCCGATACCATAGTGTAAAGAATCACAGTAAAATTGACCAGGAATATCTCAGCAATACATTGCATAGAAACAAACAACATGATATATTTAGAAAATTTGTTTGTACTTCTTTTGTACCAAACAATCTGACCAAACGACCAGTATTTTCTAACAATATTTACTTTTATCGTGTCACTGAAATTGGAGCAATGATTCAAAGTAATTGAAGATCCGCTTAAGACCACTGAGGAAAGCGGGCAATAAAAAAGACATCTTAGAACCAGACGGCTGTGGTAAATGCGAGGGAAGATATCTGTATCCCCAGGCTTTAATGACCTAGAGTCGTTTGGGAAAGCACACACTATAACTCACACTGACGCTTCCCCTAAAATATTTCTTTAAAGAAAATGCAATGGGGAGATGGAAACCGATATATGAGATTAAAAATACAATAAAACCCCTACAATCTGGATTTCGTTAATTCGTATTTTACTTGCTCAGAACTGGACTATGGTCAGTTACCTCAAATGGAAACTGTATTATATAGCAAAACATTTTCATTAACCTTCTTCAGGATATTTACATCCAGCATTTTGATATGAAAATATACTTCCCCGTATTTGGTGTCTCTTAATTTTATTCACGACATTTTGATACGAGTGACCATTTGGTTCCTCCTCTTTTCTAATCTCCACACAAACAACTCATTTAAGCTTTTTATGAGAGGGACTTAAGGGGCGATATTATGAGTTAACGATTATAATGAGATTATGAGTTATATGATTGGTACGATGTGATTAGTTAATTTCCAAACGTTGCCTTTTCTTGACGCAACCCATTTGCTTAAATATAGAACTGGTACATACTTTGTGTACGTGTTACTTGCATTGGAGAGAACTCATCTGGCCGTTGGATGGGCAATTGCACCAATCCGCTTCTTGACTCTATATTTCACCTGGAGGTTTTTGATAAATATTTTTTCACAAACTCTTTTATATATCTACACACTTCGAATAATTTCATCACTCTTCCTATCTCGAATATTTTTGCATGTCTCATACTTTTACAAGTCTGTACGTCTTCTTTTCTCGTTAGATAACCTTAATGTTTACTTAGCTTCTGAGAAGCACGCTTACCGTAACTTATTCATTAGCCTGGCTTCGCTCCTATGCTGATTTAAGGCTTTCCCCTTTATTGACTTTCCCCTTGCTGACATCGATATTTTGGGTCAAACCCGCAGCGTGGTTACTTCCTAACTAATCTCTGACCCTCATACTTGTTCATTTCATTGGAAATTGGTGAATTCATGGGTCCTAAACATTGTCCCTGAAAACTGTCAAATATGTTGCCTATTCATCCGAACCTTTGTTTAGTTTGTTTCCACCATGGCGTATTAATTTTAAAAACATTGCTTTTTTTATCCTACACACTTCAATAGCTTTGTAAGGAAACGTTCATAAATATACACTTTTAAGTGATTGAAGCTTCCTTCGTGGATAATTTAAAAATTTAGAATTACGAAAGCAACGAAGCGAGATAGGAAAAATGTCAATTACAAAGTGGTACAGAAGTATCTAATTAGTAGTAATCGACAACAAGGGCGCACGAAACTTGCATATGGAAAACAATACATACATGTAAAAAAGTCGTAACATCAGATACTGTAACACCGTGATAGCAATGCTTGTCAAAATACGCGGTAATGTGTTTTCTCTAATTCAAATAGCCATTGCTTCTGACGTAGGGTATTTTGAACTGACGTTTATATTATACTAGCAGCATACCCGTTCTTCGTACGGAGTATATAATATAAAGAAACTTGAAATTCATAATCATGCCCAAATTCTTATAGTATACTAAATGACATGTTTAATCAAAAGTATTCTGTTAAAATATTTAATATAATGCTCCTAAAAAGAAGTTTAAGAATCTCTGTTCTCGCTATATAAAATTATCTTCATGGACATATCTGAAGAATAAAACATCTTGGATCCCTTATGTAAGCAAATATAAAAAAAATATGGAATTGAATCAATATATGCAAAATAAAAGCGTTAAAATTGTATGGGACCCGTACTAATTATATACGCGAATATTAGAAAATATAACCTGTATTAGTAGATTACATGTATAAATTGAAAATACCAATAAACCCGTAATCTTTAAATCTGAAGACAGTCATTTATTCCAATATATGTCAAAATTAAAGTGCTAAAATTATATGGGAAGATATACACGTACTACTTATAATCTCCGATTATTAGTAGAAGATTACCCGTTTTGCAATATGAGTCTCAAATGTTTTTTGGTAAAATACAACAGACGACGTAATAAATTGAATATATAATTAATCCCCTTAATCTTCATACCAGAAGACTGTACTTGATTCCAATATATATGCCAATATATGTCAAAATATATGCCAATATACCTGTACTACTTATATTCTCGTAGGTTAGAAGATATACCCGTGCATTCCTAGAAGATTACTCGTACAACGTACAATATGCGTGTGTCAGCAATTTTTGCCGCAATAAAACAATGGCGTAATAACTTAAAAATATCAATAATCCCTGAATCAATAATTCCGGAAAATATCAATAATAATAATGTTTAAACCTGAAGAGTATAATTGATATTATCCAGTCCAAAATGAAATGGCAATGAAATTTATTTTATATACATATCTTCATTATTCAAATCGGAAAGGATTTAATAAAAATCGTCTGCCGCATAAACACATTGGATTTAAATCCGTTGCAAAGCGACATGATATCATTTGCTTCAAATAAATTGGTAGAAAAAATATCGTCTAAATAGCTATATTTCTATGGAACATTTGGCGACAGTTTCGTCAAATTAGCGACATTTTAAAAAATCGCCAAATTTATCGCCAAGTGGGACTGTAGAACTGACAGTTCCACTTTGCGACAAATTGACGAAATATCATCACAATACTATCCCCTAACAAAAAACAATTAATATCATTTATGTAGCGCAATTTTATCAATTTCAAGATATTTTTATAGATTTGAAAACATTTTTATCAATTTGGTGACATTTTAAAAATTCGTTAAATGTATTACTAAGTAGGATGGTTGGTCTGACAGAGAAATGCTAACCAAACATCATTTCAGTACTCTCTTCTAACAAAACAAAAAAAAATTTCATTGATATGTAGAAGACCCAAGCCACACGACCAACCCGAAAGTTTATGGCAGCTGTTTGTGTGTCGTTTATATCAATTTGGCGACATTTCCGTCAATTTGGCAAAGTTTAAGAAAAGTTGTCAAATTAGCGATATCCCTCGAAATTCGTAGCTTTGAATTTGCAGATCTGAATGAAACATTCTTATCCCGTTTCAATATACTAAATGAAAACACTACAATTGTATTAGAAGATATACCCGCTCTACTCTTTTTCTGTTTCAACAATCGGCTATATGAATTTATTGACTAAACACAATATATGAGTTTAGTAGCTAAATACGATATAAGCTTGAAAACTCTTTGCCAAAATAAATGAAATTGATGTACGCAGTCAGCAATTAATATAATTAAAAGAAAAATCAAACCGTCCATTCATAAGATATACTTTTATATCCATTTATCCATTTATTTATTATTTAAATCGAAAAAAAATAATAAAAACATTAACAAACACATTTAATTTAATTGCGATGCCGAGCAACATGATATATCCTCCTAAATTGTTAAAATTTATTAACCACTAACAGCACACCCGTTATTCGTACGGAGTGTATAATTTAAAGAAACTTAAAGTTCGCAATCACGTGCAAATTCTGTTAAAATATTAAATTTATTGCTCCTAAAGGGAAGTTTAAGAATATATGTTCTCACTATGCAAAATTATCTTCACGATCAGATCTGAAGAATGAAACATCCTGCCCCCTTTTGTAAGCAAATTTACAGAAGAAAAAATAGGAATTTTATGAATATATGCAACCCCGTACTAATTATATTGTCGCAGATCAGAAAATATGCCAATGTGTTAGTAGAAGATTACCCGTATTACAATATGCGTCTCAAAAATATTTGCCAAAATAAAAGAGATGACGTAATAAATTGAAAACATCAATAATATCCGTACTCTTTATACCAGAAGGTCGTAATTGATTCCAATATATGCCAATATATATCAAAACATATGTCAATATACCTGCACTACTTATATTCTCGTAGATTAAAAGATATACACGTGTATTTGTAGAAGATTCGTACAACATATAATATATGAGTTTAAACAATTTTTGTCATAATAAAATAATTGCATAATAACTTGAAAATATCAATAATCCTTGAATCAATAATCCCCGAAAATATAAATAATAATAATTTTTAAACCTGAAGACCGTAATTGATATTATCCAGTCAAAAATGCTATAAGAAAAATCAAATCGTTCTTTTCTAAAATATATTTTTATATCCATTTATTTATTATTCAAATCGACAAAATAATTATTAAAATCAACAGACAGATTTAATTTAATTGCGTTTCTGAGTAACATGATATAAGATAGAATCTTATAACATGTTAAATATGTCATGTCTTATAACATAAACTGCGAAATTAAATAACGATTTTGATTTCTCTATACTTCTCATTGTTCCGTAAAAGCTTGTTTTAAATAAACCATGAACCATGGAGATAGATTTCCCCTTTAAATCATGTTTCAAACAATTCATGTTTTCAGAAAGTGACTAATTAACGCAAAAAATCTCCCATCAAACTCAGAGATTAAATTTTAATTCACTTTCAAACGATTTTCAAGCTTTTCGTTTGGATAAACCACGGAGTTAGGGAGTAGAACTCCTAGGGAAAAGTACCGTTTTTCATTAATATCTCGACAACCCCAGGTCTTAGAAACTTGAAACTTGGACAAAAGTTATGGGGGGATATTTCAAGGCTATTCACCAAATTTCATTAAATTCGGTTCAGCCGTTTGTCCGTGATGATGAGACAAACGAAAATTTCGTTTTTTACTAATATCTCGAGAACCACTGGTCGTAGAAACTCAAAACACAGATATAATTTTAAGTGGGGCTATTTCTGGGCTACCCACAAACTTTCATCAACATCGGTTCAGCCGTTCTCCCGTGATGGTGTTACAAACAGACAGACAGACAGACAGACAGACAGACAGACAGACAGATTTTCATTTTTATTTATATAGATTTCTGTGCTTGTAAGTGTTGTTTATTTTTGCAATCCAGAACATTACAACAACCTGCCTAAAATCATATTATGTGAAATTAATACTTTTGTAACAGTTTCATTGTTGATTAATACTAATTAGACAATGCTATGTAACTTTACAATTGGCTTTTTTTTATCCATATCGCTTTATTGGCAAGTTCGTTAGCCTTACTTTTTGAACTATCCGCTGGGGCAGATCGCTTTTATTCGATTTCCCATAGTCACTTTAATCTAGATAGATCTAACAGGTACACTCATGGACTTTCCCTTACAAAGTTATTACTGGGCTTAAAAGTTAACCAAGGAACCCATTATTCTAATATGTATGCAGAAAAACAATGCATTTGTTTTCATATGAAAATAAATACTAATTAACGTTGTCACAAACATTGCATTACTTATTAAGTAATTCATATTTATAAAAATTCTAAGAACGCAATTCTAGGTATGACTTTTTTTCATTCTTCAAGATTTGGGACTTAGCTTACTGACTTCTGAAATAAACATATGTTTACATTTTTTTTATTTTTCTTTTAGTTGCATTTTTCTTTACAATATTATTTGTATAATGTTATTTTTATTTTCATTTTGTAACTATAATTAAATGCTTTTGAGAGTATAAATGACTTAAGCGGCAATCTCAAGAGAACAAAGCAAGAAATTATTGTCGACAAAAGCATTTCATTTCTTTCCTACACGTGTAAAAAATGTATTTATATTTTTATCATATTTTAAAGAATGAAATTTAAACAACATATTTTTAAAGTCCACGGAAAAATAAATGACACAATTAAAAATACAACAGATGATTATGTTTGAAATGGTTGAAAATATTACTCAAAAATATGCAGTGTGCTATTCCCAAAATGTTCTCAAAACTTTCCAGATGAAAATAATAACGAACCAATATTCTGGCCATTTCATTACCAAAATGAAAATAATTAACTTTAGTGTGGCTCAACTGGACTTTTTCATACCAGAACCAATTATTAGTCTTTTTTTGCTATTAGTCTATTTTTCGTAATCTTTTTTGCTATTCCCAAAATGTTCTCAAAACTTTCGAGATGAAAATAATAACAAACCGATATTCTGGACACTTCATTACCACAATGAAAATAATTAACTTTAGTGTGGCTCAACTGGACTTTTTCGTACCAGAACCAATTATTAGTCTTTTTTTGCTATTAGTCTATTTTTTATTAGTCTTTTTTGCTATTCCCAAAATATTCTCAAAACTTTCGAGGTGAAAATAATAACAAACCGATATTCTGGCCATTTCATTACCACAATGAAAATAATTAACTTTAGTGTGGCTCAACTGGACTTTTTCATACCAGAATCAATTATTAGTCTTTTTTTTTTTCAAATTTTACAAGAAAATTTTAGAAAAATCGGTATCCTTTTGTCCAAATAATTACAATTACAGCGTGTTACCCTACACTTCAAAGAGCTTGAAAAATCTTTCGATTGTACAATACTTGACAATACTTGACAATATTAGGCCATACTTGAGTATGTAACCCCCACCTCCACCCCCGATGGAAGTAACTTTCCCCCTAAGGGTGATAATGACGCCACGAAAAAAAAAAATTATCCCTCGGCTTCTTTTCACAGCAGTGATTGAAACTATTAAGTCTAGTGATCATTTAGCCATCAATACACCCTTTTATGTAGGATAATGTCAAACTTTGTCCTATGCTGCCATGTTAAAAAAAATATATAATTTCGAATAAGATTCGCAGTTTCTGCTAGAATTTGAAAAAAAACTCTATCGAGTTCTTGATAACAAAGCCGGATATAAAGTTTCGTGAAAATCCATTTACCGGTATTCCATCCGTGAAAATCCACAAGAAATCGACCGCAGACATACAGACAGATGGACAGACAGACGGACATTACTCCAAAAATAGTCAAAACGTGTTGAAGAGGTCTTGAAACATATGTTGGGATCAAAATCTCGAAATCAAAAATTTCCGGGAAAACAATACTTTCTCAATACTACATATGAGAAAGGGAAAATCTGATGTGGGCAGCATATGACTTTCCGTATATAATGTGATGAAATTATTTCTTTTACAGTGAAAAAATGATGTATAAAATCTATGGCAAAATGTATTTCAATGATGAATGGTTATTTGCCGCTATTCCGGATGAAAACATGTAAAAATATTTCGAAGTATTTAATTACCTGATATTTGGCAGTATCAATATTTATAGCATCCGCAATAAGCAATAGAGTCCACATATAAAAATATTTTAATGGATATCTTAAGATGGATGTAAAATAAAGGACGCATTATCTGTTTATTTTATTAGATTATGCTTTATTCAGTAATATATTATTTAGTAAAAATTAATAACAGCAATTATATTAAACTATAATACCATTTTCCTGAAATATATGATTGTGAGAATTTCAAAATATTCTATTTAAATGTACAGAACAAATTTCTTCTTTGTAAAAAATAATAAGCAATAATTAACTAAGATTATCAATTTCAAACCTAGCATCATAATTACAAAGCGAAGTTAATTATTTGTATAATTAGGCATAAATCCTGAAGCAAAATACACATAATATTATAGATAAAGCATTAACTGAATGTCTTAATAATCAAATCTATTTAAAGGAAGAATTTTGGAAATGTTAGAGTTGTATGTAGTGTGTCTGGATGAAAAGGACATTTAACAGTTGTAGTGCCTTAGGATGAAATGAATATATTTGGAACTTAAATGTTCTCGTCAAATGATTATTATTTAGTACCAGCATAAAAGACCACTCCATTCTCTTTCTGTCCTTAAAGGACATTTCATTGTTTAAATTTCATTTAAAGGAAGTGTTTTAAGTCTAGAACACAACTGCCTCTTTCAGGATTTTCAAGATAATACCATTCACCAGTTTATAAAGAATTATTTAGACAGTACAAAGAAACCTAAATATGGAGACTGACTTTCTATCATAATCGAATTTAACTGAATAAGTGTGTTTATAAAACTGTAAATAAAAGACTTCGTTAGAACAGCAGCATAAAATAAGAAATTTATGAAATAGATTTCATATGGTGGCAAATTGCGTGTATAGTTTATTTTTATTGGAACTATTAAGCATTTTTATTAACTTTTGTATACTTATATCATACAATCATACGAATTTTCGGAAAAACTGGAAATGGAAATACTTTACTTTGAGGAACTCCAACATCTTCTAAAATTTGATACTGAATCCATAGCAGTCATCACCTGAGATCTATTTATAGCCAATCCTAAGATATATCTGTTTCAAAGGAAAATTTTGAACGGAAGTGAAAACAGTCGTTTATGGAAATACTTGATGAATTCCCAACTTCCTCCGGAATTTGATGCTAAAATTATATCAAGCATCATAAAAGCTTTATCTATACCCAATCTTAAAAAAATCTTAAAGTCTCAAAAAACTCTGTGGAACAGAAAGTGGAAATACTTAAAGAACTCTTCCTATCTCCTCTAGAATTTGATGCTGAATTATCATATAAGCTCCATATATAGCCAATCTTAAGAAATAGATATTGCAAAATTTTGAACCGGAAATGAAAAAAAAGGAATTGGAGATCCTTAGTGAACACCCTCCCTTTCCTTTGGTATTTGCTGAATCCATATCAGTCAACATCTAATATGTATCTATTGGAGATCCTGTAAAATATATATTTCAACCTGAAATTTTCTCCAAAAACAAAATTATGGCAACATTTTAGCTAGCAAAAAATGCGTGAATATATCAGCCAATTTTGTGGCAAAAACAGTTCGCAATAACTTCTTCGCAATAACTATGAAAAAGTATTAAAATGACTGGTAATAGGAAAACGCTCACGCGAATTAGGTAGAATGGCGGTTTCAGTCTAAAAACAAATATAACCTTTAAAATAACTAAAGATTTATAAAACAGAGTGAAAAGAACAGCGGGAGAAGAGAAAAAATTGCTCAAAATACACTCTGTGGCAAACCAATGCATGCACCCATAAAAATTAAACTACAGCCGCGAAATTGGGCATGCAAGTGCCGTTTTAAGAATTACGCAAACGATGAGACTATCAACAACAATGATGTTATAGGGCTCATGCAACTTGTGACGCATCGTGCTGCATTTAAAACTACCGGTAGTCTCACTCATGGTCAATTGCAGCTTGATTTTTTTTTCTGGTACTGCAAGTTAATACTGCACTTTGATACTGAAAGTTGTGTACAAAGTTGGCTTTGAGATGTACTTGACGGAGCTACGAACTATTGTCAGATACAGAGAAAGGCCGCAACATATGCCTAAGGGAAGCTGATTTTTCCAATAGACGTATCAGTTGCCATCTTGATCTGTGCAATATGGTAGATGCTCGGTGTTAGCAACAGTGGATCATAGAAGCCACATATGACTATCGAAGAGGCTCAGAACCTCCCCAAACAGAAAACTTCTTGAGAGAAACTTGCAGTTGGATGTCGGCAAGAGAGTCACGTCCATACCAATAGCGTCGCAGTCATTCGGAGGCATTTGTATCGTCCATGTATCCTGTATCAAGGGATACTATTCGGAGACAACTAGCAACACAACCTCTCAACACAGGCAGAGCCGCCTGGATGTCGAGCTCGGTCAGTCTGGACAGTGTCCCATTGGAGGCATGTTATCTTTAGCGACGAATTCCGCTTCTCTCTCAATGCAGATGACCTCCGCGTACGTGTGTGATAGAGGACTTTACAGCGTTCCGATCCTGTCGAGCGGCACATGGCCATCATACGTGGTATGAGAGTGTAGTAAGCCATCTCGTGAGACAGCCGATCTCATCTAGTTGTGCTGCATAACAATTAGATGGATCGCTTGCACGTTAACGATATTTTGCAGCCGATTGTTCTGCCTATGATGTAAAGTTTCTCAGGTTCCATTTAACAACAAGACAACGCTCGATCACATACTACACGACATCTAAACAATGTCGTTGAGTATTTAATACATGGCCATCCAAGTACCCAATGTATCACTAATAGAACACGTATGGGTCATACTGGAACGGTAATTGTTGCTTTCACAGGATATAACTGAATTAGCTAACCATTTGCAACATTTTTGGCAGAATCTTCCGGGGAACACATTTCGAAACACGCTGATCTAGTCTATATTTTAACAGACGTTTTCCTGCTTTTGCTGGAGTGACTGCTGTGTCACATTCATTCTAATGAAATCAATAATGTTAAATTCGAAACCGATTGATGCCTTTACTTATTTGTTGGTGACTAAAATTTTGCTATGTTATTGTTTTTGGAATAGTTTATCCTTGAAACAACCATTTCTCAGGATCTGCTATAGATAGAGCCCAGATAATAGCTGATTTGGATTTCGCATCAAAAGGGTTCCACTACGGATTTCTTCTTCCCGTTCAGAATTTTTCAATTTACTTAAAACGTCAATATCTCAACCCTGGCTATAAATAGAGCTTAGATGATAACTGATATAAATTCAGCATCATATTCTGGAAGAGGTAGGTTGATTCCCTAAAACCTTTCGCATTGGCCTTTTATTTTCATCCTAACAATTTTCTTAGAAAATCTATTTATCAGGATTAGTTATAGATAGAGCTTAGATAATGCCAGATATGGATTCAAAGTCAAATTTTGTATTTATATCGAAATATTATGTTAGCATTCACAATAAAGGGAGATAAATAAAAGGAGTAAAAATTATAAATATATGCATAATATTAATAAATAAATATATATATATATATATATATATAATAAATATGTTATAAATATATACATAAATTATATATACATAATAAAAGAATATAATTTGGAATAATTATTAAATAATAAATAGTGATAAAATAATAAAGGAAGATGTCTGACTGTGTGCGTGTGTGTGTGTGTGTGCGCGCGCAGTCTGTAGTGGGAAATACAAGAATCGTAAGGCCATGACATTTGGTACACAGGTACTTCAGGACCTGGGAAGTTGCACCTCGGCGGTACTTTTTTTAATTCGAATACTTTTTTCAGTTATTTTGTGTTTTCGAACAATTTTGAGCAATATGCACATAAATCGGTTCCTTAGCACCTAAAAATATTATCATAGATTTTCTATCGTGTCATCATTGAAAAGATCGAATGTTACGTTATTTGAACTGCATCCGTAAGACAATCTTTTCATATTTATTCATTTAAAAAATTTAAAAAATGCAACCAAATGTGTGTTTTTAGGGTATGTTATACTTCTTTCGACACATCTGAAAAATTAAAATTAGCAAAATTCTATAGTTTGGCAAAAAGTTGAGTGTATATCTTTTCATTCCATCAAAGAAAAATATGTATTTCATTCAGAACTTATTTTACTGTCATTTCTTGAAACCAGTGAAGCTGTAAGATTTCCAATGTTCCGCAATGAAGTTCCTTACATTGTTCCATCAGCCGACTGCTATGCCCACCGACACCGGGATTCATACCACGCCTACAGAAGGTGGGATTCGATCGGAGGATTGTTTATTTTATTTTTGTAGCTTCCATCGTTTGTGGAGCAGTGCTCTTTGCGCTCAAATAAAAAATTTCGCATTTTGCAGTAATTTGAATAGATACTGATTTGGCGATTTAGAAACTGATTGGTATTATTTAAGTAGCGGGCGCTTTTTTAGGACTCGGGCAATTCCGAGTAGTTCGTTTTAGTAGCGAAATAAAAATGTTACAAAACTTGTAGAGAAAAACGGAGTTTAAAAGCAATTTACATAAGAAAATTAATAAATACTTCAATAATATTTTCATAATGCACTTCATATTATATGTAAACCAAATATTTTTTACAAGTAACGCAATATTTTTAATCTGTGAAAGTTTCCATTGAAGGGAACAGAGAAAAATCATTCAGTTTTTTAATAATAATTTGACTTTTTCATCTTAAATATATTGTAATATTTTTATTTTCATCTTAAATATATTGTAATATTTTTATTTAAGTATTTCATATCTGTAGTGAGACTAATATAAAAATGTTCACAAAAAAAAAATCAGTTAATTATGTTGAGAAGCCCTAACTTAATGGTTAAACTGGATTTATTTTTCAAGTAATTAGGCACAGATCCCGAGGCTAAAAATACACATTACATGCAAACCATCGAAGTAATTTGTCTTAAGATCTAAATTTCTTTCTTAGACAGAATTTGAGAAATGTTTGAAATAATGCCTAAGGCTAAAAGGAACATTTCTGGAACTAAAATGTTCTGCAAAAATTAGTATTGTTCACTACTTAAATCAGGTACGCTTTCCATTTTTTTACTTACATAATAAGCCGTACTTCTATCGTTTAAAAGTTTTTTCAAGTATGTTAGAATGTGAAAATAATGAGATTTTTCAGGAATTTGTAATGAGACTGCATTTGGAAAATGCAAATAAATAATGTTTTAAATGCGGAAAGGTGCGGATTATTATGAATGGTGTATATGGAAAGCATGTGTAGTCTAGAATTCTGATGGTACATGAACGAAAGTAAAATCTGAATATGATTAGCATATATGTTGGACAGCAAATTTATGAAGGCGCCTTCATATGGTGGCAAGTGGTGTGTAATCTTCAACTGCGACGGAAATATAAAGAATTTTTATACTATATATTATGCATTTGTTCCGTATTCTCGTGCGAATTTTTTAAAACACCCGAAGTGACGTATCCAAAATCAGAAGTGGAAATACTTAGTTAATCCAACACCTGTATACATATCAGTCATAATCTAGGCTTTATCTGCAGCCAATCTCCAAATATAGATATTGTAAAGAAAATATATTTTTTTTTTATTCGGAAATGACATCTCTGCAATTAGAACGGGAAGTTGACATCAGCAGTAAGGCCCTTTACTCCTAAACTCCTAGAATTGAATGCTATAACTAGAATTTAATATTTTAACTATATTTCTATAACTAATCCTGGAAAATATATGTCGCAAAGAAAATGTAAATGTTTGGATGGAATGTGACATCTCCAGAACAAGAAATCGAAATTCTTAGTAATTCATGCTACCCCTTCTAGAATTTAATGCTAAATCTATATCACTGATTATCTAAGCTCTATCTATAGCCAATTCTGAGAAATTGATGTTTCCAAGAGCATTTTTGAAGCAGAAATGAAAATTCTCAGTGAAGCACCCTACCTCGTCCAGAATTTGATGCTAAATTCATATCAGTTATCACCTGAATTCTACTTAGAGCCAAGCTTGAAAAATAGTTGTGCCAAGTAAATTAATTTATTTTAAACGGAAATTGAAAACGAAACGGAAGTGAAGATCCTTAGAAAATCCCCAACCTCCCCTTTGTACCTGAATTTAAAAATAAATAATCTGAAAGTTTGCTATAAAAATATAATGTAGTTAACTGGATGCACTTAAAATTTGATTGAATTAATTCCTAGGAACAAAATTCAACAAATATTTAAAACTTTTCATTTAAAAATACAGGACAAATCTCTCCTACTTTCCAATAAGCACTTATTCATAAAATATAATTACTGTATTCATAGATTCCACTACTGCAACTAAAGCCAGATTCATGGTTCTGTAAATAGTCCAAATCCCGAGGCAAGTAAATGTCCAAATTTTTTGGAAGATTCAGGGACAGAAATTTTAGAGGCATAATGCCTGAGATTCTCTAACGGAAATGTTCTTCTCAAGAAAATATTGTTGAGTACTTGAATGCGAGACCGTTTTTATTACTTCCTTATTTAACATGGAAGTTTTATTACTGAAATGCATTTTAAACGGATGAAAGCATAAGATGCCTTTTCGGGTTTTTACAAAGCAGCAATCAGAATATTGCAATGCAATGTTAGAACATTGTAAAAGCATAAACAGAACATTGTTAAAAATATAAATAAAAGTATTAATCTTACATAATAAAAGAAGATATCTGTAACTAAAAACTGTAGCTCCGGCAAAACGTGAAGTTCGGAACAAGTGTAGCTAATTCTCAGAACGCCAGATCTCGCCATTTTTTTCATATTTTGTGTGGATTATTTTGAAAGTTTTTAAATTTTAAAGCAGAAAGTCGATTTTTTGCCACCATTTCATCAAATCATTATATTCATTGCAGCTGCAGACTATTCTTTTGTGCGCCATCCACGAATAATCCAGACATCTGCAGGGACAGACAACATTTACGTGATTTAAAATGCAAAATTCCAACGTTATGAATTTAAAGGATATATTTCTATTTTCTTTAATTTGGTATTGTACTATCATTATGTTTATTAAGCTTTGTTTTACAATTAGCATAAATTTTATGAAAACTTGCTTAGATAACATTTAAACTTTTAGATTAAACTTTTAGTTCATTTAAACATTTAATCTTTTAGATTAAACCTTTAGTTCATTTAAACATTTAAAATTTGGAGTTTTATTGCTGAGGTAAAAGAACATTTTTTTCTTTTTTATTTTCTTTCTTAATTATAGCGCTGTATATTTGTTCTCGATCTAATGTATTCTGAAAGCAACATGAATTATTCTAGTTTGTAAATTTTGAATCTCAACTTCTAAGTATACTAGAACTTAAATTTAATGTCTATTATTTCAACTTGAAATAACAAAGGCCTTATCCCAGCTTCTAATTATGCTAGAGCTTAGTTTTAAAGACTAAAATTTTAACTTTAAATAACGAAGACCCTATGTCTTTATTACATACTCCCTGCAAAATTATTTAAGGATTATTACTCCTGTGCAGGAAGTTCTTTATTTTTATTTTGTCCTAAACGGGAATATCATAAAAGCGTTGTTTAGTTTTCGAGAATTCGATGTATGTCTCGGTTTAATTTAAATTACAGGTTTACATCTTGAATTCCGGGAAACGTTAGGTACATTTTCTGGTAACCAGATATATGATAAAAGGTCACAAAAGATGAAGTAAGACTAAATAAATGAAGTAAGACAAAAAATATATTGGCCACTATCAAGAAATATTAATGCATTTCGCTGAATATTTTATTAAAACATCAAACCTTTATTTCAGAGAACATAAATAAAATATTATTTAAAAGCTTTGATTCAAAACTACGGCATAAATACTGAAAAGGAGCATTTATTCATAAAATATAATTATTTTATTTATACATTTCACAACTGCAACTAAAGCCAGATTCATTGTTTTAGTAAATAGCGCCAAATCCCGAGGCAAATAACTCATTGTATAACTTGTTTGAAGATTCAAATCTCTTTCAGGGACAGAATTTGAGTGAAGCGGAAATGTTCTTCTCAGGAGAATAATGTTGAGTACCTGAATGCGAGACCGTGTCTGATCTATCTTTACTTAACATGCTAGTTTTGTTAGTGAAATTCATTTTAAAGGGATGAAAACATATTACACCTTTTCAGATATTTTCAAAACAACATTCAGAATGTTGCAATGCAATGCTATATCATTGTAAAGTGTAATAAGCATAAACAGAGCATTGTTAAAAATATAAATAAAAGTAATAATCTTACATCATAAAAGATAATATCTGTGTTGACTGTAGTAAAAATTGAGGATTGAGACAGACACGAAATTCGTACAAGTGTAGCTAATCCTCGGGACAACAGATGTCGGCAAGTTTTTTGCTTTCCCTGCAATACATGGCAATGTATAGGGAAAGTATTGGAATCATGTCTAAAATCGCAACTCGAGTTTCAACGGATCTACACGTTTTGGGACCTCTAGAGAACGAAAAAACCATATTTAGCGTCATGTGTATGGGTGTCTGTCTATCTGTCTATGTGTCTGTCTATATGTCTGTGTGTCTGTCAGGCAATGTATGTATCCACTCTAATTGAAAAACTAATTCACCGATTTTCATAAAATTTGGTAAGTAAGACCCTTGTGGGGGACCCTGGTGCTGATTAGATTTTGGTACGATTCAGGATAAAAGAACCTACCTGTTTTTGCAAAATGGCCCGCAAAAATTGCCTGTATCCACATTAGCTGTAAAAGTAATTGACTAAATTCCACCAAATTTGGTGGATAAGTCCCCTGTAAGTTAACTTGGCGCTGATTAGATTTTGGAAAGAATCAGAAAAACAAACCTTTCGTTTTTGCTAAATGGCCCGCAAAAATCGTTAAAATCTAAAATAAATCAATATGTGTAAGTTTTGACGGTGAAATGAATTGGACCAACTCCATTACTCTAGAACTAACCTTTCCTGAGATATTTTAGTGTTTTCGTATTTTCGCCAGACCACCTTTAAAAATAAGTCCAGTTACCAAATGAAAACGAAAATTTAATTAAAAGTGTCAATTTAGTGTAATTTCAATTAATTATGCATGTTAAAATCTCCATGGTATAAAGAGAAAAGGAATTTGATTCTGCAGGGAAAATCATGTACTGCTCACATCAGATTTTTACTTTCCCTTCAATACATGGTAATGTATAGGGTGAGTGTTAGAATCATACCGAAAATCGCAACTCGAGTTTTCGACGGATCTATACGTTTTGGGACCTTTAGAACACGAAAAAACCAGTATTAGCGTAACGTCTGGGTGTGTGTCTCTATGTGTGTCTCTCTATGCAATGTGCGCGCCCACTGTAACTGAAAAACTAATTGACTGAATTTCATAAAATTTGGTTGGTAAGTCTCTTGTAGGGGACCCTGGTGCTAGTTAGATTTTAGTACGATTCGGGATAAAACATCCTACTTTTATTGCTAAATGCCCCGCAAAAATCCCCGTATCCAATCTAGCTGAAAAACTAATAGACTAAATTTCAAAAAATTTGGTAGATAAATCACTTGTAGGTTACCCTGCTGCTCATTGGATTTTGGTATGATTTAGAAAAAAAGGAACCTGCCTTTTTTGCGAAATGCCCGGAAAAATTGTCAAAGTCTAAAATAAAAGTCTACGCATGACAAATATATCAATTGAATGCTTCTATTATACGTAATTTTTGACAATGAAAAGAATAAGACCAACCCCATTACTCTAGGTCTAGCTGTTTTCGATATATTTTAGTGTTTTTGCTTTTTTGTTACGCCGCCTTTAAAAAAATATCCAGTTATGGACCGGTAGAGAAAGTTATATGCTGCTCATATCAGATTTTTTCTATTTGAATTATTTTGAAAGTTATGAATATTTAAATTCGGAAATCGACCTTTTGTCACAATTTCATCAAATCAATGTATTCGTTGCAGCTGCAGACGATTCTTCTGTGCTGCATCCACGAATAATCCAGACGTCTGTAGCAACAGCATCTATATGTTTTAAAATGCGAAATTCCAAATTTACGAATTTAAATAATGTATTTCTATTTTTCTCTAATTTGATATTATATTATTACCATGTTTATTGTACTAAAATTGTCATAAATCTGATGAAAACTTGCTGAGATAGTATCACATTTTTTAAATTTTACTTCCAGGATAAAATAACTTTTTTCCCATTCTGCATTAATTATAGCGATGTATATTTTCTCGAAATAATGTGTTCTAAAAGCAACATAATATGCTAGATTTTTAATTTTGAATCTCAGCGTCTAATTATGATGAAGCTTAATTTTAAAGACTATAATTTTAACTTAAACGAAGGCCGTGTATTTTTATTATATTCTCCCTGCACATTTGTATTGAGATTATTATTCCCACGTAAGAAGTTCTTTATTTTTGTCCCAAACAGGGAAATCATAAAAGCATTGTTTAATTTTCATGAATTTGCTTAATTTTAGTTTTACATCTTAAATACCGGGCAACGTTAAATACATTTTTAGTAACAAATATATTACAAAAGGTCACAAAATATAAACCAACATTATTACAAAAATATATTGGCCAGGATCATAAAATATCAACACATTTCACTGCATATTTTATTAAGAAATCAAACAATTATTCAAGGAACAGAAATACAATAATATTTAAAAGGTTTCATTCAGAATTACGGCATGATACTGAAAAGGAGCATGTATTCATAAAATATAATTATTGTATTTATACACTCCACTACTGCTACTAAAGCCAGATTCATTGTCTCAGTAAATAGCGCCAAATCCCGAGGCAAGTACAATTTGTTTGAAGACTCAGATCTCTTTCAGGAACCGAATTTCAAAAATTTTAGAGCTATAATGCCTGAAAGGAACAGTTCTGAAACGGAAATGTTCTTCTCAAGAGAATAGTGTTGAACACTTGAATGCGAGGCCGTTTCTATTCTATCTTCACTTAACATGCTGGTTTTGTTATTGAAATGCATTTTAAAGGGATGAAAACATAATGGGCCTTTTCAGGTATTTGCTAAGCAACATTCAGAATGTCGCAATGGAATTTTAGGGAATGGTAAAATGTAATAAGCATAAAAAGAACATTGTTGAAATATCAATATAAGTAATGATCTTACTTAATAAAAGATGTATTCGCTGTCTGTAGCTAAAATTTGTTAAAAGTATTCATAACAAAAAATGGAAAATAAAGAAGTCTGGGATAATTAAATATTACAACATGTAACTTAACGGAACTGTTTTTATGTATTAACAAAATAATTGAATGCTTACAAGGATTTTATACATATTTTTTGACATTTTATTAGGGTTAAATTTGATTTGAATGCAACAAAATTTGAATACAACATTTACAAGAACAGTTTTATTTAATAAAGTAGCATTTTTTTTAAATTCACTACATCCTTAACGCTGCGCTTTACGAAAAATTTTTCTAGGGCTCGGGCCTGGTTCTCCTGAGCAGGTCGATCTCCGAAGTTCCAACCCGGGCTTCCTCTCTATCTTATAGGCCCTGTTTATCAGCTACACTAAATTTATCTGTCAAATTTTTCTTGATACACATGTTTAGTTGTAACGTAAATGAATATGTACCATTTCGTTTACATTGATGTGTTAGTCTAATTAGCTTCAAAAGTTTATACTTCTTTAAATCCCCATTTCCCCTATCTTATTTTTAGCCAAAGCTCTAAATTCGATGACTTCACATTAGCGTTCTACACAGTACAAAAAAGACGCATAATCAACCAGTTTAGAGTATAAAAGGACTAGAAAATAATATTTCATTTTGCAAATTTCAATTGATGACATAATTATGATATGAACTATGATGACAATAATATGATGAATAGAATAACGATGACAGAACTAATTTCAATTAAAGACAGAATGCACCCTGTAGTTTACTTCTGTAACTATGACAAAAACACTATCTGTTCAAATCATATCACTATCAAAACATTATTAACACTTTACAACATAGTTGAAAAGTGTTTATGACTTTGTTCATTCTGTCTGTCTGTCCTTTAGCACGATAACTGTCGTAAAAATGACTTTATCAAAATGAAATTTTAGTATATAGTTAAGACAGTCTGTGGCACCTATGGGAATAAAAATGAATAATATCACCCAATTAGTTTCGAATTGAACCCGGGTTGAAAAAATGAAATACATTGAACCCTATGGGATCTAATTTTTCAAACATTTTTAGGCGAATTTAAAATTCACAAATTGCTTCGAAAATTTTAGGAAATATAGAAATTATTCCATAAAAAATATAAAAAAAAAATCAGCAAAATATATTCGATAGTTTTTAATAAAAATTAAAATAATAATTACACCCATATCATATGAAGAGATCATGTGACCCACTTTCAAATAAAATATTGCATCCATCTTGAGTCAAAATCGTGATTTTTAAAGTTCCTTTTAATTTATATTTAGTGTTTCATCCGTCCTAAAACCACATTATTTTTGATTTTTTTTTCTATGCATCCATATACTGCGACAATGCAATTACAATATTTGTGAGTTTAAATGTTCATCAATCTTTAATTATTTCTACAACGAAGCTTAATTTTCACATATGGAGAATGTAAATAACATTAAGATGTAGGATGAGTTGTATACGACTTGCTGAATTTCTTTAACGCAAAATTATTTAATTCTAGAGCATGCATATCGCTGATATGAATGAAACATTCTTTGATTTTACAAACGATTTTATAGCAGACATTTTCGATGAAGTTCTACGTATAGAATTAAATTACTTTTACATCTATGGTTTTAAGTTTTTAAGTAAAATCAATTATTATAGTACTGTGATGAATGAAATAAAAATGTATGAATGAAATATTTACTGCTTTTACATAGAGAACCAGGCGATTTATATTTCGATGACGTCATTTAAATAAAGTTCATTTTTTTCGATGAAGTTTTAAGTGTTCAAATGCAATAAATTATTGTAGTATTGTGATAATTTTAAAAATATTCCAGCTGAATGTATCGCATTTTAGAGTTGTTTACATAAAATTACATCGCAGTTGAAAAGTGTTCCATAATTCATGCTTTATGTATGATTCATCTTTCTTGTTTTCTTTTATACGCAAGAAACATATTTTACCAACATTATTTTTTTCAAACAGTAATTAAAAAGCATACATTTATTTAAAAGCTACCCTTTACCATATAATTCTAAAATCATTTTAAAAATAACATTTCTTAAATACCTCAAACAAAATAATTCTGAAATAATTTAGTTTTGCTTCTTAAAGCATAAACTAGGACTAGAGGAATTCAACAAATAACATAATTTTACCTGTTATTTACTCACACCTGAAGAAATTGCAACGTAGTTATTTTCCACAGGAAGGACCTTACACAAGATTTTAAAAATTGAGGCTTAAATATAAATCTTTAATACAAAATATAAATTTGTCTTTAAAGTTTTCTTTTATTCCTTAACTAGAAGATGTACCCGGCATTCAACGGGATTTAAGGTGAGCGGTCATGTGCGATTGTTGCCATTTGTGCGCTCATAAAAAATATTTATTTTATTATTGTTATAAGCGAACGTGTTATTGAAACATTTTTTGATATTTCGGAATTCGCTATGAGTTCTGATGTAGTTTTTATTGGAGATATGCATCTTAAATCCAGGGCAACGCCGGGGACATTTTCTAGTTCAGAATATTTTAAATTTCACAGCAAGTTTGTAAAGACTCTTGCTGCTCCAAACGGAAATCGAACCACAGATCTTCGTACTAACGAGCCGACGCCCTACCGTTGAGCTACTGGGACGAAATTGCAAGCACTTATTGTTGAAGTGGACTGTCAAAGTAAAAGCATTCTGAGCCATCTAATGTTGGATTCTCGTGAATCTGACAATCGGTCTAATCACCTTCTGTAATTTTTACCTCAGGTTAACCTCCTGCTGCTATTTTTATCCTACAGGTTAGCTTCCTAAGAGTTATTTGACCTCCTGATCTTGAAATCGGAGCTCAATAAAGCAGAGTACTCTGAACTAATGCTAGTCGTACTAGGGTCACTTTCAGATCTTCGGCATCTTCGACATCTAACTATCAGAGTTGATTTATTTGGGCGTCATTATAAACAGCCTTGCTGCCCCATTCGGGAATAGAACGACGGATCGTCATGCTGGCTATCCGACGCTCTACCGTTGAGCTGCTGGGACTGAAATACAAGATCTTATCATCGAAGTGGGCTCTACATTATACAACCTCTAATGTCAGATTGGCTTCCAACTGACAATCTGTTTGGCCACCTCCTGCTATTTCTACCTCTGGTTAAAGTCCTGCTGCTATTTTTATCCTTCTGGTTTGCTTGATACGCGGTCGTTGGCCTGTCGATTTGGAATAGATCTTCGTGCTGGGCAGGCTACATTCTGGCGTTAAGAAACTGAGAAAGTTTTTATTGTCGAAGTAGACTTGCAAGTTTCAGCATTACAATAAATTATCAGTATTCGCCAATTGACAGTAATATATATCGTAATTATGGCGACAGTAATTCTGGCGTTAAGAAACTGGGAAAGTTTTTATTGTCGAAGTAGACTTGCATGTTTCAGCATTACAATAAATTATCAGTAATCGCCAAGTTTAAACGAAACGCATCGCCTAGAATTATAGGCAATCTTACACATTATGGCACAAATAAATGAAATATAATATAACGAAAACATTAACCAGAATGTTGTAATCAATAGTGGAAATATAAATCGGCCAGTATAATTGAAATAAAACTCTAAGAAATGTAAACAATTGTTGCATTGCTATATCAAACCAAAAGCTATGTGCATAATGATGTATAACTGTGCGAGTTAATATTATATAATAGGAGATAATATTGTTTCAATGAGATTACATATGAAAGTTAATATTGTTTTAAGGAAAGTGGTTATGTGAGATGATATTATGTATTTTATTTCAAGTTAGAAGGTTAATTGTTTTTTTTATTATTTTAATCAGTGTAAATAAATCTATTATTATTTTTATATTTAACTTGGTGTCCTCTCATTTAGAGTTACTGATTTTATATTTGGAATTCCAGATACGTCCAGTGTCGAGATTAAATAAAATGAATATTAGTAATGATTTATGCGTCCTGACCGGACATATGGCATAGATCTACGTAACAGCAATCTTACACATTACATATCATCATCAAAATAGGAGATAAAATAGAAGTAATTAAATAAAGAATCCAAACTCCTAGAATTATAAACAATCCTACAAATTCCAGATCGTCATCAAATTAGAATCACAAAATGAAGCACCATAGAAGTAATTAAATAAAAAGTCAAAACTCTCAGAATTGTGAACAATCTTTAAAATTCTACATCATTTTCAAAATAGAACCACAGAAATAATTAGGTAAAAACTGAACCATAATGTATTAAATTAAAACACGCAGTTGCCAAGTTTAGAATCTTACCTATTAAAAGTAATATAAATGTGATTAATAATAAAGCATCGAATCACGACGAGTTCAAATAATAAGTCAAATTTCACCAATTAAAAGGGATCTATTAATATTAAAATTTCGAACGGCGGCGTCTTCAATAACTTGAGGTCAACATATAAAATTCAGAATTCTCTTCAACCCATCTGCATACTAGTGTAATACCCATGCGCTCCATATGTACCTGCTTCAAGAAGATAGCTTTTGACTTCTTCCCAAGGCCGAAAGGAAATCTGTTTTATCACCGATAACTGTACGCTGCTAGAATTCTTTTGAGCATTTATGGGGTTTTACTTAAAAATTCATAATTAATGAAAGAAATACAGCAGAAACACCGTTTTTCATTTAAAGCAATGAGCGGTATTCAAAGAATCATCGGGAACATTATGAACAATGGATTGTCAGTCAAATTTTTCTATATCGCAGTTTCAAAATCGGGTACGTTTTCAAAACACGAAAAATATACAGTTTTTAAAATTTCACGAAAATTCTTCTTTTAATAGTAAGGATTATTTTTTTTTTATATATAAAAGAGAATTCTCTGACTTTTTTCGATGGTGATGTTAAGATGAAAACTCTGCGATAACGTTTTTGACCGCTAAGGAACAGATTTGTGGTAATAAAATTATGTAATAACTAAAACAACTAATAAAAATTAAAAAACATCTCATCGAGGCGCATCATCCCGGATTCTGAAGTACCTAAGTATCAAATTCCATTGCAATACGTAGATTTTACGCTACAAACGGCATAGACATCTTTCTTTATTATTCTTTAATTTATCATTATTTAATAGTTAATTCTAAAGTGAAATTATACATATTTCATTACAATTCAATATACAGTAGAGTGCCGATTACACGAATTGTCCAATTATTCAACCTCCTCCCTTTATTTTATTTTCTTCTCTTCTGCACAGAGACAGGCTGTTTTGGTTTATGATTTAACAAACACATGTTTCCAAATGAACTTTCTATTTGTAGAGGGTGTTCCGATTGCCTCTTTTCTAGGAAATATTTGTTGGTACCAAAGGAAAAGGGAAATAATGTCAATAAAGTCAGAGTGCGTTTAAGGCTATAGTTCCAAATGGTAGAAGCCATTAATTTGAAGGAAAGCTGTATGATTACAGCGGACT
The DNA here is from genome assembly GCA_951213105.1 of Amaurobius ferox. Classification (NCBI taxonomy): domain Eukaryota; kingdom Metazoa; phylum Arthropoda; class Arachnida; order Araneae; family Amaurobiidae; genus Amaurobius; species Amaurobius ferox. The sequence goes on along the minus strand of OX578133.1, from coordinate 70,254,482 downwards.
CTGGAAATCTTGCAAAAACATCCACGTTGCAAAATTCGTGAAAAAAATTCTAAACAAAAATTTATTAGAGGAGATCGATCTTAATGTATCCATGGATTGGATTAATGATACTGACAAGGGAACCTCAACTTTTGTTCCGGCTAGTTTCAGCTGAAATTGGGTGAAAACGGTAGGTACTAGCTAGAAACTAATGTCCCTGAAATAGCTCTTAAATTGAGTGTGGAGATCCGTAGAAAAAAATCCCAAAGTTTACCTGGATTAGCATGTTTGGTAACTCTTATTTGAAGTATAATATGTATATTTACATAGCGTATTAATTGGTGGCAATTGCCTCTCATCAGTGATGTTGTACTCTTCACGTAACAGATTAATAACATTCTTAGGGTGTATTCTCACCATTGTGATCTACAGAAATTATATACATTACTATATACAGAAATTATATACATTTTTATATACAGAAATTATATACATTACTATATACAGAAATTATATACATTATTATATACAGAAATTATATACATTATTATATACAGAAATTACATAAATTATTAGCATAATGACTTCCATTAATTAGTTTTGTACCAGCCATAAATGTACATTCAAATGCGTTCAGAGTAGTAAAAAGTGAAGAAGGAATTTTTCCCATGCTAATCCATGTGAACTTTGGGTTTTTTTCTACGGATCTCCACGCTCAATTCAAGAGATATTTCAGGGACATTAGTTTCTCTCTAGTACCTACCGTTACAACCCAATTCCAGCTGAAACTAGCCGGAACAAAGGCTCAGGTTCCCTTGTGAGATCAGTGGGTATGGCTCAGATGAAGTTCGAGATTAGTTCAGACAATAGAGCCTGGATATCAAATTTTAAATGATGATTATATTGTATTAGTAATTCAAGTTCGAGATTATATTGTATTAGTAATTCAAGTTCGAGATTATATTGTATTAGTAATTCAAGTTCGAGATTATATTGTATTAGTCATTCAAGTTCGAGATTATATTGTATTAGTCATTCAAGTTTGAGATTATATTGTATTAGTCATTTAAGTTCGAGATTGGTTGAGGCAATAGACCCTGAATTTCAAATTTTAAATGATGATTATATTGTATTAGTCATTCAAGTTCGAGATTAGTTGAGGCAATAGACTCTGAATTTCAAATTTTAGATGATGATTATATTATATTAGTCATTCAAGTTCGAGATTGGTTGAGGCAATAAACCCTGGATTTCAAATTTTAAATGATGATTGTATTATATTAGTCATTCACTCAATAATGAAAAATAAAGAAGTGAAAGATGAACCCGATGAGAGTCATGACGTAATTTCCTTTACAAAAACTTTTAATTCACTATAAGTTGCAATAAAATGACTGGAGCGTATAGAACAATGATTTTCAAACTTTTTAGTCGTGGAACCCCTTCTGAAATTTCATTTGATGTGGGAACCCCAAAATGAGAAAAAGTCTATTATGCCCCACATTATTCATTCAAGTTTTACGAAAATCCGATGAGAGCCATGATGGACTTTCCCATACAAAAACTTATATTTCGCCAGAAGTTGCAATGAAACAGTTGGAGCGTCTAAACTGTGTTTTCAAACGGAACCTGTGTCGCGGAATCATTTCTGAAATTTTATTTGATGAGGAACCCTAAAATGAGAAAAAGTCCCTTATAGTCCAAATTATTAATTCAAATTTTACACGTTTTCGTGAATTTTTAAGAAAATTTACACGAAACTATCACGTCGCAGAACCCCTGAATATTATCACGGAACACACTTTGCAAAACACTGGTCTAGAAGATTCCAACTTTATCCTAAAAGAACTCGAAGTATGACCCTGTGATAAGGACATCGTCCCCAAGATTAAAAAACTCCCATTTCTTTCACAGAGAGTAACATTTTTTTTTAATAAAATAGAAATCAAGTAAAAGGTATAAAAAAGGCATAAAAAATAAGAAAAATGAATAAAATATAAAAAGATAAAAAAATATAAAATATAAAAAAGGTAAAATTATGAAAATAAATTAAAAACTTAAAAAACTTTTAAACATGCAAACGCTTTTTAAAAATAACTATCGCAACATAGCAATATGTGCTGCTAGTCCTAAGCCTGAATAATGTGTGAAGAAATATAAAATATACATATACACTCATTTAAACTTCTACATTTTAAGCATCTATTCAATTATCCGAACTGCCTTTGGCCCCAGCTGGTACGAATAATCGATGTTCTACTGTACTGTGTATTTTGTAAGACTGGTCGGGAAAGAACACATTTATCTTTACTTCCCCTACAATACGAAATATTTGTAAAGGGAAAGCATTGTGGTGGGGTTAAAAATCCACCTCTCGAATTTTGATGGATATATATTTTTGGGACATCCCTAAATACGAATCAATCATTTTTACAATGATATCTATGTGTTTGTATGTCTGTCTGTGTGTTTCTCGGTAGGTTTGTCTAGAGACATGATATCTCTCGAACAAATTGTTTACATCGAATGAAATTTAATATGATTATTTCACTCGGTGAGCGTCATAAGCCTAATGAATTTTATGGTGAAGGAACTACAGGAAGGACCTCAATGTTGCGAACGTTATTTTTCTAAATTGGAACAAAATTATAAAATATAATTATGTATAAGATGTTTAGAAAGTAGGTAGATATTATCTGATTTTTTAATTAGCATTGATTATTAACACTTAGAAGACGCTAGCATGCGCCATTCTCGAAACATCATTTTATTTTTAAATTGCGACCTATATTTTTGAATAAAAAATTCAGCAAATGAAATAAAATTTGGCAGGAGTTTTTTCAATCCATAAATGTCAAAAATATATCGATTTGTGGGACTTATCGATTTGCAAAAGAAACATAATTATTCATTGCAAAAATAGCCAGCCATTTTACGCTTAATTTTCTTTAAATTTAAAACATAGTAAAAAAAAATAATATTTTATAATTGTTAATTAACTGAATACTTCGTAAGAACTTTTACTGAAACTTAAATGGACGTTATTTAGTGTTTATCATGACTTGGTATCGAGATATTGGGTCTAATACTTTCCGCAGGTTGCGAATTTTCTAGACATAACAAAATGAATTACATAAAATGTTGAAACGTGTTTCTACATTTACAAAAATTTAAGATGATCCTTAGGTATTCTTCTTTCTTCACTCAAAAACCTATAGCATTTGGCATTTTAAACGTGTCTCCCTCTTGTTAATTTATATTGGCTTAAATATACAGGGCAATATTAAATAACTTTTGTTCCACACCTGAAAAACTAAATCAATAAAGTTTGATGGATCAGAATTTTGTTCCGCTTTTACAGAAGCCATCTGCCGTTGATATATATTATTATTGTTTGGGATCTTAATGATCTTGAACTACCTTTAATTCTCCTTAAATTATTACTTCAAGAACATACCCTCTTGACAAAGATAGAACCTAGAGTAAGAGTGCTCTGCGAAAGTATTTATCAGAGCAAAGGATTTTAAAGAGTAATACCATATATCTTATGAACTTAACAATGTGTTTTCCTTTCTTTTAATGCATGAAACAATCTAATTTTCCCAACATATGACTCCCACTGACGACTGTAATAGTTCTATATTATAGGGAAACAAAATTAATTTACTTACTAACTATTAATTAAGTTGGTGGCTCAACTCAACTTTCCAATACCAAATTTATTTTTTTTTTCAAATTTTACAGGAAATAATTTAAAAAATCGATATCATGGGTCCAAATGATCACAACTATAGCGTGTTACCATTCACTTTAAAGGGCTTAAAAAATATTTCAATTGATACCATATTTGGCAATGTATCCGGGGGGGTGTAAGTTTCACCCAAAAGGAGGCTAATGGCATTACAAATAAAAAAATTGTATCATGACTATTGAAACTATTAACTGCGTGATTGAGCCACAAATAAACCTTTTTATGCATTATTATGTTGCATTTTGCCCTATGCTGCCATGTTAAAAAAATATAAAACTTAGAATAAAATGCAAAGTTTTTGCTCGAATATAAAAAATTCTATCTAGACCTAGAGTTTTAATAACAAAGCCGGATATAAAGTTTCGTGAAAATCTATTAATATTTGTGGTTGATTTTGTGTATACAAAACGTCTTCAGAAGCTCTTAAACCATACATCAAAATCTTGAAATCGAAAATTTTCTGGAAACGAATACTTTCTAAGTTAAAATTACAGTTTTCTTATTCACAGCAGCAAAATTTCTTTAGTTGAGCATTTAATTGACATTTAAAACATTACTGATTTACTTAATTTAATGGTGATGTTTATATAAAATATTTGATGTGTCTAACACTTAACTTTCCCTAGAAACTAACAAATTGAAGTAATGTGGGAAACTAAAAATAAAAATGTGTGATCTCCCTGAAAATTTGCTTTTTGTAGTAACAGATTAAAGGAAGCAAACAAAATATCATTGAAATCGCGTGATTTTTCAAGACAATATGGTGTTATCTTCGGAATATGAAACATTACTAATATCTCAGGTATATGAAATGTTCTAATCAAAGATGTTAATTAATTTCTAGGGTTTAAAACACTTCTTATTCTGTAATAGTAGATACATTTAGTTGTTTATGTATCTTTATCTGTATATTCTTACTCATTTTGCTTTGGTTATAAATGAAAATTTGCCTATAAAATAGCTGATTATCTTATGTAATTTATTTTAACTTGCCTATTTCATTTATTAAAAATTGTTCGCAAAGTTAAACATATGCGTTTGAACTAAAAATCCGCAAGTCTTATATACTGTCTGTCCCTTGTTGTGAAAATCAGTCGAACACTGATGTTTACCATACTAAATGCTGGTGCCAAATGTTATTCTAATCACATGATTAGTTCAAGAAATATACCCACCAAATTAGACAAACAATTGAAAAAGACTGATTAGTATTATGGAAGAGTAAAAAAATGTAAATTCATCAATAACGTAGAATTTGATATTGGACCTAACCAGAATACCATGTGGTTGGATTTAAAGGAAGGCTCACAACATTCTCCACATATATCTAGCGCCTTTATACCAAATTTGATAGCAAATGGATCGGTATACTCTCGTTAACAAGCGGTTTGTTCGCGAAGAATAAATTCATTTTTAAAATTCCACCCAGGGGTCCATGTAGACCTTCAAAGGACAAATATAAGTAAAATACCTAACAGAACGAGATTTATTTACGAACCTATATATCACCTAATTAAACGTACCTGTTACTTTAACAGTGAAGCTAACTATATTTTTAATCACAAATATTGAATTAATAATTCTCACTAAATGACTGGGTTTATCAAAGAAATTAAACTTAATTTCCTTGATATTGAATCAATTGAAATTTATTTTAAATTCAGTAGCGTTTCCCAAGAGTAGTCACATTGTTGATATTCCACAAATTTTTCAAAAAATGAGAAGAGCAAACAGAAAAAGAAGAAAAGCTTGCGTTAGTTAGTAAAATGGCTTTCATTAAGAAAAAAAGGTAAACTTGTTTTATAGATCATGATGCCCCTTGAAACTAATTATAATTTTTTCACTGAATTTGGGGAATTATCCCAGAAAAACAATAATGTATGTTAATTATATTTCACAATAAAATTATTCATTCTCAAAATGGTAGTTCTAAAGATTAAGAAGTTTTTTTTTTGTTTTTTTTTTGCCCTCTAGCTCGAAATTTCCTCCTGGTGAGAATTTTTTAAAACTACATTTTTGTGACATAGTTTTGTCCTGGTTTGAAGTTTATTTTAAATAAGTTCATTTGAGCTTTAACCAATAAAAAAATCTGATGTCGGTTGAAGATGACCGTATTTACATAATTATTTACTTTTCTTGCAGCAAATTAATGGTGTACAGGAACAACAGGAGCAATGATTTTAGTATTAAATTAACAACACGGAAATTAGGCATTTTTGGAAACTTCCTCTTCCACACTAATCACTTATTTATACTCACATGCAAAATCCTCATCAAAATTCAATTAACATTTAATTAATATCAGTTACATGATATATTACTATTGGCAAATTCTCATGCGTCAAAATACAAAACTATTACAAAAGTATCTTCTTTTGGGAATGGAATGATCTAGAATAACGAAAATGATATTGCATGATATTGCGTACGGAAAACGGACATATTTGACAAAAATTTACACCACACCCATATCATCCCTTAAAGACGCATTTAATTTATAACACCATAGACCCCCTAACCAAACTTCCAAAAACCATGAAACTCACTATATTTTGAGTCAACAATATTAATTTCCCCAAAACGACAATAATTGTCAAATACATTGAACTTCATTTCTCAAATTAAATATTCATGAATTTTGCATCATTTTAATTAGTTTTGTATCATTTCTACCAATTTAGCATGCATTTAGCGACAAACGTCGCCAAGTTGGCGATATTTTGTCAAATTGTCATCAATCGAGATGCATTGCAGACAGATAGACCAACAGAAAATGACTTTTGGCGGAAAATACTTTTACATAGTATTAATCAATGGTTTGAGTTCTGATCAACATATGTCTTCTCTCGTGAATGGAGCAAACTATATCTACCATAATGCTGTTATGTCACATAATATTATATACAAAAAGAGAACATATTTTGCAACAGTTAATACTTTTTCATAATTTTGTGTGATTTTTACAAATTTATTTGACAAACGTGCAATATCTCGAGAACGATTGGTTCTTGACTGAGTTCTAAAGTTTCTGTCATTCATTTTCAAAATAAAAATTACATGATTCTTTTTATGCAATATTATTGAAGATTCTTATTTGTTATAATTTTTTCAAAATTACATTAGAATATTGGGGATCTTCCGTAAATTCGATTACATTTGAAATCAGTATGGGTCCAGTACTCACCTATTGTAATAATTAAACCAAATTTCATTAGAAACGTTACATTTGTTCGTGAGGTATTGAATCCCAAACCTCGCGACACTGACGCTAACATAGATACACACACACACGCACACAAACATCACATCAAAAACATTTGATTCAAAGTTCTGGGATAGTTGAAACGTTCTCTTACGTCGAAAAGTTTAATTTTAATCTTCGATCCAGTCACACTACTGCTCCTGTACATTATACTATGTATGTAGGGAAGTAATATATCTCATTTTAATGACTATCTCTCTCTATATATAATTGAGAGTATGTTATTTGTTATTTGTTCCCTATAGAAATCCACAGAATTTAACCCTTTCGGCTTTCAAATTTCTAGGTCCAGGGGTTTTCGAAATATTATTGAAAATAAAAATCTAACTCTATCATAGAAATAACACTATGAAGGCGATTTGTTTCTCAGAAAGTTTAATTAAAGAAAACTACACTACGTTGCTCAGCAATAGAATAAAATCAAATGAACTTAGAGCAGACGATCTAAATATACATATATAACAAAGAAATTGATATAAAATAAAGGTTATAAATTGTCACTTCTTTTACAATTTTCTCGGGGTCATACAACTTTGGGATATATGATCACGGTAATAATTGATATTTACAATTTCTTACGTCATCTATTTTATTTTTCTAATTATTTATCAAAGTCATATATTTTCTATTGTATTTAAATGACTACTAATGCAGGATAAATTTGGAACACATAAATCTTCTACGTGTTCTACGTCTGAAGCGTCTTCATTCTGATCAAATTTCAATTTTTCTGTAAATTTGTTTAAAACCAAGACCAGGATGTTTCATTCTACGTATTACCCCTGCGAAAATAATTTTTTACAGCGAAAACAGAAGTATATTTAATTTTAAAAGCGAATAAAATTATTTCTTTCAATGCAACTTTTTAAAGAATTATGTAATTTAGAAAACTACCTGAATTTGCGTATATTTTAAATCACTAAGGATGGTTGGTATATCTACTATCAAGTAATAAAAGAGAAAAAAACATGCATGAGTCAGTAAAAAAAGTTTATAAAACTCATTAGTTTCTTTCTTTTATATTACATACGCATCAAACAAGCATCAAAGACATATTAAGAGACATATTTAATTCCGAAAACTAATACCTTTGAACATCCCAATAGACATATATAACATTATTATATACTAGGATCTGCTGAATAATACCCTTATTGATTATTGATATCATATAAAGCACATATGTCTGTATAAAGACCATGTGTCTCTCATCTTTCTAGCCTTCTTTACAACAAATTACTACAAATTATATTAGCGTAAAACAATGAAAGGAAAACACACGAAATCTTTTTTTGTCTTACTATTTCTGTTAAAGAAAACACAGTGTTTCTGTATAAATAGATAATTCTGATAACTGCATTGTTTTGAAGTAGAGCCATGTAAACTTAATTAAGGGCATCCACACTTGAAAGAATAAATATAATGAAATACCGACTATATTAATTAGAAAGCTGTCTTTGGTGTAATTCACAATACAAAACAGGGCAATAGTTTTTCATGATATGTGTTATTGGTATCACATAATAAGAATGCGCCTGTACAAAGACCATGCTTCTTTGTTTTCTCTTTATTTGCATCAAGTTCCAATAAAATGTATTAGTGGAAAACACTGAAAGGAATATACAAGAAATATGCTTCCCATCATATTTGTGTTGAAGATTACTGTCCCTATTTAAACTAAGGTAATAAGATAAATCCGTTGTTTGAAAATGGATCAATATTAATTTTATAAAACTAATATTTTAACCTGTCAAAGACAAGAAAACTAACACTTTTATTAATTGAAATTGCAATATTGACTTTACCTGCATACATGTATACTGTATAGGGAAAATGTTGTGATGTGGTCGATAATTCGAGTGCGAGTTTTCGACAAAAGAACACGTTTACAGCGTACCTGAATACGAATCGAACATTTATGTGTGTGTGTTTGTATGCGTCTTCGTGAGACTGTGGAAGCGATATGTCACAAAAGAATGGAGCGTTTCGAAGTAAATATTGTACGACTATTACATTCGGTGAATACTGTAACCGTATTGATTTGAAACACAAATTAAACGTTTGGAAGACCACTAAATTTGCGGATGTATTTTTGACAAAAATCAGAAAAAAAATCAGGACATTCAATAACGTTACATAAATAAACATTCGCCGATCAGGTGGTCGAGCGGTCAGAGGCACGCGTTTCCGTCTGATCGCTGAATTGCCAAGTTGTAGGTTCAAATCCCGCCAGCGGGCATGGATGTTGTGTTGTCGAGGCAAAGTCAGACTTCCGCCCTTGGGGAGCCTCAATAAAAGTGAAGCTGCAAATTCTCTCCCATAGGACATTGGACCAGGGATCTAGTGGACGTGGTGCATAGGCGCTCCTTCACCACGGTGGATTAGTAACAACAAATAAACATTCTATGTGTAACTTTTATGAGAAAATGATGACATAAATTTTAGAACTCTAGCATTCCCAAGATATTACACAAGTTTCAAATAAATGTATCTAAAAAATTACATAAAATTAAAAATTAATATGTATCATGAAATATGTAATAAGTAGCGAAATAAATTTTGGCAACCTTTGATAATAATTTGGCACAATATCGCCAATTGGAAAATTTTAAAAAATGGTGCCAAATTGACAAAAATGTCCCCAAATTAGCAAGCATGTTGCTAAAGACGAAAATTCTAGTGAATTCATAACTAACATAATGTATCAATATGACTTAGAAAATGATAGCATTATTTCTAATTGTCGAGTTAGATTCGCCCCAAATATAAGTTAATTTGGTAGTTTGAAATAGTTTTGCATGTTGTTCTCCAAGAAAGCGCCAAATGTTATTATGTTTTCCAACGTTAAATCATTGTACTGTAGATCTTGTACATCATTATTTCGCATTGAAAGAAGCAAATGTTCTGCCCTGCAATTAAGTTCTACCCTGCAATCTATACTTTTTCCTAACCTATGTCATCCGATCTATCCGAAAGTATAATGTAACTGTCTGAATAGCCAAGATCGTAGTCGTACTATAGTCCCGGCCGTCCAAATAGTTACCTTATACCTTCTTGTAGTTCGGACGATCTAGGTATGAAAGAAAACAGTATCGAGTTAAGCTCTGAAAGGCAGAACTTTACAAAGTCAATTTATGCTATACAACAGTCTATACTATAAGTTTGTAAAGATTCAGCCTTATAGGTAACCGAAGTCTTCTTAAGGATCTGGAAATACGAAATTGCATTAGGCAATTATTTCACGAAAGAGAATATATAATGATATACCACCAGAATTAATTAGAATGTTACTGTCAAACCAGAAAAAACAATGTATTTTTTAACAAAGTTGAAAAGTGTTTATGACTTTGTTCATTCTGTCTGTCTGTTGTCTGTCTCTCCGTTAGCACGATAACCGCCGTAAAACTGACTTAATCAAAATGAAATTTTAGTAGGTTGTTCAGACGGTCTGTCGGACCTATGGGAATATAAATGAATAATATCACCCAATTAGTTTTGGATTGAACCCGGGTTGAAAAAATGAAATACATTGAGCCCTATGGGACCTAATTTTTCAAACATTTTTTAAGCGGATTTAAAATTCACAAATTGCTTCGAAAATTTTAGATAACATTCAAATTGCTCTATAAAATATATAAAAAAAAATTCACCGAAATATATTCAATAGATTTTTAAATAAAAATTAAAATAATAATTACACCTCTTATATGAAGCGATCACGTGACCATATGAAAAGATCACATGACCCACTTCAAAATGATATATGGCATCCATCTTGTCTCAAAATCGTGATTTTTTAAGTTCTTTTTAATTCACATTGAGTGTTGTATCCGTCCTAAAACCACTTTATTTTTGTTTAAATTCTGTGCATCTACATACTGAAACAACGCAATTACAATATATTTGAGTTTAAATGGTCATCCAAATTTGATTATTTCTGCAACGAAGCCTATTTTTCACTTATGTAAAATGTAAACAGCAAAATATGTAGAATGAGTTGTATTATAATTGCTGTATTTCTTTAACACAACATTATTTAGCCCATGGAGTCTGCATAGCTGATATGAATGATTCATTGATTGATATGATAATTCATTGATTTTACAAAGAGAAGGACGATTTTTTTTCGATGAAATTTAAGCATAGAGTTTAATTACTTGTAGCTCCATGGTCTTAATTTTTAAATAAAATACATTATTATAGTATTGAATGAAAAATGATGAATGAAATGAATGGGAAAATGTTATGAATGAAATGCTGTTTTTATAGAGAGATCCAGGCGTGTTATTTTTTCTATGACGTCGTTTGAATGAATTTCAGTTTTTTTCGATGAAGTTTTCAAATATAATAAATTATCGTAGTATTATGATAGTTTTAAAAATATTACCGAGGAATGTAACGCATTTCAGATATGTTTAAATCAGGCAATTTACTTTTCAATGCCGTCATTTGAATGAAGTTCATTTTTTTCGATGAAGGTTTAAGTTTTCAAATACAATAAATTAATGTAGTATTGTGATAAGTTTTAAAACATTACCGAGGAATGCATAGCATTTTAGACTTGTTTAAATAAAACTGCGTTGAAGTTGGAAAGTGTTTCATAATCAATGCTTTAAGCATGATTGATCTTTCTTGTTAAATTAATACGCCATGGTGTGAAATAAGCTGAAAAAAGGTTCAGGCGAATAAGCACTAGATTTAACATTATGCTTATGACCGATAACTTTGACCCGATGCTTATGACCCATAACTTCACAAATTTACGATAAAATCAGCACGTAGGAGTGTCATATAGTTTGGATGGAAATAATACACGCTGCGGATTTGACTCAAAGCATCAACGTCTACAAGGGGAAGATCACTCAAGACCTACTCTAAACCAAGATAGGGGGCAAAGCAAGGCTGATCAAGTTACGAGAGCCCAGAAGGAGGGCGTGTTTACCCCGAAGCCAGGTTAAAAAATTAAGGTTACCTAACTTGAAACAGAAGACTGATAGACTTGTAAATATATTGGAGATGAAAGACTGGTGAAAAAATATTTAAAGGGTATAGACATGTAAAAAAGTCCATGAGAAAAATAATGATTAAAATCTCGAGATAAAATGCAGAGTCAAAGGGATTCCCTAACAATTCTTAAATGCCCAAGTCCACAACCAAAGAATATGCTCTCTTAGGCAGTTAACATGTACACAAGATATGTACCAACTATATATAATGAATACAAATGGGTCAAGCGAAGAACTGACTAAATAATTTCCTTTACCGATGAAGTAAGTAGAATCTCACTGTAAAGATAAGTTTGGAGGGTTATTTACAGTAAACAACGCAGTGTGCGCAATTAATCACGATACACCAATTCAATAAATAAAGGATACAGTTTAAAGTAATAACAAATAGCTATTACACCACATGTGTAACCATGCAATTTCCACAACATTCGACTACGTAACCATTATTTTCACCACAGTTATAAACTAAGACATTCACAATATAGAACGTGAGAGTCTTTGACTATCTCAAAATCTGCCAGAAATTCAATAAATCTTAGGTTCACATCTAAGGTTCATCTTGGGTTCACAAATTGAAATTGCCAAATTTCATATGATTCGCTCAATTGTTTCCGGCAGACATACTGATATATACAGATATATAATGAAAAAAATGATTGAGCTTTGTGTGGCCACATAAAACACATCCATCAAAACTCGATAGTCATATATCGGATCCACTCAATTTTTCAACTTTATGCATTTTATATATTATAAGGTATGTGAAAACATAGGTGATTTCAGCAGGGTGAAGCTATGAAAGGATCATTAGCATGACATAATTGACACGCGCATTGGCAGTAAGAAAATATGCTATGTCCCACAACTTTGCGGAACCTCAATAGAGATTAACAAAATTCAGCGCTACCATGCAACAGGCAGTAATTTTTTAAAGGTTAAGTTCATGTTTCATGAAGTTGCAACAGCCAAGTTTATACTTAGAGAACCCAAGTTTAGACTTAGATACATGGCGTTTCCAAAGTTAGGTTGGTGCTACCCATATTCTGGTTCTAGGAGAATGGACCTGGCTATTACAGCCATTTTCACACTTGGCTGTCAAGTTTGCTGTGACACTTGATGCGAGTTATCTTGCTGTCGTTGTAGGTATCTGCTATCCAATAATGACGAGGGCTTACAACTATGAAACCGTTCCACGGATGTTATTATATACAATGGAAGAGCGACCACTATTTTAAGAATACCACTATAGATGGGTTCTGTAAGTATCAATTATAAAATTTCCTCATTTATTTTATGTGCATCATTCTTGCTCCTGTTCAACGTCACCTTACAAAAATATGTACCATCTTATATTTTACTTGGTATTAAAATATGGTATTGATACAATTTATAAATAGCATTTTAATGTATATCCAAATACTGGATAGTATTATTACAAATTAATAATACATTTCATATATAAATAAGGGAGTACAGGGCATAAAAATGAATGGCTTACCGCCTTAAATAAATGTTTCCCAATAACACAGATTTTTAATTAGGACTTCAAAAACTACTTTCCAAAAGTAATCAGAAACGACATCACCAGCCTAATCACTTTGGCCAATATTATTCCTTTTACCACTGGAAGCGCACTTATTTCAAAAATAAAACTACGAAAAATAACTTTCTTACAAACCTCCAGGCAGAGTAGCTCTAAAATGATTTATTTTTATTTTTTGCGCAAATTTTCCCAACCTAGAGAATTAAATTAATAGTATCAGTTTTGTTATTCATTCGCAGCTGAATGACTTACAGCATATTAATTTCCTACAAAGGCTTGGGTAAAGTTTAAATATGATGAAGGTTCTAATGTAAATCTTAAAAACAAATTTAAATGATTTCAGGAAAATGTTGTTGAAAAACAAAATTGCGTATTTATTTGAAACTTGGCTGAATTTGCTCGGTTAATGTTCATTACGTTTAAAATAGAGAGTGTTATTAGAAACATTTAAATTTATTTATATTCCGATGCAATTAGAGAAGTTAATTTCCCGTCGCATACTGTTTTTTATACTTTCAGTATTATTTGCATAACAAGTTTGCAAATATGCATAGTACAAGATAAAATAAAGAATTATGGCACACGGCTGGGTTTTCCAGCCCACTCAAACAGCTACTCTTTGCCCTCGGTTGATTCGGGCGGTCTGGGTATTTCATACGTCTGGGTTAAAACTTAAAGCATAAAAAATTATTTATAACATATATACCAATATTTCAAAAAAATTTTAAATCCCTATAACTTTCGAACACGTTGTGCTTCTTAACAGGGGGTTGCACAACATCGTCACATTTTCGATATTAAGTAGTGCAAAAAATATTCTCGATTTCAGTTACTCAACATAATTACTATAACAAGTTTTCACGTATGGTAATTGAATAGTTAAATGAATGAAATGTTCAATTGACACAAAATTGTAAAGCATTGAAATTCAATTATGAATTCAAATTGGAATATCGAATGATTGAACACAACAATTAACACAAGGCCGCCCATACAAATTGTTGTCCAACTACAAACATTTATCATGGACCCCTCTCCATATTTTATTTCCTTATTATTTGTGAATTTTTCATGTCTTATTCACCCCCAAAAAGAAAATATTTGTAGTCTGGGCCTCCTCTGGAACCCAAGCTCCCCCACTTTAGTAGTACCCCCCCCCCCTCCGAGTCACAAAAGTCACTGAATAACTTCTGAACTTGGTACGTGGACAGTATCTTTACCCTTGTAATCCTGTAGCAATCTACAAGCGAAAAATAACAAAGATATTCCCTGTTTCCCATTATTAATTTTTTTAACTCTGTATTTTACAATTCACTGTATTTGTGTCAACGAGGAATATAATAATATTTTATTTTGCATTTCCATCCGTATAAAATTTTATGGATATTAATTTGTGTGACCGTAATTTAGGAAAACTGCTCTTGCCCTATTTAGCATTAATCAATATGAAAGTTTTGCTTGGATATTGCTGTTGGATTCTACAAGCCGCTTTCAAGCTACAGTCCAATCCACATACTTAGAGCCCTAAAGTTATTTGCTGTTTCTTCTATTAAATGTTCATATGTAATTGTCAGTAATTTAAGGTTATGTATGTAAATTTAATAAATGCTGATATGATTTATAGCTTGCTTGGATATAATACTAGTTTTTAAAACACGATACATTATATTTTGATGCGTGTAAAATTTTTATGCAAATTATTTGTGTAACCCTATCTCCATAATAGTTTGTTGCACTATTTATTATCGAACAATATCGTAGGTTTGCTTAGAGATTGCTTACTAGATTCAGCAAGAAGCTTTTGTACTTAGAGTCATGAATTCATTTCTTGTTTATCTCTGTTCAATTTGCATATGTAGTGAATGAATATATAAATCACAGTTTTTGGGTCACAAATCAGTTAAAGTTTCTTTCAGTTTCCATATAAAATTTTCACGCAAATTATTTATGTGACTATAACTGCAAAACCTAGAGTTATGCAGCTATTTATTTTTTCTCGCTATTCAATTTACATACATAATTACCTGTGCTTTAAAAATTTCTGATTTTGAATCATAATTTTATTTTATTTTCCCCGTTATTATACGTGCACAATTTTTTTAAATATATTTGTGTGACTGTAACTACTCTTATTGAGTTATTTAACATCGACCAATATTGCAGGTTTGCTTGGAGATTGTTAATAGATGACGCAAGCCTCTGTTAAATTACTATTAACGTTGATGAATTTGCTCATATAGCTTTTTGAGAAATAGGTTGTTTCATTAAATTATATTTTTAATTCTGTTGTTTATCCACTGGCAATTTTACAGAACTTTGTTATTTTGATGAAATTAGCGCATATAACATGCTAAACCAGTCGTTTCTTCTTTCAATTTTTCACAAGTATTTATGCAACAGTTTTTGATTAATTGATGCTAATACTCACGTATATTCCGAAATCGGTTGCTCCACTAATTTTCCACATAGAAAACATAGTTCATGGTTTTTTTCACTGAAAAATTGTTGTAAATCCGTCAACTGGTATTCCTTATTCTTACTCCTTCGATTTTACTATCATTTTTTCTTTACCTTAGAGACGATAACATACCTTTTTAACCTTTTTTCCGTACCTTAGAGACATAAAGTTATATCAAATTGCCCTCTATTCAATTTGCATACTCGATTGTATTTCAAATGTCATAGTTTTTGTATCACAACACATTTAATTTCCTTTTGTTTTCAGTTTTATTTGTATAAACAAATTTTCTAAAGTACTGTGGGTGATTACTGCAAAAATGATTTTTCACGATTTAAATTTTGAGCTCATAGTAACCTACTAATAATTAGCAGAATGGGACAGAAAGCACTAAAGATATTTTACATGCTTTAAATAACGGTTTACATTATTATGTAGAATCATAAGCAGCTTCTGACGAAGGTATATAAAATTTTCAGTTCAAATATCCTTTATATTTCCATTTACGAACCTATTTATCTTTTACGCATAAGTAAATTCTTTAGGGTTAGTAGTCAGAATACTTGTTATATGAAAATTATTATACTGAAGCGGTTAAAATATAAATTATATAACTTGCTTACTTATGCAATATTTTGCGAATTTAAAGAAGGAATAGCGCAATGAAAACAGGGTTGAAAACATGCAGTGCATATTATCTTAAGTTACATTAAATTTGCAGCTTAAGATAAAACAAATTAACAATGCCACATTACCACACACAAAATATAAAACTACTGCTTGTGAGAATAACACAATTAGTACTTCCATAAAGAAAGTAGGCATATGAAAATTGCGTGACAACAATGGTTTTGAAGTAGTTTTGATTCAATTTATTAGGCCAAAACAATGTCTTTACTTAACAAACCCCAAGCAAAACCTTAAGGTGGCAGGCCAAAAAACAGTAGAACATATATTTGGAATACCCAAAGAGCGCATTCGTAGCGCAGATAATAGACATTGAAACGGGACCCCGGTCATAAAAAGATCAACCCCGAGCAGCGGCTGACCCACACTAACTCACACAAAGCTCCTAGAGAAAGTAATGCAACAGGAATGCATGGATGGCTATGATCTTTAAAAAAATCTGATGTGGGCAACACATGACTTTCCTTATATAATGTAATGAATTTACTACTTTTACAGTTAAAAAATAGGTTTTTCTTATAGTAGATACTAATATTCTTTCCAAGATATTGAATTTTCGACAATTAGTCGTCATTTTCATTGATTTAGCGTCATTTTTATTCATTTGGCGAGATTTTCATTAATTTGGCAACATTTAAAAAAAGTCGCCAAGTTGGCGACATTCCGCCAAATTCGTCGCCAAAATCTCGCCAAGCGTTATGCACTAAGAAAAAAGTTATTCTTACAGCAGATAAATGACTATTGGCGTTCAAATACAAAAGTATTATTCAAAGTATATTTTTTCATGAGTGGAACGAGCTAGATCCACGAGAATGATGTCACTCAATTTATCGCATGGTATTACATATGAAAAGTGAACATGTTTCTCAATAGGAATTTTTTTTTTATGTGACTTTTTCATATTTTTTTTTAAATGTGCAATATCTCGAGAACGGTTCATGTTAGCGTTCTAAAATATATGCCAATCGTTTTCTAATGAAAAATTACATAAGAAATGTCTATTTGCGTAACTTTATTAGTGGTTTTTAATTTTTTGACGATTTTTTCAAAATTTCATTCGAAAATTTAGGGGGGTTCTGAACATTCGATTACGTATAAAAACAATAGGCTTCCAGTGTTTATGGATTGTGATTGTTATACCAAATTTGGTTCGAATCGGTCCATTCGTTCGTCAGTTATCGTCTCCACAGGCTCACTGACACACACACACACAGACATCACTTCAAAAATGTTTGATTCGTGATCAGGGATGCTTGAAACGTGCTCTTCCGTCGAAAACTCGAATTCGAATTTTCGATCCCATCACAATATTTTCCTTATACATTATGTATATAAGGAAAGTAATAAAACTTAGGGAGAAAGAAATTAAAATATTTGAATTATTAAGAATAAGGGAATGGTGTGAAATTAGAGAAATGAAGAAATAGGCCAATCCATATAAAAAGATAAAGATAGCAAAATTGTGAAAATAGTAACATAAAAGGGTAAAATATGATGAAAGAATCAGACATAATAATTGGAAAATACATATTCTAGTATCTTCAAACAGCTTTTCACATAAGATAATGCTTTTGTTCTTTTAAGCTTAGTAATACTCTTATTGTTTACCATTATGACAGAAAATATAGTGAAACTAAATATTTATTTAATATAATTCAAAATCTATATTATAATAAAACATTAAATAAGACGCTAAATATCATTTTTCATTCGAAAACTTTAAGCTGTAATTTTACAAAATGCACACCATTTCTTTTCAACCAAAAAATGTCGTGAATATATGAAACTATTATACACTGCTAAGTTTTAGTCTAATAAACCATATCTTTATTTTAATTTTGTGTGAAATTGGAAAAGTTTAGAAATGTGAGGAATAGCCCCTGGAAAAATCATTTACTACAACAGTTTTCGCCTCCTTGAACAAATTGAAATTCTGTCCTTTCAATCAAATGCAATTGATAATAAAATATATCCCGTGGCTTTCATTATATACAAAACTTACTGCTCAAAATATTCACCTACGCAAACTTTCTAAACCCCTAGGCACAACATAACAAGTCCGAACTAAAAGTGGTTGGAAATTGAATGCATAGGCATGAAATATTTAGCCTTTTATTAAACCCTCTTCATAAGAAAATATTTTTGACTGTGTAATTAGAAAAGTTATAAACGAAATTCTTTAACAGAAAAGATAAAATACATTATGAGTAAAAAATCAAAAACTTTTAATGTTCTCCCCTAGAGAACAGTAGCGCACGGAAAAGTAGAAAATAAATTTTAATCACACAATAAATTGAACCAAATTTAGGGTGTAAGTAGATTTAGTTCAAAACACTCTATGCAAACACAGTTTAACATATGTTTGTTTACTTGTCACATCATCACGGGAGAACGGTTAGATTGAATTTCATGATATTTCAATGAGTAGACTTGGTGTGGTCCCACTTAAAATTTAGTCGTCCTTCAGTCCTGAATGTCTATCTTCAGTTCTTTCTGGCTGTTTATTATTCCAGTTAGATGCAAAGTAGTTACAGCAGACGAATTTTTATATTTTATCAATGAATTCATTTATAGTATTTGATTCCATTGTGGTAACTATGGTAACAGAGTTACATTACAAATACCGAAATCGTTTCCTGGCTATTCTTTTAATCAAACTGTTAAAAAATAATGTTATAATTAATTGATTACTAAATTCAAACATATGAAAATATTGAAAATAATGTAATATACAGTGATCAGAATCGGAGATGAAATATTTTTTTACATACCACAATTTCAGTGTTAATAAAACTATATAATGTGCGTCATTTCTGCACTTACATTTGAAACGGCTGTCGATATTCAGAGCTTTTATTAAGTGTGCAGGTATCACACTTAATGAACTCTATCTATGTAAATAAAATTGAAATATGTTTATCTCGACGTCACGATAGAACGATTGAACCAAATATTATGAAATTTTGATAGATAATCTCTGTAGAATTCCATACAAAATTTAAACGTCCGTTTATCCTTCTGTCTGTCTGCTTTCTTGTCCTTCTGCTTGTCGATTTTCTTGTCTTTCTGATTATTTCCTCACTTTGATCCAAACGTTGTATAAGCCAACAAATAAACGGGACGCAATTGTTATTTGAGTTTTTAAATTAAAGTGATCTAACCAGTTTTGTCCTCTCTGCAGTACACTAGTGAGACCGAGGGTTATTCTGCCTGTAAGTAATTAAAAAAATAGTTTATTCGTGGGGCATCTGCTATAATAAAGGACAACACTCTTTCACTGTCTATGTAGCCATAACACAAAGGGGGGTATTATTAATACCATTATTGTAAATAAGCTAAAAAGGGTCTAATATCCGGCTTCGCATTCAGTATCTGGTGCCATACTTAACGTAAAGCTCCAGAGATTATTATAACATCCATCGTTGTAAATAAGTTAAAAAGACTCCAATATTCAGCTTGGCTTTCAGTATCTGATATCATACGCAACGTAAAACTCCAGAATTATCTGTTTTTACATGTAGACGCAATTTTAAAATCCGATAATGTGATTTGGTCGTTATTTATGCTCCAATCTTTAAAATTATGGAAGCTTTATAAATTAATGAAATAAAAAATAACCTTCTTATTTCAAAGGCTATAATTGAATTATTCCTCTATATTTATCCCTCACCCCCCCCCCGGGGCGGGCCACCCAAGATGGTGGTTTCGGATGTTGGCTCTGTAGCCTTGATCCTCCAAACTGGGGGCAAATTAATCCGGGGGTAATCAACCTCGCTGCTAATTCTCTGCTCCATTCGCGGATTTGACGAAGCAGTCCCCGGACTCTTCCAGGTGGTCGGATCACGGGACTGTGGCTATTTATGCCCTGAGCCCAGGTCTGATCGGTGACCGGAGCCGGGCCCGGCAGGTGCCTTCAGCCCCTACCCGGTGAATGATTCCGCCGAGTTTCGCGATCGAGGTTGCGGCTTTGCTGGAAAAGAGTGGTTGCCGCCTCTTGTTCCACTGAAAGCTAAAACCCTTTTCAGGGTAGTTGGCCATGCAGGTATGAGTTTCTATATTTATCCCCTTCACAAACGGCAGCCCAGAAAGAGCATATTGTGTAATTGTAAAACTGTTTTATTTATATAAATAAAATTTTAAACTGTGCCTCCATCTGTCTATTTATTTCAGCACGAGAGAACTCACATCTTTCCTTTTGAAGGAATTATTATAAAATTTCAAGGAAAGACTACAAACATTGAAATATTAAACCTTCACCGCCAATTGTGAATTATAATTTTCCTTAAATTACATATTCCTTAGAAAGAACGTGTATACTGCTAGTACAATATAAACCTTACATTTATCCACATCTGATATTATGCAAATTGATCAAAGGGACGTAAGGCTGTAGGCAGGTGAAAGAGTTTTGGCATGAAAGAGTTTGCATAATATTAATTTTAGAAGATATATGCAGTACTGTTTTGCATAGAATCTTGCTTTACCTTTGAGTCGGCTTTTCAATAATATTCCTCTCTGATTTTCGTCAACGTTGGCTAGCGAGCAAACTTGTTCAAACTGAGAGACATAAAAATTTACGTCGCTATCTTTGTCACCCTCGACGGTCGGTAGCATGTTGAGTATTGGTATGGCTGCATTGAAATTTACCTGCTGTTTATTTGTTTTTACTCAAACCCTGCACTTGTTGCGGCAGCATCTCTTGAGAGATATAGTGCTCCCCTAGGCTGTCATCTTCCGTTCCGGAGTTCTCGCTACACGTTATTTTTTTGCTGGTACTTTGCGTTTGAATCATTTTCACTTTGTTTGTTGTTGTTTTCGATTTTGGCCTAACAGTTCCGGTTTTGGTATTATTACCTTTTCCGACTTTTTTATTTTTGTCGTGCTCTGTCGCGAGTAGTTATAAAAAGCCAGTACTGCAACTAACGGAAGAGGAGCAACCAATGATTCATGGAGGAGGGTTCTTCTTTGGGGAGGAGTGTTTCCTTATTTGGGAGGAAGGTTGCCTTATTTAGGAGGGAGTTTGGTAAGGAGGCGCACCCGATGCCTCACTGACGGGGGGGGATCCAAGTGAGGAACTTCGAAAGAGGCCTCCGAAGGATGACCTTTGACAGAAGTGCATTGCACAATCGCGTTGAGAGGAGAGACCCAACGGAGGAATTTTGAAAGAAGCACTATTGCGAAAGAGCCCTCCGAAGGATGAATTTTGACCGTAGTGCATTGTACAATCGCGTTGAGAGCGGAGGGGGCACAATTGCGAAAGTGATCTCGGAGGGATAACCTTTGACCGGAGGAACTTTGAAAGAGGTTTCAATGGATGTCGCAATCGCTGACTGACCTTTGACCGGAGTGCATCGCGGAGCTTCTTAGCACACGACCTTCCTCCGTGATGGTTGATGGCGAACTGATCGTTGTTGTGAGTGGGTACGTAGTTAAAGCGCCCTCTGGCGAAAGTTGGTGAGGTGCTGCCATCTATCGGTATTTTTTTTTAATTTCCAAAAGAATTTAATTTCCACTTGTCAGGACTGGGGTTTGATCCCGGAGCTGTTCGATTAGAAGACTGGCGTCTTATCCTTTATGCTACAGCGCTCATGACTCGTAGATTCTTATCGTCTAAGTGTTCTCTGTGAAAGTAAACAGAAGACAGATTATTTTCAGGGCTGTGGTAAGAACATTGGAAATTATTAGGGGGAAGCTATATTTTGTAACAGGGAATGTATTTTATAAAAGGGATGCGGTACTTATTAATTTTTCGGTGTGTTTGGTATGTTTCCAATTTTTTCGGAGTGTTTCAAAACGCATTTAATAGTAAATTACGGACTTCAAGTGAACACAAAAATTGTGTTAAGCGGATTTAACCATTTTAAGTGTTGCGAACACTATGATTTTTTCTAGAATAGGATTCAACCATTTTAAGTGTTGCGAACACTATGATTTTTTCTCGAATAGGATTCAACCATTTTAAGTGTGTATTTAAAAACAAAAATGCAATACTGCATTATACTTAGCTATTTTCAAAAACTGTGTTACGTGAACAAGATTCGACCATTTTAAGCTTGTATTTAAAAAAACACATTTAATATTAAATTATGGACTTCAAGTTTACACAAAAATTGTGTTAAGCGGGGGGGGGGGGTCGTGAATAGGAATCAACTATTTTAAGTGTTGTGGATTTAAAAACAAAAATTTAATACTGCATTATACTTAGCTATTTTCAAAAATTGTGTTAAGCGGGTTCATGAATAGGATTCGACCATTTTAAGTGTTGTGTATTTAAAAACAAAATCTAATAGTAAATTATGAATTTGCACTGAATATAAAATTGTGCGTGAACAGGATTCGACCCTTTTAAGTGTGTGTGTTTGTGAATTTAAAAGCAAAAATGTAATACTACATTATAATTAGCTATTTTTAAAAATTGTGTTATGTGGGGTCGTGAACAAGATTCAGCCATTTTAAGCGTGCGTTTAAAAAAAAACACATCTAATATTAAATTATGGTTAGGAATGTTCAATGTACACAAAAATTGTGTTTTAAGCGGATTATATATATACATATATATATATATATATATATATATATATATATATATATATATATATATATATATATATATATATATATATATATATATATATATATATATATTGTGAATAAGATTCAACTATTTTAAGTGTTGTGGATTTAAAAAATGAAACACAGTGCATCATACTTAGCTATTTTCAAAAATTATATTTTAATATTAAGCGGGGTCGTGGACAGGATTCGACCCTTTTAAGTGTGTGTGTATTTAGAAACAAAATATAATAGTAAATTATGAATTTCCACTGAATATAAAATTGTGTTAAGCAGATTTTATATAGTGAACAGGATTTGACCCTTTTAAGTGATGTAGATTTTAACACTACAATTTTTAATATGCATATTTCGAAAGCTATTAAAATAGATTTTACGGTTCTAAATATGAAAAGATATTTCCACAAGCTGCAAATAAGTACATGGCAAATATTTTGGCGAGCTTAGTTAAAGTTAGGATATTTAGACGCAATTTATATGTTTTTAGGAGATACACGGAAAATAGTTAACAAAAATTGAAACTCACGAGCGACGTGTTGCTGTCCTAACTTGAAATGAGTGATGTGCGCACTTACCACAGTATTAAAATGAGATCTCATCTATGATGATCTCATCATTTTGACCTATTGCTACTTATTCTTTCTTAATGACATATTTTTTAATAACTTAATGTTATTAACCTCCTTGTACTAACCACTGATTTGCCACACACAGTCTGAATAGTATATGTCATGCATGATTTTAATGATATAGTGCGTTGTATATGATTTAACCATTTTTAAAGTGGTGGATGTAATTTCAATACCGAGGTTTAGAATTTAACTAGCTACGGAACACGAATCGAACATTTTGACAGATATGTGTGCAACCTAAAATTTTAACATTAAGTTTAAAATAAATAAATGAAATAAAAGCCATTGAATATGATTTGACCTTTTTTACAGTGGGCGTCGTAAGTTTAGTACCATTATAGAATTTTAGAAATGAGTGTACAGTTTCGACTATTTTTACAGGACGCCAACACATTTTAAAATTTATTGAATAGGAATCAACCATTTTTCACATACGTGTACCTAGATTATAACACCCAGTATTAAAACCCACTAAAAATGAAACGTGTAAGTATTGTGTGAGATTTAATCGCACTTTTTTTTTAATTTTTAAAAATGTCCGAAATAGATGTATTACATTGGTAGACATAAAGGCTATGGAGCTAATAGCACATTATGCTTAAGAATTTTCAGTGAATAAAAAAATTGTGTTAAACAGATTCTATCTCGAGAATATGATTCGACCATTTTAAGTGTTGTGAATTTTTTCATCCACAGAATATGCTTTATCAGTTTTTAAAATAGATTTTAAGGTTGCACACTACGGGAAATAGGGTTCTATAATTTTCTGTATTCAATTTAGCCATTTTAAGTTCGATCTAGCATTTTCTAATAACGAAATGATTTTATGCGTGTGTTTTTAAAAATGAATCTAATACTAAATTATACTTAGGTATTTTCAAAAATTGTGTTAAGCGGATTTTATCTCGTGAACAGGATTCGTCCATTTTAAGTGTTGTGAATTTTAACATTCCAATTTTTTAACATGTATAGAATATGTTTCACAAGCTTTTAAAAGAGATTTTACGGTTCTAGACGTTTCTAAATAATTTTCGACTGCTTTGAACTAACAAACGATGTTTTCACGGATTGCAAATATGTATACGACAAATATTTCGGTGAAACCAAGCTTAGTTAAAGCTTCTAAGTTTGAATATTTAGAAATATTTTATATATATTTTTATATTCGCACTGAAAATAGTTAACAAAAATTGGAACTCACGATAGATGTGTTGCTGTCCAAACTATAAATGAGCGATACACTCTCATTACTATATTAAAAATGTGCTCATATCGGTGGTGACGTCATTATTTCAAGACTAGTGAGCCGTTGCCACAAGATGCGTATTATTTCTTAATAACTTAATATTATAAATCTAATAGTACATTATGCTTAAGAATTTTCAGTGAATACAAAAATTGTGTTAAGTGGATTTTATCTCGAGAATATGATTCGACCATTTTAAGTGTTATGAATTTTTACATCCACAGAATATGTTTTGACAGTTTTTAAAATATATTTTAAGGTTGCACACTACGGGAAATAGGGTTCTATAATTTTCTGTACACAATTCAACCATTTTGAGTTCGATCTAGTATTTTCTAATAAGGAAATGATTTTATGGGTGTGTGTTTAAAATTAAGCTATTAGCAAATTTTACTTAGGTAATTTCAAAATTGTGTTAAATGGAGTTTATCATGGTAATCTGATTCGTCCATTTTAAGAGTGATGAGTTTTAACACTACCCTGCACGACAATGTTTTGCAAACTTTTAAAATAGATTTTACGGCTGCACACTATGGTTCTAGAATTTTATGAATCATATTAAATTGTTTTTAACTAACAAAGATGTTTTCACAGGTTGCAAATATTTGCATGGGAAAATATTTCGATGATACCGAACTTAGCTATGTTTCTAAGTTTGAAAATGGCTTAGAAACATTTTGTAACTTAGGAGATATGTGTCACACATAGCGTGGAAAACAGTTAACAAAATTTGGAACACACTGAGCGACGTCTGCATATGCTACTCTCCAATGATATGCGCACTCATTACACTATTAAAAATAAAATCTTATCTATGATGACATCATCACGCTTACCCCCCATTGAGTCTTCCTCCATCTTGAACGAGACCACCCACAGGCATGAAGTCCAGAATCCACTGACCCTTTCCGTTGCAGGTGGTCAAAGGAGAACTTTATAAAAATTGTATGGAACCTCAGGGACCATCTTTGCAGGTATGGAAATCATTCTTGCGATGTTACATTGCATGAGGGAAATTAATGTAACATTTACCATACTTCCCTAATGTTTTTTTGAAAAAAAAACAAAGGGGTCCAAACAAAAACAAACTGTAAATGTAAACACAACTTATACCATACAAATTTCAAATATCAAAATATACACATTAGCCATACCAAAAACACAAAAGTATAAATAATAACAATAATAATAATAATGATAATATTCCCAAATATACTGTAAAATTTCATAGTCCATGTCTCTACGTTTCAAATCTATGTATATGTCATTGTCTCTATGTACACACAAAAGTTAATAATAGTTTGTATTTTGAAAGAAAAAAAAGGCACATTGCTGTGACTCGATTCGAGGTTCTTTGCACATCACCGTAAAGCTTTGAGTAATTGTTCCCAAGTATGGCCTCACGCCACTGAATGACATCGGTTTTTAATGTACTTTCACTGGTGGAGTTGAAGTGTATCGGATAATGTCCCTGACTCGAAGTACCGAGTGATGTCCTGTACATCAAGGCTGGTGTGTCTGGAACGCCACTGCGTCGATGAGTTGCTATCGCACCTCAGGATCTGGCATGGAGCGTCGCTTCTCGTAAGTCAGGTGTAGATGCCTCTCTGCTGGAGTCCTGTCCGTTGCGATCGTTGACAGCTCTTTCACACGTATTGCTGAAGATAAATTTACACACAGGCCAACGAACATACATACAGATACTCAAATATTGAAGTCTCTCTCTCAGAAAAATTACATTACTATTAATTCTGATTACAAAAATCCTATCATAATTATTTTTTATACCTAGGCATAATTTTTTTCAAAACATTGCTTACTTCCTAACTACCCTCTAAATACTTTTTGTACCTATATACATTCTCTACAAAGTCATCTTAAACTTTACTTCCTTTCAACCAAAACGTAAAAGTTTCCTATCCTTAAGATTTAACCTTCTCTCCGAATTGCCATGCCATGTATTACAAATTATTCGCTTTCTGTACCTCATTACATCTATATATATACAAAAGATTTTTCTAATATCGCCGTTTAAAACCGAATTTTTTTTTCTCTCCGTATTTCTATACACCCAAAAATGAAATGTCTTTCTACAATCCTTTTGCAGTCACAGAACAATTTATCATAATTTCTTTAATCGAACACCTTTAACTTCTCCTTTTAATCCAAATTTTGCATTTCAAAACTCCCAATTTTGCAAATTCTCCCGTTTGTTAGAGCATACTCAAGCCTTCTGATATAATTCTGTATACATTTTTAAACTTCCCATTTACAAACCTGTGTACAAGAAATTCCCTGTGAATTTGGGTTTTTCCTATTTTATTTCCAATTCCAAAATGTCTGTAAATCCGTGATTCTCCCATTTTCATTTTCAATTCCAAAAATGTTTGTAAATCCGTGATTCTCCCATTTTCATTTTCAATTCCAAAAATGTTTGTAAATCCGTGATTCTCCCATTTTCATTTTCAATTCCAAAAATGTTTGTAAATCCGTGATTCTCCCATTTTCATTTTCAATTCCAAAAATGTTTGTAAATCCGTGTTTCTCCCATTTTCATTTCCAATCCCATGTACGCCCCTGCATCGGTCAGAAGACCGCTACCATTTCCCAAATTGACCGTCGCTCCTTCGTAAAAAAAAGGATGGATGGGGGGGGGGGGAGAACGAAAAGAGCGCGAAAAAATGTCGCGAAAAAATGATCTTCCTTTCTCTTCCCGAAAAACTGGTATGGAAACAGTGGATCTACCCTTCGACCTTGCTCGAAGCGTGGTGTAAATCCACGTGTTGAAACTGCCAAACCCCTACAAATTTATTGGACTCGTCTTCCTCACTGAGGGAAAGACCTTGCCACCCATGTCGAAAAAAAAGGCCTGTACATCAAAAAGACGCCATTTATTGACAACCAAAATGTGTGAATGCCTCGTGCAGTATACGAACGTTTTTTTCTTCTTTTGTGTGTGTGTTGCTGCGCCTACAATATATGTAATGTGCCATACCCATTATTGGATTATACTAACCCCTCCCACTTGACATAGGATATCTATGACATAGTGACAGGTACGTGTTCTCAAATTCTTTCTTCCGATTTATTGTGTCTTTCCCCAAAATCTCGTCCATTTCTCTGTGTATAAATTTCTTTTCTCTAAATTTATTCCTAACAATTCCTTCCTCCGATTTATTGTAATTTTTTCCAAAATTTAGCACATCTCTCTGTGTATTGTTTTCTCCTCTACATTCATTTCTAAAATTTCTTTCCTTCAATTTATTGTAATTTCTTCCAAAATTTAGCGCATCTCTCTGTGTATTATTTTCTTTTCTCAAATCATACCTCACAGGACTTTTTTCATATCTATATAAGGGAGACCGATCCCTGTGTCTTTGTGAATTTTGAATAAATTCTCCTTCAGTCCCCCAAACTAGTTTAAAGGCCTAAACTTTTTATTATCATCTCTCCCTCGAACGTATCTGCGATCCCCTCTAGAGTCTGCATAATTTTCCTCATCAACATTAGATGCAGGGTTTCTATCCCAATTCTGAAAATGTCGCTGACCCCTCATGTTAATTCCCTGTCTGGTCCGCTCTTCGGAATTTCTGTATCTCTCGTTCGCCAGTTCCCACCGATTCGATCTTCTGGTGCGCGCATAATTCTCCTCCCCGTTAAACGGTGCATAATTCCTCATCTGCCTATATCTGATTTCTCTCTCATTATTATTATTTTTTCTTATATATTTTCTACATTCTCTAATGAAATTCCCGGGTATACCGCAATGACACAGAAAAGTGTTTTGTTTTCTCCCTACCTCTGCGTGTTCTTTGACTTTTAAATTATTTATTTCTTTAGTTATTGTATCTAATAATTGTGAATTGAATTGTTCCTGTTCCTTGCGCAGCTCTTACATGTCGTTTTTCTGGGATATATTATTTACCGCTACCACCATTGCTGCTAAATTAGCTGATTCTAAATTCTGCGCTATCTTTACCGCTTCTGTGAAAGTTTTGGGGTTTACTTTGATTACTTCAATTTGGAACTCGGGTCTAATTGCTTCGATGAATTTACTGAGGCTTAATTTGTCAATAATCTGTTGAGTGTCATCATTTATCTGTGCCTCTCCTATGTATTCTAACGCTAGTGTCCTAATTCTGTGGGATAATTGTTTTATGGTTTCGCTTTGGCTTTGCTTTATAGATGAGAAAATTACTTGATTGGCGGTGATATGGGGTTTCTCTGTGAAAAAGTCCAAAAATATCTGTTTGAAAACTTCATATGAGGTTTCACTCCACAAATCTCGAGAACTCTATAAAAATGCTATAAAAAAGCTATAAAATTTTCTAGCATTTTCCCGTAATCTTGATTTAATTATAGCTAATTTCTCTGCGTCATTCCAATTTCCCAGATCTGACAACACGTTGAACTGTTCAAAAAACATTTTTGTTTCCTCCGTATTTTCCACATTTAATTCCCCTAATAAATGTGTAATTCCCGGAATTTTGCTGACGTGGGCTACTGGGGCATCGTTCCGTTCTTCAGCCATGACTAAAACGTAAGAAAAAATTCTGAGATTTTCTAACCAATATTCTGTATCCTAAGTGAAATTCTCCCTTCCTAGCAATATCCTATCACATATAATACACAGTAATTGTCATGCAACATATATACACTCTTAATCATTAAAATTCTCGTACATAAAATTCTACTTTCACATATAAAATACACTCCTAATATGCATACCAAATATTTCTAATTTCCCCAAATTCTCGTATTTTGTCCCGTGCTTCCCTAAATATAATACATATATCCCCTTACCATGGCATAACAATTTGTAGAAAAGAATTGAAAAACATTTTTTTTCAATTCTATTTACTTCCTTTAAAATCCTCATTTCCGAAAAAAATCTTTATTTAAAATTTTCCTAGCGTACATATCCTAAAATCCTCATTTCCGAAGAAATAATTTAGTTAAAATTTTCCTAGCGTACATAACGTACATTTTAGCTTACTCACAAAAAAAAAATTCAGTAATTCTATTAATTATTTTTATTTCGTATCCTGGTCATCTGGACCATTTTCTGCTGCGTGGGAAATCACACACGCCCGGTTTGGGCGCGAAAAATATGAACAAATTTCATTGAACATTACATTAAAGGCCGCCGTGTCGTATAGTCTTAAAGATTTTACTCTGAAAAGTAAAGAAATAATTAAAATGTTAGGAAATGAGGACACCAATTAGATTTTAAAAATAACGAAAAAGGCTTATTTACATATTTAACAAATTTAGGAAATAACATGAAAGGTTTGAGCATAAGTTGCTCACTTAAAAAAACGTTAACACCAATTTAAAAAAAAACACTCTCTAATTCTATCCTTAACTCAAATACAATCTTTCGAGTATTAACATAAACATCAGACATTTAATCAATATATCTACTTGTTATCTTCTCTTTTAAGTCACAAATTATTAATAAGCATTAAATACATGTCTTGCGCGTCTGACTAATGGCTTTTGAAAATAAAGCGCATTTGGCTTGAGGCCCCAATGCACAATCATAGAAACTCCTCGTATAGAGGTAATTAAAATTAAAGAGAAGAAGAGAGAATCAACAATTGAGAGCTAGCTGTACGATGTTAAAGGCCTTACCGTTGCGCTTGGGCTCGCGGCCTGTCGTGGAACGTCAGCTGGCGAGCCTCATGCTCCATCAAAATTCTACCACCTTCACATTCAAGAAAAAGGAGTCAATTCCCGATTTCTCCACCAAAAATTCCCTCTCTCGAAAATCTTCCAAATCGCCCTTTCCTCCCTCTTAAATTTTATTTGTTGTAAGGTTTAAATCCCCCTTAATATCATTGGAGGACATTTGGACCCTCAATTTCAGTGGCCAGTCCATGACAGGAAGGCTTGGTCAGTAACCCTGACTTATTATTTGCAGGTGGCTGGAGTCCCACACTCCTGCGTGAACATCTGGGCTTAACTGCGCCCACAAGGACCGCTTACCCCCTGTTGAGTCTTCCTCCATCTTGAACGAAACCACCCACAGGCATGAAGTCCAGAATCCACTGACCCTTTCCGTTGCAGGTGGTCAAAGGGGAACTTTATAAAAATTGTGTGGAAACACAGGGACCATCTTTGCAGGTATGGAAATCATTCTTACGATGTTACATTACATGAGGGAAACCAATGTAACAGTTAGCCTGTACACCTCGAGGTAAAGCTTGGTAAAATTGAGTATAGCGTAACTGTGTTTTCTACATTATTATTGCCAATGTTTAATATTTTATGTGTTTAAATAAATGTGTTAGTGGCCACAAAATTGACTGGTTATTTTAGTGAAATGCAATGTACTTTGATCCTTTCGGATCCTACTATACTTTTACAGGTTCAACTGGGGGAGACTATGGGTAAGTAGTAGTAGTGTATTCATGTAAATTTCACCTCACCACACCTACACCATCATTTTCGTCGACTATTTGACGTAACATCAATTTTGGATCATTTTAATTTTTATATAGTATCGTTTTGAATTGAATTTGCATACACACATAATTTGGTTCAATTTCTTGAATAATCTAAATGCATTTTCTACTTTTCCATGAGCCCCTATTGTGTATGAGAGGGCAATAAAAAACATTTTCTTTTATATAAATTATTTTTTACCTTTTAGTTTTGATTTTTTTACGAAACTTACATTCAAATCTATGTGGCATTACATATGTATCGACGTATTAGTACCATGAGAACGGTTCATCTGATTGATCGGCATCTGGTCCAGCGAGATTTTGGAGTACATGCCGTTTTGCAATTTCATAACTTAAGAAAAAAAATATTTTTTTTTTCACTTCACGGATAATTTTTTAGCATGAAGTGGTGCTTTTGCGAGATTATAATTATCTACCTAATTTAATTTTATACAGATAATTAAATCCAATGTCCATTTGTCGTTACAGAAATTGACAGTATATAATTTAGGTCATTCACGGTTTTAAATTTGGGTTATACCTATTATCACGTATGCATATTCGGGAAAATTAAATTCTGCAAAAGTTTTCTACTTGAACAAATTGAAATTCCGTCCGCTCAATCAACATCAACTCATAGTGGAATATTTTCCGTGGCTTTAATTACATATAAAACTTCTAGCTCAAAATATTCGCGTACTTGAACTTTCTAAGCCCTTGGGCCTGAGTATAACGAGTACGGACAGAAAAGGGCTTAAAATTGAATGTGCAAACACTAAATGTTTAACCTTTTATTGAACCCTTTTCGTACTAAAATTCTTTCGACAATCTAGTTAATAGAGTTATAAAAAGAATAAAGAAATAATTATATATTAATATAAACTAATAACATCTGATGTGGACAGCACCTGACTTTTTCTGTGCCATTATTTTACTTCTTTCACAGTGAAAAAGTTATTTATAGCAACGGCACGATGTTTTCAACGTTGAATCGTACATTTTACGCTTTTCCGGATGACAACCTGTAAAACTATTTCAAAGTACCCAATTAACTTTTATTTCGCGCAACTCTAAACTGGCAGTTATCAATACTGATAGCATATGCAATAAGCAATCCATATGTAAAATATTTTAATAATTAATTAATCAATTTGGCGTCATTTACGTTAATTCAGTGTCATTTTTGCAATGTTGACGATATTTTTGTCAATCTGAGGCGAAATATTGCCAAGTTGGCGATATTTCGCTAAATTAGTCACCACGTTTGCTAAATTTATCGCCAAGCGTTACAGACCAACGAAGAGAAGAACTTTTGTTATCTGTAAATGACTATTCGCGAATCTAGGGCGCCAAAATAAAATATCTTCTCTCGGGAACGGAACAAAGTAGATCCAAGTGACTGACGTTAAGAAATTTGTCGAATAATATTAAATGAAATGTGAACACATTTACAATAGTTTATACGTTTTGTAATTTTATGTAATATTTTTGATACATTTATTAAAAAAAGTGCAATATCTTAAGAACGGTTCTACCATAGTACTAGAGTGTGTGTCATTTGCTTTCTAGTAAAAAATTACATAAGAAATGATCATATACGTAACATTATTAAATGTTAAGGTATTTTAATGATTTTTTAAAATTTCATTCGGAAATTTCGAGGGGAGGAGGACATTCGATTCAGTTTAAAATCAATAGGATTCCAGTATTCACCGAATGTAGGATGAGCACCAAATTGCATTCGAAACGCTTTATTCGTTCGTGAGATTCTACCTACTCACGGGCGTACACACACACATTCTTGAAAAGAAACACATACATTGTAAAGAGCCTTGCTGCCAAAACCGGGAGTCGAACCCTGAATCTCAGAACTGGTCAGTCTATGCTCTACCGTTGAGCTTTTGGGACGAAATTGGAAGCTCTTAGAGTCAGACTCTGCATTCTCCACCCTCTAATATCAGATTGGCGTGCAACTGAGAGTCTGGCTGACCACCTCCTGCTCTTTTTACCCAGGTTAGTATCCTGCGTGGTCGTTGTTCTCTTCATTTGAAATAGGCGCTCCATATCCCAGAGTTCTCTGAATCCGTGCTAGTCGTACTAAGATCATTTTCATACCCCCTACATCTTTGCACTAAGCTACAGAGTTAATTCGTTCAGGCGCCATTGTGAAGAGCCATGCTGCCCTAACCGGGAATCGAACCCTGGATCTCCGAACTGGCCAGCCGACGCTCTACAGTTGAGCTATTAGGACGAAATTCCAAGCTCTCACCGTCGAAGTGGACTCTGCAACAGACACACAAATATCACTGCAGAAACATTCTATTCGAGTTCAGGGTCGCTTGAAACCTGCGTATCCGTTGAAAACTCGAATTTAAATTTTCGACTTCGTCACAATACTATCCCTATGCATTGCAACACTATGTATATAAAGTAATATGTGTGATTTTTATAAATACGGGAATATTTGAAGTATCTAAAATTCAAAATTTTAAGATTAGTTTAAAAATCTGAAAAAAAATATAAAATAATTCAAGGGGTACTAATTATAATAATATATTTGCAGTACGAATGTTCTAAAAAAGTACCCAACGTACTTATCCTGGGCTGTATCAGAGCTTCCTTGGACAGGCTTATTGAGGAAGAGACAGCTTTTTTGATTACTCATGCAACGAGTTCTTTTTATCTTAGTCTAGCACTTTATAAACCAAGATTTGTTTAACAACAATAACAACTCATCCAAATAATTAATTTTAAACTGTGGTACTATTAATTTTACATATAAAAGTGTAAGGTCTAAATAACCTTTCGAATATTATTTCCCTCAGTTTGTATTATAATTTATGCTTTTTTTAACTAACCATTCTAAGTGGTTCGGTTGTTAGACCAATCGCCGAGCTAATCAGCATTTCTGTGTTCCTAAGGTGAAATAGGAATAAGTTTAGGATCGTGAGAAATTCGGTAGAAAGTTGGAAGTAATAGAAAGGATTAAGGATTGGAGGAAAGGCAGATTGAATGATTCTAGTAAAAATTTGACGTGGGTGAGTGGGTGTGCCGGAGAAGGCACGGTATAGATGTGGATGAGTGCGAAATTGTACCGGCAGTCTAGTGGAAGGCAATCAATTTAGATACCACTATGACAAGGAATTGTCTAGTATACGGGGTTTGGCCGCAATAAGAGGCGAGATAAAAAAAATGCCAGTGATAAGCATAAAAGCTTTAGAATCGTCTCCATTTAACAGTTATCACCAGGCAAGTAAATTATAATATCTTGTATATTTGTAATTTACTCTGGGAGTGTGCAATAATAAGTATAGTCTATGTTATCAGTTGCTTTAAACAGCCAGCTGCTGTAATTTCTGTGAAGTTGAATACATTGAATTTAATTTAAAACAGAGGTGTTCTGTGTTATTACCCTTGGACCGAAAGGTTTGAATATCACATACTTTAGATTTAGAGTTAGATCACTTTTGAAAGATGACCTGTTGGAGGACGATGCGACGTTTGGTTTTATAAGAATGTCAATTGTAGACGTAAAAAGTTTATTGAATGGCAGAGAGATCAAATCAGGTTAGAACTCCATGTTTACACAACAGTTTTATAATGACATTAAGAAAGCAAACATTCTTAAAATTTTCGTTGTACATTATTTTAATCTAATGGCATCATCGTAAACGATAATAAATTCTCGACTTATTTCATTTTTTGTATGTTACAACGTTAAAAATCATGAAAAAAATGAATTATTTGCGAGACTGTGTCATAAATACAATTTAATTTTTTATTTCTTTTCCACGGAATCAATGTTTATTAGTTTGTATCAAAAATCATGCGTTCAACACATCTGATATTTTTATGTGTCCTGGATACATTAATAAACCCGATAAAGTATTACATTATTCTAAGAACAGAGACCTTTCAATTTTTTCTTCCTAACTCATATGATAATTACTTTGCATGGCTTAAATAATGCAGTTTGTATCAAAAGTCATACGTTCAACACATCAGATAGTTTTATGCGTCCTGAATGCATTAATAAGCCTGACGGAGAATTACATGATTTTGAGAACAGAGACATTTCAAAATTGCCTCACTGACTCATGCAATAATATAATAGAATGGCTTAAATAATACGGCTTGTATCAAAAGTCATGCGTTCAACACATCAGATAGTTTATGTGTCTTGAATACATTAATAAGCCTGATACAGTATTGCATGATTCTGAGAACAGAGGCATTTCAACTTTGTCCACTGACTCATATAATAATATAATAGAATAGCTTAAATAATACGGCTTGTATCAAAAGTCATGTGTTCAACACATGAGATAGTTCATGCGTCTTGAATACATTAATGAGCCTGATAGAGTATTACATGATTCTGAGAACAGAGGCATTTCAACTTTGTCCACTGACTCATATAATAATATAATATAATAGCTTAAATAATACGGCTTGTATCAAAAGTCATGAGTTCAACACATGAGATAGTTCATGCGTCTTGAATACATTAATAAGCCTGATAGAGTATTACATGATTCTGAGAACAGAGGCATTTCAACTTTGTCCACTGACTCATATAATAATATGATATAATAACTTAAATAATACGGCTTGTATCAAAAGTCATGCGTTCAACACATGAGATAGTTTATGTGTCTTGAATACATTAATAAGCCTGATAGAGTATTACATAATTCTGAGAACAGAGGCATTTCAACTTTGTCCACTGACTGATATAATAATATAATAGAATAGCTTAAATAATACGGCTTGTATCAAAAGTCATGAGTTCAACACATGAGATAGTTCATGCGTCTTGAATACATTAATAAGCCTGATAGAGTATTACATGATTCTGAGAACAGAGGCATTTCAACTTTGTCCACTGACTCATATAATAATATGATATAATAGCTTAAATAATACGGCTTGTATCAAAAGTCATGCGTTCAACACATGAGATAGTTTATGTGTCTTGAATACATTAATAAGCCTGATAGAGTATTACATAATTCTGAGAACAGAGGCATTTCAACTTTGTCCACTGACTGATATAATAATATAATAGAATAGCTTAAATAATACGGCTTGTATCAAAAGTCATGAGTTCAACACATGAGATAGTTCATGCGTCTTGAATACATTAATAAGCCTGATAGAGTATTACATGATTCTGAGAACAGATGCATTTCAACTTTGTCCACTGACTCATATAATAATATGATATAATAGCTTAAATAATACGGCTTGTATCAAAAGTCATGCGTTCAACACATGAGATAGTTTATGTGTCTTGAATGCATTAATAAGCCTAATAGAGTATTACATGATTCTGAGAACAGATTCATTTCAACTTTATCCCCTGCCTCATATAATAATATAATTGAGTATCTTAATTAGTACAGCTTCTATCAAAAGTCATGCGTTCAGCACATCAGATGTATCCTGAATACATTAATAAGTCTGATAGAGTATTACATGAATCCGAGACCAGAGACATTTCAACTTTGCCTCACTGACTCATATAATAATATAATAGAATGGCTTAAATAAAACAGCATGTATCAAAAGTCATGCATTCAACACATCAGTTAGTTTTATGTGTCCTGAATACATTAATAAGCCTGATAGAGTATTACACGATTCTGAGAACAGAGACATTTCAACTTTGTGTCGCTGACTCATATAGTAATATAATGGCATGGATCAAATAATACAGTTTGTACAAAGGTCATGCTTTCAACACATCAGATATTTTTATGTGTCCTGGATACATGGATACATTAATAAGCATTATAGTATATTACATTATTCTGAGAGCAGAGACCTTTCAACTTTATCTCACTAACTCACATAATACTAGCATGCCATGACATAAATAATACACTTATGGATTATTGATATTACATAACAGTCACAAATCAATACAGAGGCCATACAAATATATAAAGACCACGCGCATCTTATCTTTCTCATATTCCTTACAAGATTACAATGAATTGCATTAGCGTATAACAATGACAGAAACACAAAAATTCCTTTTGTTTACCGTATTTGTGTTGAAAGAAAGAAAACAAGGTATTTCTTTTGTATATTCAGATAATGCTAACAATAGCGATGTTTTCAAAAAGATCCCAAAAATTTCATTAAGAGCTTTAGTACTCGAAAGTATATATATATGACGGTGCATCACCTAAATTAATTAATAAGTTATTAAGGCTTAAACACATAATATTGAACGGAAATACTTTTTTATGTTTCTGTGTAGTGATACTTGTGAATTACTCAATTCAGTGACATCTCATGGCTGTTAATTAATTTTGTACTATGATAATGAAGCATTAGGTTACATGAAGTTGCTTAAGAAACCCAAGAAATATCTTCATAAATATTAAACATGAAAGATCAATCATACATAAAGCATTAAGAAACACTTTCCAACTAAAATGCAATTTTATTTAAATATCTCCAAAATGTGATACATACAGTGCTGATATTTTTAAAATTATCACAATTCTACATTAATTTATTATACTTGAAAACTTAAAACTTCATTGAAAAATCCAATTACATAAAATGAACTTTATTCAAATGACGTTATCGAAATATAAATCAGCTGCTTCTCTATGTGAAATCAATGAATATGTCATTCATATCACATGTATTCCAGACTCCAAGGATAATTAATTTTCTCTGAAAAATAATCAGCAATTCTTATACAACTCACCTTACTATCGCTCGATTTGTTTACATTCTGCTTACGTTAGAATTAGACTTCGTTGTAGACATAATTAAAGTTTAGTGATCATTTAAAATAAAAAAAAATTGTAATTGTGTTGGGCACAGAATTTAGAAATACAGATAATATCCAAAAATTCATCAGTTTTATGACGGATGCAACACTAAATATAAATTTAAACATCACGATATTTACACAGTGTAAACAATTGATGCCATATTCTATTTTGCAATTATTCATGTTTGATTTAATTATGTTTGATTTAATTATGTTATCCAATTTTAATTTTCGTTTGCAAAAGTTTCAATTCTGAAAAACTGCTTTTATCCACACGTTATCTGAATTTGCAAATTAAAAAATTAAATTATATAACGAATTCTATTATTTATTTCTGAGTTTACATGTTAGGTTTGGAGTTATTTTATTTTATATAAATACGATTTTTCAGATAAACAACAGTTATAAAACATTATCACTAAATACAATAATTCTCAAGTTAAAAGTGACGTGTAGTTTTTATCCCAATAATTTTACTACAGTTAAAAATATATTTCTCAAATTCTTTATAAGATAGAACTAAAATTATACATTTTTTAAATACTTAATAACTAATACATTTTGAATAAGAGCAAAAGTCAATAATGAAATTTATAATTTTAAATTACAGATTTATAAATACTACATACATAAAACATCATTATGCGCGGCTTACCTAATATCATTGTCGTTTAAACAATGACAAGTGACATCCTACGTTTAAAATTTATGATTTGTTTAGATGGTAAAATTCATAAAAAAGATCTGAAGTACCTAACACACAACTTCCTTTGCAAATTAAAAAATTGTGATTTTCTAAGAAACCAATCGTCAAAAATACAAAAAAAAGAACTTGTTACGGATGCCAATCAAAGCTTGTAGAAAACAGCTATTTTATACTTTACAGTGACATTAAGATATAAACTATGCGACAGTTTTTCTGATCACTGCAAATGAAGTGGTGCAAAAATTGCTAAAAATTATGCTCATATTTAACGAAATAAAAGAGAGGTGGAATAGCTCAGTGGTTAGCGCGCGTTGATTGCACTCGAGTGATCTTAGCTTGATTCCCGACTCTGCTCAATCTTTCCTCGTGTTCCTAAGTCCTTCCGAGAGA
Organism: Amaurobius ferox; assembly: GCA_951213105.1. NCBI lineage: Eukaryota > Metazoa > Arthropoda > Arachnida > Araneae > Amaurobiidae > Amaurobius > Amaurobius ferox. Next base: position 70,215,001 of record OX578133.1, on the reverse strand, counting down.
TTGGTGGTAGATGAAAGAAGGTACGGTTCCAGTGGATGCCGCCCCCACTGGGTTCCGGTTTAAATTGTGTGGCACTGTCCCGGCCATCCAAACCGTTACCTTACACTTTCGGTTAGGTCGGACGGTCTAAGTCGAACAGTGAAAACAAATAAATAAAGAAAATCGAACTTAAAACGAAATAGAGGAGAAAATTGAATTTAAAATAGTAGAAAGATATATTTCAGGTCTTGTCATAAAGTAACTATGCGTCATATTTTGTAGCTGTACGTAGCTTGAATTTAAGTAAGCCTATGTAGCGACACTGCAATAATGCCGTTAACTTCGCCCCCCCCCCTGTAGTAACTCCGTAGCACCCCCTATATCGGTGCTTTAAAAATTAAAATTTATATTTGAATCCTGCCCGACTTATAAACTCCAAACCACCGTATTCCTTTTAATGCATCCCGAGCGCGTATTATTTTCTTAAATGAATTCTTCAAAAATTCTCTATCAAGAATCCAACAAATAAATATTATCTAGATCCGTTTCACTGTTTCGATTGACATAATGAAGCGCGTGACAAAACAGAGTCAAATAGAAACTCCGTTTCACTGTTTGGACTTGCATGATAAGAGCGCGTGACAAAACAGAGTCAAATAGAAACGCCATTTCACTGTCTGGACTCGCACGATGAAAACCGTGACAAAACAGAGCCAAATAGAAACGCCGTTTCACTGTTTGGAGGCGCATGATGAAAATCGTGACAAAACAGAGTCAAATAGAAACGCCTTTTCACTGTTTGGAGGCGCATGATGAAAAGCGTGACAAAACGCCAAACAACGAGTCAAACAGAAACAAAGTGTCATATAGAAACGCCGTTTCACTGTTTGGATACGCATGATGAAAAGCGTGACAAAACAGAACCAAATAGAAACACACGCGCAGAACTTTGTAGCAGGAGAAAATTCCCTTCTATTCAACGGTCGGAACAGAAAGTATTCAGTACCTTCAATAACTTATTTAATTACTAAAAATTATTACCCGGAAAGAGATAAATGATTAAAATAAAACAGCATGGAATCGTGAACTTTGATATTCTTAAATAAAAATTAGGCTATGATTGGATTTTTCGATATCAAAATTTTAAAACCAATGCAGTTTTCTAACCCCGAAAACTCGGATTTTTCTAAAAATTTGCAAAACTCTAGAATTTGTAAAACATATTCCGTTTTGAGTTCATTAAAACTAGAGTTTTTGAATATTAACGATGGTGTTAAGTTTAAAATTCTGCAATAAAAAATTTTAATTGCTAAGAAACCGATTGATGTGAAAATCATTCAAATTTACGCTCCAACATTAAATTACTAAAAAACAAAGTGGAATTAATAAAAATCTTTCCGAAGTGTACCGGAGTATGACCTAAACTATGTCTTGACCAAATTCCTTAGCTGTACATGGCTTTGTTATTCCGCTACACCACGTACAGACACGCAATCATTAATGGATAACAAAATTAAATCACTAAAACTAAATCAAAATATTTATTCTTGGGTCAAATTATAATCTTTACATCAAACTTGCATAAATAATTCACAAACGATTCATTTTAATAATTTACATAATATACTACATTCGTTACTATTATAATAATTTCTTATACGACTTCCTATCGAAACACACATACCATACCATCCCCTAACATAACGCAATTAATTGACGCTTCCCTAGAACCCCTAAGAAAATGCAGCTGTCCTGCGAATAATGAAATTCACTATATAATATAAAATTGATAATTTCTTCAGAGTGGCAAAGAATAGGCAATTGATTTTTTTCCCCTAACAATAACCAGGCTCTTGATACATCCATCATTCACCTATACATCGCCCAGAATCGCGAAACATATAGAGGTCACAAGACGTTACCCTAGCGCACTAGTGGGGGCGGAAAACACTGCGCCCAGCAACACAACATCCACGCCCGAAGGTGGGACTCGAACACACATCCCAGCAGCCAAGCGAGCACGAGGAAAAGCTTGCCTTGACTTCTCGGCCACCACGTCGGCTTGGCATTTAATTAATAATGTAGATTTTCTGGTTCGTTTTTCGAGAATTTAGTAGTGTTTTTGTCGATTTTGCGATGTTTCGTTAATGTAGAGTCATTTTCAAATAGTTTCCAAATGTGTCGCCAAGTATAACAGACAGACCCCATTTGAACATAATCAATCGACAATCAGTTTAATTAATTTGAATTCCAATTCATTCCTGAAATATAAAATCAAAATACTACTTATGTTTTGACTAAAATGTGGCGCACATTTCATTATTTTAGCGGCATTTTAAGATGTTGCCAACCAAGTTCTTTGCCAAACACTTTAGACAGACAAATATATAGATATAAAATCTGATGTGGGCAACACATGACTTTCATTATTAACACTTTACAACAAAGTTGAAAAGTGTTTATGACTTTGTTCATTCTGTCTGTCTGTCTGTCTGTCTGTCTGCCCGTTAGCACGATAACTGCCGTAAAAATGACTTAATCAGAATGAAATTTTAGTATGTTGTTCAGACGGTCTGTAGAACCTATGGGAATATAAATGAATAATACCACCCAATTAGTTTTGGACTGAACCCGGGTCGAACAAATGAAATACATTGAGCCCTATGGGACCTAATTTTTCAAACATTTCTTAAGCGGATTTAAAATTCACAAATTGCTTCGAAAATTTTAGGTAATATTTAAATTGTTCCATAAAATATATAAAAAAAAATTCAGCGAAATATATTCAGTAGTTTTTTAAATAAAAATTTAAATAATAATTACATCTCTTATATGAAACGATGACATGACCATGATATGAAACGATGACATGAACCACTTCAAAATGATATATGGCATCCATCTTGTTTCAAAATCGTGATTTTTTTAAGTTCTTTTTAATTCATAGTGAGTGTTGTATCCGTCGTAAAACTACTTTATTTTTGCTTAAATTCTGTGCATCTACATACTGAAACAAGGCAATGACAATATATTTGAGTTTAAATGCTCATCTAAATTTGATTATTTCTGCAACTAAGCCTATTTTTCACCTATGTAAAATGTAAACAGCAAAATATATAGAATGAGTTGTATTAGAATTCCTGTATTTTTTTAACACAAAATAATTCAGTCCATGGAGTCTGCATGGCTGATATGAATGAAATATTAATTGATTTCATAAAGAGAAGGACGATTTTTGTCGATGAAGTTTCAAGCATAGAGTTTAATTTTTTGTAGCTCCATGGTCTTAAACAAAATGTTTAAATAAATTAAATTTTTATAGTATTGTGATGAATGAAATGAATGTGAGAAAGTTATGAATGAAATCCTGTTTTTATAGAGAGATCCAGGCGTGTTATTTTTTCTATGACGTCATTTGAATTAATTTCAGTTGTTTTCGATGAAATTTTCAATTATAATAAACTATCGTAGTATTATGATAATTCTAAAACTATTACCGAGGAATGTATAACATTTTAGAGATGTTTAAACCAGGCAATTTATATTTCAATGCCGTCATTTGAATGAAGTTCATTTTTTTCGATGAAGGTTTAAGTTTTCAAATATAATAAATTAATGCAGTATTGTGATAAGTTTCAAAATATTACCGAGGAATGTATTGCATTTTCGACTTTTTTAAATAAAATTGCATTGAAGTTGGAAAGTGTTTTATAATCACTGCTTTAAGCATGATTGATCTTTCTTGTATAATGTAATAAATTTACTACTTTTACAGTAAAAAAAATCTAATGTGGGCAGCACATGACTTTCCTTATAGAATGCAATGAATTTACTACTTTTACATTAAAAAAATAGGCTATTCTTGTAGTCGATACTTATATTATTTCTAAGGTATTGAATTTTAGTCAATAAGTCGTCATTTTCATTGATTTAGCGTCATTTTTATCCACTTGGCGAGATATTCGTTAATTTGGCAACGTTTAAAAAAGTAGCCAAGTTGACGACATTCCGCAAAATTCGTCGCCAAAATCTCGCCAAGCGTTATATACGGAGAAATAAATTATTCTTATAGCAGATAAATGACTACTGGCGTTCAAATACAAAAGTATTACTCAAAGTATATTTTCTCATGAATGGGACGAGCTAGATCGGGGCCGGCGGGATTAGTTCTGCTTCTTATCGGGCCTATGCCTGCGGCGCTGCTGTAGCTCGTGACGTCATAAAGTGCATCCCACAATTTGCAACTTACAGCATGTGTTTGAAAGTATGATCGTGTAAATATTGATGAAGATGCAGATGTATCCTAATAAGGTAAGCTGTATCGTTAATATTTTTATTATCTAGGTAATAATAATAAACATGGTGTTGTTAATTTCTAATATTTAAGGGAAAATGTAATCAATTTGTCCACTTTTTTCAAGATACTTAAAGTGATGCACATGCAGTATAGGTCTAACGAACGTATCACCGAAAGGGGTTTTCTTTTAAGTGTACTTTTAAAATCTAGAAAATGATTAGAAGTGATCTAGAACTAGATTCATGGATGTCAAGATTTTAGGTAGCGTAATTTTTTCAAATCCAACGTCAAATTCGTTCGTTGAACGAGTGAGTATTTTTGCTACGTAAGAAGCTGATGGAAATCGGGTATAAATAAACATACCTTAATGGAATAAGTAGAATGCAAATACATGTTTTTTTATTTATGCATTAGCATAATGAAATTTTTCTTAGTAAGGTTTGTTGTTGTCAATATAAACAATTGTTCGATTTATATATGTAAAGTGTAGCGTTAGATATTTTTGCGGATTGTTGTTGCACCCCCCTAAAATTTTTGGTACCCTCCCCCCCCCCCAAAAAAAAAAAATCATGGATTATACACCCTCAAATTTTTTGGTGAAAGTAATTAAAAAAGTAAATGTGCAGAAAATTTCATGTAAATAAAAGTTTTACGTTATCTTGTTCTTTTTGTGGACGCGTTTTGATTTTTTATTAGTGAGTCAAAAAGGAATCATTGATCTGCAATTTGTAAATGGTCTATGGGCAATTGTCATATTGTCGTAGCAAAAGGCAAGATTAAAATTGAGAATGTTATTGCTACAGTACTATCAATTAATGAATAATGTCACTTTATTCTTTCAATCCTCTGACCTCCAAAGAGACTGGAAACCAATGGTTTTATTTATTTTATGCACATGTGTATTAAATATAAAAATGTGAAATACACAAATCTTTTTTTTTTCTTTTTACATGCATTTTTGTAATTACCAAAAAAAAAAAAAAATTTGAATTTCATAATTTTTTTTTTGTTTTTGTTTTGGAAAAACTGAAATTCATATTGGCTCCGAAAACTTTTCGTGGATTATTTAGCTTATTATTGTTTCATTAAAATGCAGATAACAACACTCAGCAACCTTAAAGTGTTAAAAGTAGAATTTTCAAAACTTCACATCACAGGTGAAAATCGTCTGTCAATAAGTAACGTCTAAAATTATTTTCGTTGAAAAAAAAGCAGGTAAGATTTAAGCTATTAAAATAAGTTTGGTAAAATAGTTTGTCATTGTAATACAGTATTATATTTGATATTTAACCGATTTATTCAAATTTATTAAATTATTTCTGTTGTAAAAAAGCGTATCGCCCGAAAGCGATTTTTTAGTTTTTTTAAAATTATTACTATTTGAGACTACTGTCTTTTCCTGTCATTCACTCTAATCTCTACATTTCATTTTACCAAAACAGGGATTTCAATTTAATCTGAAAGTGCACAATAACAAAAAATAAATATTTTTATATCACAACCCTGCTGTCAATTACAAATGTAACTTCCGAAATAGTCGTTCATAATGGGCGTGATCACTTATTGACGCTTAAAATATAAATCTAGTGTCTGTATTATTATGTATGTATATTATTATTAAGTATGTATGCATATTATTATGTACATGCATATTATTATTAAGTATGCATATTATGATTAAGTATATATATATTATTAAGTATGTATGTATATTACTATTAAGTATGTATTATTATTAAGTATATATATATATATATATATATATATTAATAAGTATGTATGTATATTACTATTAAATAAGTATTAATATTATATTAATTAATAGTATTAAATAATTATTAATAGTATATTAATTATTAAATATTATTATTAAGTATGTATGTATATTAGGATATATGTTACGTAAATCTGACAGTTAAAACTTTTGAAACACCTTATTTCAAAAATGTTTTAGGAGAACTATGTAATTAGAAATTTAATTAACTCTGCCCCAAAGCATTATTATATATATATATATATAAGAGGTTATAATGTGTTTCTGTGCATTAGGTTATTTAAGAACAAAAGCCAGATTTCTGAAGTAAATGAATTTTATGAAAAAATAAAATTCAAAAGTTTAAAACCTGGCATTAGAAGAAAAGAAAAAAAAAACTCGTAACTACGGAAATATTCAATATTTTTTTACTTTACAATCTTATTTATATTCCTTCTTTATATATATAATTTGTTTTCGTTATATTTATTCAAATAAATCATTTTTACTTCAACCAACTTCTATCATTCTAAAATATCGACTCCATAATCGACGCTGTTTAAGAACTGGAGTAAAGTGTAAACGCCGTGGATGGGATGTAAGTTGTGACGTCACGAATCCTGCATCTAGGCCCGATAACAAGAAGAAATCCCGCTGGCCCCGGCTAGATCCACGAGAATGATGTCACCCAATTTATCGCATGATATTACTTATGGAAAGTGAATAGGTTTCTCAACAGTTAATATATTTTTTTTTAATTTATGGGATTTTTTGATAAATTTATTTGAAAATGTGCGATATCTTGAGAACGGTTCATGCTAGCGTTTTAAAATCTTTGTCAATCGTTTTCTAGGGAAAAAGTAAGCAATAAATGTCTATTTGAGTAACTTTATGAAAGGTTTTGATTTCTTGATGATTTTTCTCAAAATTTCACTCGAAAATTTAGGGGGGTTCTCAAAATTCGATTGCGTTTAAAAATAATAGGCTTCCATATATATAAGAAATACTCTTCTCTTCGTTTGTCTGTAACATTTGCTGATGCATTTGGCGAACTTGGTGATACTTCGAACCAAATTGACAAAATATCGTCAAAATTGCAAAAATGACGCTAAATTAATGAAAAGGACACCTAATTGATGAATTAACTATTAAAATATTTTGGACTATATCACTTATTGAGGATGTTATCAATTTTGATGATTATTTATTTAGAGTTTCGTGAAATATAAGTTAATTGGGTATTTTGAAAGAGTTTTACATGTTGTCATCCGTAAAATCGTCAAATGTACAATTCGACGTTAAAAGCATAGCACCGTGGATCTTATACATTATTTTTTACTGTAAAGCTAGTAAATTCATTGCATTATATAAGGGAAATCATTTGCTGCCCACGTCAGATTTTTTAAGTAGCGTTATATGCATTTTTAAGTAGTATATTTTAAAATATTTACGACCCGAACTACGTAGGTAACGTTCTAGTATTTAATATATATGGTATTTCAGCATTGTTATCCTTGCTTTTTAAGCTTCTATAACTGGTTTTAAGCACATAATTTGCATTTGAATATTTGTTACAATAAAACGCGGATTCTTACATGTAATTTTCTTCGGTGGGGTCCTATTTTCAGAAGGATATATTGTCTGAATTTTTATACGGAATCTTGAGAAAAAAAAGTCAATTAGAGAAAAGTTGCGCTGTACAGGGACTAGTCTGAATCATCCCCCTCCCATGCAATTCTCAGCAATATTCCCCGAGTTTTTGCTTATTAAAATATCGATAGTTTTTTCACTCTATACAGGGTCAACTTCAAATAACATTGCACAGGAACGTTTTATAAGGAGTGTGGTTTCAATTTGGTGTCCGCCTCTGCAGCACGTGTCAGCAATCGAGGAAAAATTGTCTAATCCAGGGAAATTCCGGTTACAATTTTCCCTATTTTGGTAGTTTTTTACGTTACACCTATGTAATATAAATATTTTCATGAATACTGCAGATAAATGCAACAGTTTTATTTTCTTTAGACTAGATTCTGTATAATGCAACTTCTTCTAATTGAACTTTTTTCTTGGAGGACCCTATAAAATGTATTGTCTCCAATTTTCAAAAAGTACCACCCGCCGCGAAAAAAGTTAAATATGAAAGCAATTTGCATTTAATTTAAACAAACTTTCAAATTGGAAGTATGCGTCTAAAACCAATTGCCGAAGCGCGAAAAGCGAGGTCACATTGCATATTTAATATGTATTTAATATGTGAAGCATTAAAATTTGTCTCAATATATAATATATAAAATATAAAATTTTAATATTCGCTTCTGACTTTAATATCTTTTCAAGCACGTGATGAATTTTAATGAATTTTTTGGCCAATGAGTCCAGGTGTTATTTTAATGTAACTTTTATTACTCTACATCTGCATGTGAAATAACGAGTTTTGCGAACCTGTTTCTGTTTCTCTGTCATAAGAGTTTATAACTCGAGAACGCCTAAACGGATTTGCACATTTTACTGGTTGTTAAGCATAATAAGGAACATATTTATGACCAAAAATATTTTTGAATTTGTGCAACTTTAATATATAATAGGAAAAAATCCAAAATACGTTTCCCAGTTAAATATTTCTTGATATATACAATTAATATCGGTAACACTTTTTTCACCAGCGAGGCTGAATTCAACAAATGTTTTCTTAAGATTTAAGATGTCTTCATAAGATTTATTGTTCTACACCTACCCACAAAACAACGGGTATTATAATACCTGTTTTATATACTTATAATGACCACTTCTAATTCCTATATCTTGAGACGAAAGTGAACAAAAGGAAAATGATTCCTAAAGGTATTCGTGATATTGCATTGGAAACTATAGACTTACGATATCCATAAGGGAAATGGTTGCATGTTTATACCGGTGGCTATTTATTTTATGGAACTTGAGGACGCGGGGCTGGAGTCTCTTGCACACTATTTGATTTTTACTTACCTGTTGGAACTTCTACAACACACTTTGATGGGGAGATCGAAGCAATTTTTGTGACATTTCAACAACTCGCACTTCGTCTTTCTTCATTCAACAGAGCTGTCATCCTCTCGGACTCCATTTCGGCTCTCCAGGCACTTCCAGAAACCAAAGAAACAATGGCACCCGGATTCAAGAGATCAGGTCGCTTTTAAAAGACCTAACTTAAAACAAAAGACCTAACTAAAAAAGACTTTACAGTGGGCGCCTGCACACTCAGGAGTACCAGGAAATGAAAAAGCTGACATTTTGGTCAATGATGGAGCAGAGATTCTCAAAGTCCATGACTTTTCATTCAGCCCGACTGTAAATTAAAATGCTACCCAAAATAAAAATTGAGGCAGAATCTCTGGAGGTATCTAAAGGAAAGTCATGCAGCGTCCTCAGCAAGAACATTTCAGTCATTCCAGAGGCTCCTCGACGAGAAGCAATTGTCAGGTTCAGACTTCTGACTGGTTATGACTGTCTCAGGGCTCATATCCATCGAATTGGACTTCCCCGGATTGTATTTTATGTGACAATAGGACAGTCTATATCATTTATGCGAGTGCCCTGCACTAGTGACTTTTAATTCCATCATTGAGAAATACTGGAGAACTCGCTGTCTAATGGCCTAGCGTCCAAACGATCGGCATTTGTAAACAACAACATGGCTAGGGGCCAAATCACCGGCATTTGTAAACTCCACCACCTCTAATTCGTAAACGTGCATTTTTCGCACGCATTATTGAGTGACTTGTTAAACTTAATAGGAGGCAGCTATTTGGACAAAATATTTCAAATTTTATACCACGTTAATTTTATTGCTATATCATTCAGGACAATGTCGAGTATGTCTGCAAGTAAATTATAACGCACATTTTATCAGCTGTGTCAATTCATATTATAATTCTATTATATTATTATTCGAATTATACATGGTGTTAAAAAAAGGAACAGCGGTAGTTTTTATAACCGTTGGTTTTAGACGCATCGTTCTGTAAAAGTCTTTAAATACGGTAGAAAGTTATGGAATAGTAATTTAAATGTTGAGAAATAATTTTGTGAAAAATTTAAAAAAAATTAACTTTTATTTTCAGCCCCTCATCGAGAAAATTCAAGTTACAAAAATGTTACCTGTACCGTATTTAGTAAAAGTGACAAACATATGACAGTAATACGATCCAATTTTACATAGTTAGCATTGATTAAAATTATCATTGGGAAATAAGGGGGCACCCACATATCAATTTCGGTTGCAAATAGTTGCTAAAACTTTACTTATTCAAATTTCTTTTATACAGATATTTCAGCAAAGTACAGAATTTCAGTTTATAAAATCAATACTTCATAATTTTTTCGATTCACAGTTTGTATTTTAACCTCCAAGTAACTCTGCTACCTAAATAGAGTTGATGGCGCTGTTCAGTAACGCAGAACCGAGATGATTATAATCAGCGAATGGAACCGATCTCCAAACGATTTCAAAAATTAAAGGACATGCTCATTTTATCATAGATTTTGCTAAATAACATCTAGTAGGTCAACAAAATCACATTTATCAGTTTTTTGCCTTATTGAAGGGTTAAAATAACTGTTCAACCAGAGTTATATCTCTGTCCTTAATAGTTTCAGAGACAGCCTGCACAAAAAAAAAACTTTCTATAAACTCACTAAATGATTTCTGTGAATCAATTAAATTTGTGGACTATCCCTGGATTGATGGATTGTGGTGATTACAAGCGTATCGAAAACCACTTAAAGTGGTGTAAGGCAAGAAATTTGAAAAGTTATTCAGTCTTAAATTTGCACTTTTGGGACTTATTTATTTTTTTTACCTTGACTAAGTGAAGTTTGGACAATGTTGTAGTTGTTCTAATTTAACTGACTAGTTGTTCCAATTTAACTGACTCTTTTAACATTGGAGGAGCTGTATAAAACTCTTTAATTTTTAACTCTTTACAAAAATATTCCATAATATTTAAATTTCTGTTGCATAATTTTTTACCTTATTTAAAGTATTTTTGCAATGGGAACTATGCGCTTACAACCAACGGTTCAAAAAATCGTCCACTATCCCCTTTTATAAACACCCTATATATTAAAAGGATATAAAATACGACATTCAAAGAGTAATTCTTAAATATAACTGGCATCGTTGAATAAATATTTCATATTACCCAGATTTTTAATTACATCTCTATAAATTTACTTCGCAAGAATTACTCGGATAATACCTCACCGAAATAATCACTTTGTGAAATATTATTATTTTCAGTAATAGAAGAGCATTCACTTCAACAATAAAGCAGTACTAAAAATAACTTCCTTCCAGACCCCAAGGCAAAGTAGCTGTAAAATGATTTATTTTATTTTCTCGCTGAATTCTTTCGAACCTAGAAAATTAAATTAATAGTATCAGCTTTGTTATTCATTCGTTGATTACTGACTTGCAGCATATTAATTTTCTACAAAGCCAGGCTTAGGTAAGACTTAAAAATTATCGAGGTTCCAATGTAAACCTTTTATGCAAATTTAAATGACTTTTGAAGATTTTGTAGGAAAGAGAAGTAGCTTATCTATTTTAAACGTGGCTCAATTTGCACTGTTCGTTTTCGTTAAGTTGGGAGTTAATACATTGTTATTGAACTCATTTATTTATATTTCGAATATTTGCGTCAAAATGAAGAAAAACAAATCTTTTATGGGTAGCACGTGACTTTTCCAAGATAATCCAATGAATATATTACTTTCATGGCGATAAAATAATGAACAAAATTCACGGCCCAATTTTTTTAACGTTGAATTGAATTTTTTTTTTTTTTTTTGATGAAAACATATAAAACTATGTAACTATTTCGAAGTTCTATTAACCCACATTTTGCACAACTCTAACTTCACAATTATCGATAGTGATATCATTCGCAATATTCATAATAGTCCATATATTAAAAGATACTATTTAATGTGTCAATTTGGCGTTATTTTCTTTAACTCTGCGTCATTTTTGCAATTTGGGCGATATTTTTGTGAATTTCGTACCATTAAAAAAAGCCATTAAGTTAGTTATATGTCACCAAATTAGTCTTCACTTAGTCCGCAATCAGTCGTTCTTTTCTTATATATAAATAATTGACTATTTGGCATCAAACTATAAAACTGTTATACAAAGTGTCTTTGCTCATGAATGGAACAAACTAGATCCACAATATTGATGTTTACAAATTTATTGCGTAATATTGCACACGAGTAAGCATATTTCAAAAAATTCCATCCTTTTTTCATTTTATTTATAAATTCCATTTTTTAAAACATGCAATATCTCAAAAACAGTTCATGCTAGCGTTCTAAAGTTTATTTCATTCATTTTTTATTAATAAAATTACATAAGTGAAGAATATCTTTGTAACATTATTAAATGTTTTCATTATTAATGGATTTTTCAAAATTTCATTCAAGTATTTAGGGGTTTTGCGAACACCAAATTACGTTTAAAATCAATAGGATACCCTATTACCTACCTGTTTACCTATTCTAATAATCTTACAAAATTTCGTTCGAAACACGATTAATTTGTTCGTAAAGTATCGCACACACGCACAAACTGAGACCTTATCCCAAAATGGACGATTTGCATTTTTGTGTTCAGGGATGCTTGAAACTTGCTCTTTACTCGAAAACTCTAATTCGAATTTTCAACCCCGTCACAATACTTTCTTTATACTGTATACTATGTATGTAAGAAAAAAACATTTATTTCAATTTTTTTTTATTTTAATACGGACAAAATGAGATTTTGAGTTATCATTGGCACTCTTATAATAAATATATTTTCAATTAATACTAAATTTCCGAATATTTTAGAAAATTCTTAACTTATTGAGGCAAAATGGCAAATTAAATGACCACGATTTGAATCTTAGTGTTGCATGAATACCATTAAGATTAAGTGGTAAATAACTATACAGTTAAAGCACTCATTAGTAATAATCATTAACTAATTAAAGCATTAATTCACTGAAGATTAGAAGTAGTGGTTTATTGATGTCTAAAATATGTGAGTTCCAATTTTTTCAAAGACCCTGCGATTTAAAAAAAATCTATTTATATTCGCGAGTTTTAGAATTTTGAAGTCAAACAAGTTGCTATACGATATAAACAAGAAAGATCAATCATGCATAAGCATTGATTATGAAACACTTTCCAACTGAAATGTAATTTCATTTAAAAATTTCTAAAATGTGATTCATTCAGTGGTAATATATTTTACATTATCACAGTACTACAGTAATTTATTATACTTAAATATTTAAAACTGTATCGAAATATAAATCAACTGATTCTTTATGCAAAATCAATGAATATTTCATTCATATAACTTGTATTCCAGACTCCAGAGCTAAATAATTTTGTGTGAAAAAAATTCAGCAATTCTTATGTAATTCATCTTACAATCGCTTGAGATATTTGCATTCTGCATATGTTAAAATTAGGCTTCCTTGAAGAAATAATAAAAGTTTAGGGATCATTTAAAATCACAACTATTGTAATTGCATAGGCACGGAATTTAGATACACAGATAATACACAGATAATATATATGTGTATGTGTATGTACTCAAAGTATTGGAATCGTGCCGAAGATCGGAACTCGAATTTTCAAAGTATCTACACGTTTTGGGACTTCTAGAACACGAAAAAACTACTTTTAGGAAGACGTCTGTGTGTGTAAGGGTGTATCTGTGTATGTTTCTGTGTGTCTGTGTGGATATTACATCCACTCTAATTGAAAAACTAATGGACCGAATTTCATACAATTTGGTAGGTATGTTTTTTGTGGGAAATCCTGATGTTCATTAGATTATAGTACGATTCGTAATAAAAGAATCTGCCTTCTTTGCGAAATGGCCGCAGAAATTGCCTTTATCCACTCTAGCTAAAAACTAATGAACCAAATTTAACAAAATTTGGAGTATAATATTTCAATAACCTACAAGTGATTTATATACCAAATTTAACAAAATTTTGTATATAAATCATTTGTAGGTTATTCTACTACGATTCGGGAAAAAGGAACGGGCTATTTTTGCGAAATGGCCAGCAAAAATCGTTATATATAAAAATAAAAGACTACGTGTGCTCAATTATATCAATTAAATTCCTATTTTATATGTGATTTTTGACAACAAAAAGAATAAAACTAACCCCATTACTCTAGGACTAGCCGTTCTTGAGATATTCTAGTTTTTTCGCGTTTTCGCTACGCCACCTTTGACAATAAGTCTAGCTATCAAATGAGAACCAAATTTAAGTTTAACGTGTAAATTCAATGTCATTTAAAATACTTATGTTGTGCAGATAAACTCAAATTATCATTGAATAAATAAAGAGAACGAATATGAGTCTGCAGCGAAAGACATGTGCTGTCCACATCAGAATTTTTAACAATATTACACCAATGATTTATAGAAGTGAACGGGGATTATTTTCAGGCCATTTCGAAAAAAATGTATGATCTATATTTAAAGATCCATCAAATTTTTGTCGAATAAAATGTTCAACAAATTTAAGCTGTGTACCAAATTTTAACTCTCTAGGACGTAGGAAAGTGCATTTAAAATGCCATCAATTAAATTTATCATGAAGAGTTATATAAAATTTATAAAAAATGAAAAATTGTTATCTACCAAATTTATTTTAAAATATGAAGCCACTCCCATATGCAAAACGTTTAAACAAATGGAGAGATATTTATTATATAATATCTCTCTTTTTTCTTTCTGGAAGATATCCCAAAGTCAGAATTTAATTGAATTTGTTTTTTTCCCTATATTAAATACTTTTTTTAATTAAAAAACTACTTAACATATTTTACTGAATTTTTTTTATATATTCTATGGGATAATGTGAATATTTCCTAAAAATTTCGAAGCAATTCGTGAATTTTAAATTTACTTAAAAAATGTTTGAAAAATTAGGTCCCATAGGGTTCAATGTATTTCATTTTTTCAACCCGGGTTCAATAAAAAACTAATTGGGTGATATTATTTATTTATATTCCCATAGGTCCTACAGACCGTCTGAACAACATACTAAAATTTCATTTTGATAAACTCATTTTTACGGCAGTTATCGTGCTAACGGACAGACAGACAGACAGACAGACAGAATGAAAAAATCATAAACACTTTTCAACTTCGTTGTAAAGTGTTAAAAAACAGAGAAAATAGGAATTTGATTCATCCAGATTTCATCGCAATCTAAAATCTGAAGGAATATAATTTTGCGTCGTATTTAACTTTAGAAACTTTTATATAAGTTTATGCACCTATATAAAAACTCCTAGTTTCAAATATACTTTAACAATATACTTACTTGATTGTATAGGGTGAAATGTTCCCCGTTATAACCTTAATGGCAAGAGGATGGGAAGGAAACTTTTATATAACTTTATAATTTATATGAGGATAAACTCATAGTTTCAAATATACTTTAATATTTTACTTCATTAAAAGGGAAATAATATATCTCTGTTATATTCTCAATATTTCAGCCTGAAGGGTGGGTGGTAATATTTTACATGGTTTTATGTACCCATATAATGGACTTAACTCCTAGTTTCAAATATAATATTATAATTTAGTTGGTTTGAGAGGAAAATTATACCCTTTTATAATCTTAATATTTTAGGTGAGTGGATGGGAGGAAGTATTTTATATAACTGTATCCATATGTGAGCTATGACCATAGTTTAAAGTACACTTTAATTATTTATGTGATTAGAAAGGGAAATATCCCTGTTATAATCTCAATATCTCAAGTGAAAGAATACGAAGGAATATTTTACATATAATTACGCACCCACATGGTGGGATTAACTCCTAGTTTCAAGTTCGCTTTTATTATTTTCTTGGTTAGAGTGGGAAAATATCTCTCGTTATAATATTTCAGGCGAGTAAACAGGAAGGAGGTTTTTACATAACTTTATGCACTCATATAAGGGTAAACTCCTAGTTTGAAATTTAATTATTTACTTGATTAGAGGGGAAAACTGTCTCTGTTATAATCTCAATATTTTAGGCGGGAAAATATAGGGAATATTTTACATAACTTTATGCACCGATATATTTGGCTTAGTTTCTAGTTTCAAATATACTTTTATGATTTAATTGCTTAGAGTGGGAAGATATCGCCCGTTATAATCTTAATAATTTCGGGTGGGAGGATAGGGAAAAAAATCATTCATAGAACGTATGCACCTATATGAGGTAACTTATGTATAACTCCTAGTTTCAAGTATAATTGAACTATATACATGATTAGAGGGTTGGTAATAACCCCGTAGTAATCTCAATATTTGAGGCAAGGGGATGGGGAGGAATATTTTAATTACTTTACGCACCCATATAGTGGTCTTAACTCCTAATTTCATGAAGACTTTTATTAGTTGATTAATTGGAGGAATTAATTTACTCGGGAGGATGGAAGGGAATCTTTTGAATAAGGTTATGTATCCATGTGCGCGCTTAACACCTAGTTTAAAGAATACTTATATACTTGACCAGCAGCATTATATACTTGACTATATAATGATATATACTTGATGTATTTAGACTTTTGATGAATTATATACTTGACTAGCAGCATACCCGTTCTTCGTACGGGATATATAATATAAAAAATTTAAAATTCACAATCATGTGCAAATTCCTATAATATTCTAAATGGCATTGTTATTAAAAAATTCTATTAAAATATTTAAATAATTGCTCCTAAAAAATTTTAAGAATCTCTGTTCTTACTATATAAAATTATCTTCCCAGAAAGATCTGACGAATAAAATATCCTGGTTCCGCTTCTAAACAAATTTACAAAAAATATGAAATTAAATCAATATATGCCAAAATAAAAGGGCTAAAGTTGTATGGAGGGATATAACCGTACTGCTTATATTCCCGAATATTAGAAAATATATATACCTGTCTATCAGTAAAATGTTACCCGTCTGCAATATACGAGTTTCAAATATATTTGCCAGAAAATGTCAGATAACGTAATAATTTGAAAATATCAATAATTCTCCTAATCTTTAAACTCAAAGGCCGTAATTGATGCCAATATATATCCAAATGAAAGTGCTAAAATTGTATGGGACGATATACCCCCTACTACTTACATTCACGTAGATTAGGAAATATACCCGTGTATTTAGTAGAATATTACCCGTACTACATAGCCGTTCTTCGTACGGAATATATAAAGAAGCACAAAAATCACATTCATGTGCAAATGTTCTAAATGACTTCGTTATTCAAAATATTCTATTAAAATATTGAATTTATTTTTTCTAAAAAATGTATAAGCATCTCTGGGCTCGATATTCAAAATTATCTTCACAGGCAGACCTGGAGAATAAAGCATTCTGCTAGAGTTTGTAAACAAATTTAGAAAAATATTCTTTTAATTCTCACAAAATGACAGAGATTATCTAGGAAATAGTACTAGGTTATGTAAAATATTGAACTTTCATCGATTTGGTTTCATATTAGAAATTTGGCGACACCGTCTGCCGCATAAACACACTGGATTTAAATCCATTGCTAAGCGACATGATATCATTTTCTTCAAATAAATTGGTGGAAAAAATATCGTCTAAATATTCTATCTCTATTCATGTGCAAATGTTCTAAACGACAGGTTTGACGACATTTTGGTCAATTTATTGACGAGGTTTGGCGACATTTTGGTCAATTTAGCTACATTTTAAAAGTCGCCAAATTTATCGCCAAGTGGGACTGTGTAACTGACAGTTCCACTTGGCGACAAATTGACTAAACATCGTCACAATACTATCCCCTAGCAAAATACTATTAATTTCTTTGATTTAGCGCAATTTTATCAATTTCAATATATTTATTTGAATTTACAAACACTTTTCCCATTTTGGCGACATTTTAAAAATTCGTTAAATGTGTTAGTAAGTCAGACGGTAGGACCTACAGACAAATGCTACCGAAACATCATTTCAGTAGCCTCTTCTAACAAAACAAAATTAATTTCATTGATTTAGCGTCGTTTTCATCAATTTGGCGACATTTCCGTCAATTTGGCAACGTTTAAGAAAAGTCGTCAATCAGCGATATCCCGTCAAATTCGTAGATCTGAATTTGCAGATCTGAAAATAAAACATTCTGATCCCGTTTGTATATACTAAATAAAAACACTAAAATTGCATTAGAAGATATACCCGTTCTACTCTTATTCTGTTTCAACAATCGGCTAAATTAGTTTATTGGCTAAACACAATATATGGGTTTATTGGCTAAACACAATATGAGTTTATTGGCTAAACACAATATATGAGTTTATTGCCTAAACACAATATATGAGTTTATTGGCTAAACGCAATATATAAGTTTGAAAACTGTGATGCCAAAATAGATGAAAGTGATGTTCTCAGTCCGCAATTAATATAATTAAAAGAAAAATCAAACCGTTCATTCATGTGATATATTTTTATATTCATTTATTTATTATTCAAATCGAAAAATAGTAATAAAAATTACCAAGCACGTTTCATTTAATTGCGTTGCTGAGCAACATGATATAAGAAAAAATATTCCTCATAAAATGCTGATAATTAAATAACCATTTTGATTTCTGAATAGTTTTCATTGTTGAGTAAGAGCCTGTGAAAAATAAACGATGGTTATAGAGTTTCCATTTAAATTCATGTTTCAAACATTCATGTTTTCAAACAATTCAGATTTACAAAATGTTACTGATTAGCGCAATAAATTCCCACCAAACTCAGAGATATAGTTTTAATTCACTTTCATGTTTTAAACCAGCGATTTCCAACCTTTTTCGTTTGGAGGAATCATGGAGTTGGAGAATAGAACTGCTATGAAATGTTTCGTTTTTCATTACATTAATATCTCAACAACCCCTGGTCATAGAAACTAGAAACATGAGTAAATCTGAAATGGGGCTATTTCAAGTCCACCACCAAAATTTCATCAAATTAGGTTTAGCCGTTCTCGCGAGATTATGAGACAAACAAACAGACAGACAGATTTTCAATTTTATTTATATAGATTAAAGGGAAAAAAATTCGCCAGATATTTCAATCTCGATATTTACAACTGGAAGAGGGGGGGGGATCTTTTACATGTTTTAAACACTCATACAATATTATTAACTCATTGAATCAAGTAAGTATTTTTATTGATTTCATTAGAGTGGAAAAGTATCATTTGTTTTATCCCAATAATTGAAACTCCTCTATTTTTAGTATTAATAAATAAAAAATAATAAAAAACCATTGATATTCTTACTTCAATGATCCTCAAATTTCTGAATTACACTTTTAATATATTATATATACTTGAATAACAACATCTAAATTCCAGAATACTTTCAGTTTTAAAATTTTCTACAAATGCAAAAATTTATAATCTTATTGGGGAAAGAATCTTAATGGATAGGTTTAAGTACTTGAATGTCTTAAAAATTCATTCGCGTTCTCTCAAATCCCAAATAATCCTATCTTCTGTGTATTGTATATAAGTTTGCAGTCTGCTTTAGAAAACATGGAAATATCCAATCTTAGTTGTAACAGCAAATTTCATCATGTCACATATTTACTATGCCATCGTTTCTCTAATCCGCTTCAATTCAGCAGAAAATGATTACACATTTATGGAAAATATTATAAGCATATAGAATTTCCACAACCTGATAGCATCGTTACATTTTCGAATTTTAAAATGCATTAAATCATCTAGTACTTTTAAATTAATCGCATCATTTTCACGAGAAATACTCGAATGGACATATTTGAAATATTTCAGACGTCAAATTATTTACCTAAGGATCAGATTCAGTGTATTTAATGTTAAAATGTATATCTATTGAGACGAAATCACTATGTATCTAATTAATTTTTATGTGATAGGAGTTTTAAATTTAGCAAAATGTAATATTTTCTGCGAAAGTATCAAGTTTCTGACAGGAATTAATTATAAAATACGTTGCATAATTGTTTAATTGATTAAAGGAGAAAAATTTCCCCAGATATAACTATCTATATATACTAATTGCCAAGTGTCCGTCTGTCTGTCCGTCCATCTGTCTGTTACTCTTTTTCTAGGCACTTCCCGAATAGATAGAGACATGCAATTTGGTACAAGAGTCGATCATTAGATAGAACCCCTCCTGGGAAAATCGAATTTTTCGATAATGTTCTGTAGAGGGGATGCTCAACGCCAAAACGTTCGAAAAGTGAAATTATAGAAAAACATGTTTTTCAAATAGTTATAACCCTCAAATTTGGTGTATGCGTAAGTCATTCGAATGGAAGAAAGTGGGCAATTTCAGATTTCCAATATTTTCTACTTAAAGGGATTCCGGAAGCCAAAATGTTCAATTTTTTTAATACATGAGGAACGACTGTTTTAAATTTTGATAGAGGCTTGAAATGTGGTACATGAGCTAATCATTTGATGAAACACCCAAGACGAATATAATTTTTCAAAAATATTTGTTTAAGCGGGTGCTCCAGAGAAAAACGTTTGAAAGGTGAATTGGTAAAAAAAACATGCTTCGGGATGGGATAGAGATTTCAGATTTAGTGTACTAGTAGATCGCTTAAAAGGAAGAAAGTGTATAATTTCAGTTTTCCAATATTTTCTTTTTTAGGCGGTGCCGCACACCAAAATGTTCAATTTTTGGAATAAATGAGAAACGCATCCTTTAAAATGTGATAGGAGCTTGATGATTGGTATATGGGCCAATCATCGGATAAAAAATCCAAGAAGAATGGATTTTTTCAAAAATGTTCATTTTAGGGGGTGAGTACACCCCACAAAAACGTTCGAAAGTTGAATTGATAGAAGAACATGCTTCGGGATAGGAGAGATTTCAAATTTGGTGTACGGGTAGATAATTCGGAAAAAAGAAAGTTTACAATTTCAGTTTTCCAATATTTTCAACTTTTGGGGGCTCCGCACGCGAAAATGTTCGATTTGTCGAAAGAATGAAAAACGTATCATTTAAAGTGTGACAGAGGCTGAAAATTTGGTACATGGGCCAATCGTGTAATAAAAAGCCAAAAGGAACAGAGTTTTTCAAAAAAATTATTTAAGAGGGTGGGTGCTCCACACAAAAACGTTCGAAAGGTAAAATAATGAGATAGAGACTTTGATATAATGATAGATAATTGGCTAATTGATTTTTATATGATGATAGATAGTTAGAAATGTAGAATGTGCACAATTTTAGTTTTCCATAAATTGGTATTTAAGGGACGCTGCACTCTAAAATGTTCGATTTGCCAAATAAATGAAGAATGCCTGATTTAAGTGAGATAAAGTCTTGCAATCAGAGTACACGGGTCAATGATTAAATATTACCCTCAGGAAAAATCGAATTTATCCAAAATATTCTGTAGAGGGGGGGGGGGTGCTCTACATCAAATCGTTCGAAATGTGAAATGATAGAAAAGCAAACTTCGTGATGAGAGAGAGAGAGACACCAATTTTGATGTATGGGTACATACTTTGAAAAACAGAAAGTGCGCAATTTTAGTTTTTCAATATTTGGTACATTGGGTTTTGATACACCAAAATCTTCGATTTACCGAATAAATAAATGATAACCGCCTTCTTTTAAGTGAGATAGAGACTTCAAATTTTTTACACAGGACATATTCAATAAAATACACGGAAACAAATGGAATTTTTCAAAAATGTTTGGTAAGGGGGGGGTCTCCACACCAAAACATTCTAAAGGTGAAATGATAGAAGAACATACTATAAAATTAGATATTGCAAATTATGTGTGAAGGTAGATAGTCCGAAAAGAAAAAGTATACATTTTCAGTTTTCCAATATTTACTTCTTTAGGGGTGCCGCACACGAAAATGTTATATTTGATGAATAACAGAGAAACGCTTTATTTTAAATGAGATATAGACTTAAAATTTGGTACACAGATCAATCGTAAGTTAAAGAAAATTCGAATTTTTAAAAATTTCTGTGGAGTGTGTCCTCCACAGCAAAACGTTCGAAATTTGAAATGATAGTAAAACAGGCTTGAGACAATGAGATACAGACTTTAAATTAGTGCAAGAATAGGTCGTTAGATAGAAATAAAATGTATAATTTCAGCTTTCTATTATTTGCTAATTTAGGGATGCCAACACTTAAATGTTTACTTAGCTGAATAAATGAGAAATTCCCAGTGTGAAGTGAGACAGATATTTGAAATTTGGTGCACGGTTGAACAGTTTAAAAAGGACCACAGGAAAAATCGAATTATTCACAAATTAACGTTATTCGAGTGTTGCTTATTGTGACATCGTTGATTCTCAACGGGTATTTGGCTGGTTATATATACTAATTGCCATGTGCACGTCTGTCTGTCTGTCTGTCTGTCCGTCTATTACGCTTTTTTAAGCACTTCCCGAATAGATAGAGACATGCAATCTGGTACAAAACCCTGAAAAAATCCCTGCAAAAACCCTGAAAAGCAAAAACCCTGAAAAAATCGTAGTTTCCGAAAATGTTTAAGGAGAGGGTGCTCCACACCAAAACATTTGAAAAGTTAAATGATAGAAAAGCATATTTTGCGATGATAGAGACTTCAAATTTGGTGTATGGGTAAATCGTTCGAAAGAAAGTGTGCAATTTGAGATTTCCAATATTTTCTACTTAAGAGGGTGTACCACACCAAAATGTTCGATTTGCCGAATAAATGAGAAACGGCTCTTTTTAAATTTGAAAGAAACCTAAAATTTGGTATACGGGCTAACCATTTTATGAAAACATCCAAAATGAACATAGTTTTTCATCCATGTTCGTTTAAGGGGGTGCTCAAGAGAAAAACGTTCGAAAGGTGAATGGATAATAAAACATACTTCGGGATGAGATAGAGATTTCAAATTTGGTGTACGGGTAGATAGCTTAGAAGGAAGAAAGTGTATAATTTCAGTGTTTCAATAGTTTGTACTTTAAGGGGTGCCGCACACCAAAATGTTCGATTTTAGGAATAATGGATACACACGAATTATTCAAAAATTTACATTATTTACGGATTGCATATTGCAAGACCGTTTATTTTCAACGGATATTCGGCTAGTATATACTAATTGCCAAGTGTCTATCTGTCCGCCTGTCTGTCCGTCTGTAACGCTTTATTTAGGCACTTCCCAAGTAGATAGAGACTACACGGGTCGACCGTTCGATAAAACCCACTGTAAAAACGAATATTTCAAAAATGTTCTGTAGAGGGGGGGGGGTTCCACACCAAAGTATTCGAAATGTGAAATGATAGGAAAGCTTACTTTACGATCAGATAGAGATTTCAAATTTAGTGTATGTGCAAACCGCTCGAAAGGAAAAAGTGTGCAATTTCAGATTTTTAATATTTGCTTCTTTAGGGGGTACCGCAAAACTAAAATGTTCGATTTGCTGAACAAATGAGAAACGTCGGCTTTAAAATTTGATAGAGGCTTGAAATTTGGTATATGGGCTAATAATTTGATAAAAACACAAAAGACAAAAGATTTTTTCAAAAATGTTCGATTAAAAGGGTGCTCCAGAGAAAAACGTTCGAAAGATGAATTGATAAAAAAGTATGCTTTGAGGTGAGATAGAGATTTCAAATTTAGTGTATCTATAGATAGTTTAGAAAGAAGACAGTGCACAATTTCAGTTTGCAATATATTCTACTTTAGGGGGTGCCGCACACCAAAATATTCAATTTTCGGAATAGAGGAGAAACTCTCATTTTAAAACGTTATGGAGGTTTGATATTTGGAATATGAGCGAGTTATCTGATAAAAACACAAGAAGAATGGAGTTTTTCAAAAATAAATATTTAAGGGGGTGGGTACTCCACACAAAAACATTCGAAAGATGAAATGATAGAAAAAGTATGCTTTGCGATGAGATAGAGACTTCAAATTTGGTGTGCGGGTAAATAGTTGAAAATAAAGAAAGTGCGTAATTTCAATTTTCTGGCATTTGCTATTGTAGGGGGTGCCGCCTACTAAAATATTCGACTTGCCGAACAAATAAAAAACGCTTCCTTTACTATGTGATAGAGGCTTGAAATTAAGTATATCGGCTAATCATTTGATAAAAAACCCAAGATGAATACGGTTTCTCAAAAATGTTCATTTAAGGACGGGCTACACAGAAAAACTCTCGAAAGCTGAAGTGATAGAAGAAACCAGCTTCGCGATAGGGTAGAGATTTCGAATTTGGTGTACGGGAGTTTAAAAGGAAGAAAGTGAGAAATTTCAGATTTCCATTATTTGCTACTTTAGGGGGTGCCGCGCCCAAATATGTTCGACTTTCCGAATTAATGAGACACGCTTCCTTTTAAATGTGATAGAGGCTAAATATTTGACATATGGGCCGATCATCTGATAAAAAACCCAAGACGAACAGAGTTTTTCGAAAATGTTCATTTATGGGTGTGCTCCACATAAAAACATTCGAAAGGGGAAATGATAAAGTAGCATGCTTCGGGGTGAGATAGAGACTTTAACTTGGTGTACGGGTAGATAGTTCGACAGGAAGAAATGCAAAATTTAAGTTTTCCAATATTTTCATCTTTAGGGGGTTCTGCACACCAAAATACTCGATTTGCCAACTAAATGTGAAACGCAAATTATTCAAAAATTTACATTATTCAGGAGTTGCTATTGAGAGACCCTTTATTTTCAACGGGTGTTCGTATAGTTAATCTCAATATTTCCAATGGGAAGGTGGGAGTGAATCTTTTACATGTTTCATGCACCCATAAGATATGATTAAATCTTAGTATCAAGTAAATATTTTATTAACTTTGCTAGAGTATTAAAGAATTATTTATTGTTATCCCACAAATTCAAATTTCTCTATTTTTAGTATTAATATATATATATATATATATATATATATATATATATATATATATATATATATATATATATATATATATATATATATATATATATATATATATACATATATATATATACATATATATATATATACATATATATATATATATATATATATATATATATATATATATATATATATATACATATATATATATACATATATATATATATATATATATATATATATATATATATATATATATATATATATATATATATATATATATATATATATATATATAATGAAAAACCATGGACACTCATACTTCAATAATCCTCAAATTTCTTTTTTTATTGCACTTCTAAGTACCTTATATATACTTGAATAACAACATATAAATTCTAGAATACTTTCAGTTTTAAAATTTTCTACAAATGCAAAAATGTGTAACCTTATTGGAGAAAGAATCTTATTGGAGAGGTTTAAGTGCTTGATTGTCTTAAAAATTCATTCGCGTGCTGTCAAATCCCAAATAATCCAGTCTTTTGTGTATTGTATACAACAAGTTTGCAGACTGCGTTAGAAAACATGAAAATATCCAATCTTAGTTGTAACAGCAAATTTTATCATGTCTCATATTTACTAAGCCATCGTGTCTCTAATCCTCTCCAATTCAGCAGAAAATGATTACACGTTTATGGAAAATATTATAAGCATATAGAATTTCCACAACCTGATAGTACCGTTGCATTTTCGAATTTTAAAATGCATTAAATTATCTAGCACTTTTAAATTAATCGCATCATTTTCACGAGAAATATTCGAATGGACATATTTGAAATATTTCACAAGTCAAATTATTTACCTAAGGAGCAAATTCAGTGTATTTAATGTTAAAATGTATATCCATTGCGACGAAATCACTCTATATCTCGATAATTTCTATGTGATAGTTGTTTTAAATCTAGCAAAATGTAATATTTTCTGTGAAAGTATGTATAGTTATTAACAATGTAAAGTTATTATGGAGTTTAGATTATTTATGTATTAACAAATGTTAGAAGACTTTCTTTAAATAATATTCAAATTGTAAAAATGAATTCTTATCTATTAATTTTTACTTCACTGAACAAAGCGAAATTAATCATAAACATATAACATTTGATTTTTGATACAGTATGTAATTTAACCTTTAAAAATATTACTATGTGATATTGAAATAAAGTGTTCCTGGGAAAGTACTTAAGCACCGCAATAACTTAGTATAAAAATTATTACTGTACACGCTATCTTTCTCCATACTAAATACATAATGCCCGATCAAATAAAGATGATTACAGTGCCCAAAGCGAAGAATAAAAAAATGGGATAATATACTCGGTAACAGTGTGAAATAGACGATAAAATCCAATTACAAAGTTGTAGAGCATTGTTCATTTTATAAAAATAAATACCAAAAGCAAACGAAATGCACATACGGAAGACAATAAATACCAGTCACTGTTAATCAATTGCTAGATGTGCAGCCTCGCTACAATACTGTTAAACGCTACCGAATGTGTCATTAGTGAATGCAAATAAATGCAGCTTCGCCACAATACTGTTAAACGCTACCGAATGTGTCATTAGTGAATGCAAATTAATGTCAATGATATAGTACTCATCAATGTGACTTGCATAGAAGTGTTATTTATTTTAGCATTCCAGAATATGACAAAAATTCAGCAATAACTATATTGTGTGAAAAAATCACCTTTAGTAACGGTTTTATTGTAAATTTCAACAAATTAGGTAATTGGGTTTTAACACTCTGCAACTTTGTAAATGGAGTATTTTCCACTATCTCGCTTTGTTGAAGAGAACTTTTTGTCCCGAACTTTTCTATTTCTACACCAGCGGCGCTGCAATCACCCCTATTTGATCGGTCATGGTCACTTTAATATACTTAGATCTAACATTTTGTACACTCATGGACATTTCCTTACACAGTTAGGGTTGCTTAAAGGCTTTCTTAAAAACCCTCTATGCAAGGTGTTCCAACAAAATTAACAACAAAAGTTATTTTAACCGTTGATTGTAGATACATAATCCCACTTGTGAAAATTCTTTAAATAAGGTAGGAAGTTAACATAAATGAAATGAAACCTAAATGGTATGCAATATTTTTGTAAAAAATTAAAAATATTAACTTTTTATATAGCTCCTCTAGATAAAGTCATATAAAACAAATGTCACCCATACCATATTTAATAAATGCTGACAAAAATTTGATACAATCATATTTAACATAGATAAACTTTTTCATTGGGAAATGAGGGACATCGACAAATTAATTTCAGTTGCAAATAGTTACTAAAATATTTATTACTTATTCAAACTTGCTTTATACAAATATTTCAGTAATGCTATACCGCCACCATCACGCCAATTCACAGTTTATATTTAAGCTTCTAAGTAAATCTGTTACCTAACTCGAGTTTAAATTATATCATTGCTCAGTAATACCAAACTCTAATACAGTAATAACGAACTGTGAGATGTTTATGATTTGATTATGATTCTGACAGACTAACAAAGTAACAATTATCAGTTTCTTACATTATTTAAGAATTAAAAGAACTCTTAATCAGAATCATCTGTCTGTCCTTAATAGTTTCAAAAACAAACTGTTGAAAATATCGTTTTAAAACCGTACTGAATGATTTATATAAATTAATTCAATTTGTTGACGGTCTATGGTTTCATGAATTGCGACGATTACAAGGGTATCGAAAGGCTACGATAAAGTGGTATAAGTTAGAAAGTTTGACTTATTATTTCGTTTGACATATTATTTGTTCTGTTGAGATCCACATTTTTTGTGGTTTGGCAAAATAAATATGATCTACATTTTTAAATTTAACTTTTTCTCTAGATTGTATATAAATGTAATCATTTTCTATTATTTTTTAAATAGTATTGCACATTATTTAAATTACTATTGCATAATATATTACCTTATTTATATAATTTACGCAATTGTAACTATATTTCTACAACCAAAGGTTCAAAAATCCGTTTCTTTGAAACAGCTTGTATACTACCTGTAATGGAGAATCTACCTCTTTTAGAACACGCCCGGTTTCTTAATATGTCTTAGGGTTAAGAGACATGGGCATTGGTTCTTCTTTACTGCGGCGTGCAGAAAGTGCACGATACCACACGAAAAATATTTTATCCTTCAAATGTGTGAGGTGATTTCATTTTTGTTTTCATCGTTGATGTAACAGATGTCCCAATGGGCTTACTGGAAAAAATATACAAATAAGGGCTACACAATAATTCGCAATCCTTGCTGGTATAAAGTATTTTTCACCAGCCATGTTCCAGACTTTCCCCATGTGCAGTCACTGCCAAGTTCCAGGCAGTTACATGAATAGACATTTCTAGGTGCAGCCATTTGATTTTCTATTTGTGTATTTTTTATTTTATTTACGTATTTGTTGTTTACGGAGTTATGTACAAGGACACTCCTCAGTAGCGTTGGAAGCGAGTACAATTCCAATGGACGCTTTCCAAAGGATATAATAATTCCAGTCCCACCTGACACGATAAATAAATGATGAATGTAGTATTGTAACTCCCCAATTCACTACGGGGCCAACGAAGATACAGTAACTGAACTGTATTCAGGGATATCTGATTCCAATGCCATTTTCCGCTTGGTAGACAGTGGCCAAAAACTTTTGAAAATCAGATAACATGATCAGTGTTAAAAATTATGCTAGACTTAGTGACTTTTACATTCTAGTTTAACATAAACAAAAAGAAACTGTAGGAATTACTTTTCCCTTAGTAAGTTGAACGAATTGTTTTATATTTTATTTTATAATATTGTATTTATATTGACATTTATTTATTCAAGTGCATTATTATGTTTTACTTTTTTATACCATACAAGAAGAAACTTGAGTTTTTGAATTTGTTTCCTGTCATTTGAATGATGGAGTTCTGCTCCATAGCAAATTTTGATTTTTTTAAAAATTAAAAAAAATTACAATTAAAATTATTAAGTTTTTAATTTTTAAATTTTTCAATAGGGGATTGGAAAGTAATGTTGTCACAAGGTAAACCCATGATCCAATATTTTTGGGGAGCGATCTGGAGTTAGCGTTTTTATTTTGGGGTTCAGCCCTAGGTACCAACTACACACTGAAACAGGATTTGCGGATGGTCTTTGTAGATCGCATTTTAACGAAATATGCAACTTTGTCCGGGCTGGACGAGATCATAGATGTTGCGGACCTTTAGAATTAGCTCCCGAAAGGGTATCAATTTGCTGGGCTGAAAAGGATATGCAAAGGGTATGTTTGATCGGAGGAATCTAAAAAGCCAATCATGTTGCTTTCGGGTCAAGGGGTTACGTCCCAGAAACCAATAAGAGTGTTTTCAGGTTTTGAGAGGCGTGTGTTTAAATCTTGGAAAGAGAGAGATTTTAATGAGTTTGAAAATGAAGCAGGGAGTTGACCCTGAGGCATAAGACCAGAGAGTAAAAATATTTTATGCTGTCGGCTCCTCTGGAACATGAAAAATGATGGTGCGAGACACGCCACTCCTAATGATGTCGGTGAGTTACACTTTTGGGGCCTTTTCCTAATATGTGTACTTCATATTTTCTCTCTTCATTTTCATGCCTGCAAAATTACTTTAGGCAGGTGAATTTGGTTACCATCAGTTTCCAATTTAATCTATAAGACTCTCTACATTTGCTTTATTGATTTTCAAAATTATTTTGTCCTGAGGTATCTACATCTTTTAGGACAGGACCAGGTAGAGCGCAAAAATGATAAAGCCGTGTATAAATTTAACAAATACATAAATTATTTACAAGAAACATATATATATTTGCAAGTATTATTTAAACATTAAATCTTTATATGAATTCATTGGATTTAAAACCAATGAAACAAACGTAAAGAGTCTTACAGACTACATTTAAAACTGATGGTAACGCGTATACAAATTTACCTGCCTAACCTTACTTTGCAGGCATTAAAACGGAAAGAGAGAAAAGAAAGTATACATATTAGGAAAAGGCGTGAAAAGAGTAACTCACCGAAATGATTAGCAGTGGAGCGTGTCGCAACATCCTGTTTCATCTCCCAGAGGAGCCAGCAGCAAAATAGAAGTTTACTCTCTGGTCCTGTGTCCCAGGGTCTTTGGAGATCTCATTTTACCGAAATATGCAGGGTCCCTACTTCATTTTCAAACTCTTTAAACTCTCTGTCTCTCTCTTTCTCTCCAAGATTTAAACACACGCCTCTCAAACGCTGAATACACTCTCATTGGTTTCTGGGACGTAATCCCTTGACCCGAAAGCAACATCATTGGCTTTTTAGACCCCTCCAGTCAAACCAACCTTTTTGCAAGCCCCAGCAAAGTGATACCCTTTCAAGGGCTAATTCAAAAGGCCCGAAACCTCTATGATCTCGTCCAGCTCGGACAAAGTTGCATATTTCGGTAAAATGAGATCTCCAAAGACCATCCGCACGTCCTGTTTTTGTGTGCAGCTGGTACCTAGGGCTGAGCCGCAAAATAAACCGTAACTCCAGATCGCTCCCCTAAAATATTGGATCATGGGTTTATTATTTGACAATATTGCCTTCCAATCCCCCATTAAAAATGAAAAAATTAAAAATTTAAAAATAAAAAAAAACTACAATTAAAATTATTAAGTGTGGTACACATTTAAAAATAGAACTTAAAGTTGAACTTTTTGATAAATTATCATTATTCTATCATATTTTAACATGGCCGTAAATACTCGTTTAGTGGACTTATTTTTATTGTACATTGAATTGTTGTGCCGCTATATAAAACACTCCAATTATTTACCTTTTGTGTGAGTCCAGTAAAGGAATTAATAATTAATATAATACTAAATAGATCACATCATTTTAACTTTACCAATAAACATTTATTAACAACATGAAATACTTATTAAATTTAATAACAATAATTACTCTGCTTATTAATTATTTAGGAAGATAGCAGATGAAACCAGAGTAATATTATGCCTAAAGTATCTTGATACCTGTGAATATTTGAGGAACACATAACTTTAAATCTGTCTTGTACTTTGCCGATCACCTTGTACTGCTGACTCATAATGTCGCACGAGTATAAATCATACGTATTGATCAAGTCATACTATTGCACTTCTCACTCTTAATGTCGCACATAATCTCGCACAAGCATATTTTTAAGTCATATCTACGTATCTTCTTTAGTCATGTATCTGCATCATAATGTCGAACTCGTTCTTCAGTCATCGTGCTGTACTCATTGCACAAATCTGCTCAAGTCGTTATTAAGTCATCTCTGCTCAAGTGTTAATGTCATCACCCAGTCTCTGCCACGAGTCGTTCTTCTGTCACAGGTCGTGGCTTCTTTTTCATCGGGGGTGTAACTCCCCCCTTTGCTTTCATTTACAGCATTGAGAGTGACGCAACAAGCAGCTTTACCATTGGTTAATCATTGAACCAATGTCTCTACTTGGCATCCTCGTAAGGGCCCGCTCGGCCCCCTCTGTCTTGATGGTCCTAAATTTATGGTTTGCTGTAAACCTCGGCGCAATCCAGACTACAAGTATTGTTCGATGTTTCAGATCAATAAATAATTGGCATAAAACTGTCTCACCAAACATATGTGAGATCTATTTCTGGTCTCACATTAAGAAAATCAAAATTTTCTGGGGCGCATAACGCCATCATTCAAGTAACAGGAAACAAATTTAAAAACTCAAGTATTTTCTTGTATGGTATAAAAAATATAGAACATCATAATACACTTGAATAAACAAATATCAATCTAAACACAATAATATAAAATAAAATATAAAGCAATTTGTTCAATTCACTAAGGGAAAAACAATTCCGACTGTATTTTTGTTTATGTTGAACTAGAATGTAAAAGTCATCAAGTCTAAAATATTTTTTAACACTGATCATGATACCCGGTTTTCAAAAGTTTTTGGTCACTGTCCACCAAGCAGAAATGACATTGGGATCAGGTATCCCTGAATACAGTTCAGCTACTGTAGCTTAGTTGACCCCGTAGTGAATTGGGGTGTTACCATACTTCATTTGTCGTCCATTTATCGTGACAGGTGGGAAGGGAATTATTATTCCCTTTGTAAAGCTTGCATTGAAATTGCTGTAATTGCTTCCAACGCTGCTGAGGAGTGTCCTTGTATATAACTCCATATACAACACATACGTAAATAAAATAAAAAAACACAAATAGAAAATCAAATGACCGCACCTAGAAATCTCTATACATGTAACTGCCTGGAACGTGGCAGTGACTGCACATGGGGAAAATCTGGAACATGGCTGGTGCAAAATACTTTATACCAGCAAAGAATGCGAATTGTTGTATAGCACTTATCTGTTTTGTATGTCCAGTAAGCCCATTGTGACATCTGTTACATCAGCAATGAAGAAAACATGAAATCACCTTGCACATTTGCAGGATAGGGTTTCTTTTTCGGGTGGTATCGTGCACTTTGTGCACACCAAACGTAGATGAGCGCGGTAGCCCAGTGGTTAGCGCGCTGGAATTGCACTCGTTAGGCCCGGGGACGATTCCCGACGCTTCCAACACTGCCGCTGTGTTCACGCGGAGTACCATCACGTTAAACATATGGGTCCGTAAGTTCTTCCGAGAGGTTGGTGGTAGGGGAAGGAGGGTACGGTCCCTGTGGATGCCTCCCCCACTGGGTTCCGGTCTAAATTGTGTGGCACTTCCCTGCCGTCTAAACAGTTACCGTACACCTTTGTGGAAGGTCGAACGGTCTGGGTCTCAACAACAACGCCGTACTTAGAGGAAAAACAAAACACCAATGTCTCTTAACTCAAAGACATATTATGATTTTTCCCAAAATGGTATACTATAGGCATTTCTTAATTCACACACTGCAGGGGGATATCTTACATTGGTGTGATATCATGCACTTTCTGCATACCGTACGTAGAGAAGAAACAGCGTTGATGTCTCTTAACCCTAAGGCATATTAAGATGTCACTCATCCAAATTGTTAAGGGGCAGTCAAATGAAAACGAGACAGATGGAAAAAAAGTACGTAACCTGTTTATTCTTTCAAAAGTAATCGCCATAACTGTTAAAGCATTTGTCCCACTGTGAGACAAGACGGTCAATGCCTTCATGGAAGAATGTTTTTGGTTGCCTAGAGAAGCATGATTGTACCCAGACATGCACCTCTTCGTCTGAGGCAAATCGACGGCCACGAATGTCTTTCTTCAGCTCTCCGTCTCGAAATGATGACACCATGTTTCATCTCCCTCGACAATACGGGACAGGAAACGATATTCTTCATCGTGATACCGTTCTAGGTGCTGCAGTGATGTCGACATTCAGTTCAACTTCTGATCCTCCGTCAGGCTGTGGGGAACCCACTGCGGACAGATTTTCCGGAACTTCAGATGCTCTGTCAAGATGGAGTGAGCGGAACCGTGACTAATGTCGAAAATGAGCCGAATGTCTTCCACCGTCCGCCGTCGGTCATTTCTAACTGCAGCATCCACCGCAGCAATGACAGGATGAGCCTGTCCATGGCCGACTGTTGTCTTTCAATGACACCTGGCCGTCTCGTTTAGTACACTCAAACACACGCGCACGTGACATACTGTATTCGCCATACACAGCAGACATTCGGGCATGAATTTCACTTCCTGACTCTCCTTCCGCAGTCAAAAAACGCACTACTGCACGCTGTTCCTCTTTCCCGGCCTCCATAGTGATGTCGGATACACACACGACTCGCTGACCTCACTTCGAGCACGTCTAACAGACGAATGACACGGCGCTTAACGTTCGCGCTGTTCCTTCCTGATACCCAATAGAGGGCGCTTCTATACACAACTCTACCTGCGTTACGAACTTCCGCGCCAGGCCCCTTATATAGTCTGTCTCGTTTTCATTTGACTGCACATTGGCATATGATCGTACTTTCTGGTCTCTTTATGACCTGAGATCGGTTGTTTATATGTTCATCAAAACTGTGTATATTTTGCAACTCTTCTAAAAAAACTCACACTTAAACATGGTAGTATAAAAAGTTGGAGGAAAACTGTTCACATCACTAAGACATATCACATTTCATGCTTCGTTATTTCCAGTAACCTCGTTCAACAAAGTTGCATATTCCTGCAAAATGCGATCTCTAAAGACATCCGCACCTCCTGTTTTTGTGTGCAGCTGGTACCTAATGCTGATCTCCAAAAGAAAAACGTTAACTTCAGATCGCTCCCCCAAAATATTTAATCATGGGTTTGCCATGCGACTCTATCTAATGTATTATTTTAAGATTATTTTAATAATTTTGAGAAAGTCGGTTCATATAATAGAACATTTTCTTCTTTAATATTGCTTCTCAAAGATTGCTGCATGGAACTTCATGTCTCCCAGAGAACTAGCTCATTGAGAAATATTTTCTATTTTAATCAATAATTTCTTTTGCTTCAATAATTTGCGTTCATCCATAGTCGGTATTTTCTGTGAAGTTTTTTTTTGTAACAATGAATTTTCTTGTATTTAACGATTATTTAAATAATGTTGTGCTACGTGTGTAAATGTAGCGCTACGTGATATACCTATCGCGGTGTGCATGGGATAGCAAAAAAACCTCTTCTATACTGAACTCGTTGGTATTATTTCTATCTAGAGTAGTTATGAAGCATAATATGCACCAAATATAATTATTGCACCAAAATTATATTACGCACAGATACTAATAAGAAAATATTTTCTCTAAAGAAATAAGTTAAAGCAAGTCATGTGAGGGAAGATATATTTTTGGGAAGTCAGAATGCCTAAATGAAATATTCTGACTACTACTATTTTCGTAGTCATTATTACGAATATAACAATAATGCATCATCGTATTAACTACTTACCATATCCCTGTGCACTTAACCAATAACCTTGCCATATCCCTGTGCATATTTGAAAATGTATGTCCTATCTCCCTATGCATAAATTA
Source organism: Amaurobius ferox (assembly GCA_951213105.1). NCBI lineage: Eukaryota > Metazoa > Arthropoda > Arachnida > Araneae > Amaurobiidae > Amaurobius > Amaurobius ferox. The sequence goes on along the minus strand of OX578133.1, from coordinate 70,180,035 downwards.
CGTCATGTAATTGGAAGCACTTAGTAGTTGTAGTTGAAATTATGTAGGTGAATAAACATAGAAGGAATAGGGAAGTTTGACTAATATAAACAGGTCTTCAAAGTACGAAGGTTCAATATCTTTCACGTGATTCTGAAATTGGATTCGTTCAATAAAAATGTAACCATTTGAAATAAAGAAATATCCCGTTAGTCAGCAAATCCGAGTCTCCCCTACTAATTTATTATTGGTGGCAAAACATTTGCCATTCTATTGGTTTTACTAAATAGTTTTCCTTGAAACATCAATTTCTCTGGACACGCTATAAATAGACATTAGATGGTCACTAATATAAATTCAGCATCAAATTTCGGAAGGGGTCAAGGGCTTCACTAAGGATTTCTCCTTCTGGTTCGTTTTCATTTCCAGTTCAAAATAGCCCATTTTACTTTGACTTCTATTTCTTAAAATTAGCTATAGACTAGCAGCATACCCGTTCTTCGTACGGAGTATATAATATAAAGACACTTGAAATTCATAATCATGCCCAAATTCTTATAGTATACTAGCAGCATACCCGTTCTTCGTTCGGAGTATATAATATAAAGAAACTTGAAATTCATAATCATGCCCAAATTCTTATAGTATACTGAATGACATGTTTAATCAAAATATTCTGTTAAAATATTTAATATAATGCTCCTAAAAAGAAGTTTAAGAATCTGTGTTCTCGCTATATAAAATTATCTTCATGGACATATCTGAAGAATAAAACATCTTGGACCCCTTATGTAAGCAAATATAAAAAAAATATGGAATTGAATCCATATATGCAAAATAAAAGCGTTAAAATTGTATGGGACCCGTACTAATTATATGCGCGAATATTAGAAAATATAACCTGTATTAGTAGATTACATGTATAAATTGAAAATACCAATAAACCCGTAATCTTTAAATCTGAAGACAGTCATTTATTCCAATATATGTCAAAATTAAAGTGCTAAAATTATATGGGAAGATATACACGTACTACTTATAATGTCCGATTATTAGTAGAAGATAACCCGTTTTGCAATATGAGTCACAAATGTTTTTTGGTAAAATACAACAGACGACGTAATAAATTGAATATATAATTAATCCCCTTAATCTTCATACCAGAAGACTGTACTTGATTCCAATATATATGCCAATATACTTGTACTACTTATATTCTCGTAGGTTAGAAGATATACCCGTGCATTCCTAGAAGATTACTCGTACAACGTACAATATGCGTGTGTCAGCAATTTTTGCCGCAATAAAACAATGGCGTAATAACTTAATATCAATAATAACTGAATCAATAATTCCGGAAAATATCAATAATAATAATGTTTAAACCTGAAGAGTATAATTGATATTATCCAGTCCAAAATGAAATGGCAATGAAATTTATTTTATATACATATCTTCATTATTCAAATCGGAAAGGATTTAATAAAAATCGTCTGCCGCATAAACACATTGGATTTAAATCCGTTGCTGTTTAAAAATTGGATTTAAATCCGTTGCTGCCGCATAAATCCATTGGATTTAAATCCGTTTAAATGATATCATTTGCTTCAAATAAATTGGTAGAAAAAATATCGTCTAAATAGTTATATTTCTATGAAACATTTGGCGACAGTTTCGTCAAATTAGCGACATTTTAAAAAATCGCCAAATTTATCGCCAAGTGGGACTGTAGAACTGACAGTTCCACTTTGCGACAAATTGACGAAATATCATCACAATACTATCCCCTAACAAAAAACAATTAATATCATTTATGTAGCGCAATTTTATCAATTTCAAGATATTTTTATAGATTTGAAAACATTTTTATCAATTTGGTGACATTTTAAAAATTCGCTAAATGTATTACTAAGTAGGATGGTTGGTCTGACAGATAAATGCTAACCAAACATCATTTCAGTACTCTCTTCTAAAAAAACAAAAAAAAATTCCATTGATATGTAGAAGACCCAAGCCACACGACCAACCCGAAGGTTTATGGCAGCTGTTTGTGTGTCGTTTATATCAATTTGGCGACATTTCCGTCAATTTGGCAAAGTTTAAGAAAAGTTGTCAAATTAGCGATATCCCTCCAAATTCGTAGCTTTGAATATGCAGATCTGAATGAAACATTCTTATCCCGTTTCAATATACTAAATGAAAACACTACAATTGTATTAGAAGATATACCCGCTCTACTCTTTTTCTGTTTCAACAATCGGCTATATGAATTTATTGGCTAAACACAATATATGAGTTTAGTAGCTAAATACGATATAAGCTTGAAAACGCTTTGCCAAAATAAATGAAATTGATGTACGCAGTCAGCAATTAATATAATTAAAAGAAAAATCAAACCGTCCATTCATAAGATATACTTTTATATCCATTTATCCATTTATTTATTATTTAAATCGAAAAAAAAATAATAAAAACATTAACAAACACATTTAATTTAATTGCGATGCCGAGCAACATGATATATCCTCCTAAAATGTTAAAATTTATTAACCACTAACAGCACACCCGTTATTCGTACGGAGTGTATAATTTAAAGAAAGTTAAATTTCGCAATCATGTGCAAATTCTGTTAAAATATTAAATTTATTGCTCCTAAAGAGAAGTTTAAGAATATATGTTCTCACTATGCAAAATTATCTTCACGATCAGATCTGAAGAATAAAACATCCTGCCCCCTTTTGTAAGCAAATTCACAGAAGAAAAAATAGGAATTGAATGAATATATGCAACCCCGTACTAATTATATGTTCGCAGATCAGAAAATATGCCAATGTGTTAGTAGAAGATTACCCGTATTACAATATGCGTCTCAAAAATATTTGCCAAAATAAAAGAGATGACGTAATAAATTGAAAACATCAATAATATCCGTACTCTTTATACCAGAAGGTCGTAATTGATTCCAATATATGCCAATATATATCAAAACATGTGTCAATATACCTGTACTACTTATATTCTCGTAGATTAAAAGATATACACGTGTATTTGTAGAAGATTCGTACAACATACAATATATGAGTTTACACAATTTTTGTCATAATAAAATAATTGCATAATAACTTGAAAATATCAATAATCCTTGAATCAATAATCCCCGAAAATATAAATAATAATAATTTTTAAACCTGAAGACCGTAATTGATATTATCCAGTCAAAAATGCCATAAGAAAAATCAAATCGTTCTTTTCTAAAATATATTTTTATATCCATTTATTTATTCTTCAAATCGAAAAAATAATTATTAAAATTAACAGACAGATTTAATTTAATTGCGTTTCTGAGTAGCATGATATAAGATAGAATCTTATAACATGTTAAATATGTCATGTCTTATAACATAAACTGCGAAATTAAATAACGATTTTGATTTCTCTATACTTCTCTCATTGTTCCGTAAAAGCTTGTTTTAAATAAACCATGAACCATGGAGATAGATTTCCCCTTTAAATCATGTTTCAAACAATTCATGTTTTCAGAAGGTGACTAATTAACGCAAAAAATCTCCCATCAAACTCAGAGATTAAATTTTAATTCACTTTCAAACGATTTTCAAGCTTTTCGTTTGGATGAACCATGGAGTTAGGGAGTAGAACTCCTAGAAAAAAGTTCCGTTTTTCATTAATATCTCGACAACCCCAGGTCTTAAAAACTCGAAACTTGGACAAAATTTATGGGGGTATATTTCAAGGCTATTCACCAAATTTCATTAAATTCGGTTCAGCCGTTTTTCCGTGATGATGAGACAAACGAAAATTTCGTTTTTTACTAATGTCTCGAGAACCACTGGTCGTAAAAACTCAAAACACGGATATAATTTTAAGTGGGGCTATTTCTGGGCTACGCACAAAATTTCATCAAATTCGGTTCAGCCGTTCTCCCGTGATGGTGTGACAAACAGACAGACAGACAGACAGACAGACAGATTTTCATTTTTATTTATATAGACTAGCAGCATACCCGTTCTTCGTACGGAGTATATAATATAAAGAAACTTGAAATTCATAATCATGCCCAAATTCTTGTAGTATACTAGCAGCATACCCGTTCTTCGTTCGGAGTATATAATATAAAGAAACTTGAAATTCATAATCATGCCCAAATTCTTATAGTATACTGAATGACATGTTTAATCAAAATATTCTGTTAAAATATTTAATATAATGCTCCTAAAAAGAAGTTTAAGAATCTGTGTTCTCGCTATATAAAATTATCTTCATGGACATATCTGAAGAATAAAACATCTTGGACCCCTTATGTAAGCAAATATAAAAAAAATATGGAATTGAATCCATATATGCAAAATAAAAGCGTTAAAATTGTATGGGACCCGTACTAATTATATACGCGAATATTAGAAAATATAACCTGTATTAGTAGATTACATGTATAAATTGAAAATACCAATAAACCCGTAATCTTTAAATCTGAAGACAGTCATTTATTCCAATACATGTCAAAATTAAAGTGCTAAAATTATATGGGAAGATATACACGTACTACTTATAATGTCCGATTATTAGTAGAAGATTACCCGTTTTGCAATATGAGTCACAAATGTTTTTTGGTAAAATACAACCACGGATGAACCACGGAGTTAGGGAGTAGAACTCCTAGGAAAAAGTTCCGTTTTTCATTAATATCTCGACAACCCCAGGTCTTAGAAACTCGAAACTTGGACAAAATTTATGGGGGGATATTTCAAGTCTATTCACCAAATTTCATTAAATTCGGTTCAACCGTTTTTCCGTGACGATGAGACAAACGAAAATTTCGTTTTTTACTAATATCTCGAGAACCACTGGTCGTAGAAACTCAAAACACGGATATAATTTTAAGTGGGGCTATTTCTGGGCTACCCACAAAATTTCATCAAATTCGGTTCAGCCGTTCTCCCGTGATGGTGTGACAAACAGACAGACAGACAGACAGACAGACAGACAGACAGACAGATTTTCATTTTTATTTATATAGATATAGCTTAAATAACAGGTGCCATAATTTTAGCTTAGTTACGTCTAAAACAAAGTGCACACACTATTTCCCACTATATAAAGGTTTCATCGTAAGATTTTTTATATATAGTAATTGCCGTTTGAAGACAAAAACGGGCATTATCTCGATAATGACATGCGTTTCATAGCAAAAATGATGTCATTCGCTTTCACATAAAACGTTACATTCACATAATCACGTTCTGTTCACATAAAACGTTACATATAAAATGACTATATTTTTATTAATTTTTGGATGAAAACATATATAAAAAATTAATACATGTTTTCAGGTCTAATCTAGAGGAAAATCAATAAACTTCTTATGTTTACCGATTCAAATTCCTTTTGAACCGTTCATTGTGTGAAAGACATATCGCGTGTACAGACACAGACAGCATTAAAAACTTTTCAACAGGCACAGGGATGCCAACATCGTACTAATCCATCGAAATCGGAAAGTCAAAGTTTTGATCCCATCTCAGTAAAATAACATCTGGATCGACCTGTTGCTCACGACTGCAGCAGTGTTCTGGTTCGCAAACTTAGTGTTGTCTTGGTCATGAAATATTTGCACAAATGCACAATGTTTTTACAATATTTGCACAAATGCACAATGCTTTTACAATATTTGCACAAATTCACAATGCTTTTACAATATTTGTACAAATGCACAATATTTGCACAAATACACAGGGATGCCCACATCGTATACAAATCCATCGGAATCAGAGAATCGAAGTTTTGACTCCCATCACAATAAAGTAACATCTGGATCAGAGAGCGGCGCATAAGAGACCTGTTGCTCACGACTGCAGCAGTGTTCTTGTTCGCAAACTTAGTGTTACCTTAATCGTGAAATATTTGCACACTATGCACAAATATTTGACATGAGTGCTCAATTTTAAAATATAGAGGAGTGTCTTTCTATACTCTTGAAACTCAGTAATTAATTAACTTAGTTAATTTAAGTCATATCAAAGAAAATCGCCCTCTTTAGGTTTCAAGGAAGATTTTGCCCAAATTTTGAATCGTAAAAGGCCTGTTTTAAATGCAGAATCGTTTACTTATTGAATTTTCAAAACAATAAAAATAATTTGAAGTGGGCAGCACATGGCTTCCTTTGCCTATAGACTCGAATTCATATTCTCTTTATTTCTTAAAAAATTCGTCAAATTGAGTTTAATTGCCCAAAGTAAAACAAAATTTCACTTTTAATTCAATTTTTGTTTTAATTTGGTAACTGGGCATTTTATCAAAGGTGGAGCAACAAAAATACGAAAAACTAAAATATCTCGAGAACGGTTAGTTCTGGAGTAATGGGGTTAGTCTCATTATTTTCTTCGTTAAATATGACGCATAAAGCAAGCATTTAAATGATAAATTTGAGCATGCGTAATCTTTTATTTTAGATGTTGGCAATTTTTGCGGACCATGTCGTAAAAGAAGTCAGGTTCTTATTTTCCGAACTATACTGAAATCATATCAGCACCAGGGCATTTTACAAGTTACGTATCTACCAAATTTTGGGAAATTTAGTCAATTAGTTTTTAGCTAGATTGGATACATAAGATTTTTAATGGGCCATTTTGCAAAATAAATCGGGTTCTTTTATCTCGGATCGTACCAAAATCTAATCAGCACCAGGGTCACATACAAGTGACTTACCTATAAATTATTGCGGAATTTAGTCCTTTAACTTTCTGAGCTAGAGTAGATACATACATTGTACAGACGCACAGATATATACACAGACAAAATCTAATCAGCACCAGGGTCACATACAAGTGACTTACCTATAAATTATTATGGAATTTAGTCCTTTAACTTTCTGAGCTAGAGTAGATACACACATTGTACAGACACACAGACATATACACAGACACACAGACATATACACAGACACACAGACATGCACACATACATACAGACACACACACACACACATACGTCACGTTAAAAATAGTTCTCCGTGTTCTAGAGGTCCCAAAAGGTGTAGATCCGTCGAAACTCGAGTTGCGATTTTCGACACGATACTTTCCTTATTCGTTACCCTGTACTGCAGGGAAAGTGAAACCTTTAATCCATAGTATAATGACAAAATCCAGAGATACGGACGGGAAAAAGACCAATGGTTAGAGTATGGGGGTCGAACTCGGAGGATCTGACTCTGCCCAAACTATCCCGGTGTTTATGCGGAGTACAAGAGTGTTAAATCTGTACGTCCAAGATTCCTTCAGAGAGGTTGGTGGAAGAGGAAGGTGCTCCCTAAAAAAATTAATATTCGTGGTGTAAAAATATAACATATTAGTGGTGCTCTCATGTCGTGGGGCAAAAATGTAACATATTCGTGGTGATCTCTGGAAAAAAGAGCATATTCGTGGTGCTTATTGGAAAAAAAATAAGTATTCGTAGTGCTCTCCATAAAAATTTAACATTGTCCGGGTGTTCGCTGGAAAAATTAATATAATGGAGGTACTCATTGGGAAAATTGAGGTACTCATTGGGAAAATTGGGTGTTGTTCTGTAAAAAAATGTAACATTGTCGTGGTGGCTGTGGAAAAATTTAACATAGTGCTGGTTCTCCTCTATAAAAAATATTGAAGCCCTCGCTATAGATTTGTTTCTAGGGAGTGTAGCATTAAATATTTGCTGGTTTCATAGGTGACAGTAAAAACTTTATTATATTTTAAATTTAATTGGAATTTTAACTGAATACGAGCATGGACATCTCTTGCACATTTTTTTATTATTATATTTTAAATGCTAATACATGTATTATATACTTCATAAATAGTGAAAATATGTAATAGCTATTTAACCGAAGAAAATTAAAACTGAAATGGCATCATTAGTATAAAAAGTTGGTGTTCTCGAATAAAGCTTTTCAAATAGTTTATCTGAAAACTTATTAAACGATGTCATATTTCGGTTTAATAAATCACATCTTTGTCTGCATTCTGTTTGAAATGGGAAAAGTTAGAATGAACGTGAAATTGCTTCGGGAAAGTTATTTACAACGGAAGATTTCTCAATCTTAAATGGATCGAGCTTCGATCTTTTTAATCAACTGCAGCCCACAGTAAAGTATTTCACATAATTTTAATAATATATAAAATGTTTCGTTAAATTATATGCCGACGCGCACTTTCAAAACACGGAGATAATATATTAATTTGTCTTTAAGGAACTCGGGTGAAACCTGAGTGAACAGACATTAAATATTCTGTGACAATTTTTTTTTTAATTTATTGTAAAGCAAGATTAAATGCAAGAGCTACTGTAATAACATTTGAACTTTAATCACGATTTAAAATAAATTGAATCTTATAATTGATCTCTGTCTCCCGTAGCTAATCAGATATTTCTGTATTCACCCAATGGTCCGAATTATAAATCTCTATACTGGGTAAAATCAAGGACAGAGGCTTTTTAAAAAAACGAAAGGTAGTTTATTTAACACATCCTAAAAGACGTACAAAATATGTTAAAAACTGCCAGAGACGTATTCGGACGTATATACGCTCTTCATCAGTGGCTACATGAATAATAAAAACATGGAATGTTTATATATATAGAGACCAGTTTAAAGCAAATTTGCATAAAATATAAAATGATAAATGAACTTACTAAAAATAATATAAGAAATATACACGGAAATTACGAAATAAGTTTAAACGCTTACGAATTTTAAAATATTACAAGAAAAGAACTAATACAAATTTTAGAAAAACGTCAAGCATGATATTCCTGAGAATGACGTCACAAATAAATTTCAAGAGGTTTGAATTGCATAGAGTCGAGAATGAGTCGCCAAGCATAACTTAAAATTTGAACAGGATCAAAATTACAACTTAATTCACGGTAAATATAAATAAACAGGGATTGATAAAGAAGAATACTACGTGGATTGTTACAACGAATCAAAAGGAATTTTTTTTCAAAAACGGGAAGAAATTTATCATTAACCACATATTAAGCAAGAGCCGTAGAAAGTTTACCAGATTTGACATCGTGAGCATGTTCTTCTAAACGGATGCCAACAGTACGTACGTGTTTTACTACCAAAGTAAAATTTATTGTCACCAGCAGGGGACAACAGGGGAACGACATACACCCCAGCAAAGCTTTTAAAGTCATCAAAATTTCCAAATTTATTGGATCGAATACGATTAAATAAAGTGGTAATATTAGAGTGAGCTTGTTTGAAACCAAATTCATGACAGAAATTAATAAAAGGACGGAAAATCCTAGGATGGTAAGGAGCACTGGATTTATGGACTAAACGATCTTTAATATCAACAAGTTTAGTATCAAATTGAGTAAATTTAAGGCGAACGTGGGCGAAGATCTTATAAATAAATTCAAAAGAATAGGCAGCCTCATGGCCAAGTTTAAAAATAAAATTAATTTCATCAGTTAAAGCGGGGATAGAAGAGCAAACATTAAATGCGCGATTAAAATACGCGTTAAAAGAAACTTTTTTAGAGGAAACAGGATGGAAAGAATTAGCGGGGATACAGGAGTTAGTAAAAGTGGATCTACGGAAAACGGAAGTATGAAAAACAAATTGAGAACGGGTGACCAGAACATCAAGGAAAAGCAAGGAGCAATTAGATTCATGCTCAACAGTAAAAAAAAACGAATGGTAGAAGTCATTAACTTTATCCAAAAGGTGAAGGAGATCATTTAAATTACGATCCCAGACAATAAACACATCATCCACGTATAACGGCACCAAATAATAGGTTTAATTGTTAAAGAAGGCAAAATCTCATTCTCGATCTTCATTCATCTCTATACTGGGTTCCTAGAAATTCCTTAAGCACCCTCCCAAATGACATTTTAAAAATAGGTCCATTTTTATAAACATTAAGTCTATCTATTGTAAAATGATCATGCTATTCATTTAGAATAAAATTGATTGCAGCGTTCCTACCGGAGAATCAAAAAGTTATTCAATCGATCTTCGGCGGCAAAGCAAGATAGACGGAAAGTCAATTGCAAAGTTGTAGATCATTGTCTAGTTTCCAGGAATCGATAATAAAAAATTGTTACAGAAGGTTTTTGCTAGACACAGTATGATTAAAAGCTAATTTGTATCACATTTAGGCATGATACAATAAACAACACTTGCGGCAATCAGGTAAGCCAGTTTATCAGGTTGACTCCAAACCGCATAGAAACCTTTAATAAAATTATGCATTCACAAAAGAATTTTTCACGGATCCTAATGAAAAGTTTAGTGTGATGTTTGATGGTTATTAGAGATTAATTATTCAACGCTATTAATTTGTAATCAGTAATTATAGAAGGGTTATATTTTTGCTATCGAAATTCATTTTCAGAACAATCACTATATCCATAGATTTTGTGTTAGTGCCTTGTAGTCTCAATGACGTCTAGGTGGCCAGTAGTAGGGATGAATATTATGATAATGAATATAACCTACTGTATCAAAGGAACAAGTTCCAGATTGTTGATATTTTTATGCGCAAATTTACGTTCTTTATGTTTAGTAGTTCCACAAAGCATTCTGCAATTTTCATTTTAGTGTCATCTTTATATTCAAAATGGAAATATTGTACTCCTTATATCATACAATGAACGTAATTAATGCCTCCTATTTACTATATTATTTTAAAATTTGCCTCATTAAAATTTTACGCTATCAAGCGTTTTTATTTTTTTTTAAATTTTATATAGTGGACACTTCGTCCTGCTATGTCGGGCCATTTGATAGGGTCAGAGATGTGGGTCGGAAAATGTTCCCGGAAATGGAAAATTTTCCCCTATCTTTTTAAGGAAAATTTTGCGATTTTTATTTTCTCCCTAATTCATTTGAAAATGAAATGTAATATTCTTTACATACTGTTGTTTGAAATGCAGGTAACTTTACTAGAAGTCTTTGATTGTTTAGTTTTCTAATTTTGAAGAGGAAAGGAAATGATTCTTTATTTTTAAGAAAAGGGATAGGAAAAATTTAGAGGGGTACAAGTGGCATTTTACTCATTCTGATAAAACAGCAGGTAATATTGTTAGAAACTTTTTCTTTTAGAAATTAATTCCGTAAAATTTATGAAAATATAATAAATATGGAATATTTTTTCAAGTGATTTGTCTGAAGTAAAATACTTTAAAACAGCATTAAATATATGCTTAACTCAATGTCCACCAAATTGTCTCTTTTATCTTATGATACTCAGCCATTCAATTAGAAACAGATACTTTTTAAACAACTTTTAATATTATATATAGGAATTATTTAAAAAAAAATGTTTAAAAGTATTATTTTATATTTTTATATATTTAATAATATATTTCTTATGTCTGTAACAAACGGAACCATTTATTTTTCTTTTTATTATGAATTACTTAATAGTAATGGTAATAGTAGCGAGTAGTAGTCATTCAAGAAAGTGGTAGATTCAGCTCTCGTGCTGGGCTAATTTATGTACTATAAGGCCTAAACGGGAGTCTTTTAGATTTCCCTTTCAATTATCAGCAGCAGGGTTGGCTTATTAAAACCATATCAATCTAAACAATGTTTTTTTTGTTTAAACCATGGATTTTAATTTAAAAAATACCCACACACCTTTTTCCCCAACCCAAGTCAACAGGCATTTTTTAAACATTGTTAATATAATATGTAATACATTATTTTTTAATCATAAGCAATTTTTATTTTTTCTTATAATACTTTTATATCATAATAAATAAAACTGCTGCTTGGGAGAATAAAACTTTCTAATCCTTCCTTAAAGCAAGCATATAAAAGTTATATATTTAATAATTTATTTCTTACACCTGTAATAACCAGAAAGCTATTTGTGATTCAGAAAGGGTTTAGCATTTTTTATGTATTTTTAATTTATTATTTATTTTGTGCATTGTTTTAAAGTTATGATTTACAAAAATATTTTTTCAATTGTTATAAATGAAATATAATTATTTTATAAATTTTCAAAACCACAGGTACTTAACGAAAATATTAAATTAAAGCTGCTAACTTTAATATATGTATATGTTACACATTTTTGTGAATAGAATATTTTTATATATTACTAAATTTAAACCCTTCTTTAACCATTTTATTTAATATATATATGTATATATATGTATATATATATATATATATATATATATATATATATATATATATGACTGCAGATCTAATGTAAGAACAAATATTTTTAAAAGTCACTGGACATATTATTCTAGCATAAATGTAATATTTAAGAATAAATTCAGAATTTTCTACGGAGGCAAATTTTCCGGAAAACACACATCTCTAGATTGGATTACATATACCTTTAGTTCTTAAAAGATACATAACCATTAATGCAAAAACACAAATATACATAATTCATAATATGGGGAAATAGTATTATTTTAATTTTTTAGAATAAATTGGTTAATATTTAAAAAATTATTTTTTGTGGTCCCCTTACCTACTCTATCATATCTTCACTCAGCGGAACTTAAACATAAATAGCAATACCAATTTGTAAAAAGGCTATTTTTGCAATATCTCAATATAAGCTTCCAGGAACTTTGTATGCCAAAATAGGTTTAATAACCTGGAAAATTGTAACTATTTTCAGTATAATGTCACACTAGGGCAAATACTAAAAGTTTGATATGGGCAGCAAATGACTTTACCTATACGATTCAATGAATTTATTTCTTTCACAATGAAAACGTGATGTATAAGATCTACAGCACAATTTTTTTAATGTTAATTTGTACATTTGGCGCTTTTCAAGATGATAACATGTAAAACTATTCCGAAGTATCCAATTAATTTATATTTCATCCAGCTCTAAATTGACAATCATCAATATTCATATCATCCGCAGAAATTCGCAATTTTGCTATTGCCAGTCTGTCCAGGACAAGAACTCCCAGCTAAAATACTCTTTCTTTAAATTGACACTAAATATCACTTGCACTATAGTTTAAATTAAAAAAACGATTTATCTCAGCGTGCTTCCTTGACATTCCTCTACAAATGTACCAACTTTTATATTGATGTATGCACTTTTATATTACTGTATGCTTTGATACAAGACAGAGAGCCTCGAGGAAAAATATTTGTATGTTTTACGTCTGTTATTATATAAGAACGTAACTATCTTTTCATCGAGAATTTTATGAAAGATTTTTCATATGAAGGTACTTCACTTTTAACGGAACAATTGCTCATTTTGTACATTCCTCGCAAAAAGTCAGACGAATTGTCAGAAAAACCAGCAGTAACCTCCAGAATAGAACGTAAACATCCTTAGTGATCTTCAACTCCTGTGGAATCTGTTACTGAACCAGATCAGATATCCGTCTTCGTCTAAGCGCTATCTTTAACCGATTTTCATAAATAAATCTTTTAAGATAAATTTTTATATCTAAAATTGAAAGAAACTGGAACTGTAAATCATAAGTAAATCCTTAGTATCTCTAACATTTGATTCTGGATCCATATCAGTCATCATTTAAGCTCCATATCTAACCAATTCTGAGAAATATATTTTTTGAAGGGAGAGGATGTTTGACAAAAAAAAAACCACAGCAAACTTACTTGCCAGTAATATATAATGGTCAACAACTTTCTTTAAAGTCTTATGTAGACACTGTCTAAGGTTTTTTCAAATCGTTATAAAATAAACAGTAGAACTTCCTTCGTCATTAAAAATTTTGTAATTGCCTCAATTTGGTGTCCCCTCCCCTTCCCTTGTTTTATTTCCTCATACAAATCTTCTGAGACATTGCGTACAAGTCTGGTGGAAATTGATCCGTATTTACAGCACACATCTATCGTTTAGATATATTTTTATTACCCAAAATCCTAATAATCTCGTAGATGTTTTCCACTTTGAAGAATTGTCCCCGAACGTACTTAAACTGAAATGAAAATACCATTGTGTTAGATAGTTCAATAAAGGTACATAGAGAAAAGACGTTTTTGATATATACAGGAATCCTATGTTCTTTTGTTGGAATATTGTATACATTGTGTTGTATTGTCAGTATTTAAAAATAAATTTCCTCCACCTTAAACTAGGTTATCCCTTGCTACCTGAAACTGAAGCGAAGCAGCGTATTTAGCTCAGCATATTTAGCTCAGCGTATTTAGCTACATATTTAATAACTGACACAATTTTTCACTTCATGAAAGTTGTAAAATTTTCAAAACATTAAATAATTAATGTACAAGACAACCAAGTTGTATAATTGCACATTATATATATATATATATATATATATATATATATATATATATATATATATATATACCAAATAACTCTAAAATTCTGTTCGGCGTTCAGTTTTTTAGAAATTAATTTTTCTCCGTCGACTTAATATTTTCTTATCTTTGACCTCAATACATAGATCGAAATATAAAATCCGAGATTGGTCATGACCTAAACCATAATCGATTATATCTATGTAAAAAATTTTATTCGAATACATTGAGTTATCTTATGCCAACAAAACTTATGCCAACACGCAATCAGATTTGTTCACTACTTGTAGATCAGATTTGTTCACTAATTGTAATGTTTGTACCAAATTTCGTTCGAATCGCTCCATTCGTTCGTGAGATATAGTGTCCATAGACTCACTGACATACACACACACACACACGCACGCACACACACACACACACACACACACACACACACACACACACACACAGACATCAACTCAAAAACGTTTGATTCGTGTTCAGGGATGCTTGAAACGTGCTCGAATTCAAATTTTTGACAAAGTCACAATAATTTCCTTATACATTATACTATGTATATAAAGAAAGTAAAATGCAATGCTATAAAATCGTCTGCTTCTCTATGTAAAATCAATGAATATTACATTCATATCACTTACATTCCAGCCGCCAGAGCTAAATAAATTTGCGTTAAAAAATTCAGCAATTCTTATACAACTCATCTTACAGCTCAGTTTGCTTGCATTCTGCATACGTTAAAATTAGGCTTCGTTGTAAAAATAATCAAAGTTTGGTGATCATTTAAAATGAAAAATATTGCAATTAGGTAGACACCGAATTTAAATAGACAGATAATTTGCAAAAATAAAGCTGTTTTAGGACGAATGCAACACTAAATATAAATATAAGCGTTCCTTAAAATCACGATTTCCACTAAGCGAAAAAAAAAAGAAAGATCAATCATGCATAAAGCATTGATTATGAAACACTTTCCAACTGCAATTCTCTTTTATTTAAACATCTCTAAAATACGATACATTCAGCGTAATATTTTTAAAATTATCACGATACTACAATAATTTATTATATTTGAAATCTTGAAACATCATCGAAAAAAATGAGCTTTATTCAAATGATTCCATTGAAATATAAATCGCCTGGCTCTTTATGTAAAAGCAGTAAATATTTCATTCATACACTTTTATTCCATTCCTTTCATTCATCACAATACTACAATAATGTATTTTACTTAAAAACTTAAACTCTATGTAAAATCAATGAATGTTTCATCCATATCAGCTATATTGCAGACTCAGAAATAATTTTGCGTTAAAGAAATTCATCAATTCTTATACAACTCATCTTACAGCTTGATGTGTTTACATTCTCCATAAGTAAAAATTAGCCTACGTTGTAGTTATGCTCAAAGTTTGATGATCATTAAAACTCAAATATATTGTAATTGCGTTGTTTCAGAATATAGTAGATGCAAAGATATCAATCAAATCTAAAACGGTTTTAGGACGGATACAACACTAAATATAAATTAAAAAGAACTTTAAAAATCACGATTTTGACACAAGGTGGATGCCATATTTTATTTTGAAGTAGGTCACGTAATATCTTCATAGAATATGGGTGTAATTACTATTTAAATTTTTATTTCAAAAACTACCGAATATATTTTGCTGAAATGTTTTTTTCATATTTTTATGAGATAATTTGAATATTTCCTAAAACATTCAAAACAATTTGTGAATTTTAAATATGTTTAAAAAATGTTTGAAAAATTAGGTCCCATAGGATTCAATGCATTTCATTTTTTTCAACCCGGGTTCAATCCAGACAGACAGACAGGCAGAATGACCAAAGTCATGAACACTTTTCAACTATCTTGTAAAGTGTTAAAAATGGATGTCATATTTTATTTTGCAATGAGTCACGTGATTTCTTCGTGTAATATGGGTGTAATTATTATTTCAATTTTTATTTAAAAAGCTACTTAACATATTTTGAGGAATTTTTTTTTTCAAATTTTACATTGTAATTTGAATATGTTCTAAAATTTTCAAAGCAATTTATGAATCAATTTATGAATTAACTCAGGTTCAAAAATGTTTGAAAAATGAGGTCTCATAATGTGTTATGTATTTCATTTTTTCATCCCGGGTAAAATCCAAAACTAATTGAGTGATACTATTCTTTTACATTCTGATATATCCCACTGGCCGTCTTAACAGCATACTAAAATTTCATTTTGATAAAGTCATTTTTGCGGCAGTTATCGTGCAGACAGACAGACAGACGGAATGAACAAAGTCATAAACACTTTGCAACTATGTTGGAAAGTGCTAGAAACATGTGATCGTTCCGAACACGCTTAGGTTTCCTTCTTAATTGCGAATGACCAAACATCTTAGTGCAAAATGAGAGCTTAACCATAAGCAGTAAGAACAGTAAATTACAATGTACCACCTAAAAAATTTAAATGAGAATGAATAATAAAATATTAAAGATATGGACCCGAAATGGAATGCAGAAAAAGAATAAGCTAGAGTAACAAATAAAATATTGTCATGCTATAGCATAGATTAAAAAGTATTATAGACATTTTAATTCATTTTAATCCATTTCAATCCACTATAAACTTTTTAATCTATTTTTTTTCAACTTCCTCATTTTAGCATTTGATGACCACATTTTCGACCTTTCAAAAGAATTTGCAACGAGGACCTGAAAGTTTTATTCTCTGGATTTACAGAATTGTTTATCAGGTAATTTTTTCTGGAGAACACAATTTTCTATATTTTCAATATGGAAAATGTTTGAACGACAATGTGATTTATGTACAATTTTCTAAAATCACAAGAACCCGCCAGAAAGGGGCACCCCCAAAAATAAAGAAAACACTCCCATTGCCGATACAGTATCCATGGATCGATTTCGCACTTATTGTGCGCTCATCAATGTGGAATTACCTTTAACTATAATAGCAGCAAGAAAACTTGCCATTTACAGTAATTTTGCAAACTTCTATGGGAACTAACAATTTCAGTTCTTCCATGTAGCTGACAAAGAATTCGTTCACAATTTAGTTCTGGTTATACATTTTGATTTAATGACTACAGTTCAATTAACACTCCGAGTTAGCAGCGAAGCTCGCGTTCATTTCCTATACTATTGGACTGAATTTACTTCAGCATTAGCTGAAATGCGACTAATAAAAAATATTTATCAAGGTTTCAACACTAAACCATAGACTGAAAAATAACGGGGATGAAATTATTTCTTACCTTATATGAATGAGACTTATGTGAATGATCAGCCAACTAATATATTGAGAGATATGGGAGCGAAAGTCATTGCTTAAACGGAAAATACATAACCCACATAAACCCTGAGGTGTTGACAGTAGAGGCTGGGTGTGTTAAACTGTCATTAGATAGAGTCTACGCCTTTCTAATATATAGTTAATAGGAGATTTTGGTAAAATCTCCTAATATCCAATAATATTCAACACCTAATTTCATTATTTTATGCCCCAGTAGGGATTTACCCCTTCTTTACACAATTTATCCATTCCGGAAGAAAGATATAAAATATGGCATGATTTGGTTAGGTCCAGTGGTCGGTACTATAAGCTTGCAAAGATTCGGCGTACTAAGTCACCGGTAAGCTGCTTGAGGGCTTGAAAATACTTTTAAAAGGATTCCATGACCTCCGGCTTCGGGGGGAGGGGGGCAGAAAATCCGACTGTGTTAGGTTCCTTTCAATGGTAGATACTTAAAGTGTGATAATATTCAGCCTTCTAGGGCTCCAGGAGGCTCCTAAAAAATCTGAAAAGACTTAAAAAACACATTTTTTTCTTCACAGCAGAGGGAGGGAGAGTCGAAAATCCAACTACATTCTGTTCGATGGTCTATACAATATGTGCAAATATTCAGCCTTCTAAGCCATCCAAGGTACTTCTGAAATGTTTGAAAAGGCTTTTTGAGAGCCCCTCATTTTCTCCATCCCCGAGGGGATAAATAGAAAAACAAGCTAGTTAGGTGATGTACCATAGTTGATACTATAAGTGTGTAAAAATTAAACTTTTCAGGTCAATGGAAAGCTATGGAAGGTCAGGAAAGACTTTTCCAAAAAACCTTTATCTCAGCCACCGGGAAAATAAATCGAAAATCAAGCTCAGTTATGTTATCAATTGTAGTCAATTCCATAAGTTTTCAAACATTCAGCCTTCTAGGTCAACGGAAGGGATTCTGGAGAATCTGGAAAGACTTTTCCAAAAACCATATTTTCTTCTCGGGACAGTAAATCGAAAATCAAACCTAGTTAGGTTCTGTACTGTAGTCGATACTACATCTTTGCAAAGATTCAGCCTTCTAGGTCATTAAAATGTTTCTGAAGGATCTGGAAAGAAAAATACACGTTTATATTGCCTTAAAAATTCGTATTTATGAGCAACGAAGAATAAATCTGCTTATCTTTTCTATACATGTAATATATCTTTTTTATAAATGTTTTTTTATAAATATATTAAAAAATATTCACTTCTACACACAGTTGTAAATTAAAAGTTAGTATCTTCTACTTTCATAAATTGAATTCTACATTAGACATATAACACAAGTATATACATATATTTTAACAATTAATATACATTAATTGTTAATACTATACAAAGACTATTCGTATCTTTTCTTTATATTTGTCTTAACTTATTGACAAACCCAATATACAGCATTAGCTTATAACCATGAAAGAAAACACAAAATCCTTCATCCTCCGTATTTGTATACGTCTTTTATATCTTGTGTGATATAGATAACTTCATTGTTTCAGGAATAGATCCATGTAATTATATTAAGAACTAGCGTACTTCAAAGAATATCTATAATGCAATAGCTACTAAATGAATTATTTTGTTATCATCGATAAACTATGTAACAAAAGATGGGAAAACCTTTAGTGTTAAGCAATTATAGCATAAATATTGATGTGGTAATATCACTTAATTGAATGGCATTTTATGTAGATAACATTTTGGGAGTAACAGTTCCTAGTAATTTTAACCAAATATGTATAAATAAAACAATATCAATTTTATGAAGAAAGCTAAAATGTAAATATAAATAATTAATATGGGAGGATATATTTTATTGGAATATTATACGATGGCTGCAATTCAACAATATGTTTATTTTCTCTTATTTTCTCTTATATACTATGTCCTTTGAACTGATATTAAATAAAGTTTTTAATGTTACATTTGGCAATGCATAATATTTTCATATTCAAGATTCTCTTGTTACAAAGTTATCATTTTATGTTCACGTATTATCCACACATTCTAACAATTGGATGCTTTCATACGAGTTCCGAAGGTAAATGCTTGAATTTTGACTCTGCTAATTTTATAGCAATATATAAGCTCACCTCAATTATAGAAACTAATTCTATATACATATTTAATCGAAATAATGTATTTAATACTTTGGAAGCATTCATGGAACAAATCTATATAAATAAAAATGAAAATATGTCTGTCTGTCTGTCTGTCTGTCTGTCTGTCTGTCTGTTTGTCACACCATGACGGGAGAACGGCTGAACCGAATTTGATGAAATTTTGTGGGTAGCCCAGAAATAGCCCCACTTAAAATTATATCCGTGTTTTGAGTTTCTACGACCAGTGGTTCTCGAGATATTAGTAAAAAACGAAATTTTCGTTTGTCTCATCATCACGGAAAAACGGCTGAACCGAATTTAATGAAATTTGGTGAATAGCCTTGAAATATCCCCCCATAAATTTCGTCCAAGTTTCGAGTTTCTAAGACCTGGGGTTGTCGAGATATTAATGAAAAACGGAATTTTTTCCTAGGAGTTCTACTCCCTAACTCCGTGGTTTATCCAAACGAAAAGCTTGAAAATCGTTTGAAAGTGAATTAAAATTTAATCTCTGAGTTTGATGGGAGATTTTTTGCGTTAATTAGTCACTTTCTGAAAACATGAATTGTTTGAAACATGATTTAAAGGGGAAATCTATCTCCATGGTTCATGGTTTATTTAAAACAAGCTTTTACGGAACAATGAGAAGTATAGAGAAATCAAAATCGTTATTTAATTTCGCAGTTTATGTTATAAGACATGACATATTTAACATGTTATAAGATTCTATCTTATATCATGTTACTCAGAAACGCAATTAAATTAAATCTGTCTGTTAATTTTAATAATTATTTTTTCGATTTGAATAATAAATAAAGGGATATAAAAATATATTTTAGAAAAGAACGATTTGATTTTTCTTATAGCATTTTTGACTGGATAATATCAATTACGGTCTTCAGGTTTAAAAATTATTATTATTTATATTTTCGGAGATTATTGATTCAAGGATTATTGATATTTTCAAGTTATTATGCAATTATTTTATTATGACAAAAATTGTTTAAACTCATATATTGTATGTTGTACGAATCTTCTACAAATACACGTGTATATCTTTTAATCTACGAGAATATAAGTAGTACAGGTATATTGACATATGTTTTGATATATATTGGCATATATTGGAATCAATTACGACCTTCTGGTATAAAGAGTACGGATATTATTGATGTTTTCAATTTATTACGTCATCTCTTTTATTTTGGCAAATATTTTTGAGACGCATATTGTAATACGGGTAATCTTCTACTAACACATTGGCATATTTTCTGATCTGCGACAATATAATTAGTACGGGGTTGCATATATTCATTCAATTCCTATTTTTTCTTCTGTAAATTTGCTTACAAAAGGGGGCAGGATGTTTTATTCTTCAGATCTGATCGTGAAGATAATTTTGCATAGTGAGAACATATATTCTTAAACTTCTCTTTAGGAGCAATAAATTTAATATTTTAACAGAATTTGCACATGATTGCGAACTTTAAGTTTCTTTAAATTATACACTCCGTACGAATAACGGGTGTGCTGTTAGTGGTTAATAAATTTTAACATTTTAGGAGGATATATCATGTTGCTCGGCATCGCAATTAAATTAAATCTGTTTGTTAATGTTTTTATTATTTTTTTTCGATTTAAATAATAAATAAATGGATAAATGGATATAAAAGTATATCTTATTAATGGACGGTTTGATTTTTCTTTTAATTATATTAATTGCTGACTGCGTACATCAATTTCATTTATTTTGGCAAATAGTTTTCAAGCTTATATCGTATTTAGCTACTAAACTCATATATTGTGTTTAGACAATAAATTCATATAGCCGATTGTTGAAACAGAAAAAGAGTAGAGCGGGTATATCTTCTAATACAATTGTACTGTTTTCATTTAGTATATTGAAACGGGATAAGAAAGTTTCATTCAGATCTGCAAATTCAAAGCTACGAATTTGGAGGGATATCGCTAATTTGATAACTTTTCTTAAACTTTGCCAAATTGACGGAAATGTCGCCAAATTGATATAAACGACACTCAAACAGCTGCCATAAACCTTCGGGTTGGTCGTGTGGCTTGGGTCTTCTACATATCAATGAAATTTTTTTTTGTTTTTTTAGAAGAGAGTACTGAAATGATGTTTGGTTAGCATTTATCTGTCAGACCAACCATCCTACTTAGTAATACATTTAGCGAATTTTTAAAATGTCACCAAATTGATAAAAATGTTTTCAAATCTATAAAAATATCTGGAAATTGATAAAATTGCGCTACATAAATGATATTAATTGTTTTTTGTTAGGGGATAGTATTGTGATGATATTTCGTCAATTTGTCGCAAAGTGGAACTGTCAGTTCTACAGTCCCACTTGGCGATAAATTTGGCGATTTTTTAAAATGTCGCTAATTTGACGAAACTGTTGCCAAATGTTCCATAGAAATATAACTATTTAGACGATATTTTTTCTACCAATTTATTTGAAGCAAATGATATCATGTCGCTTAGCAACGGATTTAAATCCAATGTGTTTATGCGGCAGACTGTTTTTATTAAATCCTTTCCGATTTGAATAATGAAGATATGTATATAAAATAAATTTCATTGACATTTCATTTTGGACTGGATAATATCAATTATACTCTTCAGGTTTAAACATTATTATGATTGATATTTTCCGGAATTATTGATTCAGGGATTATTGATATTTTTAAGTTGTTACGCCATTGTTTTATTGCGGCAAAAATTGCTGACACACGCATATTGTACGTTGTACGAGTAATCTTCTAGGAATGCACGGGTATATCTTCTAACCTACGAGAATATAAGTAGTACAGGTATATTGGCATATATATTGGAATCAAGTACAGTCTTCTGGTATGAAGATTAAGGGGATTAATTATATATTCAATTTATTACGTCGTCTGTTGTATTTTACCAAAAAACATTTGTGGCTTATATTGCAAAACGGGAAATCTTCTACTAATAATCGGACATTATAAGTAGTACGTGTATATCTTCCCATATAATTTTAGCACTTTAATTTTGACATATATTGGAATAAATGACTGTCTTCAGATTTAAAGATTACGGGTTTATTGGTATTTTCAATTTATACATGTAATCTACTAATACAGGTTATATTTTCTAATATTCGCGTATATAATTAGTACGGGCCCCATACAATTTTAACGCTTTTATTTTGCATATATTGATTCAATTCCATATTTTTTTTTATATTTGCTTACATAAGGGGTCCAAGATGTTTTATTCTTCAGATATGTCCATGAAGATAATTTTATATAGCGAGAACAGAGATTCTTAAACTTCTTTTTAGGAGCATTATATTAAATATTTTAACAGAATATTTTGATTAAACATGTCATTTAGTATACTATAAGGATTTGGGCATGATTATGAATTTCAAGTTTCTTTATATTATATACTCCGTACGAAGAACGGGTATGCTGCTAGTTGAATTATAAATACAAATATTTAAATTACTGACAACATTTTTAATCAATAATTGTGCTCACCGCAATTGATGAAACTGATTACAGATTTCTTACTTTAACTGCTGAAACTGATAATATTTTAGTTTTCTTACCTTAACTGCTAAAACTTATTATAACTTAATTTCTGAAACTGATTATAGATTTTTTTAACTTAATTGCTGAAACAAATTATAGATTTTCTCACCTTAATTGCTGAACCTGATTATAGTTTTCTTACCTCATATGCGGAAACTAGTTATAGTTTTCTTACATTAACTACTGAAACTGGATATAATTTTGTCACTTTAATTGTAGAACTACGTAAAAGTAGCACCCTCGATATTTTCAACAGGTTATTTTTAATTGCTTGAAAGCGCTCGTAAATCATATTGAGTCATTAAATTATTTATTTTAATTGTTAACTCGATCGTTCATTTTTCTCACCTAAAATCTACTAAAATCTACTTTTTATTACTAAAATTTCTTAAATAAAATTAGCTTCCTCTAAAGATAATCAAAAGTAGATATATCTACCAATATTATGTATTTTATATTCAAATACTAGGTTAACGAGTTTTGTAGTTTATGTTACTCTTTCTTTCAATAAATCCTTGGGAGCCATTTTAGTTTTAGTTTACAAAGTTTCTTCAATGACGATATTACATTTGAGCAAATATGAATATTCAGAAATTTCTTGAAATAGTAATTTCATAAAATATCCATCTTATATTATTTTGTAGGAAATGCAAATTTAAAACAAGAAAGATCAATCATGCTTAAAGCATTGATTAAGAAACACTTTCCAACAGCAATGCAATTTTATTTAAACATGTCTAAAATGCAATACATTCCTCGGTAATATTTTAAAACTTCTCACAATACTACATTGGTTTATTATATTTGAAAACTTAAACCTTCATCGAAAAACATGAACTTCATTCAAATGACGGCATTGAAATATAAATTGCCTGGTTTAAACATCTCTAAAATGTGATATATTACTCGATAATAATTTTAGAATTATCATAATACCACGATAATTTATTATATTTAAAAACTTTATCGAAAACAACTGAAATTCATTCAAATGACGTCATAGAAAAAATAACACGCCTGGCTCTCTCTAAAAAAGAAGCATTTCATTCATAAATAATTTTCCATTCATGTCATTCATCACAATACTATAATAATTTATTTTATTTAAAAATTAAGACCATGGAGCTACAAGTAATTTAACTCTATGCTTAAAACTTCATCGCAAGAAATCGTCCTTCTCTCGGTAAAGTCAATGAATATTTCTCTCATATCAGCTATGCAGATTCCATGAGCAAAATTCTTTTGCGTTAAAAAAATACAGCAATTCCTATACAACTCATCCTACATATTTTGCTGTTTACATTTTACATAAGTGAAAAATAGACTTCGTTGTAGAAATAATCAAATTTGGATGAGCATTTAAACACATATATATTGTAATTGCGTTGATTTAGTATGTAGATGCACAGAATTTAAACCAAAATAAAGTGGTTTTAGGACGGATACAACACTCAATATGAAATAAAAAGAACTTTAAAAATCACGATTTTGAGACAAGATGGATGTCATATATCATTTTGAAGTGGATCACGTGATACTTTCATATCGTGGTCACGTGATCGTTTCATATAAGAGGTGTTATTATTATTTTAATTTTTATTTAAAAAACTACTGAATATATTTCGCTGAATTTTTTTGATATATTTTATGGAACTATTTGAATATTACCTAAAAATTTCGAAGCAATTTGTGAATTTTAACTCCGCTTAAAAAATGTTTGAACAATTAAGTCCCATAGGGCTCAATGTATTTCATTTTTTTAACCCGGGTTCAATCCAAAACTAATTGGATTATATTATTCATTTATATTCCCATAGGTCCTACAGACCGTCTGAACAACATACTAAAATTTCATTTTGATTAAGTCATTTTTACGGCAGTTATCGTGCTAACGGACAGACAGGCAGACAGACAGACAGAATGAACAAAGTCATAAACACATTTCAACTTTGTTGTAAAATGTTAAAAAAGGCATATCTTAAAATTCGATTGAAATGTTTATTTTATTTTTCACTTGGATCACAAGATGTGTGTTAAACTTTTTTTAATGAGTAAAATAGGTCGCAGTATAATTGTTTGAAAATCCCCCTAAAATAACCCAAATTAAAAGATAGTGCCCTAAATATATAATTTTTAGTGACGTGGCATTTCATTTAGAGTCTTCGTATTCAAATAGTGGCGAAATAATTTATATGCTTTGCAGCAATGTCTTTACATGTTGGTGGTATTCTATGTACTTTATATCATTATCATAAACATCTTCTAAGTGATTCTGGTGCTATCCTTCTTAGTAAATGCCGTACCCATTACATTTTGTTAATTTTAATGTATTTGATTGCGTCAGAATCTTTATATAATTTGTATAGTTCAAAATTGTATCTTCTTTTCCAAATATCTTTTATCTGAATTTCACCAGAAATGCTACTGAAAATTTTTCGGTCAAAGATTCAAAGATCTTTTTTATCATATCCTGTAAGAGTTCAGCCTTCTGAAGCATATATTAAGGTAGATCTAATAAGTATTTAATATAGTTGTAATTTTATTCTTTTCCCAATCAGGTGTGATCTAAATATATCTTAATCCATAAAAACAACGATTTGCAGCTATAAACCTTTTTTGGAGTTTTAAACAAATATCACTTTTACAGCTTATTTGAGAGCCAATGTATTTAAATTGCTCAACTGATTCAATATAAAAACGAACCTAAAATATGACGGGGAAATACCCACTACTGGCAAAAATTATGTATTTATTTTTGTCTTGGTTAATTTTCAGATACATTTTATCATCAACTCTTTCCAAGGCAAGAAAGGCCTCCTTTAAATCTTTAATGGTCCTGGCTATTATATCGATGCCATTAGTATAAGCAAAAATTTGAATTGCTGTGGTAGATGTTTCCTTTAATATTGATATTACAATCTCTAATTACTTTCCCCAATGGCTAAGTTGAAAAGTGGATAAACAAATGCATCTTCCTACCTAACGCCATTTTTAATATTAAAAGCTTTGGAGATTCCCCCATAGATCTATATACTTGAATGAGTTCCAGTCAATGCAAGATCCACAAGCATAATTAATTTTGCAGGTATTCCACACTCTTTCGTGGCATTTAAACGACCAGTTCCGTCATTGCTATCATAAACAGCTTTAAAATCAATTATTCAATATCAAATTCATTGCAATTTTTTAAAATCAGACGTAAAATAATGAGATTTGTCTTGTGGTGTACCTTCCACTTCGAAATCCATATTGGTATTCCCCAATAGTTGCCTCGACGAAAGGGGACATTTTATCAAGTAAAAAATATTTGAGAAAATTTTGTATGCTATGCACAATACGCTAATCCCTCTATAATTTAATTCCATATGCATTTACGTATAAGAAAAATTTATATACGTAATATCTTGATTACGTATGCCTTGCTTTATGCCTCAGAAACCTGTATGCTATCAAATAATGACGAACACCTTCTCTGAAGTTTTAGGAAGAAGGTTCTTGAAGCCATTTCCCCTTGTATTTGTAAAAATGGGAAATGGGGAGATGTGAATTTGAAAAATACTTATAGAACTGTGACGGCTCTTAATACCATATATCTAGGAAACAAGAGTTAATTATTCAGAACTTAGGTAGTTCCCAGGCCAGATTTCCTCAGACGATGCCTAGTATAACTCTGTTTCGGCTTGAAGATAAGAGTCCTGATGGCATTCCCGAACTCCTGGGCAGTATTTCACCCTTGCGGCATTTGCTATTCTTCTGAATCCGCTGGGAACTAAATGCAATTTCAGCATTAGCCGCAGGAGAGGAAAACCAAATGATGAAGGAAGAGAAGGCATATTAATGCTGATGCCCACCAAAGTTGCATGGAATTGATGACGAGATCCTCTTAGTTTCTGACTCAATGGTGATGGGCAAATGTTGGATGGCAAATGTTGCCTCCAGACTCGTTGGTGTTACGACATAGATTCGCTGATGTCTCGTCCAGAGTTGAGTGATGCTCCAATACAGATGTATAGAAGAATCGCTTCATTTGCAGTAGTACATTTATATGGATTCTTGCCGATGCCCTCTAGTTTACCCAGTGTGTGATGGAGAGATGACAGAACTACAAAAAGTGATAAAATATGTAATTATCTAGTTGCGATTTTGCCACAAGGATGTGCAGAAGAAAGGATTTCTTGATAAGTGCAGTGATTTTTTTTCACCTTGCGACCCAATGAAAGTGTTGTGCATCACCGACCTGACTCCAGCAGTAGTAATTGACTCTCACTTTCTTGCTTTCCGTTTCCTATATGTAAGTTGTATGTCATGACCGATTTCCCTGAAATAAACTGATTGTGCATGTAACTAACTGCTTTTGTTCTTTTGTACAAGTGTAGTTTATGACATGTCTTTAGACCTCACTCCCATGTTACTAAATTCCCGTAGAGTTGCATACTAATTACAAAACTGATAAAGATTTCCAGGTTTCATTGAACTCACTATGTAATAAGAATGGAAGAATAGAAGCCGTCTCACTACATATTAATGCAACATACTGGTGGTCAAAAAACAGGCACGACTGTTTGACATGTTGCTGACTTTACTGACATGTCTGAACAGTGTAGATTTTGGAATTGAATTTCTGAGACGATCTACAACAAAAAGCAGATGTATTTGAATAGTCGACCTGGCAAAAAGTCGTTAAGAAACCCACAATCCACCAAGAACAAAAGTGAGAATGATGATAATGATGATGATCAAACTATGAACTTCGTTTTGCAGTTAAAGTAAGTTTAAGGTCGACTTTCCATGAATTCGAAGCGCAACTGAGTGACCGAATGTGTAGTTGCCATAGACATTTACACAACGTAACATATAGTAAATTTTCTTTAAACAATCTTTATGGTTATTTACTCATGATTTGGCTTATGAGAAATGATTATTCGCTATTACACATACAGATTGCTCTATTTAGAGCAAGTTTCCATTTTTGCGTACATGTTTGCCAGGTCTGTAAAACATAAATTAAATATGTTTCCTAGGCAATTAGAAATTCCGTATGATGTGTGATAATGGAATACCAATATTACAGCAAATATAAAAAATAACACGTTTTTAAACATCTTGTAGAATAAAAGTTAGTAATAAAGATACTGAATATATAACGATAAAAATGTTTAAATGAATATAAAAATGAATATTATTTTTATTTTTATTTAATTAACTTCATCCAATTTTACAATGAAGGCTAACAAAATTTCCATTTTTAGCAACAGGCTACTAATTGTAGTACAGTTGCTTATGGTAACTTCTTGCTTGCATTAGTGGTATTTTTGTTTTAATTACTTAAATTTTGAGAGAAGTGTTAAAACATTACACGTTTGCCAACAGTTCTTCATTTTATTCTAAAAATCCTTTTCATTTCTATTTTTAAAACGTTGTTTACAGAAATTTTGTAATTCACATTTTTCTAAATATAAATAAATAGAAATGTGTTCAATATTTACAAAAGCGACATTTCATGTTTTAGAAATGAACATTTAAAAATAAGTCTCTCTCAATGAGAAGAAAAGGCATTTTTGGATATTTTATGGAAGAACTTTCTCCAAACTATTGAGCTCAGATCTATTTTTAAAAATATTTATTTTTATGAATCTTGGGAAAATCCCGGATATAATATAAATTTAAATGTATTGAATCAAATCAAAAAAATATATAGCTTTTCTTATGGAACGTCCACTTATCGTCTTTCCTTTGAAACTTGTAAAAAAGAAAAGTTTAGTTTGAAAATACACTTAAAAGGTTTAATATGCTTGAAAATGTTTTTATAATGTACCATCTTTGGTTTAATAGCAAAAGGCATTTTTCCAATATTTAAACATTTTTCCAATATTTGAATACTGTGAACTTTTCAATATAATTCAAAAAATGCGTAAAAGTGTATTGCAAAGGGTTTCGATTTTTTTATAATGTTACTGAATAAATTAGGATGTACATACATTTTATAAGTATAAAGTGTCATATACAAAATTTTAATTTTTATTATATTATAATATAACCTTAAATTTTATAAGAACAAATAAATTTACTCCAGGTACTTTCTAGAAAACTTGCGTTATACTTGCGTTATATGATAAAATAAACTTGGAAACATAGCAGATGCATCGTCTCAAAACTGTCTGGAGGATCCAATTTATGCTCGTCAGTTTGATGTCCATTAGTCGCTTATCAGCATCATAACTACTAACTACTCAACCATGATTCGACGTATAAGTGAACAAAATAAGGAAGCCCTTACAAAAAAGTACAAACTCATCATAACTGTAGACTTACTATTAACTGAGTTTTTCCGGTGTAAGGCAAGATCTCGTACAAGAATATGCGAAATCCCATCTTAACGCCAGGTCAGCGAAAACATCGGTTTGCATGGATCAAGGGCCACCTATCCTGGACGAAAGATCAGCATCTATGGGTGATTTGGTCCGATAAGTCGCCTGTTCCAGTCCTCATGAAGTGTTTCCATGCGAGACCTAAATGGAAATATCAGACTGAGAGTCATCTGCCTTCAAATAAAAAACCTCCAAAAACCGTGTGAAGCAAGAAATTAAATTCCTGGACACTGTGCAAGTGTGGGCGATGTTTTGGGTATTCTATCATTGGTGATTTGTCTTGGTTTAATGAAGCTGTCAATGCACAACACTACTTAGCAATTTTGAAACAGCATTCCCTGCCTTCCATAGTTCGCTTTCGTCCGCAAGAAGTGATATTCAAGCAAGATCGTCCCAAGTCTCAAAATGAACATTTCCTCACTGCTTGATTTCACAAAAACCGGGGCCAATTTCTGAACTGAGTCTTAAATTCACCAGATCTCAGTCCATTGTAGGATATTTTATGTGCCCTCAAGAAAGTCATTCAAAAACCAAAGTGGCAAGCAAAATATACGTTGAAGATGGTTGATGCGGGAACCAATATTCTATAAGACCTTTGTCATACCTACGCCATATTAATTCCTAAGCGAGTTGCGACGTGTATTTAGCAAAGTGGGGACCCACGAAATGTAAAATTATACGCAAGATCTGAGTGCACGTAAATTCATTTCCTAAGATGTTTTGGGAGGATTAATGCTTCCAAGCATATATCGAGATATCTGTTACGTCGTTTCTAACAACTTGTGTTGTAAACTATAGTTCAATTAGACAGCTTTGTTTGTTAAACTGGTTTCCTTGCAATATCTAACGAGTCCGCTTCTCTTACCGTATATAGCAATTGCGTATTTAGTACATGTACATGTATTACCATAGAAAAGGTAGTTTAAATTATATTCGCTAGTATACTGCGGAAAATAAATTCTTGGCAAATAGATTCTTTGTCATTTAAGCTCCTGTTTTGAGCAATTGCTAAATTTTAGTCATTTTTGCAATTGCTAATTTTTAGTTACCTTTGCAATTGCTGATTTTTAGTTACTTTTGCAATTGCTAATTTTTGCTAATTGCTGCTTTAGCAATTGCTAATTTTTAGTCTGCAATGCACATAAATTCTCAATTGAAATTTAGAACCATCTTCTAATGTTTCTCTTAGAAGAATTTTGAAAAGTCAATATTATTAATCCCATAATTCCTAAAATGATATCAATCGTTAATACAGTATATTTTAGTCCTCAATCAACATCGTTCCAACTGAATTTAGAATGTATCAAAGAGTGCTACAAGACTAGATATAGTTTGTTTGCACTCCTACGTACTGAAAACTACTATATAGTATGTTCCTTGCTTCGTTTTCTATATTTGTCATTCATAGTTTGATTATCTAATACTAATTTTTCATGAAAGACATGCATGTGCTTTTAAATCTACTACTAAACTCGTCTTTAAACAAAATTGTGTATACAGCTTTGCATAAGAAAATTAGATAACTATAATTGTTTCTAGAGCGTTATGATCCCTCCTCTTCAGGATAAAATCAGTGTTCTCTTCAGGCACAATTGTGCTAAGATACAACAACGAGGTAGCAAGTACAGAAAAAAATCCAAGAAACTTAAAACACATAAAGCAAGATTTCGCTAGAGGGTCTTAGCAGTTATTAAAATAGAAATCCCAACCTTAAATAATTTAACACAGGCTAATAATGCGACCTCCGGCACACATCTCTCCATGAAAATGGGACATAAAAGCCGCTTTGATATGCTATTTAAAACAAATAAATTAAAATAATATTCTTATAAAGTACTCCCTTTTATTATTTGTATGTAACTTGAATGTATGAAAAATGTATAGAACTTAACCTTTTGCTTACGGGTGGAACAGCGCCAATCCCAAACAAAGAACCTCCCCAAAAGACAGGTATTTAATATACGCTATCCCAAACAGTTCGATCCCCTTTTGCAGACATAAGCGTCGTCAATGCCTGAAAAAAGGGATCAAACTGTTTGGGATAGGGTATGTCAAATACCTGACTTTTGGGGAGGTTCTTCGTTTGGGATGGACGCTGTCCCATCCGTAAGCAAAAGGTGACATGTATAAACGACAAAGACATACCAAATTTGGACTACCTGCTCTTGTTAACTACTAAGTTATTCTCAAACAGCGAGTGCATTACCATGATACCGCCAAGGTTTAAAATAAAAAAATCTGATGTGGGCAACACATGACTTTCCTTATATAATGTAATGAATTTACTACTTTTACAGTAAAAAAATAGGTTTTTCTTATAGTTGATACTAATATTCTTTCCAAGATATTGAATTTTCGACAATTAGTCGTCATTTTCATTGATTTAGCATCATTTTTATCCATTTGGCGAGATTTTCATTAATTTAGCAACATTTCAAAAAAGTCGCCAAGTTGGCGACATTCCGCCAAATTCGTCGCCAAAATCTCGCCAAGCGTTATGCACTAAGAAAAAAGTTATTCTTACAGCAGATAAATGACTATTGGCGTTCAAATACAAAAGTATTATTCAAAGTATATTTTTTCATGAATGGAACGAGCTAGATCCGCGAGAATGATGTCACTCAATTTATCGCATGGTATTACATATGAAAAGTGAACATGTTTCTCAATAGGAATTTTTTTTTTTATGTGACTTTTTCGTAATTTTTTTGAAAAATGTACAATATCTCGAGAACAGTTCATGTTAGCGTTCTAAAATTTATGCCAATCGTTTTCTAATGAAAAATTACATATGAAATGTCTATTTGCGTAACTTTATTAGCGGTTTTGATTTTTTAACGATTTTTTCAAAATTTCATTCGAAAATTCAGGGGGGTTCTGAACATTCGATTACGTATAAAAACAATAGGCTTCCAGTGTTTACGGATTGTGATTTTTGTACCAAATTTGGTTCGAGTCGGTCCATTCGTTCGTCAGTTATCGTCTCCACAGACTCACTGACACACACACACACACACACACACATACTTTCACACACACACACACACACACACACACACACACACACATACTTTCACACACACACACACACACACACAC
This sequence comes from Amaurobius ferox, assembly GCA_951213105.1. Taxonomy (NCBI): domain Eukaryota; kingdom Metazoa; phylum Arthropoda; class Arachnida; order Araneae; family Amaurobiidae; genus Amaurobius; species Amaurobius ferox. The sequence goes on along the minus strand of OX578133.1, from coordinate 70,147,278 downwards.
ACACACACAGACACACAGACATCACTTCAAAAATGTTTGATTCGTGATCAGGGATGCTTGAAACGTGCTCTCCCGTCGAAAACTCGAATTCGAATTTTCGACCCCGTCACAATACTTTCCTTATACATTATGTATATAAGGAAAGTAAAAATATTAAAATATACCACGAAAGACATCCAGATACTAAATATATGCTTTCTAACTGCACGGGTTTTCGATTTATTCCTGAAAAATCAGTACATTCATAGTGTGGGCTAGTCCGATATGTTTCAAAATCCAAAGAATTAAAATATACCACAGAAGTTAATTTAGATTTTTTAACTGCTTCAGTTTTGAAGTTATTCACCAAAAACCAGTACATTCCTATGCCGTGCTCAGGATGAGCTAGCCCTATAATGTTCAATATCCAAAGAAGTAAAATATGCCGAAAAGACAACGACATTCTTAATTTTGACTTCCTAGATGCTCCGGTTGTCGAGTGATTCAAGACGGGCTAACCCGATGAAGTTCAAAATCAAATAATAAAAATATATCATAAAAGAAATCGACATACTACAATAAATTTAGGCTTTCTGGGTGGTTCATGTTACAAGGTGAAAATTAAAATATAAAATAAACATACATACTCACCCATAGTGTGGCATCCTAAGCTCACTAATTGTAAATACAGCTAATTAAATCACTGATATACTGCATTATTAAACTAACTCAATTGATATTTTTTGGCCACAAGATGTTATTAAACGTGTGTTCACAATAACAGAATACTCGGAATTTTACAAGCACACGTATCAATTACCTACGTTCGCCTCTATGGGACCTTACGGCCAATACTCTCAATCTACTTAATGTTCTCAAGCACAGACAGATACGGACCGTACAAAATGCATATTCGGCGAGAACTGTACAGTGCAGTAGGCGGCTTTGTGACAATGGTCTAAACAGTACAAAATGCAGATTCGGTTAGAGCTGGCCAGTGCAGAAAGCTGATCTCAGGCACAAATCCGAACAGTTCAGAATACAGATTTGGTGAAAACTGAGCAGCTCAGAAGGCGACTTTCAAACAATAGTCTGAACTGTACAGAAATCCGATTAGGCCACAATTGGAAAGTGAAAAATGTTGTTTTAAAGCAAAAGTCTGAACCGTACAGGATACAAATTCGTTAAGGACTAGACAATGCAAAATGCTGTTACCACTAAATGTTCTGAATAGTACAGAATTCAAATTCGGTGTGATCAGGACAGGCAAAGGTCCGGGCAGTGCAGAACAATAGCCAGTGTGGCATTTTGGATGTGACCATATTGCCTTTTCTTATTGGCCATCGAAATGGCGCCCATTTAAGGTATGAGCGTTGAGACCCAGACCGTCCGACCTACCAGAAAGGTGTAAGGTAACTGTATGGACGGCCGGGAAGTGCCACCCAATTTAGACCGGAACCCAGTGGGGGAGGCATCCATAGGGACCGTACCCTCCTTCCCCTACCACCAACCTCTCGGAAGGACTTACGGACCCACATGTTTAACGTGATCGTACTCCGCATGAACACGGCGGCATTTGTGGTAGCGTGCAAATCTAGCGCGCAAACCACGGGGATACCGCACCCGAGATGGCCAACAGCACGCGGTGTTCCGAGGTGGTCACCCACCAAGTACTAACCGCGCCCGATGCTGCTTGACTTCGGTGATCTAACGAGAACCGGTGTTTTCAGCAAGGTACGGCCGTTGGCCCTAAGGTATGAGCGTGTATCTTCCTTTATTTCTGTCTTCTCATCTGCCTGGAGGTCTTCCTCTGCTCTAACGTAACGACTTTTCTGTTTAACAGTAACCATACTTTTCTTAAGATTTGCAGTTCTTACATTGTTAGATTTTACTACTTTTATTTGTTGTATTTTATAGCCCACTATTTTCTTGTCTCCCTTTCTTTGACAAAAACATTATTCCCATAGTGTACGTGAGTGAGGTATCGTGATAGCAATGAACATAGAAAAGCAAATTTTGAAACTAGTCTAGGTAAGTGCTACCCTAATCTTAACACGGCAAGCAAGAGATGCATGCACGTGGGGACGCTTTTGTGCGGAAAAATTCCGCTATGCGTCATAACAGCCGATTTCTCAAGATATTCCCCCAAAAAGAGTACATTCCTATGCATGATCCAATGCGTTCTATCCCAATATAAGGCTCAAAATCAAAATAATTAAAATGTACCACGAAATACTACATACCAAATTGAATGCTTTTGTGATTAATAAAACTTGATTACTAAGGACATCAAAGATTTGAATCACACTGATAGAACCAGATCGAGTCAAATAAAAGATTTAAATAAAACTAACAGGAAAGAAAAATTAAATCATTAAATTACTGGCAAAAATAAGAGAATGATTAGAAATTAGAGGAAGAAAGAAATAAACAAATCCTTGCAAAGAGAAACAGACATTAAAATATCGAAAATTATAAGCAATTAGGAATAAAATTTGATGAAAACTTTAGAAGTTATAAGAATAGGGATAACCATGTGCAATAATCACAAAAATATGTAATACAGTCGGCGCGGCTTAAACGAATATAGACGGTAGCAGCAAATATTGTTCTACTCAAAGTCTCAAGAAAAATCAAATTGGAGTTCCCAGGTCAACTCAATTTTTTGCCTTTTCCTTGCAATCTGAAAAATATTGAAAAAACATAGAAAATAGAGTTTATCGTAATGGAATTCAAGACGTTTTGTTGTACAGCATTCCTATCACATTCACGTTGTAGATTAATTTATTTTCTCTACTGTGCTTTATAGAATTGTTCACCCGTGTGCCAAATGCGTTTCTCATTTAATTGGCAGATCAAAAATTTGAGTGTGAGGCAGTCCTAAGGTAGCAAATACTGAAAACTAAAATTGTACACTTTCTTCCTTTTGAACAACTTACCTTCACACTCAATTCAGTGTCTCTATCTCATCGCAAATAGTGTTTTATTATAATTTTAACTATCGAACGTTTTGGTGTGGAGCACTTTCCTCTATTAAATATTTCTGAAAAATCCGATTTTACCTGAGGATTTGATTGCACAACTGGACCATGTAATAAATATCAAGCTCCTTGCTATTCGGCAAATGTTCGATTTGCCGAATAAAAGAAATCGTTTTTCTTTTATTCGGCAAATCGAACATTTTTGTATGCGGCACCGCTAAAGCAGCAAATATTAGAAAACAGAAATTGCGCACTTTTATTCTTTTGAACTATCTACTTATACACCAAATTTGAAGCCTATCTCATCGTTAATCACGCTTTTCTATCATTTTTACCTTTCGAACGTTTTAATGTAGAAAACTTTCTCTACTTCTTTGAGAAACTTCATTTTTATGGGGGTTTTCATTGAACGATTGATCCGTGTAACAAATCGAAAATCTCTATCTATACTGGCAGGGTCCACAGAAGCCGTGACAGACAGACGGACATATACTTGGAATTAGTATATACAGATTCCTGCTTAATTTTAATCAACGGTTTGCATCATAAATTACTGATTATATTTTCTATCTATATGCTTCATATTTTTTTAAGTTTCATTCTTTAATATATCTAAAAAAGTTCCTTACCAAATTGCTTTTTATGCATATACATATGCAAAATTACTAAATCAACCAATCAAAAGTTATACGCTTTTCTATAAGTATAAATATCAGTTTTCTTTAGAAATATACTAAATTATAGAGATAAAAATTAAAATCCAAAATTTTTTATTCACTCGAAATAACTGCTATAGGCCTTTCACTATACATTTGGATCTCTACAGTCTATTTTTGCATCGGTTCATATTCTGATCAAACAATGCAAAAATATTTCTCTAAGGCAAAATAGTTTGTTGAAAGCAATTTGAATACAATATTTTTAGGCGGAGCATCCTACTATAAAAGAATCCTCAAAATTTCCAATACAGGCGTTTCAAAACATGCTTGAGATAAATAACGAAAGTATATATCTGAAGAGCGAAGACTGAAAACTGGAAAGTATGCACATAAGAAGCAAACAAGTATTTTGTGCAGTCTAAAACGAAAGAAAAAAAATCTTATGTGGGCAGCACATGACTTTACCTACAGCTTTAAATGCGTTGTCTCTTTCTTTCATAATTCATTAAATTGAGTTAAACTGCATAAAATAACGTATATAATTGTTTGAAATAACATTTAATATTTTATATCAAACTTCTTGGTGAAGGGGCCACGGGGCCAAAAATTCGAGAAAACTAAAATATCTCGAAAACGGGTAGACCTACAGTTATGAGGCTAATCTTTATCTTTTGTTGTCAAAAATTTCATATAAAACAAGATTTTGATTAGTATATTTTATTATGCCAGGGGATTCTGCCCCTGCTCGCTACGCTTCGCCAACCCCCTTCGGGAGACTTCGCTTCCTACTCGCTGGATTCGCTTAATACCTATCTCTCCTAAAAATTCTACTTTCAAAAATAAATTTCTATCCCTGCCTATTTTCTGCAGAAGGTAAAAACAGGGGGGTTTCTTAGCCCAGAGAATCCCAAAACTGAATTCCTTTATCCTGAGCTCGCTTCGAGAGCTATTTCATGCCTAACTAAAATTTAAATCAATAAACGATTTTGTATGATATAGTTTTTGCTGTAAGAGATAGAGAAATATCCAGACGTGCCAATACGAAAAAAAATCTCTTCAGAAGTGCATAAAAAGTAAAATATCTCAAAAATTACATCGAATTAAAAACGGGGGGCTCTGTCCTACAAAAATTCACCCATTTAGGTACCTGCCTGCAAAAATTCGTGGTCTTGCTATTGTAAGTCTATCCAGGACGCGAATTCGCAGCTCAAATATTTTGTCTTTGACATCAAATATTTCTTGAACTAGAATATATATCAAAAAGCAGTTTATTTCAGCGTATTCTACAAAGTTTTTTCTACAAGTATACAACATTTCATTTTTTTATATGCAACAGCTTTTGCGGTACGAAACAAAGAATTTTGAGAAACGAAACATTTGTCAAACAGCGGCGGCGGCGTCAGCTACTATTTTTTAATATAGACTATTGCAGGCCTTTTTGCAAAACCGGAAGGCTGTTTTTTTAAAGGTGCCAAAATCAACACTAGTGTAACTCACAAGTGATTTATCTACCAAATTTTGTGAAATTTGTTCGAGTAGTTTTTCAGCTAGAGTCTATAGATATGATTTTTGCAACCCATTTCGCAAAAATAGTCAGGTTCTTTTTTTTCTGATCTTTCCAAAATCTCATCAGCACCAGCATCCCCACACAAGTGACTTATCTACCATTTTTTATTTGGGTCAATTCGTTTATTATCAGGATTGGATAGATACATTGAGCAGACATACTTACACACAGACAAACAGGCATACATACAGACGTCGTGGTAAAAATGTCTTTTTGGAATCTAGGGTGCTCGAAAAGTATAGATCCGTATCAAACTCGAGTTGCGACACGATACCAATACTTTTCCTATACATTACCATGTATTGTAGGGAAAATAAAAATGAGTTTCCATTCAAGAGGGGTAAAAACAAAGCATAAAAGTAGATCTAATAAAATTGTTTCTATCTATAGAATAATTGTCTAACCAGTTTTTGTCTTTTGAGGCGCACAAAATGTCTCGGCAGAAGGCATTTGAGGCTGAATATTTGCACACTAAAAATGCGACTGTGAACTTACGCCAGGACCAGGGAGCAGGGGGAAACTATTTAAGCAAGGGCACGAACAAGAGAGTGAGGTTAGCGAAACCATTCACAGGGCGAGGAGGGAAGATAACCCTCCTAGTCTCGACCCCAGTAGCCAACGTATTTAGGCTCACACCATGAATAGACATAGTCCGTCCCCGCATCATCTGGAAGAGTCCAATTCGAAAGTCTCCACGAGAAATTCTCAGAGGTCATTCCCCGTCAGAGGTCAGAGGTCATTCCCCTTGAAAATTCTGACCGTGGCAAATTCCGACCCTGGCAAACTCGTTGGCGCGACCTACCAGAAAGGTGCAAGGCAACTGTTTGGACGGCCAGGAAGTGCCACCCAATTTAGACCGGAACCCAGTGAGGGAGGCATCCACAGGGACCGTACCCTCCTTACCCTACCACCAACCTCTCGGAAGGACTTACGGTCCCACATGTTTAACGTGATCGTACTCCGCGTGAACATGGCTGCAGTTTTGGCAGTGGCGGGAATCGAAACCGGGCCTACCGAGTGAAATTCCCGCTCACTAATCACTGGGCTACCGCACCCTTCGCGACAATCTCCATAACTTTCTTTTTATTCGGCCAATTTAGACTGGAACCCAGTGGGGCAGGCATCCACAGGGACTGTACCCTCCTTCCCCTACCACCAACCTCTCGGAAGGACTTACGGACCCACATGTTTAACGTGATCGTACTCCGCGTGAACACGGCAGCAGTTTTGGCAGTGGCGGGAATCGAAACCGGGCCTACCGAGTGAAATTCCTGCTCGCTAACCACTGGGCAACCACGCCCTCCGCGACAATCTCCATAACTTTCTTTTTATTCACCCAATTTAGACCGGAACCCAGTGGGGGAGGCATCCACAGGGACCGTACCCTGCTTCCCCTACCACCAACCTCTCGGAAGGACTTACGGACCCATATGTTTAATGTGATCGTACGCCGCGTCAGTGGCGGGAATCGAACCCAGGCCTACCGAGTGAAATTATCTCGAGCTAACTTCCCGCGCGCTAATTTAAATTTTATAATGACCATATGCTAGGCTCTTAATTCCACCATCCTCGTTCCATCATTCAAAATATCCATAAAATTAAAATATCCATTTAAAATATCTATAAATTAAAATATCCATTTAAAATATTCATAAATTAAAATATCCATTTAAAATCAAAAAGTCATCCATATCGTTCCACCAATCCATAAATATAATAATTTCAAATACATCACCACAATTCAAACCACCATAATTCAATCATTTAAATTATTTAAAATATCCATTTAAAAATATCCATTTAAAATATCATATAAATATAATAATTTCGCCCGATGTATACAACACTTATGCTAGGCTCTTAATTCATTTAAAACCGAAAGCACGGTCTCCATGGAGACGGGGCAGAAATAACTGCGGATGGGGGAGGAATGCCGTTGAAGAACTGAGCGGATCGCCGAGAAATTTAAAATCATGACGTCTTTAAAATTGCGATCCTGACGGCAATTTTCATTATTTCTGGACCAGATTGGACTTGTAAGAATGCCAGATATTTCAGCTTTCTGTGATTTGTTTTTTTCTACGTGGTGTGATTTGTTTTTTTCTACGATGTCCGGATCGTGGAGAAAAAAGGGCAAAAAGGGCCAAAAACGGTCGAAATCGCATAAAACATTAAATAACAAAAAAATAATTAAAATTTTAAACATCGGTTTTCACGAGTCCCCTTCCCCCCCCCCCCCTCCGGGTCTCCGATTGCCGAATTTCGTAACTCCCCGATGCGCTGCCGCTGAACGTATAGTGTATAAGACAGACAGACACACAGACATTGTCTCTTATTATTTAAGATGTGCAAAGATTTAACCTTTACGGTCACGGGGGGCTTCTGGATATTCTAGAAGCACTTTAAGAAAACCATTTTTTTTTGCACCCAGGGCAAGGACGGAAATCAAAACTTCGGCTCTGTTAAGCTTTGCCTCATGCTCGATGTTACCAGAAGCTTCTGCAGGGTTTGCAAATCCTTCTCAAACAAACCCCACCTTTACGTCCCCTAGGGAAAGATTCGATAATTAAATTCCGAAAAAATATTCACCCGTGTTCGATAATATACGCGTGCAAAAATTCATCCTTCTAGGACACCGAGAACGTAGGATCTTCCCCATTTTCTTTGTACTCTAACAAAATTAAATTCCGACTCCGTTAGGTTTTTTCCGTGTTTGATATTTCATTTCTGCAAAGTTTCAGTCCTCTGGGTCTCCGAAGGCCTTCTGGCGAGCCTGGACAGAGACAAACACATTATATATATATATATATATATATATATATATATATATTTAATATAATATTCACTTAGACTGAGTGATTGAGTGAGTTAAGGGGTGATGTATTAAATTTATAGAGCACTTCCACTACAGCTAGAATCTCAGTTTGTCATTCGATCCGCCTCAGATTTGACATCGAGGCAAAAATATAAAACAAAAAACATCACATTAGAGTTGACGGAGGGATTGAATTAGGGTTACAAAAAATCAGTCTTCTAGGACACCGAGGGCAAATTATTTGGAGACGTTTTTAACTCCTGCACATTTCCTTTGCCTTCTGAAAAAAAATTAAATTCGGACTCCGTTAGGTTCTTTCCGTGTTTGGTACTTCAAGTATGCAATGTTTCAGTCTTCTGGGCCTCTGACTGTCTTCTAAACGATCTGTATAGACACAAACACGTTATATATATTATTTATATAATATTCATTTAACTGACTGAGTGAGGGGATGTTGTAACAAAATTATCGAGCACTTCCACTATAGATAGAATCCTGGTATTAATGTCATACAATCCATCTCAGCTAAGAGATTAAAGTAAAAATTAACGAAAAAGTCGAATTGGGTTTGACGGTGCTAATGAATAATCATAACACTGAAACTCTGCTTAATTACTGAGCAAGCACATTCACTGTAGCTAGAATCTTGTTCGGCTTCAATCAGTTTCAGCTTCCAGGTCAACGAAAAAATCTAATATTCTGAGAATTGAAATCAGGTGTGACAATGCAAGGGAATAATTAAAAAGTCAAAACTGCTTTTGAAAGCGATTGACTACTTCCACTATAAAAAAAATCTCTCGGTTTCAGTCTCATTCGATATCTCTCAGCTTCCAAATCAACGACAAAATTTAAAAATTTGAAAATTCGAATTAAGGGCGCCGCGAAGCAAAGGAATTTTAACGAAAACTAGCGCCGCTTTGCCGCTGAGAAACACTAAATACACAATTTGATATCCTATCGTTGCAAACAATTAAAACTAGTTATCAATATCCCTGACTAAATATGCAGGTATCACATTTAATGACCACTAGCCATTGAGAACGTGCCTTTGAGAACACGATAACAATAGATGAGTTTCATGAAAATCACATTTTATTTAATAAACCGCTTTAATTGTCACGAAATCTTCATGTCCACACATAACTCAATTAATCGGCGGTCACTGTATTTTGTATCAATTTTAGATATAGTAGATATGAATTACTATACTGACTAGAAAAGAGATTCTAGATCGGCTAGCAAGTGCTTGATTGGCTAGCAAGTGCTTGATTGGCTGTAAAAAAGCCATGCATTTTCTTTAAACTTAAGTAACTTCCAAAGAACGCAAATAATTTTTACTTTTGAGATAGTACTTTCCATTCAATATGGATCGAAAATTATAAACTTTTCAAATGAGGAAATACCTAAAATGTCACAATAAATAAAACTTCTGAGTGTGGGAAAATAATTTTGTAATATTCATGTGAAGAAAGCAGGCATAGGACATAATTGTTCTGCAGCTGCTTTCTGTAAGGAAGTGTTAGAAAGTAATTTGCCTAAGATAATTATAACTCATTAGAACGTTGTATATAACATACAGCCACAGAGAGAGAGATACTGTTAGGTATGGTCGATCAAAATATATTAGAACACTGCGCATAAATGATGCCTGTGAATTAAATAAATTTTTACTCTCCCTATATACACAGTACAGTGCATAAAGTATTGTGAAGGTGCCGAAAATTAAAATTGGGAATTTCAACGGAAGAACACGATTCAAACATCCCTGAACTCAAATCGAACATTTTGAGATGGTATGTGTGTGTGCATATATGTCAGTGTATTAGTGTGCATGTGTGTGTTAATGTTCATGTGTGTGTTAGTGTGTGTGGTCGTGAAACTGTGGAATCGATATCTCACGAACGAATAGAATGTTTCACACGAAATTCTGTATAAATATTGCAATCAATACATACTGGAAGCCTATTGATTTTAAAGGTAATCAAATGTTCGGAAGGCCCCCAAATTTTTGAATGAAATTTTGAAAAATCATTGAAAAGTCAAAACAAAAATGCTACATAAATGATCATTTCTTATGTAATTTATCATTAGAAAACGAATGGCACACACTTTAGAACGATAGAGTGAATCTTTCTTAAGATATTGCTCATTTTTCAAATAAATTTATCAAAATACTACATAAAATTAAAAGAGATATTAACTACCGTGAAATATGTTCACTTCCCATGCAATATTATGCGGCAGATTTGTAAACACCATTGTCGTGAATCTAGTTTGTTCCTTTCACGAGAGAAGAGACTTGTGTAATAGTTTTGTATTTTTAGGACCAACAATTCGTCAATAGTAATTTATATATAAGAAAAGATTTTCTCTCCATCTGTGTGAAACGCTTAGTGATACATTTGGTGACATTGGCGACTTATTTAGCAAAACATCGCTAACTTGGAGATATTTCGCCCCAGATTGAAAAAAATAAAGTCAAAACTGCAAAAATGACGCTAAATTAACGGAAATGACGCCACATTTAGGAAGTAATCATTAAACTATTACTAGAAATAAATATGCGCGGCAGGAAATTATTTGAATTCATTTATTAGGCTTTTCGAAAGACTTAGTCGTCTGTTGCGCGAACACACACTTAAATTGCAAAACACACGCGAGCACATGCTCGTCCTGAAAAGGAACCTAATCTAATCACCCCTGCTCGGGTACGTAATACGCTTTGGTGCCCGCGCTGAGGCACCTTCTTCGACCCACACCGTCCGACCTACCAGAAAGGTATAAAGTATCTGTTTGGACGGCCGGGAAGTGCCCCCCCAATTTAGATCGGAACCCAGTAGGGAGGCATCCATAGGGACCGTACCCTCCTTTCCCTACCACCAACCTCTCAGGACTTACGGACCCACATGTTTAACGTGATCGTACTCCACACGGCGGCAGTTTTGACAGTGGTGGGAATCGAGCCCGGGTCGTCCGAATGCAATTTCTGAGCGCTAACCACTGGGCTGTCGCGCCCCTCGCTGAGCGCATCGAATGCTACGCCCTAATATGACTGCGTAGTATGCCCTAAATACACATTTTGCCCCCTGCGCGGGTGTATAAGCTCTTTTGATACGCCCTAAATAAGCTCTGTTAATGCGCCTAAATAACCTTTTTTTATACTCTCTTATAATACACCCTAAAAAAGTTGTTTTGATACGCCCTAAATATGCTCTTTTGCTACGCCATAAATAATCTTCTTTGATTCGTCCCAAATACGCCTTTCACCCTTTGTTCGGGCGTGAAACGCTTTAAATATGCTCTTTTGATACGCTCTATAATTTCTCCTTTGATTCACTACATAAGCTTCTTCGTTTAAAATCAACAGCACTTTTTCTAAACGAAAATCCTTGTGAACTCTGATAATATTTTCAATTCTAGTACCAACTAATTGATGTAAATAAATCCCTAAAAATATGACATCAGTTCTACTGATGACATCGCATCGAAATACCAACGCTTAACCCCGTCCAAGGTGCATTCAAGGACGGAGAATTCAATTATCCCGTCCGGCGTTAGAATTCGTATAAAAGTTTATGAAGTTTTACTTAAAAATTCATAATTAATGAATGGAATACAGCAGAAACATAATTTTTCAATTGCAGCAGTGTGTGATATACAAAGAAACATCTTTTAAATTGGGAAGATGGACTCAGGCAATTATTTTGTATCTCAATATAAAATTTAGCGACGTTTTAAACACGTGAAAAGTACATATTTTTTTTTAATTCACGAGCATTCGTTTATTAATCGTTTGGATTCCGTTCAAAGTTTATTTGAAACATAATTTCTCAATCTTTCGGATGATGTTAAGATGGAAACTCGGAAATAATATTTTTGGTCATTAAAAAACCGATTTGAGTCAAAATCATGCGAAAACATAAACTAACTAAAAAACTAATTCAAATATTTAAAAATTCAATACTTAAAATTATCACCTTCCATGTCCGTCGACATTTATATTTTTCACTATAGACAACACAGACAGACATATATCTTTATTATTATAGATAGGGACTATATTGCTTATTGCGAATCCTATCAATATTGAAAATAGTCAGTTAAGAGTTGCGCTAAATATAAGTTAATTGTGTGATTCGAAACAGTTTTGCATGTTGCCATCCGGAAAAGCACTCAAATGTACAATCCAAAACACATTATGCTTATTATACATCATTTTTTCAGTGTAGAAGAAGTAAATTCATTGCCCTATATATGAAAAGTCCCGTGCTGCTCACATCAGATCATTTTAAAATGGAATCAGCGCACATGTTACTAAATCCTGAAGTAGTCCTGAAGTAGTCCTTATTCTTGGTCAAAGTTATTCTTACAGAATTAGAATATCAATTTTTTAAAACCCGCTGAGGGAGTAAGAGTTGAAATTTAGTGCTGCAAATATGAACATGGTTTTACACACGTTTCGTTATAGTTTCCGAAATAATCAGTTTATCAAACAAATTAAATTCATTTTTTGGTGGTAAATGGGCAAACAAAATATTTTTGTTTTTCATTTAAAAACCAAAATCTTATATTACTTGTTAATTATGAAATTTATATTTGAAAAAAATGTGAATATAAACGTGGATAAATTTCAAAAGCAATCAACTCGGTAATTTTACAAAATCAGATGTGCAACATTTTATAATGAACTGATTCACAACGTAAAATGCAGCGCAAATAAAGATAAATAAACCTACGCACATGTCGGAAATATTTTAAATTTTCTTCTTCAGTGTAACAAATCTGGACCTTAAGGGCATTCGGCAATATGCAAAAGGACATCCAGATGATTTTCAAAACGTACGTACTCTCATTTATCTTTATTTGTGCTGTATTTTACATAGTGTTATATTATTGATTGTCATATAGTCATATGTTTAACATTTTAGTTCATCCTTTCGAGTAGTTTTGAAATGTTATCCAGTAGGTTCAAATGGATATCATTGTTTAATAAAACCACTGCGTAAAGTTGGATATGATATAATATACAAATTACAATGAAGCGTTTAGAAATATCACTTTATAAAATCTCCTCTAGAGTCATCAGAAAACATTATGCAATGCATCTTATATTTTTCATAACGCTTCAGAATTAGAAAGCTTTATTTACTGCAGATAGCATATACTGAATAATTGCATTCGCTTTTCTTTTCCTTTTATGGTTGATGTAGAAATCCTAAAGTACTAATATGCATGCATTACTCTATTCGTTATGAACCGATTGCAGGCTAATGGAAAATAAAACGCGATTGATAATTTCTTTTCTAGATATACTTTCCACCCGAAGCACAAAATCACAAGCCTGTTGAAATATCGTTCTAAAGTGATGCACTAAAAAAACTTCTAAAAGCCCTTACGTAAAAAACTACATAAGGATATAAGCTCAAGTGCCGCCTTTTACTCAAAATCTGGATAGGAATTCTTTATATCGCAATATTTCAGTTCGAAATCTGCAATTTGTATTCAAATTGCAAATATTTTCCCCCAATAAGGAAGTACTGCAATGTTTGCAAAGTACTTGAATAGTGTATAGCGAAATATCCGTGCACATAAATATCATAAATATAAGCGTCTATATATTCATTAGAAAGCTTTAGTGCATCGGTTTTTACTAGAACGACGTTGTGTTGGTTTTATTTATTTTGTGGTTATTTAGTATGACAGTATGTAATAAAAGCGAAAAATCTTTCGTTTACATTAAAATAAATAATTCAAAGAAATAAACGCCTGAGTGAGTTTAAGTCTAGAAATATGTTTACACTGATTCGGTGAGGCGGTAGCAAGTACGGAGCATTGCGCAGGTCAGGTTTAACACAATCCGCAACAAGGAAAGTTGTTAATCAGAACAAACAACAAACAAAATTGTCGACTTAGGACTCGAATACCCGACCTGCAATGAAATTTCAATTAAAATTTTTGCTCTGTAGTTTTTAAATCTGCATATGCACAATAGTCTGCTGTTTACATTTTATAACCTTCATTCACTTATTTATCCGGTTACTCGCATAAAAAATGTGATAAGGTGAAAATAATTTGTACAATATTTATAAATGTGATATTAGTATAACTGCGATAATATATAGTAATAGTAGATGTAATATTATAAATGTGATAATAGACTGTAAAATATTTTTTATGGGTAGACCCGCAACCTTATCTGAAACTTGAAAATAAAGTAAACCCTTCCGCAACTTGATATATAAAATAAACCCGACTCGAAACCAACCCGCAAAATGCTTAACCTGCAGGTATTTGTCATGTCGCAATTCTGCGCCATGAGCCTTTTTGTATTTTCTGAAAGAGAAACATCCTTCTCTCCGTTCGTGCCAGTACAGTGTTTTTACTAACACTTGTCTCCATTGAAATTACATTAAAAAGCGCATTTCGTCGAGAAAGCGTTGGAATGTCTGGACTTAGTGTCTGGCCGTGGAGCGTGACGTGTTGGCTGTGTAGTTGCTATGTGAGCGCGCCGTCCAATCAGGAAGAGGCGCATTTTTTGCGTAGGAGAACTTGCGTGGGCTCAGAGGACCCATGTTTCGTTTTTCGAGCTGGAGATCCCGAGGATGGAAGACGCTGGGAAAATTTGTCGAAAGACTTGAAACAAAGGCTTTTGGCCAAAATGGCTTGCCGTTCATCTGGAGCTGAAGAAGAGGAGCCTGGAACTATTCATTAATTATCCTGATGCAAATCTTTTCTAAATTATATTTTTTTTCCTTCCAGGACATATTCCGACGACGACTCTGGAATTTGAGATGAGTGATTGTCGTTTTGTTTTCAATTCGAAGCATTGTATTCGGAAGTTCGGTTTCTAAAGATTTTGGATTCTCCGAAAATCTCCCTGTGAACATTTATGATATCCCGCCTCAAAACCGTGATTACCTGATGCGAATCTGTTGCTCCAAATTAAATAAAATTAAGAGATCAGGTAAATTTTCCTTTTACCGGAATCAATGATTCCGAGGCGGCACTGGCATGATGAAATTAAATTCTATAAGTAAAATGGCTCATGTTAAAATATTTAAAGTTAAATTAGAAATGATTTAAGATCATATGATTATGAATAATTTGATTATTTGAATGCTATATATTTTTACCAGAGCAATTGGTTTCTTGAATATGTCTAATATAAGTGAAGCTCTGAAGTTTATTTATTATTTGAAAGTTAAAATACTCATATTGAATTCTTCGAAAAATCTAAAATAAATCAATATTTAAGTTGTGTAAAAATGAGCCTGTTTATTTGTGTCTGTATATTTACTTTACTCACTGTACTTCATTTAGGGTTATTTAATTCCCCTAAACTGGGAACTCCTTTAAATCTTGAACCTGGTGTTTTTGCTGATACGTTTTTGAGAATATATTTGTTAAATTTATGTCTCTTTGGCATTTTGAACTTAAGATCACGAAGTTGTGGGTGGTGGAGTCAGTAGGTGCTGTTTTGTACTGACCCAGCTCCCACAAATTGGTGCCGTATCCCTTTCCCAGAGTATTACAGTGAGTGAGGTATAATTTTATGAAAGAGTGCAAATTTTTTATTGTGTAAAAAAATATTGCAGTACTAATATGTCGAAGTAAGTTGGAAAATTCTTTTTGTGGTGCAAAATATTTGAGTTAATGGGCATGAAAATTTTGTTTATGTGTCATATTTTAAGAAAAAGTGCAAAAGCACATAAGCCCAGAAGCACCAAGAGTATTATTTGCATGATTTAATTTGCATTTTACATGTTGAAATTGTGTTACATATATTTTGAGGTAATTGACATACATAAATACACAAAATTTTATATGATATATGATATATGAGTAAATTGAAATTTCCAAATACACATACATTAAAAGGTAAATACATGAAGTGCATACATTTATTTTGAAAAGTGAATACAAAAGTTCTGTGCACATGCAAAAGTGATTCGAAGTTCATGATAATGAACAAAAAGTGAAAAGAGTTACACGTAGTGTTTTTCGGTGCTCTGTTTACACATAAATAAGTGATTTAAGAAAAAGTGAAACCAATTTTCCACAATAAACTGTGCTTCGTCTAATTGGTGAAAAACCTTGTGCAAAAATGCCTAAAACTAGAAATACGAGAGCAAGCAGGAGTAGAGACTCCTCTACACAACGGAATTCATCTAACCGTGTTCCTTCGGTGTCTCCGCCACGACTTTCTCCAAATTCTGGCAGATCAGCTTCCGCTGTCAGAGACTCTAACAAAATGAAAATTGGAATTGGATCTCAGTTCCTTGGATCCATTCCAAGTTTTGCTGGCAATGCAAATGAATCTTTTCACGAATTTTTTTAGAAATTTCTTCTGGTTGCTGAACATGCCGAGTGGTCTAATAGAGACAAAATTTTTGTATTAAAGTTGAAGTTATCTGGTAGGGCTGAAAGACTGATAAAATCCATCCCGAAACTAAATCAAAGCACGAATTTTACTGAAGTTGTTAACGCACTCAAGGACAATTTTACAAAAAAAGAAAATATTGCCAAGAACGTTGCCGCACTAGTAAATTGCAAGCAAATGACAAACGAGAGTGTTCGTGATTATGCAAATCGAATAGAGGCAGAATCATATGTTGCTTTTCCGCAAGATGTTGTGTCTGATAATGAAGATTCCTTGAGAACTGCTATTTTGATCAACTCATTCAAGAAAGGGTTGAAGATTAGCATTCGAAAGTCTGTCTTATCTGCAAATCCACAGTCATTTGAAGCTGCGAAAGAAATAGCCATTCTGGAAGAAGAAGTACAGAACGAAGAGCTGGAAGAAATGACAGAGGACATAAATGCTGTGAGAATCGAAAAAGACACTAAGCAGGAAATTGAAGAGTTGAAGAATGAATTAAATTTAAAGAAGAAAGAATTTGAGAAATTAAGAAGAAAATTTTGTGAAAATTCAGAGAAGAGGAAGAAAAGACTGAATGAAATAAGAGAAGATCTGGAAAAGAGCAACTCCAGTTTTGAAGAATCTTTCCTGGATACGCCCTCTACAAGCAGATACAATGAAAATGAATTTCCCGGCCGACTAATCGGTTGCTCATGTCCTTGCTGACGAGCCGGTCGGTCTGGGTCTTCAACACTCCTTCAACCATCCAGGAGATCTGAAAATAGAAACCGTTTCAGTCAAAGAAGAATTCCAGTTGCCTCACAGGAAGAAGAGTGGTATGTTAAAAGTCCATATCAAAATTATTCTCCAAGGAAAAACTCTCATTTTCTTAGAAGACCTTTTCGTAACAGTTCATATAGAAATCCAAATGTCCAAAGAAGATATTTTTCAAATTTTAGAAATTCCTTTGATAATTATAAATTTCAAAACTTCAATAATTTTGGATATAGAAGAAATAACAGATATTTTAATAATAGATTTGGTAATAGAAGGCAATTTAGAAGACAAAACTTTAGAACACAAAATTTCCAATCTCCACTAGTTAATAGACGAAATTCTGAAGTTAGTTTTATGACTGAAAGCGAGACTCCTTGCCAAAACAATTTTCCTATTATTCAAGTTTTTGTTGAAGATGTCACACTAAATGCCTTAATCGACACTGGAAGTTCTATAAACATTATCTATAGTGATGCTTTACACAAAATCAATCCGAGAAAAGTACAATTAAAGCATACATCCACTATTCTGAGAGGAATTGGAAGTCAAAATATTTTGGTTGAGAGAAAAGCTTCTTTTCCCATGATCATTGGAAATGAAAGAGATGTGATTGAATGCTGCATTTTAAATACACCTGCCCCAGGAAGGTACAACATGATTTTAGGAAGTACATTTTTACATGAGAAACAAGTGACAATTACTTATAGACATAAACGTGTGAATTTTTTGTACTGTAGTATTCCCTTTACTGAATTTACCGAATCACAAAGTTTTACTGTGATTTCTGATGATGTACAATTTAAACCAATCGAGAGTTATGCAATAAGCCATGATTTTGACAGAAGAAATTACAATTTTACACATGATGTAGATTATAGATGTAATAATGGATATTTATTTGAACAAAACAATTTTCATAATGAATTTAGAGACGTTGATTTTAGAAATTTTGATGCAAATGGAAATGATAGGTCAAGTTATGAATGTGAAAATGATTTACATGAAAGACAAATGAATGACAATGTACATACAGACAGATTTTTGACAAAAGACAATACCAGTAACAATGAAATATTTCAGACAGATTGTGATAAACATGATGAAGGAAGTTCACAACAAAATCAGGCAATAGGGATTGCCAAAGCTTTCAACAAATGTGTTCTAAAACCATTTTCGGAAACTTTTATTAAATTAAAAAGAAATTACAAAATTGAAAAAGACACGACAATTTTGCTTGAACCTATCAATAATAAAGAATTTTCTGCAAACAAAATTTTCGTAGCCAGAAGTATCCACAAAATTCCTGAAAATGACTTTTTGTATGCTAAAGTTGCAAATCCATCTGAGAAAATGGTGTATATAAACAAAGGAATGAAATTGGGAACTTTCGAAAACATCCATGAATCTGATATTGACATAAATAATAGAGTTGACATTGAAAACTGTATTGAAGAAAATGAAACATTTGATGCATGGGGAGGAGATTTTGATTTGAAACATATGAATATTGCACAAAGAAATTTGCTTTTGAAATTACTAAGTAAATATAAACATGTTTTTGCTAAAAATATGAAAGAATTGTCTGGATGTGACACTATTTTGCACGAAATTAATCTTGAATCTAACATACCTGTTAGGCAAAAGCCATACCGCATTCCACATAATTTACAGAAAGAACTTTCACGCCAGGTAAACGAACTCCTTGATGCAAAAATCATTCAGCGCAGTACATCACCTTACAATACTCCAGTGCTTTTTGTTAAGAAACCTGATGGAAGTTACCGTTTGGTAGCGGATTTTCGAAAGCTCAATAAGATCACGATTGTAGAAAACTATCCGATTCCAAATATATCGGAATTAATCGATAACTTGTCTGGAGCCTTGTGTTTTTCTACCCTGGATCTAACCAGTGGATTTTACCAATTGTGTTTACATCCTGATGATTACCCAAAGACTTCTTTTTCAACACCTGATGGCCACTTTGAATGGACCAGAACCCCATTTGGTCTTAAGAATGCGCCTGCATCCTTTCAGAGACTGATGTCTCTGGTGCTGGCTGGCATATCTGGAATTTATATTGATGACATTATAGTTGCTTCAAGAACATTCGAAGAACATTTGAAAAAACTAGAAGAGATTTTTGTAAGATTAAGTAAACATGGTCTTAAATTGAAACCAAGTAAATGCCATTTTTTCAGAAAAACAATTAAGTATCTTGGATTTTTGGTATCAAATGGAAAAGTACAACCTGATACTCATAATTTAGAAGTTGTAGAGAAATTCAAAATTCCTAAATCAATTAAGAATGTGAGACAATTTCTTGGACTCACCGGATTCTATAGAAAATTCATAAAAGACTATGCAGAACTGACCATGCCATTAACAGAATTATTGAAAACTAAGAATAATGAAAGTAAAAAGAAATTTATTTGGACTAATGAAGCTCAAAAATCTTTTGAAATTTTAAAAGGAAAACTTTTGTCAAAACCAATTTTGACCCTTCCAGATTTTAGGAAACCATTTATTTTACATACAGACGCATCAAATCACTCTTTAGGTAGCTATTTGTCTCAAGAAGATGAGAATAAAATCTTGCATCCAATATCTTACGCAAGCAGAAAGCTTAGTGAAGCAGAATGTAAATACAGTGTTGTCGAAAGAGAAGCATTGGCTGTTTTTTGGGCTACAAACTATTATAAACACTATTTAATTGGAAAACCTTTTACAATTTTTTGTGACCAAAAATCTCTGTCCTTTGTATTTAAATTAAAAGATCCTACATCTAGATTGGCTAGATGGATTGCATCCTTATCACAGTTTGATTATCAAATAGGACATAAACCAGGAAAAGCAAATGTAGTTGCTGATTATATGTCAAGAAATATAGATGAATGTACAAATAATATTGACAATGTTCCACAGAGATATGTATCACAATACAAAGTGATAAACAATGTTAATCAAAATTTTCAGAATGCAAATCAGAATTTTCCAGGTTTCAATAATGAAAATCAAAGTTATGTAAACAATACTAATAGTAATAATAGAAGAGAATCAGAAGTCAATTTGAATCCAGCAAATACAAATGAAGAAAATGAAATTTGTGCTGTTAATAATAATGAAAGTGAAATGCAAAATGAAAATAACATGCAAATTGGTCAATTGGAACAAACATTTACTTGTCCTACTTTGCTCATAAGAATTAAGAATGCTCAAAAATCTGACCCAAGGTGCAATAAAATTATAGATCTCTTAGATAAAAACATAAAACCTTACCCACAAACTTTAGTATTTTTTAGAAAAGATGATATCCTGTGGTGTACTCACAAACACCCCAAGCGTAGACATCAAGAACAAGAAAGAGTTGTTGTTCCGCAGGAACTTGTGTCTGAAATTTTATGGTTACATCATGACTGTCCCACTTATGCACATTGTGGATTTAGAAGAACTTTAGCTTCTGTAAGTAGAAAATATTTTTGGCAGGGAATGTATTCCCAAACCCACAATTATGTTGCATCATGCGAAATTTGTGTGGTAAATCGTGGCTTTAGAAATAACAAAGCACCCATACAAAGATTTTCGAAGTCCACATACCCATTTGAGCGTATCGCCATGGATTGTGTCGGACCATTACCTATATCAAGATCTGGAAATAAATTCATATTGGTCATAACTGACTATTTTACAAGATGGCCTGAAGCATATCCCTTGGCTTCAATTAAAACTGAAGACATTTTAAGTTGCTTAGAGCACTACATGGCTCAGCATGGTATACCCAAATTCATCGTCTCGGATCAAGGGACGAATTTTGTTTCTAGAACAGCAAGATGTTTTTATAAGAAATTAGGAATAATAAAGAATACTACTACTGCCTACATGCCATCTGTAGACGGTTGTGTTGAAAGATTAAATGGTACTTTGATCAGATCCTTGAAAAATATTGCATATAACGATAAAGATAATTGGGACAATCTGATACATTTTGCTTTATTAGCACATAGAAATGCCATACATGCTTCTACGGGTGAATCGCCTGCTTATTTACTCTATGGTAGAGATTTAACAGTTCCAAATACTTTGATCGCTGGATTTAAACCTCCGACATATGAATCAACATATGATTATGGAGAAGACATGAGATTCCGACTTAAAAGAACATATGATGTAGTAAAAAGTAACTTAGAAAAAGCTGAAAATTCACAAATTTTACAACAGCATAAGAAAGCAAAGATGCCCAATATTAAAGTTGGTGATTTAGTGTATCTTTACACTCCCCTTTTACCTCAAGGCCAGTCAAGAAAACTGAGCTCTTTTAATAAAGGTCCTTTTAAAGTGACAAAACAAACATCTGCAGTAAATTTCCTCATCAGACATGTAATGAATCCCAAAAATGAACAACTGGTTCATGTGAACAGACTGACTCTTTTACCTCCAAGAAGAGAGGAATTGCAGAAATTTTCAAAACAAACTCATGAAAGTCAAAAATTGAACTCTAAGCCAAATAAACTTACGCCAGTGATCACCGCTGAGAAAGACTCTGTGAAACTAAAATCTTGTTTGACAAGATCTGGAGATAAATCTCAAAACAAAAAAACTGTGAAACGAGTAAGATTTAATTTGCCAAATAAAAGGGTAAATGGAAAGGCTGTTCAGGCTAGATCAAATTTTCGTGCAAATCAAAATCAACAATATGTTCAGAGAAATAATTCAAATAACTTTGATAATAGAGGAAATGGAAGAATCATTTACAATAACAATTATAGAAATAGTTATACACCACACCAAAATCAGTATTACATGACAAACAGAAATACACGTACACCCTATAATCTTAGGAGTCAAAGATTTTCACAATATTAAATTTTGGTTGAGTTCACAATTTTACAGAAAATAAATTTTGCAAGAAAAGATTTCATTTTAAGTTAAAGTTTATACTTGTTTAAGTTTTATATTTCAATATTGTCTTTTAAAATAGAATTTATGGAAAAATTGTTGTGATTTTAAAATTTATTGGAAATCTTGCATTAAGTTAAAAAAAAAAAGTAAATAAGTAATTGATTTTGTGAACTATAATTTATGAATGTTTATATTATAATTTAAATAATAAGTAATTTTGTTAATTGACTCTCCTTGGACTTTAAAATTTTTCGAGAGTCCTGTCTTGATTGACTTTGATTATATTGATGTGTTTTAATGTAAAAGAATGTTTGATTATTTGTTTAAGTTCATTAATGAAAATAATTAAAATGGTGTTGGTAATTTAATTGTTCCCCTAAGTAAAAGGAGGAAAATTTTTGATTTTTGGAAAATTAAATAATGGAAAGTAAATGATTTATTAAAATAAAATTGAAATTAAAATTGAAATTAATATAAAGTAATTGAAATAAATTAAGTAATTTGAAAGTGAAAATGAAAAGTTTGAATTTGAAAATTTTTGAAAATTTAATGAAATTTTTTTGAAGATCAAAAGTAAATGATCTCTTTTGAAAAATGTTTTGAAACTTTGTTGCTGAGAGAGGTGAAATTTTTGGCTGATGTTTTGTTGAAATTCTGTTCTCTTGAAATTCCATTTCACATTGTTGTTTTTTTTTGACCAGCAGTTTTCAAACATCTACACAAGTTTAAGTTAGACATCATATTTTTATGCTGCAACCCCTTTTTCTGAAAGCTGGCTGGTGGACGCAAACATGGACATTTTTACATTGGATCACAGATGAAGATGCAGCTTAGCAAATTAATTGTCCGAACTTTTGTGGCAGGACTGGAGTCCTGGACGACAACTTGCTCCGAGCCTACCTAGGAGGGTTGTGATTGGCCAGGTGGGAAACTGGTGAAGCTATGAGGATGATGAGGAAGAAGATGATGAGGATGATGAGGTCAGTGCAAGCTGTCCAAAAATTTTTGTGACGTCCGTGCTTCTGAGGCGTGTCCTGGCGTCCTGTTTCTGCTGCAATCGCTTCCTGCACGCGAGTATTTTTTTTTCTTTTTTCTACACCCCCTTTTTTTAGTGTTGGCAACTCGTTAGTCCCCGCCGAGTTTGCTCTTTTGATGTGTTCCTGCTCTTTTACATAACTGACGTGAATTTCAGGAGAAATTTTTCTCCTTCTCTCTCTCTCAGTAGACAAATGTATATAAATGTAAATTTTTCTTTTGTGACATGAAGTAGTCACTTGTTGAGTTATTTCAGAGATTTTGTTAAAAGTAAAGTAAATTGAAATTTTAAGATAAATTAAATAATGTAAATAAATGAATAATTTAAAGTAATTTATGAAAGTTGAGTCAGAATGAGAAAATTCTGAATTGTCTTGATGACAAAAATAAGTTGAATTAAAGTTGATATTGAATTTGTTGAATAAATGATGAAAAGTTTAAAGGTTGAAAAATTGGAAAGAGAATGTAATTTAAAGTTAATGTGTTAAAATGAAAGTAATTTAATGTGAAAGTAAGATTTTAATGAAAGTTTTGAAATTAAATATTGAAATTGGAAAATGTAAATATTGAAAGTGACCTTGTTCTCAAAGAGTGAGACATTTTTGAATGAGTGAAGAATCTCATTACCTGAATATGACAAATTTAATTTAGAAATTAATTTTCAAAATATTTAAACTTTTGATGAAAATTAAGAATAATTTTTGTGTCACTTGTGTGTTTGAAAGTGACAAATGTTGAATTTTTGAATTGTTTATATTGTTAAGTTTTGTAAATTCATATCATATCATATTTTATTTTTCATATCACCTGGTTGATCTCAATGTGGGTGATTGAGATAGTGTGTTGTCAGGCAAATTGCCTTGACAAATTTTCTTCTGAATTTAGTGTAATTTTATGTAAATTTTTGTAAAGGTTCCTTTAAGATGTGGTGACGCCTTGTCATCCTTTCGGTTTTCTTTTGGTCTTTTCCTGTGGTGATGAATGGCTTGGCCGGTCATTCAGATCTGCAGTGCCGTTGTCTTGAGAAACGTTGGGGCCCACGTTTTCTCGCCCAAAATTTTGGTTTAAATTATTTTACACTTACAGGTTCCTAAAACTCCTTGTAAATTTTTGTGTTTTGTGTGAGAGAAAAATTTTCCTCACTGTGTTCTGAAAATTTTTGCCTCCCAGAAGGGGAGAGCTGTCATGTCGCAATTCTGCGCCATGAGCCTTTTTGTATTTTCTGAAAGAGAAACATCCTTCTCTCCGTTCGTGCCAGTACAGTGTTTTTACTAACACTTGTCTCCATTGAAATTACATTAAAAAGCGCATTTCGTCGAGAAAGCGTTGGAATGTCTGGACTTAGTGTCTGGCCGTGGAGCGTGACGTGTTGGCTGTGTAGTTGCTATGTGAGCGCGCCGTCCAATCAGGAAGAGGCGCATTTTTTGCGTAGGAGAACTTGCGTGGGCTCAGAGGACCCATGTTTCGTTTTTCGAGCTGGAGATCCCGAGGATGGAAGACGCTGGGAAAATTTGTCGAAAGACTTGAAACAAAGGCTTTTGGCCAAAATGGCTTGCCGTTCATCTGGAGCTGAAGAAGAGGAGCCTGGAACTATTCATTAATTATCCTGATGCAAATCTTTTCTAAATTATATTTTTTTTCCTTCCAGGAAATATTCCGACGACGACTCTGGAATTTGAGATGAGTGATTGTCGTTTTGTTTTCAATTCGAAGCATTGTATTCGGAAGTTCGGTTTCTAAAGATTTTGGATTCTCCGAAAATCTCCCTGTGAACATTTATGATATCCCGCCTCAAAACCGTGATTACCTGATGCGAATCTGTTGCTCCAAATTAAATAAAATTAAGAGATCAGGTAAATTTTCCTTTTACCGGAATCAATGATTCCGAGGCGGCACTGGCATGATGAAATTAAATTCTATAAGTAAAATGGCTCATGTTAAAATATTTAAAGTTAAATTAGAAATGATTTAAGATCATATGATTATGAATAATTTGATTATTTGAATGCTATATATTTTTACCAGAGCAATTGGTTTCTTGAATATGTCTAATATAAGTGAAGCTCTGAAGTTTATTTATTATTTGAAAGTTAAAATACTCATATTGAATTCTTCGAAAAATCTAAAATAAATCAATATTTAAGTTGTGTAAAAATGAGCCTGTTTATTTGTGTCTGTATATTTACTTTACTCACTGTACTTCATTTAGGGTTATTTAATTCCCCTAAACTGGGAACTCCTTTAAATCTTGAACCTGGTGTTTTTGCTGATACATTTTTGAGAATATATTTGTTAAATTTATGTCTCTTTGGCATTTTGAACTTAAGATCACGAAGTTGTGGGTGGTGGAGTCAGTAGGTGCTGTTTTGTACTGACCCAGCTCCCACAGTATTCAACCCGAAGGGCTCTAGGTCCATTGAGGCTCAGAAGCTGAGCCTCCCCTATTTAAAATCTAATTTAAAGATACTTTTATTTATTATATTTTTAATATAACTTTGCGAATATATATGTCTTTTCTTAGAAAACTGTTATACTTTACTTACTTAAAATGAGACATTTCAAAGTATTTTACCCGTTAAAACCGCATATCTAGAAGCTGAAATCATCTAGCTTTTACGATTTATAGAAAGAAGCATGGTATTAGCCCCACCCAACTGTTAAACTCCGCACTGGCTACTAAGCTAGAGTTATAAGCTAGCTTCCAGGAAGGCGTGACTATTTCTTCCCCTATTTTCAACCCTTTATAAACAACTTAATGAGATACAATTAGTATCGAGACGTGACGTTTCATGAATGAAAATTTCTTGGGCAAGGAGCATGGATCTGCCATTTTGGGTCAAACATGGTTCTATTAATTAATCTTTACAGAAAAAGTAATATATAATACTAAACAATATGAATCATTTTCCACGAATAACATGCCATTCGCTCAAATTTAAACAATATCAATACAAGTAAACACACATAATGACTACCATTAAAGTAGTTTGTGAAGTAGACTTAGTCACAACAACAATATGGCGAAGCATCAATTTGCGTATTTGAGAGTTTTAGAAAGAATAAATCTAATTTCCCTTTCAAAATCACGTGACAGGAGAATCTCAATTAAACAAAAGCCATTGACAATTTCCTAGCGGTTTTTTTGTATATTGTGGTTGCGATGCTTTTAAGTTTTTACTTTTAAAGTGTAGTATTTGTAAATAATTAATATACAAAATTGTTTAAGTACATTGTTGACTACAGTGTTCTCATCCATTTTCAGTGCACTCCTTTGAATTGCTTTATTTCGCTAGTTCTAGCTGTTTATATTTACAAAACTGATATATTTTTTCTATCAATTGCTAATAATGTTCTAATCTACTCCATACATAGGCGCCTGTAAAACTTTTTCCGGGAGGGGGGCTAACTCAAGCCCATGATGTATAACATCTATAGACCTGATGCTCATCTTTGTTATATTAATGTCCAAGGGGGAGTGTGACCCCCCTTTACTTCCCCTATGAGCGGCCATGACTTCATATTTAATAAAAGGATAGCAAAAGTTCATCTAATTTAAAAATAAGAAGACATTTAAAATGTTATATCTTGTATTCATCTTACATATGTAACATTTTAAAGTCTCGTACGTTTCATTCCCTTTTTGCATTTTTATATAAAATTATTTTATTTTATTCACCAATAAATAAACCTTCTTGAAATAAAACTTATGAAAATGAGAAATCCAAATATAAATTTCACTTGTTTTCACAACACCAAATTTTCTGCCAAATTTTCAGCCTCCCAGTCAAAAATCTCACGCTACGCTACTGCTAGGAACAAGAAAAATGTCTACATTTTTCTCCTTCCGTGGGGACTATTTATATTTGCTAATGCCTCACCGCTTTGGGCGTAACCTCTTCAATGTACACCAAGGGTAACACAGGAATGGATTTGAACACCTTACTTCAAGAATACAAGTCTAACGTTTTACCGACTGTGCTCCTCGAGCTAGGAAAACAAGAAAGATTAATCATGCATGAAGCATTGATTATGAAACACATTCCAACTGAAATGACATTTCATTTAAACAATTCTAAAATGCGATACATTGAACTCTGACATATTTTAAATTATCGCAGTACTACAATAATTTGTTATATTTGAACACTTAAATCTTCATCGAAAAAAATGAACTTTATTCAAATGACGTCATCGAAATATAAATCGTCTGGCTCTCTATTTAAAAGCAATGAATATTTCATTCATATCACTTTCATTCCAGACTCGAGAGCTAAATAATTTTGAGTGAAAAAATTCAGCAATTCTTATACAACCGATCTCACAATGGCTTGTTTACATTCTGCATCTTAAAATTAGTGTTCGCATCTTAAAATAATAAAATTAGCATCGTAAAAAAATAAAAGTGTGATGATTATTTAAACTCAAAAATATTGTAATTGCGTTTATAGGCGCAGAATATAGATGCACAGAAAAGACACAAAAATAAAGTGGTTTTAGGATGGATGCAACACTAAATATAAATTTAAAAGAACTTTAAAAATCACGATTTTGACACTAAGAAAAAATATGAATGAAATATTTTATTTAGAAGTGGGTCATGTGATCTTTTCATATATTATGGGTGTAATTATTATTTTAATTTTTATTTAAAACAACTACCAAATATATTTTGCTGAATTATTTTTCATATATTTTATGGAATAATTTAAATTTTTCCTAAAATTTTCGAAGCAATTTGTGAATATTAACTTCGCTTAAAGAATGTTTGAAAAATTATGTCCCATAGGGTTCAATGTATTTCACTTTTCAATCCCAAACTAATTGGGTGATCTTATTCATTTACATTCCCATATGTCCCACAGACCGTTTCTACAAAATACTAAAATTTCAATTTGATAAAGACATTTTTACGGCAGTTATCGTGCGAACGGACAGACAGACAGACAGAATGAACAAAGTCATAAACACTTTTCAACTATGTTGGAACGTGTTAAAAAAGCTTTATCAAAATCTTTAGAGATGGATATTATAACAAAACCGAAGAAAAAATTGAATGTTTTCAAACATTAAGTTTTCTCCCAAACGTTTGATATATAGATTGTTTGTCAAAGAGGTAGGGACATGACATTTATGTTAAGTTATATTATTCATAGAAAGAATGGTAAATTTATGGTTAATTTAATTTTTTGTTTTTCTAGAAGTGCATCACCAAAACGTCAATTTGAGTAAATGCAAAACGACCAGTTTTAAACGAAATGGACAAACTTCAAATCTGGTGCACAAGCCAATCACAATTCGGATCGAGAAATAGACATATTATTTGTTCGGGGTTTGGTTCTTATTTCCTTAGGACGTATCTTCCGACATTCGATATGTGGAGCTCGAAAGTAGCTTGAGCATGCACCTGTCCAAAAATTATATCATTTGAGATAGTGGAACATTATTTATTTACATTAATCCAGAGATCAATCTTTATACCAATCCTGAGATCAATCTTTACTGATGAAAGAATATAATAATCTACCTTAAGAATAACCTATTTCTCCGTTAGTACGCGTCGTACTTGACAAAATAATTGCCGACAAATTTGGTGCGATATTGCCAACTTGGCAGCTTCTTTATATGTTGCCAAATTGATAAAAATGTCGCCAAATAGATAAAAATGGCGTTAATTGGGAGTATGTTTAGTAAATTTTGACTTCCGTCATACAACGGGCACACCTTTTAGTATATAAGAAATGCACTTGGAGATACCTTTGGCGAACTTGGCGAATAATCTAGCGAAATATCACCAACTTGGCAATATTTTGCTCCAGATTGACGAAACATTCGTCAAAAATGCAAATTGATGAATTAATTATTAAAATACTTTAATATATGGACTGCATTACTAATTGAGAATGCTATCAATATTGCTAATTGTCAATTTAGAATTGCGTGAAGTTAATTGAGTACTTCGAAATAGTTTTACATGGTGTCATCCAAAAAAGCACCAAATGTATAATTGAACGTCAAACACACTGTTCCGTGGATCTTATACATTTTATATATTTTCTCTCTGAAAGAAGTAAATTGATTGCATTATATAAGGAACATTTTGTGTTGTCCACATCAGATTTTCTTTATTGTCCAAAAAAGTGACACGCTTAATTTTTTTTTTAATTCATTGTTGTACATGACGTTTGTAATGAAGCATACTAAAACGATCTGAGAAAATTTAAATCTTAAATAAAATTGTGTCTTGAAGGAAATATTTAAAATTTACAATTAACTTTGCTAAGAGTCGAATATGATTGTCGAATGATGTCCTCTGTCGAACATACTGATTATTAATTAAAAGTATTTTTTTATAACTTTTTGGATGAAAACATATTTTTATCGAAAACATCCCTTTCACTAAAATAATTGACCGTGTCAGAAATATTATTGTACAAAACAGTTTCTGGTACATTTCGAGATGATTTGCTTTAATTTACTGTCGTTTTTTAACAACAATGGTATGCTAACAATACACTTATGTCTTGCTTATCATGCTCAATGTTTATAGGAGACTACTAGGATGCTTATCACATTGTTTATAGGAGACTTTCATAGTGGCAAGTCTCCCATGCCGCTTACACCAACATCACCACCGTAGTTCATATTAAAGAAAAAATTTAAGGAAGATAAGTATTTAAGTTACGAGATTTACTATATAAAAATCAAAATAAATTACATTTTATGTTCCAACGATAACGCTTTTGCTAATGAAGGAAATTCATACATTCATGTTGAAGATTATAAAATTCAGAAATCAAGAATAAAGAAGATAAACTGCATTTAAGACATTTTTAGATAAAACATTAATATCGATGTTATGAGTTCAAATGCGTAATTTTAAAACATTTCAATTTTTTACTTTCCCTGCAATACATTGTAATGTATAGGGAAAGTATTGGAATCATGCCGAAAATCGCAACTCGAGTTTTCGACGGATCTACACGTTTCGAGACCTCTAGAATACGAAAAAACTATTTTTAGCGTGACGTCTGTATGTGTGTCTATGTGTCTGTGTGTCTGTCTGTGTATATGTGTGTCTGTCTGTCTGCCTGTCTGTGCAGATTTTGTATCCACTCTAACTAAAAACTAATCGACCGAATTTCATAAAATTTGGTAGGTAAATCACTTGTAAGCGAATCTGGTGCTGATTAGTTTTGGGTACGATTCGGGATAAAAGAACCCGTCTTTTTTTGCGAAATGGCCACCAAAAGCTTGTATCCACTATAGTTGAAAAACTAATGGACCGAATTCCACAAAAT
This sequence comes from Amaurobius ferox, assembly GCA_951213105.1. Classification (NCBI taxonomy): domain Eukaryota; kingdom Metazoa; phylum Arthropoda; class Arachnida; order Araneae; family Amaurobiidae; genus Amaurobius; species Amaurobius ferox. The sequence continues at coordinate 70,116,912 of OX578133.1, read as the reverse complement.
TTGGTAGGTAAATCACTTATGGGACACCCTGGTGCTGATTAGATTTTAGTATGATTCGAAAAAAAATAACCTACCTTTTTTTGCAAAATGGTCTGCAAAAATCGCCAAAATCTAAAATAAAAAACTACGTATGCTCAAATATATCCATGAAATGCTTGTTTAATACGTAATTTTTAACGAAGAAAAAAATAAGATCAACCCCATTCCACTAGAACTAGCCGTTCTCGAGATATTTTAGTTTTTCGTATTTTCTCTACGACACCTTTGAAAATAAGTCCAGTTATCAAATGAGACCGAAAATTGAATTAAAAGTGAATTAAATGTAATTAAAATAAAGAGAACGTGAATATAAGTCTGCAGGGAAAGTCATGTGCTGCCCACATCAGATTTTTACTTTCTGAATGTTAAATTTTATAGTACTTTAACGCCTTTGGAATATGTATTTCTCTCGGATTTCATTTTCTTGGATTTAATATGTAAAATAATTTATATATTACAGAATAGTAAATAAAAGAAAGAACACTTATTCTCGGGATATATTGTTATTTCATATGAAGTTTTTATTGCGGGATTAATAGACTTACACTGTAAATGTAAATGTTTATCTTGTTAACTAGAGACATTTATGTTAAACATTAGTATAAAATGGGAATAAACATTCCAGTATATATATTTATTTTCTAAAGACCTTGTAAGTTTTTATTTTCTTATTGCAAGTATATAATATATTAGTCAGTAATAATAGCAAATGATGCATTACGATATAAATCTGATCATAAAACGTGCTATATCCCTTATATGTACATTGTGGTAATTACGATATATATTCTTTATGATTTTATAGCATCTGAACGTTAAATGTTAGCAAAAATATGCAGCTTAATTTTGAAAAATTACATTGGAAATTAAATATTTTCATATTCACGGGTAACTACAAGTTACCCCCATTCATATAAGGAGATTTATTGTCAAGATTGAAAACTGGATTAATGTTTAAATAATATGAATTTAAGACAGTTCGATCTAAAATTTCCCCAGAAAAAGTGACGTAATCACCGAAGTGAAGAACATGTTTTCTATTGCTCTATAGGAAAGAACAAGTTATTTTTTTTTATTTTGAAACAGAAAGTATTTAGCAAGAACATTTTCGTGGATGCTTGCAGTCACAGCTGCTTCTACTCTGCAAGACAAAACTATTTGGATATCATTACGATGATCTATCTCTTGGCTATAATATGATAGATATCCAAAAGATCCAGTCGATGATTTTAACCAATGCGCTACTGAGACGATGTTTTCTTCTAAATTGAAACTTTCAAAATACTCTTCTAAGGGGTCTATATTGTCAATATTTCACAGAGAAATTTTGAATTATCAATTCAAAATTAAGGATCTTCAATTCAGATCTATATATGAGGCTCCATGATACCAAAAATTGTAAAATTTTAACGCATACACCCTAGTACTTTAAATACTGCTTAATTACATTTTAAAATACCAACACAGTGCTATTATTTCCAAACTTGCAGGACTATCGAAAAAACTAGAAAAGAAATCTGATGTGGAAGCACATAATTCTGCATCAAGAATATTAATCCCTCCCCCCTAAAGCGACTGCAATAATGAAAGAAATAGAACTTCATTCTCCAAGAAGGCATCATTTTTGTGGATTAAACTTAACATTCGCCTATTTGGCGACATTCTCAAAAACAGCCAAGGGGGCGAAAGTTCACATAATTCGTAGACAAGGTCTCCAAATTATCACTAAATTAGTCACCAAGCATTGCATGTTGAAAAGAAGATGGGGAAAAGGGCATTTTTATATAGTATTTACCGATGGTTTGAGTTTTTATCAAAATGTATCTTTTCTCATGAGTGGAACCAGCAAGATGCACGAGAATGATGGTAGTAAATTTATACAATAATATTGCATATGAATATCAACCTATTTAACGATACTTACCTTTTTCAATGTTTGTAAATGTTTGATAAATGTATTTGAAAAATGTGCAATATCTCGAGAACAGTTTACACAAGCGTTCGAAAAAAATGCGTCATTCGTTTTGTAATAGAAATTACGCATGAAATCATTATTTATTTATCATTATTGAAGATGTTGATTTTTAAATAAATTTTTCAAAATTTCTTTCAAAAATTGGAGGGGGGGGGGGGTCTTCCAAACACTTGATTGCATTTAATACCAATATGGTTACAGTGTTAACTGATATGAGTGATAACCGTTCCAAATTTTTAATGCTCCATTCGTTTGTCAGATATCGCTTCCACACACACACACACACACGCAGACATCACTTCATAAGCATTTGATTCGAGTCTATAAATGCTTGAAACGTACTCTTCCGTTGGAAACTTGAAATCGAATGTCCTTTCTTTCTTTTGACCCAGACCTTCCGACCTATCCGAAGCTGTAAGGTATCTATTTGGACAGCTGGGATAGTGCCACCAATTTAGTCCAGCACGCAGTGGCGGTGACATCCACTGGGACCATACACTCCTTCCTCAGACACCAACCTCTCGGAAGGACTTTTGAACCCACAGATTTAACGTGCCCGTGCTGAATTCGAATTTTCGACCCTGTGACGATACTTTCAGTAAGTATATTGCTCTAGAAGGTGACATTTTATGCAGCTGATAATTTATAAACTTTCCCAATGTTTTATTGAAAACATTATGGAATTTATAGTTTTACAGTTTATTTTTTACATCGTGCAATTTAATTGCTTGTAAACTTCGAAAGTAAACACTTATATTTTAAAAGAGTCATTTAACTATATTTCTCTCCATTTAAATTACTACGTTTCATACCACGATGTGCATTTAATACATTGGGCTTGCATTCCAACAGATGTTAATTATATTAAGTGTACAAAGTTTGTTTAAGCAGTTCAGTTTTCCTAAATTTAGAACGCCTGACCAGATTTATAACTGAGTTTATAATTTAAACTGTAAATAGATGGAGGAATTCTTGGTTAGTGTGCAAGATGAAAGAGCGAGTAAATTTATTAAGCGGAAAAATATGAATATAAACAAAGTTTGTTTTTAATGCGGTCGAAGTCTTTATACATTTAGAAGATTAGTACAAATATAAATATACTTAGCTTTTTCGTCTGCGCTTCGCGTGTTGGAAATGACTAGTGGCCATTAAATTTTTCACCTACTACACACTTAATCAAAGTTGTTGATAACTTTTCTGAATATCAAAAACTCTTTCAGATTTAAGCATAAAAATAGAGCATATTTTATAATTCTGTTAACATGTTAAAGGGGAATATATTGAATTTTATTTACACGGGGAGCAAAATAATTCTATTGTTTAATTTTTCGATTGGTAGCGAAAAGATGTAAAATTGTGTTTTTATTACTTCTGGTTTCTGAATATGTTTATCATTATATGTTGAAGATCATATCGATAAAATTATTTAAATATTGTGAACCGAATTTTACCAATTAGAAAAATTATATCGCGTTTTATTTACAAAGTTGCTTTTCTTTTCTAGTTGTAATTGGTGGTAGCGAAAGGATATCAAATTGTGTATTTATTACACTGAGAGTCAAAGGGATGTAAGTTTTTAAAAATTCCCTTTGTGAATCCCACACAACCCGTAATCAAAAAATTTTACATTTTTTATTTTTCTGTTGAATTGGAAACTGAAACGGATCGAATGAATATAAAACATATATTCTGGCTCGAGGGAAAATGCACTATCAATTTGAAAAGTGGTTTTGATTATCCTTTGCACCATCACCACTAAATCGAATTTTCAAAAATTTAGAGTTTTCCTTTTGTCTCGAAGCTGAGTCAGATCAAATGGCACTAAAATCAAAATTCTAGCTATTGTGGAAGTGCTCAATAATTCTGATACAACACTCCGTCAGTCATTGATTATACCTTGGTCTTTCAGTCATCGCCGTACCGTAGCCCCTTTTTTGGATTTTAGATATTTTGGATTTTTCTTTTAATTTCTTTTATTTTCTTTTAATTTTTAAGGCGGATCTCATAACACCATAAAAAAGATCCAGGCTATAGCTGTTGTAACATATGTTGTAATATATGGCTTTATTGGAATCTAATCCATAAAAATAGAGATCTCATCACATACAAAAGAAAAATATCAAGAACAAACAAAGCAGCAAACAGGGGAACACAGAGAACATCGTCAATGCAAATGAAAAGTGTCCAAGGAAGTACACGGCGAAGAGGTGGCAGGCATTCTTTATCATTCCATAAGATTCCTAGCATCCCAATAAAGTTTAATGGCATCTCCCTGGCGCTGGGCATCCCTATCCAGTCCTGAACACCCAAGAAGTTGTTCTGAGTTCGTTCTACCAACATTACATATTGGGCAAATGTTCGTGGGGAGAACATCTATTCTATTTAGGTGCTCTGCTAAACAATCATGTCCGGTTTTCAATCTAAAATTGGCAACCGCTTCTTTACCTGGTCTAGCGTTGAAAAGTTTCCAATTATCTTGGATATCAAGCCACTTTTTATCTCTGAATTTAGTCATAGGATTATCTTTATAAGTGTTTATCATGTCTCTATGTACGAACTTTTTACAGGATTCCATTGGGACAAGTATTTGATTAATGTTTGCATTATTTCCCTTCTTGGTAAGCAAATCAGCTGCTTCGTTTCCGTTGATTCCCACATGGGAAGATATCCATTGTAAAACAATCTGTTAAATCTCTATGTACTTCTCAAGTATTTTATATCTTTCTTTATTTGAGTTATTATCGGCATTTCAGAGTGATGGTTTGCCGAGACGGCCTGGATAGCTGCACTGGAGTCCACACATATTACAACCTTAGAATAACAGTCCAGGCTATAGTAGAAATTGCAAAGTACTTTGCCACCCTAACCGGGAATTGAAGCACCGATCTTCGTACTGGTGAGCTGATGCTCTACCGTTGATCAACTGGGACGGAATTGCAAGTTCTTATCGTCGAAGTGGACTCTGCATTCTCCACCCTCTAATGCCAGATTGACGTGCAACAGACAATCTGACTGATCCCTTCCCTGCAAATTTTATCTCAGATTAGCCTCTTGCTACTATTTTTGTCTTCTAGGTCAGCCCTCTGCGTGGTCGTTGACCTCCCGATATGATATCGGCGCTCAATATATCAGAGTCTACTAAATCAGTGCTAGTCGTACTAGGGCCAAGTTCAGGCTTCCGAAATCTTTGCACTAACTTAAATGGTTGACTCGTTCGGACGCCACTGTAAAGAATCTTCCTGTCCCAACCGGGAATTGAACCACGGATCTTCGTACTAGCCGCCGACGCTCTACCATGGAGCTACTGAGACGGAATTGCAAATTCTTATCGTCGACGTGGACTCTGCAAAACGTTCTATATTTTTATACATGACACCATCAGTCAGTCTGTTCAGTGCATATTATATAGATTAGTGTGATTTCTTATGAATACATTAATTAACATTTAGAATCATATTATTCACATAAAGAATTGCTGATAAGAATAACCTTCATAGTGAAACATTAATTACACTGGTCAACGTACTTTAAACACTAATTTGCACCTTTTATCATTTTCTATTCTATTTCTTCTTACACGTTGTTCCTAGGCAAATCAAGGTCCTTGTCTATATAGTCTAGGTTTATCTATAGTAAAATGCTCATGCTCACTTTACCATAGATAGACCTAAGCTATAATTCGAATAAAAGCCGACGCGGTGGTCGAACGGTCAAAGGTAAGCTTTTGCTAGCGATCGTTCGGCTGCCGGGTTGTGGGTTTGAGTCCCACCTGCGGGCATGGATGTTGTGCCGTTGGGCGCAGTGTGTTCCGCCCCCACTGGTGTGCCGAGGCAACGTCATGTGACGGCTAAATAGTTCACGTTTCTGGCCGGTGTATAGGTGAATGATGAAAAATCAAGTGCCTGGTCATTTGTAAAAAAAAATCGAATAAAAAATCATTTCGGCTCCCTTTGCGGAGAATTAAAAAAACTAGGACAACGAATTTGACAAGAAAATGACATGCACGGAAAAAGTACAAAATCGTAGAGCAATGTCTCATTCAACTAAATAATTAAATTAATCTTTAAATTATTATTTAGGTTTTAAATTATAATATTTATTTTGAAATATTTTAAATAACATATCCGTGTGTATGATCACAACTACGTGCATCGCATGTGTTCAGATTAACTCTCCAAATTTACCTTAAAACAGCGAGTCAACTTACCGTGTCTGAAAGGTACCGACCACTTACATTGGTCATTAACCACAAAGTTTATATTTTAAATTCTATATTTAATTATGTAGCACCCAATTATTAAAATACATTTCAACTAATACTTTCTAAAATAACCATTAATTTTATCTTTGAGTCTAATCTAACCCTTCATTTAACTTTTGAGAATAGGGATGTGAGACCTGCAATAACTATTGAAACATCAAAGGGATCTACGCTCGACCTATATTATATATTTTGTTAGCACGTACCTTTTTATACATTTGCACTGCATTAATGATCACTGGCATGGTTTCTTCTTGGACAGAGACTATCCGACCTATCCGAAGGTGTTAAGTATCTGTTTGCACGGCCGGGACAGTGCACCCAATTTAGGCCAAAACCCAATGGGGATGGTATCCAACCTCTCAACCCACATATTTGCCATGCCCGTACTCCGCCTGAACACGAAATCAGTTTGGGCAGAGCCAGGAATTGAACTCTTGCTTGGCTTGACATAGACATATGGCACTCCATTGACTTGAGTTGATTCACAGCAAATATCTGATTGTTCTCCATTTCAAAGAACCTTTCCTTTTTTGTAGCTCACCCAATATTTTCCAACTGCTGTCGCCTTCTTAGTCGAATACTCGTTTCGAATACTTAGTCGAATACTTAGTCTCGAATACTCGTTTTGAATTTTGAACTGATCTAGTCCTATTAGCACAACGACTCTTTTCCAACAGATCATCTTCCTCTTGTTCCGCAATCTTAATTTAATGTTATCTTGTTTCGGGGAATCACGCCTTCCCCGTCTTTGATTGGTTTTGCTCTTTATGATATTACAGGATCGGTCCAGATTAAAAGCCCCTTTTTAATGGAGCTTGTTCTAGTCTTGCCCGGAAGCATAGGTTACGGAAACATCGTGAGTTTTCTATATGATAATGCTAACTCTAATTAGTGAATTTATGGGACTTAAACCTGTCCGAACAAAACTATAAACCTTGGTGTCCCGCGTCTGAGTCCTTTGTTCAGCTCGTTTTCCTTATTGAATTGCCTAAATTAAATATTGCTTATTTGGTCTCGCAGCTTTTATTGCATTTAACATTTTCTTCTGGCTACCATTTCTGTCTCAGTTCCCTGTTTTCTTGTCCGCACTTCTTTCTTGTCATAGCAACACCTGTTAAAAAAAGTTGTTATATGGAACGCTTTGCTTCGTACTATTACCAACTTAATTTATTTCCTATCGACTTAATGATTCTTAACGTTAAAGAAAAATTTCCGAATAACTACCCCAGTCATCTTTTAGTTTAATCTTAACCCTATCTGACACACTACAGATGATACTTTCCATTTATAAATACAGAAAGCATTTTCTTAATCTTACCTTGGAAAACATTTGGATGGTTATAAAACACAACACCTGCTCTCACAACTGTAAACAACGTTAAACTGACGCCAGCGCCCTCTTGTTATCTAAATGGAACCTAATGGTTACCATTTCTAAATTTACTGATAGATATTAGCAGTAGTTCTAAAATCATGTCCAATTTCATATAGCCACCATCTCCCCTAACATTAATTAACGACATCAACTGATTTGAAAATATTAGTGGAAATTTAAAAAAGGTTATTTCAAACACGGTAAAGGATCTTTAAATGTGAGTCTTTATATTTGCTCGCAAGTCGAAACATTCTAATTACATACAGTAAATAATTAGAGTTAATTACAATTATATTCATGATTTTAAGCCATATTAAACGTTAAATCGCATAGAAAGTAGAGATCTAATTAGTATTTATTTTCGAAATCTAATTAAAACTTTTATAATGCAGTAATAGTGGAATAATAACTGTGTATTACGGAATTTTTAAAAAACGCAGTATAAAAAAACAAAACTGACTGAATGAAACATATTTTAACCAAAATTTTAAAAAGTCTTAAGTGCACATGTACTGCAGGAAAAGTAAAAATCTGATGTAGGCAGCACAGGACTTTCCCTACAAACACAAATTCATTGTCCCTTTATTTCTTTAATAATTCATTAAATTGAGTTTAATTGCATGAAATAACATGCATAATTGCTTGAAATTATACTGAATTTGCACTTTTAATTCATTTGGTAACTGGATGAATTTTTAAAGACAGTGAAGCAAAGGTACGAAACACTGAAATATCTCGTAAAATTGTTAGCCCTAGAGTAATAAGATTGGTCTTATTCTTTTTATCGTTAAAAATTACGCATAAAACAAGCATTTAATTCATATATTTGAGCATACGTAGTTTTTAATTTTAGATTTTGGCGATGTTTGTTTGGCTTATTTTTAATTTCATAATACGTTATTACAAAGTGTTATACTTTATATTACTGGCATATTCTTGTTTTATAATCTATTTTCTTATATTTGTAAAACAGGGGAAAACTTTTTCACAAGCCCATAGAGTGAATTTTTATTTAAAAATGTAATAGATATGTTACACAAATCTTAAATATTTTAATTTTATAAAAAAACTTTTCCTAAAATTTAAAATGTTCTATGTGGTGATACTATTATCATATAATCCTTTCCATATCCTAATTATTTAGGGGATGAAACATGAATAAAAATATCAAAAACATCTTTAAAAAAATATTTTTAAAATGAACTTAAATGCTGCAATGGATAATTTCCATTAGCTAATTATGGCATATTTCTAGTTGATGTTTTAGTTTAGTTTTTAAATATATCTTTATTGCTGTCCAATATTAACACTTAAAAATAATGAAGCACTAAAAGACCTCAATTAAGAATTAAGAATTAAGTATCAGTACATTAACATTTTAACTCCATTGATTATTAAAAAATTAGAATTTTCTTTTCACAGTTTACTTTTATGTCTAATTTATCTGTTATTAGCAAAAATGTAATTTAAATTAAATAACGGAAAAATGCTGTAATTAAAGAATAAATATATCAAGTTCTAAGGAATAATTTTTGTTTGAAAAGATGGCAATTAACGAATACTTGTTTTTATATTTGTGATATACGCGATGTTTATTAATTGGTACATTTTTATGCTGCGACTTTAAACCTCACATCTTCATTTATATGTGTGTTTTCTGTAGTAATTATTATTAAAGCTTACGTATTGGTTGTAATAGGAATACAAGATTAAAACGGTTGGAAAATTAAATATTGCGCAATGTACTTTTAAAATTGTTATTGTTCAATAAACCATGTTTAAACAAACTTCTAGTATGAATTATTTACTATGAAAATCATATTTAAAAAAATATTAATTGAAACGTGGGTAAATTTTGACGACAATTGATTTGGCACTGGTATATAAAATTTTAGTTCACTCCTCTCAGTACTTATTGAAATACAGACCTAAATTCATATATATATATATATATATGTATATATATATATATATATATATATATATATATATATATATATATATATATATATATATATATATATATATATATATATATATATATATATATATATATATTAGAAAATGTAATAATAAGAATTCAAGTAATATTAACATCACCATAGAAGCAAAACCACGGCCATATTGCCGATAAGAGAAAAGAACAGCACCTACCCAAATTCGATGATTAATCGGAATTAAATGCATCTTCAGGTCTGAGTATTTAATTCTAATTAACCCAAACAAATACCTGTTTCAGATTGAGCAATAGTACATTACTATAAATGCTCAAACTCAGACTACAGACATCAAAAGATAAAAAAATGAAGAAATATTAAGGAAATTTGTATTACCATGTGCGACGAATCCTTCTTTTTTCACCACGTGTATAAGTCCCAGAGATACGTTTAAACAAAGTTGGTGAGGGATTAATCACAAATTAAAATGTAAATGTTTACAGCAAGAGTGCAAATGACGCAACGCAGAAATGCATCATAGGCAAATAATGTCTGCCTCTCATCTTTAGATTTACTTACAATTTTTCAAAAATATGCTTCCTGAAAAATAACTTACAATTTTATATGATTAACTACAGAATAAAACTTGGAAATGTCACAATAAAAATGAACATTAAAACAGCTTAGAAATGTATGCATATGCAAATATCTGCCTCTGATCGGTGCGTCACACAATCGCAACAGACCCATCATTACATGGGAAAGTTATTTTTGCTCTACCATTGATCGATCGCCTCGCTTACGCAAGCGTAGCGCGCGCAGCCGGGAAGTCTGAGCGAACCTTAAGTATTTCGCATTTCTGCTACATTTTGAGAGTGTAGTTAGCCTGTACCGACAGTATGTCGTAATACAGCAACGAAGAACTTTCTGAAATGCTTATGCTGTACAGTTTATGCAATTGCAATACTAACGAAACTGCACGGGAATATCAACGTACTTTTCACAATTCTCGACATCCTTCTAGGAGATTTATTTCCCGATTGGTGCAACGAGTGCGTGAAGGAGGAAGCTTACATCGTGTAAGTGGACTAGGTAGGCCCAGAAGTCACTCAACTGATGTAGAAATTGATATTTTGGCTTACTTTTGCAATAATCCACATAGTAGTGTTCGTGCCGTTGCTTCAAAAATGAACGTACCACGTGCAACAGTGTGGAGAATACTGAAACTGCATAAATGGCATCTGTTTAATATTCATGGTGTGCAAGGACAGGAGCCAACAGGGCATTTCATCCATAAAATCAGGAATGCGGTTATTCCTGATTATATGGATGAGCTGACGCTAACAGTATTTCCACATGTATGGTTTCAACGTCGTCTAGATTTTTGTACTTGGGCTCTAAATCAAGAAGATGCAAATCCCTTTTTCCTGGTAAACGTAATTTGGACTGACGAATGCTGTTTTAAACACGATGGATGCATAAATCCTCAAAATGAGCAGTTTTGGTCTGACACAAATCCTTTCGTGATACGTGATATTCATCATCAGAAGCAATTTTCTGTGAATGTATGGTGTAGTATTTTCAGAAACCGTTTGATTGGACCCATACTGTATAATGGTACATTGACGGGTGACAGATATATTAATGAGATTCTGAATGCGGTTATTCCTGATTTTATGGATGAACTGCCCTAACAGTACCTCTACATGTATGGTTTCAACAGGACGGATCGCCAACTCACCATACTACAGTTGTGAAACACTGGTTAAATAACGAGTTTCCAAACAAGTGGATTGGCTTGCATGGGCCATTCGAATTTCCCCCTAGATCGCCTAATTTAACTCCGATGGATTTTTATTTATGGGGTCGTTTACGCACAACTGGTTATCTGTCACCTCCCTTAAATAAAGCAGAGTTGCAACAACGCATTCAAGATGGTTGTCGTGACATCACCGAACAAGAACTTGATCGAATGCACAGAAGTGTTATCAGGCGAATGCAACTCTATATTGGCATGGATGGAAAACATTTTGAATAAGCTTTGTAATCTTTGTGTAAAGTTATTATTTCTACACAGTCTATATACTTTTGTACCAATAAATAGCAAGATTATTATTTATTTATGTAATCACTCTTTTGCTTTCGTAATTTGATCCCTGAAACGCGACCTGCCGATATAATTTTTTCCCTCTGAGAACCCATATCGATGCATCGAAAAGTGGTTTAAGTCAGCATTTTTGTCTTTTCATATCTCTGGGACTTTTTATGATATAATGCTGAAATTTTGAACATCACCTTATTAGTGTATGGGACACATTTTACTCATTAGAAATGTTTTTATACGGGGGCCGTATAAAAATTTAAATTTTGTATTTCTTAAAATTTAATTCCCTTGAAAATTATAATCGATTTCATAAAATTCTGTATCTTTTTTAAGAAAATTTGTAATTTATTATATATGTCTAAGATCAATATTTAAGGAATAAAAGTCAAGGTCAATGTTTTGGGGACACCCTGTATATATATATACAGGGTGTTCAGTGCTATCAATGCCCAAAGGCTATTTCCTCAACCGTTAGTCACAGATATATACTTCCAATTGCAAAAATGTTTTAAATTTTAAAATCTGTTATCTTAGAAACAGTTTAAATCAATAATATATTTCTGAAAGAAATACGAAATATAAATTTTATACGGTCCCTCGGTTCTACCAATTATATTTAGGAAAATCATCCTCAAACAATTCCATGCAAAATAAAAAAAAATCTTCCTTTACGACCAAAATTCACCTGGTTATGAAGCATCAAACTTTATGATTTAAGTCGCTTTTCAAGCATAAAAATGTCCCATTTCAGGCAACCAACCAATCAGGGACCGTATTGACCATTTCTCAGCACAAAACGTGCTCCAAATTTAAACATCTATAAGTCGGTCAATTTTTGTCGTCAAAGGATGATTTTTTTTTATTCTGCATAAAACTGTATGAGGATAATTTTCCTAAATATAATTGGTAGGACCGGGGGACAGTATAAAAATTTATATTTCGTATTTCTTTCAGAAATGCATTTACTGATTTAAACTTTTCTAAGATAATAGATTTTAAAATTTAAAACATTTTTGCAATTGGAAGTGTATCTCTGTGACTAACGGTTGAGGAAATAGCCATTGGGCACCGATAGCACTGGGCACCCTGTATATATATATATATATATGTATATATATATATATATATATAGCATAGCATAGCAAAAGTATTCATGTATATGATTATATAATTAAAAGAATACCTATTAAAATTGACTAAGTATCTGAAATTGTACGGCGCTTATCGAAAAATGAAAGTGACTTACCACAAATTGGCCGGGGAGGGAGTTGTGACATCCACTCCCCGGTTTAGCATTCTTTCATATGAAAAACTGGAACGAAACCACCACTGAAGTAATACTTATCACAAGATTACACACCAATACCCCAAATTTATCTCAAGCAAGAAAAAATGCCTTCATTTAATTACAGATAAAATATAAATTAAACAACAAGTAAAATCAATACCTAATCACCACAGTTACCACAACACTAATCACCATTACACTCTATAACCAAACACTTAATGATCTCACTACTAAAATCGAGAACAAAGCTCCTACACTATCAACTCAACCATCTTTATTTATACTTCTTATTTGCGGGTATCGTTCATAACACTTAGTTATGGTTATGTGGTAAAAACCCCTAGCAATGTCATTCTAAAGCCGTGGTAGATAACCTTGTTTAATTGCTTCAGTTAAGTAAGCCACATCGCAATTATATTGGTCGATGGTTCTAGAATTTAATTTTTTACTACATTTTAATTGATTTAAATATATGTTTCTGAACACATTTTTATGTAAGCAGGTACTCCATGGTGCTAAGTAGTGGATTTTAAAATTGAAATTATTTCTTTTGTCATATAATCTAAAATAGCATCATTATTAACGTTTGTATCAACGTATAAGTCCAGAAAATCTAAGCTATTATCTTATCCCTATTTGGTGGTGTTTCTATTAATTCTAATGTATTTGGGTAAAAACTGAAATCAGATTTATACTCATGATCCATGAATCCTATCAGAATATCGTCGACATATCTGAAATATAAAAGTACATTAAAGTAAAATATGTGTTCCTCTTTCTTATTTGTTTAGATATATATCAACCAATGCCGATCAGCAACTCCCGTCCATTGGTATACCATTTATTTGTTGATAGTAACTTATCCCGTTAAAAAGGTAGTTTCTTGCAATACCAATTTTACCAAAGCTGTATATCTTCCGATCGTAGCATACGATTGTAAGTCATATTGTTGATATATTTCAATTACAATATTATATAGATTGTCAATATCTATGTTGTTATATAGATCACAAAAGTCATACTACACACACACACACACACACACACACACACACACACACACATATATATATATATATATATATATATATATATATACATTTATATATATTATATTTCGACTTTCCGGAACACAATATACATAGTTATGAGTTAATTTTATGTCATGAGACAATAATGGCACATTTATATAATATCATTTGTGTACAGAATTTATCATACTAAAAATTACTTTTTTCTGAAGAAAACTATTTTGTCATATTTCCTAAAAGTTTAATTCCCATTAGCATGTAATCTAAAACGTACGAAAAGAATTCCACCGTTCCATAATCTACATTTAAAATTTTAACGCAATACACTTTTTAATCTCTCATCAAAGCAATTAAATTCCTCTGATACATATACGTTGGGGCACCTGTTAATGCGCATTTGTTACAACGAGTTGAAATGTAGCCAAATGTAATTATCTTAAGCTGGAAGGAAAAAGTTCCCTCTCTCGCAAAAAAATTTTTGATGACGAGCACATTATGGTTAATGAACCTAAGGTAATTTCTCACATAAAAAATCTTACACGTAATATTACAACATGTTTTGCAAAGTGTTTTAGAAAAACTTTGATTTAATGTTCACTAACAGTAGCCATAAATGCATTAAGTGTCAAAATTTAATTTCGAATAACATAAGTGTTTAAAACAGGTTCCAATCAATAACTTCTGTAGAGTTGACTAATATTTTCTGTATACTACTGTTTGAAAAGTGCATGCCTTTGGACGAGCTTTGTTTTTACTTTCTTTGTAACTTACAATTATCTAAGGTATTCGGGAGCTACTTTTAAATAATTAAATTTTGCTGTGAAACGATATTTCACAAATAATTGATGATTTACAATAAAGGGTCCAATTGTAGAAACATCTCAAAGTTGAGTTTAGGGCCTTGATAAGTACAGCTTTTGAGGCTGATTCTACAGAGGTTGTTTACATAACTTTAGAGCAAATTTAAAGCAATATAATCAAAGTTTTAAGTAACAATATTTTTTTCTTAATGTTCTATCTGGTGGCCTAGACTTAGATATCATTCCCATTTGATTCCATTTAACTTTAAAATCACAATTGTCAAGAAATAGGAATCGAATTCTCCAGTTTCGTGATTAACGTTCTTGTAAGCTGATCTCAGCGCTATTCCTCCTATGCCAATTTATTTTATTTGTTTGGGTGCCTAAAGTAGACCATTATATCTCTCTTTATAAAAGAAATGTAGCCGCCGCCGCTGATGTTTGACAAATTTCTCGTTTCTCGAGATTCTTTGCTTCGTACCGCATAAACTATTGCATATAAAAATTTTAAATTTGGTACACTTGTAGAAAAAGTTGTACGTTGCTCTTTATATATATATATAGTAATTTAAGAAATATTTAATGTGAAAGACAAAGACAAAATATTTGAGCTGCGAGTTCGCATCCTGGATAGACTAACAATAGCAAGACCACGAATTTTTTCAGACAGATACCTACATGGGACGTCGAAAACCCAGACCACCCGACTCGTCCGAGGACTTAGAGTAACCGTTAGAGTGGCCGGACCTACATGGGACGTGTAGTTTTTGAGATATTTTACTTTTTATGCACTGCTGAAGGGATTTTTTTTTGTATCGCCACGTCTGGCGATTTCTCTGTCTCGTACCGAAAAAACTATAGCATACAAAAATATGAAATTTTTTATATTTATAGAGATTATAGGAATTATATTTATAGGGTAACACGATGATGGCCGGCCACTCAAAAAACTGCTGCAAGCCTTAGGGCCAATCGAGTGGCCTGGGCCTTCAGGGCCTTCAGGGAAACACGATGAAATGAACTGTTTATCGATTTAAACTTTAGTTTGGTATGAAATAGCTCACGAAGCAAGCTCATGATCAAGGAATTCAGTTTTTAGATTCCCTGGACTAAGAAAATTTCCTGCTTTTACCTCCTGCGAAAAATAGATAGAGATAGAAAAAAAGATTTTCGAAAGTAGAAGTTTTTGGGGAGATAGATATTAAGCGAGCGCAGCGAGTAGGAAGCGAAGCCTCCCAAAGGAGGTTGGCGAAAAGCAGCGAGCAGGGGGCAGAGCCAGGGGCGGCAAATAGGGGGCGCGAGAGGGCGCGGTCGCGCCCCCAAATTTCTCCTCGTCGTCAATCGGCTTCTCCCTTTTTTATCGACTGTCCACTGGTCAGTTTTCTCACTCTATGGTGCTTCAAAAGAACCAACAATCACAGTGAAGTTTTCACTTCCGGCTGGAACGAATCCTTTTCAATTTGAAAAGATTGGGTATGATGTTATCCTTTTCACTTGAAAATTTCAAGTGTCTGATTAAATGTATGTGTAGTTAGTGCATGCTCATCCAATCCTTCTGCTAGAAATGTATTTCAGCAGCTCAATGTATTACATATTTTCATAGAAACATCATATAAAAGACATGCTATTTTTGAAAAGGTTCGCTCATCAACAAATACTTTTCTGGAGGTTCTTCAACTCTACAATCACTAAGTGATACGAGGTGGTCTTTCAGAGTTAAAGCCATAAAAGCACTACTTGATAATTTTGAAGTGGTGATTTTAACACTGGAAGAATTATCTGAAAACGATTCTCCCAATGGTGGAAAAGCCGAAGCCCTTTTAACATCCATGACATAGTTCGAATTTTTGTTCACTTTGTTTGTATTGAACAGTGTTTTTGATCAATACAATATTCTCTCAACGCATCTTCAGTCATCTGATCTTAATTTTTAGACTGTGCAAGCTTTTGCTTTAGCTACCAATGAAACTGTTAGTTCTTTTCGCACTGATGCATATTTCAATCAAGTGTAGAGTTTTGTGACAGAACTTTGCGAAAAAAATTCTTATTCTGGACCAAAACTGAAATTGCGTAAAAAGTTCCAAGCAAATTCGGAGGCGGTGAGAAAAATCCCCATGATGATGTTAAATCATATCACAGAATCAATATTCAATATGAAATCACAGATTCAGTATCTAATGAAATTGAGACAAGATTTAATGAGAACAATATATCTGTTTTGTTTGCCCTTAGTTCAGTATTATCCGGATCAGATGTCGAAAAAGAAAAAAGAAAACGTATCAACCATATGCAAAGTATATGACTTCCAGAAAGAGGAATTGCTGTGTGAATTGCGACTGGTTTTACTTTTAATGGTGAAAAATGAAAACATAGACCATCCCAATTTTAAAAGTCGCCTGTATTATTTTAAAGAGCGGAATTTAAAAAATGTGCTTCCTGTCATAACATTATTAGTTGAATTGTTTTTGACTGCGCCAATCAGCTCAGCCAGTTCTGGAAGGTCTTTTTAGTGTCTTAGGAAGCTGAAAAATTATTTTCGCAGTACAATGGTACAAGAAAGACTTTCATTTTTAGCTGTTTTAGCTATAGAACAAGATATACCACTAGATTACGATGATATTGTAACAAAATTTTTTCTTCTTCCAAACTCTAAGAACCGGCGTTTAAAACTTCAATATAAGGTAAATAAATATAGATATTTGTATTTAGAAAAATTATGTTAACACAATTATGTACAAAATTATGTTAACAACAATTATTTTTCTCAACATCAATTCAATTTTGTGATCCCCCCCCCCTATTAACAAACATTTTATGTATTCCATATTATGAATTTTCATACATACAAATCTCGCACCCCCAAATGGAATGCTGAAATGCCGCCCCTGGGCAGAGCCCCCTAGTTTAAAAGACGCAATTATGGGGAAATGGACATGTGATACTGGCTATGCTCGAACGGAAAAACCGCGCATTTATGATTTAACAATTAGATATTACCTTGATGATCAATCAATTGAACCACAATCGGCAATACCATCACTCATTGTTTTACTTAAGAATATTTTGCTGCTGATTAAAATTTCTCTGCTTAGAAACTTACAAATGACACCATTACGTACGCCATTGCGAATCCAAATTAAATCTCAACTTATATTTGACATCAGATTAGCAGCGGCGCATATAGTGGCACATATAAAACTGACATAATTCGCAATGACAGGCAAACCAATTTATGACAGATAAAATATTTTTATCATAAATCATAATATTTCTGTCATAATAAAAGGTAAATATTCACTTGTGCACGTTCTGTCATTACCCCCATAATGTGTGTCATTTCAAATCTAATATTGGATATAAATTTTGATCCAATATTATATTAATAGTGGCACACATGACGGAAAACCTACTCCTTATAGAGAAATTTTAATCAGACATAAACTAACTGAAACAGAAGTGAGAGAGATGAAACTATGTCCCTTGTGACTGAAAAAGTAGGCATCATTTCTGTGGTTGTTAATTTGAGACCAGCTAAGATTCAATCATTCGTTTTAAGAATGACTGCTTCCTGGCGTTCTTTGTTTCTATTAAAGTCGATTTTTGATTAATTAAATTTTCTCTATTAAACTTCGTCTCACTTAGAAACAGCAATTGACGGAACTGGAAATTTAACCACAATAACCTCATTAGCGCATTTTTTTAAAGTACAGTAGCGCCAAATTCGTGCAGTACGAAACTTGAATTTGTCCAGCATGAAAAATAGCTATTTATTAATATAAGTGTTGCTGTTTGTATTAAGCGGATATAGTTCTTTCATAATGACTGAATTTGTTTGTTTTAATGTCCGTAAATGTTTTATTAAAACTGAAGAATTCGGAAAGAAATATTCCTGTAAATAAGGCCTTTTAATTAAGTGAAAAGTGCGGAATGCAATTTGTGCGTATACATTATTGATTCATCTATGAAAAGAAAAACAACAGTGGCATAAACTTGTATTTAACAGTTTTCTCATTTAAATTTTTACGCTTTATACACGCTGTTCAACCACGTTAAAATACCGAGTAAAATTTTCGATCAAAATATTTTTATTTTGCATTGAAGATTATTTCAGTAAGATTTATTCATCATAGTTTATTACAGTTACGTATTTCATTAAATATCAATATTTTTTCTTCTTTTAAATAAATTTTAGCAATTTATTTAATTTTAAATATGTTATCTACGCATTATCCTTGCTCGAGGGCCGCCAGTTGCCCAATTTCACATCGCAGCTTGGTTTCCATAGTTAACACTTCTATGTTATCTAAAGCAATGTAGTATTCCCAAACTCCCAGGATGCAAAATTTAGGATATTTTATGAAATTACTAAAATAGCCATATATATTAACTTTGATATTTATACAGTTTCCGGCTGAGAAATACAAGGATCCTCCACCCCTCATAATGCGAATTTATACTGTATTGCAAATAGTGTAATGGAAAATTTTCCAAGACAAATCTGTATAAATGCTTTTGGATACTAATCCCTACACCCTTCGACTTTGTCACATTGCACCATTTAAATCCACTCCCAGTTTTATATTAAAATTTTCCTATCTCTGACACATTTATAATAAAGTGGATAATACAAGCCTACCACGTCCTTCTCAAAATTTCAGTCAGTTCATTATATAACACATTAATTATCTTCTTTAAAAAACAGCCTCCATTTCAACCAACATCATACCAAGAAAATGTTTCAAGAAAACCTCCACTTCATAAAGAGTGTCTTAATTAGCATATAAACACAGAGAAAAGGAGTTTTTTAGAATATTAAATACTTATTTTGTTCAAATTTAAAGTGATTTTCTACTAATTATCTCTCCCAGAATTTGAGACTTGAAGAAAAATACTCAAGCATTTAGTGCATTAAAAGCAATCATAAGTATGGTAATTAACGCAGACAATTAACGATTTTTTTCTGCACCTGGTATGCTACATTTTCATAAGCAGGAATTTTAATTCTGTCGCAAAGCATGCAGAAATAATTATAACGATTTAAATAATTTTAGTTCTATTTACAAAATGCAATTACCATATTTTTTGGGTGCAAAAATTAGCTGAGTGTAAAATAGTTATGATTTTAATCTGATACTTGCTTCAGAAAACGTACATGAAATATTTCAGTACTTCTAAATTTTATAGATAAAAAGTAATTTATAATATTTTTACGGACTGTAGATTAATACTTATTGTTTCATTTCTACAGTTTCTCCGAAACAAGGTAAGTGTTTACATATTCACCAGTATTTGCAATTCTGCCGCAGAACATTAAAAAACAGAACATTAAAAAGCAGAACTGAAATAAAAGTTTCAACTTCTGCACATGGGTGTTACGAACACTGATGTACAGTGCTGATTTTACGAAGTGGTTGTCTTGAGTACAACTACATAAAACCTGATGTGGCCAACACCTGAATTTCTCTATATAATGCAATGAATTTCACAGTGAAATAATGATGTGCAAGATCTGCGGCACGATGATTTTATGATGAATGGAATATTTGGGCTTTTCGGATGACAACATGTAAAACTATTCCGAAGTACTCAATTAACTTATATTTTATTCAACTCTAAATTGACAATTATCAGTATTGATAGCATCCACAATAAGCCATACAGTTCATCTATTGTAATATTTTAATAATTAATTCATCGATTGTTTCGTTAGCATGATTTCTGTAATTATAACGACGTTTTCGTCAATCTGTCAATCTGGGGCAAAATATCGCCAAGTAAGCGATATTTCGCTAAATGAGTCGCCAGCTTCTTCCAGTTTATCACCAAGCGTTACAGACAAATGAATAGAAGAGCCTTTCTCATATATAAGTGAATGTTGACGAATTGTTATACATAAAATACAAAACTATTACACAAAATATCTTCTCTCATGAATGGGACGAATTAGATCCACGAGAATGATGTTATCAATTTTACTGCAACATATTATACATGAAAAGTGAATATATTTCACAGCAGTTGTTCAGTAAGTTTCTAAGTTTATGTGATTTTTTAAATGCATTTATTTGAAAAAAGTGCTATATCACAGGAATGATTCATGCTTGCGTTCTAAAATGTGTGTCAGTCTAATGAAAATGTTGTTGAATGAAAATGTGTAGTCTAATGAAATTTTACATAAGAAATAATTATTTACGTAACACTATTGAAGATTCTGATTTTTTGATAATTTTTTCAAAATGTCACAAAATTTAGGGTTTTTCATTTCTACGACATTTAGGGTTTTTCATTCGATTGCGTTTAAAATCAATAGGCTTCCAGTATTCATGGACTGAAATTTGTGTACCAAATTTTGCCCCAAACGCTTCATTCTTTCGAGAGATATCGTCTCCACAGAATAGCAGACATATATACACATACATACTTACACATACACACACAGATATCACCTTAAAAACGATCAATTCGAGTTCAGAAATGCTTGAAACTCTTCCGTCGAAAAATCGAATTCAAATTTTCGTAGATATATATATATATATATATATATATATATATTTATAAATAAATATGTAATATAAGTGTGGTGAAAGTTATAAAATACCAGAAATCACACGAATAAGGCGCGTTGCTGCACTACAACGTGGATTTAAATATCATACCAGAAAAGTATGCAGATTTTATGGTTTAACCGTAACTGTAAGCTACCGTATATATTTAGATACAGAACCGGTAAAGAGTTAATCACGACTGGGTGTCCGTACCTTCCTTACACAGGTTAATGCCGTGTATACTTTCCTATATGATAAATATAGACATGTGGATAGATTGGTGCGTAATTGTCTTGCTGTATGAAATATTAAGGTCATGGTACAGTATCTTATTATGTGTTTATAATCTATGCTTTTTTTATTTTTATTGCCTTTTAAATTGTGGAGTAAAGACACTTTTATGCAGATTTTGGATTACATGTCTAGTAGGTTATTCCATGTTTTCATGTTCTGGTACCTCTTTTTACATCTTTTTAAATTTTGATACTTCGGTATTCATTTCTTGTGCAATATATTGGCTACCGAGAGTGTTGTCTAGACAAAAAGCTTGCTTAACCGGGGAGTGGGGGTCACAACCCCCCCCCCGGCCAATCTTTGATATATTGCTTCCATTTACTTGTCTACTTTTCTGGTATGATATATATATATATATATATATATATATACAATAATCATGCTATAATTATTATGCTATAATCTAATTATCTAAATTCTATATACAACTTCTGTTAGATTATTTAATGAATAATAGTCTATTTAAACTTGATTCAGACTTCCATAATTAGCATCAAACAAGAAATTATCAATATGTATAGTGATTTAAGTATTAAATATATATATATATATATATATATATAAAATATATATATATATATATATATATATATATATATATATATATATATATATATATATATATATATATATATATATATATATATATATATATATATATATATATATATATATATACATATATAAAATATATATATATTTATATATATATATACATAAATTAAATTAAAAATCTGTCTATCTGTCCCATCATCACGGAAGAACGGCTTATCCTAATTTGATGGAATTTTGTGGATAGCCTTGAAATATCTCCACTTAAAATTCAGTCTAAGTTTCGAGTTTGAACGACCAGTGGTTCTCGAGATATTAGTGAAAACTGAAACTTTTGTTTGTCTCATTATCACAAGAGAACGGCTGCACCGAATTTAATCAAATTACGTGGATGACCTTAAAATATCCCCTCTTAAATTTAGTCCAAGTTTCGAGTTTCTAAGACCAAGGGTTGTTGAGATATTAATGAAGAACGAAACATTTTCCTAGGAGTTCTACTCTCTAACTCCGTGGTTCCGCTGAACGAAAAGGTTGAAAATCGTTTGTTTACAACGTGAAAGTGAACTTTATCTCTGAGTTTCGTATGAGATTTTTACGCTATTTATTCACTGTCTGAAAGCGTGAAATATTTTAAACATGAATTTAAATGGAAAATCTATCACCATGGTTTATTTTTCGCAAGCTTTTTTTTAATAATGAAAAGTATTAAGAAATCAAACTGATTCTATCTTATATCATGTTGCTCGGTGGCGCAATTAAATTAAATCCGTCTGTTAATTTTTATTATTATTTTTTCGATTTGAATAAGAAATAAATGGATATAAAAATATATCTCATAAATGAACGGTTTGATTTTTCTTTTAATAATATTAATTGCGGACTGTGTACATCACTTTCATTTATTTTGGCAAAGAGTTTTCAAGCTTATATATTGTGTTTAGCTGATAAACTCATATATTGTGTTTAGACAATAAATTCATTTAGCAGATTGTTGAATCAGAAAAAGTGTAGAGCTGTTATATCTTCTAATACAATTTTAGTGTTTTCATTCAGTATATACAAACGGGATCAAGATGTTTTATTCAGATCTGCATATTCAGAGCTACGAATTTGGTGAGATATCGCTAACTTGGCAACCTTTCTTAAACGTAGCCATATTGACAGAAATGTTGCCAAATTGTTAAAAACGACGCAAATCAATGAAATTGAATTTGTTTTGTTAGAAAAGAGTACTGAAGAGATGTTTCGTTAGAATTTGTCTATCAGACCAACCATCCTACTTAGTAACACATTTAGCGAATATTTAAAATGTCACCAAATTGATGCAAACGTTTTAAATCCATACAAATATCTTGAAATTGATAAAATTGTGCTAAATAAATGAAATGAATTGTGTTTAGTTAGAGGATAATATTGTGATGATATTTCGTCAATTTGTTGTCAAGTGGGACTGTCAGTTCTACAGTTCCACTTGACGATAAATTTGACGATAAATTTGGCCACTTGACGATAAGTTTTTTAAAATGTCGTTAAATTGACGATAATGTCGCCAATCCTTCCATAGGGATAACATTATTCAGACGATATTTTTTCCACCAATTTATTTGAAAGAATTAATATCATGTCGCTTAGCAACGGATTTAAATCCAATGTGTTTATGCCGCAGACGATTTTAACTAAATCTTTTCCGATTTGAATAATGAAGATATGTATATAAAATAAATTTTATTACCATTGCATTTTTGACTGGATAATATCAATTACGGTCTTCAGGTTCAAACATTATTATTATTGATATTTTCGGGAATTATTGATTCAGAGATTATCGATATTTTCAAGTTAGTATGCCATTGTTTTATTGCGACAAAAAATTGTTGAAACTCATATGTTGTATTTTGTACGGGTAATCTTCTACAAATGCCCACTTATATCTTCTGATCTACGAGAATATAAGTAGTTTAGGTATATTGGCATATATTTTGACATATATTGAGCATTTGCATGTATTGGAATCAAGTACGGCCTTCGGGGATGAAGATTACGGAGATTTTAGATATTTTCAATTTATCACGTCATCTCCTTTATTTTGGCAAATATTTTTGAGACTCATATTGTAATAAGGGTAATCTTCTACTAACACTCGTATATATCTTCTAATCTACGACATTATACGTACTACAGGTCCATATAATTTTAACACTTTCATTTTAGCATATATTGAAATCAATTACTACCTTCAGGTTTAAAGATTACGGGTTTATTGATATTTTCAATTTATACATGTAATCTACTAATACAAGTTATATCTTCTAATATTCGCGTATATGAGTAGTACGAGTCCCACACAATTTTAACGCATTTACTTTGCATATATTGATTCGATTCCATACTTTTGTAAATTTGCTTACAAAAAGGCCCAGGATGTTTTATTCTTCAGTTCTGCCCGTGAAGCTAATTTTGTATAGCGAGAAGAGAGATTCTTTAACTTCTTTCTAGGAGCATTCAATTCATTAGCTAATTAAAAATATCATTTAGTATACTATAAGAATTTGCACATGATTGTGAATTTTAAGTTTCTTTGTATTATATACTCCGTACGAAGAACGGGTATGCTGCTAGTATATAATAAAATTATAATATGAAATTCCAATTATAGAACAGAGAGAAGTTGTCACTCATAAAACCTTAACGTAAAAAATGCTAATAACATAAAATGCTGTAAAAAATAGAAAATCATTAATCAAGAGGAGAATAAAATGCATATATCTAGTCATCAAGCTAAATATACTCAATAAATATAAATGGTGAGAATTCAAAAATTGAAAAACAAACAATAACCAAGCATTAAAACCATACAGGTGTATAAGCACTAGGCTTAAAAAGTTGTTCATTTTGAACAAAGTCTTCATCAGGTCCAAGTATCTATTCAAAATGAACAAAAATCTTGCTTCTGAAGACAGAGATAGATACTATGTATAAACTCTGTCTACTTGGACAACAATCTAAAAGATTGAAAAATGAAATAGGAATATAAAAATACGTGAGAAAATGCATCACATGTCCTATCAATATGAGCAACGAGGAATAAATGACCAGATTACTGTTGTCTTTCGCAGGAGATAATAGTGGACATCAAATGTTGCCAAATGTGAGATATAAATAAGAGTATGCAAAAAAGTCATAAATTGTGATAAATTCACAAGTAAAAGAGCTACGTAATAAAAGGGCGTGTAAAATAATAGCAAGCAAGGAGACAAATGTTTAAGAGGATGTAAATACATTGTAATGCAAATTCAAGATAATGTTAACTATTAGCTACTATAAGATACTAACTAAGGGGGAAATTTAAGAATATTCAGCTAGTTTAAACTTATTAACTTGACCATTTGCTAAATATACTGGATATTTATATAATAAACTGGTACTGTTTAGGTTATTAATGTGCAAAGCATAACATTTTTTATCTGATAATCTGTAAATCCTAAATAGTTGATTAAGTATAATATTTCTAAACAATTGAATCGAGTTACATGAATTAAATGGTAATATTTTATTAATATTGAAATGAAAATAATCTTTTTTATCATATAAATTAGTAACTATCCTATTAGATGGTTCAATAATTAGATTTAAATCCAAAAAATTAACACTATTACTAATAGAGGATTCATTAGAAATTAATTCCAAATTATCCGGATAGAAATATACAGCGTGTCCCAAAAATATTGAAACGGGCTTTAATTCTTTATCTGTTGGAGATAAGTGGGCAATGTAAATTGCAAAATGTTGAAAGTAAAGTAGGAAATAAGACTACTTTAATGAAATACTCCCCCCATTAATTTTCAGAAAGTTACACTTTTTAAATTTTTATACGACCCCTTAGACATATTTGGTTAATCAGAAATTTTTTATTTTTAATACAACAAGATCATTAAAAAAACGCATAGTATCTTTAAAATCAAATGAATTATGATAAAGGAAAAAATCTGACTTATGCTACTTTTCGTACCATGTGAAAGGCTATTTCTTCAATGAAAATAGGGATAAACAAATTGACGATGGAAATTGTTTAGATCAAAAATACGTTAATATGTCTCAAATTTTTTTATCACAAATGCATCTACATAAAGCATTACACAGACAGAGATCATATAAAGCAGTGGTACTCCCTACGAGGTTGGGACATACTATAATTAAAATATGCATACATTGATAGAAGACCACTGATATAAAGGGACAAATTTCGTTACAAATAATAGAAATACAATTCACAAAACACAATTCACAAAGCATTCTCAAAATGCTTTCCTTCAACTCCAATACATAACTGAGCTCTTCTAATAATGTTTCTGTAAATATTTTGGAGTTCTTCACCACTAATATTGTTGCAAGCATCAATTATCTTTTGTTTAAAGTCAATTGAGTTTAGTAGACGAATATTATAAACTCGTTTTAGAAGACGACCCCATAAGTAAAAATCGAGAGGAGTTAAATCAGGGGATGTGTGGGGGGCATTCTGTGGCTTCTTTCAAACCAATTTACTGTTTATCAAAGTTTTCGTTGCGCCAGTTTGTCACAATTATAACCTGATGTGCTGACGCGCTATCTTATTACTAATACATGTTTTTAGAAGCGATAATGTTGTTGTCTCCATAAAATTCGTTACAGTACCGTGTAAAATAAGCTGCATGTATTTTTCAGCTGTAAGAGTCCCTTCATAAAACACAGGACCAATCAGTTTTCCATTCCAAATTCCGCACCATACAGACACAGAAAACTTTATCTGGTGATGTATTTCACAGACAAGAAAGGGTTTCGTATTATCCAAATAATGATCGTTGTGAGTATTGATTGCTCCATCTTCCGTAAAGAAACATTCATCATTCCGCAGAATGTTCTTAACAAAGTTCGAATTGATATTTTGTTGGATTAACAACCAGTTGCAGAATGCTACACGCCGGTCAAAATCGGAGGGATGAAGTGCTTGAAGTCTATGAATACAAAATGGATACCAATGGTATTTTCCAAGTGTTCGAACAATTGACATCCTAGGTAGCCCCAAAGTTTCGCTTGCTTTTCGAATGCTTGTTCGTGGGTTGAAAGAAAAATATGCGATGATGTCAGTTTCTTGGGCCTCTGTATACAGACGATTTCTTCAAGGGTCCTTCTTCCAGGTCTTGGATAAAATGAGCCGGTAGTTCTTAATATCCTCATCATCTATTAAACAAATGTTCGTGAAATTTTAGGCAAGTTTGGATATCGCCGTCCACAATCCCGAGCAGTTTCTGCAGTATTTTTATTACACAGAGCATAAATTATTGTTAATTCGAAAATCTCGTTATTTGTTAAAAATACTATAATGCACAACCAGTTACGTGTTCTTAATTCGTCAATTCAGAACTAAACATGCTGACGATTCACTGAATGATTTTTAATCGTCTTTATTTTGGTATAATATTAAAAAAAAGTTTAGTTGTATTGAATAGACAAAAGACTGGGAATAAATACTTAAATTAAAACATAAATCGTCCGCATTTCATTCTTCAGTTTTTTTAATTATTTTACTCTAAATATTTGAAACGGCTACATTAGAGTTAAAGAAAAGACAAAATCGTCTGTGAGTTCTATTCTTCGTTTTGAAAAATTATGTTAAATGTCGAAATCAAATACATACTTGTATTTATTTACTTATTTATTTTAATTGTTTCAAATAAAAAATGGCATGTCTCAATATGAAAAGTACTTAAGAATCCGTGATTGCATCGTGAGCCTACGCGGAATTCGCAAAAATGTCTCCTGTGTATTATTATCCAGTTTTATCTTTTTTGTGATATGTCACAAATTTACATTTCTAATTTGATATATGGTCCCCATTCACAATGTTCAATTTTCAATTAAATATAACTCGCTCAATTTTAAAGATACAGATAAGCGGTTTTTTACTGATCTTGTTCATTAAAAATAAAAAATTTCTGATTGACCGAATTTGGTCAATCAGAAATTTTTTATTTTTAATGCAACAAGATCATTAAAAAAAACCCGCATATCTGTATCTTTAAAATTGAGCGAGTTATATTTAATTGAA
Organism: Amaurobius ferox; assembly: GCA_951213105.1. Taxonomy (NCBI): domain Eukaryota; kingdom Metazoa; phylum Arthropoda; class Arachnida; order Araneae; family Amaurobiidae; genus Amaurobius; species Amaurobius ferox. Next base: position 70,088,623 of record OX578133.1, on the reverse strand, counting down.
AATTGAACATTGTGAATGGGGACCATATGTCAAATTAGAAATGTAAAGTTGTGACATATCGCAAAAAATATAAAACTGGATGATAATACATAGGATATCCAACCGCGTAGCGAGTACCACTGCTTTATATGATCTCTGTCTGTGTAATGCTTTATTTAGATGTATTTGTGATAAAAATTTTGACACATATTAAAGTATATTTGATCTAAATAATTTCCATTTCCAATTTGTTTATGATCCCTATTTTCACTGATGAAACAGCCTTTCACATGGTACGAAAAAGTGGCATAAGTCAGATTTTTTCTTTTATCATATTTTAATTGATTTTAAAGATACAGATATGCGACTTTTTTAATGATCCTGTTGCATTAAAAATAAAAATTTTCTGATTGACAAAATTTATCTAAGGAGGATCGTATAAAAATTTAAAAAGTGTAACTTTTTGAAAATTAATGGGTGGAGTATTTCATTAATGTAGTCTCATTTCCTACCTTACTTTCAACATTTTTGCAATTTACATTGCCCACTTATCTCCATCAGGTAAAGAATTAAATCGCGGTTCAATCTTTTTGAGACACCCTATATATATGTGACAATACTAAACAAATCAGATTATTAATATATCTGAAAATTATACAATCAGTTGAAGTAAAAGAATTTTCATAATGAAAAATGTATAAATTAGCTAACATACTGCTACTACAGCCACCTTGTGGAACCCCAGAGACTTGTAAGTATAATTTATTACCTTGAAAAATATAATTATTGAAAAGTACAAAGTGTAGGAGTTTAGGAAATTTTTTAATTTAGTATGAGTATATTGATTAGAAATAAATGCATTTTATAGAGTATATATATATATATATATAGCATTAAGACATATTCCTGTACGTATTTATCTTAAGAGCTTAAACTTTAAGGACTTATATAATAATGTTAATCTAAATAATCTGTATGATATTCTAATCGAAACATATGAGAGATACGATATGCAATCACACATTCAAATTAGTAAATACAAATATATTGTAAAGATAGTGCTATTCGAAAACATACTGTTTAAAGGCTTAAGTTTTTACAAACAAGTCCATGGAATTCCCACGGGGGGGGGGGAGGATGTTCGTCGATACTGGTTGACATTTACTTACATTGGCACGATTCAAAGTCACACCTTAACAACGAGTTAATATATATGAGATACGTTGACGATGTTATTGCGGGTGCAATGGACCCCAATTACCAATTCGACTTTACTTTTTATCCTGAAAATTTAAAACTGATCGAGACCATAGAAAGTGATCCAAAGGAGGTTAACTTCCTGGATCTAAATATTAGATACGACGACCATGATCATATTACATTTAATATATCCTGGGCAATGACAAACGGAAACAATTTGATATAAAGATCAATTACCTAATGCATTGGCATACCAATGTATATCGTAATATTTTCCGTAATGTTATTGTACAACATCTGAAAAGACATCAAAGAATAGTTACCAATGAGAAGGATAGAATAGATTGAGATGGATTTGTGATAATAAAAGCATTAAGCAAAAATACCCAATAGCCTTTATAAAACGTCAACTGGATGATTATTACAAAAATAAATGTTCAAGAATATATGAAATCTTGGGGGATTCTAATAACGAAATGGCAAAAAAAGACATAACGATTTGGTTCACAAGAATTTAATAACAACTACTTTCACTCAATGCGAAAGACGGAACGACTGGATGTTGTAACAGTGACATTTGGTGTATGGGTATGTGAACAGTGGTATATGGAATTTGACTGATTCAGAATACTAGAAGGGATAGATAGGTTCTTCTTTCTTATTGCTCATTGGGATTATATTAGGAATAGGTTTCATATCCTTTGATTTACTCCTTTGAGATTCAAGGTCTATTCTTTTGAGATGCATGCATTGGAGAAGTGCTATGGGAATTGTTGCCATACCGGGAGTGTGCCGCGGCCTAGCAGCATGCTGAAACCGGGGATTTAAGGGGTCACAATTCTCACTTAGGACTTTTTACCATTCAGCTAACTGACTTTTAATCTTTTTTATCATATAAATTAGCAACTATCCTATTAGAAGGTTCAATAATTAGATTTAAATCCAAAAAATTAACACTATTACTAATAGAGGCTTCATTAGAAATTAATTCCAAATTATCCGGATAGAAATATACAGCGTGTCCCAAAAGATTGAAACGCTCTTTAATTCTTTACCTGTTGGAGATAAGTGGGGAATGTAAATTTCAAAAATGTTGAAAGTAAGGTAGGAAATAAGACTACATTAATGAAATAGTCCTGCAGTTAATTTTCAGAAAGTTACACTTTTTAAATTTTTATACGACCCCTTAGACAAATTTAGTGAATCAGAATTTTTTTTATTTTTAATGCAACAAGATTATTAAAAAAACCCGCATACCTGTATCTTTAAAATCAACTGAAATATAATAAAGGAAAAAATCTAACTTATGCCACTTTTCCGTACCATGTGAAAGGCTGTTTTATCAGTGAAAATAGGGATCATAATCAAATTGACGATGAAAATTGTTTAGTTCAAAAATACGTTAATATGTGTCAAAATTTTTTATCACAAATGCATCTAAATAAAGCATTACACAGACAGAGATCATTTAAAGCAGTGGTACTCACTACGCAGTTGGGTATCCTATGTTTTATCATCCAGTTATATATTTTTTGTGATATGTCACAAATTTACATTTCTAATTTGATATATGGTCCCCATTCACAATGTTCAATTTTCAATTAAATATAACTCTCTCAATTTTAAAGATACCGTTGTGCGTGTTTTTTAATGATCTTGTTGCATTAAAAATAAAAATTTTCTGATTGACTAAATTTGTCTACGTGGGTAGTATAAAAATTTAAAAAGTGTAACTTTTTGAAAATTAATGGGAGGACTATTTCATTAACGTAGTTTTATTTCCTGCCTTATTTTCAACATTTGTGTAATTTACATTGCTTACCTTTCTCGAACAAGTAAAGATATGGCTGTGATGATAATTTTGTAATAGCGGGAACATAGATTTTAAAACTTCTTTTCAGGAGCATTAATTTAAAAATTTTATTAGAGTGTTTTAAATAACAATATTATTTGAAGTACATACTATAGGAATTTGCATATGATTGTGAATTTTAAGTTTCTTTCTAGTGTGTATACCGTACGAAGATGGGGTGTACTGTTAGTCAAGTATAAAATTTTATAACAATTGCATATCATCTTCTGCCTCTGGATTGACCTTAAAATTTCATAAAATTGAAAAAAATCGTCTGTTGATGAACAATGTAAGAGAAAAGTTATTTATTTTGTCTAATATTGGTTTGTAATAAAATTACAAAAGGATTGAATAAGCATATTTTATAGATACCACTCGCTTTGAGACCCTAACATATTTATTTAGTGTGAAAACTAAAATTCGGGAGAGTAATTTTCTATTTTTTTTATGTGAATTTCAGATTTTCTCATTAAATATGTTTTTAATAAAGTTTGATTGGTTCAAATAGGTCGCACTAAATGTATTCTATAGATTCCATACGTGATTTATACGTGATTTTAAGACATTATTTAGTACCCCTTCATCACCATTGTAAAATAATATTGGGCAAAAAAAAATTTCTCAGACATTTGTGACCCACAGACGATTTTCCTCAATTTTATGAAATTTTAAGGTCAATCCAAAGACAGAAGATGATATCCGGATGGTACAAAATTTATAAGTTTATAAGTGATTTTAATAAATCCCTTAACACCCTTTTAGCTCTATTTGAATACAATGGTAGACAAACAAAATTTCATTCACCCCATTCTAATGCACATGCGAATTTTATCAGTTGTATATGCTCATATAACATACGTATATCGCAACTCCATATATACAACTGACCATATTGGACATGGCTTATTACAGTTCCTTGCAATCACCGTAAAAAGTGGTATTGTCATTGTTAAACAGAAACCGATTATGGTGCAAATAGAAGCTAAGCTAACAATTTTACTTTTTCAACAATAAATGGTAATGTATAGGGGATTGGAATCGCGTCAAAAATCAGACGTGAGTTTACTAGAATCTACACATTTTGAGCAATCTGGAACCCCAAAAATATACTTTTAGCTTGACGACGTTCGTGTCTCAGTTTGTGCTATGTATGTATCCTGTCTTGCTGATAAACAAATTGTTGGTAGATAAGTCACTTGTGGGTTACCCTGGTGCTGATTAGATTTTGGTTCGATTCGGAAAAAAGAAACTACCTTTTCAGCGAAATGGCCCGCACAAGTTGTCAAATTCGAATGGGCTATGAATCCCATTGAGTATGCGTGATATGCACGGGGAAAACGAAGTGAAGTGCATCTCCATGGTCAGCCTCCATGAAATGATCATTCGTGCTAGAAACAGTTCTACTTCAGGAGCATTTTTTTTTGCCCCCACAACTCATAGAAAACCTCATAGAAAGCTTAAAAATTCGATGTGAGGCTTTCGTGACTGCAAGAAGTGTCCACATCCTTAAATCATGCTTATGTACCAGATTTGTTTTTATTTTTTCTACGGAAAACATAATTCAAGTTTTGATATGTTTTTTAAAGTGTATAATCGTTACATAAATATCTGTTTTACTTTTGTTTCTCAGTTGTATTTGCATTAATTTATTTTTCCCGCATACCAAGTTTCGCTATATTCCAACTTTTCGTTCGTGATTTCTATAACGATTATGCTTAAAGTTTGGACACCAGTTTGGATATTTTGAGAGCTAAATATTTATGATATTTGAGATATATGAGATATGTGAGATATACCAATGTAACGTACACCAATGTATGTTAGTATGTTTTAGATATTTTGAATAACGTACACCAATGTATGTTTTAGATATTTTGAAAGCTAAACATTTTTTATATTTATGAGCTATCTTATATATTTGCTCTGAAATAGTAATATACGAAACTGGATCTTTCTCAAATTTTGATTAATACGTAGTGAGTATAAATACTTTATGCTGATTATATATAATAATTAACACCTTTATGCCATTCGCAATGTTTATTTAAATTCCTATTCAAATTAATTTTACCAGAATATTACCTGAATTAAATAATAATTACAGTTCAGTTACTATGTGATTTAGCTATTTTTAGAGCTAAGTTGTGGGGGATTCTATTATTCATTTTTATTGTATGATAATTTTTCTTTTCATTAGGTTAATTTATGTACGAAACGCCTCAACTCTGTTTTCGAGAATCACGTACTCACGACCAGCCAGGACTATAAGAGAGGCAAACGTTAGACATAAGGTATAGTATTCGTATTGGTATCCGTGCAAGATGCAAGTGTGAATCACCGTCGTTCAGCTTCGGCTTTTATCTGTATATCGAGAGTGCGCGGGTGTGGTGGTGGTTCTGTTCATTACTGAAAGTACGCAGCGAAGTGATTGCCTCTACAAGATTGTGAGTATAGATATATATGGTTTAATAGTTGATTAGTAGTTCTAATTCAGTTCAGTAAGAAAATGTTAAGGTTTAGTCTCGGTATAGATATGGTAGTGCTAGCTTTGTAAATATTCTGTGTATGTAATTGTATTTTGAGTTGTCAGCGAAGTTAGATGGAATAAAGTATGTGTTTGCTAATGTTGTAGATCATTCATCGATTCTAGTCAGTAGATTTAAGATTGAAGTGAGTACACTGGTGAATAAACGGTATGATTTGGGGAATAGATACCGTAAAGGTTACTTTAAAATGGCACCCCCAGAGTAGAAACCTTTACAAAGAATAAACGATCTTAAGCACTTGTTACAGTAATTTGCAAACAGTAATACACAAACAGTTATATACAAACCCGGAATTTTCTAAACTTTCATTAATAAGAAATATATAATTCTTACTCACGATAGAAAACATTATTGAATTAGGCATTATGTCCTAATTGAATGTACAATGTTTATTCACATTTATATTCAAATAATTTATACACTAAATACTCACAAATGATTAATCATAAATATTTTCATTGGTGTACACATGTGTTTCCCAAACTTGCAACGATTGCGTACCCCTTATAAGATTTAATCTCATCCATGTACCCCAGTCGAAAAGTTTTTGCAATTTTTTGGCAATTTTTGGGGTAGATTTCGCAAAAGGAAAGGCATATTTTTTCTTTCTGAATCGTACGAAAATCTATTCATCACCAGAGTATCCCACAGGTGACACTTCTACCAAATTTGGTGAATTAGATTTTCGGATAGAGTTGATACATACTTTTTTGGGGCCATTTCGCAAAACAGGCAGGTTTTTCTTTTCAGAATCGTAGCAAAATGTAATCAGCACTAAGGCAATCTACCAAAGGTACCTATAAGTAAGACTTATATACCAAATTCTGTAAAATTTGATCAGTTAGTTCTTTAATTGGAGTGTATACATACGTTGCACAGATAGATACACACAGGGACGTTACACTAAATTTTTCGTGTTCTAGGGTGCTCGAAACATGTAGCTCCATCAAAAACTCGAATTACAATTTTCGGCACAATGTCATTACTTTCCCTATACATTGTCATGTATTGTAGGGAAATTAAAAATCTGATGTGGGCGGCACACGACTTTCACTACAGACTCAGATTCATTTTATTCTTTTATTTCATGATGCATTATATTTAGTTTAATTGCAGAAAATACCATAGGTATTTTTCTGACGTTATATCCAATTTGCATATTTACTGTATCTTCATTTTACTTGGCAAATTTATTTGGCAATTTGAAGTCTTCAACTCCTCAAAATTCGTAAAATCTTAATATCTCTAGAACCCGTTCTTCCTAGAGTCATGGGGTCAATCTTATTTATTTTGTTGTCAATGCTTACATAAAAATCAAGTAGTTTTAGTATATTTCAATAGTTTTAGTCCTTTATTTCAGATTTTCAGGATCTTTGAGGGACATTTCGCAAAAAAAAGCGTCGGTTATATTTTCCCGAATTATACCAAAATGTAATAAGCATCAAGATAAACCTCAAGGAGCTTAACTACTAAAATTTAGGAAATTTCATAGAATAGTTTTTAACTGCAATGAAAAAAGTCTTCAGTTCCCCAAACTTAAAGAAAATTGAAACATCTAGAAAATGGTCCGTCTTAGAGAAATGGGGTTTCTTTTCATCATCGAAAATTACGTATAAAGCAATCACGTTTAAATAATAGAATACTTTATTATTTGCAGATTGTATTAGTAGAAGATTACCCATATTGCACTATATGAGTTTCAAAAATACTTTCCAAAATAAAATAGATGACGCAATAAATTTAAACTATCAATAATCCCCGTGATCTTTAAACCTGGAGGCCGTAATTCATTCCAATATGTGTCAAAATAATAACGCTAAAATTGCATGCGGAGATATAATCGTTCGACTTATATTATCGTGGATTAGAAGATATACCCGTGTATTAGTAGAAGATAGACCGTACTACAAAATATGAAGTTAAAGAAAATTGCCCAAATAAAACAGATAAAGTAATAAATTGAAAATATCAGTAATTCCCGTAATTTTGAAATCTAAAGGCCGTAATTCATATAATCCAGTCAAAAATACAATTTTTGTAAAATTTATTATATATATATATATATATATATATATATATATTTCTTTATTATTTAAATTGGAAAAGATTTAATAAAAAGCGTCTGCCGCATAAACGCATTGGATTTAAATCCGCTGCTAAGCAAGATGATATAATTATCTTCAAATAAATTTGCGGAAAATGTCGTCTGTATAATACTATGTCTATGGAAAGTTCAATTGTGCATTTTTTATTGATATCTAAACAACCCATGGTCTTAAAACCTCGAAACATGAACTAAATTTTAAGTGAGGCTATTCCAGACTACCCACGAAATTTTATGAAATTATTCTGTGATGATGAAACAAATATGCAGACAGAAAGATTGACTGATATTCAATTTTATGTATATAGATTACACACTGTTTTATGAATTATAAATATTTTTCAAACCGAGTTTCTATATGACTATATACGTATGTCTCGCGTCTTCCAAAACTAATATTTGGCTTAGAACCTCACGTTTTTTTTCTTTTTTCTCAATGCATCTAACTATTTGATAAATTGTATAAAAATGTCAAAAGTTTGAAATATTAAATAGGTTTCTAATATTTGCAAGAAAACTTGCAAGAAAATTTGCAAAAATACCTCCAAATAGACAAAAACTGTGCATCCAAAAAATATCATCTGTTAGTTTATAGCTTAGAGTCTTGTCCTATTTTAACAAAAGCTAAATAGGTAGAAAATTACAAATAGCAGTCGAAAATTAAAAAAAACATCAGTCGATTTTTATGCATATTTTGAAAGATAGACAAATTATGGTTGCAGGCTAGGACAAGATATAGTTCCTATGGTTTCACATGCGAAATTCATTCAATTAACTGAGTAATGTTATAAATATTATTAACTCAACTGACGCTTATTCAGCTGTTCGCATATTAAATCCCAGGCACAATTATTCGCCATTATTCGTGCCAACTATTCTTGCTAGTTGACTTACATTTGTTTAATTGGGGAAAAATTAAAATTTGTGTAATTATAAATATTTTTGCCACAGTAATATAATGCATTAAAGATTATACAAAAGTGTCAAGGACCCCTTGAAATTTTTTAAGTACCCCCAGGGTAGTATTTTTAAATGTACCCCAGCTTGGTAAATAATGCTGTACCCAATAGAGTGTGAATATTTATAGCTGCAAAAAATTTTTTTTTCAAAGATGCAAAATATATTTCCGAATTTTTGCCACAAGGACAGACAATATGCATCAAAATGCCCTTATATTTATTCATACCTACGTCTATGTACGTATACGCATATGTTAATGTTTGAGGCAGAAATATTCGCATATATCAAGAGTAGATGCGGGCGTCTATGAGTTCTTGCACGCCTCTCGCTATGTCTATGACAGATGAAGTCTATTCAGCAATTCTAATCAAATCGATCTGGAGCCTACAAACTTGCAAGGTATAAGCAAACATATTTAGTTTTCTTTTCACTGATATATATACATACAGAATGAAAAACGTCCGGATTGCAAATCCTTTCACCGACTTCAGTTGCATCTGTTTATTTGACAACAGACTTTTTGTAGTATGTACTTTATTTTTTTACATTTTATCTGTATATTGTCGTTTTCTCTTATTTCACTGGAGATTTTATAAGCTCCTTCTTCGGAATCGATTTTTGTTTTTCCCCGAAAGTTTGTTCAGGCCTGAGACTGAGAGCTATTTGATTTAGATTTCTCTTCATATATCTTTCCGGAACTCTAGAAAAGAAAGCATTCTTATATTATTTTTAAAAGAAATCTACTTCAGAAAAATGCATTTGTTCCATATATGTACTTTTTTCCTTAATAAGGAACAATATTTCGATATCTTACATAATAAAAGAAGGCGTTTGTGTGTGTGTATGTCATCTATAACGAAAAATTGAAGCGGCAGGCAGCAGCGAAATTTCCTTCTAAGGTACTTCAGCTCCTTGTACGATGCTCCTCGTTGATATATATTTTTGAATAGAATTAGTTTAAAAGTTAAAGTCAAAACTCCGTCAAAACTTCAACAGAAAATGCAATTTTATTTCGGATAGTCGATAAAATGATAGATATCTGTCAAAGAGCAAAAACTGCTACTTATCTAACGAAGTGAATTTTATTTATCGGTTTCCTAACTTTACGAATTTAAAATGTATAGTTTTATTTTTTTAATATGGCATTAAAAATTATCATTATGAGTATAGTACTAAAATTTGACTCCAATCGGATGAAACCTGGCTGAGATAACAACTACTTTTTAACACTTTCCAACATAGTTGTAAAGTGTTAATGATTTTGTTCATTCTGTCTGTCTGCCTGTCCGTTCACACGATAACTGCCGCAAAAATAACTTTATCAGAATGAAATGTTAGTATGTTGTTGAGATGGTCTGTGGGACATATGGGAATGTAAAAGAATAATATCATCCAATTAGTTTTAGATTAAACCCGGGTTGAAAAAATGAAATACATTGAACCTTATGGTACTTAATTTTTCCAACCTTTTTAAGCGGAGTTAAAATTCACAAATTGCTTTGAAAATTTTAGAAAATATTCAAATTATCAAGTAAAATGTGTAATAATATGCCATCAAAATATGTAATATATATATATATATATATATATATATATATATATATATGGCATCCAAATATGTAATATGTATTTCATCAAAATATGCAATTTTTAAAGCAAAATTATTTAGCTCTGGAGTCTGGAATATAAGTGCTATAAATGAAATATTTATTGAATTTTTTAGATATTGAAGTAGACAATTTTGTAGCATTGCCTTTTTTGATGAAATTTTAAGCTTCCAAGTAAAATAAATTATTGTAGTACTGTGGTAATTTAAAAAATATCACTGCTCAATGTATTGCATTTCAGAGATATTTAAATAAAATTGCATTTCAGTTGAAAAGTGTTCCATAATGAATGTGTTGTACATGATTAAACTTTCTTGTTTATTTTTCTTCTGCTGGTAAAGTAACTTATTTCCTTCCCTGGGACTTCATTCATTTTTGTTTATTTTAAGCAATCCAAAAGTGTAACTTTTTGAACATCTTTTTCTAATTTCGCGAATTTAAAAGATATATATATATATATATATATATATTGTATCATATTACCAACGATCGGCTAATCATATATTTGCAATCATGACTGGCGATTTTATTTAGATAGTAACAAAAGAGCTTATTTTGAGGGTATTATGCCAGCGTTGTATACTTGGTATGGTTGCGCATGGAAAATCGGAGGGTGGGATTTATTTTATTTCAAAACAGGCTAATTGGAAATTGAATGGTGCTATCTGTATCTGTATTGTTTAAATGGTGAGCACTTATTTAGGATCCGGGCAATGGCGAATAATTTGTTCCAGTATGCATAAATAATGCTCCATGCAAATCGACTTTTTCCAAAGATAGTATTTCCAGAATTTTAAATTTTCAAACAACTACGAAAATACTAGCTATGCATGTTATTAATAAAATGGAATAAAATTATGTCATTCCTGAGAATGTAATTTTGAACGAAATATATTTATAAAATACACATAAAAATTATGCTTCCCGGCCACTCAAATTCCTGCTGTAAGCCTTAGGGCCAGCCGAGTGGTCTGGGCCTTCAACATAAAAAGTATGAAAATAAAAACTAAAAACTAAAATGGACTTATCAGGCTTTGAAAATAAATCACTTTTCATCAGGTCACAAATCATCAAGTCACTTCTCAAAAATGAATGTTTGCCACATCGACACACGCATACCCTTAGAGAATCCAAATTTGCTATTACATAAAAAAATTCCTTTTTTAAAAGAAAAATAATTTCAAATAAATGAAAGTCATACTTTCAGCTAATCTAAATTTATTTTGGAAAAAAAAATCATATTTATTCTGCCAGAGCGTTATTAGTCGCACTGCTGTACTTATAGATAATTCGCATCGCTATAACTATCGGTATTGCCCATCGCTATAGAAATGTTATTATTCAGGCCTTGTTTCATTGATGAACGCAAATACCTTTTTTTAATAATCAGTAGAAAAACAATAAAAACATATAGGCACGTTACCTTTTGAAAATGAACTAACCAATTAATTATGTTCAACTTTTGTAAATGAAAAGCATGTTTAGCAGCAGCAACAAATTCTTCTCTACTTAGTCAAAATGTAGTTGTCATCATAAATAAACGAAATATTTAACGATATTCCTTTTCAATATCGAAATTACCGTTATCAGAATTAGACTTTATCAGACTTTAACAACACTAAAGTTTATTTAGAAAAATATATGATGTAAGCAGCACATGGCTTACCCTACATAATGCAATGATTGCAGTCCTTTCACAGCTACAAGATACATGATAGTGTACAAGTTAAAATCCACAGAACAATTATTTTGTCACTGAATTGACACAACGCAAATTGAAACAGGAAGCGTTATGCAACTTATGAGTTAAAAAAAACTTATTCATATTCACGTGCATAATCTTCATCAAAATGCAAGTAACTGTTAATGAATATACCGTGAAACGAATGACTATTGACGAATTCTTGGGAGACAATATACAAAACTAGTACATACAAAATCTTCTCTCTTGAATGGAATGAAATAGATCCATGAATCCATGAGAATGGTGCTGACAAACGTGTTGCATAGTATTGTATTTGGAAAGTGAATCTATTTGATGATACTTACTACTTATTTTCAATTTTCAATTTTATGCAATTTTTCTTTATACATTTATTAGGAAAATGTGCAATATATCAAGAACAATTCAATCTGAAACTGATGTCATTCGTTTTGTTATAAAAATGTCTCTCTCCCTCCTATATATGTCTCTCTCCCTCTACCTCTCTCTACTTCTCTCCCTCCCTCTACCTCTCTCTACTTCTCTCCCTCCCTCTACCTCTCTCTACTTCTCTCCCTCACTCTCTCTATCCCTCTCTCTCCCCCTATCAATCCCCTTTCTCTCTATTCCTCTCTCTCTATCCCTCTCTCTCTATCCCTCTTTCTCTATCCCTCTCTCTCTCTCACACACACACACACACGTATTCCAACATTACGTCAAAAGCCTTCGATTCCAGTTCAGGGATGCTTAAAACGTGATCTTCCGTGAAAAACTCGTATTCGAATTTTCGACCTAGTCACGATATTTTCGCTATACATTTTACGGTATATACTATTTAGGGAACGTACAAATGAAGAAAACTGTTCACTAGAGACATAGGGTTCTGCGGAAAATATATAAGTAAAATCCTGATGAAGGCAATTAGTTTTTTTAACTTAGTTCCAAGGTCAGTAATGCAGCTACTAACGTTCCCATATGATTAACACAAAAAACGAATAGTCTGTATTGAAGCCGTTTTTCTAGTGACGTCTGAAAAGGTTAACACATTTTTCCAGTGACATAAATATTCATGTAGCATAGATAAAAATATTATATAATCATCCCTTATCTACAGGTTTAGTGAAATCCTGCGTAAAGGGAACCTTTTCAAAATCTAGACTAAATTCTAATTTTCGTTCTGCTGAAAAGCACACAATAGAAGTTCCAACGTTTAGGCAAATTGCATATAGACACAAAGATGAAATTAAAAGAACATATTAATTAAACCAAATTAAACAGTGTCTTGTAAATAAATAAACTTCAAATAAATAAACTTTAAGCTTACACATTGTATCAAGAATCGAAATTAAATATAAACACATTCATGTATTTATTAGTCATAATAACCGATCTACCTACGTGGAACTCAGCAGTAAAGTGCTATATTACTTCCAAAGCAATTGCCTAGGACTCACGTGAACCGTTCACTACATATTGTGCACATTTCACATGCACAATACCAAATCAAACAACTGTTGACACCCTGGCAGCTGGGTATATATCGAAGACTCTCCCACACAACCACACAAATGGGACTCTTTCTAAGAATTGCAACTGCCGAAATTTTGATTCCATGCCAAAAGAGAATCCTCATGCTTATCAGAACGGCGCTATGATTGACCACTCACCTGAAGATCTGATAGGTTATTAGTTTGCAGTGAAATCGCAATTTAATACAAATGAGGGAACAATAATAAATATGTTATTGTGATCTCACAGGTTCTTAGTTTTCTCTCCTAGAAAAATCCTTATGCACACAAATAACTTTTAAACAGAGGTCCATGAATGTACCCGTATGTTTTAGGTCCATATATAGTAAAGTCACTATGCCTCATCAAGTAAAAGGGATTGATATGTCTCTAGAGGAGAATGTTCAAACTTAGACTAACGAACTCGACAACACAGCAACATATAAGGAAAATACTGTTATAAAGTTCTTTAGCATTGTCTAATTAGTAGGAATCCACACAGTGAATGACTGAAACACGTATACGGAAGGCAATAAATACCTGTCAAAAAGTTGTATTTTCCAGATATCTAACATGGTGACATCTTCAATACTTGTCGAAGTATGCGGTCATATTCTTTCTCGAATTCAAATGTTTTTTATGGAGGGCATTTTAAATAGTCTCTAAAATCGATTTTTATTCATATAAGTGGACTGTGGTAATAGGACAACAATTATCAAACAACCATATTCTGCCAAACAAATGCTCTCTCTCTCTCTCTCTCTCTAACAGTTTTATCGTCAATTCCTACCAATTATACAATGTTCTACAGCTTTGTAATTAGCCTTCTTTGTTTATCTCATTTTGTTGCTGAATTTGTTATCATAATTTTTAAAATTCTCCGCTTGGGGCGCTGCAAACAATTTAACCCTAACATGTACACTCATTGACCTTTCCTTAAAAAGTTATTAGAGTGTTTGCTTAAAACCTTTCCTAGAAACTTGTATTGGCTGTATTCTGTATATAATGTTAATATAAAAAGAAGCTTATTGGAAAATCGAAAATACACAAGAACCAAAAACATTTTTTTAATTCCGTTTTAAGATGGAACAGACTTCGATTCCCTCTGGAGGTCAGGTAATTTTATATCGATTTACTCAGGGAGAAACAGTGAAGGAATCTTACTTGGATTTTAGCCAGCTGGCCAAAAGATATTTTTCCAGAAAATTTTGAAGTCAAGGACGCATAATGAAATTAAATATTTCACCAAATTACATATTGTTGAGTTAAATCTTTGTGAAATAATGGTTTAGGGTATATCGACAATAAAGGCTACAATAGTTGTATATTTATGATGTTCCTCCAAGTGGAAATTTTATATTTCAATTTATACTAAGCTCATTTAGGCTGGAGTCCAATTTTAATGCTATTTTATGTAAACCATGTAGATTACTCAAAAACATGATCCACTTCTTATATTACTCGCCTTCTAATCATACAGTTTCAATATTTAGCTACAAATTGATGGATTTTGCTAGTTATAGCACACATCAACACCATATCTCCACCTTTATTAAATTGGCTTGAATGAAAATTTTTAAGATATAGCATGTGTTTTTAACACTTAAACGAATTTAATACTATACTGCTCAAAACAATTAGGGGATATTTTGATTTTGGAAATAAACTGCGGATGAAAAAAGTTTTGTTGACTGATCCATAAGTTTTGTAAGATATTAGAAAAGAAACTTACGCACAGAACAAGAAATAATTAAATTTTATTCTTGTTTTTTGACTGAAAACAAAAAAGTACAAAAAATGGGATTTCTCAGATAAAATTGAGTTTTAAATCAATGATATTACCAAGGAGGGACTAGGGTATTTTCTCCAATTCCTGTAGAAGGGTAGTTTCCAGCTGCTGAACTGATTCTGGGAGTTATAAGCTACCAGCAACCCTTCTAGAATGTCTCAAACATGTTCGATTGGGTTCATGTCTGTGGAACATGGTGGCCAATCCATTCGAAGAATTCCTACGCGAAAAGGAAGTCGCCTACTAGCCGAACGTGATGTGACCTAGCTTTAGAATCCATGATAATAAATTCATCTCCGATTGCTGCAGCATAAGATATCACAAAAGGTTTGAGGATATCATTCCTATATATCTGAGCTGTCAGTGATCTATCTTTGATGATGTCAGTTCGGTACTTCCATTAATAGAGATACCGGCCCAAGCCATCTCTCCGCCTCCTTCAAATCGGCCACTTCCATTCACAAATGCAGGATAATTCCGATTGCCAGGTTCTTTTCAAATGATAATTCGCCTATTGTCAGATTGTACACTAAATCGGGACTCGTCTGAGAGAACATTGCTCCATTTATTTCGTCTCCATATAAGATGCTCTTGTGTCCATCGTCTGCTGTTAACACGATGGCCCGCTGTTAAAGAAACACCAGTCATAGGTCTGAGAGCATACAAACCAAAACGATGGGGTCGGTTTCGAACAGTTTGCGTTGAAACGCTGACGCCAGTAGCCTTCCGAAGGTACTGTTTCAAAAGAGTGGCGTTCATACTGTGATTTCGTCTGGTCGTTATTGTAAATACCAGACCTCATTTCGTATTTTTGCATGTCTACGACCTTGTCCTGGTCCTTGGCTAACATTTCCAATTTCCAAAAACAGATTCCATAGTCTGGAAATGACATTTTGGGACACTACGAGGGCTTCTGCTACAACGGGTTGCATTTGGGCCGCCTCCAAACGACCGATTCGGCTACTCTATGTTGTTAATACATCGTATTCACTGCTGCGAAGCATTCAACGAATGTCAATTGTTTCTAATCTCATCCTACATAAATAATGTTGCGGATAAATTTTCAGTCATTATTGCTATAAAACAAGTCGATTATAATGGCTTTTTCATACCGAACTCACAATATCCTCTATTTGTTTTGATCAGCGTATGAAATACAGGTAAATTAAAATGCATGTGTTATTATAAACTTAAGTCATAATAGTTAATGACTTTAGAAGAATATGAACTAAATATTGTATTACGAATTAAGATATATATATATATATATATATATATTTATGTGTGTGTGTGTGTGTTGTAAGTATTTAAATTGCGTGTAATATAGCCATAAATTTGTGACTCATCCGCTATCAAATTAAGATAGCGTATGAAGAGCACATGAAAATAATTTGTTTCTGTAATGTGCATGAGAAAACCACGGTTATAGATAAAACAGGTACTAAAGTCCTTATTTCCTGTTTTACATACATATATTAAATGGCCAAGTGAATGTAATGAGCTGTAATACTTCAAGCAGAAATAGCTACGACTGGAGTTACTTTAACAGCACCCAAAAACAATTAGGACCAAATTTCACATACAATTGATAACCAAATATAAAGTGTTTCCGAGACGATGGACGTTTTCAAGGGTCATCCGTGGTTCGGAGATACTGAAGACCTACGTTTCTGTCTGCATACTGCAATAACTATTACAGATATATACACTATATGATCAAAAGTATCCGGACACTTTGGATGTTAGAAAGTTTTTCGAATTTCTAAACAAATACTTGGCGAAGTGTTCTGTAACTTTGGTGATATGAAGAACACGCTTGAACGCACACTTTCAAGTAAAGTTTCGGTGACTTGTGCATTTAGGGGACCAGCAAGATATTGAAAAAGGGGGGAAATATATTTGATCACCCTGTATCACAAAAAGATGGAAATGATTTGTAACTTTCACAAAATAGTTAACTAGCTTTGTTCAATGTGTATAAGCATTTTCGTGAAACAAAAACGTATATTCATGAAAATATAAACGTTTCTTAAAAAAAAAACAAATTTTGTTACAAGTTTTTTGCTTGCAACATCCATAGGTTTCAATCAAATTTCACGAAACTTACATCACATTTGTCAACGTCCACACACACACACACACACACACACACACACACACACACACAAGAAAAACATTGTACTTCAATTGAAAATTAAAGCATTGAATATACGATGAGATATAAGCATTTGAAGAAACTAAGTTTTCACTGCGATGGCGCGAAACATAGCAATAATCTCCTTTTATGATTTTGTATTGAATACTGTAAGGCAACTTCTATAAAACATCCACTAGAATATCGTGAAAATTCACAAAAATATCGACGATATAGGGATCAGTTTTTCTCCGACTCTCTGAAAGTACCTGGATGATAAGGTGATTTTCACAAATTGACATTTTACAAATTCATCAGGCACTCTATTCTGAAATTGAACTAGTTCAATTTTATGCAAATTTTATGCTAGTGACGTCAAATTTCTAGCTCTCAGACAAGTATAAAAGAAATCAGACGAGTTAACAAATTTAATTTCAAAGCCAGAAAAGTAAAATCGGAGGAAAACGCCAGTTAATGAGTTTGAACGTGGTGAAGTAATCGGTTGTTACTGCTGTGGAAAATCTGTTCGTGAGATTTCTGTCAAGTTACGAGTGGCCCGTTCCACCGTAAATGATGTCATCGTGAAGTAGAAACGTACAGCTGCTACAACTGTGCATACACGTCTGTGCATACAACTGTGCATACATCTGCGGAGCGTTTGACAGCCTAAATTGGAATGTTCTCCCCTCAACCCTAGAAAATATTAACCTTCCCCTGGCATATCGCTCTTTCATTTTTTCCTACCTTTCATCTCGCACGGTAACTTTTTTCGATAAAAATTTGAACCTCTCTAAAACAATTTCCATGGGTGCTCCCCAGGGTTCGGTTATCTCTCCGATCTTGTGGAGCATTTACTTCAACAAGACTTTAACGCTCAATAATGACTTATACTACTTGCAGGCCTTCGCAGATGACTTGGCCGTGGTAACTACTGGTAGCGAAATAAGAGTTCTTACGGAGAACACCACCCATGTTCTCTCTTTGCTCTCCAACTGTCTTTCCTCCCTTAAACTTACAATTTCTCACAGTAAATCTAATTGTATTATCATCAATAAATACAAATCAAAACGCAAATATAATCGTTGCATTAGGCTGGAGGGTAAACCTTTAAAAATTACTAAAACTTTAAAATATCCAGGAATTATTATAGATAACAATCTAAAATGGAGCCCTCATATTTATTTCCTTAAAGAAAAATGCTTCAAGTTGCCTTCAACCTTTGGAAAGATATCTGGAAACAACTGGGGGGTCAACAAAACTTTCCTTAAAATCTGGCACCTTGTTGTCATCGAAAAGATAATCACTTATGGTTCGGGGGTCTGGGGCAAAAATTTAACGCGGGACCAAACTTCAAAACTTATATCACTTCAAAGAAATTTTCTCCTAAAAATTTCCACAGGCTTTAGGACAACTTCCAGTATATCACTCTACTCACTTACGGGTATTCCCCCGGTTCATTTGGTCATCAAAACCTTATATAATAAATTTCAATTTTGGCGAAACAGAATTAACTTTTTCCCTGACTCTCTCCTTCCCCCCCCCCCGGATCAATTTGACACTAACTGTTCCCTCTCTAGTATCCCTCCCCCTCTCCGGATTATTAAATTCCCTTCCGTTAAACCTTCAAATTTTTCAAATTACAATATTTTTACGGACGGCTCCAAAATTGATAATCAAACGGGTCTTTCTGTGTGCATCTTTAATCATGACCAGCTCATCGACACCCTTTCTTTTAGGCTCCAAGCTGGGAACACTGTTTTTCAGGCTGAACTCGAAGCCATTAATCAGGCCATCCTCTGGGCCTCTAAATACAACTACAAAATTAACATTTTTTCGGACAGTAAATCTTCAATTCTTGCATTTCAGTCGATTAAAAATAAGTCAAAATTTTTGTCAAATATTAAATCTTCAGCTTACTCTTCAAAATCTTTAATAAATCTCTCATGGGTCAAGGCCCACTCAAACATCCAGGGTAACGAGGTCGCCGACCTTGCTGCCAAAGAAGCTACGGTTTCTGGTTCTCCCCTTGTTATCCCCTTTCCTTACTCCTGTTTAACCTTTTATTGTAAATCCTTCCTCCTCGAACGTTGGCAACTCTACTTGAACGATTATATCTCACCTCGGACCCATGACCCAGCTCGAATTTTAAATTATTTACCTAAAGTTAACCCCAACCTTCAAATCTATAATAAATATCTGATTTACTTTTTAACTGGTCATGGGCCATTCTTAGACTATCTACATTTTTTTAAATTTAAAAAATCCCCCAACTGCCCCTGTAACTCTTTTGGAGATGTGGACTATTTTACCTTTTCCTGCCCTTTTACTTTAAAATTTCATCTTGTCCGTCCCCCTGACCATCTCCGGGCGACCTGGTTATCTGGAGTTAGAACCATTCCAACTCTTATAAACAAACTGAAAAACTGTGTTCTTATTGCTCGTGAAATCTCTAACCAGGTTCGGTGACATTCTGTGCGCCCACTGCTTTTAATTTTTGCGGTCAATGTCCTCTCCTTGTTCCAGAGGTTTGTATCTTTTGTATATTTCACAGTAAATATTTTGTTTTAATATATAAATGTATTGTAAATAATATCTACTTGTGTAACTGTTCAATCCTGATAGCTCCCGACCCCTTGGGTCTTTTGGCGTGTATTCATGCCTATCATTTTACCACTTATGTTTTTCGGGGTTATGCTTTCCCCGCTCTTCACTATATACTTTATGTTGGTATTGTCATTGTTTTCGGTCTGTCATTTTGTGTTTTTATGTTACTTCATGTCAATAGAAATTGTCTTGTCGCTACAGCACTCAATCATTGTGATGTGATCCAACTCTATATGTAACAACGTAACTACTGTCAACAACTCAAGATGTCTTGTCGCTGCTCTATTTGTAAACAATATATTGTATTCCTGTAATTATCATGTAATGTAAATTTTAAAAGATTTTAATAAACTTCTGGTATACTATGGGCAGCTCGTAGGTGTCTGTGGAGGGCGGTTTCCGCTATCTCCCTTCCCGGCCACACACATTGTTACCGGAAACCCTTGGGTTGGTCGTGTGGTCTGGGCCTTCAACGGTCTGGGCCTTCAACTGTGCATACACGATCTGGTCGACCATTCCATCAAGTAGAAATCGACCGCAGAGTACCGAAGAGAGTTATGAAAGCGAACCGCATGCAATCGGGGAAAATAGTTGGTTCGGAATTACAGGAAGCCTCTGGATGCAACGTCAGCACAATGACAGTTCGTCGGGAGCTGCGAAGTCTTAGTTTTCATGGGCGAGTAGCTGCATATAAACCAAGCATTACCGCAACCAATGCCAAGCTTCGCTTACAATGGTGCAAAGCGCTCAAAAAATGGGGCCTTCAGCAATAGCGTCAAGTGTTATGGAGCGATGAATCAAGGTACACTGTCTAGCAATCTGATGGTAGAGTCTGAGTGTAGAGAATGTCAGGTGAACGCCTTTTACGTGATTGTATTGTGCTGCAAGTTACGTTTAGGGGTGGAAGTATAATGCTTTGGGGTTGTTTCTCATTGTTCGAGCTTAGCTCCCTTATTACTGTGAAGGGAACTATGAAGACGGAAGGATATCTCGACATGTTGGACAATTCCATGCTGCCTGCATTATGGCAAGAGTTTGGAGTAGGTCCATCTGTGTTTCAACAAGATTGTGCTCCTGACCACAAAGCACGGACTGTGCAGAGCTAGTTTGCTGACATGGATGTTGAGGAATTGGACTGGCCTGCTCCCAGCCCATACCTCACTTCCATAGAAAACCTATGGGGTGAATTGGAACGTCGACTGCGAGCTAGGCTAAAACGGTCCACATCGGCGGCAGAGCTGACTAGTAGTCTTAAAAAATGGGATGCAATGCCTGCTGCAACATTCCAGAAACTAATGAATAGCCTCCCTGATAGAGTGGCAGCCATCATTGCAGCAAAAGGTGGGCCCACTTCATACTAAATTGTGACTTTTCTGAAGGAGAAGGAAAACATACAGTTGTCCGGATAGTTTTTATCAGAACGTGTATATGTATTTAGTATATTAGTTAATTGTATTTACTATGATTTACGATTTAAAATGCCAATTTGTGGAAACCCCCTTATCATCCAGGTACTTTCAGAGTCAGAGAAAAATTGATCACTCTATCATCGATATCTTTGTGAATTTTCACGATATTCCAATGGATTTTTTTTATAGAAATTGCCTTACAGTATTCACTACAAAATCATGAAAGAAACCTATTGCTATGTTTTACGCCTGCGCGGCAAAAACTTAGTTTCTTCAAATGCTTGTATTTCATCGTATATTCAATACTTTAATTTTTAAATGAAGTATAATGTTTTTCTTTGACGTCGACAAATGTTTTGTAAGTTTCTTCGCGAATTTGATTGAAACCTATGGATCTTGTAAGCAAAAAACATGTAACACAATTTGTTTTGTTTTTTAAGAAACGTTTATATCCTCATGAATATAAGTTTTTGTTTTACGAAAATGCTTATACACATTGAACAAAGCTAGTTAACTATTTTGTGAAAGTTACAAATCATTTCCAGCTTTTTATGATACAAGCTGATCAAATATATTTTCCTCCTCTTTCAATATCTTGGTGGTCCCCTACATGCACAAGTCACCGAAACTTTACTGGATAGTGTGCGGTCTAGCATGTTTTTCACATCGCGAAAGTTACATATATATATATTAATATATATATAATTATATATATATATATTAATATATATATATATATATATATATATATATATATATATATATATATATATATATATATATATATATATATATATAATGCGAAATATGTAAAATGCGAAAACTTCGGAGTTAATATGGATACAATGGTTCACAATCTGTGGAGAATCGTGGGACAAAGGTAAATCATTGTGCATATGCAAAACAATTCAGTCGACGTCGACATGCGCAAAGCACCGGCGCGCGTCGAAACGAGTATAAAACATCCTGGAAGGGCATAGCCAATTGAGGCAGAATTTCACAATTGCTGTGGTACGGAGCGTTGTTAACAATTCAAAAAGACCAAAGATGCCAACTGGACATGTTTTTGGTGGAACGAATTATTGGAATGCTGTAATCCGATTGATCCCAAGCCAAAGTGTCTCGAATTCTAAATGTGCCTCAGTGTGTGATCTTCATACTGTGACAGAGGTTCCAAATCACTGGAGATGTTACTCGACGACCAATACCAGGTCGGCCAAGGATAACAACCGCTAGGCAAGACCGATATTTGTTGATAACTGCGAGACGTCAGAGAAACTGTTCTGCCAAACAACTGGGGTCAGCCCTGACAGTCGCCACAGGAGTCATTGTTTCGAGACAAACTGTTTACAGGAGACTCAGGCACGTTGGAATCTATGCCAGAGGACCAGCAGTTTTCATCCCCCTGACGTCTGCACAAAAACGCTCGCGTTTACACTGGAGTTTGGAACATCGGCATTGGAGTAGACAACAGTGGGGCAATGTCATATTCAGTGACGAGTCCAGGCCTGAATATTGATTCTCGTCATACCACGATCTGGAATGAATGTGGAAAGCGTTTTCACCCAGGAAACATAACAGAAAAGACATCGTTTTCCGTTTGGCGGAGTCATGGTCTGGGCAGGCATCATGATGATCAGCAGCACAGATCTCCACATCTTTGACACGGGGTCGGTTACTCCGGCAGCCCAAATTGCTGTTCTATGTCCACGGATGAGCCGGACGGTCTGGGTATTCGACGGGGTTGGTTACCGGAAAAAGATACAGAAACGAAGTCGTTGAGCCTACCATTAGATTGCTTCGAGGTGCTGTTATTCCTGACTTCATATTCATGGATGATAACGCGCATCCTGACCGTGTGGCCTTGATCGACAACTTCCTTCAAACTGAAGATATCAATCACATGCAGTGGCCTTCCAACTCTCCTGATCTGAATCCAATGGAGCATGTGTGGGATATACTCGGGAGACATCTTGCAGCCCTCCGCTACCCGCCAATCTCCGTTCTGGGATTGAAAACGTCTCTTCGTGAGGCTTGGAAGCACCACCCATCGGTAAGAAAATTATATTATATAATTTTGCATTTATTTTAAATAAACTTTCTAATTGGGTGCGTGTGTCTAACACTAATTGCGAAGGCGTGGTTAATTTTTTTTAAACATCCTAAATATCCTCACATATTCTTTAAATGTTCTGCCAATTTTAATATATCCATTATATTAATTATTTAAAAGATATAGTTTTATGGGAAAACGTAGTTAACGTCATCAGCTATCAGATAATTTAGCAATGATACACATTTGCTCAAATATCTGAATACATCATTCTTTTATAACAGTAAGCATTGCTGATTATCAGATGAAACATATTTTATTACTGATATATTTTACTCACCACAGCATCACAGATATAATGAGATCTTTACCAAAACAACATTACTAGATAGGCATCTTGCCATAGCTATCCGATGAATCTAATAACACGAAAAAAAAGGCAGCATCGGTTGGAACGAGATAGTCGACAGTCGGACATTCTTTTTCTTCCTATTAGTTGTCATACCACTTGCGATTTTCACATATCTAATACCTTTCGATGCGAATTCTTATCACACATGCCAAGAGAAGTTAAGGTGAGGACGAAAATGTATTATTGAGAAAAGGTTAAAGTAGTCACGAGAGGCGCGTCATAAAATAAGACATTATTTGTATGGAATGTATAAATAAAGTAAAAAATTTGTCGAAATGTAATCTCTGTCCTACAAAATAGGTTATTTATAAATAAAAGTCAATGAAAATTTTAAATCTAAAATTTATTATTTATGTATGAAACCCTATATTGAGTTATAAGTAAGAGGGATTAAGTTTGAGTCCAGCATTTTCAAATATTTTGAATTGAAAAATCCAGTTCTATCAGTTGCGACCAGCTTTTATCAGTTCTATCCAGTCCTATCAGTTACGGCCAGATTTTATCAGTTCAATCCAGTTCTAACTAGATTCTATCCAGTTCTAACCAAATTCTATCCAGTTCTAATCAGATTCTATCCAGTTCTATGAGTTACGGCCAGATTTTACCAACTCTATCCAGTCCTTTCCAGGTTCTATCCAGTTCTATCAATTACGGCGAGATTTCATCAGTTACATCCAGTACTATCCAGATTCCATCCAATTCTATCAGTTACAGTCAGATTTTATCAGTTTTTTCCAGTTCTATAAGTTGTGGCTTCGGGATTATGTGTATTCTTATGTTTATATTTTTATATTTTAAATTGCTACTTTCAGTCACATTTTTCCTTTGGCAAGGACTTTTAAACTTGCAAGGGCTTTTAACCAATGGCAAGAACTTTTAACCAATGACAAGGACTTGTAACCAATTTTTGAAACAAGATAAATATAGTACGTATATATATATCTTGCTTCAAAATCTGATGATAAAGATAATTTTTTAAAACGGAAACTGCGATTCTTATGCTTCATTTTAGGTGAATTAAATTAACTAAATAAATAGTATTACATTTTATAGTGCTGACTTAGTTACAGCCATATATATGAGATTATGATAGTGTTTTGAAAAAAAATATTTTTTATATTCATATATTTCCGAATGTGTTAAAATTAATGCTTGAACGAGGTAATATTTTTGAAATAACTTTTACTAACCGTTTCGCCGTCTGCAATTTGTCGTATATATACAGAATTTACTTAAATAATTTTTTATTTTATATTTATGTACATTGGTTTGCAAACGAGACCAGGATTTTTTACTTTTTCAAATTTGATTACTCATATACTTTACATTTCAGAGGGGAATTAAATTCAATGTTTTAATGAAATTTTATTGAATAGTAATATGAATTTAGAATTTACACATATTTTAAATCACAAGCAACGTCAGGTATATCTGCTAGTTTTAACCATTTAAAAATATATATTTATGGTATAAAAATATATACTCTATAACAAAAAAATCGACGGCCAAGAAAGAGTTGTCCGATTGTAATGAAATTTCATATGCAAAGACATTTTGAGCGAACATGAAAATGAATAAAATTTGGTGTACAATGAATAAATAGTGGGAGCTCCAGCGCATCGTAACTGCGCATTCAGCAGGTGAATATCTGGGCAGGTGTATATCTACAGGTGGGTATGGTCTGGGATGCCATCTCCTTTGATAGCCGGGCCCCTTTGGTAGTCATTTCTGGCACACTAACAGCACAAAGGTACATAGACAGCATTCTACGACCGGTTGTGTTACAGTTCCTTTTGAGACACCCCGGACTTACATTTCAACAAGATAATGCCCGGCCGCAGACAGCACGTGTTGCTATGAATTATCTTTAAGCTTGCGCAACACTGCCTTGGCCAGCTAGGTAGGTCTCCTGATCTCTCTCCCTTAGAGCACATTTGGGACGTTATGGGAAGGCGATTGCAACCATCTCGGAATGTTGACGATTTAGCCCGACAGTTGGAGACAATTTGGCAAGACCTTCCGCAGGACACCATCCGTGAACTTTATCAGTCTATGCCACACCGGGTGACATCTTGCAACCAGGCCAGTGATGGACCAACGCCTTATTGACTTCCTCCCTTTGTATAGGGTCAAACTCTAAATCATTAAATTGTTCTGAAATTTTAATCGTTTCTTTTTCTATGTATGTTCTTCACATCCACCAATTTTTATCACAATCGGACAAATCCTTCTTGGTGCGTCGACTTTTTGTTATAGAGTGTAGATTTATAGTAGTTAAAATTATGTGGTGTGCTACATCAGAAACATATTTGTTCAAATTTCTAGCTGTATTATTTTTATTATTTTTATTGCTTTCAAAACTGTTGATAATCAGATAGAACATATTTTATTATTGAAATATTTTGTCACCACATAATCACAGATATTATAAGGTGTTTACCAAAACAACATTAATGGATAGGCATTTAGCTATAGATATCCAATGAATCCACCAATACGAAGAAAGGCAACATTCGTTGGAACGACATAGTCGACAGCCATACATTCTTTTTCATCCTATTAGTTATCATACCACTTGCGAGTTTCACATATCTAATACCTTTTGATGAAAACTCTTATCATACATGGCAAGGGAAGATAACGCAATGGAGAAAATGTATTATGGAGGAAAGGTTAAAGTAATGATGAAAAATACGTCACAGAATAAAATATTATTGTTATAGAAGATATAAATAAGATTTAAAATGAAATATCTGCCCAGAAAAATAAATAATCCATTTTCTATTCAAAAATAACCAGTTTTTCTGAATCATCTATTAAGAGTGGCTATAAGAAGAGCCTATAAAATAACATATAAATTCAACATCAAATTCTAAAAGGGACAGGATAAGGGACAAAAGGGGGCACTACAAATTTCCACTTCTTGTTTTATTTCCACTTCCGGTTCAATAATTTTCCTTGAAGCATCCATTTCTCAAAATTAACTATAGATAGAGCTTAGAAATGACTGATATGGATTCAGCTTCAAATTCTGGAGGGGTGGGGATCTGAGAATTTCGACTTCTTGTTTTGAGAGATACCATATCCGATTCAAAAATTTATATTTTCACTGCAGCATCTATTTTTCAGGTTCGGGTATAGATAAAACATGGGCAAACATTGATGTTGATTCAGTATCTAATTTTCGAAGGAGGTGGGACGGATCACTTAGAACTTCCACTTAATTTTCATTACGATTTTTCCATTTCTGGTCCAAATTTTTTCCTAAAACATCTAATCATCAGGATTAGATTAGCTGATGAATGACATGGGTTCAGCATTAAATTCTTAAAAGGACAGGGGACGTTTACTACGAATTTACGCTTCTGGTTCTTTTAACAATTCCAGATCAAAATTTTTATTTGCTTTCACATCTATTTCTCAGAATCGACTATGGATAATGTTTAGATGATGAATGACTGATATGGATTCCGCACAAAGTTTCTGAGTGTGTTGGGGATGCACGAAGGACTCAAACTTGTGGCTTTCTCACCTTTCGTTTCAAATATTTTTCTTAAAACATATATATTCTTTTAGAATAGGCTATATATAGAGCTTAGATAATAAGTGTAATGCATCAAATTCTGTGGGGGTTAGGAGTCGTACTAAGGATTTCTATTTCTGGTTCTAGAGCTATTACTTCCGATGAAATAATTCACATTTTTCTTTGAATATATATCTCTCTCAGGATCAGCTACATATCGTAGATGATGACAGATATGGATTCACCATATGGATTCTGCCATAGTTATCCCATGAATATAATAATACTAAAAAAACTGTTTTGGTCGAACGCGTTAGTTGACAGCGGGACATTTGTTTCATATTATACGTTGATATGCTACCTCTGAGTTTCACATATCTAATTCTGTTAGATACATATTATTGTTACTTGTTACACATGTCTAAGAGGATACATCTTGTAGGCTTTACACCCGTCGTTTCCCGGGAGTTAAAGCAGGACAGCTATATGACAAAATAAATAATTTTTATTCGTATAAATAATAGTGAAATTTGCATTTCACAATTTAAATCTTAATTTCAACACTCTCAGCACAATAAAATCATGTTATATTTTGTCCACCGAAAAATAAGTGCCCACTACTCAAATAATACAGATGCTGATAACACCATACTCCACATTCCAAAACGATACTCATATCACCATACTCAAAACCTCAAGTAATCTGAAACAGGATATCCCCGGGGTTCGGAAGGGAGAAACAACCCGCTTACCCCTAATAAGAGGAGTCTATCCCTTCCACCGTATGTGGAAGTAGTAGAGCCTTATACCCTATATCTCACCTTGATGGGGTGAGGGGTCTTTTGGATGATAGGTTTCTTTAAAAAATCAAAAATATGGCTGAGTTAAAAAATTATATTTAACCAGCGAAATGGTTTAGGAAATTATTTCTTTTATGGAGTAGTCTGTGATATATTTAGCAACTGCTGTTAAAATATGAACGTTGGACAGGATGTCAAATTTTGTATACCGTAATATAATAATCGGAGAGGTTTAAAACACGCTAAAAGTATATATTTTTTAAAAATTCATTAAAATATGGCTATTCATTGAATAGGCTAGTTAAAAGCTTATTTAAAAGAAAATATTTCAAACTTTCTGGTGGTGTCAAGCTGTAAACTTTGTGATGATATTTCAGGTCTCTAAGGAATCGATTTCTGTAAATATTGGCCTAAATCAGGCTAAAACATAAAGTGACTTAACAACTAATTCGATATTTAAAAAATATAACACCGAAGTGCACCTATTCGGGCCCTGATGTACCTGTGTACAAAATTCCATGGTCGTACGGTGCTTAGATTTCCCTATACAGAATGCACAGACAGAAAGAAAGACACTCAGACATCTTTCTCTATTAAATAAGATTAAGAAAAATACTGAGGTGGGCAACATGTTACTTTCCCTACATGTACAATAGCTTTACATTTTTAATAGCGAAATGATAGTGTGCAACATTCACAGCATAATGTTTGTTATTATATTAATACAATGTAAATTGAAAATGATCGCTTTTGGCAACTTTGAGTCCACAGAGATTGTTTTAGTCCTACTGACGTGTAGAATTTTCATCCAAATGCAATTGAGATTTACATAATATCCCTTGAAATAAAATAATTAATGACGAAATTTTTTGTATCAAAATACAAAACTATTGCAAAAACCAACTTCAGTCGTGAAAGGAACGAACTCGATCAATAAGTATGATGCTAACAGTGGTGCTTGAAACGATTATGCAAAGCGTAATATTAAATTAAACTCTCTTAAACATAGGCGTTGATCGTATATCATGAAACTCACACATTGCATTGTGTGTAGTTTAAACTCACCTTATTTATCCTCAGTGCGAATTCGTGGACTATAATACATTACCATACTACCACAATTAATTGTACCAATTTAACTTTAAAATAAAATCATTTATTAAGAACATTTGATTAATAATTAAATTCGTTACAACAATTATCATATTACTATTATCATATTACCTTTAACGGAGGAGATTGCAAATGTGAGACCAGCTAAGTTAAAATGCCCAAACTGCATTTATGACCTTCAATAATTATTAATAGGAATACATACCTCCAATTTTGTCTTTGTGCATTGGCACAGCCACTTTTGTTTCTGTTTCATCAGTCTCTCTCTTACTTTTCTTATATCTCAAGAACTTTCCATATCTTGCAAACTCTTTTTGCCTGAGGTCTGACACGCCTCTTTGGCTCTGATTAGCCGACCTCAGGGCAATGCGACCAGACATCTTGAATAATTGATTAACATCATTACCCAATCTCGTATTTTCACTTTATCCCCCTATGTTTATGGCATATTTGACTTCTCGGGTCAGGGTGCAATAAAACTCACGTCTTAAGTCTGATGCATTGTTTGATATTATAGACAGTCATAAATATTCAACATAAAACTGTCTCCGCTAAATTTTGTCTCAAATCTGGTCTCACATATATCTCCTGTCGACACAAGAAAAGAAGAAACACAAATAAGTTCGTGTCACTGCCAACTCTGTAATTGGCATATTTCCATGATGAAAATTCGTCATAAAACTGAAGTCCAAACAAAGTCTTGTTGTGAACACAAAAGTTTTTTTATCATATTATTATATCATATATCAGCTATGTAGTCATCAACATCATATTAGGTCCAGCTATGAATCAATCAAAATTTAAATTTCGACTTACTTATGAAATTTTAAGTATATGCACATTCATTTTCCTGATATTACACACTTATATACAATAACTGATACCTTTAACAACTAACAATTTTTTTACAAATTACACAACATTATTATTTTCATGTTATTTTTTCTCAATTCAGTATCCATTGATTTACTAAATATTTTTCATCATTAATATTTTCATGAAATACATCACATTGATTAGCATTTAATATCATCGTACATAATCATTAACAAAAAATTTATTTTAAACATCAGAATTCTTTAAGTAATTTTAAACACTTCATGGAAATGACAACGTTGGTCTGACATTGTCCCCTTTAAGTCCCACAAATCTAAACAAACCGAATCGTACATAACACATCTCCCCGGACCTGATTACAGTTGATCTGTTGATGATCTATTAATGACAATGCAGGTATCTTCTTTCTTTTCGAACGGAAGTGAGTGTTCAAAATCTCTGACCACTTTCAAACACGGGAGTTATCTTTGATAATGACTGGTCGCCTCAATCGATTTTTTGCAACTCGTTTTTGCCAATCGAAGAATTTCGAGATAATAGGTTTCAACTCAACTTGACTGGATTAACCGGGCAGTTTTTGCTCGTGGTATTCGAGTTCGTGCGATGAAGACTCACGGCGGAATGCATGAACAAAGCCTTCGTACAACAAGTATCGTAAACTTCTTTCTACCCCCAATTCAACATATCATTAATGTTGAATTCATGTATTTAAACACATTTTATATTGACTTTTTATTGATGTTTAATTTTGACGCATTTTTCTATTATATGACTATGCTTACCACTGGTATTTTAATTCCTTATTTAAATTTTATTTAGTGGGGTGCCTATAGCTAACTTGTATTAACATCAAAGTTAGCTTTAGGTGCCTTACTATCACTTAACATTGACTTGAAACGTCATCTAATCTTTTTATATTAATTTATGAACTATTTTAAATCACTATAATGCATTATATAATTTTTTTACTTTTAATTAACCTGTCAAACTTATTGAGATTCTCTCTTATTGTCATTTCCCATTTAAGTACTTTCCTTAAGACTTGCATAAATTTTAAATTTTTTAAAATTTTTGTCTAAAAAAATTTTTAAACTATTTCCTTAACACTTGCATAAATTTAAAATTTATAAACAATTTTAAAGAATATTTTTTGAAATTTAACTTTTGTCTAAAAAAATTTTTTTTAAACTTATTGAAAATAAATTCCTTGTGTTATTTTACTAATTTTAAAAATATATTTAACCTATCATCCATGAATTTAAAATCTCCCCTTTATTGCAAGTTTTCGCTAAGTGATTTGTTTACGTATTGTCCTTACGCTAACGAGTTGACTAATTACTCTCCGGTATTTCACATATTTATTCACTACAAGTTTGCTTATCGAAGAGTTGAGTCGTATTGCGTGAGTCGCTCTTTCCCCTGGCAACGTAGATTCACACTTTGTAAATAAACTTCGCGATATGACTTTATTTATTTACCTATTTTATTATTTGCATATCCTACGATTTTAAAACATTTTTATTTTTCTTAACATTGGATTTATTTACTCAACATTACCTACAACATTTATAAGATTTATTTATTTATTTTATTTTTTAAGAACTTGCAATTTGACATTTATGAGAACTTTCATATCGTGCGGTTGAATGCCATCTTTCTTACCTCACATATTATTATATAATTATTTATTATCTTGACATTTTATTACTGCGACTAACATATTTTTAGCTCTTACAGTTTATCAATACATATTATTATTTACTTATTTATATCTTCCTACTCATGATATTTACTACATACATACATACAATTTTGATTTATTTACATAACCTCCCTCAAACCTATTCAGATACTTATTTATTACGATTATTCGTTGTATTTACAAATACCTAATCATAATTTTATATGATATTACTACCAAACTTTTTACATTATTTTGTTTAAAGTTTTTGCTCAGTTAATGTCGTAATTCGTTGACATTTTTTTTATTTACATGCCTCTTTCACACACTTATCATTAGATCAAATTATGTATTATCTTTTCATATTTATTTATATCTATATTTACTTTCGAACAATTTTTACACATGAATATTTACATTTTATTTTCATATCATTATTTATTTATACACCTGATTTTCGTAATATTTCCTTGCGTTGTAAATTAACAACAAAAATGCTTTTATTAGCCCTCAATATTCTTCTAATAGTTATTTATTTCAACCTTTTTACACTTTTCATGAATTTGTGATTTATTTATTTAAACCACAATTTTAACTAAATTTAATTTATTTATTCTGTCACTTTAAGATAAATATAGTCCTTTGATTTCACAATTTATATCCCTCAAACACTTATTTACTTTGGCACTTTTCAATGCTTGTTTACATTTTACAATTCAACATTCCTGCACAAGATATCGTGTCCTCAGTTGCTCCATTGCAACGGGCTATTTCACAGCTACCTTACCGTTCATAGCTTAACATTTTAAATTCAAATTGATTTAAAAATTTCAATTATTTATGCAACATATTTATTTTTTTAATGACATAAAATTTATGCCATTAATGACTAATCCTCAACATTCTCAATTTCAGCTCATATCTATTTTTTCATTTAATCAAAATTTGGTGGGTACTATTGCACGTGAAAAGTGAATTGACTTTCTATTTTTTTTTTAATGTTATGTAATTTTTGTAAAAATATGTTTGACAAACGTGCAATATTTCAAAATCGATTCGTGCGAGCGTTCTAAAAACTGTATCAGCCCTTTCTAATAAATATTTACATATGAAAGGATTGTTTATTTATCATTATTAAGGTTATAGATTTTTAATTTTCTTTTGTTTCAAATTCATTTGAAAATTAGGAAATTGGGAGATGTTCGGAACATTCGATTCCGTTTAAAATAAATAGGGTTTCAGTATTCACTAATTGTAATAATCATACCAAACGACATTTGAAACATTCTATTTGTTTGTGCGATATCGTATCCATAAACTCCGGATGCACACATATACATACACAGACTAACATACATAAGTCATACACATATATCACTTTAAAAATGTTCAATTTTCGAGATCCGGGATGCTAAAATTATGCTCTATCGTCGAAAATTCGAAGACGAATTTTCGACCCCCTAATAATACTCTATGCTTTATATTATGAATATAGGGAAAGTAAAAATCTGATGTGGGCAGCATCTGACTTTCCATGCAGACTCATATTCACGTTTTATTTATTTCTTCAATAAATTCATTAAATTGAGATTAATTGCACAAAATAACACCCATAATTATTTAACATTACTCTGAATTTGCACTTTTAATTTAAGTTTCGTTCTCATTGGTAACTGACCTTATTTTTAAAGATGGCGTAGCGAAAATGCGAAAAAACTAAAATATCTCGGGAGCGACTAGTCCTAGTGTAATGGGGTTGGTCTTACTCTTTTTATGGTTAAATATTACGTATGAAATAAGCATTTAATAGATATATTTGAGTAATGTAGTTTTTATTTTAGATTTTAACGATTTTTGCGAACCATTTCGCAAGAAAAGCAGGTCATTTCTTTCCGAGTCATACCAACATCTACTCAGCACCAGGATAACCCACAAGTTACTTATCTACCAAATTTTGTAAAATCTGACCTATTAGTTTTTCAGCTAGACTGGATACAGACAATTTTTGGGGGTCATTTCAGAAAAAAGGCGGGTACATATATCCCGAATGGTACCCAAAACTAATCAGCACCACTGCTACTCACAAGTGACTTACATACCAAATTTTATGAAATTTGGTCCATTAGTGTTAGTTTTGGTGTGGATACATATATTGCACAGACAGACACACACACACAGACGTCACGCTAAAATAGTTTCTGAGTATTCTAGAGGTCCTAAAACGTGTAGATCCTTCGAAAGCTCGAGTTTTGATTTTCGGTATGATTCCAATACTTCCCCTATACATTACCATGTGTTGCAGGGAAAGTAAACATCTGATGTGGGCAGCACATGACTTTCCCTGCAAACTTAAATTCATTTATTCTTTAAATCTTTAATAATTCATTAAATTGAGTTTAATTGCACAAAATAACACTGAATTGGCACATTTAATACCATTTTTATTTTTATTTGGTAATTGGACATTTCTCCAAGGGCGGCGTAACAAAAATACGAAAAGTCTCAAATATCTCGAGAACGGTTAGTCCTAGAGTAAAGGAGTTGTTGTTGTTGAGACTTAGACCTTCCGACCTACCAGAAAGGTGTAAGGTAACAGTTTGGACAGCCGGGAAGTGCCACCCAATTTAGACCGGAACCCAGTGGGGGAGGCATCCACAGGGACCGTTCTTCGTCAAAAATTAAGTATGAAACAAGCATTTAATTGATACATTTGAGTATACGTTGTCTTTTTTTTTCTAGATTTTGGCGATTTATGCGGGCCATTTCGTAAAATAAGGCACATTATTTGTTCGTTTCCGAATCATACCAAAATCTAATCAGCACCAGAATATCCCACAAGTGACTTAACTTCCAAATTTTGTGAAATTTGGTCAATTAGTACTTCAGCTAGGGTAGATACATAAGATTTTTACGGGCCAGTTTGCATAAAAGGTGAGTTTTTTCCCGCATCGTACCCAAAACTAATCAGTACCAGGGTCATACCCAAGTGACTTACCTCCCAAATTTTATGAAATTTGGTCCATTAGTTTTTGAGTTAGAGTGGATACATGCATTGCAAAGACAGACACACACACAGACACACATACTGGCACACACACGCACAGACGTCAAGCTAAAAATAGTTTTTTCGTATTCTAGAGGTTCCAAAACGTGTAGATCCGTTGAAAACTCGAATTGCGATTTTCTGCATGATTCCAATACTTTCCCTATACAATACCATGTATTGCAGGGAAAGAAAAAAATCTGATGTGGGCAGCACATAACTGTCTCTGCAGACTTAAATTCATTTTGTCTTTATTTCTTTAAGAACTCATTAAATTGAGTGTAATTGCACAAAATGACACTAAATTTGCATTTTTAATTCAATTTCTTCTTTTATTTGGTAATTGGAAAAGTTTCCAAAGGCAGCATGGAAAACTGCGAAAATTTTCAAATATCTCGAGAACGGTTAGTCCTAGAGTTGTTCTTATTCTTTTCCTCGTCAAAAATTACGTATAAAAAAAAAGCATTTTATTGATACATTTGATTATACGTAGTCTTTTTTTAGATATTAGCGATTTTTGCGAGCCATTTCGTAAAAAAAGGCAGGTTGTTCTTTTCCGAATCGTATCAAAATCTAATCAGCACCAGAATATCGCACATGTGATTTATCTACCAAATTTTGTGAAATTTGGTCAATTTGTATTTCAGATAGAGTAAACACATGATATTTTTGCGGGCCATTTCTCAAAAAAAGGCGGGTTTTTTTTTCCGAATTGTACCAAAAGCTAATCAGCACCAGGGTCACACCCAAGGGTCTTAGAACAATGATTCAATGATGATTACAACAATGATTGAAACTATGACAAATTGACTATAGCATGATTATATCAAATGATGTAAGCCTCGTGATCGTTCTGCCACAAATAAACCTTTGGTTATATCAAATTTTGTCCTTTGCTGCCATGTTAAAAAAATATTTTAGCTTGAATTTAAAAAAAATTCTATCTTGTTCTATATTTTTTTTATATCAAAGCCGGATATAAAATTTCGTGAAAATCCATTAATGTTTGTGGCTGAAATTGTGTACACAAGAAATCTGCCACAAACTTCAGACAGATAGACAGACAGACAAACGGATATCACTCCAAAATTAGTCGAATCGTGTTTAGAAGGTCTTAAAACATATATTGGCATCTAAATCTCTAAATCGAAAATTTTCGGGAAAACAATACTTTCTCAATACTACGCATGAGAAAGCAAAAATATAAGTACTCATGTTTCCAATCTGCAGCAACTTGCAAAGTTTAGCACCATAAATATCCTATTCGAACAAATAATAGAACAAAATTCAGCAATTTAATTGTCTCAGTTATTTTCTGCTTGCAAAGTTTGTTCTGCCTTAAAATATATAAATGATGTAATGCACATAATAGTGCATCATTTAGGAACTTTCAAGTGTAACTTTGAAACATTCTCAGTTGTTCTACTTGATATCAAACTAGACTTATCACGGAAAAGTTTGATGACACTTTGTTAAAATATATGCACTTCTTAGCTAAACTGTTCCGTGACAAATTGTCATATTTTGACACAAGACATGTCCATTTACAAAAGGTCTTTTGAAAGGCACATAGAAGCGGCAATGCATATATTTGGTAACATTTAATGAGTTAGAAAACTGACGCATTCTCTCAAGAGGTGATTAAATATAGATGAATCTGGAAATTGATATGTAAATTGGAAACAATCAGAATAAAGAAGGATATTATTATTTTAATGCCATTTTATTTAAATTTAAATGTGTCTTGTGCTCTTTAAAAAGTAAATACCAAAAAAGTTATTCGAATAAAATGTCGTAAAATAATAATATATAAAATTGTTGAAGTGGGGAAAACAATCAATGTATTTTTCTTTTCCTTCCATGTAGAGTATACATAGAGGAAAGGTATTGTGATGAGGCAAAAAACCCACTGTTGGATTTATATGGATATATAGGAACGATTAAAGCATCCTTGAAAATGACTTAACCATTTTGCCAATGATCCCTGCGTATTTATCCGTCAGTCTGTATGCAGGATTACTCTAAAATACTTCGAGTTATTGAAATGTAATTTGGTACTTATTTCAATCTGTAAATGTAGAAAGCCCGTTGATTTTAAAAGAGTTTGGTTTCAGGGACAGCCATCAAAATTTTGAAAATAAATACACAAAAAATGATTTTATTTCTTTTTTTAAAGAAAAAGTCATTTTATTTGTAGTATTTTAACCCTTTTTATTTGGAATGAGTGGAACGAGTTACACAGTATATAAAAGAACCCACATAAAATGATATTGGAAATAATGGTAGGTCTGTATTAGAAGATTTTATCAAGGATTATCCTGAGTATAGATATACTAGTATAGACCAAATATTTTTCAAACAATGTAAACCAATAGACAGAAACAATTGTTTAATGGCCCGACATTGGTTTATAATAAATAAAATTCAATATGAATCCAGTGAAATTCAATTTGAATCCAAAATTAAATAACTATAAAACAATTATTAAATCAAATCACAATCAAAGTTATTAAGAATATTTAATTGATTTCAAAATCATACAAGTACTCCCCACCACATAGTAAAAAATCTGAGGAACATGACTTTCTTTATAAATGCAATAAATTACTTCCTTCACAGTGAAAAAATAATGTATACGTATACGGCACAGTGTTTTAACGTTGAATTGTACATTTGTCGCTTTTCTGGATGACAACATGTAAAACTATTTTGAAGTACCCAATTAACGCAATTTCAAGCAACTCTAGGTTGACAAATATTAATATGGATATCATCATCAGTAAGTAATATAGTCCATACATTAAAATATTTTAATAATCAATACATATATTTGCCGTTATTTTCGTTAACTTAGATTCATGTTTTCAATTTGGATGAAATTTTCTTTAATGCGGAGCGAAATATTGCCAAATCGGCGATATTTTGCTTGACTATTCGCCAACTTCGCCAAACGTATCGCCAAGCGTTACAGACAAACGTAAAGAAGAGCGTTTCTTATATACTAGAAATTACCCGTTATATGATGGAATGCAATACTTGCAAAACATTACCTCCCATTAACTTAATATTCATCAATTTGGTAACATTTAAAACAATCGCCAAGTGGTCGACATCCCGCCAAATAGGCAATGGAAATCCATATGGGATAGTTAACATTCTAATACGTTCAATATTTAAACAAAATATACAAAGAGGTAATTGCAGGATAATGGTTTTTAACTCAATTTTTATTAATTTAATACAAAATAACACCCCTTTATTAATATTATAAAATTATAATCATTATAAAATTTAAATATTGATTGGATGAAAATTAAATACAATTGTGTGTACTGCCTGGGAATTATTCTCTGAAATGATTGCAAATCATTAGATTAAATATAGTCCGTTTTGCTTTAATTCATCAAAAAATTTATTATCTATTGTCTAAAGCTAAGAGTGAAATCAAATATATAAAACTGTTAAGTTACGTTCAACGCTATAAATGGGGCCATCATTTTTATTTTCCAATATCAGTTTGTATACTGACAGAATGAAAATACAATAGAGTTTTCATCCTGGATCTCTCGATTACTAAAATATCGCCAATTACAAGGAATATATCAGTCGTTAAAATTTAGTCTTATCCAGTATTTTCAGAAAAATCGGTTAAATCGTGCAGTTCATATTCTAAATATAGATGGCGTCACAAATTTGTGCTTGGATGACCCATACAATAATAAAACAAGAAAGATAAATCATGCATAAAGCATTGATTATGAAACATTTTCAAACTTCAATGCAATTTTTATTTAAACATCTCTAAAATGCGAAACATTCCTGGGTAATATTTTTAAAATTATCAGAATGTTACATTAATTTAATTTATTATATTTAAAAACTTAAAACTTCATCGAAAAGAATAAACTTCATTTAAATGACGGGGTTGAAATATAAATTGCCTGGTTTAAACATCTCTAAAATGCGATAAATTCCTCTGTAATATTTTTAAAATTATCATAATACTACAATAACTTATTTTATTTTAAAACTTCATCGAAAACAAATTAATTTTTTCAAATGACGTCATCGAAATATAATATGCCTGGCTCTCCTTATAAAAGCAGCATTTCATTCATAAACATTTTTCCATTCATTTCATTCATCACAATACTATAATATTTTATTTTATTTAAAAATATAAGACCATGGAGGTACAAGTAATTAAACTCTATGCTTAAAATTTCATCGAAAAAATCGTCCTTCTCTCTGTAAAATCATGAATATTTCATTCATATCAGCTATATTGCAGACTCCATGAGTTAAATAATTTTGCTTTAAAGAAATGCAGCAATTCTTATACAACTCATTCTACATATTTTGTTGTTTACATTTTTCATAAGTGAAAATTAGGCTTCGTTGTAGAAATAATCAAAGTTGAATGATCATTTAAACTCAAATATATTGTAATTGCGTTGTTTCAGTATGTAGATGCACAGAATTTAAGCAAACTTAAAGCGGTTTTAGGACGGATACAACACTAAATATGAAAAAAAAGGAACTTTAAAAATCAAGATTTTGACACAAGATGGATGCCATATTTTACTTTGGAGTGAGTCACGTGATCGCTTCATATAAAATATGTAATAATTATTTTAATTTTTATTTAAAAAACTACTGAATATATTTTGCTGGAATTTTTTTTATATATTTTATGGGATAATTTGAATATTTCCTAAAACTTTCGAAGCAATTTGTGAATTTTAAATCCGCTTAAAAATTTTGAAAAGTTAGGTCCCATAGGGTTCAATGTATCTCATTTTTTCAACTCGGGTTCAATCCAAAACTAATTGAGTGATATTATTCATTTATATTCCCATAGGTCCTACAGACCGTCTGAACAACATAAAACAATTTCATTTTGATAAAGCCATTTTTACTGCAGTTATCGTGCTAACGGCGGCCGGACAGACAGACAGAATGGACAAAATCAAAAACACGTTTCAACTTTGTTGTAAAGTGTTAAAATATCAATAATGCGATCATACGTATGCAGGTAACTTGTGTAAGAAATAACAAGAAAGATCAATCATGCTTAAAGCATTGATTATGAAACACTTTCCAACTTCAAAGCAATTTTATTTAAACATGTCTAGTCTAAAATGCAATACATTCCTCGGTAATATTTTAAAACTTATCACAATACCACATTAATTTATTATATTTGAAAACTTGAACCTTCATCGAAAAAAATGAACTTCATTCAAATGGCGGCATTGAAATATAAATTGCCTGGTTTAAACATCACTAAAATGCTATACATTCCTCGGTAATAATTTTAGAATTATCTTAATACTACGATAATTTATTATACTTTAAAAATCTTCGAAACCAACGTCAGCATTCAAATGACGTCATAGAAAAAATAACACGCCTGGCTCTCTCTATAAAAGCAGCATTTCATTCATAAACAATTTCCCATTCATTTCATTCACCACAATACTATAATACTTTATTTTATTTAAAAATGAAGACCATGGAGCTACAAGTAATTAAACTCTATGCTTAAAACTTCATCGAAAAAAATCGTCCTTCTCTTTGTAAAATCAATGAATATTTCATTCATATCAGCTATGCAGACTCCATGAGCTAAATAATTTTGCGTTAGAGAAATACATCAATTCTTATACAATTCATTCTACATATTTTGCTGTTTATGTTTTACATAAGTGAAAAATCGGCTTCGTTTCAGAAATAATCAAATTTGGATGATCATTTAAACTCAAATATATTGTAATTACGTTGTTTCAGTATGTAGATGCACAGAATTTAAGCAAAAATAAAGTGGCTTTAGGACAAATACAACACTCAATATGAATTAAGAAGAACATTAAAAATCCCGATTTTGAGACAAGATGGATGCCATATATCATTTTGAAGTGGGTCACGTGATCGCTTCATATAAGAGGTGTAATTACTATTTTAATTTTTATTTAAAAACTACTAAATATATTTCGCTGAATTTGTTTTATATATTTTTTGGAACAATTTAAATAATACCTAAAATTTTCTAAGCAATTTGTGAATTTTAAATTCGCTTAAAAAATGTTTGAAAAATTAGGTCCCATAGGGCTCAATGTATTTCATTTTTTCAACCCGGGTTCAATCCAAAACTAATTGGATGATATTATTCATTTATATTCCTATAGATCCTACAGACTGTCTGAACAACACACTAAATTTTCATTTTGATTAAGTCATTTTTACGGCAGTTATCGTGCTAACGGACAGA
Organism: Amaurobius ferox; assembly: GCA_951213105.1. NCBI lineage: Eukaryota > Metazoa > Arthropoda > Arachnida > Araneae > Amaurobiidae > Amaurobius > Amaurobius ferox. The sequence goes on along the minus strand of OX578133.1, from coordinate 70,047,496 downwards.
CAGACAGACAGACAGAATGAACAAAGTCATAAACACTTTTCAACTTTGTTGTAAAGTGTTAAAAATAAAAATTTAACAACAATAAGCAATGGTAATATTTATTCAATCAGACAGTGACAAATATTTGAAACCAAAACAAGAAAGATCAATCATACTTAAAGCATTCATTATAAAACTCTTTCCAACTGCAATGCAATTTTATTTAAACATTTATAAAATGCAATACATTCCTCGGTAATATATTAAAACTTATCACATTACTACATTAATTTATTATATTTTAAATCTTAAACCTTCATCGAAAAAAATGAATTTCATTCAAATGACGGCATTGAAATATAAATTGCCCGGTTTAAACATCTCTAAAATGCGATACATTCCTCGGTAATATTTTTAAAATTATCATAATACTACAATAATTTATTATATTTGAAATCTTCATCGAAAACAACTGACATTCATTCCAATGACGTCATATGAAAAATAACACTCCTGTCTCTCTCTATAAAAGCAGAATTTCATTCATTACCATTTTCCCTTTCATTCCATTCCACACAATACTATAATAATTTATTTTATATGAAAATTAAGACCATGGAGGTATAAGTAATTAAAATCCATGCTTAAAACTTCATCGAAAAAAATCGTCCTTCTCTCTGTAAAATCAATGAATATCTCATTCATATCAACTATGCAGACTCCATGTGCTAAATAATTTTGCGTTAAAGAAATACAACAATTCTTATACAACACATTCTACATATTTTGCTGTTTACATTTTACATAAGTGAAAAATAGGCTTCGTTGTAGAAATAATCAAATCTGGATGATCATTTAAACTCAAATGTATTGTAATTGCGTTGTTTCAGTATGTAGATGCACAGAATTTAAGCAAAAATTTTTATTTAAAAAACTGCAAGGTTTTAGGACAGAAAGAACACTCAATATGAATTAAAAAGAACTTTGAAAATCACGATTTTGAGACAAGTTGGGAGACATATTTTATTTTTAAGTGGATCACGTGATCTTTTCATGTCATGGTCACGTGATCGCTTCATATAAGAGGTGTAATTTTTATTTTAATTTTTATTTAAAAAACTACTAAATATATTTTGTTGAAATTTTTTTTATATATTTTATGGAATAATTTGAATGTTACCTAAAATTTTCGAAGCAATTTGTCAATTTTAAATCCGCTTTAAAAATGTTTGAAAAATTAGGTCCCATTGGGTTCAATGTATTTCATTTTTTCAACCCGGGTTCAATCCAAAACTAATTGGGTGATATTATTCATTTATATTCCTACAGATCCTACAGAGCGTCTGAACAACATACTAAAACTTCACTTTCATTAAGTCATTTTTACTACAGTTATCGTGCTAACGGACAGACAGACAGACAGAATGAACAAAGTCATAAACACTTTTCAACTTTGTTGTAAAGTGTTAATAAGTAACAAGAAAGATCAATTATGCTTAAAGCATTGATTATGAAACACTTTCCAACAGCAATGCAATTTTATTTAAACATGTCTAAAATGCAATACATTCCTCGGTAATATTTTAAAACTTCTCACAATACTACATTGATTTATTATATTTGAAAATTTAAACCTTCATCGAAATAAATTACCTTCATTCAAATGACGGCATTGAAATATAAATTGCCTGGTTTAAACATCTCTAAAATGTGATATATTACTCTATAATAATTTTAGAATTATCATAATATCACGATAATTTATTATATTTAAAAACATCATCGAAAACAACTGAAATTCATTCAAATGACGTCATAGAAAAAATAACACGCCTGGCTCTCTCTAAAAAAGCAGTATTTCATTCATAAATAATTTCCCATCCATGTCATTCATCACAATACTATAATAATTTATTTTATTTAAAAATTAAGACCATGGAGCTACAAGTAATTTAACTCTATGCTTAAAACTTCATCGCAAAAAATCGTCCTTCTCTCGGTAAAGTCAATGAATATTTCTTTCATATCGGCTATGCAGACTCCATGATCTAAATTCTTTTGCCTTAACAAAATACAGCAATTTCTATGCAACTCATCCTACATATTTTGCTGTTTAGATTTTATATAAGTGAAAAATAGGCTTCGTTGTAGAAATAATCAAATTTGGATGAGCATTCAAACTCATATGTATTGTAATTGCGTTGATTTAGTATGTACATGCACAGAATTTAAACCAAAATAAAGTGATTTTAGGACGGATACAACACTCAATATGAAATAAAAAGAACTTTAAAAATCACGATTTTGAGACAAGATGAATGCCATATATCATTTTGAAGTGGATCACGTGATACTTTCTTATCATGGTCACGTGATCATTTCATATAAGAGGTGTTATTAATATTTTAATTTTTATTTAAAAAACTACTGAATATATTTCGCTGAATTCTTTTTATATATTTTAAGGAACAATTTGAATATTACCTAAAACTTTCGAAGCATTTGTGAATTTTAAATCCGCTTAAAAAATGTTTGAAAAATTAGGTCCCATAGGGCTCAATGCATTTCATTTTTTCAATCCGGGTTCAATCCAAAACTAATTTGGTGATATTATTCATTTATATTCCCATAGGTCCTACAGACCGTCTGAACAACATACTAAAATTTCATTTTGATTAAGTCGTTTTTACGGCAGTTATCGTGCTAACGGACAAACAGACAGACAGAATGAACAAAGTCATAAACACTCTTCAACTTTGTTGTAAAGTGTTAAAAAGCATCTAAACTAAAAGTTTAGGAAGACAGATGGCTTAAAAAATGGTTGGAAATTTAGAAATGAACTCTTCATCGGGAGGGGCGTTCATTCTAAAGAAAAACCGAGATAAAAACTTGTTTCTAACAATGGCGTTAATATACCACTAAAAACCCCATTCGCACTGATTATAGGCTGAAAGAATATGCTTCAATTGTACAAATGATATAAAACTCAGAAATGGATACTTAACTTTATACAACTCCACGTGTGCTGAAAGTCAAAGGCTGAGAAGAGGAAAAAATGTATTCTGAACTGCAGTACACACGCCGGAATGAACATACATAACATGTAAAAGTATATAAAATGATTTATCGCTCGGAGCAGTTGATGTGATGATAGCTACATTTAATTGGGAAGAAAGTCAAGGTTTTGGGTATAATATTTGCTGTTTTGTGAAATTAGTGAAACATTTAATTGCTATTTTATTGCACCTGACATTTGTTTAGTGATTTTGTAAGAGAATTGCCGTATTAGTGATATATGTAATTAAATGAATTATTAGAATTTATTAGTATTGAAATTTATTAGTAATTAAATGAATTGCTGTATATTGTTCCAGTTTACGCACTTGTTGGTTAGCCGGAAATGTGGACCCATTCTTGTTAACTCATTCGTTCCATTCCTTCGGATCATATCGTCTCAACAGACTGACGGACACACACACGCACACATCTATACACAAACATCACTTCAAAAACGTTCGATTCGAGTTCAAAGATGCTTGAAACGTGCTCTGCATTCAAACTTTCGACATTGAATAAATAGGTATAAATACTTAAAAACGATAATTATACTACATTCGCAACATTTCTAAATCTACAGCGCCAGCAACTATATTAAAATTATAAAAAACATAGTGTCGTTTATATACAGAAAAAATCTGATGTGGGCAACACATGACTTTCCTTATATAATGTAATGAATTTACTACTTTTACAGTGAAAAAATAGGTTTTTCTTATAGTAGATACTAATATTCTTTCCAAGATATTGAATTTTCGACAATTAGTCGTCATTTTCATTGATTTAGAGTCATTTTTATCCATTTGGCGAGATTTTCGTTAATTTGGCAACATTTCAAAAAGTCGCCAAGTTGGCGACATTCCGCCCAATTCGTCGCCAAAATCTCGCCAAGCGTTATGGATGAAGAAATAAGTTATTCTTACATCAGACAAATGACTATTGGCGTTCAAATACAAAAATATTACTCAAAGTATCTTTTTCCATGAATGGATCGAGCTAGATCTACGAGAATGATGTCACCCAATTTATCGTATGGTATTACATATGAAAAGTGAACATGTTTCTCAATAGGAAATATTTTTTTTTTATTTTATATGATTATTGATAATTTTTTTTTAAATGTGCAATATCTCGAGAACGATTTATGTTAGCATTCTAAAATTATGCCAATCGTTTTCTAATGAAAAATTACATAAGAAATGTCTATTTGCGTAACTTTATTAGTGGTTTTGATTTTTTAACGATTTTTTCAAAATTTTATTCGAAAATTTAGGGGGGTTATGAACATTCGATTGCGTATAAAAACAATAGGCTTCCAGTGTTAACGGATTGTGATTTTTGTACCAAATTTAGTTCGAATCGGTCCATTCGTTCGTCAGTTATCGTCTCCACAGACTCACTGACACACACACATACTTTCACACACACACACACAGACATCACTTCAAAAATGTTTATTTCGTGATTAGGGACGCTTGAAACGTGCCCTCCCGTCGAAAACTCGATTTCGAATTTTCGACCCCGTCACAATACTTTCCTTATACATTATGTATATAAGGAAAGTAACAAATGAAACTTAAACAATCTTATAAAACAATTCAATTTAAAACACAAAGACATCAAGGAATATATAAACTCCAAATATTGAATCGATGACTGCACCTTATCTAATTGCAGAGAAAAAAAATATAAATATATATTAAACCGTTTTCTAAACTGAAGCAGGTGAGAATATTTAGTAGAAAACTATTTTTCATTACTGAATCAATTCTAAAGTTAAACACGCCCACTCAGGAATATCTTAGGGCGTGTCTTAACTAAACATCGTCCAACACATAATCGTGCTGCAGCTACTTCATTTGGCAGCCAAGAACATGAAATGCAGAAATAATCAATGTTTTAAAAATATTACTAACAAGAAAGATCAATCATGCATAAAGCATAGATTATGAAACACTTTCCAACTTCAATGCAATTTCATTTAAATATCTCTAAAATACGATATATTCCTCGGCAATATTTTAAAAATTATCATAATACTACATTAATTTATAATATTTGAAAACTTAAAAGTTCATCGAAAAAAATGAACTTCGTTCAAATGACGTCAATTAAATATAAATCGCCTTGCTCCTCGGTAATGTTTTTAACATTATCGTAATACTACAATAATTTATTATATTTGAAAACTTCATCCAAAACAACTGAAATGTGTTCAAATGACGCCATCGAAATATAAAACGCCTGGCTCTTTCTATAAAAGCAGCATTTCATTCATAAACATTTTCCCATTCATTTCATTCATCACAATACTATAATAATTTATTTTATTTAAAAACTTTATTTTATTTAAAAGACCATGGGGGTACAAGTAATTAAATTCTATGCTTAAAATTTCAACGAAAGAAAATCGTCCTTCTCTCTGTAAAATCAATGAATATTTCATTCATATCAGCTATGCAGACTCCATGAGCTAAATAATTTTGCGTTAAAAAAATACAGCAATTATTATACAACTCATTCTGCATATTTTGCTGTTTACATTTTACATAAGTGAAAAATAGACTTCGTTGTAGAAATAATCAAATTTGGATGATCATTTAAACTCAAATATATTGTAATTGTGTTATTTCAGTATGTAGACGCATAGAATTTAGGCAAAAACAATGCGGTTTTAGGAGGAATACAACACTCAATATGAATTAAAAAGAACTTTAAAAATCGCGGTTTTGAGACAAAATGGATGCCATATCTCATTTTGAAGTGGATCACGTGATCTCTTCATATAATGATCACGTGATCGCTTCATATAAGAGGTGTAATTATTATTTTAATATTTATTTAAAAACTACTGAATATATTTTGATAAAAAAAATTTTATGGGATAATTTTAATATTACCTAAAATTTTCGAAGCAATTTGTGAATTTTAAATCCTCTTAAAATATGTTTAAAAAATTAGGTCCCATAGTGTTCAATGTATTTCATTTTTCAACCCGGGTTCAATCCAAAACTAATTGGGTGATACTATTCATTTATATTCCCATAGGTCCGACAGGCCGTCTGAACAACATACTAAAATTTAATTTTGATTAAGACATTTTTACGGCAGTTATCGTGCTAACGGACAGTCAGACAGAATGAATGAATGAACAAAGTCATAAACACTTTTCAACTTTGTTGTAAAGTGTTAAAAATAAGAAAAATGTTTCGTACTCATTCTCTAACCCAAGCTATTTCTCGAATGCTTCGCTTGTGAATTTGTCGCAAAAACAACTTTAAGTAAAGGCTTTGTGAAGGCAAAGCGGAGATATCGATTGATTAGTTACAGTTTTGTTATGTTGACAGAAAAAATTGTAATTTGTATTAAAATTTAATATAACAAAATTGAAAATTGAGCTTATATATAGATACTATAGATATATATGTGTTTTTGATGAGTGAAACACAGCTTCCTTTACTTCATCTTACTACACGTTACTGCCTAACACCATTGGGTAGATTTGACAATCTGAATCGAAAGAAAAGAAGATAATGAGACGGGATACGCCAGCAGCTTACCCGGAGGGCATCTCCAGCATATTCGATAGGATTAAGATCAGGAGAACATGCTGGTTCCTATATACATTATATGTGATCAAAAGTATCCGGACACTTTGGATGAAGAATGTTTTTCGAATTTCTAAACAAATACTTAGCGAATGATTCTGTAACTTTGGCGATGTAAAGAACATACTTGAACACACAATTCCAGTAAAGTTTCGGTGACTTTTGCATTTAAGGGACCACCAAGATATTGAAAAGGGGAAAAATATATTTGATCACCGCGTACAGGGGTGTCCGGAAACTTTTGATCATTATTTGCAGAAAATTGGAACAGTTCATTTTCAGAACATGAATGTCCGATGAATTTGTAAAATATTAATTTATGGAACCCCCCTTATCATCCAGGTACTTTCAGAAATTCCAAGAAAAACTAATCACTGCATCGTCGATATCTTTGTGAATTTTCACGATATTCCGGTAGATTTGTTATAGAAGTTGCCCTGCAGTATTCACTACAACATCATGCAAGAAAATTATTGCTATGTTTCGCGCTTGCGCAATAAAAATTTAGTTTCTTCAAATGCTTATATCTCATCGTATATTCAATGCTTTAATTTTTAATTGAAGTATAAGGTTTTTCTTGGATGTTTACAAATGTTCTGTAAGTTTCGTGAAATTTGATTGAAACCTATGGATATTGTAAGCAAAAAACATGTAACAAAATTAATTTTTTTTTAAGAAACGTTTATATCTTCATGAATATACGTTTTTGTTTTACGAAAATGCTTATACACATTGAACAAAGTTTGTTAACTGTTTTGCGAAAGTTACAAATCATTTCCAGCTTTTTATGGGTGATCAAATATATTTTTCCCCTTCTTCAATATCTTGCTGGTCCCCTAATTGCACAAGTCACCGAAACTTTACTGCAAAGTGAGCATTTAAGTACGTTCTTTACATCGCCAAAGTTACAGAACACTTTCTCAAGTATTTGTTTCGAAATTCGAAAAACATTCTAACATTCAATGTGTCCGGATACTTTTAATCATATAGTGTATATACGTTCAATACCTTCCCTATGAAGATAGTCCTTCACGAAATCCATTCTATGTGAACTACCGTTGTGTCTCATTAAACAAAAGTGCATATCGATTGCAGCTGCATAAATCATGATAGTGGGGTCAAGAATTTCATTGCAATATCTGGTCTGGAAAAACATTAAGGCTCGATAGTCATATAAGGTTAACTTATATGACTATACAACACGACTAAATGTATAGTATTCAACGATAAAGGTTACATGTTATTCATTCCAGACTGGTATACGTCTACCCTCCGATGGCAGGGCAAACCTCGATTTGTCTAGGAAGAAAGTATTCGCCCATTCGGTTTAGGGCCAGGTCACATGCTCAATATACTAGTGTAAGCATGTTCTTCTGGCCTTGGATCTTAATGCCTTAGATACAAATGCTGTCCTTGGATACAAACGTTGGTCTTGGATAGACACTTTTGGTACCTGTGGTGCTTGAGACAGCACATAATCCAATTAAAAGTGCAAGTGGCACAACACTTGCCAAAGAAACGGATTTATTATGACACTTTTATGAATTTTATGCACGAAAGCAGCTATGTAGGGATGGTCTCAGACACATTAATGCCACAAACGATCCAGTCCTTCATTTAATTGCGTATTCAGAGACTAGGCTTGGGCCGACGAATTATGGCGCAAAGTGGGCAGAACTAAAAATCGCAGCTCGAAGGCTTTGACAACCGAATTTTTTTTATATGTGAAAAATCTAATATTTTGAAAATTCAAATAAAGAGGTAACGATGCAAAAAAATAATAAAATGCTTAAAACACGTTTTCAAAAAGATTGAGCACTTCCACTCCAGCCAGAATCTCGGTTTTGGTCTCATTCAGTACATCTCAACTTTCAGGTTAAAGGAAAAAATTAAAGAATTTTGAAACTTGGAATTGAGGACTGATGATACAAACGGGTTTTCAAAAAACTCACACCACTTTACCTCTCAAGAGTAATAAAAAAACAACAATGCCATATATCAACATTTAAAACTAGAAAAATTAATAACTTTATAAATATAAAGAGATATATTTTTTCTAATTTTTAAAAATCGTTTCACAATAGCTAAATTATTTTGTTATGATATCCAATATATTTACGAATCAGAAATAGCAAAAACACAGTTTTATATCCTTTCGCTGCCAATAGAAAAATTAAACAAGGAAATAAGTTTCAATATATTTCCTCATTTAACATGTTAACAGATTATGAAACGTATGCCATTTTAAAGCTTAAATTCAAAAAAGTTTTTAATGTTCAAAAATTTTTCAGCAAACTTCGATTAAGTGTGTCGATATCACATTTAATATCCGACTAGCCATTTTAAAAGCCCAAAGCGCGGGTGAAATGGCTACTTTAAATAGGTAGGCAAAATAAGGCAAAAATAAAAGCTTTGAAACAAGCAATACTTTGACACTTCCTATAAACATTGAGACAATTTCTATCTAAAACTCGATTTATTCCATGTCTACAATTCTAGATATCCCATGCACATACGGATTCGTTGACACATTCCATGCGTAAGCCTTAAGTTTCTAGATTTCACTTAAGTTTCAAATCATGAAGGACTTTCGGATATGTGAACTGGAAACTCGGTATGTCATCTTTAAAAGCCTTCGCTTAAAGGACACATATCATCTGGTAATTGAGAAGATAGCAACTGCGTATCACTGCTTTAATTACGCCCGCTCATATTGCGTGTCTGGTCCAGATAGTCAAAGTGAAACTGTTCGAATTGATTAAATTCCGCAAATACATTTATTTTTTGACACTTTCTTTATGGACCGTACCGTTATAATTTCACTTTCTAATACAGTTATCTGTGAATAAATTGTGCGATTGCTAATTTAAATCATCAAAGTTTTTAAATTGCAGGGTAAGTCAAAAAATATACTGTCATTCAAACTTATATATTGATCTTGAAAATAAAATGTAATATAATAAGTTTCTTAATTTCTTTAAACAGTTTGATATAGATTTATACGAACTGGATAAATATTTATATTGCTACAAACGTGTAAAACGCTCTCACTGGAGTCGCTTTTAGAAACCAGACAAATAAAACACCCATACAGGCAACTTTTCCTATGACGTGAATATGGGGTTGCCAGATTTGGCAATTTATTGCCAATTTGGTGATTTTTCAAAGGTTCGAGAAACACCTCGAAATAACGAATATTCTACGAGATATGAGAGATTTCCAGAAGTTTCTATAGAGTCTATAAAAATAAGTCATCACTCAGTTGGAGAGTAGTTGACGAGATACTAGCCACATTGAATAGTAATATTCGTCAATGTTTTGAAAATAGTAGCTGCTGTTTTGTGAAATTAATGACGCATTTAAATGCTGTTTTATTATATATTGTTCCTATTTACGCTGTGCTTGTGAATAAACGTGTTCGTTATCCAGAAATTTGGACTCATATTTGTATCCTTAGTGTACACCCACGATTCCTGAGTATGCGTCGTAAAAATATATTTGTAAACTTCATTTAGTGTAAGGTTTACTGGATAGATTGTTATATATGAAATCTGTTGGACCCAAATACTCTAATGCTGGCCAAGAAAAAATGTGTGTTCCGAAGCAAACTTATAACTTGTTGTACCATCATACTGACTTTTGTACCATCATACTGACTTTTGTACCATCATACTGACTTGTTGTACCATCATACCATCTGATTAGACTATCAGCACTCCTCAATATACTGAAATACCCTTTCATTCTAGGCTGATCTCCAGCCAAACGTTGACGCTTCCATATACTTGTGAACCTCGAACTTCCGCTGGAATTTGATGTTAAATCCATAACAGTTATAAACTGAGCTGTATATAAAGCAAATCTTGATAAGTAAATATTTCAAGAAAAAATATTGAGCCGGATGTGTAAATCATCTGTAAACCACTCTACAAAATACTGCTCCTACAGAATCTGTTGTTACATTCATATCAACTATCATATAAGCTCTATTTATGACCAATCTTGAGAAACAGATGTTTCAAGTAAAATGAACATTTTTAAACCGGAAATAGAAATCTTTAATGAATTACCTTACCTGATCCAAGGGCTGCTGCTGAATAAATATCAGTCATTATCTCATCTCTGTCTATAGTAAATTCAGTGAAATAGACTTTTCAAGAAAAACATTTTAGCAAAAAAGAATAGTATTGCAAAATTTTTTCCACCAATAAATCATTTATAAAATTTTTAAGATATCGTGAGTTCTTACATGAATTCTTCAATGAATTCTTACAAATATTCCTATCACAAGCTGTTTCAAAAGACAATCACGAATAGCGATTCGGTAGAAGTTCCTAAATAAGTAAACAAATAAACTGCTCGTTTAAAGATTTAGTCAGAAAATATTCATCACTACTCACCTTTTTAAATACATTTAATACACATTCATAATTTTATATAAAATGATAATAAATGCACTATTGTCATTTTATATAAAACCACCATAAAATTTCCCCATACATTATCTGACTACTATTACTCAATTAAAACCATTTAAAAATAGAAATATTATATATTCACCAAGAAGAAAGATCAATAAAGCATTCTTTCATCTTACTTCAAAAGAACCTAAAAGCAAGTTACCGGATACCAGAGTTTGGATAACGTGATATCGGTCTTTGAGGTTTATATAACATACAATTATAAACCATTCATTTCTAAAAACATGTATTTTGCTTTGAAACGTGACTTTTTCCTTTTCCATTTCTATTTCTTTTTTTCTAATAAATCCAGTCACGAAATAATCTCATTAATCAGCTCATAACAGACGTAAAGCTTCATAAAATAAATCCGTGATCTGTGTCACACAATTCCATTTTTAAGTTGGGTAGAATGAAGGAAAGTAATTAAACCATCACGACTTCGAAAGGAGATAAAAACAGCAATGTGGTAGTTTATTAAAGTGGTAATAAAATTCCTGGACGGCTGCAATTAATTGACAACCTTACCGCTTGCTTCAAATAAACTGAAAGTAAAATAATAGTCTCTGTTTTAGTTTTAACGTTAATTTCATCTTATACAGATTTCCTAGAAACTTCCTTATGCACACAAATAACTTTGCAATGGAAAATGGTGTGCACTTTGTAAAACTTTGCAATGATCTGCAATGTACACTCAGGGTCTTTTCATTGCGAAGTTATATTTCCATATAGTTCCCGCATAGTTTCTATATTGTTATAGTCCCATACTGAAGTTGTACACTGTACATGATAGATTTATTTATACTAAATTGCCTGTGCCCGATCAAATAAAAGGGATTGCCGCCCTCTTAGCGGAATTGAAGAAGTTAGGAACACGAACTAAGCAATAGATTGCGAAATTGATCACGTTTTATTGATCACGTTTATTATCACGTTTTACATGCATAATGGAAATGGATTTTTTTCATGTTTTTGAATTGATCACCTATGATTCAGGAAAAAAATATAGTTTATTTTTATATTTCATTGTTATTATTAGTTAACAAGAGTAAGCATCGTGTAGTTTTACAATTACCGAAGTCATCCTTCTTATTTTGATACTAAATAAAATTTGTCATTTTTTTCAGCTTTAAAGTTGAATAAAATTGTATATAGTACGATACTAAGTTATTTTTATCCAACATCATGGAGAAATATCACCCAAACGCAATTTTTTTAATTACTTCATAAGCCATCATTCACTTTATCAACTGTATAGCTATTTTTTCTTTTAAAAAAGAACTTTTCTTTAAAATTAAGACAACATTTTGTGGACTTTCTTTTTAACAGTACACCCTTTTGTAACGATCGTGCAGTAAAAATTTTGCAGCACAATTTCCACTTGTATTTGAAGCATTTCACTTCTGTTTATTCTGTACAACCTTATTTTACCACTTATACTTCAACTTTTAGAATATCTTGCAGAAGGTGAGCCTGACTAATGAAACATTTGCTTTAAAATATTCTGAACATCCCCAAAATGTTTATTTGGTTAAGGCAAGGTGTACTATCTTCTCTTCATTTTATAATTAATTGAGTTGATATAGGAATAAAAAACAAATCTGAAATCTGAATCTCAGAAGGATCATGCGTCCTCTAGAAATAAGGAAGGAATATATAATCATCTCAGTAAATCAATAAATAAAGTCATCTAGCTAGTTGGAGATCAGTTGATCCACTCCCTTCTGAGGCAATATATATCTTTAAAACACCTGTATAGTATTTTAATATATGATAATGATATTTATATTCATTTTAGTACTTAAAGTGCGAAAATTTACAATTTTATCTTCAAAATGCGATTTTTGTGTAAAAAACCCATGTTCTGAACAGAATTCAAACCACGAATCTTCAACTGGCCAGTTACGCTCAATTGTTTGGATTACTGGAACGATAATATTTTGTTCAATAATTGAAAGGCTCTGGTAACATAGCAATAAGCCATGCTTTTTCCGAAAAGGACAGTTTTGTATCAAACGGTCTATCAGTAGAGTTTCTAGCTAGTCGCTTTACTACATTCGTGAATTTCCTCTAGATCTGCGGTTCTCACCAAAAATACGCGTACCACTGATGGTACGCGAGGAAGCGATTGGTGGCACGTGGATAATTTGAGTAATATACATCAATATGAATAACTAACGTGGAGAACAGGGATAAAAAAATGCAAGGTATGCTAAAATGAATGAAAATCTTAATAGTAAATGTCCCATTGAATAACACTATGTGCCGACTTCGTTTGTGCCTGGTTGTCAATGCTGCTGTGATTTCAATGCCAGTAAGCTAGAAGCACCTCAAACTTCTTTCCTCCCCGGTTTCTACCAGTCGACATCCATCATTTAAAAATCAAGACACGGGAAGTGACCACGAAAAACTATTACTGTTTCCCGAAATTCGATAGTTATCTAGGACGAGGTATTAAATCGTCTTTTGGAACTGCAACCAGCAGTTATATATTTCTTTTGTGATTTAAAATGTGAGTTAAGAAATTGTTTTTTTAAAGCATTAGGTTTACCATATTTAGCTGATATTTTTTAAATGATGAATGATCTGAATTTAAGTTAACAAGGACCAAATGTAAATGTTTCTACTGTTATAGACAAAATAAATGCAACCAGCAAAAATTAAATTAATTACCGAAGAATTGTATGAAAATGCGCTGAATTGCATACTAACTTAGAAAATTTTCTTGGAGAAAACAATTTAGCACTAAAAGATGAATTAACATCAAATATAAAAAATCATTGTTTTCAATTTTTAAATTGTACTTCCCAGAAGAAAATTTAAATAAATTTATGTTTACACGTAAATTTATTTAAATTAACGATATAAAGCAAAATAGAACCAGATATAAAGAAATCAATTTCTTTCAAATAAGCACAAATATCAAATTAAATAAATTTTTTATATTGTTAATCAATAATCATATTGTTTGTTAATTATATTGTTATAGTAATTGCTAATATTTTAACTTTCACTGCAATACATGGTAATGTATAAGGAAAGTACTGGAATCGTGCAAATAATCGCAACTCGAGTTTTCAACGGATCTACACGTTTTGGAACCTCTAGAACATGAAAAAACTATTTTAGCGTGACATCTGTGCGTGTGTTTGTGTGTGTGTGTGTGTGTGTGTGTGTCTGTCTGTCTGAGCATATTTTTTATCCACTCTGACTTAAAAACTAATCGACCGAATTCATACAAATTCGTAGATAAACCCCTTGTGGGTGGCCGTGGTGTTAATTACATTTTGGTACGTTTCGGAATAAGAGAACCCGCCTTTTTTGAGAAATGGCCCGCAAAAATTACCTATAGCTAATAGATCAAATTTCACAAAATTTGGTGGAGGTAGATTAATCGATTGTAGATTAACCTGATGCTGATAAGATATTGGTACTATTCGGAAAAAAAGAACCTGCCATTTATTGCAAAATGGTCGCAATCGTTAAATCTAAAAACAAAAATCTATGTATGCACAAAAATATCAATTTAAATGCTTATTTTATACGTAATTTTTGACCACGAAAGGAATAAAACCAATCCCATTACTCTAAGACTAGCTGTTCTTGAGTTACGTATTTTAGTTATTTTGCATTTTCGCTGCGCCACCTTTGAAAATAAGGCCAGTTACCAAATGAAAACGAAAATTAATTTAAAAGTGCAGATTTAGTGCAATTTAAAATAATTATGGCTGTAATTTTGTGCAATTAAACTGCATTCAATGAATTATTGAAGAAATAAAAAGAACGTGAATATAAGTCTGCAGGGAAAGTCGTGTGTTGCTCTCATCAGATTTTTTATTTTTGTTTAGTATTCTTTTATTAGCAACGAAATAAAACTATGCGAGAGTTGTTATGGAGCATAACATATTATTTGCACTTAGGTGCAAATACGTTTCATGCCTCAGGTAAGCCCCAGGAATGAAAGGGGGTGGGAGTAGCAATCACTCAATGTAAGTAATGTGTATGGTAATATTTCCTATAGCAATGCCTCCTCTCAGACATGATAGGATAGTTTGGCGCCATGGTTTGAATGGTTCACAACAGTGGTTGAAAATGTTCATACAAGAGAGATTGCACCTTATACCTTGCTACGGGTACATATACTCAAGTGTAGCGCGTAACCAGACTCAACTATTCAGCAATTTAAGTCTATGTCCGTTCTTAGCAGAATCGAACTAGAACGGAACCAGACCAAGTGTTGCATTTGTCGGGCAATGGCAATCATTGAAGCAGCAAGGAAGTCGTCACTTTTGCTACGCAGTACCTCACAGCTCTGAATATGGACGGCGTAATGTGGGCTATCCTATGGATTCTTTAACTACATTTAAGCCGTCACAACTATGTGGACTTTAAGACGGAATCTACCGCTCAATGTACGGGGCTTCAATCCTGGACCCCTATGCTGTATACGAGACGCGTCAGTTGAGGACGTTAACCGTCATATGTACGATCTGTGTGAGACCACAACCACAAGTTATTCGGGATATGACTCAACTGGCATCGGCCTGTGCACGAAGTTCTCAATTCTCCAGGAATCGCTGGGCCAATCGACATTTGGGAGAAGAAGAATGTAGCGAACTGTGATCACCGAATCCGTGTTAATCCGCGATGATATCCAGAATTCAGCGATATCTCTAATAAACCTTGCATCCTTACGAACTGTGAATACCCGAGACCTCTTAGACTGTGAATTATCTCATGTTGGATTACAAGGCATCTCATCTGGGAGGAGGTATCGTAATATATAAGTTCAAATGTAATGTAATGTGTTATTTGGGTGTCAATACAATCAAAGTGTCAGTGCAAATTCAAGTTTTGGGAATTTTTCCTCACTGGACAACTTGAATTTTAAACTAATGAGAAATTTAAATAGCAAATATATTAATTAGCCCGTACACCCCGAGGTCAAGCTTGGTAGATTTGAGTGAAGTGTAACTGTGCTTATTATAGTATTATTATTGTCTATGTTGAATATTTTATGTGTTTAATAAATGTGTTAGTGGCCACAAAATCGACTGGTTATTTTAGTGTAAACGCATTGTACGTTGATCTTCCAAATCCCACTATACTTTTACAGGTTCAACTGGGGGACACTGTGGGTAAGTAGTAGTAGTGCATTCATGTAAATTTTACATTACCACAATAATAACTCTAAAGACTTGACTTTCCATTTGTATATAAGACATGTTTGTGTAGGTAGTACTAAAATTTCTTGTTTCGGTGGTACACATTTAGGAAAAGGTTAAGAACCTCTGCTCTAGGTGACAGCATAATACAAGGAATCAGCTTGTTGCTCGTATGATTATCATGATATTTTCCACTGAGACAGTGATAACATAGATGGCGGGAAGTAACAACAACGTAATGCATTATAAGTGAAAATTGTTTGATCAAAATGAATTATTAGATGATTGTGCTGAGAGTTTAGGTGGATTTGAAGATGATAGAAATTAGGATACGGATTATCACCTAGAACGTGATAAATCCTCTTGGAAACCCTGTAAGTTAACAATAAAATAGTTTGTGGCTTCTTACCATGTTCGTGTATTTTCAGTTTACTATAAACTAGGTTGGAAATAATTTCAGTGAAATTCATCTCAAATTTTTTCTCATATACGGGTATACCTATTCTCCCCTGGCAGAGACTTTGCACTGATTGAGAAGGCTCAGAAAAAATCTCCACACATTTATGCTCCTCTTGAATGGATATTCATACTAACTCAGACCAACAAGAAGAATCCGTTTTACGTAACGCTGATGAGACAAAAAATTGAATGTTCGTAACTTGCTGTAAAACGTAACAAAGGCGAAAAGAACAAAATGTGGAGAGTACGTTGATTTTTCTTCGGCGATAGCTTTCAAGTTCACGAACCCGACGACTTTTTTCATCAAGCACAAAATCAACACAGACTACAAATAATTCAGTTGTGTAAAGCTTGATTAACCAGACAGCAATTACTTTAATATTTAGATCAATAAGAAGGAAGATCAGCATCAAGACCAACAAGATCAACAACAACCATCAAGATCAACAAGAAGGAAATTTTCAGATGTATAAAATCTCCTTCCGCCAATCTACTACAATTTTTCAATGTGCTGATTTCAAATTAATCAACTGATACCACTGATAATGAAGTCCAGGTAATCTAAGAGAAAGTAGGACAATATCTCAACCCTTAATAAAAAGGAATAATAATTTGTAATTTTGTGCATTTACTTTACTTTTTACAATAATAAATGCTTTCGAAAAAATTTTATTATATTTCCCAGAAATGCTGCTGTAAAATTATTTATGGGCAATATATTGATAAGATACAAAAATATGTTCCGTAATGAAAATATTTAAAATAAAAAATTCAAAAGGATGGAAGGGGCTTTGTATTATTAGAATGGACG
The DNA here is from genome assembly GCA_951213105.1 of Amaurobius ferox. Classification (NCBI taxonomy): domain Eukaryota; kingdom Metazoa; phylum Arthropoda; class Arachnida; order Araneae; family Amaurobiidae; genus Amaurobius; species Amaurobius ferox. Next base: position 70,029,957 of record OX578133.1, on the reverse strand, counting down.
CTTAGTACTTAAGTTTATGCTAACACGACCTGTTAAATATTGAAAAACCCATTAAAATTATGAAATTCTTTAAAACCTAAAAACCGCTCTTTTGAAGAATTTGAAAATTGTGGTTCATCACTATATTGCCCAGATCTTTTCTATTGAAGTAAGCTGTACTGTGCACAATCTACTCCTTCAGATTTCACTTTGAAGTAAAATTTTGTGTCTTAAAGACTTTACAATTCAGCTACTGTTTTTTTACAAACGATGACATCCTATTCATTGAAACATAATTTTTCTGTCATAAATCATAGGATGCTTGAAATATCTGAAATTCGGAGGGTCTTTTTTAAACATCAATGATCCACTGCATCGAGCCTGCAGTTCAGAAGCGGGATTCGCCATGGCAAACGTAAGCCTTATGCTGATATTAATGCGGTCTCCATTTCCTAATTTTCCACATAGTAAAGCCAACCGCAGTCACTCGGTCACGCGGTCGACGAAACCATCCACAGGGCAAGACCTGATGAACACCCACCAAGTCCAGACCCCGCTCTCCGACAATTCTAAGCTCAAGTCATAATTTGACCAATTCTTCTCCGCCAGCTGGATGAGTCCGGTTCGTGGTACGAGGAACTCGCCCAGATGCTCCAATGAATCCACCAATGCACCACTCCCCAAAACAATGTGCCCCCAATGACGTATCTATGACTATATGCCTATGAACCATCCAGCCTGGTTATTATCAAAAACTCAAAGCCCAGCGATGTTCAAGCTATTTGTCTTCAATTAGCTAGAAGACGCTTTTCCATTGAGCTACTGGAGGGATAATATTTTCTTCGATATTTTAAGTGGGCATATGTGGGAGATATGGGCTTAAATGAGGTATTTATGTGGGATTTTGGCGCAAATAATTTTTAAACAAACCACTTTTAAAAATATTTCCTGTGGAATGAATAGATTAAGTTTCCATCAAACGGTTTCATTTCGTACATTATTAGGACATATATAACTTAATGAAATAAATCAAACTTTTATATTGACCTTTCGTGTAGCGGGTACCCAGTTATATATTGATACCAGAGAGAATCGAATATAATTGGAAGTACATTTAATTGTAGCGAAACATGGTAATATAAGTTTTAATGGTTGTAGATTGTCAAACATAATGAAACTGATCCATTGAAACAATTTCCTTCTACCATCATTGACATTTTTGTTGGATTTAAATGAGATCTGTCACGGAAACTCCTCATTATCTTCGTCCTAGTTATGAAACGAATTGGTTTAAAAAATCCCATTATTCTTTAATGCCATAAATGTCATCTTCCTCACGAAAATTACAGCATTTAGTAGCGGTTTCCCTAAATGAATATTTTTGAGATTATATATATATATATATATATATATATATATATATATATATATATATATATATATATTAATATATATATATATATATATATATATTAATATATATATATATATATGTATATTAATATATATATAAAACAATAGACAATGAAGAAAGAACGACAGTGTATAAAAATTTGTCCCCCACTTCCCGGTTAAGCCAGCTTAATGTCATGACGACACTCCCGGAAGCGGATGCACTGTCGAAAACCAAGTACACATTACTAAAACTTAATATGTAAAGTCAAAAAGGTGAAAGACCCATACTGACTGTACCACTAAAACTAAGTTTCATTACAACAAAACAGCAACACATATGACTATTTAAAAATCAAATATATAACAAGACAAACCAACCTCGTACACACTTCACCATCCAAGCGTCAAAATTGTAACAGACACTACCAGTGCTGGTATAAAACCCCTTTAAACTACTCATATATATATATATATATATATATATATATATATATATATATATATATATATATATATATATATATATATATATATATATACACAATATTAATATTAATATATTCAGGGTGATCCAAAAGTCAGGAAAAACTTTAAAAATTAATAATTCATGAACAAATAAAGATAAATAGATGCCGTTTGCACAGAAAGAATGGAGATGTAGCCGAATTTTTTGTCAAGAAAAATATTGTTAGTATAATTTACATTTTTTCCAACAGATAGCGCTATATTAGGAACAAATATTAGATTATGCAAATTATCAGACGGTATAAAAAGAGCAGCTGTAGTTGATATCGCCATTCTTGACGCTGATAGTAGTGACAGTCGATCTGTCCTATGTAATATATCTTATCCTATGTAATGTAAACTACGTCGTTAATAGCTTCCCGCAAATGCTATCAGTGACGATTTGCCCCAGCCGAACATTCGAAAAGTGATGAAGCGATACCTCAAAGACGTCATCGAGCTGTATACCAGCAGTTAACGGCTGGGAAACGAGACCGTATCCTGAAGCTACGTGAAGTGGGTTTGCCGATGCGTGCAAATTCCAAGCCTGTTAGGCACGATGTGAGTACCATCTAGCGATATGTAACACGATGGACTCAGAAAATCAGATAACACGCCAAAGAGGAAATGGATCTAAAAGGCGTACGACAGAGCCCACAGACCGGCAAATTCGCCGAATGGACGGCAAGTGACATCCAAAACTGCCTGCCACCATCAACGGCTGCAGCTACGTGCACCCAAACCATTCGCAATAGGTAGCATGAAGTACATCTGCGAACATGGAGGCAAGACACTGGGGTGTCATCAAGCACTCGGCCCTGGGGTGCAAGTCTGGCGTGTTTATGGATAAATCCCGCTTCTTGCCTCCGGAGGAATGATAGTCGTGGACACGATATGGTGGCTTCTCGGGAAACGCCACTTGCCAGCCCATATCACCGAGTCACACCGCTCCCACACCGGGCATCATGGTTTGGAGCGGTATTATGTTCGATCAGCGGACAGCTCTGCAGCACATTGCAGGTAATCTTACAGCGGACCTATACTTCACACAAGTTGTGATACCTGTGGTTTAGCTACTGGTGCAGGCCATCGCCAGCTTGGTGTTCTAGAAAGAATATGACACACCACACTGCTAATTCTCAACAGCCTGAACGGAATTCTCATCCTTTTCTGGCAGACAGCCTTGACAGATCTCGCCCCCAATGCGCACGTATGGGCGTCAGGTGCACCAATGAGAACCACCGGTACATATCGTTGACGAACTGTGTGCCGCAGTGGACGCTGCTTGCAAGGATTACCTCAGGCAACCATTAATATCCTCATCGATAGTATGCCTCAACGTTTATCGGCCTGTATAGCTTTCCTTAGGCTTCACATTCTTTACTGAATAAACAAGTTTCTTTTGCATATTTTCGTTTGTTCTTTTAATTATCTGAATATGACTTTTCTACAGATACTCTGATTTGCATATGGCTACGTGAATTTATTTATGGGTTCAATTACACGTTTAACGAGTTATAAATATATATATATATATGTGTGTGTGTGCGTGTGTATATATATATATATATATATATATATGTGTATATATATATATATATATATATATATATGTGTGTGTGTGCGTGTATATATATATATATATATGTGTATATATATATATATATATATATATATATGTATGTATACATATATACATGTATATATACTGTAGCTTATTAAATATATTTTATTCTGTGGGTGTTTTAGAAAGTTAGGTTCATCGTGTTGCAGCTTCTTTCCGTTCATTGGATTTTCAAACTACTAATATTATGTATATATATATATACCCCTGTGTCGAGCGTTTAATGGCACCTAGTGCCTGGCTACTCTGCGCGCATATGTACTTCATGCAACCTGTTGCGAATGGTTTGAGTGCACGTATGTGCAACTGTTGATGTTGGCATGCTGTTTCGGATGTCACTTGGCGTTGCGAACGGGTCTCGACGAGCCATTCGAAGAATCTGCCGATCTGTGCACTCTATCGTGCGCATGTTCGATCCACTCCGGCTTCGCCGTGTTCTCTTATGTTCCAACGTCCATCGTGTCACACATCACTGGATGGCTCTCACGTCGTGTCCAACGCAATTGTGGCAATTGCAACCAACAACAACAATACAGGTCATCGATAACCAATACAGATTACTGACGTCTTCGAAGCTTTGCTTCTTCACTTTTTCGAAATTGCGGCTGCTGCAAATCGTCGCTGTTAGCATTTACGAGACGAGCCGTCTGCTGGTCTTTAGTACCCGAAACTGGGTGTTACTTGACCTGATACGCACGAAAACTTTATCATTTGCATATGATTCTCTCTTCTACCAATACTGGGAATTGCATATGACTACGTTCATTCTATCATGGTGTTGTAATTTCACTTTTGACGAGTATATATATATATATATATATATATATATATATATATATATATATATATATATCATAATTATAATTATTATTATTATTATTATTAAGATATACAAGATCCTTCAGGTCTCACTTTCTCGTACAAACTCATACACTTACGATTTCTGATTTACAGTGTGTATATTCGCCCTGCGTAATTTAACTTCGGTTGCAGTGATTCAGTAACTATTATGATAATAATATTAATTATTATTAATATTATTATTTTATTATTATCTTTAGCATTATTAGTATTATTATTATTATCTTTAGCAATATATACTGGGATAACGGACGTTCACTTTGTTTTTGTCACTGGATCCTTAAAACCTCATACAGTAACGCCCAGTGTATCTCCAGCGAGCAACAACTTTCTCGCACAAGTGCACAAGCCAATGGACCCATGATGAGAAATGGAGGGACAGCCGAAGAGCAAATCCAAACAAGAAATGAAAATATATTTTGGTCAACAAATTTTTAATCTCCGCGGCCGAAAAATAGTACACTGATTATCTTGCAAAACCCATCAAACTAACAAGTACATATACATCTTAGCCGTAATCACCCACCAAATTAATTCCAAGTACGAGATCATTTATCTTGGCTAAAAATACAAGACAGCGATCTATAAGTACACCATTTTAATTTTAAAATCAATATTTAATTAATACACAATTTTGATTCATATAAAATTAAAAAATAAATTCCTAATTAATTAGTTTAATAAGTTACCCAAGAGGTTTTAATGTGACACCTTTTTAATCGAAACATTTTCTAGGAATAGCATCCGACCGGTTATTGGATAAAGTTGGCATATACCTTTGTTACAGTTGAACTGCCTCTTGATTCACACACCTGGCTTGTTGCGGAGATCTGGCACAATTCATGATCATCACGGCACAACTCTGCTCCTACGATGTTCTTTTACATCTCTTATCGTCTGCACAACTCAATTTTTAACAATTTCATTCTTACAGTTCTTAACCTCGTCTCATTTATGTCTCACACATTTTGCTGGCAAAATGCATCTTTTCTCGCTCCAAGAAAACACGCCTCCGCCAACTTTCATTGGTCTAGCTTTTGTGTAAATTTGGGGGTATCTTGATGATTAACTTATGAAAAGTATGCAAGTCTTGCCCGGAAGCACTGTTTGCGCCCAAAGTAGCCATCGTAATTCTTGATGTTATAGATTTATGGGTCAAAACATCTCCAGGCTAAGACTGTCAAATGTGACGTCGCGCGTCTGAGTGCATTGTTCGATTAAGGACTACCAAAATGGTGCTAATTGCTCTAGCAGTTTGTGAACCAAAGTAGTTGTCAGTGAGTAAAAATTTGATGATGAGCGTATAAAAGAAATCTAAAAATAAAAATTCGATATAGAAACCAAGAAACAGGCAAGCCCCCCAAAGATGACCCTGGCTAAAATGATTCCAGAGAAGAATCCTACAATAAATATGCATATCATCCATTCCTTTTACTTTCATGAAGAATTCGCGTTTTTTAAGAATCAGTTTATTATAAATTAACTTCGCCATCACACTGGCCTCCAAGTTAAATTGAAACTGAATACAAATTGTAAAATTATTAATTGAGGATGTTAGTGAAAAGTATATGTTTGTTGAAATAAATAATTATTTAAGGAAAATCAGAAGTGTCTTCGATAAATTATCTATAATTAATGTTTATCTGTTTGTACTCATGCTTTGTTATAGGTAGCCGCCGGACTGCAGAAAAGTTGGGCTGTATGTCTTACGCATGAATTTGTACACACTATTACGATCTCGAATCCAAATTAATCAATTTGTTAATCTAAATAAAATAACATATTAAATAATTTTTCACCACATATACATATATACTTTAAATATTCTCTGAATGCTGTGATAAAGTTAAAAATTTAAGATACATAACGGAAAATAAAATATCATTGAGGAAGATGTATCAGTTTTCTTTATAAACTAAAGAGTTCTGGTTAACTGTGGGTCTTCATGCACAATTTGCCTTCTGTCTCAGTGCCCTATTACTCAACCAACATTCTAATAGCATTGGAATGACAGACTAACAGACTTTGATAGCTGTGGAATATTTCATATTAGGATGCTGTGGTATTAAAAATTATAAACTTCAAGTCGAGGCATGAGCACAATAAAAGGATAACTCTAGCTAACAATGACGGGCTGACGCCAAGACTTGAAGTTAAATTCTAATTAAATTTATGATGGGGCAATAAAGAATTCGTACACATATCGAAAGATCACGTGGTCCTTAGAACCTCAAGCAGTTACGCCCAGTATATCTCCGGCCAGTGACAACTTCCTCGCAGCATCTCATCAGCCAATATGCCCAAAAGGGAAATTTGACGGCGGAACCAGCAATGTGAGTTGAAAAAATTCATGGAAAGTCAAAAGAGAAAATTCGACCCTCATGCAGATAGAGAAAACTTGAAAAACAAAATGAGTAAAAAACACAATTGAGAAATTGTATACGTTTAAACATTCTAGATGAGTTCAGAAACTCGTAATAAATTTGCCTACAACGACTGTGTCTAAAGATGTCGCTTAAGATGACAGGGAAAGCAAAAGCAAAATGTATCTTTATATCGTCCATGAGGACCTTGCATTTTAATTAAAAAATTGATTTTAATTTTAATTAAGAGATTAAAGTTTATCAAAATTTTAGTCTATCATCACAGCCAGCTCCAAAAGTCTAATTGCCAAATTTAATGATTAATAAAATATATATTGATAGTTGACAAATTGATGAGTAAGATTGTAAATGAAAATCTGAATAATAATGTTATTAACTTCAAGTAAATATCTATACAAATAAGCTATCCCCCAATGTGGGAAAAATACTGTAGAAAATCTTAGGAACCGCTGCAATAGCCTATCATCTGATTTGATAAAATAAATTCTGTAATGCAATTACATTTATGAAAATAAAGTAGATACAACCATACTTCGATACTTGAAGACGAAATACGCTTACTTATTGGATGGCGTAAGCTGCAGGTATTATACAATGTCTCATTTTATTTAACTTCATAAAATATTTTACCGAAAATGTAGAAATAATTTTCGATTCAAATCACGCATACGCCAAGTCACGGAATTGCGTTTATCCATATTTGAACAGAAATAAGCAAAAAACAAAGGAATATATTTAAAAATCTTACATTTCAAATAAAAAACTTTAGGTTTGAAAAACTCCATAGGCACTGACTGCCAAGTATATTTCAGCAATAGAATTATGTCTATGTTGTAAACAAAGCAAGCTTTGAATAAAAATCGCTTAAAGCAGGTAAACTTTGAGGCCAAAATCTATTTTAGAATTTCTATCACAGTAAAGTATTTTTTATCGATTGTTCAAAGAGAAAAAGTAGCATCATAAAGTTGAGAGCTGCCACTTGGTCAAAATATATGATTGTCTTATTCTACTAGCAAATTTCGAAGTCTCGAGCATAGGATAAAACCTGTATAGTTTTTCGATCACCGACGAATATTTCAGAAAGTAAAGCTCACCAACAAAGTTAAAAGTTTTATGAAAAAATGGAAAAGTATAAATAAATGAATAGAAGAGAAAAAGTTTTGAGGACTTAAATATTAGAGAAAAATTTGACTACATTTTCTATTACTTATTCTTTTCATACAAGTGGTTATTATAATTAAAGTTAGCCTATTCTGATCTGTCTACATCAAAATCTATTCTTCAGAAAGCTCTCAAATTTGGTAATGTTACTAAAGAGATAACACAAAAAATATTTCAGTGATCGAAATATGTCAGTGGTTATGGCGAGAGGATCGCATAAGGAGGTCCCAAGTTTGGTCCTCGAAACCGTCCAACTATATTGCTTTTATCTATTATTTTGTACATAAAACCTTTCAAGTTTCACGAGTAATCTTCAATTAGGCCCCCTGGTAGAAAGTTTTGGAATTATGTCTATTGGATACCTTCACCTTTTCCGCATCATCATTTTAGCAAGTTTACCAAGTTTGAGAGCTCTCTGGCCTACAGTTTTTATTTCAGACAGTTAAAAAAAGTGAACTGTAATTCTAATTACCCTGTCTTTAATTTTTGTCAAATATTAAGTAAATTATCGTAACAAAAACTGTAACACTAAATAGTTGAATACACTTTAAAACCGATTTATCTACAATATGTCATTTACTTATTCAAATATTTCATATTTTGGTTGAAAATTAATCGTAATGAACAAGAACTCTAATTTTACAATTTTATTATTTGTCCCAAAACGAAAAACCTCAAGTATTACGGTCTGTTTGACTTTTGCCTTATATATTGGTATTTACATATTATTGAGGTCCATCTATATCTTAATTATGTAAAGGTCCTACCATTCCTACCGAGGATCGAACAGCAAATCTTCGAACTGGAAAACGGATGCTCTAACCTACTGCTTAGAGCATCGGTTGATAAGCTACTGGTGCAAGATTCCATCTTCTACTCATCGAAATGTACTTTATAATCTACTCCCTATGAAGTCAGTCACTCTAAACGACCTTTGCTTTTTTGTATTCAGGCTAGCATCTCGTGTTGTTGTTGTTGAGACCCAGACCGTCCGACCTACCAGAAAGGTGTAAGGTAACTGTATGGACGGCCGGGAAATGCCACCCAATTTAGACCGGAACCCAGTGGGGGAGGCATCCATAGGGACCGTACCCTCCTTCCCCTACCACCAACCTCTCGGAAGGACTTACGGACCCACATGTTTAACGTGATCGTACTCCGCATGAACACGGCGGCATTTGTGGCAGCGTGCAAATCCAGCGCGCAAACCACGGGGATACCGCACCCGAGATGGCCAACAGCACGCGGCGTTCCGAGGTGGTCACCCACCAAGTACTAACCGCGCCCGATGCTGCTTCACTTCGGTGATCTAACGAGAACCGGTGTTTTCAGCACGGTACGGCCGTTGGCCAGGCTAGCATCTCGTGTGGTCGTGATGGTAAAATTAGCGCCATAATTCCCAAAGTCCACTGAAAGTTTGTAATATGGTATTTTTCTGACCCTCTTCAACATTGCATCTAACCTGCAGCGGCAATTCTTTCGGAGGCCGATGTAAAGGTCTCACTGTCCCAACCGAAAATCGAACCTCATATTTTCGAATCGGCCATCCGTTACGCTAATCATTGAGCTACTGGAATAAGATTCTAACTTCTTCTCGAAGTATACCCAATAATTTGATATACGCTCAATTAGACGAGCAGTAGACGAGCAGGCATGTGTCCATATCATGTATGACCTACACTTGTAAGCATGTTACAGACAGTTTCAGAACAATCAACTGTCCGTAATGGAGAGTAAGGTTCCTGATAGTTATGACAACATATATGTATATATATATATATATATATATACCAGTTCATGTATATATATATATATATATATATATATATATATATATATATATATATATATATATATATATATATATATATATATATATATATATATATATATATATATATATATATAATGATATAAACAAGAAGAAAAAATAAGCGAGAACAGGAGTGACCATATGATTTGCATAGAATGGCAGGGGTGGATTGCGACACCCCTTTCCCGCTTAAAGCAGCTTTTACGACCCGGGCAACGCTCACGGCACCAATGTAACTCAATGGTCAATCTCCCACATGTGCAAAGACAGAAGCACCCGAACGGACACAAAAGCAAAGATGGAACCAAGCATGGAAGAGATGCACCCTACAATCCAGCTTGAAAACACAACATTTTATAAGGGAAAGTCGCACATGCGCGATAAGACTTCATGATGATAGGATCGCAGATATGAAAATATATATGATATATATAATATATATATATATAATCTATATAAATAAAAATGAAAATCTGTCTGTCTGTCTGTCTGTCTGTCTGTCTGTCTGTCTGTCTGTCTGTTTGTCACACCATCACGGGAGAACGGCTGAACCGAATTTGATGAAATTTTGTGGGTAGCCCAGAAATAGCCCCACTTAAAATTATATCTGTGTTTTGAGTGTCTACGACCAGTGGTTCTCGAGATATTAGCAAAAAACGAAATTTTCGTTTGTCTCATCATCACGGAAAAACGGCTAAACTGAATTTAATGAAATTTGGTGAATAGCCTTGAAATATCCCCCCATAAATTTTGTCCAAGTTTCGAGTTTCTAAGACCTGGGGTTGTCGAGATATTAATGAAAAACGGAACTTTTTCCTAGGAGTTCTACTCCCTAACTCCGTGGTTTATCCAAACGGAAAGCTTGAAAATCGTTTGAAAGTGAATTAAAATTTAATCTCTGAGTTTGATGGGAGATTTTTTGCGTTAATTAGTCACTTTCTGAAAACATGAATTGTTTGAAACATGATTTAAAGGGGAAATCTATCTCCATGGTTCATGGTTTATTTAAAACAAGCTTTTACGGAACAATGAGAAGTATAGAGAAATCAAAATCGTTATTTAATTTCGCAGTTTATGTTATAAGACATGACATATTTAACATGTTATAAGATTCTATCTTATATCATGTTACTCAGAAACGCAATTAAATTAAATCTGTCTGTTAATTTTAATAATTATTTTTTCGATTTGAATAATAAATAAATGGATATAAAAATATATTTTAGAAAAGAACGATTTGATTTTTCTTATAGCATTTTTGACTGGATAATATCAATTACGGTCTTCAGGTTTAACAATTATTATTATTTATATTTTCGGGGATTATTGATTCAAGGATTATTGATATTTTCAAGTTATTATGCAATTATTTTATTATGACAAAAATTGTTTAAACTCATATATTGTATGTTGTACGAATCTTCTACAAATACACGTGTATATCTTTTAATCTACGAGAATATAAGTAGTACAGGTATATTGACATATGTTTTGATATATATTGGCATATATTGGAATCAATTACGACCTTCTGGTATAAAGAGTACGGATATTATTGATGTTTTCAATTTATTACGTCATCTCTTTTATTTTGGCAAATATTTTTGAGACGCATATTGTAATACGGGTAATCTTCTACTAACACATTGGCATATTTTCTGATCTGCGACAATATAATTAGTACGGGGTTGCATATATTCATTCAATTCCTATTTTTTCTTCTGTAAATTTGCTTACAAAAGGGGGCAGGGTGTTTTATTCTTCAGATCTGATCGTGAAGATAATTTTGCATAGTGAGAACATATATTCTTAAACTTCTCTTTAGGAGCAATAAATTTAATATTTTAACAGAATTTGCACATGATTGCGAACTTTAAGTTTCTTTAAATTATACACTCCGTACGAATAACAGGTGTGCTGTTAGTGGTTAGTAAATTTTAACATTTTAGGAGGATATATCATGTTGCTCGGCATCGCAATTAAATTAAATGTGTTTGTTAATGTTTTTATTATTTTTTTTCGATTTAAATAATAAATAAATGGATAAATGGATATAAAAGTATATCTTATGAATGGACGGTTTGATTTTTCTTTTAATTACATTAATTGCTGACTGCGTACATCAATTTCATTTATTTTGGCAAAGAGTTTTCAAGCTTATATCGTATTTAGCTACTAAACTCATATATTGTGTTTAGCCAATAAATTCATATAGCCGATTGTTGAAACAGAAAAAGAGTAGAGCGGGTATATCTTCTAATACAATTGTAGTGTTTTCATTTAGTATATTGAAACGGGATAAGAATGTTTCATTCAGATCTGCAAATTCAAAGCTACGAATTTGGAGGGATATCGCTAATTTGACAACTTTTCTTAAACTTTGCCAAATTGACGGAAATGTCGCCAAATTGATATAAACGACACACAAACAGCTGCCATAAACCTTCGGGTTGGTCGTGTGGCTTGGGTCTTCTACATATCAATGAATTTTTTTTTGTTTTGTTAGAAGAGAGTACTGAAATGATGTTTGGTTAGCATTTCTCTGTCAGACCAACCATCCTACTTAGTAATACATTTAGCGAATTTTTAAAATGTCACCAAATTGATAAAAATGTTTTCAAATCTATAAAAATATCTTGAAATTGATAAAATTGCGCTACATAAATGATATTAATTGTTTTTTGTTACGGGATAGTATTGTGATGATATTTCGTCAATTTGTCGCAAAGTGGAACTGTCAGTTCTTCAGTCCCACTTGGCGATAAATTTGGCGATTTTTTAAAATGTCGCTAATTTGACGAAACTGTCGCCACATGTTCCATAGAAATATAACTATTTAGACGATATTTTTTCTACCAATTTATTTGAAGCAAATGATATCATGTCGCTTAGCAACGGATTTAAATCCAATGTGTTTATGCGGCAGACGATTTTTATTAAACCCTTTCCGATTTGAATAATGAAGATATGTATAAAAAATAAATTTCATTGCCATTTCATTTTTTACTGGATAATATCAATTATACTCTTCAGGTTTAAACATTATTATTATTGATATTTTCCGGAATTATTGATTCAGGGATTATTGATATTTTTAAGTTATTACGCCATTGTTTTATTGCGGCAAAAATTGCTGACACACGCATATTGTACGTTGTACGAGTAATCTTCTAGGAATGCACGGGTATATCTTCTAACCTACGAGAATATAAGTAGTACAGGTATATTGGCATATATTTTGACATATATTGGCATATATATTGGAATCAAGTACAGTCTTCTGGTATGAAGATTAAGGGGATTAATTATATATTCAATTTATTACGTCGTCTGTTGTATTTTACCAAAAAACATTTGTGACTCATATTGCAAAACGGGTAATCTTCTACTAATAATCGGACATTATAAGTAGTACGTGTATATCTTCCCATATAATTTTAGCACTTTAATTTTGACATATATTGGAATAAATGACTGTCTTCAGATTTAAAGATTACGGGTTTATTGGTATTTTCAATTTATACATGTAATCTACTAATACAGGTTATATTTTCTAATATTCGCGTATATAATTAGTACGGGTCCCATACAATTTTAACGCTTTTATTTTGCATATATTGATTCAATTCCATATTTTTTTTATATTTGCTTACATAAGAGGTCCAAGATGTTTTATTCTTCAGATATGTCCATGAAGATAATTTTATATAGCGAGAACAGAGATTCTTAAACTTCTTTTTAGGAGCATTATATTAAATATTTTAACAGAATATTTTGATTAAACATGTCATTTAGTATACTATAAGAATTTGGGCATGATTATGAATTTCAAGTTTCTTTATATTATATACTCCGTACGAAGAACGGGTATGCTGCTAGTATATATATATATATGATAATATATATATATATATTTATATATATATATACGTATATATATATATATATATATATATGTATATATATGCATATATATATATATATATGTATATATATATATATATATTTATATATATATATACGTATATATATATATATATATATATATATATATATATATATATATATATATATATATTAACATCTTTTATTATAACCCTCATAGTGCCTCATCAAAAAGATCCAAGAGAGGAAATTATAACAATAAAAAGTGTCAGCATCTGAACATAAAAGCAAAAATTACTGAGCTAGAAAACAACTTTAAATCTTCTTATAACATAAACACTATAAAACTTGTGTATTCAATATCAAAAAATAACTTTTGAATGAAGTCTATAACACTTCCCTAATGTCATTTAATCATGAGTATTTTTCACACATATTGCATGATCTTATAAACCTCCATCTATCCTTGCAACCCACTTCTATCTCTAATTATCTTCAAAATAAAAAGAATAATACTTATTGTGTAATTAAATACAAAAATTCACTTTATAATAATATAAATTTCAATTATTTATTTCAGCAGTATAAGCATTGTTTTCCTATTCCTAATACTCATATTTTCAAAACATTTAAATATAATACCCCTTTGGGTAGACAAATATTCATTTACAATGATACATATAAATCTTTATTAAATCAAAATCCCAATCCCAATTTTCCTTGTGTTTGCAACCAACCAAATTATTCTAAATTTATAGAATGCAGTCATAAACACATAATCACTGGTGATCTCAATGTTGTTCAAAATTCAACACTTAAGAATCTTATGCTTTATGGCATCAATTTTCCGATCGAAAATACATTAAATCATTGTCTTTTAATTAAGCATCTAAATATTGATTTAAAAAAAAATTCATATGCAAATAGCTTGTAGTAAAAACTACCCCATTGAAGCTTTCGATAAGTGGAAAGTTAACATTCTGACAGAGGTCAAACATCTCATACCTAAAATGTCTTCAACTAAACCTACAATTAACTTTACAAACTTGAAACAGGCAATAAATGAATTAAAATCAAACTTTTCCATCACGTATGTGTATACAGCTGCTAATAATTACGCCATCATTTGCAAAAAATACTATGAACAAATTTTAAGCTACTTTCTAAATCACAATAATATATTTAAAAGTATTGATTCTTCAGCAACAACTATATCTAAGAAAATTATTCCATTTCATAAACTATTAAAATTACCTTGCAACAATCTAAGATTCCCTTATATTGGTATGATCCCAACACTTCATAAAAACCCTATGTCTTTTAGATCTGTTACTATTGGACATAAATCAGTTGCTAGTAAATCTCTATTGGCCATTCTTAATAAAATTACTTATAAAATACTTATTATATTACTTATAAATAATTATTAATTACGTAAAAATAAAATGACTTACATATATACACACGCACAAAAATAACTCTTCAGAAGACGATAATTAGCTGAATATTTCAGAAATGAAGCTGGCATTTTCATGAACGACTG
Organism: Amaurobius ferox; assembly: GCA_951213105.1. Taxonomy (NCBI): domain Eukaryota; kingdom Metazoa; phylum Arthropoda; class Arachnida; order Araneae; family Amaurobiidae; genus Amaurobius; species Amaurobius ferox. The sequence goes on along the minus strand of OX578133.1, from coordinate 70,014,808 downwards.
TAATTGTGTCTTTTCTTATCAGTTTGCCAAAATTATCAGCAAGGTAGCAGAAACATATGAGCAAAAGTTGCAGAATGTTTTACAGTGTTGTACATTTATTATTCTCAAAAGCAAATTCCAAACACATTCTTGCAGATTATCAGCGTTTCTTGCAACCAAAACATTCGCAACATTCTTTTTTATACTCCTTACCTTGAAAATCAACGTCAACCGAAATTTTGAATAAATAAATTGATCGTTTCGTTCGTATGTTTGTTGCAGATGGCGTATTCTTTCAAAAGTTAGAGGCCATGCAAACGAGCCGAATAGTCGAGCTGAATAATGATACTTGCATGCTTGTAATAATGAAATAAATGTATATTTTTGTTCATACGCTATCTTTCTGAAATATATCCTAAAAATTCTTTGAAACAAGTCAAGTTGGTATGAGATTGGATTTTTAGTATGTTAATGAGTCCTTTACAAAGAGGTTACTACATAAACTTTCATATATCATGGAACCAGGAACATACAATAATGGAACATACAATACTGTTTGTTATTTACCCACAAAACTGTTTGTTATTTAAGGATATAGTATACTTCAGGCTGATCATAAATAATTGTTTTATTGCCTCCTGCATTATTAGAGCATGTTACGTTCATCAAAATTAAAATAGTTTTAAATATATTTTTAATCCTATTCATTTAAGTTATCACAACTGTATTAGCCTGTCCTTTATAATTTTCCTTCAGAATATTTTGCTTTTAATTCTTACATTAACATACAAATGTAAAAATTAACATTCTAAAAATATATCTCATAAATTCCTGATTACAATAAATAAAACTTTCAACAACACTTTTAATCATAAATCAAAAGCGACGATTTGAACAAATGCAACCCGAAGGAAATAATAAAAGTAGTTCGACAGATATTATTGCCAAATCTCAGGAGGATGTGCACCGGTAACATAAAAAGGTACAGAAACCAACCGAAGGAGATACACAAGCAACATAATATTACGACATTCGAAATTTTAAAAACGTTTTTAATTTGTCTAATTATTGTATAAATAAAGTACTATCTTATGCAATCGCATTAACAGGCAAACGTTAGTTTAGGTCCTTATTTAGAACGTACTATTAGGTGTGCCTGAGGGGAGTAGAATTCGTGGACTCTAGCAGCAGGTGATTACGCTTTTTCTTAAATTCAAATGAATTATTGCATTAATACCTGCGTCAAATCCCTTTCAGCGAAAGGTAAGTTTTCTAGAAATAAATATGCCTTCCGATAAGAGGTCGCCATATATTTACTTTATGAGGGAACGTATATTAAGTCCAAGTCATTTAGATATTTGGAGACGGATTCCATCAATATTCGTAACCTTATACTCCTAAAATATTTGCGTCCTAATATTCTTGAGTATTTTATTGTATTTTCTAATTTTAATTTTTTATACTCAGATATAGTATATTGTTTCTAAAGTTTTTGTAAATTTCCACAAAAATTCTAAAACCAATGAGTAGAACATCCTTTTCTATCTTAGCCTCGTTTCTTTGAGGACCCAGATAAACAAATCATGTTTCAAAAGGGACCTCTATATGGCTATATGATGCTTTATGGATTGAGCTATTGAGTGAATATTCTTTCCTTTTGTATTTAAAGAAGATACTACAGTCTACTTCATCACATTTCAAATTAAAAATTGCTAGCCGTACGAATCCACTCATTATTCCTTTAAATTTCATACAGGATAGAATCCTATTTTTTTTTTAATATCGGTCAATTCAAACCGGTTTCAAAAATTGTAGGGTTTTGTGAAATTTTTAATTTGTGTTATTCAGATGTCAGTCAGTCTTCCACTGTGTGATGTTCACAAACTTTTAGGCATTTTTTGAATATGTAAATAATGTAACCATTATCACATTTTATTCATGGATCAACTAAAAATGCAGGAAGTAGCCGTCATATGGTGGCAAATGGCGTACATACTTCATTTTTGACTGAAATATTAAGCATTTTTATTCTCTTTTGCATGCTTGTTTATTACAGTCATACAAATTTTCAGAAAATTTTGAATTTTCACTAATATCTCCAGAACTGAAATTAGAAATCATTAGTGGACTCATCTACCTCTGGAATTTGATGCATATTAGTCATTTTGTGATCTTTATCTACAGCCAGTCCTATGAAATAGATGTTTCAAGGGAAATTTTGAGATTTAGAATTAAATAAAAAAAACAAAGGTGGAAATCCTTAGAAATTTTTTATCTCTAGAAATTTTTTTTTTCAACAGAATTGGAAAATGATCCGTAACTATAAATCCTTAGTAAAGTAACTTTCATATCAGTTAACATCATAAAAGTTAACATTCATATATATCAGTTATCATATAAGCCCATCTATAGTCAATATTGTGAAATATGTTTCAAGTATAAAGAAAATTTTTGAGCCGGAAATAGAGAAAGAAGTGGAAGTGAATATCTTTAGTGAATTCCACAACCCCCTCCGGAATTTGATGCTGAATATTTATCAGTCATCATCTAATCTGCTATAGCAGATCCTGTGAAATATATGTTTCAAGAGAAAATGTTTAATAAAAAAATTAGAATGGCAAAAATTTTAACACCAATAACGCTTTCTTTAACAATAATATATCCAAAACATAGGGTTTCAAGGCAAAAAGTAATTCATATGTTAAAGAAATTTATGAATACCTATGACACTAAGACATATACCATTTTCAGAAACACATAGGAATTCTGCAAAAACATAAGCGTTTCTAAAATATCTCAGTATGTTTTAAAAGAGACGTGCGCAAACCATATAATATTCTGGCAAGCGTCCAGTCAACCTCATATTGGTAGCGACCAATAAAAGGAGGTACACACGGCGTCGGGAATTGGCGCGAATGTCAATCGGATATTTGTCGGCAAAGCTAATATCTCGATTTGTCATCATATATTTTCTCCTCTACTCCACCCATATGTAAAATATTTGTTTTGACCAGTATTTTTAAGCAACTTCGAACTTTTGAATCTGATTATAAATCTGATGTTTCTCCATTTTAGTAAATTTTAAGCCGGTAGCATATGCACCGATTACATTTTATTCATAACACTCGTTTTTGAAATTTTCAAAATAATAAATTCTCAATGCTTTTTTAATTTTGCAATTCGTATCAGATTAATTTATGAGTTGTGTGTTCTATTATTTTATCAGTAGTTTACCTGTTTATTACTTTCTCATACTATAGAATATAGTATAGAGAGAGTCTTGTTTTCGCGAAAGTGTTCGATTTTGAGATTTGATGCCAGTATATGTTTTAGGACCGCCTGAACACGTTTTGACGATATTTAGCGTGATATCCGTCTGCCTGTGGCCAATTTCTTGTGTTCATGATGGCCGCTATAAATATTAATAGACTCTTATGACGCTTTATGTGCGGCATTGTTAACAAAATACCCAGAACTTGATATAATGTTTTTGAAATTCAAGCGAACATTTCAAAATGTTATATTTTCTTAACATGGCAGCATATGACAACATTTAACATAATCATGCATAAAAGGGGTTATTTATGGCTTAATGATCACGAAACTTAATAGTTTCAATAATTGTAATAAAAAATAGCCGTGATGCACTTAATGTATTTGTGATGTCATTAGCCCCTCTGTGTGGGTGATAATTTACCCTCCCGGGGACACAAACTTGAAATCAATCGAAATATTTTCAAGCCCTATAAAATGAAGAGTGATGTGGTGCACTATTAGAAGAAACTTTGAGATGGGATATTAAATCACTAATTCTACATTAATTGACACAGCCGTAAATTCGTATTAGTGGAACTCATTATTAATTTATACATTGCGTTGTTTGCCGCTATTAAAACCCACCAATTATTTCTTTAGCGTGAGTTCTGTAAAGGAATATTAATTAACATAATACTAAATTGATTGCACCATTTTAACTTTAACAATAAATCATTTATTAATAACATAAAAAACCTAATTACTTAATTACAACAATTATTACTCATGTTCGCGCAGGAAAGGGACAATGTGAGACCATTAGTTAAAATGCCTAAAATGTATTTAGGGCCTGCAATATTATTTGAGGAACACATACCTTCAAGTCTATCTTGGCTTGGTCACCAGCACGTACTTAATGTCGCTCATTTTACTGGAATTAACTCGAAGTATTATTCGCCCACACGTAATTCGCCGATCATATTGTACTGCGGGCTAGGTGTTTATATCAAACACTCGTACTTATGTCATTCTCTTAGTCCGTTCTCTGTAAGTATCATCGTTCTGTATCTCCGTTCTTATGTCATTCATAACTCTACATATCTATATTCGTTCTTTTTTAAGCATAGTACAGTCGTCGTCATCTTGTCGTTATTTTTCTTCTTTGGTTGTGGCTCTTTTGCCTCAGGTCTGATACTCCTCTTCTTGACCGCCTCCATGGCGAAGCCACAAGCATCTTCTTCATTGGGCAGCCAGCTTTTTATCCAATGCCGTTACTTCACATTTTCTTAAAAGTCATTCGACCCCCTTCTATCTTGACGCCCCTAAATTTATGGTTTTAACTGACCTTTCAGTCAACATGCTGTAAACTTTGGCGTCATTGAGACTGAAGGTATTGTCTAATGTTTCAGACACAATAAATAATGTACATAAAACTGTCTCACATTAACTGGTGTGAGATCTATTTCTGGTCTCACAGGTAACATGATGTACTTGTGATCATTTCGAACAAAGATTCAAATGTTTTTAAATGTCTTAATGATGTTAAGATTTTCAATTGCCCCCCCCCCTAAAAAAGAAAAAAATACAATCTACTTAAAAGTGGATTCTAGCATAGGAAAGTCGAGTATAATTACACTCCAGCTCATTTTTAATAATCTGTTACACTCATTTATGAATGAGTTTTATTCTACACAGCAATGCAACTAAAGAAATTATAAGTTCGATCCAGAAGTTATATACCTTGATGTTCAAAAACCAATTATATGCCAGCTTTAAATATTTTCTGTTAAGTCAAATTCAGTAATTTATCTTTCATAAGTCATTGTCATTAGTCATTGAATGTGCACTTAAGTGCATTCTAAGTAGTACTTAAAAATCCATTGTAGCTCTTTATCCAAATTGTCAATAGTACTTGAAATAATGCAATATGTTCAAGTGATTTTTCAATTTTTAGTTTGAATATGTAAAACTAAACTTTAAAATGTTTAATGTAGAATAAGTAAATTTGTTTAGGTGTACTTCAGACATCATTAATGCAATAATTTGAGATGAATTTTTGCGTACAATAATTACAAGAAATGAACGCACAAGAACTGCTGTATTTGGCTCCTATTTTTGGCTCCTATTTTCTTTCATTTTCTAATTACTTACTTAATTGTATTGAATTCATCTACTTATATTGTTGGATATATATTAAAATTGTAGCATATGTGCAAATTAGACCTTAGTTTAAAGTGAAATTTTAATGCAAAATAATAAAGTTCTGCATTGTTGCGTAATAAGCATATATTCACCTACATGATGTAAGATTTATTTCTATGATGCATTTTAAAATTACAATTAATCTTCTATATACATTTATGCAATGCTTGCTTTATTTTCTTAATGTAGAATGAAAATTTGGGCAGATAGTCAGGAAGGTCCCGAGCAGACCATAATGAAAGATTTTCTAATTTTGTCACATGTGTTAAAAATCCTGCACTTTTCACTTCCATTTCTCTCATAAATATGGAATAATAGTCTACATCAAGACGAACAATATTTGCAATGGAACTTAGGGCCGCATTTCACTCTGACAGAACAGAGTAAAATTACATATCCACATTGCTCTTTCATAAGTGAAAAAAGGAAACTTATCTAATTTGCAACAGTCACAACCAACACGCTTAGGTTCAAGAAAAGCCAGAGATTTGCGTCAACATCTGGGAAGATTTCCTTAGTGATTGTCTTGTGGGACGTTACCTCCTGCCAGAACGTCTGACCGACGGGGTATACTGGGTGTTCCTGGAGCAAGTGCTTCCTGATCTGTTGCAGAGTGTTCAACTCACCACACAGAGGGACACGCAGTTTACGCATGATGCACATACTTCCGCGCCGAAGTCTGCCACTTCCTAAATATGACATATACCCGGAGGTGGGTTGGACGCAGTGGACCTATAGCTTTGTTTCCCCGTTCCCCGACTGTAATCTGCCGGACTTCTTCTGGGGCCACATGAAAACATTGGTGTACGAGACACCTGTAAACTCCCTGGAAGATCTCGTCGCTAGAATCGTTGTTGCTGAGGACAAGATCAACTCCACACCAAGAGTCTGCGAGAGGATACAACAATCTTTTGTCGTACGATGTTGTACGACATTTGAAGATTTCAATTAAGGATGCCAAGCAAGCTCATGAGCACTGTAAATGCAGCAGAGAAACCCAATGGGAACGCAAACATAAATAAACAGCGTTCATCCCCTCCATCACAACAACGAATCAAAAGAAGTGGTATGACATAGCAAGGTGAAAAGAAAAAGTGTTTCAAGAATGTTCTAGAAGTTTCCACTAGATTCAATTTCGACAGCGTCCTAGACGCACCTAATTTTTTTAGGAGTATTCAAAAATATCTCCTGCGATCGCACAAAGAAAACGCGGATCGACAAAACTGTGATGTGTGAACTAAATATGAGCATAGTGAGATAGTGGCGTATTAAAATATTATACGCAGGCTTCCAGCATAAGGTTGGCTCCATCAAATATCAAGGTGCAAACAAACATAAGGTATGGATATGTCTCATCTGTAAAATTTATCACTGAAGGCACATAAGTACCTATCGTATAATTAACAATAAGGTCGTACGAATCCCAATCGCAATAACGAGCTCGAGTATTTAAACTAAAAGAACTACTCAGATTTTCGGTAAATAACAGTAATGTGTTCTAAATATATGTGTCAATTAAATTATGTGTTGTAAATATATGTGTTAATTAAATGTTGTTAGAAATATATGCGTCTAAAAAAAGGGATTTATGAATAATCTTAATAATCAAGATCCATCTATATATATATTAAATTAAATAGTAAAGTAATTGATCAATTGAAATAAGAGTGTTTATTTTATATCTTGTGTGTTTTTCTGTTCGGCTCGTAAACCAGGAGTTTCCATACTCCACCCTTAGAGAAGGCATCAAAGGTAAGTCCTGGTATAGTAGTTTTAGGTAAGGACAATTTATCTTATGGCATCTTTCAATCGCCCAAGTCGGCTGAACAACAACGCCCTCGGACGCCAATTTAAGCTGCTATTTCGAGTCTTTCTCTGATGCGAATGAAAATATAAAATGTGAAGTATATTTTTTCACTGTTGAGATATCAACGTGGATATGAAACTTTACACGTTTCTGGCACTATGAGTGGAATGCAACCCCTCCCCCCAGTACAAATATTGTCCGTCTCGATCTGTTTTATAATATCTTTTTTTTGTTGAAAGAGTTTACGATCACCCTGTAGATTTAATTTATTTCTTATATAAATATTTTATTATTCTATGGTTATTGTTATATAATTGTATATCTCACACGTATATAGTTATATAATTCCACAAAAAAGTTCTTAATTATCTTAATTTTAACTATGAGATTGCATGAACTTTTTTTCCAGGTCTTTCCTTTACAAATTGCTTTTGAGTTATAGTTGATTTTAGTAATCTTATACTGACAGAAAATTTTACATTCAGACATACTAACTATAAGCATAAAAACATAAAAAATTATGAAGTTAGCAATTTGCTTAATAAAGCCTCTATGAGAGAGAGAAAATCTTAAATCGATTTAATTGTCAATTATTCTAATGGCTAAAAAAACACATTGGAAAATTCATCACGATGACTTCATTTAAAGCACATTTTCCTAAAATCAAGATTTCTGTTTCGTGTGTTTTCTTTTTCTATCAGCATAAAGCACGAATCTCTTTATTTTAAACATAAAGTCTTAATCTAGTTCAAGTCGATAACCTAAAAGCTATTTGTCAAATCTGCTTGAATCGATTTTCGTTTAAGGTTCCGTGGAGATTGGTTGTAAGTTATCTATTGGAAAATGCATTAAAAAATACATATTCTATTTTTGAATATCAAACTTAAAGAAATGCATTGAAAAGAAAAATAATGTGGCATAGAGGAACACAAAATGATGCAAAATTCCCAAGTACACATATAATCGCAACTTTAGTAAATATTTTAAAATGAACAACCAAACTATTTTAAGAACTTTATTGCAGAATTTCTACTATTTTGGAACTATTTTGGGCAGTCACTAAAATTCTTTCAGTCAACAATATATTCTACAAATGATTTAAAATATAAAAATTCCCATGTACACAATCGCGGCTTTATTAATTATTTTAAAATGAACAGTCAAGCTATTTTAATAATTTTATTGCAGAATTTATTTTCTTTTTGAACTATTTTGAGCAGTCGCTGAAATATTTTCAGTCAGCAATAATTTTACAAATGATTTAAAATACAAACATGATGTTTTGCTCCTTATATTCCTTTGGCAATCTTTTCCTATCTTTATGCATTAACAAATATATATCTTCATTAATAAACTAAATATAAGTGGATTGTGAGAATCCCTACTGTGTCCGGGTAGCTCAGTCGGTAAATACTAGTCTCGAAATCCAGACCTTGGAGTTCGAACTTACGATTGACATCATACTGACACTCGAAGGAGGTTGTAAATTAAATGTGATATATAAAGAATCACAGATCACCGAGAAAATAAGTTTTTTTTAAAACACGGAAGTCTTTATTATTTAGAGGAAGGAGTATATAAGTTTCTCTCCTGGGTCAAGGTAGGCAAGAGGGTAGAGTACTTGTCTCGAGGTTCCCAAGTTGAGAACTTGAGTACTTTCCTTATCATGGAATTATTTGAAATAATACAATTATCTCTCCTTAGCCTATTCCATATTTACTTCCCAATAGTACTTATTTTTACGTAAACGGGAATTATTGTGGTAGTATCAAAAACTCAACGATCAAACTTGATGAAGTGTCAGATTCTGAGCATCTTTGAACAAAAATTAAATTTTTAAAATTGATGCCCGAATGTCTTCATTTCGAGCCTAAATCTATATTTTTAAGTATTGTTATGAAGTCTGTTACACAGATATGGAAAATTTTAAGTTTATACCTTAAATACTTGTTATAAAATGCTGTACCTTAATATGATAAAAACACAATTTCAGAAAAACTAGTAGCAGTTTTTGTTTACAGATAAAATACCGTATCTCGGATATTTAAACCTTCATAAATTATATATTTGTCTTGTTTTGATCCACTTTTTAAATCCAAAATTTAAACATCGAAACTTTGAACCATTTTATAAACTATTTACCTCCTAGTGATTGATACTATTTACAGAACACTAATACGTGCCAATATTGAGACGTAAGTTTTTTTATATAAAACGAAAAACAATGCTATAAAATTAACATAATTCATTAATATTAAATATGTTTAGTATTATCACCTGAGTGACAGTTCTTGAATTACTTTTTAATGAACACTGGATTAGTATAAATAAATCGCAAGCTGTTCTCAAGATATTAGAAAGTTTACTTTCCCCACAGGAAGCGTAATATCTTTTGAAAGAATCCAATAATTACCATGAAACTAAATTGAATAAATTTATTTCATTTGGTGATAAAAACACATCTATCAATTTTACCTAGCCAAAATATCGACCGAGGTTGAAACATGGAATGTAACAACAAATAGCTATCATTGCTTTCCCACAATATCTACGTTTATTAATCAGTAGATTAACCCATGATTTGGACACATTATTCTAATTCCTGTCTTATTCTGAAATAATGTGTTCAATCTGATAATGCTTTTCTGCAACATGCATATCTGTCATCAGAGATTTTCAAACGATAAACATTATAATTAAAACGCGAAAAGAATTCCAATCATTTCTACCATTTTGGAAACTTTGGATATTTTTTTAATCTTTTATCCTTGCCGCATGCCAAATCACAGAAGAATTTCCTTTCATTACGATACAACAATCAAGTCGTTGCTGTAACAATGAGAATGCTGATACATATTGTTCATGTAAGATTTTGAAATCATGCGTTATAAGGGATTTTCATTCAAAAGGTATTTCTTGATATATGACCCAACTTATTGAAGAAACTTGATAAGGGTTGAAAGACAGTTTTTCAGAAAAGTTTTACGTGTTTTAAAAGGGATATAAAAGATATTATTTTTCACATAATACTCTAGGCATTTTTTTATATTGCTATACATTTAATGACTTTTGAATTTAAATAGAAGATGTGAATTTTTATAGTACAAAAAATAAAACATATTAAAAATATTTTATTGGTATTCACGTATCGGTTATCTTCAGACATAAATCCACCCTCCCACTTTGAGAAGAGAATAAGTAAAAGCTTAAAATCCAAGTGTAAATTAATTCCAAACTTTAAATTGATATATGTGAGAAAAATATATTATTTGAAATAAATTTCCCTCAAAATCGAGAGACCAACCGTTGCCTATAAATTTTTAGGATGTTTAAATTTAACTAAAAATTTATGTTTTAAAACAACATAAAATATTTTAAAACAACATAAAATTTATGTTTCAAAACAATATAAATTCACCCTCCCACTTTGAGCAGAGAGTAAGTAAAAACTGCAATATATTACTGCATTTGAAGTTCTTGATTTCCCTGTGTTAGCAAAAAATCGCTAAAATAGATTGGCGTTTATAAAATAGGAAACCTAAATTTCGGCTCAGCACCTAATTTCCTCATATGAGCATGTGTGGTTGCTATGAAAGCAAAGACAGTTTAGCATTCAGAGTGATGATGGATCTTACAGGAAAGTTCGTTAAAAAGTTCAAATTATTTGGCTCTTTAAAACGCTTATTAGTTTTCTATCTGTAATGATATTTTTGTGATGCAGTGCTATCTATCTTGTGATGCAGTGCTATCCAAGCTTAATTCGTAGAATCTGCAAAGTAAAGGGTTAGTGCAGTGTTTTTCAAAGTGTGTTCCGTGATACTCTCTGGGGTTCTACGACAGTATTCCAGGGATTACGCAGCGTGATAGCTTCGTGTAAATTTCGTTACATATTAATACACGCTTTACATTTGAACGCATGGTTCGGAAAACAATAGACTTTTACTCATTTCCTGCTTCCGCCATCAAATTAAATTTCAAAAGGGTTTCGCGCGCGACACAAAAATATTTGAAAAGCACTGGGTTAATTAATGCAAACAAAACAGCAGATATTTGCATATAGGTTATCCTTTAACCAAAACCAATCTCTGAGCATATGCAAATTTATCAGTTAACGGTATATGTGCAAATAAGATGCGCATATCACAACTCCATTAACACAGCTGGCCATTAAGAGCATGTCTTAATTCATTGCCTTGCAACTCTCTTAAAAAGGGGTGTGTCCGATTATGTGTACTGATTTCCCTATATACATAGTATAATGTATAGGGAAAGTATTGTGGCGGGGTAATATTGTTCGCTTATATTGTTCTCGGCTCCCAGATCATGTAAAGAGCTGAAACTCGTCACACACTTTTATCTAGAGGAGCATTTTCATCTATCAAATTTTTACGTTTATGTATATCCTGTCATTTGCGTATGCCATCTTTGACGCGGTAATTAATTTTTGGCTTCTTGAGTACGCTGAAACTCGGAAGTATTCGAAGTAAAAAGTTGAAGCTCGAAGTACTCTAAGTAGGAAGCTGAATTTCGAAGTACATTTTTATCTTGCAGGATATTTTCATCTATCAAATTGTCGCGTTATTATGTTATGTCGTTACGTTATTTACGAATATCATGGCTATTTTTTTTATCCCTTTTCATGCAGTTTCTATGTGAATTACGGTTCAGCATCTTCAGATGAAATGTTTTCCTGGATCTAACGCGCCGATTCATGTACAATACGATATAGGTTTATAACGTCAACAAAAATAAAAATTTAAAATTTAAATAAGAAATTGTGAAAAAAAAATCCAATATTCTTTCGTACATAATGATTAGCAGGGAAAAGTAGAAAATGTTATTCAAAACAATCTATATAAATAGAATTGAAAATATGTCTGTCTGTCCCGTCATCACGGGAGAACGGCTGAACCGAATTTGATGAAATTTTGTGGATAGCGTGAAAATAGCCCCACTTAAAATTTAGTCTATGTTTGGAATTTCTACAATCAGTGGTTCTCGATATATTAGTAAAAAACAAAATTTTCGTTTGCCTCATCATCACGGGATAATGATTTAACAGAATTTGAGGAAATTTTGTGGATAGCCTTGAAATAGCCTCACAAAAATATAGCCTACGTTTCAAGTATCTAAGACCAGGGGTTGTCGAGATATTAATGAAAAACGAAACTTTTCCCTAGGAGTTCTACTCTTTAACTCCGTGGTTTATCCAAACGAAAAGCTTGAAAATCGTTTGAAAGGGAATTTAAACGTTATCTCTGAGTTTGATGGGAGATTTTTTGCCCTAATTAGTCACTTTCTGAAAACATGAATTGTTTGAAACATGGTTTAAATGGGAAATCTATCTGCATGGTTTATTTTGCACAAGCTTTTACTGAACAATGAAAAGTATAAAGAAATCAAAATGGTTATTTAATTTCTCGGTTTATGAGGAAGATTCTATCTTGTATCATGTTGCTCAGAAACGCAATTAAATTAAATCTGTCTGTTAATTTTAATTATATTTTTTATTTGAATAATAAATAAATGGATATAAAAATATATTTTAAAAAAGAACGATTTGATTTTTCTTATAGCTTTTTTGACTGGATAATATCAATTACGGTCTTCAGGTTTAAACATTATTATTATTGATATTTTCGGGAATTATTGATTCAGGGATTATTGATATTTTCAAGTTATGCAATTGTTTTATTATGACAAAAATTGTTTAAACTCATATATTGTACGTTATACGAGTAATCTTCTACAAATACACGGGTATATCTTCTCATCTACGAGAATATAAGTAGTACAGGTATATTGGCATATGTTTTAATATATATTGGCATATATTGGAATCAATTACGACCTCCTAGTATAAAGAGTACGGGGATTATTTATATTTTCAATTTATTACGTCATCTCTTTTATTTTGGCAAGATTTTTGAGACTCATATTGTAATACGGGTAATCTTCTACTAACACACTGGCATATTTTCTAATCTGCGACAATATAAGTAGTACGGGGTTGCATATATAGATTCAATTCTTTTTTTAGTAAATTTGCTTACAAAAGGGGCCAGGATGTTTTATTCTTCAGATCTGCCCGTGAAGATAATTTTGCATAGTGAGAACATATATTCTTAAACTTCTCTTTAAGAGCAATAAATTTAATATTTTAACAGAATTTGCACATGATTGCGAATTATAAGTTTCTTTATATTATATACTCCGTACGAAGAACGAGTATGCTGCTAGTAGTTTTTAAATCCTATCATTATCCAAAATTGATATTACGCAAAATTATCGAAACTGCTTGATCTGCCCACACACCTTCATTTTCCCTCAACATTTTTTAATAATATAAATTTTGGATAATGATTTGATTTATTATTTAGAACTTAATCTATTTACACCCTCAATATGGTTTCATTTCGTGTGTGATTAAATTTATTTCCTACTTTTCTATGCGGCACTGTTGTGCAATAAAACACGTGTTTTTTTCTGTTAATTTATTCTTTTGTAAATATAATGATACACATAATTTTTCAACTACTGTACATTTGTTAAGGTATATGGTTTGAGTTATGGTATATCAGCTTAATATCAGTTGTTAAAGTCGGTTGTTAGAATCTGGTCCTGTTGCGACTGTCAATTGAGGTATCGAAAGTTAATTCCATCCCGTGTTTATCTCACATTAATTTTTTCTAGGATAGTTACCTTGTGCAGACCCTCATTTTCCCCCTTATTCTTTCTAGGATAGTTACCTTATGCCGACCCTTATTTTCCTTTTATTTTTTTCAAGATAGTCACCTTATGCCGACCCTTATTTTCCCCCGTCTTTATTTCCAGGAGAGTTACCTTATGCCGACCCTTATTTTTCCAGAATAGTTACCTTATTCCGACCCTTACTTCTCCCCTTATTTTTCCCAGGATAGTTCCCTTATGTGGACCCTTATTTTTCTCCTTATTTTTTCCAGGGTAGTTACCTTATGCCAACCCTTGTTTTTCCCCTTATATTTCCCTAGGATAGTTAACTTATGCTGATCCTTATTTTGTCCCCTTATTTTTTCGCTTATTTTTTCCCAGGATAGTTACCTTATGCCGACCCTTATTTTTCCCTTTATTTTTTTCAGGATAGTTACCGGATGCCGACTGGAAAAAATGGGATACAAAACCTGCACTGAGAGATTTTAATGTGATGAAAACGATAAAAAGAACCATCTATAAATTTGTAAGTATTGATTAAAATACTTTATCTGCTCTGTACTATTTAAAGTATTTTCAATTATAAATATGTATGAAAATCTGGTTTTGAATGCATTATTTATTTACATGCGGGACAACAGATATCCTTTATTGATAAAATAAAAAAACGAAAATCATATAGGAACATGTTTTTCTTAATTTATATTATACAGCGGTTTCAGGTTTTGCTTAATTTTATGGATAATATAACATTTATTTTTTGTTGATGTTGCGGCAGCAAAGACATCTATCAAAGATGCCACACGAGACAAACCCGAATTATAAGAACAGAGGAAGAGCTAGCTTTTGCTCAGTGATTATAATGTCGGTCTGCAAAGCATCAGGTCCCTGGTTCGGGACCACGGCGACGCTCAATCACCACAATGGTTACCCTGGACGCTTGAAACACGCAACCTTTCCAACGACTTCGCCTCTCAGCACGAGATGGCAGCACCACAAGGAGTCAGAAGCCTTGACACTCCCTTCCTGGTTGACCACAACTGTCCGTCACGCCGAGGCAACACGCCTCCCGGCCCTGACGTCACGCCGAGGCGACACGCCTCTCGGCCTCCTCATCAGCGAGGGGAGTGTGCGGCAGCAAAGACATCTATCAAAGATGCCACACGAGCCAAACCCGAATTATAAGAACAGAGGAAGAGCTAGCTTTTGCTCAGTGATTATAATGTCGGTCTGCAAAGCATCAGGTCCCTGGTTCGGGACCACGGCGACGCTCAATCGCCACAATGTAATACCAAACAGAGTATTAGTTGAAGGATGTATATCTAAGGGTGGACATTTTTAGGATACAAAATGCTGGATGTTTAGGACACAAAATTTTTAGGATATACATTTCTAGGATACAATTCCTGTATTTTTACATCACATGTTGTCTTCATAAATCATTTTTAAAATCATATATATTTAATACGGTGAAAGTATAGAAATCGTAAATGAATTTCACATTTATAACATTGTTATACATAATTTTTTATACTATTTCCTGTACTTTATTTACTTTATTTCATGATTTACAATACAACTGGCACTCATATATTTAAACCTCATTTAAGCACTTGAAGCGCCAAATGGGGAAGTAATTTTAGCGCAAACAATGAATAGAAAACGTTTTCTTGGGTTAGTTTCACTGATCGAGAGATCCTGTCATCGAAGATTAATCATACACAAGGATATTTGATAATTCTCTCATTAGGCAATAAGTGAGAAAAGAACTGAAGGACGTAAAACTTGTCATGAAAAACTATTTTAATACGTTTGTTTTAATATTGTAGATATATTTTTATAGTCTGATACAAAGTACTAAAACTACCAGACTGAAAATTTTTGAAAGAAAAGCATATTTCTTTAACAACTCAAATGAAATATTTTTGTAAACTTACAGGAGTTTAATCTCCTTCATCAAAACGGCGGTATCATATTTTTATGTCAAAGAGCAAAAAGTTTTAAAGTAAAGACATGAAAACTGTGTGGTTTACAAATATATTGATTTAAGAGATGAAAAGTAGTTTTTAAACATTAGAGAGAAATGGCTTCTTTATATGAAATGAATTGTTACAAATTACCAAATGCATGCTACTAAAATTGTTATTAAAACTCTTCTTAGAAACATGCTTAATATCTAATCTTTATACATAATGCCATAAGTTAAGCGTCCGATTTTGTATTTTTAATACAGAAATGGTATAATACTTTGTGAAAACCGTTATCTATATAACTTAATTTTAACATGTAAAAAATTGCTAGAGTCGGAAATGGAAGCTGGCTTTCCTGGATTATGCCTTATCAGACGTTGTGCCCACTAAGCATTTTTACCATACTTCCTTTCCCGGAACGAAACCGGGCACTAACACACATCATTTAAATTCTTGGCACCAATTTAGATTATAAGACCTTATTTTAATGTTAAAACTTAAATAAAACAGAATTAAACAAACTTAAATTAAACAGGGATCGATCACGGACTCCCCTTGATTTAAGCAGACATAATAACTACTATTCCGTTATCGCCCTATATGACGTCTGTAAAACCTTCAGTTATAATTTCCCTTTTATCTTACGTTTTGAATTATGAATTATTTTGCACTAATAAACTTTTTTATTGATTGGGTTAGGTAGACCAATCAGCAAACCGGCCAACCACGTTTCTGTGATTCCGTGAAAAGGCAAGATAAAGCTTTCGTTCCGATTGCAGAAAGATGGGAAATCAACAATTCATTGATCGGTGTGTGATGACAAAAAGGTCGGTTGCGGCAACAGCGAGTTCGTTCGACATGAGCTACTAAGGTGCGAAATAGATCTACCTGAGAAATGTCCAGTATAGGCGAGCAGAAGTGGTGCTCGAGCCTTCATGCTAAAAGCCGGTATTTTTAGTTGAACCAGTGGCGCACCCACGGGGGGGGCGAGGAGGCCCTGGCCCCCCCTTGGGCTGACAAAGCAAAAAGCGAAGGGCGCTGTTAGCGCAAGGAAGAACTAGGTCTGCCTTCGAGAAAATACCAGATGCTCTGAAGAGTGACGTCACAGGCGTTTCCCTGTCCCTATATAAACAGTGGCTGGGAAGCGGCTGTTCTCTCGGAAACTCGAGGGTTTCGTTTACTCAGTGAGAAAATTGTGGAAGTGAATAACTAGATCGTGACAACGCTTCGCGAGTTAAGTGTTGCTGTGAGTTGAAATAAAGTGCGACGTTACGACACAGTGTGATAACAGTGAATTGTAGTTCCGGAACGAGGGCCTGCGTGGTGAATAGGTGAATTTAATAATGGTCCTGAACTTTCAATTGATCTAACAGTGAAATGCATCTTTAACGATCAGTGGATGTGTTTAGGTGCATATTTCGGCTATATAGCATATTTTGTGCTTGAATAACTGAGGAGCAAGGTCAAAAGAACGACATACAGTGAAAAACGAAAAGGACTAGGCCAACAGACACTGGGAAATTATTTTTTAAAGTAAAATTGAAAATAGTGACGTTCCCGACGACGTTTCGCTAAGCTCTGGTTACATTGATGAGACTGCAGTCGAAGCAAGCAACAGCCGTGACCCCGGGCTGTCTTCAAACGCTTGTGAGGAGGTAAAGGTAGGCCAAAATACATTATCAAACACAGTTGAAATGGAAATTCCGTCTGCAGATATTTCTAATTATGTCAAGAAATCTAACCTCACTGATGAAGATAGGATAACAGCGCTAAAAATCTTTGGAAACCATATGCAAATTACAATTTTCCTGCCACTGTCACTAGTGCTTCACAAGTGACAGTGTATCAAGTCAAGGAAAACCTCACCACACTCGGAAGTTTTGCTCATCTTGGCTGAGTAAGCACAACTGGCTAGCTTACTCAAAGGCAGCGGACAGTGCCTATTGCAAATTTTGTGTCCTCTTTGCACCCCATGAAGTCGGTTTAAGATCGACACAAGCCACAGGTCAACTTCTTTCAAAAGGATGTAATAATTGGAAGAAGGCCTTGGAGAAATTCAGCCAACATGAAACTTTTTTCTATCATAAGGATTCAGTTCTCAAAGCCGATGAGTTCTTAAGGGTCATGGAAGGAAAAACGGTTCCTGTGGATCAAGTAATGGACAGAGGCAAGCAAAAACAAGTTTTGCAGAATAGGGCTATTTTTAAACCTATTATCAAAACAGTGATTTTTGTGAAAGACAAGGGCTGGCCATGAGAGGGCATAGAGACTGTGGGGATTTGGATGTATTGTCAGAACCATGCCAAAACGAAGGAAATTTTAGAGCCCTTTTGCGACTCCGAGTTGATGCAAAAGAAGAAATACTGAAAACTCACCTACAAGGTTGTGCAAAAAATGAAACTTACATAAGTTGGAATATACAAAATGAGATTATTTCAGCATGCAATGATTCCATTGTGAAGCACATAGCAACTGAGGTGAATGAGGCCAAATGTTTTGCGGTTTTATGTGACGAAACCACAGATATTGCAACGGTAGAGCAAATGACACTTAGCGTTCGTTATTCGAAACGGTTTGAAACAAATGATAAGTATAAAATTGAATTTAAGATAGTGGAAAACTTCCTTAAGTTTGTGCCCCTGACTGAAACTGCAGATCGAGCAATTGCAGATGCTGTTCTTAAAGGCCTTGCAGACTGCAACATTAATACGTCTTTCCTCCATGGACAAGGGTTCGATGGAGCTTCTGCAATGAGTGGGGAGTACAATGGCGCCGAAGTAATTATATATGAGCAACACCCCAAAGCCCCCTACGCTCACTGTGCATCACACTGTTTGAACTTAGCCATAACTTACTAATCTAGAGTTCCGGATATCCGAAACAGCTTTTGAATAATAAGGAAAATCTCTAGTTTTTTCAATACACCAAAACGAAACCTTGTTCTCACCAGCAAAATTAATGCAGCTAATCAGAGAGAGACAGCAATCAGTGCCAAAAAACTGAAGAAAATATGCCCTACTCGTTGGGTGGAGAGACATGATGCCGCCACAGTTATGGTTTGATCGTTTGATCAAGTAATTGAGGCTCTGGAGGAAATTACTACCTGGAATGACAAGAATATATCAACAGAGGCTCATACCTTGTTGTGTTCAATGTTAACATAACAGTTTGTCATAGCACTTTTTTCAACTGACAGATTACTCAGTTACAGTGTTCGTCTGAGTGAAAAGCTGCAGGAAGTGAACCTTGATCTGGCAACTGCTGTGAGTCACGTAGAAGACATTGCGAAAGCTATATTTATAATTCGAGAGAATGCAGAGAACTAGTTTCACTATCTGTTTGAACAAGCTGTTAAGAAGCCGGAACAGCATGGAGAAACCATTACTCTACCACGCCGTGCCACCAGACAAATTTACAGATCAAATTTCAACGTACAGACTCCTGAGGAATATTACAGACTTTATGTTTCCATTCCATGGATTGATAATTTCATGACTCGCCTGCATGAAAAATTTCTCAAACATAAGGAATTTCTACAAAGTTTTGCATCTGTCGTTCCGAATGTAAGGCAGTCGACACTGAAAGAAAGCGAGAGATTTGTTGCCTTATCAAGGAAATTTGCAGATGATTTAAGACCTAGATCAGATAATACTCTGAAAGTTGAACTAGATCTGTGGTACATGAAGGTCTCTGCATTGAACAAGGAAACTAAAAGCCCAATCGAACTGCTTAACTTTTGTGACCAAAGGACTTTTCCTACTGTGTTCGAACTTTTAAAAGTGTATTCCACCCTCCCAGTATCAACATTTCTAGAGGTAATGACACGTCTGTTTGATCAGTTTTTGGCCGTTAGCATGGCCGTAGAAAAGTATTAATATGCAAAAAGAGCTGCTAAAAGGAGGGGCAAATAATAGTAATGCTGAAGTGGAAGAGAATGTAAAAGAAAAGAAAAAAAAAGAAAAAAGAAAAAGAAAAAAAAAAAAAAGAGAAAAAAAAAAAACCAAGAGAATGGAGATGTCTGGCTAATATAAGATACTATGAATAGAATTATATGATACTATGAAAAGAATTATAAAAATCCAGCTATTTTAAATTTTTTAACAATACTATTTATTAAATATGAGGGATATTTATATAAATTACTAGTAATTTTGAAATTATTGATATGCATAGCATGAAATTTTTTATCAGATAATCTATAAATTCTAAAAAGCTGATTGAGTATAATATTTCTAAACAATTGAATCGAGTTACAGGAATTAAATGGTAAGATTTTATTAATATTAAAATTATAAAAGTTTTTTTTATCATATAAATTTGATACAATTCTATTAGAAGGATCAATAAAAAGATTTAAATCCAAAAAATTAATATTTTTACTAATAGTAGCTTCATTAGGAATTAATTCCAAATTGTCTGGATAGTAATCTATATCTATGAGATAATTTTCGGTATGTACTAAGCAAATCAGATCATCAACATATCTGTAAAAAGTATAATCTATTGAAGTAAATGACTTTTCATAATGATAAAGGTGTAAATTAACTAGCATACTGCTACTGCAGGCACCCTGTGGAACTCCTGAGACTTGTAAGTATAATTTATTTCCTTGAAAAATATAATTATTGAAAATAACAATATATATATATATATATATATATATACTTGTATATATATAAACAAAGTGAGTAAAAGATATATTTATTTTAGTAGAATTCTCCACAACTGAAAAATGTCCAAATTTATTATTGCACTTTGTTAAAATAGTGTGTTGAACACCACACATTTTGGCACGCTGGAATTATTCATCTACTTTTATAGATTTTCTTTCCACTTTCGAGTATATGATTTAAGTACTAAGTAGTGCTACTACATATATATAGTATTGTTACATGGTGCTGAGATTTTAGTTGTATGAAATTTGAATTGTGTGTGAGTATCATCATTATCATGTTATCTGCCTTTAGCCATTATTTTAAATCGATTTTGAATTGGTTACTTAAAATTCTTAAATTCATTCAAGTTATAAAAAAGTAATATATCTTAATCTTTCTCTGTCATAATCTATATTACAAATAATAACATTTTAGGATACGTCCGTGAGATACAGGGATGAAATTTTAAATTCTACCCCGGTTAAAAAAAGCTTTAAAAGTATTACGTAAAAGTGTTTGAGTTGAAAATCCTTTTCACATAAATATTATCTTAAACCCTTCTTTTCATACAAAATACATACTTACTGATTCACGGCGGATGTTTTCATTACTCTGAGTTTGCTTTCGTTCGATCGTACTTTATAGTATCTGCACTCGAAAGTCACGTAGTTAAGAGAAACCACATAATTTAAGGATTTAAATATATTTATTACTTTCATCAATATTTTCTCTAGAAATCATAAAACTATTTTACTATATAATTAAAGAAGGCAATCATTATATATGCAATACTCTTGGTGGCAATAAAATGTGTCATCTATACTTTTACCCTCCAAAATGTTTGAAGCATCTCTCAGTATCTAAGATAAAGTTTAGATGATGCCTGATAGGGATTTAGCACCACATTTTGAATGTGGTTGAGTGTTCACTAAGGGTATAGACTTCCGTCTTTACCCTTTTCGGTTCAAATATTTTCATTCTCCTTGAAATATCTATTTTTCAAGATTGGTTATAAATAGAGCTTAGATGATAACTAATGTGGATTCAGCATCAAAGCCAAGAGGTTTGGTACTTCATTAAGAATTTCCACTACCGCTTTAAAAAAAATTTAAGCATATTTTTCTCAGAATTGGCTATAGATAAAGCTTAGATAAAGGCGGATATAAATTCAGCATTAAATTCTGTAAAATATTAGATAGCTCACTAAGGATTATCACTTCTCGTTCTGGAGATGTTACTTTCAATTAAAAAATTTACATTTTCCTTGACATATATCCATTTTCCAGGATCGGCTAACGAAAGAACTTAGATGGCAACTGATATGGATTAAACATTAAATTTCAAAAGGGTTGGGAGCTCATTAAAGATTTCCACTTCCGGTTCAAAAAATTTCTTGAAGCAACTATTTTTTTCACAATCAATGCATGCATTTTAGATGATAACTAATATGAATTCACTATTAAATTCTAGTGGGAAAAGGTTGTCACAAAATATTTCCATTTCAGGTTCTAGAGATGCCAGTTCCCGTTAAAAAATTTACATTCACATTTCAAGATATATTTTTTTTAAGATTGGTTATAGATATAGCTTAGATGAGTACTGACATGAATTCAGCTTTGAATTACAGAGATGGGTAGGGATCCAGTCAGTATTTCCAATTCTGGTTTTGGGGATGTCATTTTTCTTAATTCATATGACTGTACGAAATAAATATACAAAAGATAATAAAAATGCTCATTAGCTCCGTTATGTACTTCTATATGAATGCTCCTTAATAAATTTGTGTAATTTAATTAAATAATCATTACATAAAGAATATTAGATTCTCTATATTTATACAGAGGAGTTTTTAAGCTGAATTTCAGATATCATTTGAAAAATATTGCTGAAGAAAATTGAATGTCATATAATAAAAGATTTAGACTGAAAAAAATGGTCCTTTTATTTTACTTCGAAGATCTAAGAATGTTCACGCCTTTTCTGGTTGCCATTATTCAATTCTAAATTTCACTGTCTTGATAATATTAGTTCTTCTTTTAGATCATTCTTTTACGACAAAGAAAAGGGATAATTTTCACTTTGAAATGCCATGCACTGTTCTGTCCTCCCAACTTTGAAGTGAAACGTAGTTTTACTCTGTAGCACTATCAGTTTGATATTCGCTATTTTACAGTAAATTCTAAGATAATTTAAAAAAAAAATTTGCAACTTTAAATATTTTAATTAATACAACTGAAGAGTGGCTGATTGACAGAATTTATCATGCGAAGAACTTATTTAGCGCGATGGAGTGAAAAAATATTATCCTATCCATTTAACTACAAAATGATAGTTAGAATAGGGTATCAGTCATCATCTTAGCTGTATTTATATAACAGACACGAAAATATGTGTTTCGAGGAATCGGAATTGACATCTCCTGAACCGGAGGTAGAACGCCTTAGTGAGTCCTATCATCCCTTCCAGAATTCGAAGCTAAACTCAAATCAGTTAATATCTAAGCAATCCTGGCAAATATAGATATATTTAAAACACAATTTTGTATCAGAAGCAGAAAATACACGGGATGAAAAATTATTTGAAAACTTTGCTACCTCCTCCAGAATTTGGTCCTGAACTCATATAAATTAATATCTAAGATCTATCTACTCTGTAAAACATTCTGCAACCTTTGCTCATATTTTTTTTCAATTACTTTTTGATAATTTCGGCTAAAAGACCGCAATTACAGGCGCAAATCAGCTAATTACCGACTGCCGAAACGTTATATATATATATATATTCATAACTATCAGGAACCTAACTCCCCATTACGGACAGCTGATTTCCCTGAAACTGTGAATAACATGCTTGCAAATGATTTACAGTTTATAGCCAATCTTAGAGAGATAGAAATTTCAAGTGAAATGAAAATTTTTAAACCTAAAATATAAAAAGAACCGGAAGTGAAAATCCTGACTGATTCTCCTCATCCACTTTCCTCTTACATTGTATGATAAATCAAAAATAGTTATTATTGGAGCGGTATCTACTACAGCAGATCCTGAGAAATGGATGTTTTAAAGGAAAAATTCCTAAATACAGTAGTATGGCAATTTTATTGCTACCAATAAACGATACATTTCCTATACTTCTGAGTATTCAAACTGAACTTCAGATGGAATTTGAAAAAGAATGTAGGAGAAAATTGAATGTCATGCAATAAAAATTTAGACAGAAAAAAAATTGTATTTTTATTTTACTTCGAAGATCCAAACATTTTTAGGTGCCGCCTACATTTAAATAAAATTTTCGGTAAAAAATCCGATTTTCTATTATTGGCTTCATATTAAAGCGTGATTTCTTAGCATTCTAAATCAGTTTGAATTCTCTTTCTATCTTACTTAGAACTTAAGTTACAGGTATTTTAATATTAGTCAGTCCCAAGTTCTTGAAACCGAAAGTAGCATTCCGCTACCGGAAATGAACTTAAATGTTTGTTTACATTAATATTTTACTTAATATAAGCATCAAAATTTGTTACTACATATAAAATGAATTTAAAAAGTTAAATACAAAATTTTGAAATATTTAAAATGTGTTGAATATATGTGGCAACGCGAAGTTTTACTCAGATATCTGGCATCAAAGTTAAGATAATTTTGTTTATATTTCCGTAGCGTGTTCGCAGTTTTTCCGTTACGAGTGCTCATAAACTTTAAAATTCTTTTTTGAAGCCTTTTTTCCTTCTTGAAATCGGAAAAAGTGTAGCTAGAAAAAGAAAAGGCCAGTTTCTTGGTAATCAATTTACGAAAAACGATCTAAATAACAGTGTTGAAAATGACGCAGTAAATACTGCGAGTTCATCAAAGCAGGGAACATCTACTGCTTCAGATGTTGAATTGGCGAATCAGTTAGTAAGTGGAAACAGAATAATTGATTTAGAGATTCTGTTTAATGTTTTTTCTGCGATTTCCTGTCCAAAATGTTTTAATTTAGGATTGGATTTGAATGCAAAATCCAGATATGGATTGTGTTCTCATTTTGTTCTAAAATATAAAAACTGTAACTTTTTCATAGGTTTTGCTTCATCTAAACAATTAATAATGAACCTGAAGTAAACAAAATAGCTGTATATGGAATGAGGCAAATTGGTAAAGGTTTCTCAGAGGCTTATAAACTTTGCAGTACAATGAATTTTTCAAAGCCTGCGAAAGCTACATATGAAACACGTGAAGTAAAAATTTTGAAAGTTGTAGCAGATGTAGCTGAAGATTCTATGGCAAAAGCAGCTGGGAAAATTGTTTCAAAAACAAAAAGTGATGAATATGGTGTTTCTCTGGATGGAACATAGCAGCGTGGAGGACATACATCTTTGAATGACTGCGTTGCTGCTATTTCAGTCGATACTGGGAAAGTATTAGACCTGGAAGTCATGTCGTAATATTGTCGTACATGTAAAGATATACAAAAATTGCCAAAGAACACGGAGTTTGAGTCACTGAAAGATGATCATGCGTGCCAGTGTAATTTTGAAGGTTCGGCAGGAAAGGTGGAAACTGTGGGTGCATCGAGGATTTTTCAGAGGTCTGTGGGTCAACGAAAATTGAAGTACATGAAATATTATGGTGACGAAGACTCCAAAGGTTTTCTATGTGTGCAAAATACTTATGATGGTAATAGTGTCACAAAATTTGAGTGCATTGAGCATATCCAAAACACGTGTAGATTCACGTTTGTGAAAACTAAAAACAAAAACTAAAGGTCTCTCGGGCAAAGGTAAATTAACAGATGTGTTTATAGACAGGCTCCAAAACTACTATGGAATTGCTATTCGTGCCAATGAAGGTAATTTGCAAAGCATGCAGCAAAATGTATAGCTGCTTTGTTGCACTGTGCGTCAAATTCCAAAAAAACAATGCATGGGCAATGCCCCATTGGAAAAGACAGCTGGTGTTATTATCAGCAAGCTCTAGCGCAAGGTAAAACACGTGTAAAAGAAAAATATCCTGGTTTACTTAATGATATTCTGAGTATTATAAAGCCAGTTTATTTAGAGCTCTGTTCCAGAGAATTTTTAGAGAATTGTCTACATTGCAAAACTCAAAATGCCAATGAGTGTTTTAATGGGGTAATATGGCAGATAGTGCCAAAAGCTGTTTTCGTTTGTCTGCAAACTGTGAAATTGGGAGCGTATGATGCAGTGATGCAATTCAATGAAGGTTATCAGTTTAAAAGTTTTAACTGATCCGAACATTAAAAATCCAGGCTAGTTCACCTTGACAGCTTATCGACAGTTGGGTAACGTTCGAATTGGTGATTCGAAGCGTCATACGACTCCTGTTGCATATAAACGCAGAAAAATTTTAAAAGTCATCAGGAAAAAATGGATAACTGTTGTAAATAACACAGAAGGTGAACTTTATAAATCAAGAGCCTTTTAAAATTAAATTTTACATTTAATAGGTAAAATCTGGTATTTAATTATATTTTCTGCTTTTTCTCAAAATGAGATTTTTAACATTTTGCTTTATCGCAGAACCTCATAACTCAAAAAATTACAATTGTAATGTTATGGAACTTTGCTAAAATACTCTAAAGGAGTTGATTTAGGGAATGGACATCTACTATGATTATAGTTAAATTATTTTTCACTTTTTAGTTGGTACAAGTTATGAATTGTCATATATTTTCATGATTTTT
Organism: Amaurobius ferox; assembly: GCA_951213105.1. Lineage (NCBI taxonomy): Eukaryota > Metazoa > Arthropoda > Arachnida > Araneae > Amaurobiidae > Amaurobius > Amaurobius ferox. The sequence continues at coordinate 69,988,568 of OX578133.1, read as the reverse complement.
CTGTGTGTAAAAACGTTAACTTCTATAATTTTTCAAATAATACAGTTATAGTTATGAGAGTGGTTAATTTTCTCAAGGAGGTTTCAGTCATCATAATGAAATTTACAGAATAAGAATATCTTCATTTAAATTTGAGTTTTGATGTTTTGCAAAAGTGCCATTTTATAGCAATTTTATGCATGTTTTGAGCCTAAAAATCAAAATATTTAAAAATATACGTATTTTTACATGTTATTCACAGTTTTTAGCTATATTCTATAATATAATGCACATCAGTAGACAATTTTTAAAATATTAAAAAAAATCCCCTTTGAGTCAATCTTAGAGAGATAGATATTTCAAGTGAAAAGAAAAATTTAAACCTAAAATGTAAAAAGAACCGGACGTGAAAATCCTTACTGATCCACTTTCCTCTTACATTGTATGCTAACTCAAAAATAGTTGTTATCGGAGTTCTATCTTCTACAGCAGATCCTGAGAAATGGATGTTTTAAGGGAAAAAATTCCTAAAAACAATAGTATGGCAATTTTTTTGTTACCAATAAACCATATATTTCTGAGTTTTCAAACTGAACTTCAGATGGCATTTGAAAAAGAATGAGGGAGAAAATTGAATGTCATGCAATAAAAATTTAGACAGAAAAAAAATGTATTTTTATTTTACTAAGATCCAAACATTTTAAGCCATTTTCTGTCTGTCACTACTGAATTCTAAATTTGACTGTCTTGATAACGTTACTTTCACTTTTAGACCATCCTTTTACGATAAATGAAAGGGATAATTTTCCCTCTGAAATGTTATGTTCTATTTTGCTCTCCCAACGTTGAAGCAAAACGAAGTTTTACTCCATAATGTCATCTGAGCTTTCAGTTTCGTGTTTTGATATATGCTGTCATGTAGTAAAGTTCTTACAGATATTGTCACATTGAAAAAAAATTACAACTTAAAATAATATTTGGAGTAATGCAACTAAAGAGAGATTGGATGACAGTACTTGTCATACAAAGAACTTGGTTAGGGTGATGAAGTGTGAAAATAGTGGTAAATCTATTTGGGCTAGGGGAAAAATCTATTGGTGTCCTTAAAATGTTGTAAGATTACCATTGTTCAGGTCAAGTAATGTTGTCTGCCTGCATTTTCTGGTTACTAAGGAAGGTGGTGTGCTACCAATATCAGATTTCTACTTTCGATGCCATGCATACTATACATATATAATCTTTTGAAAAAAACACGAAGCACCCCTAAAAAATAATTAGATCATCTCGAAATTTCGCATGCAAATTCCTTCATACAAAGTATGCAAATGATTGAATTTGCAAGGCCAATAAGTGTTAACTTCGACCATAACGCCCGTTTCTACTGCGCAACTAACATTCTATAAACAGGTTAAAAATGGGGACGGTTTATCTTTGCTCGCTATCAGCGTTGCAGTTCCGTGGAGACATAACCAATAATGCCGTTACGATGTTATCGAAGACCTTATAAGCAATTAGACGAGTTCAAACGTGGTCGTATATTCGGAATACGTAAAGCTGGCTATTCATACAGAGCAATAGGCCGCCATCTGCACATACAGGAAACTGCTGTGCAAAGGTGCTGGCAGCAATGGTTGCTGCAAGGAACTCATCGGCGGAATGAATGCTCTGGAAGGCCTAGTTGCACGAATGCGAGGTAATATCGGATGATTGTGCGACAAGTGCGAACTAGCCCAACGTTATCATTGTCTGCCATCCTATATGCTAGAGCCTCTTCCATACCGCCCGTAGTACCTCCCACCATCTCGAGGCGCTTGGCTGAAGTGGGGTTACGCTCACGGTGGCCTTTAAGATGGCTGCCTATACCCCACAACATTGAAAGAGTCATTTGGAGTGGTGTCGTAGTCGACCTTGGTGTGTTGTTGTGGAGTGCTATCTCTTACGAAAGCCGATCGCCTCTAGTCATCCTGCGTACAACTTTAACATCTCAACGATATGTTGATTAAATTATGTGGTCGTTTGCGCTATCCTTCATGGCACGTAATTCTGGGGCCATTTTCTAACAAGATAATGCCACGCGACATACTACTAGCACATCTGTGGACTGTCTCCGTGCTGTTGATACTGTTCCTTGGCCAGCAAGATCACCAGACCTTTCGCCAATCGATCATGTATGGGACATACTAGACCGCCAGATTCGGGCACCCCGAAATGTAGCAGATCTGGAGCAACAATTGAGGAATGCCTATTAGAATGTATACCTTACTTAGACGTATACAAGCATGTATTGCCGCGAAGAGGTGTTTCACCAATTACTGATTTGAAAATCCAATGTGCAATTCCTGCCCATTGATGGGTCCTGCGGCCTTGATTTTGTAGTCATTTACGCATGTACACATATTTAATTTCAATGAAAACACTCACTTTCTTCATGGTGCTTCGTTTTCTTTGCAAAAGAGTGTATAACGGGGAAGCCTTGTGGTAGGGTTAAAAACTCGACTTTCGGATTTGATTGGATCTACATTCTTTGAGCATCCATGAATACTACTCAACAATGTTTTCTGTATGTGCACAAGATCGCACGAACAAATTGCATGTATCAAATTAAATTTGATTACTATATATTAATTGATTAATATATTTGTGTCTGTCACGAATCAAGTTCAGAAAGAATTGCGCTGTACGATTACATAGCTGATGATTTTGTTAAGCGCCTGGAAAATAGTAAGCGTTTCCTTAATTACCAGGTATGGGTGTGTAGCAGGATGCCAATTTGAATTTTTTTTCCAGATTACTGTTAGATCGACTAAAGTGAGGTCGCATTTTGTACAAACTGTGTATCGTTTGTTGATGAAGATGTTATGTTAATGTTAATGGACGTTTTATGTTATCTATTTCCTTTTGAATGACCGCTACTACTCAGGTAAAATTTAGTGTTTGCAACAGTGTATTTCCAGGTCTTCTAGTAGCCCTCCTCCTGTGAGATCGAAGGCCTATTCCCCGCACACTTATAGTTTCGACCATATGCAGCACCTGTAAAGAACCTTTTTGTCCCACACGGGGCTCAAACTGCACATCCTCGTACTGACCAGCCGACGTTCTCCCAATTGAGATACTGTAATGAAATTGCATGGTCTTAACACAGATTGCATGGTCTTAACACAGAAATTGCATGGTGTTAACACATGATCTTAGGACAGTCTGTTATGAACCTAATAGAACCAAATTTTTCTCTTCCCTCTTATTTGAGGATGGGAAAAATGAGTGGGTTACAAAATATATTTTCAGAATTTCCAGAAGCCACCCGGTGACTTAATAGGCTGAATCTTTACACACGTATAGGATCCCGGCCACACATTTTCTCCCGGCCACACATTTAATTGCTGTATACCTTTGGGTCAGTTGTGTGGTCTTGGCCTTCGACACGTATAGAATCCCGGCCACTCAATTTGTTGCTCATGCTTCTGGGCGAGTCGAGTGATCTGGGTTTTCAAAACGTATAGGATCAACTACGGGATAGAACCAGACTTTCGATTTTTCCCTTCTTGACGGACAAAATAGGAAATCGAAAGGTCTTTCCAGAACCATCAGAAACCCTCTGGCGATCTAGAAAGCTACAATTATGCACGCAATACAGTGTTTCCATAGGAAAAAACCCAAATGAGCTAATTTTCAATTAAGACTATTGTTTTGACAGCTACCATATATTATTAAACGATGTAAAATTTATCAAAAAATGTTGCAAATTAATTTTTTAAGGAATATGAGGAAGAGTGTTAGTTTCCCTGTCTGTGGCAGAGATTTATATTCTAGTTTCAATCCATAAACGTCCAGGACCTAATAATCTTTGGGGGATGTCTGACCTGAGAAAGGCCTTCAATGTTTTGAAAAAACTAAGAAAAATAATTAAAAACTAAGAAAAAAACTTAACAACGGAAACTTACAAAAATGAGAAACTAAGAAAAAAAAATATAGAAAATATTGTTAAAAAATAACATAGAAATATTTATAGTATATGGTAATGGAAAACAGGCCAAGCACCTTAAGCCTGTAAAGACCTTCCTGAATATAATTCATACTACACTAATATACTGTATATTCACTTTCAATTCTTATCATGAACACAAACACCTTTCAATTTCCACTCTTATTACAACATCTGCTGTATTTCTAAACTATATATATTACTAACCACTTGTATTTATCACGGCCATGATGATAATAAAAATATTACAAATATATCAGATACTTATATCTTTGCATGGTATGTGATAAAGTTTACATGGATACGCATTTACAAAGCTTTTATACTTACCACTGGCTTTCTTTTACTTCGCCTTATATTGAGGCCAAACCCCGGATACTAGACTCGTCCTAGTCATAGTGATATCTAAATGGATTTCCTTCCACTAGGCTGCCGGTCACATACCAAACTCTAATCAAATTCTTACTCGAATCATTCCTCTTTCCTTCTTCTGAAACTCTCAAAGAACCCTTCTACTCAAGAACCCACTGAAATTCTCACTAACCGAAACTTATTCCTGTTCTACCTTAGAAGCGCAGAAAATGCTGATTAGCTTGGTGATTGATCTATCAACCGAACCAGTTAGAATAGTTAGTTTAAAGAAACATAAATTATAATGCAAACTAAAGGAAACAATAATCGAAAGGTTATTTAGATGTCACAATCTTAATACTATTTAATGTTCTACTAATGGAGGGAAAATAACTGTAAGTAGCACTGAACCTGGGGTGAAAGAAAGCATACAAGTGAAGAAAACGCTTACGACTGGAAGACCCAGACTACACTAAATAATGGACATCCCTAGCAAGACAGCTGCAGCGCTGATAGGAAGAAGAAGGATGCGCTGTGGCTTCAATGCATGTACATTCAGAATTACATCCCCAAACAGAGATGTTTTACATGTCAAGCCTACGGACACATCACAAAGCAATGTGAGACAAAAAGAGATTTTTGCGTTAAATGTACCAAAAATCATCGAACAGAAGCCTGTAACAGCGCTGTATCAATGCATCAATTGTTGGGACAACAATAAAAACATGTATGAAACGTAACATTGAGCATATAACATATGCAAGAGAATTCCAACCGTATTGAAATAAAATGAGAGAGCAGCTAATAAAAGTGCACCAGGGTTGGAATACAGAAAGCGGTATCAAGAAGTGAACGAACAGTAACTACAAAGAAAGAAAAGACAACAAGAAAAACATATCAAAAACAAAAACATCAAAAGTTTATTAAGCACGGAACAAGAAAAAACGAAGGCGACGAATTAAAAAGAAACAAGAAAACAGCAGAGAAACCAGTAACAGAAACTACACCAATAGCATATATCAGCAAACGACATCAAACACATCCCACAATGCTCCAAACACAGCACACTCCTGAAAAGCCCCATACACAGCAATCTACTTCTACATAACCACAATCTGCAACCTCACTAACATTACCTGGCAACCCAAGACAAAACATTGAACTCTTTTGCCTCCAAGTGAACCTATACCCCTGCAGAGCGGCAACGAATCTGGCAGACACCGCGAGTGAACTAACAAAGTTGAAATCGTTTTAGCATAAGACACCTATATCAGCACCAAGTCAACACGACTCGTCGTCTTCTTACAGAAATACAAAATATTCAGCTCCTCTCTCCAAGAGTACCATACCATCCTCAACACTAACTTCGCACTGTACATTCTCGCAAACAAGAATCAGCGCATCGCAGTTCAATTGCAAAACGCAGCCGACAATATAGGATACATATATTCTTATATTCCTCCATCAGCGTCTTTTAAAGATACCCTTCAAGTCACAGCCTGAACTTTTCTCCTCTGTAATGCATACAGTATACAAGGTGTCCCAAAAACATTGACCTCGGTTTTTATTCCTTAAATATTGATTTTAGACATATATAATAAATTACAAAGTTATGTAAACAAAGGTGCAGAATTTTATGAAATCGATAAAAGTTTTCAGGGGATTGTTGTTGTGTTGTTGTCGTGTCCCTAACATTACATTTTAGGAAGAATGAGTGCACTGCTTCTGTTTAGTCTAATGACCCGGGGCACCCGAAGGTAGAAGTCTGACTTCTGCCCCAAATAAGACATTACAATATCCATGCCCGCAGGTGGGACTCGAACCCACAATCTGGCAGCCGAACCATCACGAGGAAACGCCTGCCTCTTTGACCGCTCGGCCACCACATCGGCTTTTCAGGAGATTAAATTTGGAGAAACACAAAATTTAAATTTTTATACGGCCCCGTACAAAAACATTTCCAATACGTAAAATGTGCCCCATACACTAATAAGGCTGAAATTTTGTACATCACCTTATCAGTGTATGGGGGCACATTTTACTCATTGGAAATGTTTTTGTACGAGGGCCGTATAAAAATTTACATTTTGTATTTCTTAAAATTTAATTCCCTTGAAAAATTTAATCGATTTCGTAAAATTCTATACCTTTTTTACGCAACTTTGTAAGTTATTATATAAGTCTAAGATCAATATTTAAGAAATAAAAACGGAGGTCAATGTTTTGGGGACACCCTGTAAGGTGGTATGTACAGAGGTGAAATTCTATCAAAATCCATGCTCAGTTAATCAAAATACCCCCAGATCTCCTCCCATCTTTTCTCACCACAAGGAGAAGAGACTGACCACACGTAACCCATACAAATTACCACCATGCATCGCATATCTACAATTGAAAAGTAGGAGTCTCACCGATCTGTCAGTTTACAGATCATTAGGAAAATCTTAATATTTCGAAAATTTGAATTTGAAAAGACACAGAACGATGCAAAGGGATATTGATAAATTATCGAAATGATTTAGTACTTACACACTAGCTAAATTCTTGGTTTTGGTATCATTCAATCCGCCACAACTTCCAGATCAACGAAAAAATTTAAAATTTCGAGAATTAAAAGTAAGAGTGGCGATGCAAATAACATTTGAAGAAACTTGTACCATTTTGTCTCTAAAAATAATAAAAACTCAATTTATTTTCTGTTCTCTGTCAGCAATTAAAACTGGATAAAAGAAATAACTTTATACATATAAATCGATATAATTTTCTTAATTTTTAAAAATCGTTTCACAATGTGTACCTAGAGGGCCAACGGCAGTACCGTGCTGAAAACACCGGTTCTCGTTAGATCACCGAAGTCAAGCAGCATCGTGCGCGGTTAGTACTTGGTGGGTGACCACCCCGGAACATCGCGTGCTGTTGGCCATCTTGGGTGCGGTATCCCCGTGGTTTGCGCGCTAGATTTGCACGCTACAACAAAATGCCGCCGTGTTCATGCGGAGTACGATCACGTTAAACATGTGGGTCCGTAAGTCCTTCCGAGAGGTTGGTGGTAGGGGAAGGAGGGTACGGTCCCTGTGGATGCCTCCCCCACTGGGTTCCGGTCTAAATTGGGTGGCACTTCCCGGCCGTCCATACAGTTACCTTACACCTTTCTGGTAGGTCGGACGGTCTGGGTCTCAACAACAACAACAATGTGTACCTACTTCCCAGCCGTCCAAACGGTTACCTTACACCTTTCTGGTAGGTCGGACGGTCTGGGTCTCAACAACAACAATGTGTACCTAATTTTATCTCCTGGAAATGATATTCAAGATATTCACGAACGCATTAAAGAAGCAATTTTATTCTTTCGCTGCCAGTTGGAAAAATTAAATAATTATTAACTTGTTAACATAATTATTAAATTTGCGCCATTTTTATGTTTAAATCTGAAACTAATTTTGATATTCAGGAAAGCTATCAACAACTTTCATTAAGTGTGTAGGTGTGACATTTAATCCCAACTAGCCATTTTGAAAGCGCGCATCTAAATGCTAGTTTAATAATATTTTCACGAATGGAACTTTTTACTTTATCTATACTCAATAGTAAAAATACATATTTTGAACATGTGTCTGTTTGCACATACTGCTATCTCATGACAATATACTTCCTTTCTGTACATGCGCATCCTCATAAACAGCATGAATATCCTTATCTATCAATGTTACTGTGGGGAGGATTTCATTTTAACCCATTATTTTTTACATTGTCCATTATGTACCAATATTTATCTTAAATAATAAAAGGCAATGTCTGTGTGTGTGTCTGTGTGTCTGTGGGTCTGTCTGTCTTATACACTATACGTTTCGCGACCGCGCGTCGGAGAGCTATGAAATTTGGCAATCGGAGACCCTGGGGGGTGGGAAGGGGACACGTGAAAACCGATTTTTAAAATTTTAATTATTTTTTTTGTTATTTAATGTTTTATGCGATTTCGACCGTTTTTTGACTTTTTGCTCTTTTTTCTCCACGATCCAGACATTGTAGAAAAAAACAAATCACACCATCGGAAAGAGCAGAGAATTTCGAGTAAAAATATATCAATTTCAAATCTCAGGGACAAATTCTAATATTTTTTTATGATTTTAAAACAAAAGTCACTTTTGGCTCAAAAAAACGATTTTTGGTTTTTAAATTCTCGCATAGTAAAAAGTACTCATAATTTCGACTCATAATTTACATTTTTAGAAAGGTCAAACATCTGGCATTCTTACAAGTCCAATCTGGTCAGGAAATATTCCGTATTGCCCACAGGATCGGGATTTTAAAAGTTTCCGAATTTCAATTTCTCAGCGTTCCGCTCGGCGTGCCGCTTCTTAACCGGCGTTTCTCCCCCGCAGAAGGAGGGAAGGTGGTGGGTGGGGACGTCAAGGTGGAGGTGACGTCACGGTTCTGAATAGAGCTCCTTTACTCCATATAAATTATTATATTTATATTTTAAATGATGGAACGATATGGCTTTTTTAAATGTATAGTTTAACTTTTGGATTTTTTTAAATGGATATTTTAATTTTATGAATATTTTAAATGATGGAACAATGAAACAATGGAATGAGGATGACGGAATTAAGCATATGGTCATTTTAAATTGCAAATTAGCGCGCGGGAAGTTAGCGGTAGGCCCGGGTTCGATTCCCGCCACTGCCAAAACTGCCGCCGTGTTTACGTGGAATACGATCACGTTAAATATGTGGGTCCGTAAGTTCTTCCGAGAGGTTGGTGGTAGGGGAAGGAGGATACGGCCCCTGTGGATGCCTCCCCCACTGGGTTCCCGTCTAAATTGGGTGAATATATAGAAAGTTATGGAGATTATCGCGAAGGGCGCGGCAGCCCAGTGGTTAGCGCGCGGGAATTTCACTCAGTAGGCCCGGGTTCGATTCCCGCCACTGCCAAAACTTACGCTACGTTCACGCAAAGTACGATCACGTTAAACATGCGGGTTCGTGAGTCCTTCCGAGAGGTTGGTGGTAGGGGAAGGAGGGTACGGTCTAAATTGGGTGAATAAAAAGAAAGTTATGGAGATTGTCGCGGAGGGCGAAGTAGCCCAGTGGTTAGCGCGCGGGAATTGCACGCGGTAGGCCCGGGTTCGATTTCCAAAATTGCCGCCGTGTTCACGCGGAGTAAACATGTGGGTCTGTAAGTCCTTCCGAGAGGTTGGTGGTTGGGGAAGGAGGGTACGGTCCCCGTGGCTGCCTCTCCCACTGGGTTCCGGTCTAAATTCGGTGAATAAAAAGAAAGTTATGGAAAATGTCGCGGAGGGCGAAGTACCCCAGTGGTTAGCGCGCGGGAATTTCACTCGGTAGGCCCGGGTTCGATTCCCGCCACTGCCAAAACTGCAGCCATGTTCACGCGGAGTACGATCACGTTAAACATATGGGTCCGTATGTTTTTCCGAGAGGTTGGTGGTAGGGGAAGGAGGGTACGTTCCCTGTGGATGCCTCCCCCACTGAGTTCCGGTCTAAATTGGGTGGCACATCCTGGCCGTCCATCCAGTTACCTTACACCTTTATGGTAGGTCGCGCCAACGAGTTTGCCACGGTTGGAATATGCCACGATCAGAATTTTTAAGGGTTGCGAACAGGCTGGTCGCCAAAGGCGGCTAGTTAGAAATAAATGCTTCATATACGTTTTGAGTATCTTGCTTTAACACCTGCAGTATAAAGAAGGATTTCATTAATCAATTCAATGGTGTTCATATATTTCTTCAGATACGAGTATTATGGTGTATTTCTGTTTATTTCTTAATTTATGCAGACCAGTGCGTTTATTAATCTTCAAAACTGCATTTCTTCTATCGCGTCGTCACGTGCTATCGTATCACACATGGCACGATTACATGGATATGTTATTTATATTAAGGTCTCTCAATCAGGCATGCGAAATGCGACGATATCTCAATGCAACATCTATATATATACAATTTAGCTCAAAACTATACGGCCCATTTGATAAAATTAAGCAGACACTCATACAATATCTGGATGCTGATTAGTAAAATCGGTAGGAAAGTCATGCGCAAGACTTTCTTTAAGAAGTTTTGTAATCACTGACCATCTCATCACCTATCCCGTGCTGAAGCGCGATAATAATCGATTAACTATGACCTAAGGATAATGAGGAATCACCAGCTCAGCATTTTCGTATCTCTATCCAAGCTCAGTTATTGGGCTGAAATATCTGCACTGTAATCATGAGCGCTTAGAATTTTGTTAGAGGTGGGCAGGGCTAAAATAATGCCCTGCATCATTATTAGGTTAAAAGTAAATACTTATACCAGGAAAATTCTAAATTCACTGCTTTGAAGAGTTTTGCAATCATTTATCTTCTCATCGTCTACCCCGTGCTGATGAGCAATAATAGCTGCAAAATCATAACGGTGAGCAACGATCAGCCGAGCATTTTCTAGCTTTTATGCAGTGTTCTGTTATAAGGTAAAATTCGCTTTACTGTACTATGTAGCGTGATACATAACACCACCAAAAAAAGAGCCAAACTTCAATTTAGATATTTGTTAAACGCATGCACAGTTATTTAATTAGTATATATTTCCTTTGCAATAGCGTACTGCAGAAGCAACTATTACAAAATGGGGTAAAAAACAGTGTAGCAATTTATAGAGAAAGCAAGTTATTCGTTATACATAGAGAGCTTTAGTTTGAATTTCAATGTAGGAAATATTATGTGCATCTCCCTACAGAATTTGATCCCTTCATATATACTGCTTACTAAAGCAAAGAATGTACCGAGCAAAGTAATTTTCAAAACATGAATGAAGAGGTATTAAGTTTCATTCAAAGCCTTCCAATCCAGGTGATAAATAAATGAAAATTCTGTTTCCAAACTTTCCCTCTTTAAAGCTACGAGATTATATTCTAAATTTAGAAAAGCTGAATGTTTTATATAAGACAGTGTTATTTATGAAAACTTTCTCAATCATCTAAAATAGCAATATCTGAACAAAGGAAAACTGCAAAAATATTTCTACATTTAATAAGAGAAGTCACCAGGTGTTTGCAATGGTCAAGTGGGAAAAGCGCTATATCAATAAAACTTTTTCCTTGCCGATGCCCATCAATTTAAATCATAGCCAAAGAGACAAGATTTCGATAAAAATATTTTTCATTTTTAGATATTTGTATTGTTTACTTTCTAATTGCTGCAATATTTTAGCCTTATCAAATTGTTTGCAGCTGGTAGGGGGAGGAGATTCGCTGTACAAATCTGACACTTTCGGGTAGGTCGAACAGTCTGGTTTGAAGAAGAAAAATAGTAAATTATAAATTGAAATGAGAAGCTGTGACGCAGTAAAAAAGTATTTAAAGATAAAGCAAATTTTTAGACTTATTATTTTCTTGAGATTGTTAATGCGTTGATTAACATTAATACCGCACCTTTGAGAATAAAACATTGAAGTCTATATATTCTTAGTTGCTTTGTTTATTTAATAATACCGCTTTAACCATCATACGAGAATTATGCAAAAGCATAATATTAAATTGATTTATCTACACATGGCCATAAATTATCGTATTCATAGAACACTGCATTGCGCCGCTATTACCCACCTATTTTATCTTTAGTGCGAATTCTGTAAAGGAATATCAATTACCATAATATTACTCAATTAATTGAACCATTGTCAACTTTACAAATAAATTCATGTATTAACAACATAACATTAATTATTAAATTCATTACACAATTTTGCATATTTTATTTGCGGAGAAGCGAGCAAAATGTTAGAGATTTGCCGTGGGAGACCAGATCACATATTGTTATCGATATAATCTAAGAACTGTTACCATATTTAATAAGCTCATACCTGACAACAGTACTTGAATCCTTGTATATTGTACTGTTTTTGCTCATTTTGTTGAAGTCTCATTGGACTCTGACTGTCGTAGAATTGCATATTATGACACCTTTTGTGAACTATCTCCGTACTACTCTGTGGCACACACTCTTAATAAATCCTCCTGGCATTCTGACCACTAGCTGGAACTGTGGCTCTGCGGCACTATCGCTCTGCAACTCTTAATTCAACCTCCTTCAATGCTCTCTCATTCTATATTCCTATCTGAATCTCTAGTAGAACTCTCTCACTTCTCTTAGGAGTTGCATATTTTCATCTCTTGGTTGCCGTCTCCTTTTTGTCTGAGGTCTTCGATATCTTTTTTTTCTGATTGGTCGACTTTGGGCACTGCACCCAGACATCTTCCATATTTGGTTATTCTTTGTAACCACTTACATGGCTACACCTCAGTCTGTAGGCTTTATGAACTAATTTGACCTCTCGGGTCAAGGAGCAATAAAACTGGCGTCGTTTCGTCTGAAGCATTGTTTGCTATTGCAGCAAACCATAAAAATTGAACATAAAACTGTCTCACCAAAAACTGGTTGTTGAAACCCAGACCGTCCGACCTACCGGAAAGGTGTAAGGTAACTGTTTGGACGGTCGGGAAGTGCCTCCCAATTTGGACCGGAACCCAGTGGGGGAGGCATCCACAGGGACCGTACCCTCCTTCCCCTACCACCAACCTCTCGGAAGGACTTTCGGACCCACATGTTTAACGTGATCGTACTCCGCATGAACACGGCGGCAGTTTTGGCAGTGGCTGGAATCGAACCCGGGCCAACCGAGTGCAACTCCAGCGCGCTAACCAATGGGCTACCGCGCCCTCACCAAAAACTGGTGTGAGATCTATTTCTGCACTTATTCTGGTCTCACACATCTCCCCGCGGACAAATAAACAAAAAAAATCACCACCAAAAAAGTTCGATTAACGTTCGTATCACTGCCGACTCTGTAATTGGCATTTTTCCTTGATGAAAGTTCGTCATAGAACTGCAGTTCAAACAAGTCTTGTTGTGAACACAAAAGTTTGTAAACACATATAATACACTATATATAAGTCATGTACTCATGAATATAATATAATACAGTAAAATGATTTAAGATAGTTGATAAAATGCAGTTTCAAATCAAATGTTAAGTGATAGTAAGGCACCTAAAAATAACTTTGATATTTAATACAGATTAGCTCAAGACACCACGCTAAATAAAAAGTTAAATAAGGGATAAGGGATTTCGTGAAGAAGCACGTGTATGTTGTCATACAATAGGATAGGATATTCATAAGTACAATATAAAAAGTCCATAATACTGGAAAAAATAATATAAATGTTTGGAAATAAAATAATGCAACATTTATGAGATGTTGAATTGGGGTAGAAAAGTTTTTACTATCCTTGTTCATATGGAATCCTTTGTTGACCACAATCAGGCACGGCAAAACATCTTTATAACTAACTGCCCGATCATTCTTCAAAATAGAGTTAAGAAACATCTTTTCTCGAAATCAGTCGATTAGCAAAACGATTTTAAAAAAAATCGATTTGGAGGGTCAATCATTAGCACTGGTCACACTGCCAACGAGAAGGCAGTGAGTTTTGAACACTCCTGCGCGAAAGAAAGAAGATAACAATCTTGTCATTAGCAGTGTATCATTCACTCCTGTCAACGCGAGAAGCGAAAAGGGAGAGGGGTGTTTGTTTGTTGTAAACAAACAAACACCCATGTTGTCAATCCCATATGAAGTGTTAAAAGTATTTAAAGCGTTCTGATGTTAAATAAATGTTAATGATTATGTACTAAGATGTTAAAGGCTAAACAAATATGGTGTATTGTGCTGAAAATTGCAATGATGAAAATATGTTAAATCAATGAATAAGGAATTGTGTTAAAATATAACATGATAATAAATATGCTGCGTAATTTGTAAAAAAAAGTGTAATTTTGTTAAAGGTATCAGTAATTATATAAGTGTGTAACAGTTACAAGTGAATGTGCATATCGAATAATAATTCTAAAATAGTCAAAATTTAAATTTTGCTTGATTTAAAAGCTTGACCTGAAATAATATTCATGAGTACATAACATATATATATATATATATATATATATATATAGTGTATAATATGTGTTTACAAACTTTTGGTATTCACAAAAATACTTTGTTTGGACTTCAGTTCTCTGATGAACTGTCAGCATGGAGAAATGCCAATTACAGAGTTGCAAGTGACACGAACGTTTATCGAACTTTTTTGGTGGTGATTTTTTTTGTTAATTTGTCCGCGGGGAGATGTGTGAGACCAGAAATAGATCTCACACCAGTTTTTTGTGAGACAGTTTTATGTTCAATATTTATGGTTTGCTGCAATAGCAAACAATGCTTCAGACGAAAAGGCGCCAGTTTTATTGATCCTTGACTTGAGAGGTCAAATTAGACCATAAAGCCTACAGACTGAGATGTAGCCATGAGAATGGTTACAAAGCATAACCAATTATGGAAGATGTCTGGGTGCAATACCCAAAGTCGGCCAATCTGAGCAAAAAAGGTGTTGTTGTTGAGACCCAGACCGTACGACCTACCAGAAAGGTGTAAGGTAACTAACTGTTTGGAAGGCCGGGAAAAGCAAAGCAAAAAATGTGTTGAAGTCCTCAGGCAAAAAGGAGGCGGCAACCAAGAGATGAAAATATACAACTCCTACGAGAAGTGAGTGAGTTCCACTAGAGATTCAGATAGGAATATAGAATGAGAGAGCAGTGAAGGAGGTTAAATTAAGAGCTGCAGAACGAAAGTGCTGCTGAGCCACAGTTCCAGCCAGTGATCAGACTGTCAGGAGGATCTCTTAAGAGTGTGTTCCACAGAGTAGTCCGGAGATAGTGTTCGAAAGGTGTCCTAATATGCAATTCTACGACTGTCAAAGTCCAAGGAGACTACAACAAAATTTGCAAAACCAGTTCAAGGATGCAAGGTATTATTAAGTAATCAACGCAACTAATAATAAATAAACTTTAATGGTTTATTCTCAAAGGTGCGTTATTAATTCTATTCAACGCATTAACAATCTTAAGAAAATAATAAATCTAAAGATTAGCTTTAAAGAATTCCTTTTTTACTGCGTCACAGAAACAAATGACTTTCTCTACAGATTCAAATTCTTTTCTATTTCATAATTCAATAAATTAATTTTAATTACCCAAATTGATACGGATTATTTGACATTATGTTCAATTTGCAATTTTAATTCCATTTTCACTTTCATTTGACCACTGGTCGTATTTGCAAATTGAGGCTTTGCGAAAATGCTATAAAACTGAAATATCCTTAGAACGATTCATCCTAGAGTAATAGGGTTGGTCTTATTTTTTTCATCGTCATAAATTACGTTTAAAACAAGCATTCAATCAATACATGTAAACACATTTGATATTTTATTACAGATTTTCACGATCTTTGAGGGACATTTCAAAATAAAATACTGGTTCTATTTTTTTCGAATAGCACCAAAATTCAATCAGTACCAGGGTTACTCACAAGCGACTTACCTATGACATGTTGTGAAGTTTGGCCAATAAGTTTTGAAGATAGAATAGATACATTTGTAGTTCAACAAACATAAATACAGACAGACAGACACACGCACCAACGTCATGATAAATATTGTGTTTTCGTGCTCTAGAGTGCTCGTAACGTGCAGATCCGTCGAAAACTCGAGTTGCGAATTTTGGCTCGATTCCAGTACTTTCTCAATGCATTAGCATGACTTGTAGTGAAAAAGTAAGATTGGGGGAAGGTATTTTGTTGGAGAAGTCCGAGAAGTTTTGAGCGTAGAATTTACTTTGAGGACTTTCGTAATATTGACTGATTTGTTGTTTTTTTTAAATAAAAGAATGAACCGGTTTAAAGCCTTTAATTTTTTTACACATTAGTACAAAGAGATAAATTTCACTCATGTTCTTCCAGCTTAGATGTCGAAGGCGCTTGTTCATCGATGTTACCGTTGTTCTCCTGATTACGATCTAGTAGCGTGAGCAGAGATCAATGATAGAAGTAGTAGCACACCTTGTTGGGAACATCTTTGAAGGCCAAGTGTTTCGTGAAGACCATGTCGATAGTAGTGCTGCCTAAGGTAGTTGTAAGTGTATCGCATGAAGCTAGGTGCAATCTCGTCTCATAACTTCTATGAAACGCTTGTTCTCTGGTTTGCTAATTTCCACATCGAAATCACCAGCGAGCAGAAGATGTTCTGGCTCTATACTCTCGAACACGTTCAGATCCAGTTTAGGGAACCTTAGGAGCCGTAATATTTTTTACCTGTACCAAAACCTTAGGGTTACGATTCTCTCTCATACGTTCAACAGCATTTTTTATAAACATGGTGAAGCCTGATGGCATGCATCGTCCCTTTTATGCACCTTACATTACTTAGATTTTTCTTTGCACTCAAATCAAAGTAATCGATTCTCCATCAAACGAAATACATGCGTTCTCGCTACGTTGTTTAGGTTACGAGCTAGGAGAACAACACACTCTGGAACCAAGCTCCGATTTCGAACATATATTTCCATTCTCTAGCTTTCACGCTAGCAGTGGCGCACGATATTGACGCGTAAATTGTTGTATACAGCCATCGTTACTCCTTCAAACCATTTATAACTTTTGCAAACTGCATTTTGCTATGAGCGATGGTGTGCAAGTTCTTGCGTAACACCGAAACGTTACATGCAATCTCTTAAGTGTCAGTCACTTAAACGATATGAAAGACGTAAATTCTGTCAAATAATATGATGTGGGCAGCACATCCCTTTCTCTACAGTCTCAATTTCATATTTGCTTCACTTTTTTCATAATCCATTGAATTGAGTTCAATTGCAAGAAGTGGTACGGATATTTACTTGAAATTAAATTCAATTTATAGATTTCAAACATTTTTTGTTCATATGGCTGCTATTCATATTATGTTACGTAGCTAGATTAGAAAAAATACAAAAAGTTAAATTTCTCGTAAATGGTTTATCCTGGAGAAATGGGATTGGTCTTTTTTTTTCATCTTCAAAAATTACGTATGAAACAAGCATTTAATCAATACGTTTAAATATATTTAGTTTTTTACTTCATATTTTTTTAATCATGCCAAATTCAAATCAGCACCAGAGTATTCTAACAATGACTAACATGTCGAATTCTGTCATATTTCGTTGAATAGTTTGTGAGCTAGAGTAGACACATACACTGCACGGTCACACAGACAAGTGTCTGGGCAATGTATGTTTCTTAAGTCAAAAACTTGACATATATGACGGCTTTTTACAACTTCTTTGTAAAAAAATGTCATATGTCAGTAATTGTTACTAGAAAGAATTTGTGTAAGTTCTTGTCTTAAAAGCAGGAATTTGTCTACGACGGACAGACATCACGCTAAAAATGGTTTCTAGAGGAACGCGAAACGCGTAGATCCGTCGAAAACTCGAAAACATGTAATTCTGTCGAAATGATCTTTAAAAATCGTCGAAATATGAAATAAAAAAATGAATAATAGATTAAATGCAAGCTTGTTTTATACGTAATGTCCGAGGTCAAAAAGAATAAGACCACACCACCCTCGTTACTCTGGGATAAACCATGTGAGGTCTAAATAACCTTTCGATTATTATCTCCCTCAGTTTTCATCATAATTTATGTTTACTTAAACTAACGATCCTAACTGGTTCTGTTATTAGACGAATCGTCGACTTAATCAGTATTGTCTGCGTTCCTACGGGACAGTAGGAATAAGTTTTCGGATCGAGAGAGTTCAGTGTTCTTGTCTAAAGAATGTCGTGAGGGTCTCGCCGTGGTCTTGGCTTGTTTTGAGTGTATTTGAAGAGAGTGCGTGGAAGGAAAACACAGTAAAATACAACGATGATTAGGGAAGGCCTAGTATTCGGTGTTTGGCCACAATACGAGGCAGCGAGATAAAATAATGCCAGTGGTAGGCTTTATAAAAGCTTTAGAATCGTATCCATTTAAAAGTATCACCAGGCTAGTTAATGGTATTATCTTGTATATATTGTACATTATTCTGGACGTATACATTAATAATTATTGTCTGTGTCATCAATTGCTTTAAGCAACCAGATGCGCGCGCGCGCTCTCTGCGAATTCTGTGAAGTTCACAATAAATTTAGTTTAAATTACTCAGTGCAGTCCTGTGTTATTGCTCTTGTACCAAAATGTCTTAATATTCAAGAATTAAATTTGAGTTCAGTCACGTTTACCATATTGAAGGTCCATCCTCAAGAACGACCTCTAATGAGGAAGAGACATTAGGTCTTTACAACCATTTTCGAGATATTAAGGTTTTTAGACTTTTGAGGAGCTGACGATGGTTTTCGCCGATGGGTTCTGTAGATAAAAAATGATTGAATGAAATTTCGTAAAATTTTGTAGGTAAGTCACTTGTAGATGATTCTCTGGTGCTATTAAATTTTGACACGATTTGGAAAAATAGAACTACTCTTTTTTTTTCAAAATGGCCCACAAAACCACCAAAATCTGAACAAACACTAACCGTTGTCGAGATATTTCAGTTTTGTGAGAATTTTGAGGAGATGGCAACATTTTAAATGTATTAAGTTATCTAATGAAAAAAAAATGTATTAAAACTGCAAACTATATAATATCATGTATATATCCCTGTCAATTTGAGCAATTAAACTCAATTTAAAGAATTAGGAATTTGAGTCTCTGCACTCCAAATCAGAATTCTACTTTCCCTACAATGCATGGTAATGTATAGGGAAAATACTGGAATAGCGTCGAAAATCGGAACTCAAGTATTCGACGGATATACACTTTTCAAGCCTTTTAAAAGAAGAAAACAATTTGGAGGGTGGCGTCTGTGTGTGTGTGTGTATACCTACTTGTATGTGCAATGTAATGTACCCACTTTGACCCGAAAACTATTCTACATAATTTCACGAAATTCGGTAGATCAGACACTTTTGGAAGACTTTGGTGTTGTTTAGATTTTGATGGGATTCGGAAGAACCGAACCTGCTTATTTTACAACATATCCTGCAAAAATCGTCAAGATCTGAAATACATAATTTAATATATTTAAATGTTTAGATTACATGCTTGTTTCATGCGTAACATTTGACGACAAAAGGAATAAACCCCATTTTTCTTGGATAAACTGTCCACGAGATATTTATTTATTTACTTATTTGTTTAGTTATTTATTACTTTTTCATACGTAGTATTGAGAACGTATTGTTTTTCCGAAAATTTTCGATTTCGAGATTTTAATGTCACTATATGTTTTAAGACCTTCTGAACAGTGATGTCCGTCTGTCTGTCTGTCTCTCTGTAGGCACGATTCTTGTGTAATCACAAAATAGTATATTCGACTTAGTCATAAAAGAATCTAGTACTAGATAAAAAACATTTTAATTCGAGCGAAAACTTTGAATTTTATTCTAAATTTCATATTTCTTTAACATGGCTGAATAGGACAATATTTGACTTAATCATGCATAAACAGGATTTATTTATTGCTCAATGATCACGAAACTTAATAGTTTCAATCATTGTTGTGAAAATTAGAAGCAATACAAATGTTTTTTGTTCGTGACATCATTGCTCGCTTTCCCCTTGTGGGGCAAGTTACATCCCCGGGGGTACATTGTCAAGTATGGAATCAATCGGATATTTTAATCCATTTATGGTGAAGGGTAACACGCTATAGATGTATTCATTTTGACTCACGATACCGATTTTTCAAATTTTTTCTTTCAAAATTTGAAAAAAAAGGAATTCTGGCATAAGAAAATCGAGTTGAATTTTTTGTAATTTTCCTATTCCTGTGACGTTTCATAATGAAATGTATCGACAGATAAAAAAAATCAAACTGCAAATTGAATATAATTGCAAATAAGTATCCGTTTTATTTTATGCATTTAAACTCAGGATGGATTAAAGAAGTTAAGAAAAAATGAATTTACTTCTGTAGAAAAAATCATGTACTGCCAGTATCAAATTTTAATTGTTCCTACAATATATGGTAATGTATGGGAAAGCATGTCGAAAATCAGAACTGGAGTTATCGACGGTTCTACACGTTTCGGGCTCTGTGGAACACACAAAACTATTTATAGCCTGCGGTATGTGTGGGTGTATCCACTCTGGCTCAAAACCTCTTCAACGAAATTCCGCAAAACTTAAGATAAGCCACGGATTACTTTGGTACTGCTTAGATATTGGTAAGATTCAAAAGATTATAGCCTGTCTCTTTTTGCAAGTAGGTCCGCAAAAATCTTTAACATCTAAAATAAGGTACTAAATATTCCCAAATATATTAATTAAATGCTTGTTCTACACATAATTTTTGACGATAAAGGGAATAACATCAATTCCATCACTCTAGCCTGAACCGTGTTCGAGATATTTCTGTTTTAGTTTGAAAATACGGTCTGTCGCTTAGTAAAAACGAAAATTGAATTAACTGCAAATTCGTTTTCACTTAAAATAAGTGTTCGTTTGAAACAAATAAATTGAATTGAAGACGTTAAGAAAGAAAAAAAGAAGAAAAAATTCAGTCTGCATCGAAAGTCATGTGCTGCTCACATTAAATTTTCAATAAATATTATAAGTAATTTCTCTGTTAGAGAAATAAAATATTTTATTCCCTTGCGATTTTCATTTTCTGAGCAAATACATATAAATATTCAATCACTTAGTTTTATATTTAAATGAAAAAGCATAATATATTAGTTTTATACTTATGCTTTTTCATACGAAAAAAGCATAATATATTAATTTCCATGTAAGGAAGATTATCATCCATCTTCAGGGTGAATAGCTTTCTATATAAAATTAACAAAAGTAATGATTGTATAAGGCAGAAGAAATTTTAAACCATCCATGAATCTGTATTAAATTTCATTGAAAGTCTTGCGATCCGGGTTATAAATAAAAGAAAACTTCAGTTTTAAAACTTTGTTCTTTAAAGGCTGCGGGGATACCATTGTAAATTCAGAAAAACTGAACGTTTTTTAAGACAGAGCAACATTTATGAGACGTTTCCCAATCGTCTGAAAGAGAAATGGACGAAACCAAGAAAAATTCCCCAAAGATTTCTACATTTAAGAGAAGTCGCCAGGTGTTCAAGATGGTCAAGTGCCAAAGGTGTTTTGTCAATAACAATTTATGATCTTGATGTCCATCATTTACAATCATTACTGAAGAGGAGTTAATCTATTGTTAAATGAAATGGAATACGTATATGGTTTTCTTTTTCTTATTATACATATGATATCAGTTTTGAAACCACATAGAAGACATTTCGAAAATGTATTTTTTACTTCTCTTACAAATGCGTAGTAATATATAGGGGTAACTATTGAAATGGTACTGTAAATTGGAAATTGATTTTTTGATGGATATGCATATCTTGGGAACCCTCGTAGATTGATACCCATACAAATTGTGGACCCCTATAAAATTTATCACATCCCCTGCCCGTTATTTGATTTTCCTTTCATTGTGAATCTTTCCTGTCTTGCTACCCCTCACCAAAAGAATAAGGAAGTCGGACCCTCTTAACTCCAGACGCCGGACTACTCAACTCTAACGGTGCCCTCTCCTTTGGATGGCCCTGCCTAGAATACGAATAATTTATTTTAATGTAACATTATTGTTCTTCTGTATATTTCTGCAGTATATGTAAACACTCTAATACATATATGTACTACATGTATGTACTACATGTTTGTATGTACTACATGTATGTACAACATGCTTGTATGTACTACATGCATGTATATATTCAACTGCATGTATGTTGTATACTACATGTATGTATTACATGTATATATTGCATGTATGTATACACTCTACTATATATATGTATTGCATGTATATATTATATGTATGTAAACACTCTACTATATATATGTATTACATGTATATACTACATATAGTAGAGTGTATGTATGCACTTTACTATACACTATACTAAAACTATGCAACCAAATATCATGAGCGTAACACCAGTGCTGATTAGATTTTGGTAAAAGCTGAAAAGTATAACTGGACGTTTTATACGATAGGGCATATAAAAATAATAAATGAATTGAAAGGAAAAATATGATTACATGCATTAAATATATATTGTTTCACCGTTCTGAAGATATTTTTCAAAATTATATTTTTTTCTTATTTTGGCAAATCGCATATCATTGAAAAGCAAGAACTCGTCAACTAAAGAAGACTTACATTAAAACTGCAACTTATTAATGTAATATACATTGTTCCTAATAAAGTTCTTAAGTACACCAATGACTTTGTGAAGAACAGTCAATGAGTGCACACGTTAGGTCTATCTATCTACAGTAAAGTGACCATGTCCGATCGAATACATGGGATTGTAAACCCCCCCCCCACTCAAGTGAATAATTTTGAAAATTAGGATATCGTACTCTGCAGCAAAGCGAGATAGACGAAAGAAGCCAATTAAAAAGTTGTCGAGCATTGTATAAATCAGTGTTTTTTAAAATGTGTTAGCTAAACCCCTGAGGTTCCGCAACGTGATAGTCTAGCGTAAATTTTCTCAAAAACAAAAAAAACGAGTAAAATCTGAATGCATATGATGTTCTATTATCCATTTATATTACAAATGAGTTTCATGACCAAAAGAATTTGAAAAGCACTGGTCTAAAGAGTACGAATTGTGAGGCCAGAATATGTCCTCACATGAGACATTTTTATTTCAATATTTATGGTGCCTAGAACGGCTAACAAAGCTCGAGTCTGGCTGGCCCCGGTGTTTACAACAACGTGAACTTTTAGGTCAAATACTATAAATTTGGGTGTCCCAGGCCAAAGGGGCTGAGAGGGGCATTGATATATGTGAAGTGATGCCATTGGGTTCAGAAGAACCAATGAGCGCCAAGGGGAAGAAGGGCGGAGCTACCTCCCCCCCCCCCCTCGCCGAAGGAACCAGAAGTCAAAAAGAGTTTTACGAATGGAGCGAAGTGAACATGACCTAGCAGACATGACTTAGGAGTTGTAGTTAGAGTACAAGTATTTACACTATCATGACTTAAGAGTAAGAGATATTCCAAATTAATGGAGGTAGATCAAATGGCGAGTGCATTAGTAATACGAGGAGGAGCCATACACCACAGAGTTATGGCAGTACAAGACTGATGCAAGCCTCAGAACGATGAGCCCAAGACTAAACTGGAAGGTATGTTCTCTGATGTTACCGGTCCTAGACACTATTGCAAATCTAATAATTCGGGTCACATATCTCCCCTTGCTAAAATATTAAATGAAAATTGATAATAATTGAAAGTTGATATTGGTGAAAATTAGTGCTTTTGATAAATTGATGATAAATGATATTGTTTAAGTTTTAAATAGCCTAATCTTTTAATATTAATTAATAATTCTTTTCAGGACTTACACAAAAGGTAAAAATAATTGGAGGGTTATTGCGGCACAACAACGAGCAATGTAAGTTTAAATGTTAATTCCACTTTATGAGATCAACGGCCATGTTTTTAATGATTAATAACAATTAATGTTAATTGTAAGTTAAACTGTTTCCTTCTCTTACTTTATTTCGTATTGCCACACGAATGTACAATAAAACTGTTACAGAAATCATTCATATGACACAATACGGTTATTGCCGGAATGCTGTTATATTCAGAAATGCTAAAAACGCAGAGACATCTAGTGCAGGCCCTGATTTATCTTACAGTTGGGAACTACACCGCTGTCTTTATTTGCACACGCGCATAAATCAGCACGTTGTTTCGTAGTTGATGAAGCACCTGGCATTACTGCCTTTATCTTCGGCCATGAGGGATTGCAGGTGTTGTGGCTTTGACATTACTTGTATGAGTCCAAATATGTCGTTGAGAATTGCCTCCAAGTGAGCATAGCGTCGTCGAATGAGCTGGCTCCAGTGCGAAGAAGCATGTGGAAGAGTCCATCTGCTTGGAGGTGATGTGGGAAGTAACCATAGAAGAAACTTCTCTGCTAGCCGGCCAAAAACTAATTTAAGAAACTAATTTCGGGGGGTTTGTGATTTGCTGATTTTTGCTAACAGCTCAAAGCGCTTCTGCGAATTTAGTAGCCTATGAAGTTTGTCTGGTATGTATTAACTCTGTAAACACGTTTCCTTCGTTACTGCTGTCATTTCCTATTGAATAGATAATGCACTTCAACTTTGTAATTGGCTTTTTATCTCACTTTGTTACAGTGTATCTTAACTTTTCAAATTCTCCCCTAAGAGCGTTACAATCACTTTTACTCGATCAAGCATAATTGCTTTACTACAAATAGACCTATTGTAAGCAATCATGAGACTTTCCTACAAAGTTCTTGGGATGATTACCGCCTTTCATAGAACCCTATATATAAGATAAAGCAATATCTCCATCTGCCTGTATGTTCTGTCTGTATCTATTTGGTCTCCTTTAAGGCAAATTTGGCCACCCTCTCGACAAATATGAAACAAATTTGCATGTTACCAATTTTCGGCAAGTATAGAAAAGTGCAAAATCTAAGCGATTCGGCAAGAATTTTCCTAGTTATACCAGTTTAGAGGGAACATATGTAAAGAAAACCACTATGTCCGTCAGTCTGTCCGTCTTAACAAAACAAATTTGACGAACTTTGTGCCACATTTTGCACAATATCGCTGCAAAAATTAAATTTTTTACCTCATTATTTATATTCTTGATTTAAAATACAGCGAGTTTCACCGCTCGTTGTCCTAGTACTATGCATTTGAGGATCATAAAGAATTAACAATTTATTAGTTGACTATAAAGTAATTGCGTTTTGTTAAGAAGTCGTTTCGTATAAATATTTTATTAGGAAACTGTATAGATGCGATCAGTAGAGATGTGATTTTAGGATCGCAAAAGATGCACCTGAGTAAATGGAAGAAAATAAATAATTTTCATAACATGCATGCCTTCATACTTGTACATTCTTATGCATGTCGTTATATGAGGGGTCGAAATCCCAGACCACCGAGGAAACGAGCCCGAGGAAACGAGCATCTTATTTAAGTGTTATTTTGTGGATAGAAAAAATGAATTTGTACCTGAAGGTAAAAAATCATGTGCTATCGAAAGTTGAAAATTGCACAATTGAACTTCGCACAATTGAAGGCTTTCCAAATTTTGAAATTGCATTAAATAGTATTCTCTGGACCAATTTCCCTGCTAAAAATTTTAGTAGCAGAGGAAAGCTGTAAATTGAACTAAATGAAACATAACTTGATATGTAGAGCAGTGATTCAATTTTCTGTGGGGACTTGCAAAAGTATGTAATATATATATTAATAAATAAAGAAATATATATATATTTATATATATATATATATATTTATATATAGTTTTTTAAATTTCCTTATGTTACTTTGGTTCCTAATTCCATAAATCACCTGTCAGTTTTAGAACAGTCACTTGTGGACATAATACCTTTACCACTACAGCTAGTAAGTACTTGCTTAACTGTTTAAATAGAATTAATGAATCTCTTAAATTTAGGAATTCAGGATATTTCATTTTGAACAATAGTTTTGATTTAGTAAATCACCTTAGCAAGCTTCCACAAATTCTTGGTTTCCATACCTTTGATTTTAAATACCTATTTAATAATATTGTCATTAAAGATTTATATAAAGTTATTATCTCTCTTTATCATGAATATCTATCTCCAATAATGGTGCATTTAATGTCAAAAACTTTCCTATGCTCTTGCACTTTGTGTTATACAACAATTATATTATCCAAGGTGATAACATTTATTTACAAACATCTGGTGAACCATAAGGTGGCTGTAGTAGTAGTATACTCGCTAACTTATATCTTTATTATTATGAATGTCATTTTAACTCTAATTCATATATTATATATAGATATGTTGACGACTTAATTTGTATTATCATTGATGATTCCTATGCTATTAATATTGATTTTTACCCATCTAAACTAGAATTAATTTCTAATGAGCCTAGCGTTAGTCAAACTGTAAATTTTTTAGACCTAAATTTAGATACCCTCAATAATCATGTAATCACCAATCTATATGATAAAAAAGATTCTTACAACTTCACTATCATAAAGCTGCTATCATATCATTCTTGTAATTCTATTCAATTATTTAGAAACATCATTTTAAACCAGCTATTTCGAATACATCGACTTTCTGATCCTCGGTTTCACTTTCTCCACATCAATAATCTTAAACGCATTTGTCAAAATTACCAATATCCGGAAGTATTTGTAAATAATAATATTATTAGTAATTTCAAATATACCACGTAATAATTTTACACATGCATTATTTATCTTTGATTGGATAACTCAATTTTGAGGATTCACCCATTCTTATCACCTAACTTACCACTTGGCCTGAGTTTAATACTGTTTACTATTTTCGAATGGCTGTTTTCCACTTGTCCTGAGTCCTATACTGATTACTATTTTTGAAAGTCTCCATACATATTATGTATCGTTCATATGTATTAATTCCGGTGCCCACTTGCATTGACGTAGTAAGGTGAAATGCTCAGTCGCTTGTTCAACTTACACGTGGTAACAATGCTTATGAGTTCATATTTCTGTTCGAGGAGGTATTATTTTTCTGATTTGTAATTCAATTGATTTATTTTTCTCCTTCTACTAGCCAGTAGACAGTTCCAATGGTGTCTATAGTTAAATACTATCGCCATTGTCAGAAACTGGCTATTCGATCGGTTTTAATTCGAATTGTATGGCTGTCTTGATGAGAATGCAATTTCGAACTAACCGCCATTTTTTGTGTAGTTTCAATTGATTGTTCTCTATGTCTTAATCTATTATCTTGAGCTTATTATTATTGCCTTTTCTCATTTTTGCCGTGTTTTCTTTTTTATTTTCATTTATATTTATATACTTTTAATTGTGAATTTTGCATCCTAATATTCTTCTCATCCCCCTTTCCATTATAGTGATATGTTACCTTCTATCTTTATCCATAGTCTTGGTCTATAATTACTCATTTGTAACAGATATGCTAGAGATGGGTTTTATTGTACATACAGTAGTTTATGTATAATTTTCGATTAAAATCTTTCAATTTTTATTTATATATATATATATATGTATATATATATGTGTGTGTATATATATATGTATATATATATATATATATATATATATGTATGTATATATATATATATATATATGTATATATATATATATATATATGTATATATATATATATATATATATATGTATATATATATATATATATATATATAAATTTGCTTCTGTGGTGATGTTAATATTACTTGAATTGTATTTTTTTATTTTTACATAATTCTTATTATTACATTTCAAATATATATATATATATATATATATATATATATATATATATATATTTATATATATATATATGTATGTATATATATATATGTATGTATATATATATATATATATGTAAGGATATAAACAAGAAGAAAAAATAAGCGAGAACAGGAGTGACCATATGATTTGCATAGAATGGCAGGGGTGGATTGCGACACCCCTTTCCCGCTTAAAGCAGCTTTTACGACCCGGGCAACGCTCACGGCACCAATGTAACTCAATGGTCAATCTCCCACATGTGCAAAGACAGAAGCACCCGAACGGACACAAAAGCAAAGATGGAACCAAGCATGGAAGAGATACACCCTACAATCCAACTTGAAAACACAACATTTTATAAGGGAAAGTCGCACATGCGCGATAAGACTTCATGATGATAGGATCGCAGATATGAAAATATATATGATTAAGAATACTCATTTAGAATCAAACAATGCACAATTTCTTTCTTTGAAAAAGGAATAGTAATAATGTTGTAAAAAATATCTAGGGTAATTTCTGTTTAATGCATCATTTATTATTTTATTACATTCATAAAGGCAGTCTTTTTTAAAAGTACTGTAGTTTCTGTTTCTTCTGAAGTACCCGACAATAATATTTCTGAATATATTTTTAGTGAGGTTTGAATTCCAATCAATAATATTATTAATTTTGATATTGTATAAATTTCTCTTGTCGTGTATGGTTGTATAAATTCCATACTGTTGGTGTTTTCTTATTGACAAGTCCAGGAAGTCTGTCGATCCATCCTCATTGATCGGGTTTTCAATTAAGTCTAATTCCCTTGGGTAGAATGCAAAATCTATGTCAGGGGTGTTTGCATAACCCCCTAATATCACATCGTCAACATAACGGAAATAAGGTATTTCCGATAATATATGGGTTCCTCTTTCATATTTGGATAGATAAATGTCCGCCAATATTGATGAGCATGCACCACCCATGGGTATGCCTTTGACCTGTTTGTAGTAATGCGTACCGTCATATAGTATGTTTTCATTCAAAACCAACTCAATCAAATCCAAATATCTTCTGAGAGTTATATATGGTTTTAAATTATATTCCTCATGTAATTCTTTCAAGATCATTTGTAGGTTTGTTAAATCGATGTTATTAAACAGATCCCGGAAATCGTAGCTTCTGAAGTAACTTGGGAATAAGGATCAAGTATGGAAATTTTACTGATTTAATATCCATACCAATTCTTTTATACAGTGCTTTTATTCTATTGGTGATGATTGATTCGTTGCTAGGAATTAAGGTATACATGGCACTATCCTTATAGCATTGTGTTAAAGTATCGACATAGAATTTTTTACACGTGAATGCAAAATTCGATACAATTTTGTCGGTGTATGTCATTACGAATTCTTCATTAAAATGTTTGATTGAAGACGGAAATCGAGAACTTCCTGAATCCTTGTTTCTTCTCGGGTAGAATTGGCAAAAAGCACTGTAAAAGGCATATTTCCATGCGTTAAAAGTTTGTACAGGTATACTGTGTTTGACTGCCATCTTGTATATGAAGGTTTCCAGATCGTAATTAAATTCATTATAAATATTATTAAATTCTTGTATTCGGTACTTAGTACCAAGTTGTAATAAGTTTTTGAGTTTATTATCTTTTATAAAATCTAAGTTTCCAGTAATTATATGCTTGTGGTAGGGATCACAATGTATATTTTTATGACATTGACAGGATTCAATATTAAATGAAGACACGGTTTTACATAATTTATTGTAGTTGAATAATCTTCTTCCGTTGGTTCTTACAAAGCGATAGGATATCTTAATATTTAGATTAGGCAAAGGAAGACGTTCTTCTATATTATGTAATATATGGTTGAATGGAATATTTTCGAACATTTTATTCTTAAATGTTGTGATAAAAAATTCTTTTGATTTGTTAATTTGATATTTTGGTTCAAGTGCTACATTATATTTTGCGGCTCTGAGTTTAATTAAATCCAGAATGATGTCTATATTAGTGTTTGTATCTTCTGTATTGCAGTTATTTTCACTTAAATTGAAATTTATAATAAAATTCCATATACGTTGTAAGTATTTGATCTTGATACTGTTGGCTATATTCTTGATCCATCCGATTTTCACCGTTATTTCTGTTTTTATGAAGTCTGAGATTTTTTCTTCTGTTTTGATATAATTAAATTGTTGCTTTTTATTTCCTCTTTGGTGTCTATAAGTTTTCTTAGGTATTGAATTTTCAAAGAGAGGGTATGTTTGACTATTCCTGCATCTTTCTTTATTGCAATTTTCCTTAAATAATAAAGTATTCAGACCATATGGATATGCAGAATTATATTGCTTTATATGGGTGTTTTCCCACCACAAGCGTTCAGAAAGTTCTGGTACTATATCAATAATAGTTACCATAATATTGCTGAAGGGGTGTACTTGAAAATGCCGTATTTCTAAGTTATTATTGGTGGATAGCTGTTGGATTTTGCCCACTTGACTTCGGTGCAGATTTATACGGATATTCAGGGAATTCTGCGTCTGTCCTATATATTTTGCCTGACAAGCAAGGCATGATATGCAATATACGACATTAAAAGTCTTGCAAAAGATTTTTATATTGTCCTTTTTTGTAGAAATTTGGTGTGGATTGGCTACGGGACAAAGCTTACATCGCTTAGAATTGCATTTCTTGAATTTGAAGTTCTTCATATGGTGGTAGTGTTGATAAAAGTCGTTAAAAAAAGATGATCGGTTATAGATCGTGTCATTCATTACGAAAGAATTTACATTTTTTATGTTTGTCACAGCATTATCAAGGACAATTGTACAAGGCTTATAAACACTGCTCATCACTTGCTTCAATATAAAGATTAGGGTAACTGTATTTCGATAACACATATACCCTGATAATGTGTCACCGGGCATATATTCAACATGGAATAAATTTGCCAGTCGCTAAATTTATATATAGCCTTCATACATATTATATATCAACAGTTTTTTTAACTCATGTTGAGGAGGAAGAACTTTAAAGTAAAAACAAACGAAATGTTTTTTCATGTGCACTTTCAAATACAGTAAAAGCCTCAGAGAACATTCAGGTATATTACCTTCACTCTTGCCTATTTTATGCTGTATGACAAATTTAAGCACTATTTTATACTTTTTTTGTAGTTATTTTGATTCATTCATAGAATTCGTTCTAAAATAGGTATTGAAAAATACCAGATTCAATAAAAGCGATAAAAATACTTAAAGTACTATTTTATACTTTTTTTGTAGTTATTTTGATTCATTCATAGAATTCGTTCTAAAATAGGTATTGAAAAATACCAGATTCAATAAAAGCGATAAAAATACTTAAAAACACATAATTAAAAAATAAATGACTAAAGTACAGTGATTACACAAATGCATACCACACTATAATATACCACCATACATTTTCTCACTAGGTACAGAACTAATATCAAAACATTCGTAAAATGACTCTTACCGTCCTGATTACACCGCTCCAATATCCACCGGATGACTCCCATCCCACGACACACGGAAGACCTACACTTCGCCAGTGTGGTCCGAGAAGTGGCCTTTACGTAGAAAGCTGAATTGGATGTGATAAAATATGCACTATGTCCGCGCAATGCAGCTGGATGTAGACATATTGATAAATCCATATAAAAATAAGTATATCACGAACGGAACTCCTATTTAAGTAAAGCAGAAAACAGAAACCTTACTGAGGATGTGGCGCTTAGCAGCTCTGCATCCAGAGTGGCATATAAGGATATAAACAAGAAGAAAAAATAAGCGAGAACAGGAGTGACCATATGATTTGCATAGAATGGCAGGGGTGGATTGCGACACCCCTTTCCCGCTTAAAGCAGCTTTTACGACCCGGGCAACGCTCACGGCACCAATATAACTCAATGGTCAATCTCCCACATGTGCAAAGACAGAAGCACCCGAACGGACACAAAAGCAAAGATGGAACCAAGCATGGAAGAGATACACCCTACAATCCAACTTGAAAACACAACATTTTATAAGGGAAAATCGCACATGCGCGATAAGACTTCATGATGATAGATAGGATCGCAGATATGAAAATATATATGATTAAGAATACTCATTTAGAATCAAACAATGCACAATTTCTTTCTTTGAAAAAGGAATAGTAATAATGTTGTAAAAAATATCTAGGGTAATTTCTGTTTAATGCATCATTTATTATTTTATTACATTCATAAAGGCAGTCTTTTTTAAAAGTACTGTAGTTTCTGTTTCTTCTGAAGTACCCGACAATAATATTTCTGATTATATTTTTAGTGAGGTTTGAATTCCAATCAATAATAATATTAATTTTGATATTGTATGATCCTATCTATCATCCTATCTATTGTGCGATCCTATCTATCATCATGAAGTCTTATCGCGCATGTGCGACTTTCCCTTATAAAATGTTGTGTTTTCAAGTTGGATTGTAGGGTGTATCTCTTCCATGCTTGGTTCCATCTTTGCTTTTGTGTCCGTTCGGGTGCTTCTGTCTTTGCACATGTGGGAGATTGACCATTGAGTTACATTGGTGCCGTGAGCGTTGCCCGGGTCGTAAAAGCTGCTTTAAGCGGGAAAGGGGTGTCGCAATCCACCCCTGCCATTCTATGCAAATCATATGGTCACTCCTGTTCTCGCTTATTTTTTCTTCTTGTTTATATCCTTATATGCCACTCTGGATGCAGAGCTGCTAAGCGCCACATCCTCAGTAAAGTTTCTGTTTTCTGCTTTACTTAAATAGGAGTTCCGTTCGTGATATACTTATTTTTATATGTATATATATATGTATATATATATATATATATTTATATATATATATATATATATATAAATATATTTATATATATATATATATATTTATATATATATATATATATATATATATATATATATATATATATATAAATATATATATCTGTATAGAATCATTTTAGGAATTTTTGAAAAATATAATATCAACCTAAAATATTCAAATTTTCTTTTTAAAAAATTACTTAACTTCACTCTTTATGAGAATTATATTCAACATGGTGGTACTATTTTTAAACAACAGGTTGGTATCCCACAAGGGGGGTGTGCCTCATCATTGTTAGCTAATCTGTATTTATTCTTCTATGAAAAAAAACATTATTCCAAGCTTGCATAATATGCACATGTTTAGATATATAGATGACATTTTATGTGTATCCCCAAATAATAATATCCCTATAGTATTAAACTTTTATCCAAAAAATTTACAATTAAATGCAAGTAATAATGACACAAATGTTGCAAACTTTTTAGATTTAAATTTAAATTTACAAAATTGTAATATGGTTATAAACTTGTATGATAAAAAACGGGATTTTAAATTTAATACATCAGAAATTCAACATTTTGACTTTTGTCTGCATATATCTGTATTTAGAAATATTATAATAAACCAGGCTCTTAGAATCAATAAAATTTGTGATGAATATTATAAATTAGCGCACTTTATGGAATTATTGAGTACAGCGACTAATAATGCATATCCCCCCAATTTTGTTATTAAAATTATCAACTCAGTGTATCAAATTTCACTCGATAACATCCTAGAAAACATTCCCAATTATAGTGACTAACATACAGGAGAGGGAGAGAGAGAAAAAAAAAAAAATAAATATATATATATATATATATATATATATATATATATGTTTGTATGTTATATATAATTATTTATTAATTATATAAATAAATAAAAATGAAAAATAATAAACTAAGTCAAAAACATTAGAAAAATCAAAAAATCGGAAAATAAGATGCATTAACATTAATGTTTTGAATTTTATTTTCGCAAAAAAATGTACCTTTTGTCAGTATTGAAACTACGTTTTGTGCGCCCTTATAATGGTGTATAGTGGCATTCTCGATTATCCAGTTTTCCTATGAATTCTTATTTAGTAGGAATTTTCATCTATGATTCATATTCATATTCAGTTCTGCATGTTTGGGAAGTTGTATTCTGAATTGCTTGTCCAGTCTTCAGCTTAGACTCACTGAACGGGTTTGGGAGTATTTCCGTGAACGTTCGTACTGCCTCCCTGGTAGAATTTCGACTTGTTCATTCCGGTGCTTTTAGATTAAGTTGTTGAGGTTGATCGTGTATACACGTGGTAGAAGAGGAATGATTCATGCCGCATGGTAATACAATTTTCTTAATGTATCCTTTTTTCATTTTTTCATTTTTTGATGCCTGTAGTCTGAGTTTAAGCATTTATAGTAATGTACTATTGCTTAATCTGAAACAGGCATTTGTTTGGGTTAATTAGAATTAAATACTCAGACCTGAAGAGGAATTTAATTCTGATTAATCATCGAATTTGGGAAGGTTCTGTTCTTTTCTCTTATCGGCATTATGGCCGTGAATTTGCTTCTATGGTGATGTTAATATTACTTGAATTGTATTTTTTTTTTTTTTTTTTTTACATAATTCTTATTATTACATTTCAATATATATATATATATATATATATATATATATATATATATATATATATATATATATATATATATATATATATATATATTATATATATATATATATATATATATATAAATATATTAATATATATATATATATATATATATATATATATATAAATATATTATATATATATATATATATATATATATATATTTATATATATTAATATATATATATATATCCTCTCGAAACGTCTATATTCGTCGGAAACTCATGTTTTCCGATTTTCGACACCATTTCAAAACTGTTCCTATACATTACCATGTACGCATTGCCGTGACATTGAAAGGAGTAAGCAAAAAATAGCAACAACCTCGATAAAGTATTGATGCACAACACTACATAATTGATGCACAAGTTTGTTTAATAGATAATTTTAAAGTAATCTTCACAATCTACCGTGAAACAAAAAAGGCATTACCTTTGAGGAAAATCAAAGAATGTTTTTTTTTTATTATCCATAAAGCATGATTCCGACTTCTCATCTTTTGTCATACCAGAAACGAGCCTAAGATATCGTATTATCACATATGCTTGCCATCCCAATAGATTCCCATTACATAGTGTCACAAGAAACCCTGGCTGATGCCGAATTATAACTCTATTACCGAATAAAAGAACCCGGCCGAAATGGGTGATGCAAAAGCTTTCTATCATAAGCATCACGTTGCTAGAAAAAACGGATTTTATTATCCGGAAAAAATGAGAAACAAGTAGTAATGTGATAGTGGAAGGTAGTGGAAGGAACAATTTTACAGCTTTAATGTAATTGGTAGGTTAGAGTTTCAGGAAGTTTTCAGAAAACACTGGGCTATTTACTTTCTACGGGATTCAAGATTTCCGTAAAGTTAAATAGGGACTTATAACTTATCAGTGGAAATTATAGAAAAAAGAAAAATGTGTAACGTTTTTCAAACAGTAACAGAAATAGTATTACCGGTTCTTATTTATGAAGGACGCCTTGTGTATTAAATTTGTTTACCGATTACATTACTAAAATAGTAAAATGGACAGACTTGTAATTGCAATTATAATTACGCTTATAATTGCGTATTTATAAGGAAAGGAGTTTTGAAGATAAAAATTTGAATTTGTTATTTTAAACATCTAGTACAAATGCTTCCAAGGCTAATTCACAATAGAAGTAAATAAGCTGTAACGTTGATAAATGTTTTTCTTATATCTTCTATATATTAGGTCAATAAATTGTTTATCAGGTATGGTTTTAATTTTGTTGCTTTTATTGTTGAAATATAGAACATACAACAATCGCTTAGGGAGCCCAAATATCCAACCAATTATTGAACTAGAAGTTAAAATCTTTCACCAACATATCAGAAGTTTTTTGACAAGTATAAACAACATTTCATAGTAGGACATAATTTGTGCAATACGAAATTGGAATTTGTGCCATGTGAATAAATACGTTTTTATTAAAATTCGTTAGTGTTGTTGCGTTGGGATTTAATGGATAGATTTTCTGTGTAAAAATTAAATTTGTTTATTCTAATGGCTGTAATTATTTTATTATAATGGAAGAGTGCTGGTTGTAAATATTTTTATAGATAAGCCCTTTCGTTAACTGAAAGGAGAGCACAGTATGTTTTGTGTGTATGAATTAACGATTCAGACACACAAATAAAACCGTAACATAAACACATATTTTTTTATTTTTTTTCTCCTTCCAATATTTTAGATTTATACACCAGTGTTCAACTTATATAAAATGCAGAGTAAATTATTTTTGAAGCCCTTAAAAATAATTTACGTAGTATTTATGCGTCACATTTTTTTTATAGTTGTGCATTTCATTAAATATCAAACTTTGTTCATTTTTGAAGTAAATTTTAGTAATTTAGATAATTTTAAACATGTTATCTAAACAATATTTATGTTCAAGGGCAGCCAGTTGGGCAATTCAATATTGGAGCTAAGATTTCATAACCAAGTTTCTAAGAAGGAACAGTAACCCTGCCCCCACCGAGATGTAAAATTTAGGATATTTTTATAAAATTATTACAATAGCCTTATTTTGAAAATTTATCCCGGGAGAAATCTCCCCACTTCTATTCGCAATTTATATGTTGCTAATAGTGCCTGCTTGTGCAGTCAAAATTTTCCTTAGAAAGAACTCTGCTATAGGCGGAAAAATATTAAATATGTTTCTGAGAATAGGAGAAAATTTCATTTTAAGGTACTTTGGATGTATTAATTTGGATGTAATAATATATAAATATTTTGATCCCATTTCAAAACATTATGTTAGAATTTGGAACTTATTTTTGCTTTCTAAGCACTAACGGTAATCCCGTAAAGAACATAAAAAGCAGAAAATAGAGCAGTCTTGTATTAGTATGCAATATACCTATAATTACAGTATATATTATTTAGGTAAAATAGGAAACAATGATAAGACAACTTACGACTTTTCACGGCAGCATACAAACAAGGTACCAAGTGAGTTGCGTCAGGTTTCGACTTCAAATAATAAAGGTGGGAAAAAATTGCATGTTACTAAAATTGCATTATATTACAAACAAATTGTTAACAAACCGAAATATTAAACAATAAATTTATGAAAAACCTTTATATGGTGGAAGCAATTGTGTACACTTCATTTCAGACCGAACTATAAAGCATTTTTATACTCTTTTGCACACTTATTTCATACAGTCATACAAATTTTCGGAAGAAACGGGAAATATCTCCAAAATCGTAAGTGGACATCTTTAGTAAATACTCCTACCGTCTTCAAAATGCAATGCTAAATCCATATCAATCATCCTTTTAACTTTATCTCTTTAGCCAATCCTGAAAAATGGATGATGCATGAAAAATGTAACTTTTTTATCAGAAGTAACATCTCTAGAACCGAAAGTGCAAATTCTTAGTGAAGCGCCTACCACCTCCATAATTTAATGCTAAATCTATATCGGTCATCATTTGAACTCCATCTATAGCTGATATTGAAAAATATAGAAATTACAAGAAAAATGTTTGAACAGGTGGAAAAGGACCAGAAGTTCAGATCCTTACTGAAAGCCCCTAACTACTATTTAAGTCATCATCTTAGCTCTATCTATAGCCGATTCTCAAAACTAAGTTTCAGAGAAAACAAAAATTTTTGAACCGGAATTGATAAAAGAGGAGATCCTTAGTAACCCCCTACCTCATCTAGAATTTGATTTTGTATCCATATCAGTTGTTATCTAAGCTCTATCTATAGTCTATCCTGGAAAATAGAGTTTGTAAGAGAAAGCTAAATTATTGAATTGAAAGTGTTATTTTCAAACCGGAATTGGGAATTCTTAATAAGTTCCACTACTCTCTCAGGAATTTGATGCTGAATCTATATCAGTCATTGTCTAAGCTCTATCTATAGCCTACCGTTAGAAATAGATGTTCCAAGTAAAGCTTTTGAATCCTACGTGAAAAGAGAACCGGGAATGGGAATAAATTCTTAGTGAACTAACCTACCTCCTTCTGAATTTTATGCTGAATCCATGCCAGTTCTTAGCTAAGCTCTATTTATAAATATTTAAAAATATATATTTCAAGAAAAATGAACATTTTTAACCAGAGATGGGAAAAAAATCTGAAGTGAAAATTCTTATAACCCTTATAACTTCTCCAGGATCAATCACTGTATCCATATCAGTCTACCAGTCTATATGACTCCTACCAGTCTATCAGTCTACCTGGATTTATATCCGTCATCTAACCTCTAGCTGCTGTAGATCCTTAGAAATTAATGTTTCAAAAATTTGTTTAGCAAAAAGAATGGTATTGAAAACATTTTGATACCAGTATGCAGGACAGGCCATGAAATATTTTTGTGAGATGATCTATGTAATTTATTTCGAAACCATTCGTATTACATTCCTGTAGATTAACATCAAAATAATTTGATTACTACTCACAATTTCTCACTTTTACTTTTTTGTCAGTAAACAACCTCAGCTGAATCGCATCCTAATAGATTCCTATAACACACAAGTCATAAAAAGCCATCTTTACAAAAATTAACTCTATTATGAATAAAGGAACTGAAAATTAATGGTGAACACAAGCGTTCTGCCAAACGCATGACGTTATCTGCAAAAACGCAGTTTATTAACCGAAAATTAATGAGAGGCATTTGATATAATGCCATTAGGTAGGTAACGAACAATTTTAGACCTAAAATAAAATTGCTCTATTACATTTTCATAAAATATGGGATCCTTACATTACTGTGTCAGGGTATTGAGAAAAGTTTGGAAGAGATTTGGAACTTGTCAATGAAGACTTTAATAGATGAAACACATTTTGTAAAGATCTTTAAGCGTAACAAAAACATAACTACTGATTCTTATTTATGGAGGATGAAGCGCGCAAATTTGTTGGATAATTTCTCTCGAATGTGTGGGAAAGTAGAGATAATTTGTAACTGCAGTTGGAAGATATTTCTAGGAGGGAGATTTAGAATATCAACATTTTTAATTTAAAAATGCCAAAAAAGATAAATTATAACTTATGATACTTTGATTGTTGGTGGCAAAAATTTCGCCATACTATAAATTTTGCAAAATACTTTTTTCTGAAACATTTATATCACAGCATTTGCTAATGATCGAGCTCAGATGTTGCTGATTTGGTATCAGCATCATATTCCAGATGATAGTAGGGTGCTTACGAAGGATATCCTCGTCCTGTTTCTAAGGATATTCTCGTCTGGTTGTAAAAATTTAAAACACCTATTTCTTAGGGTATTTCTATTTCGTATTGGCTATCGATTGAACTTAGATAATAACTGATATGAATTTAACATCAAATTCCAGACGGGGAAATATATTTACTAAGTATTTCCGCTTATGAATCTGGAGAGGTTATTTCAAATTCAAAAATTGACATTTACTGTTAAACGTACCTGTTTACGGTCTGCATTCTCAACGAATAGAAATTGTGCAAAATAAACTTTTACGTACTATGGATTACAGATTGTCTGGCTATTGTCCTTATGATATGCATATGAGTGAACTCAGACGGAAATATAGTTTAATGTCTCTTAAAAAAGAAGAAAATGGTCCTGCCTTTTGTTTTATTATAAAATTTTAAATAACACTATTGATTGCCCCATCTTACTTTCTTGTCTGGAATTTCATATACCTGTTATTAATACAAGGAAAAATCTTTGTTTTACAATACTACTGTTAAACACAACTACCTAAATGCTGTATCTATAAATTTGTTGATCTATATAATACTTATTGTACTGATATTGATATATTTAATTTAACTCCTGTTTGTTTTAAACAAGGAAGATCAATCATGCTTAAAGCATTGATTATGAAACACTTTCCAAATTCAATGCAATTTTATTTAAACAAGTTTAAAATACAATACATTCCTCGGTAATATTTTAAAACTTATCACAATACTACATTAATTTATTATATTTGAAAACTTAAACCTTCATCGAAAAACATGAACTTCATTCAAATGACGGCATTGAAATATAAATTGCTTGGTTTCAACATCTCTAAA
The DNA here is from genome assembly GCA_951213105.1 of Amaurobius ferox. Taxonomy (NCBI): domain Eukaryota; kingdom Metazoa; phylum Arthropoda; class Arachnida; order Araneae; family Amaurobiidae; genus Amaurobius; species Amaurobius ferox. The sequence continues at coordinate 69,948,881 of OX578133.1, read as the reverse complement.
ATGCGATACATTCCTCGGTAACATTTTTAAAATTATCATAATACTACGATAATTTATTATATTTGAAAACTTCATCGAAACCAACTGAAATTCATTCAAATGACGTCATAGAAAAAATAACACGCCTGGAACTCTCTATAGAAACAGCATTTCATTCATAACATTTTCCCATTCATTTCATTCATCACAATACTATAATAATTTATTCTATTAAAAAATTAAGACCATGAAGCTACAAGTAATTAAACTCTATGCTTAAAACTTCATCAAAAAAATCGTCCTTCTCTTTGTAAAATCAATGACTATTTCATCCATATCAGCTATGCAGACTCCATGAGCTAAATAATTTGGTGTTAAAGAAATACAGCAATTCTAATACAACTCATTCTACATATTTTGCTCTTTACATTTTACATAAGTGAAAAATAGGCTTCGTTGTAGAAATAATCAAATTTGGATGATCATTTAAACTCAAATATATTGTAATTGCGTTGTTTCAGTATGTAGATGCACAGAATTTAAGGAAAAATAAAGTGGTTTTAGGACGGATACAACACTCAATATGAATAAAAAAGAAGTTTGAAAATCACGATTTTGGTACAAGATGGATGCCATATATCATTTTAAAGTGGGTCATGTGATCTTTTCATATCATGGTCGCGTGATCGCTTCATATTAGAGGTGTAATTCATATTTTAATCTTTATTTAGAAAACTACTGAATATATTTCGCTGAATTTTCTTTTATATATTTTATGAAACAATTTGAATATTACCTAAAGTTTTCGAAGCAATTTGTGAATTTTAAATCCCCTTAAAAAATGTTTGAAAAATTAGGTCCCATAGGGCTCAGTGTATTTCATTTTTTCAACCCGGGTTCAATCCAAAACTAATTGGGGGATATTATTCATTTATATTCCCATAGGTCCTACAGACCGTCTGAACAACATACTAAAATTTCATTTTGTTTAAGTCATTTTTACGGCAGTTATCGTGCTAACAGACAGACAGACAGACAGGCTGACAGAATGAGCAAAGTCATAAACACTTTTCAACTTTGTTATAAAGTGCTAAAAAGCCTGTTTTAATGCGCTTGACATGTATACGACTTAGTATTCTTGTATCTTATACTCTTTTCTTTTTATTTTCGTGTGGCTACTGTAGTTGGATTTCATCTGTAGTTGCCACGTAAATTGAACAAGAAAGATCAATCATGCTTAAAGCATTGATTATGAAACACTTTCCAACTTCAATGCAATTTTATTTAAACAAGTCTAAAATGCAATACATTCCTCGGTAATATTTTGAAACTTATCACAATACTGCAGTAATTTATTATATTTGAAAACTTAAACCTTCATCGAAAAAAATGAACATCATTCAAATGACGGCATTAAAATATAAATTGCCTGGTTTAAACATCTCTAAAATGTTATACATTCCTCGGTAATAGTTTTAGAGTTATCATAATACTACGATAATTTATTATATTTGAAAACTTCATCGAAAACAACTGAAATTGATTCAAATGACGTCATAGAAAAAATAACACGCCTGGATCTCTCTATAAAAACAGGATTTCATTCATAACTTTCTCCCATTCATTTCATTCATCACAATACTATAATAATTTATTTTATTTAAATATTTTATTTAAGACCATGGAGCTACAAATAATTAAACTCTATGCTTAAAACTTCATCAAAAAAATCATCCTTATCTTTATAAAATCAATTAATATTTCATTCATATCAGCCATGCAGACTCCATGGACTAAATTATTTTGTGTTAAAAAAATACAGGAATTCTAATACAACTCATTCTACATATTTTGCTGTTTACATTTTACATAGGTGAAAAATAGGCTTAGTTGTAGAAATAATCAAATTTAGATGAGCATTTAAACTCAAATATATTGTCATTGCGTTGTTTCAGTATTTAGATGCACAGAATTTAAGCAAAAATAAAGTAGTTTTAGGACGGATACAACACTCAATATGAATTAAAAAGAACTTTAAATATCACTATTTTGCGACAAGGTGGATGCCATATTTCATTTTAAAGTGGGTCACGTGATCTCTTCATATAATTGTGACGTGATCGCTTCATATAAGAGGTCTAATTATTATTTTAATTTTTATTTAACAACTACTGAATATATTTCGCTGAATTTTTTTTATATATTTTACGGAGTAATTTGAATATTAACTAAAATTTTCGAAGCAATTTATGAATTTTAAATCCGCTTAAAAAATGTTTGAAAAATTAGGTCCCATAGGGCTCAATGTATTTCATTTTTTCAACCCGGGTTCAATCCAAAACTAATTGGGTGATATTGTTCCTTTATATTCCCATAGGTCCTACAGACCGTCTGAACAACATACTAAAATTTCATTTTGATTAAGTCATTTTTACGGCAGTTATCGTGGTAACGGACAGACAGACAGACAGACAGACAGAATGAACAAAGTCATAAACACTTTTCAACTTTGTTGTAAAGTGTTAATAAAATAAAAATAAAATAAAATAAACATCTGTTAAACATCTGCTTTAGATACAACTTAGATAATGACTAATATGGATTCAACGTCAAATTCCGGAAAAATATAGGGTTCACCAAGGATTTTCCGCTTCTAGTTCTTTTTCGATTCCTTGTTAAAAAAAATTTTTAAATTTCTATTTCTCAAGATTGTCTATAGGTAGAGCTCAGATGATGACTGATATGAATTCAACATTAAATTTCTAAACAGAAAATGGGTACTCTAAGGAGTTTCACTTCCGTTTCTGATCACGTTCGGATTTTCTGAAAATTCGTATGACTGCACAAAATAAGTATGCAAAGGAGAATAACGCTGCTTAATAGTTCAGTTCAAAATTAAATGTACCCATCATATCTCACCATATGAAGGATCTTTCTTAAATTTCTTGGCCACTCTTATTTTTTGTCCTTCCAGAAGATTCACATCCCAATACTTTCCTGAACACACATAAATCACGAGATACCATCTCTGGAAAAATAGCTCTATTACACGTATGAATAAAAGAACAGTAAATTAATGGAGATAACGTTATGCCAAACGCATAACGTTATCTGCAAAAACGCAATTTTTTAACAAAACATATTAAGGAACATGGGATATTATGCCATTAGGAGCAAATTTATACTCGAAATGTAATTGTTGGGATAACTACTAATTCTTACATAAACAATGATACTTATTTATGGTGAATGAAGTGCTCATTGAGTTTGGTGGGATAATTTATCTCCACTTGTATAAAACAATAAAGAAAATTTGTAATTGCTATCGAAGGATATTTCTACGGAGCAGGTTAGAATATGAATATTTCAATTGTAAAGATGAGGAAAGGCCAAATTATAACTTATGTTACTTTGATTTTCTTAATTAAAGGCTCTGGAAGAATTTTTAAAGAAGTTAAAAGTCGGAACGAATAATTTCAAGTTTGTAAGGTTAATATGTAGATTAGGTCAAATTAAAATCCGAACATCGCTTGGTATTCTGACTCCTCGGATTATACAGTTAAATATTATCGTATAGTATCATTAAACTGGGAATACTGTCTACAGAAATCCTCTGATTAGCGCGGAACTCTATTTAGTGTGGTTTAAAATTAGCAAACAAATTTCGATTAGCACGAATCAAAATTTCGACTGACGCGATATTTAGCTAACCTAAGTCTAGTGAACATAAATTTCATATGTGGAATGTATTCCTAAAACAGTGATGTTCAGTTATATAAATATATATTTATATATAGATGCGTTACTTATATAAGTATGCATACTGTAATGCACGAGTTAAAGCGTACAAGTTAAACGTCGGTTCAAAAAGTCATACATTTTAAAACATATTCTCATTTTTAACACTTTCAATATACTTGAAAAGCGTGTATGATTTTGCTCATTCTGTCTGTCTGTCCGTTCGCACGATAACTGCCGTAAAAATGACTTTATCAAAATTAAATTTTAGTATGTTGCCGAGACGGACTGTGGGATATATGAGAATGTAAATGAATAATATCACCCAATTGGTTTTGGATTAGACCCGGGTTGAAAAAGTGAAATACTTTGAACCCTATCGGACATAATTTTCAAACGCTTTTTAAGCAAATTTAAAATTCTCAAATTGTTTCTAAAATTTTAGGAAATATTCAAATTATCCCATAAAATGTATAAAAAGGTATCAGCAAAATATTTTCAATAGTTTTTTAAGTAAAAATTAAAATAATAATTACACCCATATTATATGAAGAGATCACATGACCTACTTCAAAATAAAATATGCATATACATATTTTTTTCCTAGTGTAGAGATCGTGATTTTTGAAGTTCTTTTAAATTTATATTTAGTGTTTCATTCGTCCTAAAATCGCTTTATTTTTTAGTATTTTCTGTACATCTGTATTCTGTGCCAACGCAATTAAAATATTTTGGAGTTTAAATGATCATCAATCTTTGATTTTTTCTACAACGAAGCCTAATTTTATAGATGCAGAATGTAAACAAGAGATTGTAAGATGAGTTGTATAAGAATTGCTGAATTTTTTAACGCAAAATTATTTAGCTCTGGAGTTCGGAATAAAAGTGATATGAATGAAATATTTATTTCTTTTACATAGAGAACTAGACGATTTATATTTCGATGATGTTATTTGAATAAAGTTCATTTTTTTCGATGAAGTTTTAAGTTTCCAAGTAAAATAAATTATTGTTGTACTGGGATAATTTTTTCTAAAATCACCGCTGAATGTATCGCATTTTAGAGATGTTTAAATAAAACTGCATTTCAGTTGGAAAATGTTTCATAATCAATGCTTTATGCATGATTGATATTTATTTTTCATATTTTGATATATTACACAATATTTATACAGAATTGCATCACCTGATATTATATTCACACACCCCTCATAAAGTATAAGCGTGATGTACGTACGCATTACATTCAAAAATGAAAAAAAGTTCCTTACTGTACTGTAAATTATAAAGGTTTTTAAAAGAAACACTAAAGTGTTTCATTAATTTCCATAAACTCCAGGTGCAAATATTAGTTATTATGCTTTGCTTTTATTCAACTGTATGTTAAATTTCCATAAAACACGCATTTAAAAATATTGGTCGATGTTTTCAAGGTCTTGGCACGCATTAGGATATTTTACATTGATTATTAAATTTGATTACCGCAATTTCACTTGGTGCAGCGTTTTTGCGCAACCAATGAAATGCTCTAATCAGGGATTTCTATACTATAATACATGTGTATGTAATTTGAACAATGGGTCATCTTCATAATTAGTTGCTTATTATTTTCAAAAATTCAAATAGCAACACCCATTTTTATGTCGTTATAATATCCCTTATGTCTACATTATGCTAAATATAAATTCGTGTGCAAAAATGCGTATAAATACAAAAGAAACACGAAAAACTATTCGGGTTCCGTCTGCATATTTAAGATAGTGGAATTAAGACCAGGCACACTTTGAAGTTATACCTTTCCTATTTCGTTGATATGGAACATGCTTTACAGAAAGATCTTATCAAAAGGATTGTGTGGTTCAGAACCCAGAAATTTTAGGGAAGTGTACGTGATATCTTTAAGTATCAGTATATTAGTATTAAATTAGGTTTACCGAAGTAAAAATTATTAGGGTCATCAGAGCCACCAATACTTTCTCTCACGAAATTGAGTTAAAATCATTAGCTTACTCGAAGAGTCCAACAATTTAATTTTAATTTAAACTTATGCTAATTTAATTAGAAAATATTTGCTTATTGGCTTTTATTTTTCTGTCACACAAATGCGTATCGCATTAAACCATTAAACGACCTAAACACAATTTTTTCGTAGTTTACATATAATTTGTTTTAAACTTATTTATAAAAGGGCAAAACTTACAATAATTCCAAATATATACAAAACAGCTCTATTTTTCATTTTGATACAAATTATACAATAATCACTAATATATATTTTAATCACAAATAGCTATTAAATATATTCACCTATTCATCCATAAAGCAAGGATGGAGTGGCTGGCTTAAAGCACGCAGACAATTTGCCGTAAGCTCGACCAAATTTCTTAAAAGCTGATAATGTGGACTTTCAACAGTTAATTGTAGTGGAAAAATTATAGTGGCCTAATTATAGTGGCATTTTTGTTTTCTCGAGGATCACAAACATTTTATAGAATAGCTTCATTTCAAACATGCTGCATAAGATTGGCATATAATTTTCTTCTAAACATCGCTATGCCTTCTAAAAGCTATTAACAAGATAAAAATAATTTAAACGGATAGTATTTATCAGTTCAATTTTCAATGAGCTGGCCTAAGTATGCTACATAATGTTGTTACTTATGACCTCCTGTTCAGTGGAACCGAAACAGGACCAGTGACGCAGGAAGAAAGAGCGACACACAAGACGAGAGATCAAAGTTTATTCCGAGAAAGCATCACTGACGAAGGCCGAAGAGGGTGCAGCTCCACTTTGACGAAGACCCATAAGGCGGAAGTCTGACTTCATCCTCAAGAAACATCCATGCCTTATTCGGGTTTTGAACCCGAGCCCCTCATGACAGCAGTCGAAGACGCTATCCACTTCACCACCGGGGCGGCATGTTACATAATTAACCATATAAAGTCCCAAGTATGCAAATTCAACCTTTGCATTGTATATTTTTAAGGGCATCCTCACATTAAAGAAATGTATGCATTTAGTTTAATTTGCAAATTCACGATTTATTGTTATTGATTTCGCCTTATGAATTAAAATTATTTTATGAAAATAGCATATATAATATTAAATATAAAGTTATGGCTAGCATGGATTTAAGCTAAATTAACTTTCAAATGTGTTATTACACTTTAAAGTATGAATGTATTATTTTAATGCAAATGCAATTGCAATACAATGTCTGATCAGTCGTTGGAAAAATTCTCAAAGGACCAAAATTTGCATTACACTACAGTTTTGAAACTTTAGCCCTCTAAAGTAATTCTTTTCGAAGCAGTAATAAATAATTCTGCTTTATTGTTCCTTGTCCCGTTCTTTTGCTTTCCTTTTGAGATGGAATCAACGTGCAGAAGAAACTGCGTCAGCTGGAAATCGAGAACACCTTAAAATAGGAAAGCTAAATAATCAGAATTACTACATGTAGAAATTTATTGTGAAACATTTGCTGATGAAGGAAGATTTGTGGGAAATCATCGGTAATGAACCACTGACATCTGTTACTGAACAATGGACTGCAAAAGATCGAAAAACAGAAGCAACCATATGTCTTCATGTGGAAGATAACCAGCTAGTATTTATTGACCAAATTTAAGACTGCAAAGGAAACGTGGATCGCATTATCAAATTACCACAACAAAATCACTCTCTCAAGAAAAGTCGGACAGTTAAAAAAAATGTGTTCTCTTTGACTAACTAAATACGGATATTTGTTGAATCACTTTATGAAAATGAAAAGTTTAGTTGACCAGCCGTCTGCACTAAGTGAGCCAATCTTGGAACCTTCATATGTTGCCTTTATATTAAGTAGATTACTAGTTAATTATATTACTACGTTAATCACAGCCTTGGAAACCCAACCTGTAGCCGATCTGACAATTAAAGTTGAAAGAAATAAATTAATGGAAGGGTTTACATGGGAAATCGAAAAACAAGATTTTCATAAAGTTATGGAGAATAAAGCTCTGAAATCAGTTGACAAATCACCTAATACTGTTTTTGTCGATACACAGAATATAACAACGTGTTTCTTCTGTTAGAAAATTGGCTCTGTGAAAGCCGAATGCAGGAAAAATGTGAAGTGGTAACAGAAGATGGAAAAAAATGAATTGGTTTATATAGCGAAAATTGCAAGTGATTCGGATAGTAATCATCACAAATAAATGACCCATATTGTAGTGCAACTTTTATGCATAATTTGTAGTGCATTAATAGTAGAGCCAGTAAGCATTTGTTGAATAGCAAAAATCTGCTCATTCACATTAACAGTTCTGTACCCTCTGAGAGTATTGCATGGTGAAGCAGTATCAACGGTGAAGTAGTATCTAACCAGAGCAAAGGCGATTGCTTGATTAAATTTCGGCATCTAGACATGCTTAGGACATTAATGTAATGGTTAAAAATGTTTTGTTTGTGCCAGATTTAACTTCTAATATTTTATTAGTTATGAAACTAACTGACAATTGTTTTAAAGTAATATTTAGAAACAAAAACCATTATATCGCCAAGGATGATAACACTATTACATCAGGCTGTGTCATGGACAATTTGTATATTCTTAAAGTAAGTGAGTATGTACGAAACAGACACATTCAAAAGGCATTCATGATTGACACATGAAATTAGGTCATAGAAATCCAAATGATATTTTAAGGAGGAACAAAAGAAATATGACGGAATACAAGAAAATTTCACGTTTCAAAAATTTAAAACTTAGGGAATTCTCGATCTAATTCACACTGACCTCTGTTTTCCTATGCAGACTGTTACACCCGATAGGGCAAAGTGTATTTTAACAGTAATTAATGGTTACAGCAGATATAGAAAAGTTAATCGTGTAAATAAGATGTGCAAGAAAATATTAAGAATTTTATCAAAGAAAATCATACACAATGTAGTGTAATACCGAAGCGACTAAAGCCATATCGTGGAAAGGAATATATCAGTAAGGTATTTGAGAAATTTCTCAGAGATAAAGGTATAATTCACGAAAAGGTCATGTTATAATATCCGCAACAAAATGGCTTCCTGGAGAGAAAGGACAAATCTTCAATACACGACAAGAGTAATGTTAAAAGAATATAATAGTCCAAATAAGAATTAGTGTGATGGTGTAGAAAAAGAACTCGATTCAACTCCAGATGAAAAGCGGCGTAATAAGAAACCCCCATTGCCATATATACAAGCTTTTGGATCCCCAGCATTTGTTAACGTACCGCATGAAAATTTTGTAAAACTCAATAATACATCTGTGAGACGAATTATGGCTGGATATAAGGAAGGCACTTAAGTATATCGATTGCTGGACACAACCACAACTAAAATCGTTATCAGTAGAGATATTAAGTTCCTACTATAAGATCCACATTCTAAAATTGTTCAAGAAATTATAGAAATATAATCAGATAATAGTCAAGACGCTATAGAAATTGATACAACTCCTCCAATGAAAGAATGGGAAACTGAAGAAGGACCAGTTGATACTGAAGTAATACGATCAGAACGATTAAACAAGGGTGTGTTATGAAGCATAATATATCATTTGCACTTATGTTCAAATAGGTTTTATGCCCCGATTTGGCCCCAGGAATGAAATGGGACGGGAGTAGCAATTACTCAATGGAAATTATGAAGCATGGTATATTGCTGTAGCGATGCCTCCTCACAAACAAGATAGGACTGATGTGGCACCATGGTTTGAATGCACATGACAGTGGTTGTTGTTGTTGTTGTTGAAACCTAGACAGTCCGACCTACCAGAAAGGTGTAAGATAATTGTTTGGACTGCCGGGAAGTACATCACAGTGGTTGTAAATGTTTATAAAATAGAACTTGTAACAAATGGCTAATTGGAAAACCACAAATCTCTAGAAATTTATAGCCCCTGTCAAGTGTTACTCACATCGAGGCTCGGTCCGGGACCTCCCGGTTGTGGGAACTCCTACGGTCTTCATTTTCTATTGGCACGCATAAGAAATGAGCGTTACTTCGCAAGCCAGTAAAATTAGTTGAAATTGAACCGCCCTGTTCTTGCACAGTAGTGAGATATCAAATGAGAAGACGAGGTGACTTCCACCCTAATTTTTGTTCCCCCCGTTTCAAAATCTGAAAGGACTCGACTTTAAAATGTAAAATCAGACTAAATCCTGATTTCGTAAGAGGACATCTCCAAGTGTATGTCCACTTGTTTTCGAAGCCCAATCCGATACGCATTTTTATGCAGTTTTAGGCACAGTGTTCGCTGTCCCTATCTAGCGGCAGCCAGATGCATTCAGCACGGAACCAACGCATTTTTTACCCGTTGCAACCACGTGCACTCAGTTGTAGCTCGTAGTCCAGCGCAACCTTTCAACCAACCAAGTTCAGCCAAGCGAGGACTTCGCCACTTTTGATACGCAATAGCAGACAGCTCTGAAAAAAGACGGCGTAGTGTGAGCTACCCTTTGGACCCTTAAACTACATTTAAGTCGTGACAACTGTGTGTACTGTAAGAACGGTAGTCGACAGCAATGTTGATCTCACCTCACGACCGAGTCCCTATCTAGCGGCAGCCAGATGCATACAGCACGGAACCAACGCCTTTTTTACCCGTTGCAACCACGTACACTCAGGTGAACTCGTAGTCTAGAGTAACCTTTCAGCCAACCAAGTTCATCGCCGTTCTAAGCCAAATCGAGCTAGGACAGAGCCAGATCGAAAGTTGCTTTCATTGGGCCGTGGAGATCATAGGAACAGCCAGGACTTCGCCACTTTTGATACGCAGTAGCACACAGCTCTGAAAATAGACGGCGTAGTATGAGCTACACTTTGAACCCTTAAACTACATTTAAGCCGTGACAACTGTGTAGAACGGTAGTTGAAAGCAGTGTTGATCTCACATCGCGCCCGAGTCAATATGAGCGGAGCGTTTGCGAGGTTCCAACCTTGGGCCTCTATGCAGCACGCGTCACCCGTCAGCTGAGTGCTGCAACCGTCATCGGTAAGGCATGTGTGTAGAATGCCACCGTAAAGTTCATTCGGGATGCGACTCAACCGGCATCGGTGAGTACGTAGTTCCCGGTTCTCCAAGAATCGCTAGGCCAAACCGATAATTGAAAGGACGAGAGTGTAACGAACTGTGATCACCGATTCCGTGATAATCCGCGATCATATCCAGAATTCAGCGATATCTCCAATAAACCGTGCATCCTTACGAACTGTGTTTTAATTGAATAACCGAGACCTCTTTATCAGGATCTGTGAATTAATCCATGTTGGATTACTAGGCATATAATCTGAGAGGAGGTATCGTAATATTTAAATTCAATTGTAGCGTAATGTGTTATTTGTGTGTTATATAATCAAGTGTTAGTGCAAATTTTAAGCTGTGCAAATTGCATTTAAAAAATTAATTAGAAATTTAATAGCAAATATATTAATTAGCCCGTACACCCCGAGGTTAAGCTTTGTAATTCTTAATTCACGTTTGTAAAGCACAACACTCTTAGCCACATTCACTTTCGTAGAGCACAACACTCATAGCCGGTCATTCTGAATTGACTTTTGCAAAGCACAACACCCTTGGCCGGTCATTCTGAATTGACAAAATATATATTGTTGAACTTTCTCTGCTTGTTGCCACATCAGTTCGCCTGAGGTCGAGATATACCCTCCGTATCTTACTGGTTGATCCTCAGGCGATGCACCAACACTTCTTCATTGGCCACCTTACTATCCAATCTGCTTAGTTTTAGCCATGGCCACAAGGAGATTTTTGACCCAACTACGCCTGTAATTTATGTGCACTGAATTTATTGCGGTCATGACCTCCCGCGCCAGGACTCTCGTAAACTAGCAACTACGAGTCTGCGCTTTGTTTTGCAATTATATATCGTAAATCTTCGTAATATAATAACTGCATAAATGTATCCTGGTCTCACATATTGAAGGGCGCATTTCACTTTAAAAATCTCCACTAGTAACCCAAGAATACCAGCAAAATTTATATATTAAATGGTCAGATTGACAGTATTCGACAGAGTTAAAAATCTCAATATCTGAGTGCTCAAAAGTTGTATTACCATATCCCATTCTGGTGCCATTAAATATGATGAAAGATACTTGTAAATTTCACTATTGTTAATAACTTATTATGGCAATATTTTTTCAAAATTAATAATGGAATCTGAAATATACCATATCGTTTTCTTTTTATCCAAAGATTTATTTAGTAATGTTCCTTTTCCTTACGTTTTAAATTGTGAATTATTTTGCACTAACAAACTTTTTTATTGTTTCAGTTAAGTAGACCGAACAATCGACGAACCTGACAAGAACGTTTCTGAGATCCTGTAGGGGAGGCAGGATAAAGTTTCGATTCGGTTGTAAAAAGTAGGTAAATCAGCAATTCATTGATCGGTGTGTGACTAAAAAAGGCCGATTGTGGCAACTACAGATTCGTTCAAATGAGCTACTAAGATGCGGGATAGATGCTCCTGAGAAAAGTCCAGTAAAGTCAAGCGGACGTGGTGCTCGAGGCTCCATACTAAAAGCCGTCATCTTTAGTTGAACGTGAATAAGAAATAGTTGAGTATATTTGTGAATACGCGAAGTTCATCGGTATCACCATGCCCAATACAATCTATTTGGAGTTCTATCAACTAATGGGTCTATGCAAAAGTTGTCTTTTAAATTGTACAGAATCACTGTTTTACCAGCTATGCTTAGTTCTGTTAATAAATTAGTTGTATTTCTTATCCTAGTCTCAGTGTCTGGATGATCTTTGCTTGGCCGTTAGCATCGATGAGTTTTGGAAAGTATTGAGTTGTGTCACTTATAGATATAAGACATAGGTATACGCAAAATACTTTACAGGCTATAACATTAACGCTAAAAAGCAATTTCTTGTATTTGTATAAACAAAATTTTAAACGCTTTTATACATCCAATTAGTATAAAATCGTCTAGAACTTTTATTTATAAACATACAAGAAATTTCTCCTCTGTATTGTTATCTTGCAAAATTAAAATCTCAAATGCGTACATCATAATTACTTAAAGTATTAAAAATGTTAATATAAATAAGATCAAATTTCTGAAACAGATTATTTAACTATTATTTTTGTACGGGTGGTCCTTAGTAGAAAGGTAAGTCCAAGTCCTTAAGATCAGTAAGTCCAAGTCCCTACGATCAAGTCCTCAGTAGATAGGTAATGACACGCTGGTTTTGTAAAGTTTTCATAGTTTCATTATAGATAACAAAATATTGTGAAGTTTCTCTTAGAAAATAGTTCCTGAAATACTTTCCCCATTTGTACCCTGAAATACTAACTTTTGCATGAATTTGTCTGCCTCAGAACAATTTCAGATTTAGCTTTCATATCAAAACTATATTGTACCTTACTCTTGAGCATAGTATGAAATATATTTACTTCCAAACAATGTGCTGAAGTTACTTCATACGTGAAGTTATGGAAGACCTTATATTAAGCGAAATCACAGACAGTTACTGATTAATTGTTGTGTTTAGAGAAAGCACGTAGTTCTAAAATGCATGACAGAACTTGGACTAATGACAGATTTAAATTTTGTTGACCTAAATTGCAAAATAACTTTTCCATATATTCATGCTTTTGAAAGTTTTATTGTATACTTGTCAAGGAAGTTCAGTTGGTGAATAGTTGTTTGTTACTGAATAGTATTTAATTTGGTGTAACAGCATTTTTATGAAAGAAATAGATATTTTAAGAAATTTTGAGGAACACAAATTATATGGCAAACATGTGAATTTTCTTTTATAGAAATCGTTATTGGGGCTACGAGATACGCAAGTTATGTGCTCTTTATATATTTGCAGCTACGGTCAAGTTGCCCCTTCCACTGAACCAATAAATCAAAATTTTACACCACATATGTGTATCCGGCCATCCAAATAGCTGCTCTAAGTCCTCGGACGAGCCGGGTGCTCTGGGCTTTCAACCACATATGTGTATTGCAAATTCTAATTTTCTAAACTTAATTGTATATAAAAAATTGATTTCGCAAATTAAATTTTATTTATTAGCCTCATTATGCTTCCTACTATTATATTAATAACAACGATAATTATATATATCAAACATAATGATAATTATATTTGATAAAAGTTTAATGTGGTACTTATAAACTTCGAACTTCAAATTTATAAACAATTAATTAATTTTACATTATGAGGGATTTTTATGAGATAATTTGAATGGAATAAATTATTTAACTTGATTATTCATTCAGTTATTCATGAATTCTTCATTATTAATTAAATAGAAAATATTTGAATTATTGTAGTCTTTATACAGTTAGTTAGTTCATAAGAATTTTTTTCCAAAATGCCTGTTATAAAACATTTCAATTATTTTAAATATTTTTAATTTTAACTTCAAGTAAGTAATTTTTTATTATCCTAACACAAATTAATTTTTAAGCAGTAACGATTATAAAATATTGAAACTTAAAAAACCCGTTTCTGCAGCCAATATAGATCATAAAGCCATTTACCTATGTAGAAAATATATACAATTTAATTATTTAGAAAATATATGCAATATAATTTAATTGTAATACTATAGTTTATATATATTCTACTCTGTTATCTTTATTATAAATATATTGAGAGGGAATTAATTAAATTCTTGTTATATTTAGAACTCAAATGCTATTGAAAACTTTGAAGCACTGGAATAATATAAAATTTTATAAAGTTTGTTGTCAGGATTTATAAAAGACGTTTATATACTAAAACGTTATTACACTCATATTTCATCTTATATAAAACAATAATTTAATTTTTAAATATTTGCTGTCATGTTTTCATCCGCTGAATGTATTGAATATAAATGTATCCTTGGCGATTTCATCTTTAAAATATTATTAGCTTTACAAAGTATTAAAAGCATCGAGGCAACAAAATTACATAAAAACATCTACTGCTTGATGTTATCCTTTATGAAAAGCTTTTATATTCTATCTAGAAAGTTATTACGCCCGTATTTTATCAGTGTAAATATTCCCTAATTTTAAAATATTGCTATCATAAAATATTTTCTCTTAGAAAAATGTTTATTTCAAGCCTTTCATTTTTCTTTGCAAACATAAATGAAGCATTCATTAAAGCAATTCCATGTTTAAATTCAGTGTTCACTAATTAGACTTTAATAAATATATTGTTTGCACATATATTTCAAAAAATACAATTTTAACATGAAAGCTGTCTTTATACATATTTGATTTATCAAACATATTATCATTCCGGCTTAATTTATAAGACTTAACGAGTTTTTCAACGTTAAGCTCAAATGCTGGACTCAAATTCATAGAATGCTCTCCACAAATAACATTTTCTCTCATTTAGGTGTGTTTGCTTTCTAAAGATATAAATCGATTTCCCTTTCATTCGAATGCTCACAAAAAAAATTGCAGCTAAGTTTTCAAATACTAAGCTGCAAAGGTAAAACTATGATTAAAGTAAAATATGGACAAATTAAAGAGGCAGTGGACGTTGAAATCCAAATTCTTAATTTATCATAAAATTAACAGAATTATATGTACGTATGCTAAACTTATCACGAATTTACGAAATATAAAAAATGTCGATGTAGTTTAATATTTTTCAACTTAAACAGTAAAAAAATATAAATTATAAAAAAGTTAAAATGCTCCATGCGTATCATTTTTTTTTTACTTTTTTCTCCCGATTTCACATTATATTGATTTAACAGAGTAATATGATCGAATTTGTTGTTGTTGAAACCCAGACCGTTCGACCTACCAGAAAGGTGTAAGGTAACTGTTTAGACGGTCGGGAAGTGCCACCCAATTTAGACCGGAACCCAGTGGGGGAGGCATCCACAGGGACCGTACCCTCCTTCCCCTACCACCAACCTCTCGGAAGGACTTTCGGACCCACATGTTTAACGTGATCGTACTCCGCATGAACACGGCGGTAGTTTTGGCAGTGGCTGGAATCGAACCCGGGCCTACCGAGTGCAACTCCAGCGCGCTAACCAATGGGCTACCGCGCCCTATGATCGAATTTGTGTATTAATTTCTGAGACCATACTCAGGTATTTAAAAGTATTTATATTCTTGGATTGAAAATCCATTTTGATCAAAATTTTACCTATAGCGAAGCTTTACTGCACCTTTTTGTCAATTGAAGAATTCAGATTCAGAAATGAAAGCACAATTTTATGAATATATATATATACTAGCAGCATACCCGTCCTTCGTACGGAGTATATAATATAAAAAAACTTATAATTCGCAATCATGTGCAAATTCTGATAAAATATTAAATTTATTGCTCATAAAGAGATGTTTAAGAATATCTGTTATCACTATGCAAAATTACCTTCACGGGCAAATCTGAACAATAAAATATCCTGGCCCCTTTTGTAAACAAATTCACACAAAAAAAAAGAATTGAATCAATATATGCAACCACGTACTGCTTATATTGTCGCAAATTAGAAAATATGCCAGTGTGTTAGTAGAAGCTTAAACATATTGTAATATGAGTCTTAAAAATATTTACCAAAATAAAAAAGATGACGTAATAAATTGAAATTATCAAAAATCCCCGTAATCTTAATACCAGAAGGTCGTAATTGATTCCAATATATGCCAATATATATAAAAATGTTGCCAATATACCTGTACTACTTATATTCTCGTAGATTAGAAGATATACCCGTGCATTTGTAGAAGATTACTTGTACAACGTACTATATATGAGTTTCAACAATTTTCGTCATAATGAAACAATGTCATAATAATTTGAAAATATCAATAATTCCTGAATCAACTGTCCCCGAAATATCAATAATAATGATGTTTAAACCTGAAGACCGTAATTGATATTATCCAGTCAAAAATGCAATGTCAATGAAATTTATTTTATATACATATTTTTATTAGATTTAATAAAAATCGTATGACACATAACACATTGGATCCGTTGCTAAGCGACATGATATCATCTGCTTCAAATAAATTGATGGAAATCATGTCGTCTGAATAATGTGATCTCCATGGAAGGTTTGGCGACATTTTCGTCTCCATGATATTTTTATGATTTACAAATATTTTTATTAATTTAGTGATATTAAAAAAATTAGTTAAATGCGTTACTAAGTAGGATGGATGGACTGACCGACAAATGCTACAGAAACATCATTTCAGTACTCTATTCTAAAAAAACAAATTTAATTTCATTGATTTGGGTCATTTTTATCAATTTGGAGATATTTCCTCTAATTTGGAAAAGTTTAAGAAAAGTTACCAAGTTATTTAGAGATATTCCGCTAAATTCGTAGCTCTAAATTTGCAGATCTGAAGAATAAAATAGCCATATCCCGTCTGTATATATACTAAATGAAAACACTAAAATTGTATTAGAAGATACATACATCCGTTCTACTCTTTTTCTGCTTCAACAATCGGCTAAATGAATTTATTTGGTAAACACAATATATGAGTTTATTAGCTAAACACAATATATGAGCTTTGAAACCTCTTTGCTAAAATAAATAAAAGTGTGATGTACGCAGTTCGCAATATATATAATTAAAAGAACAATCAAACCGTTCATTTATTATGAGTTTATTAGCTAAACACAATATATGAGCTTGAAACCGCTTTGCTAAAATAAATAAAAGTAATGTAACCAGTCCGCAATATATATAATTATAAGATCAATCAAACCGTCCATTTATAAAATATATTTTTACATCCATTTATTTATTATACAAATAGAAAAAATAATAATAATCATTAACAAACACATTTAATTCCATTCCTTTGCCGAGCAACATGATATAAGATAGAATCTTCCTCATAAAATGCGAAATTAAATAACCATTTTAATTTCTTTATACTTCTAATCGTTGAGTAAAAGCTTGTGAAATACATGGAGGTTAATACATGTAAAACCATGGAGGTAGATTTTTCCATTTAAATTCATGTTTCAAACAATTCATGCTTTCAGATAGTGACTATTTAATGCAAAAATCCTGCATCAAACTCAAAAATAAAGTTTTAATTCCCTTTGACGCTTTAAACAAACGATTTTTATCCTTTCTGTTTGGATAAACCACGGAGTTGGAGAGTAGAACTCCTATAAAAAAAGTTCCTTTTTTCATTAATATCTCGACAACCCCTGGTCTTAGAAACTTGAAACTTGGGCAAAATTTATGGGGGGATATTTCAAGGCCACCCACAAAATTTCATTAAATTCGGTTCAGCCGTTCTTTCGTGATGATGAGACAAACGAAAGTTTCGTTTTTTACGAATATCTCGAGAACCACTGGTCGTAGAAATTCCAACTATAGACTAAATTTTAAGTGGGGCTATTTCTAGGCTACCCACAAAATTTCATCAAATTCGGTTCAGCCGTTCTCTCGTGATGATGGGACAAACAGACAGACAGACAGACAGACAGATTTTCGATTTTATTTATATATATATATATATATATATATATATATATATATATATATATATATATATATATATATATATACATATATATAACAGTTATAACGTAGAGTGGATTTCAAATAATATGCCACCTCACTAAACAATTCCGACATAAACAAAACAGTTCACAACGATGGATTAGGCGCGAAGCAGCTCACAGATCCGAAGTAGAACACAAGGAAAAAAGGAAATCAAAATAACGGGGATAACCATATGCCTTGCATAAAATGGTAGAGGAGGATTGCGACTCCTCTTTCCCGCTTAAAGCCGTTTTTACTGCCCGGGCAAACGCTCACGGCACCAGTGCAATACAACGGTCAGTCTCCCAAATGTGCCAAGGTAAAAGCACCTCTTTAACAGGAAAAAACAAGATCAACGGCCATGAACAATGGAGACAAGAAGATTCAACGCATCCATCACACTGTTCAAGTGTTCAAGTAAGATTTTACACGCATGCGTGTTTTGATAACAGTAACGCATATCAATTAGATTCCCCCAATCTCACCATTGAATGGATCAATGTCCGTTCGATCTTTGAAATAAGAATTATAATAACTTTTCAAGAAATACCTGGGATAATGCTTTTTTATTGCTACTTTTACAATTTTTTGGTTACAATTGATGCAATCCTTCTTGAATGTGTTATAGCCATAGGTTCTCTTGAAATGTCCGATTAAAATGTTCCTGAAAACATTCTTAGTAAGATTAGAAGTCCAATCAATGATATGGTTGATCTTAATCCCATGTAAGTCACGTTTGTCGTGCAGTGTTGTATATAATCCATATTGTCTATGTTTTCTGATAGATAAGTCAAAAAAATTCACAACTTCATCGTCAGTATTTTGATTCTCTATTAGTTCCAATTCTCTTGGATAAATCGAAAAATCGAACTTAGGTGCGTTTTTGAAATACCCCAAAAGCACATCATCCACATAACGGAAGTGTGGCATTTCAGACTATATATGTGTTCCCTTTTCAAATTTAGATAAATATATGTCTGCCAATATGGATGAACAGTTACCTCCCATTGGTATACCTTTGATTTGTTTGTAATATTTATTACCATCATGTAATATATTTTCCTTCAGTACCAATTCCACTAGATCTAAATATCTGCGATAGGTAATATATTTCTTTAAATCATATTCTTCTTGTATATCTTTTAAAATAAGATATAACTGTTTTAAGTCTATATTGTTGAATAGGTCACGAGAGTCATAACTTTTAAAACAGGTATCTTTATGACAGAATTTAAGTCTGTTAATAACTTCTTGTCCATTCTTAATTATAATGGCATTTTGTTTCTGTATTTCAAACATAACAGGTTTAAGAAGATTTAAAAGTTTCTGGTTGGCCAGTGTTAAATAAGATCCACAACCTACGGTAACTGTGCGGAATTTTATGGGATTTTTGTGTAATTTCGGAATAAGAACACTATAAGGGAACTTTACAGATTTTAATTCCATGCCAATACGTTTGTATAATGCCTTAATTCTCTTAGCCAATACTAATTCGCTATCGAGTAAAGGAGCATACATTGTACTATCTTGGTAAACTTGACATAATGTATTCACGTAGAATTTTCTACCTGTAAATGAATAATTTGATACTGTTTTATCAGTATACGTCAATACGTAACTTTCCTTTAAAAGTTTGAGTAATGGTGGAACTGTAGTTTTTTAATTTTTAGCTTTTGTTGATTGTATTCTAAACAGAAGGCATTAGAGAGGCGATATTGCCATTCATGAAAAGTTTGGATTGACAAACAATATTTCACAGCTAATTTGTGAATGAAATTATCCAGATCGATGTTAAAATCTTGAATCACGTTCTTATATTCCTGTATCCGATACTTGGTGCCAAGCTGAAATATATGCCTGAGTTTATTATTTTTGACAATTGCCAAATTACCTGTAATTGCATGTTTGTGATAAGGATCTTTATGAAAATTCTCTTGACAGTTACAATCGTCTGATTTATATGCGATTGTATTTTTACAAATTTGGTTATAATTAAAAAATTTTCTTCCGTTTGTTTGAACAAAACGGTAATTCAACTTGATATATTTGATTGGCAAATAGATATCAATTTTGAATAGTATGGAGTTAAATGGAATTTCTTCATATTTTTTATTCTTAAAAGTGGTGATCAAGTATTCTTTAGATTTTTTCGTTTTTTTACTGGGGTCTAATTTAATTTGAATATATATGTATATATGTATCCGAGAATCCTGTTCGTTTATTCTGTCTCATGAATGATACGATAACTGCGTAAATATTCAGTCTTATAGGTCATCAGGGAGAAAGGAGAGTCGAAAATGTTTAGACATTATTTTTAACCCTCTCCCCGTTATCTTTGCATCCAGGAGGGGAAGCAAAAGTCTGGTTTCGCTAGGTGTTGTCCCGTTGTCGCATAAGTGTGTAAATATTAAGCCGTCTAAATGACAGCAAAACAGGTTATATAGTGAGTTTATTGATATATAATTGTTATATTGATAAATTCATTGATTCTTTAGCAAGCATTCCATCATTTTACTCAATCCAACTACATTCGAGAAAAATATATAATTTACGAAACATTATTTATAAAACTTTTCAGAAATTTTGATAACCTTCATCATTGTACCTTAATATATCCTTATATCTAATACATCTCTATTAGTAACTGTAACGAAATATAAAATTTTGTGTACCCCATTTTACATTGAAAATAATGATAACATATCGAATGTTTTAGCAGCTTACGTAGTGCAGCATAATTTAATAAAAATACTATAATTTATATCTACTTTCTAGTTTTTTTCTTTCAGAAATATTGAACACAAATTTCATTCTTCACATATATATATCGAAAATATTTAATAGGAGCTTTGGAATATCTGATTAATATAAAAACTCTTACTGTTTGATTATACTGAACAACGTTTTTATATCTTAGAAAATTATTATACTCATATTTCATCTTTGCTTAGAATCCTCGAACTATATTTCCTATCATGAAATATTTTATTTTTCTAGCCTTTCATTTTACGTTACAGCAACTCTCACAGAAAAATAATAATTCATTAAATAAAGATTTCAGCTTTGAAAGCGAACTTCGCGAAATAAAATTTGATTAACGTATTGCTTTTTATATCAAAATATGGACAATTTATTTAGGAATTGATAGTATGTAGATTTATCTTGTTATGCTTTGAGTTTATTGATATAAAACCTGTTTAGTTATAGTATTAAATGGATTTTTGTGCTGTTATTTGAATCCAGAGAAAACGTGAAAATTTGATACAGGAAATATTATATAGTCTCACAAACACTGCACAACTTATATCGCTTGAGCAATTAGTACACTATAGTGGTAAAATGCTTATGCGTGTTTTCTGCTGTTCAAAAGAGCAAGACACACACACACACACACATACACAGACGCGCGCACACTTACACACGTTATAAATATGTGTATATATATATATATATATATATATATAGAGAGAGAGAGAGAGAGAGAGAGAGAGAGAGACTCTTTCACAAAAAAACGAAGCACCCCTAAAAAATAATCCGATTATCTCGAAATTTCGCATGCAAATTCCTTTATACCAAGTATGCAAATGACTAAATTGGCAAGGCCAATGAATGTTAACTTCGATTACTGCGCTACTAGCTACTGCGCAACTAGCATCCTTCTACTCCGCAACTAGCATCCTTCTACTGCACAACTAGCATCCCTCTACTGCGCAACTAGCATCCTTCTACTGCGCAACTAGCATCCTTCTACTGCGCAAATAGCATCCTTCTACTGCGCAACTAGCATCCTTTGAAACAGTTTTAAAATGTGGACGGTTTATCTTTGCTCGTTATTGGCGTTGCAGTTCCGTGGAGACACAACCAATAATGCAGTTACGATGTTACCGAAGACCTTATAAGCAATTGGATGAGTTCGAGCGTGGTCGTATAGTCAGGATGCATGAAGCTGGCTGGCCATACCGAGTAATAGGCCGCCACCTGCACCGAACGGACACTGCTGTGCAAAGATTCTGGCAGCAATGGTTGTTACAAGGAACTCATAGGCGGAATGAAGGCTCTGGAAGGCCAGGCCAAGGTGCTACAGCCTCTTCCATACCACCCGTGGTACCTTCCACTGTCTCACGGCGCTTGACTGAGGTGGTGTTACGCTCACGGCGGCCTTTAAGACGTCTGCCCGTAACCTCACAACATCGACAGAGTCGTTTGGAGTGGTGTCGTAGCCTAGTATCATGGCTTCCTGCAAACTGGCATCGCATAGTATTCAGCGATGAATTAAGCTTCAGCTTTCGGCAATGACCACATCGGGTAGTTGGATGGAGGCGCCAGGTCCAACGTTCCCAATCAGCCTTTGTTTTACACAGGAAGACAGACCCCCCCTGGTGTGATGGTGTGGGGGGTGCTATCTCTTAGGACAGTACATCGCTCCTAATCATTCTACATACAACTTTAACAGCTCAACGATATGTTGATGAAATCTTGCGGCCGTTTGCGTTACCCTTCATGGCATGTCATTCTGGGGCCATTTTCCAACAAGATAATACCACGCCACATACGACTCGCATATCTGTGGACTATTGCCGTGCTGTTGATACTGTTCCTTGACCAGTAAGGTCAACAGACCTTTCGCCAATCGATCATGTATGTTGCATGCTAGGCCACCAAATTCGGGCACCCCGAAATGTAACAGATCTGGTGCCTGGCAGAATGGATCACTAGCTGACATTAAGAAACTTTATCACTTCTTTCTTAGACGCATACAAGCATGCTTTGCCGCCACGGGGTGTTTCACCAATTACTGATTTGAAAATTCAATGTGCAATTTCTAACCATTGATGGGTCCTGCAGACTCGATTTTGTAATCATTTCATTAACTATGTATGAGCTGTACGCATATTTAATTTCAATAAAAACAGTCACTTTCTTCATGGGGCTTAGTTTTTCTTTGCAACAAAGTGTATATAGCAAATTAAAAGTTTCGTAAATACCGAAGCATACTAAAATATATATATATATAATTTCTAACGTGTGATCCACATTAAAGTAAAGGTATTTAGACCTCTCTGTGGAAAAGAATACTGGGCGAATCGAAATCAAATTTCGTACGCATACTTGTATGAGTATATTTTTTCGATTTACGAAGGAAAAAGCAGTTCACATTACGGTCCCTAGGAGTGAAATCTGACCCCGTAATTTACATGTTGCGAAATATATATTGCAACCATGAAGCTAGAAGTTCACTAAAAATTAAAACATAAGACAATGGTATTCAAAATATTTGGCCTTTCTAGCCTTTCCACTTTTCGAGTTATTCTTAAAAAAGTGCATCCCTATGTCGGGCTCAAGTTCACAATAAAGTTCACAATAAAGAATTAAAATATAGCACAAAAGACCATGCCATATTAAAATTTGAACTATCTAGCTACTCTGGTTTTGGAGTTATTCTCAAAAAACGAGTACATTCCGCGGAACTCTGGATGGTAATCACTAATTTAATCCTTCCTTTTAATATTCCTCCTTATTTATAGGATGTGTTATACATCATACGAAGTAAAAGGAAGGCAATTTGAAACATTATATGTAATAGCGGGCAGGTTTCAAATTGCAGTTTCTCTTTTATTCAGAATAATCTTTGTTTGGTAGACATAAATTCCTTATACTTCCAAGGACTTAATCGAATTCTTCGCCTGTCAATTAGGTAGAAGCCATAAAAAATACACTAAACCACGTTTTACCTTCATGCATTTTATTTTCTATTTGCAAATAAACACTGTTGCAAATAAGACTTTGTAATGTCACATGACTATCATTTTCTGCTTTCTTAGTCATAAAACCCATTCGGGTCAATGAAACGCATGTTGGGAATCGCATGTAATATATATATATATATATATATATGTATATATATATATATATATATATATATATATTAGATCTTAAAAATCTTTTTAATAATATCATCATCAAAGATTTATTTTCGGTTATTAAACAACTCTTCGGTTTATTCCAATTAAATACTCTTACTAAATGTGACTCGTCTATCATTAATAATTTATTACATTTTGTTCTTTTTCACCACTATCTTGTACATGGTAATGCTCTATACCTCTTGGAGTACCACAAAGATCCGCTAGCAGCTTATGCTAGCCAATATTTATCTTTACTTTTACGAAACACAATCCACTTTAATTACACATAACATTTCCATTTTTCGCTACATTGATGATGTTTTTCTTTGCTTTCATGCACCACATGATTCTTTAGGCAAACTTAATATTTATCCATCTAATTTTGAGTTAATACCTAATGAATCCCACCCTTCTAAATTTGTAAATCATCTTGATATCCTAACTTATATACAAAATATCTCATCCAATACTACTATTAATGATAAGAGATACCAATAATGTAAATTTCTTCCCTCATTATTCTTCTTGCCTCAGTAACTAAGTATTTGAAAATCTAACCATTAACTTTTGCTCGGAATCAAACGCCTGGATAATAAGTGTACACAATAACATATTAATCGTCTAAAAATCGATGTTTTTTCAACAATTTTCCTACCTTATTTGTAGGTCGCAGTATAAGTACGATACTCAAAAGTAGTGGAAACACCATAATATAAACACCGCCCCGGCGGGTAAAAATAAAGATGTGCAAATACTAGAAAAACAATAATTTCGGTTACACAAAAAAATTGTGCAAGCATTTTTTTAAAAAAACGCTTCAGCGGGTAAGAAAAAAGTTAAAAATACTAGTAAAACCGTTAAAATGGATATCTAAAAAGCAAATAAAATAAAAACAATCTACGACTCCAAAACCGGTGTTATCCCTATTTTAAATGCTTTCGATCGTAGGGATCACTTTATAGTTAGTTTCAGAACTCTTGGGTTAAACCTCTCACAGATCACCATCTACTTCTACTTCCATTCTCTTTCAACTGGTCCATTCCATCATGCTTTTTCGCGTGATGAGAATTCAAGCTGGCGGTCGATACAAAATTTGTAAGGGTTTTTTTTTTTTGCATGTTTCTGCATTTGTGTGTTTTATTTTTCATCATTGTGTGTTATTTTATGGTATTTCAGTGTTGAATTTCGTCCTCTTGTGTCGTTTCTCTGTGGATCTCGTTTATTCCATTGTTGGCACAGATTACATAAAATTTTAACCACGTGTTTTTATGCAATCATAGAAATAACGTATTTTAGTATATCTGCGGAAAATCGGGTAGAAGCTTCGAATAGTAGAGAAATTCAGTACAGGGGTACTTTAGGGCCCTGGTTAACATGACTCGGTGAGATATTTTTTAATTAGAATTTGTTAAAAAATAATGAATATTTAAAGCAGAAAATTCGCCGAAATTTTGATTTCGGAATGAATTTCATTTCGTACAAACGAATTTTGATTCTTAAAGATGCGAAATCAAGATTTTTGGCTAAATGTCCAACATTTTATCTAGACGAAAAAACACCTTTTTCCAAACGAAATGCATTTAATTTATTGGTTTTCAAACTTCGCAAATACATAAGATTTCCTTCTATTTTTTTAAAATTTGGTATTATATTATTATTAGTAGTAATGTTATCATTATTAGTGTGTTATCAGTATGAGTATCGACGAAATTCTGTTGAAAATTGCTGCGTTAGCATTTAATTTTGTTGATTGTACCGCTTTTCATCTGCAATTTGCAAAGTAGTTATCTTCTTCGTGTTGCATGAGAATTGGCTTTTCATTTTCTCAATGGGTGGCTTCCTAAAAGCAACAATAAATATATCAGCTTGATATTTATAAATCTTAACTTCTAATTATACTAAAGCTTAGTTTCATTCAAAGACTATTCTTTTTAATATGAGCTAACAAAGACTTTGTATCCACGCTGTAAGCTTAATTTGAATGCACTACGTCAAAGCAAGTCATTTAATTGTTCTGTGCGGGCGTGTCGTAAAAGCGTTGTTTTGATTTCGAGAATTCGCTGTATGATCCGGTGTAATTTTAATCAGAGGCTTAGATCATAAATCTCGGACAACGGCAGGTTAATTTTCTAGTATATAACTGTGATATGAATAATAAGACGCACACCAAAATGTGGCATTGAAAATATGAGGGACCATGTAGTGGTGATAATTTATTTAATTTCTATTAAAAGGATATCATTTATATGCGTTTCGTATAGCAGTATTTCGTACAATTCTTATGCTTGCAAAACCCACCAGTATGTATAGTCCGGCGTCACCCTGTAAATAATATCATTATGATACATAAATATTGAAATTCATCACTCTGAAATGAAAAGGCAGTTATTTTTAATTTCAATTATTTATTAAAATTATATATTTGAAATCACTAAAATAATTATGTAAATATCCATTAATAATTGACATTTCAAAATAGTCATAAATTCTTGCGTTGTCCACTTAATAAAGTTTTAAATCTGACGCTTTGGGTGTAATATAACGGATGCAAATTTAGATTGACTTTAGAGTTAAATTAATTATTAACATTAATTATCATCATTTATGCTAATAACGGGTATCTTGATTCCTTGGTCATATTCGTCCGAAGACGCTGTTGCTTGGCAGTGTCGTTATTTTTAACACTTTACAACAAAGTTGAAAAGAGTTTATGACTTTGTTCATTCTGTCTGTCTGTCAGTCTATCTGTCTGTCTGGCCGTTAGAACGATAACTGCCGTAAAAATGACTTAATCAAAATGAAATTTTAGTCTGTTGTTCAGACGGTCTGTAGTACCTATGGGAATATAACTGAATAATATCACCCAATTAGTTTTGGATTGAACCCGGGTTAAAAAAATGAAATACATTGAGCCCTACGGGAACTAATTTTTCAAATATTTTTTAAGCGGATTTAAAATTCACAAATTGCTTCGAAAATTTTAGGTATTGTTCCATAAAATATATAAAAAAAATTCAGCGAAATATATTCAGTAGTTTTTTAAATAAAAATTAAAATAATAATTACACCTCTTATATGAAACGATCACGTGACCATGATATGAAACGGTCACATGACCCACTTCAAAATGATATATGGCATCCATCTTGTTTCAAAATCGTGATTTTATAAAGTTCTTTTTAATTCATATTGAATGTTGTATCCGTCCTAAAACTACTTTATTTTTGCTTAAATTCTGTGCATCTACATACTGAAACAACGCAATGACAATATATTTGAGTTTAAATGCTCATCTAAATTTGATTATTTCTACAACTAAGCCTATTTTTCACCTATGTAAAATGTAAACAGCAAAATATGTAGAATGAGTTGTATTAGAATTCCTGTATTATTTTAAGACAAAATAATTTAGTCCATGGAGTCTGCATGGCTGATATGAATGAAATATTAATTGATTTTATAAAGAGAAGGACTATTTTTTTCGATGAAGTTTTAAGCATAGAGTTTAATTATTTGTAGCTCCATGGTCTTAAATAAAATGTTTAAATAAAATAAATTATTATAGTATTGTGATGAATGAAATGAATGGGAGAAAGTTATGAATGAAATCCTGTTTTTATAGAGAGATCCAGGCGTGTTATTTTTTCTATGACGTCATTTGAATTAATTTCAGTTGTTTTCGATGAAGTTTTCAAATATGATAAATTATCGTAGTATTATGATAATTCTAAAACTATTACCGAGGAATGTATAACATTTTAGAGATGTTTAAACCAGGAAATTTATATTTCAATGCCGTCATTTGAATGAAGTTCATTTTTTTCGATGAAGGTTTAAGTTTTCAAATATAATAAATTAATTCAGTATTGTGATAAGTCTCAAAATATTACCGAGGAATGTATTGCATTTTAGACTTGTTTAAATAAAATTGCATTGAAGTTGGAAAGTGTTTCATAATCAATGCTTTAAGCATGATTGATCTTTCTTGTTTATATTAGTCCCCTAGACAGCAGAAGTCGTCAATTTGTACACATTAACACTCAGGTCCTTTTTTCGAGCCATCTCACTTCATTTTCAAATGTTGTCTTACTTTAATCTGAATTTTCACTGCACTAGGTTTGTCTGCAAACCTTTATCTGTCACTGGCTGCCTAACTTGCATGAGAGGCCTGGTCATTAGCTATATTGCATAGAGCCTGCGAGCTAGGCAAATCTTCGTTGACCACCTTAAGACTCGATCGGCCATTCCAAACACCACGTGGTCCTTCTTCGTATGTGGGACATTTCCGTGAAATCATACGAAGAAGGACCACGTGGTAAGTAGCTTTAGTTGTAAGTAGCAATAGTTGTAAGCTTTTCTATGGCCTGGTCATAAACCAGATAGAATTTAATATCAAATCTGCGCCAGCAATCGTTAGAATGGGCTAACTTGTTATGGCTCAGGCCTCGACTTGAAGTTTACTTTTTGGTACCATAGCACCTTATTAAAACATACCACCTGTATATCACAATAACAAAAGAACTTCGTTAGTAACCACATAAAGCCTTTATGAAAAGTATCAACCCGGTTTGGGAAGCAACAGTAAAAGATATTCAGGATAATTAGCAGAATAATCGCACAAATAAAGGCGTCTGTCAAGAAGTAATTGCATCATACGACCCCATTAAAGAAGTCAGTTATCAAAAGAAATTTTAAAACAATGAAAGGAGAATCAATCCTAGGAAGAAATAAAAATAAACTGCTGAAAGGTTGCAATGAATGGATTTATGAATATATGTGTTGATACAATATGTACGTTGTATAATAAAATATACGTAAATAACAGATTTAGAAAGCTATAATAGAGACATCATGGCTGAAAAATCATGCGTAAAAATAGTGTAAAAATATCTATGAATAAAAGACTAGGTATAAATATAGTTTGTAATCTAATGAAGGAAACAGTATGTTTCGGGAGCTAGAATATTTTTTGATAAAGTGAGCTAGAATAGCTCACTTTAACAAAAAATAATTAAAAAAACTATTCGTTTAAATAAGTGTGAAATCACTGGTTTATAAAGGATTACGAGAATTAAGAAATTAACAAAAATAAAAGGAAAAGCCAGTTTCGAAAAGCTACATTAGTTACTTCATCAACGAAATCCAAATAACATGTGATCATACTATTTTACAAATACCAATAAATAAAAGCCTGAAAATATAAGAAAAACAGAAAATGGAAGAAAATAACCGGTTTCTCAAATGCAAATTTTTGACCTTGTCGCGATATACTATGCATTATACTATGGAAATACAGAAAGAAAAATGACGGTAAATGACATTAAATCTTGTCAGAAATGTAAATTTTAGCGAACGTTAGTGTTTTAAAGCATACAGGAAAAGCTATATCATATCGCAGCTATATTATATGTATCAGTGATATTTATACGTAATAACAAATGATATGCTTAATGTGCCATTAGAATATAACAAATTTACAATGATATCCTCTATATAAAGCTTAAAAGATATAACATCCTCTTTATGAACCTAAAAAAATTAATATCCTCCAAAAACAGAGATGTAAACATTGGGGGGGCGAAGACGAAATATTTTAGCTCAGCTTATGATCTTATGGCATTTACATCATTTACGTACTACATGACATAAAGAGTCATATGACATAATGAGTCATATGACATAATGAGTCATATGACATAATGAGTCATATGACATAATGAGTCATATGACATAATGAGTCATATGACATAATGAGTCATATGACATATGTTACGTCTCACAGACAAAGCTGATAAAATCAATAAATAGAAAAATAAATATTCAGACTTCATCTAATTCTGCTCTACATTCATTCTGCTCTACTAAGTTCAAAACAAGTGTTATTTTTACTATGAGAAATGTGAAGAGATATTCTCTTCATTATTTTATACATATCTACACTATTAAAATCGAAAATGCTTTTTTTTTTTGGGGGGGGGGTTGTTGTTGTTGTTGAAACCCAGACCGTCCGACCTACCAGAAAGGTGTAAGGTAACTGTTTGGACGGTCGGGAAGTGCCACCCAATTTAGACCGGAACCCAGTGGGGGAGACTTCCACAGGGACCTTACCCTCCTTCCCCTACCACCAACCTCTCGGAAGGACTTTCGAACCCACATGTTTAACGTGATCGTACTCCGCATGGACACGGCGGCAGTACTGGCAGTCGCTGGAATCGAACCCGGGCCTACCGAGTGCAACTCCAGCGCGCTAACCAATGGGCTACCGCTCCCGGGGGAGGGTGTAATGTAGCTCTTAATTCGAAAACGCATTTGAAATATTCAAGATTTCGAAATATCCATTCGATAGATTTGTAAATATTTACAAAAAACCCTGTGAAATGAAGGTAAAAGCAAGGGATATGTGAAAATATATTTCCTAGTACAAAAAAAGTTAAGTTCTCCCTTTTTTTATTTGACACGAGAGAAATAAATTTCCAAAAGCCGCAAGATGCGTTATTTTTCAGAAAGTCAACAGTTCTTTTATACAGATTTTTAAAAACGAGTTTTCGAGGTACAGTCTTCGAAATTTGTCAATCTGAAATCCCATTCCTTAGCTTTAATTGTTATTATTCATTGTCAATTTATTTGTTACAATTAAATTTGTTGTACAATTAAATTAAGGATTCAATGTATTTCATATGAAAGTTCAGTACCACATGTTTGGAAAATAGGTTCTCATATCTTTCCACTTGAGTTTCGGTCCTTCCCATCACCGAATAGGTGTGTACAACTTTAAAAACACGATCTTTGAATACAGTGCCTAGAACACTTCTTCTAGGCATTGTACGTTGAGTGTTTTCTATCTGATCATCGATGGAGGAGTAGGATTTTCTATTACGGGAATTTTCGGTGGGGGGGGGGTATCTATATTTTCGGATCCGGGGATGCATATTCCCTCTTGTATTTATTCATGAGAGAGAGGACGACCGTGATGGAAGTGGGCGGCCCCTTGCAATTTTTATTTTAATTTTGACTCTCAAGAGAGGAGACGTCCAAGGGGGGGGGGGGGGTGAGGCAGTATCTTTTTAAATCAACGCTTTATCTATCTTACCGACTGTTGTTCAGATTTAGATGCAATTTTCATATTGCATTTTCTACTCTCCACTCGATCTTGCTCGTTCTGGGCGGGCGCAGAACTTGCTAAAAAATTATTTCTACCAAAACGGGTAACTATATTTAGTGACCGCTAGCTACGGACACCATAGCTAGTATTAATTAAAAAATTAGTTAGCTCCAATATCAAGTTCCAAATATATATATAATGCTTTTCTTGTAATGTTTAAGTTTCCCTTGACTGAGTCTCATTTATATGGCAAAATAAATCACTACTTTTGCCGAAAAGAGTAACAAAGCCGAGTTATTCAGCATTTCTACATGCTGCTGTGGATAAAGGAAAGAATAAATTTTTTACCTACATCAAATTTTAGACTACATCTAACCGAAAAAATAATAGTACTAGTCTTATGTGGATATTCAAACTAAAGAATATATGTTTTAGATTACATCTAAGAAACAAATATGCTTGCTCACTCTTCCAAGAAGTCATTTGTGCTTTTCGTCAGTACTATGATTAATTTGGACAGTATTCTCTCTTTTTTTACTTTCCTCACAATACATGGTGATATACAAGGAAAGTATTAAAATAAGGCCGAAAATTCCAAACAAGTTTTCTACGGATTTACAAGTTTCTGGAACTTAAGGTAACAAATACCCCACTTTTACCGTGACGCCCGTATGTGTCTGTATAGTGCCCCCCCCCGGGGCGGCGCCACCTTTGATGTGGTGTACGGATCTTAACTCTGTAGCTCTGGTCCTCCAACCTGGAGTGCATAATAATCGGGTTACCTGGTAGTCGATGAAATGTCCGTCGAACCAGTGAGGCTATCAGGCCCCGACTCTTCCGGGTGGCCGTGACCACTGGACTGCGCCTATTCATGACCTGAGCCAAGGTCCGGTCGGTGGC
Source organism: Amaurobius ferox (assembly GCA_951213105.1). Lineage (NCBI taxonomy): Eukaryota > Metazoa > Arthropoda > Arachnida > Araneae > Amaurobiidae > Amaurobius > Amaurobius ferox. The sequence continues at coordinate 69,916,712 of OX578133.1, read as the reverse complement.
TGGGGTCTGGCTCGGCTGGTGTTCTTCGGACCCTGCCCGGTGAATGATTCCCTCGAGAACGTGGTCCCTGGCTGCGGCTTTGCTGGATGGAAGATGAGAAACCTGCACGCGGCTCTCCTTAATACCTGCTCAAGCCCCAATGGCAGCCGGGGAGAGTTCGTATAATCCTGTCTGTATAGTGTACGTATCTACTCTAGCTCGAAAACTATTCGTCTAATTTCCCCCAAATTTGTAGGTAAGTCACTTGTAGTTTAACATAGTGTTATTTATTTTCTCATGTTTGTGAGGGCGTAAGCTGAACTAAGAAATTTTGTTTCTGTAAATTCTATTTGCAGAAACAAATACTTTGAGCTAAAGACATTTTCAAAACATCAATGAAGCAATATTAACTTTCATTGAAAGTCTTCCAACCAACGTTATAAATAAAAGAAAAATTCTGTTTTCGAACCTTCTTATTTTTAAGAGTACGAGAAAGTGTTGTAAATTTAGAAATGTTGAACTTTTATAAGTCAGTGTTTCTTTTATGAGACCTTTCTCAATCATCTAAAAGAGCAGTAGTGTTTGAACCAAGAAAAACTACCAAAAGATTTCTACATTTAAGAGATTTCGCCAGGTGTTAGAAAAAGTCAACTGTGAAAGTGTTGTGTCATTAAAAATTTTATACTGATGTCCATCATTTTAAATCATGGCCAAAGGTCAAAGCTTTCACTAAAAACAGTTGATAACTTTTCTCTATATTTCTATTCATTTATTTCATATTTTCTATATAATTCTATTTATAAACTTTTACAAAATTCAACCTCATCAAGTTACTTATAGTTCTTAGAAAACTCGATTACTACTTAAAACATAGTTAAGAAATTGCATACACTGTTTACATTTTTATGTAATCTTTAAGGGGTAATTTTTCGTAATGTATGACAAAATATCTATGATCGTTCTTATAAAAGAAATGCTTGGTTTTAGTGTACTTCATAGTAAATTCCAGAATAATCCATTCATTTATATCATAATATTGTAAATTTGTTTACAAATGGGACCAGGACGTTTTATTCTTCAGATCTGCCTGTGAAGATAATTTTGCATAGCGAGAACTGAGATTCTCAAACTTCTTTTTAGAAACATTAATTTAAATATTTTAAGAGAATTTTTTGATTAAGAATGCCATTTGGAATACTATGGGGATTTGCACATTATTGTGCATTTTAAGTTTCTTTATAATGTACATTCCGTACACAGTACTGCTATAGTTTATATAAATAAAATTCAACAGCTCTCTATTTGTGTATTTATGTGTTTGTTTCATCATCACGAAAGAGTGGCTGCAACGAATTTCATTAGATTTTGTGGGTAACCTTGGAATAACCCTACTTAGATCCTTGACCCTTGGATTAACCCTACTGTTTCTAGGATCAGTGATTGTCGAGATACTGTTACGAACGTGTAAAATACCTTTACTAGGTAGCCAGATTTGACGATTTATCGCCAGCTTGGTGACTTTGAGCGACTTCTCGAATGTATTCGAACCTTTTTGAAACAACTAATATTCTTCCAGAAACAAACCTCTTCTGGAAAGTTCTACGGTTAGTATATAAAAGGAGACATCGCTCATTTGGAAAGCGGTTGATTTGAGACGAGCTACATTGAATTGTGAGATACATCAATGTTTTGATAATAGTGGCTGCTGTTTTGCAAAATTAGTGGAGCCTTTAATTGCTGTTTTACCGTGTCTAACAGTTGTTTATTAATCTTTTAAGATAGTTATCGAGCTACTTGCTGTATATTATTCCTATATACGCTGTACTTATAAACGTTTATGTTATCCAGAAATTTGGCCTCATTCTTTTATCCTGAGAATACACCCAAAATTCACGAGTATACTTCGTAACAATGTTAATACACAAGAAAAATCAATCACGCATGAAGCATTGATAATGAAACAACACTCCAACTCAAATTCATATTTATTACTTTCCTTATATACATAATGTATAAGGAATGTAAGGGAAATGAATCAGCCAGAAGAACTTACGAAGAACAACATTCTAGCATAAATTAGTAAAGGTTTATTAAATTACATCGTCGTCATCGCATCGTAACAAACTAAAATATATATTACATCGAGTGCGTCGAACATCGTATTACATCGTGTTACACCGTATGCGGGCATCAATCGTACATCATATGCGGGCATCAGTCGTCGAATACATATATCCTCACGAGATTCACTGAACTGAGTTCTGCTAGCGCAAGGTTACAAGAAAATAGTTCTCGGTTGCGGTTGGCGTTTACAATTAGCTTACAATCGGCCATCCTGCAAAATAGGCGTCCTCGTCTATGGTGCATCAGCGGTAGTCTTGCAATCTACATCCTCAAAGTCATAATGTTCTTCGTCGTTTACTAATTTGAACAGTTTCAATTGCGAGGCGTGTGCAGTTGTTTCGTAACTTGGACGTCGTCTTCGTCCTTGTCCAATATTCCGCAGATCAGACACTCTATATGTGTCAGAGGGTAAAACAGTTTCTACCACTAAGGGTCCACGGTACCGTACCTGTAGTTTTGTGCTGCTACCAGTGTGCTCTGGCAAACGCTTCACAAGGACAACATCACCGATTTCATACTTAAAAGCAGGGCAATGTCGTTTATCGTAATTTTTCTTCATTTTAGCTTGAGATTCAGAAATAGTGTCTTTTACTTTTGCCTGTAGGACTTTGGGTTCACAATATTTCCCTTCTTCCGGTAACAAGTCAATTGGGAAATTATTAGTTCTTTCTGGTACATAACCATACAACAACTCGAATGCAGATTTGCCAGTGGATTTGCTTGGTGTGCAGTTTATTTGACTTTGGACTTCTGTCAGAAATTTGTCCCAATCCTTTTGATTATCTTTATTACAACTGGCAGTAATAGCAGGGATCAAAATTCGATTTATTCGTTCGACTTGGCCATTTGCTTGGGGTCGTTGGCTGCAAATTAATGTGTGTTTAATTTTTCTTTCACTGCAGTATTCAGTGAATGCCTTTGAGGTAAAACATGTTCCTCGATCAGAGATTATTCGAAGCGGAGCTCCAAAATCTTTGATAAACTCATCTAAACATTTGATCACATTAGCCGTTGTGCAAGTGGAACAAGCATGTAAACGTATGAACTTCGTTAAGTTATCTATGATGACAAAAACTTCCTTGTTTCTGCGGGAACTAGTTGTAAGGGGTCCAAGAAAATCTATATGGATAATTTCAAATGGTCGTCTTCCAGGGGGAATTGGGTTTAATTTCCCTTGAACTTTTCCAGCAGGAACTTTGTTAAAAGCGCAGCTAACACATTGTCTTATATGCTGCTTTATGTAATTCGTCATATTTGGAAACCAAAATTTTTCTTGAATTAGCTGTCTAACTTTATCGACTCCAAAGTGTCCAGCAAAATCATGATATCGGACAACTAAATACTTCCGCATGGGTCGAGGCATAACAAACAGTTTCTTGGTTGCATCACGATCTGTCATAACTCTAAAAAGAATTCCGTTTTCTAGACTATACTGATTGGTAAGTTGACGTTCTGCTGGGTTTCGGTTAATTGAGGGTTTAGTTATTGCTTGCAAAATACTTTGTATTTCCTTATCCTGAGACTGAAGTAAAGCTACCTGATCGCTTTCAGTAGCAATATACAGTATTGTAGGTGAATATGTTAGTTCAACGGGGCTTGTTAGATCGAATTCATCATTTGGAGTATATTTTCGTTCTTCTACTGGTGCTCTACTAAGGGCATCAACGTGGCACATTTTATCCCCTGAACGATGTTTTACCTCATAGTCGAATTCGCTCAAAAGTTCTGCCCACCGGGCTATCTGAGGCTTGAGATTCCTTTGAGTGACAAGAAATGTTATCGCTGAACAGTCCGTTACTAGAGTAAAATGTTTTCCAATAAGAAATGGTCGCAATCGTGTCATTGACCAAACAGTAGCAATCAATCCTAAACGACTTGAGTGGTACACTGCTTCATCCGGACTCGTTCGACGGCTTACGCAGTATACTAGACGTAATCTTTTATCTTTATCGTATTGCAGGAGCATTCCAGACAATCCGACTGAACTTGCATCGGTGTGGAGTTCAGTTTCATCACGGTTGTCATAAAGTTTCAGTACTGGTTTAGAAGTTAAACGTAACTTTAATTCATCGAATACTTTCTGGTGATCCGCAGTCCATTCAAATGTAGAATTTTTCTTCAACAATTGGGTTAACGGAGATGCTAATAAAGCATAGCGTTCTATAAATCTGCGAAAGAAACTAGAAAGTCCTAAAAATCTTCTCAATTCTCTTACATTTCTTGGTGGTGGAATTTCTGAAATTGCAGCAAGTTTTCGAGATCCAGGTTTTATTCCTGCCTTTGATATTGAGAAACCCAAATAATCTATTTCTTCCATCGCAAATTCACATTTCGATAGTTTGAGCGTTATTCCTGCCTGACGAAGTTTCGTCAGAACTTTACGTAATCTAGTTATCAAATCTTCAAGTGTTTTAGCTGCTATGAGCATATCGTCGATAAAGCAAGTTACGACATTCCACAAGAGATCGTCCAGCGCCACTGTCATGGCTCTTTGAAAAACAGCAGGTCCATTTGTTAATCCAAAAATTAATCCTTTTGGCTCATAATGGCCATCGGGTGTAACAAATGCTGCCTTGTGTCTTGAATCTGCATGTAGAGGAATCTGGTTGAAACCTTGTGCAGCATCGAGTATACAGAAAATATTATATCCAGTCAATCTATCAAGTAAGTCATCAATGTGTGGCAAAGGGAATTTATCTTTTACAGTCTGTGCATTTAAACGCCTATAATCTATGACCATACGGTAATCTCCTGTTTTCTTCTTTACTAATAATACAGGGCTACTATAATCCGAAGTACTATTTTGAATGACTCCTTGTTCTTTCAGTTCGGTAATAATTTTTCGTAAAATTTCACGTTCGTGATATGACGTACGGTATGGAGCATGCGAAACCGGCTTGCTTCCAAGAACTTCCGTAATTTTCATGGTTGTGGTTTTAATGCATCCCAACTCATTGATTTTCACTGCAATACAGTCTCTGAATTCATTTAAAAGATCGCACACCTTTTGTGCTTCTGATTCTGTGAGCTGAGAACCGACTTTAATTTGACTTAACATTAACGGCTCACGAAATGAAGGTTCTTGATCTTCTAATTGTATATGTAAACTTTCACCAAATTCAAAGGAATTATCAAAAGCTTCAATTTCCTCACAATTATTCTGTGCAACATTTAAGTAATTCTCATCAAAATTCTCTTTTTCATAGTTCTCTTTTACTGTAATTGGAATTACATTCCCTCTAAGGACGACTTGATTTTCTTTTATGCGAATTTTACTATTGGTAAAATTTATGACTGGAACACATGCTACACCATTTTGAACATATATTTCATTACCTTGATAGTTCTGTTCTTCAATCATAAAGGAATTTAAATTTATATCATCATTTACAGAATTAACTAGCTGTACACTATGAGGTTGCACAATCACAGCTTTTTCACTTTTAAGTACTGCTTTGCAATTCGAATAACTTTCAAGATTAAAATTTTCTAACAAATCGAAATTGTTTTCATCTACTAATATAGAATTTCCTTGTTTTCGTACTAATGCTACATTTGGAAGATCAATAACATTTGTCCCTATAAGTACATCAGGTCCTTTGAAACTATCATCAGGAACAACAAGAAAGCGAATCGATCTTAACTTTATCTCATCAATAACAATATTGCAATAAACAACACTAAAGGGTGTCAAACTACCCCCGATACCTTTCAAGTTTTCTGGTGCTTCTTTTTCAATAGTTTTATTAAGAGCCGATACTAGTTTAAGTTTCATTAAACTCACATTCGAACCTGTGTCTATAATAGATGAAATTGAATTTAACCCGTCAACATTTATAAATTTATATGACTGATGTAGAGGTATAATATTCGAAACACATAAAGAAGTTGGATGTTTCACTTCAATGCAATCTTTAGTACCATGACCTTCCTTTTTACACTTTGTGCAATATTTTTGACGTTTAGGTTTTCCACAATCACGCGAAAAATGTCCCTTTTCATAGCAGTTATAACAAGTATCAGGACCAGCAAGTTTTTTTCTATCCCATTCTTTTACGGTTTGAACTTCTGCTTTTATTTCATTTGGTACATGGAACTTATTTATTTGACTGTTTTTCCTCGCATACTCAAAATACTGACGGGGTTCAACTGACCGCGTAATTCTTCTACCGCCCCTAACACTTTCGTATTCATCTAATTTGTCTGCAAGTTCACTGGAAGATACAAATTTCGACCAATCATCCAAAAAATGATCTTTAATATCATGTGGAACCTTCCTCTTTAATTGATCTGTTATAATCAAATCTTTAAGTTTTTCAAAATTGTTTATATCCAATCCTTTGATCCATTCTTCAAAATAATTTTTCAATTCGAAAGTAAAATCGCGCCAAGTGTCTTTAGGTGATTTTTGATTATATACAAACTTTTGCCGAAATTTCTCCGGGCTTAACCTAAACCTTTTTAATAATAAATTCTTGACATGTTCATAGTTATTTGCTACTTCATCGGATTCACGTGCAACTAATTGTGATATTTCGTACGGTAATAGCACTAGTAAATTTGCTACTAAATCATCTTCATGTATGTTTGCTCTACGCGCCTGTCTTTCAAATAATGTTAAATAAAAACTAATATCACCTTCTTTCATTTCAAATTTCTGCATCAAAAGCTGTAAACTATAGCGCTTGCTTTTATTTTCAGAATTTTCAACATTACGCGAACTTAAATCATCAATGTTTATTTTGTTCGAAGTCTCAAGCTTTAATTTTTCCAGTTCAAACTCATACTTTAATTTTTCTTTTTCTTGCGCTAATTTTTCTTTTTCTTGCGCTAATTTTTCTTTTTCTGCTTCTTTTCTATCAAAAATTATAGTTTCTAACATTTGTTTTACAAAATCTTCATCATATTCTTTACTACTTAATATTTTTGTTTTTAACTCTAAAATTGTATCTTCTGGAAGAATAGTTTCCCCAACTTCGCGTGCTAACAACATTAAATCAGCCTTTCTTCCTCTGGCTAAATACGCCATCTTCAGTACTTATTATATCAATGTATTATACAGTATCAAAAAAATAAAAATGACTTTCTTAGTCAAAACTGAGCATCAGAATACTGCATTTTAAACTACATCAACATCGCAATACATTCAAATCAAAATTATTCAAAAACATTTATTTACCTGGTAATATAAATACCAGTTCAAACAAGTCATCGATGTCCACCCCACTCCTGAATTGTAAGGGAAATGAATCAGCCAGAAGAACTTACGAAGAACAACATTCTAGCATAAATTAGTAAAGGTTTATTAAATTACATCGTCGTCATCGCATCGTAACAAACCAAAATATATATTACATCGAGTGCGTCGAACATCGTATTACATCGTGTTACACCGTATGCGGGCATCAATCGTACATCATATGCGGGCATCAGTCGTCGAATACATATATCCTCACGAGATTCACTGAACTGAGTTCTGCTAGCGCAAGGTTACAAGAAAATAGTTCTCGGTTGCGGTTGGCGTTTACAATTAGCTTACAGGAAGGTATTGTGACTAGGTCGAAAATTCGAAATCGAGTTTTCGACGGGAGAGCACGTTTCAAGCATCCCTGATCACGAATCGAACATTTTTTAATTTATTTGTGTGTGTGTGTGTGTGTGTGTCAGTGAGTCTATGGAGACGATATCTCACGAACGAATGGAGCGATTCGAATGAAATTTGGTACAAAAACCACAATCCGTGAATACTGGAAGCCTATTGCTTTAATACACAATCGAATGTTCAGAACCCCCCTAAATTTTCGAGTGAAATTTTGAAAAAATCATCAAAAAATCAAAACCTTTAATAAAGTTACGTTAATAGACATTTCTTATGTAATTTTTCCTTAGAAAACGATTGGCATAAACTTTAGAACGCTAGCATGAACCATTCTCAAGATATTGCACATTTTTCAAATAAATTTATCAAAAAATCCAATAAATTAAAAAAATATATTAACTGTTAAGAAACATGTTCACTTTTCATATGTAATATCATGCGATAAATTTGGTGACATCATTCTTGTGGATCTAACTCGTTCCATTCACGAGAAAAGATACTTTGAGTAATAGTTTTGTATTTGAAGGCCAATAGTCATTTATCTGCTATAAGAATAACTTATTCCTCCGTCCACAATGCTTGACGAGATTTTGGCGACGAATTTGGCGGAATGTCGCCAACTTGGCGATATTTTTAAAATTGCCAAATTAACGAAAATCTTGCCAAATGGATAACAATGACGCTAAGTCAATAAAAATGACGACTAATTGAAGAAAATTCAGTATCTTGGAAAGAATATAAGAATAACATTTTTTTAAACTGTAAAAGTAGTAAATTCATTGCATTATATAAGGAAAGTCATATGCTGCCCACATCAGATTTTTTACATTATAGCTGCTTCAAAAATTGTTATCGACAAAATTAATCTTAAAACGTCATCTAACAAGACAATGCTAGTAACACAAAATGCACTTTATTCAAATATACATCATCGAAAGTAATCGTCATCGAAAGCAATATTGAGAACAAAATAAACAAAAGAAGTTAGGTGCAACTGACAGATAAATTGTCCGGTGCACTGGAGCATACGATAGTTTATGCGATGGTTTATACGATGATTTATACGATATCACATAAATATATCTTGTCGTGTATAAAAGAAGAAATGGAAGTCAAGTGAATGAAATTTGAAACGAGTAATATATAATTAAATAAGCTCAGCAAGCACATGATAATTAAATAAATTATCTAAAAAATTTTAATAAAGTGAATAAATAAATAATGATTTGCAATATCACAAAAGAAAATTACCATAACAAATCCGCAAAATTATCATACCAAATGCAAGAAAGTTCCAATTCATTCCATAAGTACAATACACTTTGTGCAAAAAATAAGAAAACTTGAGCGACGTATAAAAGCACAAATGACACAATAATGCAGCATACAGCTGTTTCGAGGATACGCTTTATGAAGGTGATCCAACCAATCTCCGAAACAACTGTATGCTGCATTATTGTGTTATTTGTTCTTTTATACATTGCTCAAGTTTTCTTTTTCAAATTCATTATTTGACTTTGTCCCTGTCACCTGTATTCAAATACTTTAATTAATTTAAAGTATTGAAATGATTATTTATTATTTTGGGGATTATTAAAAAATTGTTTTAAATACTTCTTATCTTGAGGCTGTTTATTTAGTATAAATGGAAATTTATTAGCTTCAGTGAATTGCCTAATAACTATTTAACTAAACACAATTTCTAGAACACCTTAAAGGTATAATAAAAACTCTTATTCATAAAGAATGTTGTCTTTCTAAGCATTAAAAATTGATGTTAAATAATCTGCTTAAAATTTTTACCACTTTAAATACAATGAAGCTATAATGTGTAACATTTTGGGACTTTTTATATAACGTAACAAAATATTGATTTCTTTTAAATATACCATTCACTGTTAATAAGCTTTATCAATATTTAAACAAAATATTAAAGACTGCAATTTAAAAATATATATTGCATAATATTTATTAAGTGAAACAAAAATGTTTAAATATGTAAGATTTTTATGTAATATCACAAACATTTGCATATTTGTTAAATACTTTTAAAGCATCTTTCAAAAAGTAATGCATTATCGCAGAATTTAATTATGATTATATAAGAAAAGCATGTCTCAAATTCAAACCAAGCATCTCCATCTATCAGTCATCTGATCCGAGCTACTGTGTTGATAGTCTTTCTCCATAGTTGACGCTACGTACTCTTCTAAATCAAAGTAAAATTCAGATCTGTGCAATATCCATATTCTTCTACTTATTACTTTACCACTTTACCTACATACATAGTATAATGTATAGGGAAAGTATATGACTGTAGTATGAGAGTATATAATATATATCAAAATAATTCGACTTTTCAATGGAAGAGCACATATAAGCATCCTTGAAGTTTTTGAGCTATTGTGTGTGTGTGTTAGTGTGTGTGTATGTATGTTAGTGTATATGTATGTTAGTTGTTTGTTCTTGAGTCTGTGGATGCGATATATCACGAACGTATGGAACGTTTCAATTAACATTTGGTATGATTATTACAATCAGTGAATAGTGGAACCCTACCGATTTAAAAAACATCGAACGTTCGGAAAAATCCCTAATTTTCAAATGAATTTTTGAAAAAGTGATTAAAAAATTAGGAGCTTTAAAAGTGATAAATAAATAATCTTTTTGCACGTAATGTTTAATTAAAAAATGAATGATGCAATTTTCAGATCGCTAGCATAAACAGTTCAACTGAATTTTTTGAAAACATCACTCAAAAATCAGTACTTTCAGTATTGTCAAAAAATAATCATTTCATAACGTCATTTCTTTATTTGAAAACGCATGATACAATTTTTAAAACGCTAAAATAAACATTTCTTGAAATATTGCAGAATTTTCGAATGATTTGCTTGTAAAATTCATTCAAAAATTAGTACACTCAACATTGTAAAATAAATAATCATTTCATACAAAGTTTTTTTATTTGAAAATGCATGATACAAGCACTAGCATAAACCGCACTTTTAAATATTGCAGTCTTGAAGTATAACAAAATTACATGAAATTATAAAAGTAGAGTAAACATCATCAAATATGTTCACTTTTCACACGCAGTATTATGCAACAAATCACTTAACATCATTTTGTGGATCATGTCCGTCCCATTCAGGAGAGAATACACTTTTTGTAATAATGTTATATTTTGATGCCAGTGAGATATTAATAAAATATCACTCCCATTTTGATGGCATGGGGATGGGTAAGTGATTCTGTTTGGACTCATAGTTTGCTAAATACGGCAAATTTTAATTTACGTGCTATTGGTTCAATACAAAAAGCATTGGGCTATGGATCTTGTGCATCATTCTTTCGCTGTAAAAGAAGTAAAGTCGTGCGTACGGACATACGTAGGACATACCGACTGCATCAGATGTTTACTTTTTCGTACTTAGTATTGAGAAAGAACTGTTTTCACGAAATTTTTCGATTTCAAGATTTTGATGTCAATATATGCTTTAAGAACTGCTGAACACGTTTTGACTATTTTCGGAGTGATGTCCGTCTGCCTGTGGCCGATTTCTTGTGTATACGATAGCGGCCACAAATATTAATGGATTTTTACGAAACTTTATATCCGTCTTTGTTATCAAAAAATCTAGAATTTGATAGATATTTCTTAAATTCGAGCCAGCACTTTGAAATTTCATATTTTTTTAACATGGCAGCATAAGATAAAATTGGCATAATCATGCATAAAAGGGATTATTCATGGCTCAAAGATCATGAAACATTTTACTTTCCCTGCAATACATGGTAATGTATAGGGAAAATATTGGAATCATGTCGAAAATCGCAACCCAAGTTTTCGACGGATCTACATGTTTCGAGACCTCTAAAATACGAAAAAACTGTTTTTAGCGTGATGTCTGTGTGTGTGTCTGTATGTCTCTGTGTCTGTCTGTGCAGACTTTGTATCCACTCTAACTAAAAAACTAATGGACCGAATTTCATAAAATTTGGTAGGTAAATCACTGGGCGAATCTGGTGCTGATTAGTTTCGGGTACGATTCGGGATAAAAGAACCCGCCTTTCTTTGCGAAATGACCCTCAAAATCGTGTATCCACTCTAGCTAAAAATTTAATTGACCGAATTTCACAAAATTTGGTAAATAAGTTGCTTGTGGGTCACCCTGGTGCTGATTAGATTTTGGTACGATTCGAAAAAAAAATAACCTGCCTTTTTTTGCAAAATGGCCAGCAAAAATTGCAAAATCTAAAATAAAAAACTACGTATGCTGAAATATATCCATTAAATGCTTGTTTTATACGTAATTTTTAACGAAGAAAAGAATAAGACCAACCCCATTACACTAGGACTAGCCGTTCTCGATATATTTTCGTTTTTTCGTTTTTTTCTCTACGCCACCTTTGAAAATGACTCCAGTTACCAAATGAGAACGAAAATTGAATTAATAGTGAATTAAATTTAATTAAAATAAAGAAAATGTGTTTATACGTCTGCAGAGAAAGTCATGTGCTGCCCACATCACATTTTTAATTTCAATCATTGTCGTGAAAGATAACCGTTATACTAAATTCTTGCTCATGACGTCATTAGCCACCCCCTAGAAGGCAAGATACCCGCCCCCGGGTTGGGGGGGGGGGGGACATTGTCAAGTATGGTATCAATCGAAAGATTTTTTCAAGTGAGGGGTAACACTCTATAATTGTAATCATTTGGATTCATGATATCGATTTCTAAAAAAAATTATTGCAAAATTTTAAAGAAATAAGCACCTACAAATAGATTTTGGTATGGGAAAGTCGAATTGTCCCACACTCCAGTTAATTTTATTTTAATATTTTGTTTCGTTTATCGTAATATTCGTGAATTTAACGTAGTTGATGTAAATTGTAGGATTCTTGAAAGGTTCTTGAAAGTGCTTAGAGATTATGAAATATATGAAAGCAGTTAGGATGACGGAGACATATTAATTTATAGAATTAAAACTTTCTAAAAGATTCCTCGTGCTGTAATAGCTACATGAGGAAGCGCAGTAATATAATAAAACTCTGATGTCGGCAGCACATTCTTTGCCTTACATAATGCAAGCACTTTGGTTCTTTCATTACGAAATAATGATGGGCAGGATAGAGAACACAGTGTTTTTACGCTAGAAAGTTTACTGACATTTGACGCTTTTCAGGATGACAATAAGAAGAAGTACGAAATTGACTTAAGTTTCGCACAAATTTAACTTGACAATTTGAAATATTGCTAACTTTTACTAAACAATATGCTCTTATATTAATTATTAATTCATCAATTTGGAGTTGCTTTCGGAACATTAGCGTACTTTTTGCGAATTTGGCGACATTTTCGTCAATTTTGCACCACATTAAGAACAAGAAAGATCAATCATGCTTAAAGCATTGATTATGAAACACTTTCCAACTTCAATGCAATTTTATTTAAAAAAGTCGAAAGTGCAATACATTCCTCGGTAATATTTTAAAACTTATCACAATACTACATTGATTTATTATATTTGAAAACTTAAACCTTCATTGAAAAAAATGAACTTCATTCAAATGACGGCATTGAAATATAAATTGCCTGGTTCAAATATCTCTAAAATGCAATACATTCCACGGTAATATTTTTAAAACTATCATAATACTACGATAATTTATTATATTTGAAAACTTCATCGAAAACAACTGAAATAAATTCAAATGACGTCATAGAAAAAATAACACGCCTGGATCTCTCTATAAAAACAGCATTTCATTCATAAATAATTTCCCATTCATGTCATTCATCACAATACTATAATAATTTATTTTATTTGAAAATTAAGACCATGGAGGTATAAGTAATTAAACTCTATGCTTAAAGCTTCATCGAAAAAAATCGTCCTTCTCTCTGTAAAATCAATGAATATCTCATTCATATCAACTATGCAGACCCCATGTGCTAAATAATTTTGCGTTAAAGAAATACAACAATTCTTATACAACACATTCTACATATTTTGCTGTTTATATTTTACATAGGTGAAAAATAGGCTTAGTTGTAGAAATAATCAAATTTGAATGACAATTTAAACTCAAATATATTGTCATTGTGTTGTTTTAGTATGTAGATGCACAGAATTTAAGCAAAAATAAAGTAGTTTTAGGACGGATACAACACTCAATATGAATTAAAAAGAACTTTAAAAAATCACAATTTTGAAACAAGATGGATGCCATATATCATTTTGAAGTGGGTCATGTGATCGTTTCATATAAGATGTGTAATTATTATTTTAATTTTCATTTAAAAAACTACTGAATATATTTCGCTGAATTTTTTTTATATATTTTATGGAACAATTTGACTATTACCTAAAATTTTCGAAGCAATTTGTGAATTTTAATTTCGCTTAAAAAATGTTTGAAAAATTAGGTCCCATACGGCTCAATGTATTTCATTTTTTTCAACCCGGGTTCAATCCAAAACTAATTGGGTGATATTATTCATTTATAGTCCCATAGGTCCTACAGACCGTCTGAACAACATACTAAAATTTCATTTTGATTAAGTCATTTTTACGGCAGTTATCGTGCTAACGGACAGACAGACAGACAGACAGACAGAATGAACAAAGTCATAAACACTTTTCAACTTTGTTGTAAAGTGTTAAAAACGCAAAATTGAAGCTATTTCGCCACACTAGTTGCCAAGATCGTCTCAATTACCGCTAAGTATTACATATTTAATGATACTTACTGCTCTTCATATTTATGTAATTTTTAGATACATTTATTTGAAAAATGTGCAATATCTCGAGTACAATTTAACTTAGTGTCCTAAGGTTTGTGTCATTCGTTTTATAGTAAAAAATTAGGAATAGCATGGTTACGTATTTAACATTGTTGAATGTCTAAATTTTTTTTATGATTTTTTCAAGAAATCATTCAAAATTTTGTCGAGCTTTCAAATGTTTGATCGCGTTTAAAAACAGTACTGTTCCAGTATTCACGAATCGTAATAATCGTACCAAATTAACGTTCAAAACGCTCCTTTTGTTCGTGAAATGTCACATCTACAGACTCACAGACACACACACACAGAGACACACACACACACACAGACACACACATACATACACACGCAGAGGCATCACCTCAAAACGTTCGATTCGTGTTTGGGGATGGTTGAAATTTTTGGTCAAAAACTCGAATTCAAATTTTTGACCTCGTCACATAATTTCCCTATACATTATACCATGTATATATGGAAGGTAAAAATGAATATCAAGTCACACATATAATACCAGTATTTCAGTCTATCAATGATAGGGCATCACGCTGAAAAAAATAAGTCGCAATGTCTTAATGTTTTATTTCATCTAAAAATACGGGACGCCTAGAGACAAAAGTAATCATTTTAACCAAAAATTGTCTCTATTAGGTTCTGCTCCGTGGTCTGTACTATAAGTGCTCAAAGTTTCAGACTTCTAAGTTATTGAGGCTTCTAGAGTATTTGAAAAAAATAACATTTCCACACCCACGGAAGGGGGAATCGTAAATCCGGCATTGTTAAGTTCTGTTCCAAGGACAATACAATAAGTGTACAAGAATGTAGTTTACTTGGTTACTAGGGAGCTTTTGGATAGACTGGAAAAACGTTTCGTGAGAATCTCTTTTCTCCGTCACCAGGAGAGGGATTAAAAAAAATCCAGGCTAATCGAAAATCCGTCTCCATTACGTTATGCTCCGTGGCCGATGCTTTATGTATGCAAAATCTCAACCTTCTAGGTCATTGGTGGTTTCTAGAGAGCACAAAATTAGTTTTCGAGCCCCCCCCCCCTCCCCGAAATCTATTTTCTGGCTTTGTTACGCTATTTTCCGTGATCAATATTATCTGCAGGCAAACATTCAAGCTTTTAGGTCACCAGGGAGTTTCTGGAGAAGTCTGGAAAGTCAAAAATCTGCTGTAGGAAACACATAACTTTCCTTATATAATGCAAAAAATTTACTCCCTTTAGAGTAAAAAAATAATGTATAAGATCCACGGTACTGTGTTTTTAATGTTGAATTGTAAATTTGGCGATTTTCCGGATGACAACATGTAATATTATTTCAAAGTACCCATTTAATTTATATATCACACAACTCTAAATGAATAAATATTAATATAGATAGCATCCTCAATAAGTATCGATATATTAAAATCGATACTTATCGATATAATCGATATATTAAAGTATTTTAAAAATTAATTCATCAATTAGGCGTCATTTTCATTAATTTAGCGTCATTTTTGCAATGTTGATAAAATTTTCGTCAATCTGGGGTGAAATATCATCTAGTTGGCTATACTTTGCTAGATTACTCACCAAGTTGACCAAATATATCACCAAGTGTTACAGACAAGCTGAGAGAAGAACATTTCTTATAATGTATACCCATCATATGACGGAAATCAGAATTTGCGAAACGTTACGTCTCATTTGGAGTCAATTATATCAATTTGGCGACATTTTTTCACTTTGGAAACATTTAAAAAAGTTGCCAAGTTGGCGACGTCCCGCTAAATTTCTTGAGAAGCGTTACGGACGGACGTAGAAATGGGTTATTCTTATACTCTATTCTTATGGGTTTTCCAAGATGTTGAACTTCCATCAATTATTCGTAATTTCATTAATTCTGCGGCAGTTTCATCAATTTTGTGAATTTTAATCAATTGGGTGACATTTTAGTCAATTTGGCAACATTTAAAAGTCACCAAGTTGAAGATATTCCGAAATATTCGTCACCAAAATTTTATCCAAACGTTACGGACGGAAAAATATAGGTTATTCTTATAGTACTCGTAAATTCTAATATTCTTTCCAAGATATTGAATTTTTGTCAATCAGTCGTCATTTTCATTGATTTAACGTCATTTTTATCAATTTGGCGACATTTTCGTTAATTTGGTAATATTTAAAAAAATGCCAAGTTGGCGACATTCAGCCAAATTCATCGCCAAAATCTCGCCGAGCATGATGGACAAAAAAATAAGTTATACTTATAGCAGATAAATGACTATTGGCGTCCAACTACAAAAGTATTACCCAAAGTAACTTTTCTCATGAATGGAACGAGTTAGATCCACGAGAATGCTGTCCTCAAATTTATCGCATGATATTACATATGAAAAGTGAACATATT
This sequence comes from Amaurobius ferox, assembly GCA_951213105.1. NCBI lineage: Eukaryota > Metazoa > Arthropoda > Arachnida > Araneae > Amaurobiidae > Amaurobius > Amaurobius ferox. The sequence goes on along the minus strand of OX578133.1, from coordinate 69,899,821 downwards.
TCACAATCGTTTTCTAATGAAAAATTACATACGAAATGACTATTATTTACATAACTTTATGAAAGGCTTTGAATTTTTGATGATTTTTTTAAAATTTCAATCGAAAATTTAGTGGAGTTCTGGACATTGGATTGTGTTTAAAAACAACAGGTTTTCAGTATTTACGGATTGCAATTTTTGTTCTAAATTTCGTTCGAATCGCTTCATTCGTTCGTCAGATATCGTCTCCAAAGACTAACTGACACGCACACACACACACAGACATCACCTCAAAAATGTTGGATTCGTGTTAACGGATGCTTAAAACGTACTCTCCCTTCAAAAACTCGAATTCGAATTTTCGACCCCGTCACAATACTTTTCTTATACATTATACTATGTATATAAGGAAAGTAAAAATACATTATACACTTATAATTTCTTTTCCTCGTAATAGGAATGGCAATAACGTAAACAAACCATCAAAAATACAGTTAGTTAACACGAATACTTATAAACACCAAGTCAGTTCAGTACATTATTTTCCAAAATAGCATATATTATTTCTACGGGAGAAAGGCGTAGCATTCCCATAGATGAAAAGTATAACGAAAGTTGAATGTTACTCATAATACATTATTATTTCCATTTTTGTATTCTCGGAAAATAGACTTAGATCTTGCTTTCGCAGATTTAAGCATCCCAATGAGTTCCCATTAGATAGGTGTCACAAAAACTCTCACTGATAAATGCATTACGGAATAAAAGAGCACGACCCTAATGGGTGGGAAAAGGATTTCTAACATACTCATCACCTTGTTTGCGAAACGGACTTTATTAGACAGAAAAAAATGAGGGACAAGGTACGTGATGGTATGAGGATGTAGATGGAACGTTTTATAGATTTTATGTAATTGGTAGGCAAGGGATTCAGAAAAGGTTTCTGAAGAAAAAGAATCATTTTTTTTTCTTGTGGGGAGACAAAGTTTTAGTAAGGTTAAATGGGAATTTAGATCTTGTCAGCGAAAACCCTATCATGAAAGAAACAAAACTCTTAAGGTCTACAATGCGCCAGCAATGTAATTACCAATTTCTTCTTAGGGAGAATGACTCCTTTGTTACAATTTGAAAACGTAAATCATTTCGAATATTTGACAAGCTGTATTCTGTATGAGGTATTTGAAACTTTTTATAGGACAGGATTTTAGATTCAAAAGCTCTAATGCTTAGCTTAATTTTTTTATTAGAAACGCTGAGTAAGCAATAATGCATGAATCACAGTTAGGTTACAGCAGAGAGAGAAAAATCATTATCTTTCGTTGCTTTTTAATTTGAATGTGTATATGGTAAATATTTTAGACAGGGCACCTAGTAAAATTCTTAAACACCCCAATAACTCTAAAGAAAATTTCATGAGTGGCTTAACTAATATCAAGCGCAGTTAAGCGTCGCTTAAGAGCCCAGAAACGTAGGAACCCAGAGCGAGCTGAGATATTTGCGAAGTCGAGAACAAAACAAATTTTTCCTCAAAAATTTTATTGAAAACTAAAAGCATTTTATTTTATTTTATCAATGGTACGTATTAAGTTATTGAAGACTAATTAAATTGTATGGTAAATAAGGAAACAGTTTTACGCAAAATATCCATTACGCATTAAAATATATAAATAAAAATGTTTCTCAAAAATTCGGAGCCCTATCAAACACGAGGTGGGAGCCAGGACGGGAGCATACACGTGAGCGACGATGCCTTCGCTTAACGATGCCTTCGCTTTGCCTTTACTTCACAGCGGGGAATAGCACACAAAGTGCAAATTAACGGTTTTTTAATATAAACCGGAGCAACGAAAAGAAACAAACTATAGAAGCAAATAGAAGCAAATTATTTCAACACATTTGAAAATAATTTCCATTCCATTATCTATGACTGCCAAAATTTAAGTGAAAATAGTCGAACTTCAAAAAAGAGGACAAAAGAAAAAAATTAAATAAAATATCTAATTTCAAAAAATTTTTCCCCTATGAAAATGATCTTAAAGGCCAAAGCGGAATTTTTGGTTCCGAAATTTTAATTTACATGAAACAAAAATTTTGAGATATTCCAAAATATCGGGGAGCCCAAAACTGTTCGTCCTCAAAACAAAGCTGTTTTAAGGGCTTTTATTTGGGGGGGGGGAGGGGGAGAGGTCAAAACTAAAGTTTGGAAACTCTTTTATATATTTTGCTCAAGATACTAAAATTCCGCGTTAAGCCGCTGTCTATGAGTGTATCCATTATTTCTATCTATAGCAAAGTGTGCATGCCCGATAGAATAAAAGAATTTCTGAAATTGTAGTGTAGAATGTTAACAGTTAAGATAACGATGTCGGCATTAAAGTGGAAAGGACCAATTACAAAGTTGTTGAACGTTGTCTAATTAGTGGGAATCGGATTGGCGGAATAGGATTGGCTGCAATGAAACTGCTATTAAATACTTTTATTAAACACAATATAGCGATTGACGAATTGCAGTCATATTCACAAAGCTGAAATAAAACACTTACATCACAAGAATCTCATGTCAAACCTGTTCAAAATTCTCTTGGTCAGTAGCAATGCATATTTGAATTCGGGAAAGAATATCACTGCGTATTTTGATAAGCATTGCAGGTGTTACCGTGTAACAGGATAATACAACGTTTTGACAGATATTTATATACTTCTATATATATAGTTTATGAAGAACATAATCAACGCATAGTACCCCCTCCCCCACCTCCCCCCAATCGATTAATTGGAATTTATTTATTTATTTATTTATTTTTTTGCCCACATCAGATTTCCAGGGCTCCCACAAGTTTAGAAGGGAAAAATTAATTTATAAATAGATATAAACAACTGCGAAATACTAGCAAACTATTTAAATGTTTATCTTATACATCTTTCAAACTAAAATGAGAAACCTAAATATAGGAAATAAAAAAATAATTTATATTATTAAATTACATTTTTAGCAAGTTCAATGTCTAGCTCAATAGCACTCCTGAGCTGTCTCCAGAAAGTCTAAGCAGAGTTCCTCAAGGGTTATGCTGATAATGTAGTGTCGTTCATGCTAATTCTTTTTTAGCAGATTAGTAGTATTTTTAGTAAGAAAAATATATGACACCCAAGAATTTTGGATTTGTGCTCTTCCGAAATTAAAATCTTAAATGTTAAACAGTGTTCTCCAGATGTAAATTAAATCTATCCTCGTGTTTTACATATACTAATACTGAGCATGTCCAGTTGCCAAAAAATATATTAACACAAAATATAACAACCCTTACACATAAGAATAAAATTAATATTTAATTGTAAAAAAGGTCATTTGAACTTCGTAAGGCATATTAAAATATAATGATTGCACACAGTGGTAAAAAGATTGTTCCCCTGTATCAATACTTTTCAAAGTACATTCTTATTGGCCGCCCATTTGAAAGCACACACATTTCTGTGGGTCGGTTTTTAATCATCTTTTAAAACGGAAGACATCGGAATATAATCCGATTAAATAAAGATTAAAAAAATATTTTAAAAAATTGTTTTTAAATATTGTCTCCACCAAAACCACCGTGTTGAAGACCCAGACCGTCCGACTCGTCCAGAGGACTAAGAGCAGCTATTTGGACGGCCGGCAAAACCACCGTGTGTAATACATCGCCACAATGCCAATTTAAAGAATTGTGCCCACCAAAACTACCCGGTGTATTACACCGCCACACCCCTTTTTATGAGGGCTTGTCACATTCATCCGAAAATTTTAAAAAAGTAATTTTTTCAATGAAGGCATCTGAAAGTTACTTTAACAAGCTTGATCTCTTTTTTCTCAGCTTGACAAGCATATCCATATATTTTTCTTATTTTGACAAACTCCTCTTTTAGTTGTGGTCTTCCTTCGATATTTTATATCTTCCAAAAATTAGGCCTTCAAGCGGTTCTTGACAAGTCCGATTTGTTTTTCAGCTTGACAAGCATCTCCATACATTTTTTAAATTCTAACAATCTTCAATTTCGGTTTGACTTTCAATCCAATTGTTTCAATGCCAGTCATAACCAATCAGTTCTAAACAGTTCCAACTTTTAAGATATTGTACAGATTCTATAAAATTGTTGGCTTCTAAAACTGGATTGTTAAACTTTGCAAATAAGTACTCGAAAATATACATTATAACATTTGTGAAAAATTCTGATACAGAAGTGATCAGAATTTAGAAGCTCTCTGGCTCCTCAAGCAGCATATCAAGTGGGTTGAAACAGAACAACAGGTGAAATGTTCCAGGGAAATTTTAATTTGCTCTCTCTAAACCGTGAAAAAAATGTCAGCAACATTCATTCATCTCAATGACATTCTTTGATTTCAGACAGCAGGGGAGTGAAAAGTAAAACAAAATGCATGTAACAAAATGTAAACGCTAGGATGATATATAAAATTTACATAATATCATTATTTTTTCAAAATCCCCAGAGACAACAATTATTAGTACAAAGATTTTGTTAGATTACTTTTTTGAGGTACTATAGGTGTTTCGTTTTTTTTTCTAGTAAAATTAAATTTTAATATTACTCATAATGCATTAGTCTTTCCAATTTTTATTGTGTCAGGAAATAGTTTTAGATGTATTATTCTCGAAGATCTTGACATACCAACAAATTTCCACATAGATGTCACAAGAAACTCTGGCTGATACCGAAATATATTACTGAATAAAGGAGCACGGCCGTATTGGGTGATGCAAAGACTTTCTGCCAGGCTCATCATTTGCTTGCGAAACAGACTTTATTATCCAGAAAAAGGAGAACGAGGAGCAAGAGATGTAATGATATGAGGAGGTAGGTGGAACATTTTATAGATTTCACGTAATTGGTAGGCAAGGGATTCAGAAAGGTTTTCTAAAAACACCGGATCATTTCTCTCTTGTCGGATCAAAATTTTTAGTAATGTTAAGTAGAGATTTAGATCGTGTCAGCAAACAAAAACTCTTAAAACTTACAAAAGGCTAAAAATTTAAAAAATTTAAAAACGTGCCAAAAATGTAATTACGAAATCCTTCTTTGGGGGGGGGATTAATAAAGACTCTTGTATTAATACTTGAAAAAATACAAAATTTCAAGACAAGATTTCAAATTCAAAAGTCATAATTTAAAACTCGATTGTTGTACAGAACCTCCTTCCCCTGGTACAGAATTGCAAACTCTTCTTGTCAAAATGAACTCTGTAGTTTGTATTCTCCTCCCGCCAATGTCCGATTGATGTGCAACTTGACATACCCAGATTAGTACCCTGCGTGGTCGTTGACCTTCCGGTTTGAAATCCGCGTCCAATAGGGCAGATTTCAGTGAGTCCGTACAATTCGAACTAGGGTCGCTATCAGCTCCCCAACATCAGAATAAGCTGCAGGGATAATCTTAATTGTGTGCATATATACAGGGTGCCCCAAAAACATTGACCTCAGCTTTTATTCCTTAAATATTGATCTTAGACATATGTAATAAATTATAAAGTTGCTTAAAAAAGGTACAGAATTTTATGAAATCGATTAAAATTTTCAAGGGAATTAAATTTTAAGAAATATAAAATTTAAATTTTTATACGGGTTTAGCTATAAATGCGAAGCAATTATTTGAACGCAAAGTTAATGAAAAGACTGTTGATAAGCTTTTCTGGATAGGAATATCTAATACATTCATTTTGAAATTATAATATACTTTAATTTATTTTTTGGTTAGAACATAATCTAAGAAATCTTTAATTATTAACAATAATTCTAAAAATACAGCTAGAAAGATTAGATGAGAAGTACTGCATATTAGTGTTTTCAAATTTAAATTATTCAATTTCATCACATATATCACATCAAAATTTCTTATCATTGTCAAGTATTATTGTAAGATCTAAGAAGTTTACTTTACTGAGTGAAAATTTACCATTAGGTAATAGTTAAAGATAGGAAGGATAATGAGCGAGAACAATATTAGCATTAACGTTTTAAAAAAAGAATACTAAAATATCATTAATACATCAGTAAATTTAATAAAAATTAGAAAATTTCTCTAATAAGGCAAATACAGATTAGCTAAGTAGCATAATTAGCTAGTATACATATATATATATATATATATATATATATACATATATATGCCTTATATATATATATACACACATATATGGCCGTGAATTTGCTTCTGTGGTTATGTTAATATTACTTGAATTGTATTTTTTTTTTACATAATTCTTATTATTACATATTTCAAATATATACACACATATATATATATATATATATACATATATATATATATATACATATATATATATATATATATATATATATATATATATATATATACAGAGAGCCAGACACCATATCAAAAACGTTCGATTCGAATTCAGGTGCTTAAAATGCACAAATCTGACGAAACCTCGTATTCGAATTTTCGATTCAGTCATGATACTTTACCTATACATTATACTATATGTGTAGGAAAAGTATAAACACTGACGAAATATGTGATGCAAACGCTTTCTGCCATGACGTTCTGAGGTAAAGGAGTTTATTAGCCGGAAAAAATGAGAAACAAGGGATGTGATGACAATGGGGTAAAGAACGGATCAAATTTATAGCTTTACAGTAATTGGTATGTTAGGGTTTGAACAAGTTTTCTGAAAACACTTGGTTGTTTCTTTCCTATGGGGATTGAAGTATTTAGAAAAGTTAAGTAGGGATTTGGGACTTGTCAGTGAAAAGTGTAATGGAAGTAGCAAAAGTTTAAACGTTCTCGAAACGTGTCAGAAACGTTATTACTGATTCTTGTTTATGGAGGATGATACGCATATTTCGGTTGCCGGAAAAATGTATCTCGGATATGGGAAAGGGAAAGGGATTTTGTGATAGCAGATTTAAAGGATTCAAAATTGGGGTTTAGTCTATCAAAAGTTTTGATTGATTGATATAACTTTAATTGAAAACGGCTAGTAAATGTGAAATATAGCTTATTTTTTTTATTTTTAAGTCATATTTTAAAAGGATTATTCTAAAATTTGTGTAAAAATGTATATTTAAGATGATAATTATTATTTACGTTGCTTAAAAAGAACCGGTACTCTCTATTAGACCCAATGTTAAATGGGTCTTTTAGGTACATTTTAGGTACATTTAGGTACATCTCCTATTAATTAACAAAATCTTTATCGGTTGTTTATAGAAACTTGCATTCATTTTAACGAGAGCATTTATCAATAATTTAATTTTTCGCAATTTAAATCCAAGTTTAATTCCAAGTTTTAATTCCAAGTTATTAATGTACATATTACTCACTTTTTAAAATATTTTTTAAACTTAATATAATCAATAATTTAAAAAAAATAATAGTGCTACATTTTTTAATTTAATAATTTTTAAAAACTATATACTTTTAATCCGCTCTATATTTTTGCAAATACATCGTTTGTATATACTACCATTACCAAACAGTAGTGCGGAACCGACCTACCTCTCGGTTTACGGGATTAGTTCCTCGTTTGTATATGCTAGAAAATGTACCTGGCGTTTCCCGGATTTTAAAGCAGAGATTAATTGAATTTATTCATCCAATTTTTTAAAAGGCTTTGTCGCCCGCTATTCGAGCACACACATAACTGCGTACCCCTCCCTTTAAGCGGGAGTAACATACCCTAAATAAGCGCCTAGACACACTCCTTAACAAGCGGCGCGACCGTGTTATTCGCCTTGGGCCCCCGCTGGGCATATCGAACGCAACTTCCTAATACGACTGCCTACTATTTATGCCCTAAATAACATTTCGTCTTCTGTTCGAGCGTAATACGCTCCTAAATAAACGTTAAAGATACGCCCTAATCAAGCTTCGATCTTTAATACGCCCAAGTATGCTGTTCAACCTCTGTGCGTGCGTAACACGCCCTAACTAAACTTGATACGACCTAAGTAATTTGTTTGATACACCCTAATAAGATCTCTTATTTCTTCTTAAAAGCGTGTGAGGTGAAATATAATAAATTATACGTTTTCATTAATATATATATATGATTATAATTATAGTATTATATAAATAAATGCATCGTTTTAAAGATTTCAAACTTTCAGAAAGGCTTATGGAAACAAAACTTGATTTTTCGTCAGTTTCATAATACATATTCAACCTTTAAATTTTTCTTAGCCTTTGCACAGTGTTTTTCCTTTCAGTTACTGGAAATTTAATAATCTCCATATTAATACATACTAACATAAAAATGCGGAATCTCTTGAAAGATGGTAATATACATGACTCCTACTATTACTGAGTAATTCCCCAATCATATTAAATATTCTAACCCCAAAAATAACATTACCGAAACGCATTTAGAAAATTAAGAACATGGCAGTGTTTCGCCCCACAAAATCTTTATGTCCGAAACAGTAGCGTTCAAGTGTATATTATACGTGACTTGAGGAAACCCGATTTGTAGCTCAGATCCCAAGATAACTATAGATCACTTTTCTTCTGTAAAATGACCACAAAACTGACAAAAACAAAAGTAAAAATAAATAAAATGTGTACGGTAGCACTCGAGAAAAATAGTCATTTTGTGTATTTTTATGGGTGATATATAGATTTTTTTAAAGTTAAAGATACATTTGGTTTGAAATTAAAAATTGAAAATAATTGATATTTCAACCATTTTCTTCAGTGTTGATGGACCTGCAGTTCAAACAACTGAAGTGATTTTACCCAATGATGGCTCATTCTGCGTGTTCTGGTGGGCGGTACATTTTTTTAAACATGAAAATAAATTTGATTTATAGTTTCACAAATTTAAATAAACGTAACTAAATGGTACTCAGCGATAAAGAAAATTTGCAATCCCTGCTGCATCATTGTCGTATAATCATATTGATAAATATTTCTACATATAAAAACCTCACAAAAACACCACTTCATGGTAAAAAAAAAAAATCCCCACCTACTACAAAAAGCAGGAACCTCCTTCCAAAAATATTGTGAAATCTCAAAATAGTTTGCATCAAGTTTCCAAAGAACATAAACTGTTCTTTCAAGTCTAGAGTATCCTGCTGAAGAATCTTAATCCTACTTTAAATCACACGTAATCCTTTATAGCGTGGAGGGTTTTTAGACGCTTGGGGAGTGTTATAAAGTGGAGGGGTTTTAGACGCTTCAGCATGGTGCCGTAGACTTGAAAAGTACAGCTCTTGTTCTGCGAAAACTTGACTCACACCATTTTGCTAGCGGATGTAAATTTCAAATAGAAACATTTGTACACTTGGTTTCGTCACTGAATCTGGCGAGATTGCACCAGTTCATAGCAAGTTAGAAAATCTCTATCGTAATACTATATCATACCTTGTTTCATGATTACATCTTCATGACTTGATATGTTCTCTCCCAATGGATTACCAAATTATACGAGGTCCTATCTTCACGTCCTGATAGGTTACATGTAGTCACAGTACAGTCTGTTGATTGTGCTCTCTTCATTCATATGAATTTTCCTGGCATGCCGAAGGAGTGTTTTATTAGAGCAGTGACATTTCCCAATTCATAAATCAGGGCCATTGAGTATACACCTACAGAAACCCAATTACAATTAACCACGAATCAGAAGCCGACCTGTTATGGTTTCAACGATCTATTGCTGGTTGTACAAGAAACTGACGGCAAACTATACATACACAAAAATCACATTCATTATATCATACATATAAAGTCATTTTTTACAGCGCATGATCTTCACAATTACTTCAAATACATAATATTCATAATACATGCTATTTATAATTGCTTTAACAAAACATATTTTGTTTAGATACATAGATACATTACTACATTACTGACCACAATATGATATCAAAAGAGATTTAATGTGTTATCACATAGCAAAACACTTATATGTAATCCAAGATGACTAAAATAATATTATTATATGCTAGTTGTCAACATATATTTTACATAGGTTTAATTTCCTTTGGTTTATAGTTTTACATATACATATTTACTATTACTTATATACAGTTAGTGAAATCAGTAAGATAGAGCTCAAAAGAGTTATTGATCCAACTGTGTGCGGTAGCTAACTTAACTATTTCATCATTAATGAAACTTGCGTATACCAGTATTGAATAATCTTAAGTATCCCTAGCTTAAGCTCCAATAATTCTAAATGCATCTTTTAATTTCCATTCACTAAACTTATTTATCAGAATAACAATTGATGACCATGATAAACTATTAAAAGAACGACAATCTTACTTTTAAATTTTATTTGGATATTTTGCAATTTAATTTGAAGTAAAAAAAATGTTATTTTAATTTTACTTAGATTTGTTTATTTTATTTAATCCCAAAGTAAAAGTTATTTTTACGCAATAATTTATCATTTTCACGACCCAACATAAATTTTGTCGTCAGGACTATTGAATGTTACTAGCGATGGCCATAAATTTTAGATTACGGAAATTATTAACCATTTTCGTTTTATAGCAGTCATATGAATTTTATTTAACTAAAGTTTTTTGACGCTGCCGTACATGTAAAAAGAAGTACCTTTACCTTATTGCTTATATAGGGGAGAACAGGGCAAAATGAACCTAAAGCCACAGTGCACCACCGCCTTTTAACGTTTGTTACATTTTTTCGCAATGCTTCATATTTTGACACATACACTACCCGACACAGAAAATGCAACACCATGAAAGAGGGAATAGAGTGTGATGATAAAGGACACACATACAGAGATGCATATATAAATAAGTGATGTTAATTCCAGAAGGATAATGCAATACAGTAATTGAAAATAGACACGGTGATCAGTAAGGAGTAGAACCACCTCTTGCGACGATACTAGCAACATCCCTTCGAGGAACAGATGCAATGAGCATGCGGATAGTTTCCTGAGGGATGGACGACCATATGCCTTCAACCACCCCCCACTAAGTCGTTCTGTGTTTGAGTCGAGGGAAGGGCAGTCAAACGCCACCCAATCACGTCCCATACGTGCTCGATGGGTGAGAGATCTAGAGACAGTGGAAGTCAAGGAAGCACCTGGATATCTTGCAAGGCAGGTCTGCTGATGGTCAACAGTCGCCACAAGATTGGATCTCTTTCCACGTCGGCTCCAGACCTTTTCACGACTACTGTCACTCAACAAACAGAACCGAGACTCGTCGTTGAACACTACCCTGTCTTATTCAGTCGTCCAAGAGGCGGCTCAGGCCCGACACCAATACAATCTCTCATGTCGGCGTCTTGTCTTCAAAGTCAATCTTCGTAAAGGACGGTTTGAGTACAAACCGCTTTCGGCCAGTCGCCGAGAAACTGTTCTCGCTGATATTGGAACAGCCAAAATACCCTGCAAATTCTGCAGAATGTTGACAGTCGTCGGTTGTGGGGCTGCCACCGCAAACCATCGAATGCGTCGATCAACGCTTACTGACGTAGATTTGGATGGTCCTGTACCACTGCGATGGTTCACATGCCCCTTTTCAATCTATCTTCTCCAAATCCTTTGCACATTGGACGCATCTACGTGTATTTCAGCGACGATACGCCGGTACGACCACCGAATCATACGTAGGCCTAAAATGAATCCTCTCGCACGATCGTCCTAATGCTAAAACGGACTTCGGCTTTAGAGGCCAGGCATCTTTTCAATACGTATCTTCTGAAACGAAATACAGCTCGGAAAACTGGTTTCCGTAGGCGACAGACAACAGCAACTGTTAGTTCATCTGCCGTTTCCATCCCTTTTATTCTCCGTTCCAATCACGTAACCTAGTTGTATTTCAGATCATTTGCATACATCGGCCAGCTGCTTTTGTCTCGATAATTTGCATAATTATACAATCCAAAGCTTCATGGTTTTGCATTTTCTATGTCAAGTATTGTATTTGGCATCACAGTCTTGATGTACTATGTCCAAAAGCCATGTTCCCAACTCATTATTAAGCCATTTTACAATTGTAGGTGTTTCATAGATGGTGAAAGTAAAATTTTTCAGATGTACAGACTTCCTTTCCTTCATTTAATTGTAACTTGGAAGAAGTGTCTCCGTACAATATAAATGTAAGGATTTTTTCTTTTTATATCACATCTGGCTACATTTAATAAATTCAAAATGTGTTTATTTTATTTGTATTTATTGTTGAACTTTCATATGGGCAACAATGGACCGCAATACCTGGAGTACAATGGACCATGCTCCACTGCACCCCATATTTTTCTATAAGTTGGACAGTCCTTTTTAATAAATACTGATGAGTTATGTGGTCCTAATGAAATAATTTATGCATGATTAATATTATAGTTTACACACTTAAAGTGATATAACTCGAAATTTCAAATATTGCAAACGAAAACGGAAATAATGAGCTAATTAAATATAAGAAAATAAATGTTACAGATCTGATAACATGATGCCTTACAAATGATATTTTAAATATTGCATTAATCAAGCAAAATCTTAAAAAAAAAAGAATATGTTAAGCTAAATAATATATTTCTATTTCTATATCTTGGTATATTGATTGGAATTAATATAGAGTGAGTAAAATCAACCATCTTACACAATAATAATTGAAGTGTTTTTAAATCTTGGTGCTAAGGCCATATCCTGGAAAATGTATAGAAAGGTGTAAGCATAATATATACTTGTATTTAAATATGCTAATCTGTATCTATAAATATGGCAGTACTATCACGATTAAGCCATTGTTCGGTGTGAAGAGGCAATATTTAGATAGAAAACGAAAAAGAATTGATCAATTATCAGTAAAATAATTTCAAAAATTCAATTCAATATAATTATTTTATTATAAATATAAGTTTATTTTTAAAATATCTTAATTTTTTTTTGTTTTTTTTTTTAGGAATGCTGCACGACAAACCATAGAAAACTGGTAAATGGACTGTGCCAAATGAACTAACTCATGAAGCAGGCTGAAAAAGTGTTATGGATGATATGGATGTGAAGATCGACCCATTTGCTTAATCTGCAAGTCCTCAAAAATAGCATCTAAGTGAAAAGTGAAACACATCATTCATTAGGTTTGTGTCTAACTATGCACACGCCACACAGGCAGGTATTCTCAAAGGAAGAAGAATAAATTTTGGAAAATAACATTGTAGATGATATTAGTATTTAATACATCATGGAGTTATATTTAAAATGACAAGAAAATTCGCTTATGAATTGGCAAGGATTAATCAAAAAAATATGCTAAAGTTCTGAGAAAAAATTTAACAGCAAAAAAATTGGCTGTACACTTTCAGAATTTGGAATCTTAAAATTTCGCTTAGACAGCCAGAATAAACAACTTTCAATCTTCATAAGCCATCAATAAGAAATTTCAACACAATTATCGCACGAAAATCATCTGACAAAATTTTGATCATCTGAAGAAATTCTGTCCTTACTAAACGCTTTTCCATTTTAGTCAATAAGTTTAAGATGAAAAGAGTCATCAAAAATATCAACCGATGCACCAGTTTAAAACATCCTAGAAGAAGGCATGCAGAAAGTAGAAAAAAATTAAAACATAAAAGAGCGGATTCCAGAAAGAATATTCAAAAGTTAATTACTGTTTCAAAGGAAGACAAACGCAAAACTGAAGCTACACAATCTGGTGCAAATAAAAGAAAGAAAAATATCTGATTCTGGCAGCAATATGTTTATTTACAGTGAAACAGAATACACTGAAACTGAAAATATTTTTCAGTATGAATCTATTTTTTAAACACAGAAGTAAAAGTTATAGCGTTTATATTTTTGTAAAATTTCTTATAAAAAATATTACATTAGTTTAGTCATTGAAAGAATTGATATAAATCATCACCTTTTGCGATTAATGAGACAAAAGACTAATTAAGATGTTTTTGTTTTTTTCTGAAAAATTTGATGCATCTCTCATAAACATTCAAGATATTGTAATATGCCTTCCAGAACCTAGTATAATATAAAATATTGTAGACTCTGAGTTGCACAAAAGTATTTTAGTATATTATTTGCAAATTCTAATCTTCGTTAATTGTTTTATGAATTGAATACATTTCATTCACCCCCCCCCCCTTATTTTGCATACTATTTTCTTTTAATATTTATTGAATAAAAAACTGAGTAACAATTGCAATCGTGAAATTTTAATTGAATAAGACCATTGAAAATTGAAATGCAATAACTTACTGAAATCTATTTACTGTGTATGCATATTAAATAAATCGTTTTTTAATGTACAGATGAATTATTTTCATATTTCTCAAAAAATTTAGCCATGGACCATAGTGCTCCATGGCGTGGATCATTGTACCCCAACCCCGGGGTACAATGATCCACTTTGTCACTTGTCATTTAAAAAATTCAGCAGCAAAGCGTAATCGTAATTATTGTTTTTAAATATGTATATGATAAACCGAAATATATAGACAAGATGTACATTCATTTAAAGTGATAATTTTGCTCATCATTTAAAGGAAAAACTCCAAAATGTATCAAAGTGGTCCATTGTACTTCAGCCTCCCTTAGAGTCCCGAAGAAAGTCCTTAAGAACCCCTAATGTAAATTACGGACAATAATTAAAAAAGCGGTCATGCCCTATAACGAACCCAACAACAGTTTGGCAATCGAACTCTGGTCATCCGAGTACAGTCCCCGCGCGCTAACCACTGTCCCACCCCCGCTTCCCCATTACTAAGGGAAACATTTTCAAGAGCTAATCAACCAACTGAGGCCACTCCCAAGCATGGAGGGAGATTTTCTAGCTACAGAAGCCACTCCCACGTGTCAGTTGTTATCTCAATACGGAGCACAGGGGTTTTCAGTAGGCAGAGAAATATGTATATAGCCATTTTCAAATTGCGCTATACAATTTGCTTGCTTGCGAATAAAAAAAATGTTGCACGCGAGCGATTTTTACTCAGAACAGGCATTTCGGAAGTTGAATTGTGCTATTTCCATTCTCATTTGTATTATATGCATAGCGAGCGTATACTTAGGACCCGGGCAACGCGAGTAATTTGTTCTCGTCTATAATATTGAAGGAATATGCCTGTTTGTTTGTCCGTCTGTATCGTCTGTAGAGGAAAAGCTAAGCGTCATATGACTAAGAAGTGTGACAAACTGCTACAGGACCCGAGAAGATAGCACCTCGGCGTTACTTTTTTTTAAAATCCGAATTAATTCTTTAATTATTTTACGTTTTTACACAAATTCGTTCCTTAGTGAATAAAAAATATTATCCCAGAGCTTCAATCTTGACACGATCGGAAAGACTGAATATTTTTTCAAACAAATCTTAAACAAAATCCATGCGATTGATTGTAGAATTTTCGTGAGTTTTAAAATTATATATACTTTCCGTATCCAAAAAACCTTTTAGCAATACGCTCGCTTATAACAAAATAAAAATAAAAGCACTGATATGTGAGTGCACACACGGCTACGCAACGATTGCTCATCCTAAATTCTGACCAACGCCGGGTATATTTCCTAGTTCTAAATAATACTTGTCGAGAGTTTCTCCTTAGAGGTTAAAGTCAACTGAAAACATTAAGCAATAACTAAAGTTAACTGAATAACTAAAGCTAACTGAAAACATTAAGGAATATCACTGACACTTACCGATTGATAGCTGTTTTGTTTCAAGAAATCATCTAACACTAGAACTCATGGTAAAACTTGGAAATATGTCAAATTTATGTTCTGCTGATCCACATTGCTAAATAATAAATATTTCGCTATTTCATGCTTCAGTAAACCCAATCCTATACATTATCCTTAAGCAAATTCAGTTGGTCAATTACGAAAGTGATTTAGTTGATGGAAAAGCATTTCCACGGAAGGTACTTTGGCGATTTTTAGCACAAATATTTATATGAAAATTTCACACATTTTCTCGTTAAGAATATTGTGTAGAGATATGACCCTGAAGGAAATAAAACTCTTGTAAAATGTGTGATTTCGAAGTATGTATTTTCAGAGTAAACAAGAAGTTCATGGAGTAGCTTTTATGCGGTGGCAAATGGTCTGTATACATTTCATTTTTGAAGAAAATATGAAGCAATTTTATTCTCCTTTGCATATTTATTTCGTATATATAAATTTTCAGAAGAACCAAATGTGATTTTAATGTATTGAATTTTAATGCATTTTTGTAGTATATCGAATTTTAATGCATTTTTGTAGTATATCGAATTTTCATCTATTTTAATATATCGAATTTCACTGTATTTTAATTTATTGAGTTCTAACGTTTTTTCTAGTATCGAATTTTATATATTTTAATGTATCGAATTTTATATATTTTAATGTATCGAATTTTAATATATTTTAGTATATCGAATTTTAATGCATTTTAATATATCAGCTTTTAATATATTTTAATGTATCGAATTTTATTACATTTTAATGTATCGAATTTTAATGTATTTTAATGTAAGAAATCTTAACATAGTTCCACGTTTTGGATATCCATGAACAAAAATTAAGGGAACAATTTACTTTTAAAATCACAACTGCTACTTTTAATAAATTATCTTTTAAAATCATAATGTATATAGTTTTTTTTAATAAAGTGTCTTACTATTTCTAAACATTTTGTTTTAAATATTACTTATGTACGTTAATTATTTCCTGAGATATTAAAAATGCAGTACATCAACCTGTATATTAGTATCGCCAGCTTATACTTTGGATGCGTAGATATTTCAAGAAACGAATTATTTGTTCTTATGAAATGTTGTTCGCTTTATAATAACACTATTAAAAAGTGAAACTAAAATTAAAGCTGTAATTCATAAAGTAAATAAATTAAAATTAAATCTGTAATTTATAAAATAAGTAATTTTATCTGCAAAACAGTTGTTAAAATTTCAGAAAAAATTAAATAAAAAATAGTAATTCGTAGATTTAAAACTAAAATAATCAAATAATCTTATTTCACAAGTGTAATTTGAAGGTCGTCTTTAATATGACCCAGAAGTCTTAATATGACCTAAACCTTTTAAGATTTTAACGGCTGAAATTCATAAGTAACATTTTATGTATTATATCTCCATTTTCTATTTGTACTTTATAATATAGTCTAATGTTTGTTTGTCCAAAAATTTTGATGTTTATACTTCAAAATATTTTATTTAAAAATATTAAACTTGTGTTGTTTTTTCCAATCTTTGCACATTTTGAACGTAGAATGTCCTGTTAAGAAATTTTGAACGCTAGTTGTGTATATATGTCACGATAATTATCAAAATACAAATTGCAAGGAAAAGGACTCCTCTTGAACTATAGAATAAACTACTATCGTCCCAGTAGTTCAATGGATAGATTTGCTCGAGTACTCTACATGATATCTTAACCAATTTATAAAAAAAATACTAGTAATTTAGCTTGTCAAGGATAGAGAAAATAACACGTATTTAAAAATTAAGATCCTACATTTTGCATTGCATTTTGTTTCGTGTAACAATCTATGGCACTTAGAGTATAAAACAGTCATCTTTATCAAAAATAGCTTCAGTTAGGTTCTATTCAAAGGTCGATACAATAAGCGTGCAAAATTTCAGTCTTCTAGGTCACCAGTGGACTGTCTGGAAAGTCGTTTCAACACCATTCCTCAGTATGTCCTCCTCCAGGGTCCTCCTTCAGGGGAGAAATCGAAAATATGCTTCGCGGTAAAATTCCAAAATCCGGTGTCATTAGGTTCTGTTCCAGATCCATACTATAAATGTTGTTGATGTTGAGACCCAGACCGTCCGACCTACCAGAAAGGTATAAGGTAACTGTTTGGACGGCCGGGAAGTGCCACCCAATTTGGACCGGAACCCAGTGGGGGAGGCATCCACAGGGACCGTACCCTCCTTCCCCTACCACCAACCTCTCGGAAGGACTTACGGACCCACATGTTTAACGTGATCGTACTCCGCGTGAACACGGCGGCAGTTTTGGCAGTGGCTGGAATCGAACCCGGGCCTACCGAGTGCAAATCCAGCGCGCTAACCAATGGGCTACCGCGCCCCCATACTATAAATGTGCAAAATTTCAGATTTCCTGATCACCAGAGGTTGCTGCTGGAAGGTCTGATAAGACTGTTTAAAAAACCCATTTTCTCCTCACCTCGGGATGAATAAAAAATCCGTCTGTGTTAGGTTCTGTTCCGTTAGTCGATACGATAAGTGTTGTTGTTGAGACCCAGACCGTCCGACCTACCAGAAAGGTGTAAGGTAACTGTATGGACGGCCGGGAAGTGCCACCCAATTTAGACCGGAACCCAGTGGGGGAGGCATCCACAGGGACCGTACCCTCCTTCCCCTACCACCAACCTCTCGGAAGGACTTACGGACCCACATGTTTAACGTGATCGTACTCCGCATGAACACGGCGGCATTTGTGGTAGCGTGCAAATCTAGCGCGCAAACAACGGGGATAACGCACCCGAGATGGCCAACAGCACGCGGTGTTCCGAGGTGGTCACCCACCAAGTACTAACCGCGCCCGATGCTGCTTGACTTCGGTGATCTAACGAGAACCGGTGTTTTCAGCACGGTACGGCCGTTGACCCGATACGATAAGTGTGTAAATATTTAGACTTATAGGTCACCGCAGGGGTCTTTAGTGGGTCTGACTCTGGAAAGACAAAACCCGTTGACAATTATTAAGCAGGGTAAAGAAAAATTAACAGCGTATCGCAGTTTCAGTAAAATGATATATAAATAGGAAAATGGGCATACGTAGTCGATTGAACGTGTTGTTGGTAATGCTTTCAGTGGCTAAATACGGAACTTGAGAAGACGAACTCAGAACTCAACAGAGGCAGATAATGAATGAAAATGTACAAAATAGAAAAGCGATATTTAATTAGTTAAACGATACTTTGTTCAACAAAAACACTTTAAGAATAAACAGACATGTGAAAGTGGCAAGCATTTGTAACAACAAAGACGTACCGCAGAAAAGCACCATCAACGACGATGCCTATTTGGGACAGAACCGCATCTCAAACAGCATCGCAGGAGTTACAGAATTACAGTCCCTAACAATGTGTTGCTTTACTAAGCTTGCTTGAGCAAAGCATCGTTTTATACTACTTAATCACCGCCTTAACTTTATGCCTATCTTTGTTGGTTTTGGGGTTAGTTTTCTTCAAGTCCCGTACTTGGCCACTAGGAGGCGCTACAATCACGCTCATTCATTGTACACGGTCATTTTTCTATAGGTACACGTTACTTCCATAGCGCTACGACACAGGGTTTAAAAATTAAAGAGAATATATGTGCTTTCCTACTATTGTCTACTAATCTGTATAGTTGATTAGACAAATATTATATAGTTGATAGTGCAGGAGCTATCAAATGAAAAAAATGTTTTACACATTTATTTCTTAGAACTACAAAGGTTAAACAAAATAATAGTCTACATTATTTTTTTACTATTTCTTAACCACCCCTTAATTTTCAGCTCAATTTCATGGCAAAGCTCCAAAAGTCGATGATAGATTTTAAAATTCGGGTGGATCTTTCAGTACTATAAGTATCTCTCTGTGCTCTTCTTTTTTTCATCAGATATATTTCTTTCTGTGAAGTTATACATTTCAAAAGCCGGAAGTCACCGCAGTAGAAGAGTCCTTCCGGTTTCTATTTATCACTTCTGCCATATGGAACAATTGGACAAAAGTTTAAAAGTTTCCCAAATTTTTTAGGATGCAATAGAACAGACATTTTAGATCAACGATCTTTCACATTTATATTATGCAGTGTTCTTTATAGGAATCTCAACACACACATAGTTATGAAACACTTCAAAAACTCAAATGATAAGTCAATATAAGGAAATAGTTTTAGCATTTTAATGTTTACATTCTGTTGTATATTATTATTTCCTTGTAAGTTGTCAAATTTTATATTTGTTGAAAAACGTGTATTAAGACCTCCAGAATATGTTGCTTTTTTCTTAGAAATATTTGCATATGTACGAGTATTAAGATTTCCGTTAAAACGTCGGGTAGTAATTGTAATAATAAAGTCAATACCATTGCAGATATCAGTATCTATGGACTGGTTTCGCGCTTATTATGCGCTCACCAGCATGGAATAACCGTTAACTACAATGGCAGCAAGAAAACTTGCTAGTTATCTGCCTCAATTTTCCCAGCTTCTGTGGGAACTAAAAATTTCAGTCCTCCCAAGCAGCTGGCATAAAATTCGTATAGAAACGATTCGAATATTTTAACACAACTGCTTGTTCATCTTGAACCTTCAACATTTCCACCTTTCATCTCGAGATTTTTTACCAGTCTGCTAGTCCTGTGTTTTAAGTTAGGTAATTTTTAACATGGATTCGGGGAAACATGGTCTCCTTCTTGACCTCTATTCCTTTATTAAACGTTGCTTTGCCCCTCGTCAGTAAATGCAAGTTTAGGGGCCAGTCTTGATTGGTTGTTGATTCGCCTCCTCCTTATTGACGTCGATTCTTTTAGTTGAGCCCGCAATGTGAGGTCAGCCCATTCAAACTTTGTATTTTTGTTGCTTACTGGTATCAATCTTATTGGTTATAAACAACTATCCGATTTACTGCCAATGTAGAAGCCGTTACGTTTGACCTCTTCTTTAGCTTCTCTCACCATTCATTCTCTGCTGTAGTTTTAATGTTCTAATTTATGGTCTAACACCTGGGAAAGTCTTTAAGCACCAACAAGAACTTTGTAAAGAAAGATTCGTGAATGTACACGTTAGTTACATCAGGAGTAGAACTACTATGCCCGATCGCAGCGTGAAGAATTAATAAAAATAGGACTACAAACTCGGCAACAAAAGAAAATAGACAAAAAAGTCAATTACGAATAAGTAAAGCTTTCTCTATTTAGTTAGAATCGACAATAAAATTGTTACAATTAGTTATTTGCAACACAATATGGTTATTTGCAAATTGCTATCATATTCAGGAATGCTAAAATAAACAACACATAAAAACACTGTTTAAATTGTCCTTTGTCAGCAACAATGAACATTTGATTTCTAGAAAAATATTACACGTACATTGAGTAAGAGCCAACGGCCCTACCGTGTGCTGAAAACACCGGTTCTCGTTAGATCACCGAAGTCAAGCAGCATCGGGCGCGGTTAGTAGTTGGGTGGGTTACCACCTCGGAACACCGCGTGCTGTTGGCACATTTCGGGCTCGGTAGCCCGATGGTTTGCGCGCTGGATTTGCACGCTGCCACAACTGCCTCCGTGTTCATGCGGAGTACGATCACGTTAAACATGTGGGTCCGTAAGTCCTTCCGAGAGGTTGGTGGTAGGGGAAGGAGGGTACGGTCCCTGTGGATGCCTACCCCACTGGGTTCCGGTCTAAATTGGGTGGCACTTCCCGTCCGTCCAAACAGTTACCTTACACCTTTCTGGTAGGTCGGACGGTCTGGGTCTCAACAACAACAACAACGTACATTGAGTAAGGGCGCGGTAGCCCAGTGGTTAGCGCGCGGGAATTGCGCTCGGTAGTCGCGGGTTCGATTCCCTCCGCTGCCAAAACTGCAGCCGTGTTCACGCGGAGTACGATCTCGTTAAACATGTGGATCCGTAAGTCCTCCTGAGAGGTTGGTGGTAGGGGAAGGATGATACGGTCCCTGTGAATGCCTCCCACACTGGGTTCCGGTCTAAATTGGGTGGCTCTTCCCTCCAGTTCAAACAGTTACCTTACACCTTTCTGGTAGGTCAGACGGCCTGGGTCTCAACAACAACAACGTACATTGAGTAGCATTGCAGATTTCACCGTGCTACAGGCCGTGACGGTACAGATATTTACTGCCTTCCATATACATTTTTCTTTTGTTCTTTGTATTGATTCCTACTAATTAAAGAATTCCAACTTTGTAACTGGTTTTATCATCTATCTCTCTTTGTTGCCGAGATTATTATCCTAACTTTTACATTATATTCTAAGATCGCTGCAATCCCTTTTAACCGATTGAGCAAGGTCACTTTGCTCCAGATAAACCTAACGTGCACACTCATGGACAGTTCCTTACAAAGTCATTGGCATGCTTGTGTACTTTCCTAGAATCCCTATAAAATTAAATTCTACCGTCGTTTTCACCCACAAGGCTGAATATAAACGTAATCTTAACAAATTTATATTTAAAATATTTATTAGAAACTCTGGGGCGTATGAATAATATTACTGTTTCTGGTTAATGCTGTTCTTTGTATAAAGCTTTACCCTGGAAAGTTATTATGCTCATATTTCATCGAACATTAAAATATGTGCTATCATAATACATTTCTGCAAGCCTTTCATTTTACTTTACAGTGATCCCCACTACAAAAAAAGCATTCTTTAAACATAATTTTTTTGTCTGAAATTGCTTTCAAGAAAAAAAATCAGATTAATATATTGCTCTATATTTCAACATGAATACAAGTTATTTAAACATTACCACACTTTCTAGGAATCTGGGACCTGAAGAGCAAATAAAACAGCCTATCTACGGCTGGCCAGGTAATATCTATATAACTAAATTTGAAAATATGTCTGTATATATGTACGTATGTGTGTTTCTTTCATCATCACAGGAAAACGGCTGCACCGAATTTCATGAAATTTTGTGAGTAGCCTTAGAATGTCCCAACTTAAAATTTAGTCTATATTTTCAGTTTTCATGGCCAGGGGTTATTGCGATATTAGTAATAAACCTGCAATTAAACCTTCCATAAAAATAGCATTTTGTAGACTATATTTTTTCTGTAAATTTATTTGAAGAACATTATATCATGTTGCATATTGACATTATATCATGTTGTACATGAACATTATATCGTGCCAACGCAATCAAATCAAATATGTTTATACGGCAGATGATGCTTATTAATTTCTTTTCGATTTAAACAATAAAAAATGGATGTAAATATAAATTTTATAAATGAACGATGTTGCACCTTTGACTGGATTATAATATCAATTACGGCCTCTGGGTTTAAAATTTCTTATACTTCATTTTTGGAGGATTAAATTAAATATTTAATATAATGTATAGGGTAACAATGTCACTTAGAATACTATAGAAATTTGCACATAAATGTGAATTTTAAGTTTCTTTATATTATATATTCTGTAAGAAGAGCTGATATACTGTTAGTTTGTAATATTTGTAACTGTAATATTTTAATTTCATATTACTACAACTTTTTTCGATTTTTGAATAAACATATTAAAAAAACGGAAGCCTTTGTCTTGCCAGTTTGCTGGAAAAATCAACAAACCTCTGACGTTCGTCTGTTGCAATAATCGTATGGATTTCCATTCGATTGGACAAATTTCTTTTAAAAAAATAACAGTTCCTCCGGATAAATAAAACTTCCGATATCATAGGAGCAACGAGTGATCCTCAAAAACTCTTAAACAGTTGCGTCCTTGAATTTCAGGTCGTTTTTGTCGCCCTTAAAATGGTCTTTAATTATAAAACGTGACTTTGCGCACAATCAATCACAACGTAAAATGTAACATTCGTAACAGTTTAGTACGTTTCAGATATCCTTTATTTTCCTTCTTTATTGCAAACAAGCTGGGATCTAAACGCCCAAAGTAGTGCTAGACTATGTGGGTCAAACAGCAAGTGGCTAGACGACAGAACTCAATATAGTATAGCCACCCAGTGCAGTCACCTATCGCCTCGCCTTTGTGATGAAAAGGAAGCAAGACGAGAAAAAAATAGAAGAAAATGAAGCAAATTAAACGTCAAAAACAATAAATAAAAATTAAATAGCATGCTGAGTATATGAACTCAGTCTTCGGAGCAGTAAAAGAGAAAAATTAAACAAGGTGATGCCATATCTCGAAGAAATAGGATATCATAATCACATTTATGGAAATTTTGATGATGTGAAACGCTTCAAAGAAATCGAAATCGGGAGAACACGTTCAAACAATAGAGGAAGGAGAAAATTCAAACCGACGTATTGTAATACAGCAGTGATCAGCGATTGATGATTTATTAAGTTCTTCGTTTTTAACACAACTTTGATGTTCTACCATGTGGTATTTTAAGACACGATAAATTCGTCCAATACACAATAGTCCGCATTGACAACGAATTTGATAAATGCCATAATTATTGAACTTTTCAATATTACCCTTAAGGGAAGAGAAATGTATTTATTGATAGGGGAGAATATCACTTTGAATTACGATGATAGAGATTTAGTCAAATATTAGTTAACGAATATGGGTATAGTAGTTGCTAGAAAGAATGGCGAAAAATGGAATATTAATATTGTAATAATTAAATGAAATTATTATATGAATATCATTAAAGTGTTACAATTGTGTGGTTATTGAACTACACGTAATTATTTACTTTTTTGCCCCGTCAGGCGGTATCGCATTGCAAAGGAATTGGAGGGTATGCGGTCTATTTAATATTAAGGTATTGAATTTGAAATAAGTTTTGAATAATATATTTTGCTGTCGTGAGCAGGATTCCAGAATTTTTATAGGAGGAAGTGAGAATGTGATGAATAATTTGAAAATACGATGAAATATGCAGAATGTGCTACAATGTGGTATATACAATGAAAGAGACTTGTAAAGTCGATGAAATAAACAATTAATATTGTAATAATTAAATGAAATTATTATATGAATATCATTAAAGTGTTACAATTGTGTGGTTATTGAACTACACGTAATTATTTACTTTTTTGCCCCGTCAGGCGGTATCGCATTGCAAAGGAATTGGAGGGTATGCGGTCTATTTAATATTAAGGTATTGAATTTGAAATAAGTTTTGAATAATATATTTTGCTGTCGTGAGCAGGATTCCAGAATTTTTATAGGAGGAAGTGAGAATGTGATGAATAATTTGAAAATACGATGAAATATGCAGAATGTGCTACAATGTGGTATATACAATGAAAGAGACTTGTAAAGTCGATGAAATAAACAATGCAATAGCCAGGCTGGCCTCAAAATCGATAATTTCATGTGAACGATTTACGATGGAACATGTATGTTCCCAGAACTGTTACATTCCTGATATTATGTTAACAAGAAGTAAAGCAAAAGCAATAGAAAATATTGCATGTGACCACATAAGTAAGTTAACGAGTTAGCCAAGAGGCAACCAGCAATGGATGTTTTTCTTACCCGCAACAAAAATGGGAGGAGCCAAATGACCATCATAAAAATAGTATTAATGCGCAATGTATATAAATATTGCTATTTATTATTAGTCATTGAAGTTAAATAATTTCTTTATAGTACATGTATGAATAAGAAAACAATTTACTCGTTTAATAATTAATAAACTATATATTTCAATTCAGCTTACAAAAGTAATTCTCTGAAAAATATTCCTTGTAAAACTTTTCAGAAATTTTAATGAACTTGCATTATTACCCAAACTAAGTGGTTTCCAATTCGTTTACATATAACGCTTTTACTAGTAATAACTGTTGCAAAATATAACATTTTTCGTACCCCATTTTCAGAGCTAAATAATGTGAAATCACACAGGGCCAGCATAGTTGAGCTCGCTTTTCGAGTTAGTTTTTGCAATTGGTTTTTGACACATACTTCCAATTTGAAAGTTTGTTAACATTAAATGCTGAATTATTTCATATAATTTCCATATGCAGTGGGAAGGCGGGAGGGGGGGGGTATTTTTAGGACATTGTGAGTCAACATTTTTATATGGGCCCTTGATCAAAGACAATTCAATTAAAATCTTTGCGCTACAGAGTAACTAAGTAACTAGTCTAAAGAAAACAACCCAGTGCAATTTATCTGCAATATTCAATGAATTATTGCTTATTAAAATATCGGCAATTTTTCGCCATGCATATGCATGTCAACCAGAAATAGCATTACGCATATACGTTTTATACGAACACTGGTTTCGATTTGAAGTCCGCCCTTGTAGAATGAGACAGCAATCACGGGAAAATCCGATTCCAATGTTCCCTTTTTTGGTAGTTTTTTACGTTACTTTGTAAATATCTTGAAGAATTTTGCAGATAATTGCATCGTTTTCTTTCTTTAGATGAGTTTCTGTATAGCGTAAATTTGTCTAATTTAACTTTTATCTTAGGGGACCGAATAAAAATTTAGACCCCCCCCCCTACTATTTTTTTAGATAATACCACTCACTGGAAAAATAATTACATGTAAGAATTTAAACGGTCTTTCAAATTGGAAATCTGTCTAAAACTATTTGTCGAAGCACGAAAACCGAGGTCAAGCATATATCAGAATCTTGTATATCTTTGCAGATTATTTATGAAAATGTGTGCAGCATAATTTAATTAAAAATACTATAATTTATATCTATTTCTTTTACTGGTGTTTTTATCTGGCCGAGTTGTCTGAACGCAAGTGTTGTTCATCAAATATTTATATCTGAAATATTTATTAAAGGCTTTAGAGTATCTGATTAATATAAAAGGCCTCACTGTTTGATTATCACATTTATACACTTGCATATAAGAAAGTTATACTCATATTTTATCCCCCCTTATGCTCATTTAACTTTAAGATATTTGCCATCAAAAACATTTGCTAACATGATATTTACTATCAAAAATATTTGCAATATTTTCTATCGTGGCATGTTTTATTTATCCAGCCTTTCCTTTTGCTTTAGAGAAATCCTCAGTATAAAATAAGTATTCATTAGACATATATTGCGTGCTTGAAAACGCAAGTTAAGAAAAAAAATATTAATAAATTGATTTTATATTTCACAATAAAGGCAATTTATTTAGGCATAGGTAGTATGTTAATATATCTTTAAAGCTTATATCTTTAAGCTTATTGCTGTAACACCTATATAGTTTTAGTATCAAAAGAGATTTTTGTCGTTATTTGATTCCAGAAAAATAATGAAATTCTGGTCATGTTGATATTGTTTCAATTTTTATACAGAACTCCTATGAAAATCCTTAAGCACTCCAAACACTTTGTAAGGAAAGGTCCACGAGTATACACGTTTGGTATATCTATAGTAAATTTGTGATGACAGAGTTAGATTTTAACAGATTTACACGATTGTGGAATATACGATATTAGGACAATATAAAGACCATGAATAATAAACGTCAAGTCAAGGCCTAAGCAATAAAAGGAAATTTCCAGTTAGCAAAGCAGGCAGGCTGGCTAACTGTTTTGTTGTTCGGCCTAGACCATCCGACTTACCCGAAGGTGTAAAGTATCATTAAAGCAGATTCTTCTTCTTCTTCTTTGATCCGAACCGTCCGATCTACCCGAAGATGTAAAGTAACTGTTTGGATGGCCGGGAAGTGCCACATAATTTAGACAGGAACCTAGTGGGGGACAGAGACTGTACCCTCCTTCCCCTACCACCAACCTCTCGGAAGGACAACGTGTCTGTACTCCGGGAACCAAACTCGAATCTTCCAAGTGCAATTTCCACACTGGGCTGTCCCACCCCTGCCCCAGTAGCTCAACCGTAAAGCGTCGGCTGGCCAGTGCGAAGATCCGTTGCTTGGTGCCCAGTTGTGGCAGCAAGGTTCTTTACAAAGCTTCTGATATGATGGCAAATCGCCGGACGATTCGATTCTCCACGGAGGAGATGAATGGAGTGCTGGTCTCCGGTTGGAGGATCCTGAATTAAATTGCCAGTTACATCCTTGCCGTGATGAAATTATAGAATATTTCTTCAGTAGGGTATCTAACTCGCATATGGATGTGACTGCGTAGTTTTACTCTTTCTGAAGGGACCAGTCTTCCAGAGTTGGCAGCTTCAATCACGTATGCAAGCTATGAGCTGCCCGACTAGCGTTATATTTATGCGTACTTCCATATCGATGCTGAAAATCGGAGTGATATAATGAGCTTAATGCTTTAGATAATATTTTGTTGTGATCACTCCAAAGGTCTCATTACCAGTGCTTCATCAAAAAATCAGAAACATGCGGAATCCTTCGGGTTTTGTGAGAATCGTCTGCCTACCAGAGTAGTATCCGGCTTTCTATCGAAATGTTGATTTCATAGAGATGGTGCTTTAGTTCCTGGACTTGATAGGAAACACTTGGGAATGAACTGAACAGAAGTGTAATGGGACTTTGAAATGATGTCTTCGTTGTGAATTAACTATAAGTTTTCTGGTTCCAATCTTGCCGAAGGATTTCACAGTAAATGTCGTAAGCTATTGTTAAAAATCAGCTTATGGCTTAAATTGAAATTAAAATATTTTAATAATATTATTAAAATATTAATTATTATGATTAATATTGAAATTAAAATATTAATTATTATGATTAATATTGAAATTAAAATATTAATTATTATGATTAATATTGAAATTAAAATATTTAAATTGAAATTAAAATATTTAAATTGAAATTGAAATAGTTAAATTGAAATTAAAAAATAGTTAAATTGAAATTAAAATGTTTTAATAGTTCATTTTGATTTTGAAGAATTTAATTTTGTTTCTTAAATGTGTTCTACTGCTATTCAAAAATCTAGGTTCTCAAGATAGTTAAAATAATAAGATACTGTATTTAATGGAAAGTAATATCAACTTCTTAAAGTGTTCCAGGAATTTAGAATGTAATATTAATTTTCTAAGGTTATAATTAATTAATATGCTTTTAATAAAAATATTGATCAATCACTCAACCTAGTTTTATTTCCAAGTTCAGTGTTTTCCTTTAAATACTGTTTTGTTTTCAGATTGTCTTAATTTTTGCAGCAAGGGTAGGGGTTATCTCTAATCCCTCCAAAGTTCAGCCTGGTTATTTATAAAAAAAAAAACCATGCTGCCCTAACCGGAAACTGAACCATTAATCATCGTGCTGCCAGCCGACGCTCTACAGTTCAACTACTGAGACTAAATTGCATCGAAGCATGGCAGAGTCCACTGAATCCAAAATAGTCGTACTGAGGGTCACTTTCAGACCTCCAATATCTTTGCACTAACCTACAGGGTTGATTTGTCCATGCACTATTGTGAAGAACATTGCAGTCCTCAACGGGAATCGAACCACGGATCTTTGTACTGGTCAGCCGACGCTCTACCATTGAGATACTGGGACGGAATTGAAAGCTCTTATCGTCGAATTGGACTCTGTAAAGTTGGGAATTAATAACTTTAGTATTTCTTTTACTTTTTGCCAACGCAATGTATACCATTACGCTGAAAACATTTGCAAGCATGTTACTGAAAGTTTCAGAGGAATCAGCTATTCATAATGGGGAGTAATATTCCTGATAGTTTTGGATTATATATATACATTTATATATATATACATATATATATATATATATATATATATATAGAGAGAGAGAGAGAGAGAGAGAGATAGAGTGAGAGAGAGAGAAATAAAGCTTCGGCAGGAGGCAATTAGCTGAATATTTCAGAAATGAAGCTAAAATTTTCATGAACACTTATGTTGTGGCTTTTCTTATCAGTTTTCCGAAATTATCAACAAAGTAGCGGATAAAAATGAGCAAAGGTTACAGAATATTTTACAGCGTACTTACGATCACTTGGCCTATTAGATTAGTTTTGTGGAGGAGAGTTACCATCGTAACAGCTTTCTCCTTTTGCCAGACTAAATTTTTTCTCTTTCTGATTGCATAGCAAAAAACCAGTACCACAGGATCAATTTTGGAGGATGTTGGGTAGTTTACTAAGAATTGCAATTTCCACTTCAAAGTATTTTTTCTCAAAATTTTCCATGGATAGAACTTTGATAATGACTGATATGGATTTAGCATTCAATTCTGAAGGTGGTAGAATGGCCCACTAGAGATGTCCACTTCAGTTTTTGGAGATGTCACTTTCAATTCAAAAGTTTGCATATTATTTGCAACATCTATTTTTTAGGGTCGTCTGTAGAAAGTCTTTGAAAGGCAACCAATACGGATTCAGTATTAAAGTTCTGAGGGTATAGAGATAAAGATTTCCACCATCGGTTTTTCCCCAATTTTGGTCCAAAAAGTTTTAATTTTTCTTAAGAAACCTAAGATAAAAAGTTTTATTTTTTCTTATGAAACCTTTTATAGAATCGGCTATAAATAGAGCTTAGCTAGTGATTGATATGGATTCAACATTAAGTTTCTGAGAGGGTTAGGGGAATTCACTAGAGATTTCCCACTTGCGGTTCAAAAACGTTTATTGAAAAATCTATTATTTTTCATAATCGGTTATAGACGGTGACCGATATGATTTCAGCATTACATTCTTTTGAAAGTAAGCGTTTTACTAAGGATTCCCACTTTCGATTCTAGAGAGAGATGCATTACTTCCGTTTCAAAAATTCACATTTTTCTTTCAACATCAACTCAGAATTAGCTACAGATTGCGCTAAGACGATTTCTGATACGGACTGAACACCGAATTTCAGAGCGGTAGGAGCCCACTAAGGATTTCCACTTTCATTTCTGGAGATGTCATTTCCAGTTGTTCTGAAAATTCGCATGACTGTATAAAATAAATTTGCAAAAGAGTTAAAAATTCTTAATAAATTCGTAGAAAGTGTACATACCACTTTCAGCTCTATAAAGATTCATAAATTTCGTGTTTATTATTATTCCTCAAAGTAATTACAAATGTATTATTATCACTCTTATAAGTTATCTATTCATCTACGATTACCGTCCAAATGTTATAAATTTAATAATTTAAATCTTTAGTTAAGGCAAACTGTTTTCCAAATGTACATCTTTTTTTATTCATATACTATTAGGATACTTCCTGATTCTAGAATGGTTCCCGGGGTAGTTTATTTTCATTTTCCACCTCATGTAGATTGTAGGACCTTTTTTCCATTCTGGCCCATTTACGCCTCCTAACATCACAGACAGTGAGATCAAATTTGTGTCTTCCCATTAGCATAATGGCATTACGAGGACTAAAGTCGCTTATTCGTGGATGCTGTCAATTACGTATCTCCGTAATGCGACGACTTATTAATAGGTAATGAAAATAAATGATTTTCCGAGAACAATAAATTTAATTTATGTATTGGAAAAGAGATAGTTTGGGTGAATGTACGAGAATTTTATCTTGAATTTAACAGCATACCCGAAGGACGCAGTTTTTCTTATGCGGAGGAATTTAAATATTTTAGTTACTTTGTAAATTTGTTTTGCATGTCGAGTATTTTAATTCCTATAGGAAATATTGCAATTTCTAGCTTTCAAATAATTATGCACAATGCTCATAGGATAGTCGCACAATACAATTTATAATTTAAAAATTTCAATTTTTCATTTTTACTTTCCTTATATACGCATAGTAAGATGGATAGGACAATTATTGAGACAGGGTCGAAATTTCGAAACGTGTTCGACGCTCGAGCACGTTTAAAGCATCCCTGAATTGGAATCGAACATTTTTAAGGTGATGTCTGTGTGTATACGTATGTGTGTGTGATTGCTTCAAGTATCTTTTCTCGTGATTGGAATAAACTGGATCCATGAAAATGACGTTAACAAATTTATCGCATAATATTGCATATTAACATATTTTACAGTATTTAATACTTTTTAAATTTTATATGTTTTTTTAAAGATTTATTTGAAAATGCTCAATATCTCGAGAACGGTTCATACTAGCGTTCTATGGTTTTTGTATCATTCATTTTCTAATAAAAAAGTACATAATAAACGATCATTTATGTAACAGTATCGAAGGTTCTGATATTTTCCTGATTTTTCAAATCTTCATTCGAAAATTTGCGAGTCTTCCAAACATTCGATTGCGTTTTATATTGCTCCCGCATAAATTAATTTGAATTTAGTGTCAATCTCTGATATCTGTCAATCTGCGTGTTTTATTATCAGCAACTTTTCTCTTATTGCTTTGAGTTCGACTCAAAGCAATAAGATGTATATTATCCTTGGTACTCCACAGCATCCCAATATCAACCATTTCCAACATCGCGCAAATCTGTCATCATAATTGTTGCGTGGGTTTTCACCACATGTCAGGTCAGGACGCAAAATCATTATTATTAATCTCCATTTTTCACACGACTCGATGTTGGCCGTATCGAAAATCATTACCTGAAAATAAACTGTACTAACAGAAAATCAACTGTGCTAAAATAATTGGATAATAAGGACACCGAATAATTAGAAAACAATAACAATTTATTTACAAGGTCAAAAATTAAAAATACCAATATAAAAAAACAATGCCAATTGACATATCTGGCTTAGGCTTTAACATCCTCTACCCAGCATATTAATACTTCTCAAAAATCATTCTTATTAAATTCTATAAGTCCCCTTACATAATATTCTCTAAACATTTCAATTACCTCATTATACATAAAAACACATTCGTTAAATTCCTCAATATCTTTCAATAATACAAAACACTATTAACCTGACAATCATAGCAGAGACTCTTTAAGTATAGGCTTTGGCTCTTAACTTAATAAAGATCGGCCTGTTATTCGAGCAAGTGAAGAGAGAGAGCGTGCGGTAACAGGAAATGCGTTCCATGCAAATAGGCTTACCTCCTCTGCTAGTCGTCCGAAGCGCATCTTCTCCGTCGAAGACCGTTACTCGGCGTTCCCATTCTAACTGTCACACCGTGCACTTTGGAAACTTAAAATCAACTCTCCAACTCTTTTCCAAAAATTGTGCTCTCTCTCAAAAATGTCAAAAACACTTTATCCTCCCTTTCGACGCCCCTGTCCGGTGATTCGTTTGGACATCGGCGTTCCAGCTATACCATTGGTATGCATAAAGTTGCATATTTTCTATTGGAGTAAAATTGACACAGGGGCTTGGCTACAGGCCCTGAAATTATTATACCAGATGACCAAACTCCCACGATGTCGAGCGCAGCTATAAATCAATGGCGACCCAAAGGTCAGTTCTTCACTGGATCGCCCGTCATGACACCCCTTTGTGAAACTAAACATCTCCATTGACAAGTATCCAGGACGTGTGCAGATTTCTGTTCCAGATGGTCAATCGGAAACTTTATACATATTTTCTGAAAATCCAGGGACCATCTTTCTAGGTATCAAATATATACAAAAATTACATGATGTTACATTCCATTGGGAAAAACAATTTAACAATATTTATGATTCGATTTTACTATGTAGTTTTTTATAGTTTTTATTATGCTTAGCGTATTTAAGAACATCTTGGCAATTAACATATATCCTTTCTTAATTTTAGAGAAACTAAAAGCTCACATGATTTTTCGGTTTATTGGATTTCACACAATTCTTCATTGACATTTCTGTAAAGAATTCGTTAATGTAGAATAAAAAATTTGATGTGGGCAGCACATGACTTTCCCTGCAGATTTATATCCACGTTCTCTTTATTTTAATTAAATTTAGTACACTTTTAATTCAATTTTCGTTCTCATTTGGCATCTGGGGGCGTAGAGAAAATACGAAAACACTAAAATATCTCGAGAGCGGTTAGTCCTAGTGTAATGGAGTTGATCTTATTATTTTCTTCGTTAACCATTTTGCAAAAAAAAAGGCAGATTATATTTTCTGAATCGTACCAAAATCTAATCAGCACCAGGGTAATCGACAAGCGACTTATCTACCGAATTTTGTGAAATTCGGGCTATTAGTTTTTCAGTTAGAGTGGATACGGACAATTTTTGGTGGCCATTTCGCTCGCAAGAAAAGGTGTATTCTTTTATCCCGAATCGTACAAAAACTAATCAGCACCAGGATCATACCCACGTTACTTACCTACCAAATTTTATGAAATCGGTCCATTAGTTTTTGAGTTAGAGCGGATACATACATTGCACAGACAGACAGACACACAGACATACACACATACACACAGATGTCAAGCTAAAAATAGTTTTTTCGTATTCTAGAGGCCTCGAAACGTGTAGATCCGTCGAAAACTGGAGTTGCGATTTTCGGCATGATTGCAATACGTTCCCTACACATTACCATGTATTGCAGGAAAAGTAAGAATCTGCTGTGAGCAGAATATAACTTTCCCTGCAGACTCATATTCACGTTCTCTATTTCTTCAATAACTCATTATATTGAGTTGAATTGCCCAAAATAAAGCCCACATTTATTTAAAATTACACTGAATTGGCACTTTTAATTCAATTCTCGTTCTCAGTTGGTAACTGGACTTTTTTCAACGGTGGCGTAAGGTAAATGCGAAAAACTAAAATATCTCGAGAACGGCTAGCCCTAGTGTAATGGGGCTGGTCTTATTATTTTCATTGTTAAAAGTAATGCACAAAACAAGCATTTAACTGATATATTTGAGCATACGTAGTTTTTTATTTTAGATTCGGTGATTTTTGCGGGCCATTTCGCAAAA
Source organism: Amaurobius ferox (assembly GCA_951213105.1). Lineage (NCBI taxonomy): Eukaryota > Metazoa > Arthropoda > Arachnida > Araneae > Amaurobiidae > Amaurobius > Amaurobius ferox. Next base: position 69,865,527 of record OX578133.1, on the reverse strand, counting down.
AAATGCAGGTTACTTTTTCCGAATCGCACTAAAATCTAATCAGCACCAGGTTAACTCACAAGTGACTTATCTACCAAATTTGTGAAATATGATCTATTAGTTCTTCAGCTAAAGTGGATACAGGCAATTTTTACAGGTCATTTCGCAAAAAAGGGCGGGTTGTTTATTCCCGAATCTTACCAGAAACTAATCAGCACCAGGGTCACAAGTGACTTAACTACCAAATTTTATGAAGTACGATCCATTAGTTTTGAGTTAGAGTGGATACATACATTGCACAGACAAACACACACACACACAGACAGAGACGTCACGCTAAAAGTACTGTTTTCCTGTTCTAGAGGTCACAAAACGTGTAGATCCGTCGAAAACTCGATTTGCAATTTCTGACATGATTCCAATACTTTCCCTATACAGACTATCCCAGAAAGATTGAAACGCGCTTTAATTCTTTAACTGTTGCAGATAAGTGGGAAATGCAAATTGCAAAAATATTGAAAGTAAGATAGGAAATAAGACTACGTTAATGAAACAGTCCTCCCATTAATTTTCAAAACGTTACACTTTTTAAATTTTTATACGACCCCCTTAGACAAATTTAGTCAATCAGAAAATATTTATTTTTAATGCAACAAGTTAATTAAAAAACCCGCATATCTGTATCTTTAAAATCAACTGAATTATGATAAAGGAAAAAATCTGACTTATGCCACTTCTCCGTACCGTGTGAAAGGCTGTTTTATCAGTGAAAATAGGGATCATAAACAAATTGACGATGGAAATTGTTTAGATCAAAAATACGTGAATATGTGTCAAAAAGTTTTATCACAAATGCATCTAAATAAACCATTACACAGACAGGGATCATATAAAGCAGTGATACTCACTACGCGGATGGGGCACATAATTAAAATTAGCATCATCCAGTGTTATCTTTTTTGTGATATGTCACAAATTTACATTTCTAATTCGGTATATAGTCCCCATTCATAATATTCAATTTTCAATTACATTTAACTCGCTCAATTTTAAAGATACAGACATGCGATTTTTTGTAATGATCTTGTTGCATTAAAAATAAAAATTTTCTGATTGGCCAAATTTGTCTAAGGGAGTCGTATAAAAATTAAAAAGTGTAACTTTTTGAAAATTATTGGGAGGACTATTTCATTAACGTAGTCTTATTTCTTACCTTACTTTCGACATTTTTGCAATTTACATTGCCTATTTATCTCCAACAGGTAAAGAATTAAAGCGTTTTTCAATCTTTTGGGGACACCCTGTACTTTACCATGTATTGCAGAGAAAGTAAAATTGTCACAGAAAAATTAATTGCAATTCTATAAATAATCTCGTTTTCCTTTAAAGATAGATCGAGCACATTAAATAGATAGTCAATGAACTCACCGTTAGGGAACGCGCCTAAGAAGGAAACCCCCTATAGTGGAACATCCTATATACGATAAAATAGAGTAACGCCCCCTATCATCGGATTCAGTAATTATAAAAACCTTTGTAACCTTGGACAGTCTGAGTGCATTTTCTTTTTTCAATTTGAAACCAGCTGCGTGGTATGACCGACTTCGCCCCTTTGCCTATTTGCGGAACATAGCAAGTTTTCTTACTGCTGGTGTAGTCATATGTTACTCGGTGCTAAAGAAATCTAAATGCTCAAAACCTGTCCAATAATGTCAGTCACTGCAATGAAACCGTGATTACAAGCATTAAATATAATTTTTTAACACATTTTTATTTCATTTTATTAGATATTTTCCTTTAAATATCTTTGATTTGCCACAAAAAGTTTGATTAATTTATATATCAAGTACTGACGCTCTCTCTCTCTCTCTGTCTCTCCTTCGTCTGCATTTTATATCTTTCGCTTCTTCTTCTAATATCAACAGATACTTTTACTGTGAAATGTGCGCTACGTGTTGCTCAGTTGGCACATTTGACACGTGATTTTACTTTAATTTTTCACTTCATTAAGAACGCGGGACAAAAAATAAACTCACGTTGGCATCACCTCATTATCATAATGACGTTAGGGAAATTATGTTCTCAACCTTGTTGGAGCAAATAACTAGATAATTCATTTTTTACTAATTTCATAACTTCATCAATGAGAAAAGGAAAGAAAAGATATCTGTGAAAGAGATAATTCTGAAATAGCAATCAATTCAACATAATTGTTTAAGCAAAATTATCAAATATTTCAATATAGTTATTATGATGGGACAGTTTTTTATCTATTTTAATATATGTGGATAATTCATTTTTTACTAATTTGTTATCTTTATGAATCAGAAAAATTAAGAAAATCCTTAATGTTTCAGATAACACTCATATGTCGATTTATTTAACATAATGTTTCTGAAAAAAAATGATAGCTAGAAGTTTAAATAGAGAATTATTTTACTTTTCTTTATATCTGTAGTAAAACACTGCATATATTGACAACTTGAGGGACTTCTAAAATGCAGTCTTTCAGAGGAAGGTTTATACTTACGCTGGTGTCGAAAAGTTAAGGATAATATGTGCAAATATTTATGTGCAAATATTTCACGATATATGTGCAAATATTTTTCGAACCAAACGACCAAAAGTAGCAAAGCTTAGTATGGATATATAATAAGATAATGCAAGTACAACAATAGAAAAAACAAGAATAAAAATAATTCTATGCAGGCGTTATGCCTTTTAAAATAAAAATATATCAAAATGTGATGTTTGCTTCCAAAAGAAAGAAATGAAACAAATCTGGTATATAAGATTTCTTGAATATGGTCACCTCTTGCAGTCATTCTTGCTTCATATCGAATTTTCATTATTTCTGTGAGGTGGTCCATGAGCTGTAGGGGCAAAAAGCCCCACTCCTGAAGTGGAGATGCTTTCATCTCCGATATGATCCTTGGTGGAGTCTGATGTGCTGCAATTCGTCTACCTAGTGCATCTCACGGATGCTCAATGAGATTCATAACCAAAGATATCGATGACCGCTAAATTCAAGAAATATCATCGAAGAAAATCATCGATCGATTGAGAGTGGTGTTGCGCGCGTTAACGTCCATGAATATTAATTATGGACTTCGGACATGAACTTGAAATTGCCAACGATAGGTTTCCATTATGTTGTCTCTGTATCTCATATAATAGAACCTCTGTCGAAAATATGGAGCTCTATGTGCCCGGCCAACATTATGTCTGCACATACCAAAACTCCACTTCTAAATTGGCAATTTTCTGTGATATTAAAGGAATATTAACTTATTCCCCGTGCTCTCCATATATAATTGTGTTACGAAAATCAGTCTGCAATCTTAATCTGGACTCATCAGTAAAGAGCACGAAGCCCCACTGATTCAGTGTCCAGTTTCAATGTTCCTGACTCCACTATAAAAGCGTACGCTTGTAGACGTGTGTGACGCAGAGGCAATCTAGTGGATATTTGGCGTAGAGGCCATTTTTCCTGATCCTCGTGCAAACAGCGTCTTTGGAAATGGTTGCTCCTGTGGCGGCTACAATTCTCCAGTGAGTAGTTGCCTTGCAGACATCGTCCTGTGGCACCTACAGCTCTCCAGTGAGTTGCCTTGCAGACATCGTCCTGTGACGCCTACAGCTCTCCAGTGAGTTGCCTTGCAGACATCGTCCTGTGACGCCTACAGCTCTCCAGTGAGTTGCCTTGCAGACATCGTCCTGTAGCGTTGTTCTGTTAATGTCAGATACTGAAACTGTCGAAGTACTGTAACTCCTAAAAGACCTTGTACTGGCTGTTATCTATCATCTCCAGGGTTTTGGAATTTTCACCACTGCCTGAAGATTATACTTTGTGACACATTCAGTGCTCTGGAAACTTATGTCTGTGTTTGTTCTAATGCAAACATTATGATTATTTTCCCCTTCAAAGAAGGATCAACTTAGCGTCTTTATGACATAATTGGTTCCTGCTTAACAATGGCAATATCAGTTTGCATTGCAAGAAACTGGGATAAGACATGCCCAATATGGTCAGTTACATTTATGAAGTTGCGATATACGCATCTTATTTGCAAATATACAGTCAACTGATACATTTTGCAAATTCGCATAGATTGGTTTAGGTTAATGGATAACGTATATGCAAATTTCGGCTGTTCTGTTTGTGTTAACCCTACACTTTGTACGTTTTATGAATTATGCTTAACATCTGAACAGCAGTGAATATAGGATGTCAAGAAACGTCATGACCAGGCCAATAACTGAAGAAGTACGTATAAGTTCATCGTATATTTTATGCAGGTGTATAGAAAACCCCTATGACGCTACACGAGGAAAGATCTTTAGGGGGGGTTACCATTTTTTCTACGAGGTAGGGGAAGCTATCTCGCTTCCTATGAGTGATAGGCAAAAGTTAATTGCAAAGTTATAGAGAGTTGAAAAATGAATACTAAACATGTTGGTTTCATATCAAAAGCTATAAAATAATATTTTTAATAACGAGTTTAATTATCTGCATGTAGCACAGACTGTTATTCGTGTCAGGAACTACTGAACGAATATGATACGAATATCAGCATTACCATGCTTTAGTTGCTATAGCATTTTCATCTTGTAAGTATTGCACAGCAACATCTGGAGCATCAATTGCCTTACAATGGTATACGGCATATCCACTTCAAGGGCAACAGTTGGCAAACCTCTGCAGCCACATGAATATTGACATCATAAATCTATGACAGCCGTAGCCACCGCAAAATGAATCTACTAGTTTGCACCATCTACGTAGTTGAAAGCCAAGATATCCTGTCGCTTTACATTTTGCAGGCAAAACATATAGGCATTGATCCACGCCTTACGCGCTTCTGCCGTCGGAATTCTGACTGCTGTAGTTGAATTGTTGCAGTTTTAATAGCACAGATTTATTAAGAGGTACTTTTCCTGTAACAATCATTTTCTGTAATGTGCAGTGTAGGCAATATGATTGTAGCGAAAATATGAAATCACCAACTCAGCTGTGCTGGGTTTGATCCCCAGGCCAAAACGTGGTAGGTCAATACCATAGCGTTAAGCTACAGACGTCTCCAACTCAAGACATTTAATACTGCCGTATGAGCGGTCGCTACAGTACTCCCCCTCATAAGACTGTATTAAATGTCTTGATCCGGAGAAGTCTTTAGCTCAACACTATGATACTGGCCTGCCACGCTTTGGCCTCGGGATAAAATACCGGATCTGCCTAGTTGGTGATACGCATTCTTACTGCATTGGTTCGATTTCGATGAAACTCACTAGGAGGGGAGTACTGGGAGTACTATAAGAAACTCTCATAAGGCAGTTTTAAATGTATTGAGGTGGAGACGTCTTTACCTCAACGCTATAATACTGGTCTATCACGCTTTGGCCTCTGGATCGAATCCCGGCTCTACCAAGTTGGTCATCTAGCATTCTAGTTACTTTGGTGACCTTGGTCACGAGCACAAAGCATCCTTCACTCAATTATTTACAGTTATTCTGCTTCCCGAGTATTATATATGCATTGCATAAATGTACTTTCTGTACTCTCCATGAGATAGCGCCACCACATCTTCCGGATCTTCCGATATTCACTGACGTCGATTCACCGTAAGTCATCGTGCCTTGTGACTCACTAGGAGGCTGCTTGTAACAGCTCCTTCACTTCAAAACTTGAAACTCGCTGTCTCATCTGCAACCTAGTGACAGTTTCGTTCTATTTCTGCGAAACTCACTGGAAGAAGAAGTACTGTAGTGATCGCTCATAAGGCAGTATTAAATGCCTTGAGTTGTAGACGTCTTTAGCTCAACGCTATGAAACTGGCCTACCACGATTTGGCCTCCGGGATCAAACCCCGGTACTGCCAAGTTGGTGATTTCTCATTCTCGCTATATGATCTTGAAGAAACTGTTTAGCTTCCATAGAGCTGAGTAGTAAACATTATTCCATAACACCATCTAGTGACAAATTTTGTAACTATATTTTCTCAATAAATGGCTTGCGTATCTGTGGAAGTACCAGTTGTACACATTTTTGTTCATTTCGAGTGTTACCCCCAAATAAAAATATCACCAGATGCCAAAATATAAATTTTGATTTTGATAATTTATTTTTCACTATAATCTAAAAAAAATAAAATAAAAATTATCTTTTATAAAAAATTTTATGAGATTGATTTTTAAGAGTTATTAATAGATTGCCCTTTTAAAATAAAAAAGTTTAACTGCAACTCTAAAACTATCATCAAAGTGAACAACTTATAAGCTAATCAAAAATTATATCACAAAACCAAACAAATTCCTGAACAAATAAGATATAATTTAATTTTACAGAATCTAACACTCATCTTTTGGTATACTATATCCTGCTAAACATATTATCGCAGAAAGACTGGACAATTTATGGACTAACTACCGGCTAATCAACAGATGCTTCTACAACGATACGTACCTTTGGCACTTGATTTTATTTTGTTTTTATGCCCCATTTAGCATGTGTAGCATAAAATAGAACGAGGTGGGTGTTTTCTCCTCATTACCACAATGATGTTAGGATTACTTCCCCATCTTTATTGGACGACTAATTAATTTCTTACTAATTTGCTAACTTCATGAATAAGAAAAATAAAGAAGACCTTGACTAATTAAGATAACCTTACTCAACATCATTTAAACTAAGCTGAAGGACACATGTGCATAAAGTACTGTAAAATAAAATTTCTTCGCCAAAACTGCTTGAATCTGATTTGCATTTAATCGCAAGTTAGGCGTTAATCCGCAATCGTATGAAGCGTTAATATTAACGTAATGCATACCAATGTAAATTTTAAAATGTTTATCGTTCTTTCTAAAGACATACTATCAGCTCCAAATTGATCCGTATATCATCAGGTTTAAAATATGGTAAGCTTTCTAATTGTATTTTATAAATATCTAAAAAATTTAAGCACAAATTAAGTTACAGCACAGAATACAAATGTTTCGAGAACACGTTGGATTTCCTTTGTTTGGGTTAAACTTAGGATCCAAAGTATCCTCAAAACAGCTGTTTTTTGCATTGAAACTTAATTTGGGTTTAACTACGTCGCATTATTTTTTCTTATGCTTTACACGAAGTGTTTTTACTTTGTGATGATCTTAGCGATATCTAGCGGATTTATCCTTATTTTTTAAACTTTTAAAATATTACTTTGTCGGAATGGCAACAATGAGTCGAGACATGCTGCATTTCGTGAATGTATGAAATGTAAGGCTTTGAAGAATGCAAGCAAGTTTATATATAAATGTTGTAATTTGATTAAAAAAAATGCTGATGTGGGTAACACATGACCTTCGCTACATATTGCGATAACTTCACTTCTTTCACAACAAACTAATGATGTACAAAATCCATGACACAAGGACATATTGCTATTATCGGTTAAGCTATATAGTCTATAAATCAATCGATTTTAAACATTTAAAAATATTACATTTTCATCTATTTTGGAGTTATTTTTAACAATTTTCAACTATGTTAAAAAGTATTTATGATTTTGTCAATTCTGTCTATCCGTTTGCACGATAACAGCCTTAGAAATGACTTAAATAAAAATAATAATAATAAAAATAATAAAAATTAGAATAATAATGTCATAAAATTTTTCAACATAGTTAAAAAGTGTTTATGACTTTGTTCATTCTGTCTGTCTGTTTGTCTGTCCGTTCGCACGATAACTGTCGTATAAATGACTTTATCAAAATGAAATTTTGGTACGTTGTTGAGACGGTCTGTGGGACATATGGGAATGTAAATGACCCAATTAATTTCGGATTTAACCGGGTTGAAAAAATGGAATACATTGAACCCTCTGGGACCTAATTTTTCAAATATTTTTTAAGAAGTTAAAGTTAATCAATTGCTTCGAAAATTTTAGGAAATATTCAAATTATCACATAAAATGTATGAAAAAATGTTCAGCAAAATGTGTTAGGTAGTTTTTTAAATAAAATTTGAAATAATAATTACACCCATGATATATGAAGAGATCAAATGAATCATTACAAAATAAAATATGGCATCCATTTTATTTTCGCTGTGTAAAAATCGTGATTTTTAGAGACTGTTTAAATATATTTTTAGTATTGCATCCGTCATAAAACCGCTTTATTTTTGCATATTATCTGTGTATATAGATTCTGAGACAATGCAATTACAATATTTTTATTTTAAATGATCACTAAACCTTGATTATTTCTACAACGAAGCCTAAGTTTAACGTATTCAAAATGTATACCAATCAAGCTATTGTGAGGTGAGTTTGTGAGGTGAGTTGCATGAAAATTGCTTAATTTTTATCATGTAAAATTATTTAGCTCTGGAATCTGGAATATAAGTGATATGAATGAAATATTCATTGATGTTACATAGGGAAGCAGACGATTTATAGAATTGCCATTTTAATGAAATTTTAAGTTTCCAATTATAATAAATTGCTGTAGTACTGTGATAATTTAAAATATATCAGGGCTGAATGTATCGCATTTTAAAGATGTTTAAATAAAATTGTATTTCGGTTGGAAAGTGTTTCATAATCAATGCTTTATGCATGGTTGATCTTTCTTATTGTTAATTAAGCTTAAGTTTTGACAATTTGGCGTCATTTTCGTTAAGTCTGCAACATCTTAAAAAGTTGCCAAATTGGCGATATTTCTCAAAATTTGTTGCCAGAGTCAACTTATTTAAGAATACTTCCGACTTATTTTAATTTTATGTATTTTTTCGAAAATTTATCTGAAAAGGTGCTATATCTCAAGAACGGTTCATACTAGCGTTTTAAAGTGCGTAAGAATAAAAGTTTATTCAACATTATTAAATGTCCTGATTTCTTAAAAAAGGATTTTTTTTAAATTTTTTTGTAACTGTGAGATATTCCGAACATTCTGCCGCATTTAATATCACTAGAGTTCCAGTATTCACTATTTATAATAATCGCAACATTTTTTTTTTCGAATCGCTCATTTGTTCGTGAAATATCGCTTCCACAATCCCCACAAAAATGTGGATTCGAGTCCAGGTATGTATGTAACGTGCTCGTCAGTCAAAAACCCGGATACGAATTTTCGACCCCGTCACAATACTTTCCCTATATATTATACTGTGTATGTAGTGAAAGTAAAAAAGTATACAACATGTCACGTCACATGTATAAAGTGTCAATGCTTCCTATAATGGTCTTATCAAAAAGATATCTATCCCAATCAACTTTAAATATTATTCCCAACTATTTATTTCAACCACACTTCGTGATTTGGAAATGGTTAGTGGACATTAAATGGGACATATGTATAAAGCCCCTACGTGCTTATTCAAAGCTGTAATATGATAAATCTGAATATCAAAACCTTTTCAGATATAGGCATATCATATGTAAGCATAAAAATAGAGCCCATTTTATAATTCGTTTAGTATGTTAAATGACAAAGTATATTGAATCTTGGGAAATCCGTATAACCTAGCATTTATTAACTTCTCATTTTGTTAATTTGAATTATATTATGATTCTTCTGCTGGCCAACAGCCTATTAGCGCCCTAGTTTTACGGACCAATCATGAACTGGCCAGACAAATTGGGAAATCTACAAGTGGGATGTTCCAAGAGATCCCTTATTTTTCTGACATGCATTTTACTCGCGCCGTATTCGAATTTTTGATCGTTAGAAGGAGATCTGGACGGTTAGACCAAGTTTGTCGACGATAGTAATTGAGGAAACCAACATCGACTGAATCAGATATTAAAATTTTCTCATGAGTGGCTCACGTATTGTGAATAAGTAGGATCCTTATGTGGGTATTGCCGCCTCATTTACAATTGTATCTCTATTTGTATTCTGGTATGTGTAGATTAGATGTCTTGCCTATCTAATTTAATTATGTAGGACTGAAAAAGTTGTATTTATATTTAAGAAACCTATTTCTGCCTTTAACCATCTGAGCGTGCATCCTCCGACGATGTTAGGATTTGATTATTTACGATGTCAGAATCACAATTTGAGTTAGGTAACTTTAGATCTTATGAATCTAGTACCTGACCAGGGTAAGAAACTTTACAGTGGCGATCGAACCGGTCAGGAACTTTACAATGGTGCCCAAACAAAACAATGTGCACGCACAGTTCATGCCAGGCACAGAAATGGGCCAGAAATGGGAATTTCTTGTGTATACGATAGCTGGAACAAATATTAATGGATTTCCACGAAACTTTTTGTCCGGCTTTGTTAACAAAAAATATAGAATTATATACAATTCTTTGAAATTCAAGATAACACTTCAAAAGGCATTGGAAATTTCATTTTTTCTTAACATAGGAGCATAAGATGACATGTGACATAATTATGCTTAAAAGGAGCTATTTACGGCTGAATAATCATGGAACTTAGCAGTTTCAATCATTGTATTGAAAAATAGTCGCGATACAATTTCAGTGCTCGTGACATCATTAGCCTTCCTCGGAGGAAGGAGGGACAAATTCTCTACCCGAGGGGATAAACTCTCAAATTTTATATCAAGCGTAATACTTTTAATACATTTAAAAAGATGGGTAACATGTTATAATTGAGATTATTTGAACCAAAGATACAAATTTTTAATTTTTTAATAAAAATCTAATTACATAAGTAATAAAAATTCTGAATACTTAAAAATGGATTATGGTTTGAGAAAATAGGATTGAACCACTCTCCAGTTAATTTCCTTGAGAGAATCTAGAAAACAGTCGAGGATTTCTTTGATCTATCCTTAAACTACGACTGGGGGTATCCCGAAATCAAAAGGAAGTAGCAGGATACAAGCATAGCCAAGGACATTACAGGTAAAAGAGACCCCTTTATGAACAGTCGAATCGGCATAGCGAATACGATCCAAGGCAAGTTGTAGACCCACAAAGGACAAAAGATTCAGAAAATTTTACAAAGATAGAGAGGAACAAAATTTAAACCGGAAAACGTCTATTAGAGAGTTAAAAATTAAGGCCTATAAATACGTTAAAAGTAGAAAAGGGTAATCTACCCCATTTAAATATAAAAAGGTATCAAAACAAAGAAAAAGGCCAATGTTGAAGGAAACAAGCAAGCGTGAAGTATGCGAAAGTGAGTTTAAAAAACGAGATTCAGAATTTCAAAACGAGTTTTGTCAGAGTAGGAAATATAAGAAAACAGGAAGATAAAGCCAATAAGAAAGGCACGGGAAAGGCCAACAGAAGGAAAAAGGGGCGCAAAAAGCGAAATCCTTCACACGAAATAAAAGGTCCATATCCAAACGGGGTGTAGAAAAGGCCCCACAAGTGGGACCTCAAGCATGTAAATGCCCAAAAAACACGGCAAAGGAAATTAGTGCACCAAAGTCTCAACTTCAGAAAAAGAAAATACTTCTGCCAGTAACAAGAAATGCAACAAGAATGCGGATCGAGCAGCAACAGACCACAACAAAAAGTTTTTATTATTTCTGGTTCGTGAATATTTTGAATATAAATTCCAAGCGACAAAATTATTTAATTATTGTGAAATTATTTTTAATAATTAGAAAAATTATATAGCGTTATAAAGTTATTTCTTTCATCCTAATTTTAATTGTTGGCAGCGAAATGATATTATTTTTGGGAGGCACCGTTTTGTTAGATTTTATTAATTCCCTTTGTATTATCACCCTAATCCGAAGTTCAGATATTTTCGTTGACCTGGAAACTGAAACGAATGAGACCAAAATAAATGAAGACCAGCCACTGAGACGAATGAGACCAAAATGAATGAAGACCAACCACTGAGACGAATGAGACCAAAAATGAGATTCTGCCTTATGTAGAAGTGCTCAATCATTTTAAAAAGTGGTTTGGAGATGTTCATTTGTTCATTGCATACTCATCCCTAAATGGAATTTCGATTCATTATATTCTTTTTTGTTGACCTGGAAGCTACAAGACTACAAGAGAACGAAGAAGACAAAAATCAAGATTCTGGCTCGAATGGAAGTGCTCCACAATTTTAAAAAAGTGATATTGTGTGATTTTTCTTATTATCTTTTCACACCATCACCCTGATTTGAATTTTCAAAATTTTAGATTTTCCCCTTAATCTCAAAGTTAAGATGGATCACATGGCACTAAAACTCAAGATTATAGCTATAGTGCAAATTCTCATTAATTTTGATGCATCAAAATTATTGATATATCAAAACTATCCCCATCAGCCAGTCTGTTCAGTGCATATTATATATAAATAGTTAACAATAAGCAAAACCTAACGGTTCTTGAATATTTGGGTAATTTTTATACCTGGTAAAACGCCTATTCGTTACAGAGAATAATTGAAAATATTAACCAGACAAACAAAGAAAGCTTCTACTATAAAAGATTATAAAATAACATATGTTCAGGTGTTACTTCTGTAGGGCACTTGACAACCGCTACAGCTAAGCAGTGGAATTGAGGCTAGTTGATTACGACATCAAAATGCCTATTTTGACACGGGTTTGGAAATGATCCTGGATCAAGTGACGAAAACTGAGATCCTTCTCCAACGAGAGTAAAATGGAATCTAGTAAAACTTGTGGTTTTGCCTTTTTTGTAAAGGACGTAAACACATTGAGTGCGAAATTTTCTCGCCCGGTGATTTGCTCCGTTGTTCGTGCTATATTTGGGTGTAACTAATTTCCCTATTTTCATCGGTCCCAGAAATGACGTTCATTTTATATGTCAGCTTGCACTTCCCCCATGTTTCCTGATCCCCAAGTGCCGGCAAGTCTTACTCTGTTTTCCATAATTGTTTTACAGCTTAGCAAGAATCATGATTTTCGAGAGATTTGTTGTTTCCATTCTGTCATTTTTATGACGTCTTATACGATGTTGAATTTTATGACGTATCCTTCTCATGTCTGTCTAAAAATCCATTGGCAACAGTATCTATCCTATCTTATAATGTGAGAAAGTATCGTGATAGCAATAAAAAATACAAAGTAACATTTAACATTTGAAGCTCAGCTAGTGCTCCCACCCCCCGTTGACATGGTGTTGATGCGCATAGGTGGGCATGAAATGTGTTGAACACTTTGTTGCACATTGTGTCATACTTTATAACATGGACCAATTTTCAAATCCAAGTGCCATAATAAAGAGGACGCTTCGTATGTATACTGCAAATCAAACATTTTTGGGTGTGACACTCCTAAAGTAACAAATATCGGAAAAGTGAATTCATACCCATTTCTCCAATCAAGCTATGGATATTTCTACAAAATTTCCATCCCATAACGAAGTACATTTTCCTGTCATTTCGCTTTTCCAACATTTTGCTATGAAATACCCCCTCAAATGAGTATTTTGGAAAAATTATATTTTACAAGGGGTTTTTATCAAATGATTAACACGTGTATAAATTGTGTACATTTCTCTATTCTTCGGTAAGTACTTAAAAAAACGCGACAGACGGTGTGTTTTCGGTAAGTGCCTAAATCAAACGTGAGTAGTGAAGAAAGGCGGTTCCTGGAACAGTTGCGGAGAAACGCGGAAAGAGGAGCAAAAAAATCGCCTCCTATTTCGTAAACCTGGACGGGGAGAAAAAGCGGAAAATGGAAACATTTTAGGGACTTTAAAGTTTTTAGAAACTTTTTTTGGGTGGCAACGGTAGTGTGGTCTTATATGAAGGTATAGTTCTTTGGATGTAATGAATTTAAAATGAGGTGTATAGAAACTTTTTGAGCGGCGGCAACGCTTGGGGTTCTGCCCCAGTTACGAAGAAGTACCCCCAGTGCCCCTTAGCGGCGAAAAGTGGAACAATCCAGGATGGAACTTAGAATTTTTTTGTTTAACATGGGGGGTTGCTATGGTAAAGCTAGGTAATAGAAACTTTTGAGCGGTGGTAACGCTTGGGATTCTGCACCAGTTGCGGAGCACTACCCCCAAAGCCACCTAGCTGTGGAAATGGGTACTCATTAGGACGATACTTTGGATTTTCTCGATTAATGGGATTTTTTCTAAGTAAGTATTAAATACTGAAAGGCGATACTTTTATTGTGTTTAGCATTCGGATGCAACACCCATGGTAGCATTAAGATTTCTGTGTAAGTTTTTCATATTGAATACCCTTCGCCAAGGATGTGGCAAGGTCACTTCTAAAGAGTTCTTGCACTATCCCTCCGCCAAAAGAAGAAAGAGTTCTTACACTATCCCTCCGCTATATCGCGGTTAGTAACTAGGAATACTTATTCAGCAGAAACTTAACTGTAAATATAACTGTGACAATTCAACATCATCGTTATGAAAGGGAATAGCACCCAAGACGATACTTGATTATAATCTTAAATAGTTGAAGGTTGGAACTTGGGAATTTTTTCTGAAAACATTTCTAACATCCAGAGTTTTAATCTACTTGAATTTCACAAAGGTAAGTTTTTCACTTATAAATTTTAGCAAATGCACGTTTTTAATTTTTCAAAAACCACACATGTGCTAATTTCTCTATGGGAATTAACATGTGTGTTCGCACTTGTGCAAATTTTTAATGTTTTTTTGCAAAAATATGTTTTTTAGTAACAAAATTTTGCAAATGTAAGTTTTTTACTTATAATTTTTAGCAAATGTAAGTTTTCGACTTTTCAAAACCACTCATTTGTCAATTTCTCTATGGGAATTAGCATGTGCTCTCGCACTTCTGCAAATTTTTAACGTTTTTTCACAAAAATGTGTTTTTTACTTGTAAGAAAATAACAAAAACGTGTTTTTAATTAGCTGAATTGAGCGAATTTTAGTTTTGAATTAGCTGAATTGAGTGAATTTTAGTTTTGAATAGCTGAATTGAGCGAATTTCAGTTTTGAATTAGCTGAATTGGGCAAATTTCGGTTTTAAATTAGCTGAATTGAGTGAATTTTAGTTTTGAATAGCTCAATTGAGTGAATTTCGGGGATACGTGTATCGAGTGAGGGTGGAGGGAAGTAGCATACGTTCTCGCACTTGTACAGATTTTAAACAAAAATTAGCAAAAATATGTTTTGAAGTGTTTGAATTTCACAGAAATATGTTTTCAACTTGTAAAAAACTAACAAAAACGTGTTTTGAAGTACTTGAATTTCGGGAATTTCAGGAATACGTGTTTCGAGTGAATCTAGTGAATTGTGTGAATCAAGTGAATTAAGTGAATCGAGTGAATTGAGTGAATCGAGCTAATGCGCGTATCGAGTGATTCACATTTAAAATTGCCACTATCTTACACCAAGAATACATTGCACACTCAATACGTTTGGTATAAACAAAGTAAATTCTACGAAGTTTTTTCTAATTTCGATGGGGGGGCAAGTCTTTTTAAAATTTATAGTCATGTATTCAGGAAAACACCTGTATTTGGAGGAAATAGAGGGATTTAAAAGATGCATTCGTTAAATTCAGGTAATTCAAAACTCACATTCACTCAATACACGCAATCGCTCGATTCACTCAATTCACTCGATTTACTCAATTCACTCGATTCATTCGAAACATGTATTCCTAATATTCCCGAAATTCAAGTAGTTAAAAACACGTTTTCGTTAGTATTTTACAAGTTGAAAGCATGTTTTTGTGAAATTCAAACACTTCCAAACATATTTTTGCTAATTTTTGCTTAAAATTTGTACAAGTGCGAACACGTATGTATGCTACTTCCCCCCACCCTCACTCGATAGACGTATCCCCGAAATTCACTCAATTCAGCTAATTCAAAATTGAAATTCACTCAATTCAGCTAATTTAAAACTGAAATTCACTCAAAGCAGCTAATTCAAAACTGAAATTCACTCAAATCAGATCATTCAAAACTGAAATTAGCTCAATTTAGCTAATTCAAAACTGAAATTCGCTCAATTTAGCTAATTCAAAACTGAAATTCGCTCAACTCAGCTAATTCAAAACACATTTTTGTTAGTTTTTTTCAAGTAAAAAACACAATTTTGTGAAAAAACTTCAAAATTTTGCACAAGTGCGAAAACACATGTTAATTCCCCTACAGAAATTAACACATGTGTAGTTTTTGAAAAGTTGAAAACTTACATTTGCTAACACTTATAAATAAAAAACTTACATTTGCGAAATTGTGTTAATAAAAACACATTTTTGCGAGAAAACGTTAAAAAATTGAACAAGTGCGAAAACACATGTTAATTCCCATAGAGATAGTAACACATGTGTGGTTTTTGAAAAGTTGAAAACTTACATTTGCTGAAAATTATAAGTAAAAAACTTACATTTGCGAAATTTTGTTACTAAAAAGCACATTTTTGCGAAAAAACGTTAAAAATTTGCACACAAGTGCGAAAACGCATGTTAATTCCCACAGAGAAATTAACACATGTATGGTTTTTGAAAAGTTAAAAACGCACATTTGCTAAAATTTATAAGTAAATAAATTACCTTTGCGAAATTCAAGTGGATTTCGCAAAGGTAATTTCGTAAAGGTGTATCTGGATGTCAGAAATTTTTTCAGAAAAAATTCCCAAATTCCAACCTTCAACTCTTTAAGATTAGATTCAAGTATCGTCTTGGGTGCTATTCCCTTTCATGACGATGATGTTGAATTGTCACAGTTAAATTTATAGTTAAGTTTCCGGTGAATAAGTATTTAGTTGCTGCTTAATGCGGGAAATAAGGTCAGCCGAAGCCGACCTCAGGCGGAGGGATAGTGCAAGAACTCTTTAGAAATGACCTTGTCACGTCCTTGGCGCAAGGATATTCAAGATTAAAAACTTACACAGAAATCTTAACGTTGCCATAGGTGTTGCACCCAAATTCTAAACACAATAAAGTATCACCTTTCAATATTTAATACTTAGGATTTTCTCGCTTAATGGGAATTTTTCTAAGTATGGACCTAATAGGTACCCTTTTCCACCGCTAGATGGCGCTGGGGTACTGCTGTGCAACTGGAGTAGAACCTCAAGCGTTGCCACCGCTCAAAAAGTTTCTATTACCCAGCGTTACCATATTAAGCCCCACGTTAAACAAAAAAATTCCAAGTTCCATCCTGGATAGTTCTGCTTTCCGTCGCTAGGTGGCGTTAGGGGTACTAGTGCAGAACTCCAAGCGTTTCCATCGCTCAAACAATTTCTATACACCCTCATTATATATTCATTACGCCCAAAAAACAATACCCTCGAATAAGACCACACTATCGTTGCCACCTGAAAAATGTTTCTAAAAAAATTAAAGCTCCTAAAATTTTTCTTTTTCTCCTTTTTGCCCCCTCTCTAGGATTACTAAATTTCCTTCCGGAGGTGATTTTGCTCCGATTTCTCCGCAACTGTTGCAGGAACTGCATTTCTTCACCACTGACGTGGAAATTAGTATAACTATAAAATAAATTATTATTTTCAGAATTGAAAAGTTCGTTTGGAAAATAATTTTACTTCACCACATAAATAATCGATTAAATTGAAAATTTAATCATGAAAACTGGGTTTATCTTGAACGCATGAAATATAATTTTATTTTGCAGTAATTAAATTTAGTTTATTTTCCTTTATTAGAAATTATCTTACGAAAGATTATTTTTACTGCATTACTGCCACCACCATCAACGAACACATAATGTAATTTTATTAAAAATTGGTTTTAAATAATTATGAATATATTGTTCTTTTTCGTGAACAATAACTTCACTTCATCGCAAAAATAATGACTGAATTTGAAAAATCAAAGCATATCTTGTCAAATCTAGAATTATCTCGTAGACATGAAATGTAATTGCATTTTCCATCTTCCTTTATTAAAAATTATCTTGCGAAAGATCGTTTTTCTCGCGAAAGATTGAGTTATTTGCAAAGTAAATGAGGACTAATCAACAGACTCTCCGACTACTATACATTCTGAATAAGGTGCATATTTGGTATTTTTGACACCTGATTTTATTTTAATTTTCCTCTTCATTAAGTACGAGTAATAAGAAAAAATCATGGTAGTGCCCCTCATTAACATAATGATTTTAGAAAAATTGCGTCCTAACCCTTGTTTGAGCAGATAATTTGTTTTTTAATAATTTAATAATCTCAAGAATGAGCAAAATAAAGAGATTATTCTGTCTGTATGAGATAATCCTGGATTTTGAATTAATTTTAGCTAATATAATTTGTAGTAAAAACTATTAAACGCGTGTTTATAATATAGTAAGAAGATAAAATTATTTTTTTTATATAAAGAGAATTCATTTGGCTTAATTACGTTTCTGAAAATTTATTCAGATTAGTAGATTTTTTTAAACTAAGTTCAATAAAACAATATAGTTTTTGGGTTATTAATTACATGTTTACTGTCTAATGCTAAATTGAAACTTTTTCTCTCTTTAAAATCCCTGGTGTAATGGCTTATCAGCAATTAAATACTCATTTTCTTAAAAAATAGAGATTAATTCCTTATTAATTCATCTCCATTTTCCTCAACCTTTTAACTTGTTTTACACACAATCGATTGAAAACGAAATATAATAAAAAACACTGGAATTAAAACAATAATAAACTGTTTTGATTACGCCATATACACTCATTTCCATAAAAATGTGCACACCAAGAAAGAGTTGTCAGAATCGAACAAAATTTTATATATGTCAGTGCAACGTTGATATAAGTGATACAAAAATCTAAGCAAAAGGATAATTTATTACAGGAAAACTACAAATGTGAATGGAGGTTCTAGTACCCTGTTGGGCCATCGCTAACGTGAATGCACGATGCGATACAGATCCCGTATGGTGTCCTGCGTCATCTCATTCCACAGTTGTAAGCGCGCCTCTAGTTCGACCAAACTCGTAGGCTGTCCAACTTGCGGTCCCAAATGATCCCAGACATGCTCGATTGGTGACAAATCTGGGGATCGGGCAGGCCAGGGAAGGGTGGTAATATGTCGGAAGAATACCTGTGACTCCCTTGCTGTGTGTGGCCGATCATTATCCTGTTGAAAAATGCCTCCTAGGAGCCCTGCCATGAGTGGCAACACATGTGACTGAAGGATGTCATGAACGTACCGCTGGGCCGTCCGTCATGGTTCCGTGGATCAATATTAGAGTTGACCGTGTGTCGTATGCGACGGCACCACAAACCATCCCACAAGCTGTGGGAGCGGTGTGCCGCTGTAAGCGAAGACAGGATTGATGCGTTCACCACGGGGCCTCCACACACGTACACAGTTGTCATCACTGCCCAAATTGAATCTCGATTCGTCGCTGAAGACGACCTGGTTCCATTCGGTTGAGGTCCAATGCCGTCGAGCGCGACACCACTCCGAACGGAGGCAACAGTGGCCAGGTGTCGTTGGCAGCACACGTAATGGTCGCCACGATACCAAATATCCTTCAGCCAGGTGCTTCGCGATAGTACGAATAGACACAGGGGTCCGTAGTGAAGGTGCTGCATGTGTCCGGATGAAGGACAATGATGCAGTTGGCGCAATGCGTGCGTGTAGGGGGATGTGACGGTCTTCTCGGCTATTCGTCTGCCGAGGGCGTCCTGAACCTGGCCGCCGTATATCGTTACCTCCGATAGAAGAGGCCGAACTACTGGCCCCCTCTGTCCCTCGAAACGTATGAGCTGTAGGCCCAAGCCTGGCGTTCGAATTCCCCCGTCTCAACTTTTCTAGAAAGTTCTCCCCTAGTAGAGTAGCCCACACAAAGAAGTATCGTATGTGCAGTGCTGTACATGGGCTCGCGCTAGTGGATATATAACGGTTTTTTATCGTATTTTTGAATGTATAATATGTTAGTTCATTATTTATTAAACATTTTGTCCTGCATACCTTCGACTACATACCTTATAACATTGGATTACTAATTACCTTATTACTCTAATGTGAGATACTGAAAATGCTATATAAAAGTAAGTGCTTACCATTTTTTGCTTATTATCATGTCATTTAAAATTACTTAGAATTTTAAATATGTGGCAATCAAATTATTTCTTTTCAATTAAAGCTAACTGGATTCTAAATTGTTTTGTTGCTAATTATAACGTCAGCAAACCTTTGAGTTTTCTCAGTTAGTTTTAAAATTTTATTGTTGTCATATTAATTTAAGAAAACTGCCTAGGCACTTGTAAAATTAAGCTTTGTTAAGTAATTGTGAAGTATTTAAAATCATTCAATGTTTAAAATGTATATTTTATCAAGTTAGCTTGTGTCATTCATTGCATTTATCTAGTGCACTTAATATGTTGTCATAAATTATTCAGTTTCCTGCAAATATTTTAAAATTACTTTAATAATGTTGTTAGTTGTGTGATATTTTATAATAGACTAGCAGTATGTCCGTCCTTCGTACTGATTATATAATACAAGAAACTTAAAATTCAGAATTTGATGTGAAGTTTTAATATTTGGAGTCTCTATTTTTGAAATTTTATAATAATTCTAATGAAAATAAAATAGGTGAACTCCACCGTGCTGAGATAATAAGCAGACAGATAGATGTACAACATATAATTTTATGTATAATGTTAATAGCAGATATACCCGACATTGCCCATGATTTAAAATATGTGCAAATTCCTGCAGTATTCTAAATGACATTCTTACTCAAAACTTTCTATTAAAATATTTCATTTAATTCTCCCTTCACTTAATTCTTCTAAATTTAATTCTCCTTTCTGTGTTTTCTATACAAAATTATCTTCAAGCAGATCTGAAGAATAAAACATCCTCGTTTGAAAACATATTATAAAATATATATGAAATTGGATCAATATAAACTAAAATGAAAGCGCTAAAATGGTATAAAAATGGTTATAAAATTTTCTTTTATATCGATTTCTTTATTATTTAAATCTTAAGAATTTTAATGATCGTCTGCCTAATAAACACATTTGATTTAATTGCGTTGCTAAGCATCATGATATAATTTTTTTAGTAAATTTGCGGAAAATATATCATCTGCCTAATTCTATTTTTATGGAAGGTTTAATTGTGGGACTTTTATTCATATCTCGACAATCCCTGGTCCTAGAAACTCGAAACATGAACTAAATTTTAAGTAGGGCTATGTCAGGGCTACCCACAGAATTTTCATGAAATTCGATGCAGCAGTTCTACCGTGGTGATGAGATAGATAAACACACAGACAGATAGATGTATTTTCAATTTTATTTATATAGATAAAGAAATGTCATTGTCTTTTTAAGATATTGTCAATAGTAAGAAATTGTAGCAATAAAAATGCTACACTGAAGTTATGAAAGTAAAATAATGTAAAATGTAATATTTCACACATAAAATAACATATTTTTAAACGTTTGATAAGTAACTAATTGCATATAAAAGATTTAGTATCTTAATATATTGCATGTATATTTTTTATTATTTGTTATGGTATGCTGAAATTTTAAAAGAATAGGTTAAGAAGTCATTTGTGTTTAGGTTGTGCACACTTTTTTTTTATGTAGCGAGGTATTATGTCATTGAAAATTGTTAAAATTACTTGGAAAAAAGCAAAGTAACTAACTTACAATTTCAAGTTACCATTGTATATTTCATTATATTATAGTTAATGTTATTTTAATAATACAAAGCTAATTTAATCTTTCTTACATTTTCACTTCAATGGAATTGTAAATGAAATATTAATACCAAAAAGTTTTATTATACAGCTTTATTAAATTTTCAAAGCCCCTGAGATATTTCAAACTCTATAATTAAGCAAAATTGTTTACAATTTGTTAATGTGTGGTAGTAGAAAAAGGAATATAAGATGTGCTATATTAGAAAACCTGAACTTCTACAAATTATAGTGCATAGGTTAATGAATTACATTCAACTAGTACTTTATCTTAATTCTAAATAATTTTATAATTTATAACAACAACAAAAAATGAATAAAATAAAATGAAATAAAAATACATAAACACGTAAGCATATTAAAAGTTAAATTCTGAGTTTCTTTTTAATGATTGTCTTATGATATTTAAAGATATAGTATTCAGTAATCATTTTAGTTACTGCATACTTGTCTATCTGTAAGTACGCATACTTTAGCTGAATGTACTGAAGAATTATTCAAATAAAATGCCTGATTAAGCAATAAATACACAGGGTTCTTTTTCAAACTTTTATTAAAACACTAACTAAATGGAATCCTTTCATCTTTGTTCTCACAGTGAATTTAAGTCATTATAAATATTTTATTTTAAGGAAATGTACAACAATATTAATATTTTAAATCACCCATTTTAATGAACATTATCGAAAATACTTCCAAATTTCATGAATATTATTTGATTTGCTGATAAATTATGATTCCTTTACATCGAACAGATAATTAAAAGGGAAGCAAATAGCAAAAGCTCCGATCGCGATCTGGAAGATCTACTCGCAGTGGGCCTAGAAGCCAAAACGTCAAATTTAGTGCTCTAGCCTCTGCTTTCGGAGGTGACGCGTATATGCGACCTTTCTCTCTCATCCACTGGTCCGAACACCTCCTCACAGTAAAGTCAGAACGGCATAGGTGGCGGGCTACTGACCGAGCTGACCCAACACCCTCTATATTCAAGGCCCCCACAGAGAAAACCGGAAGTGGCAAGATGGCCGACTTCGTAGTCCAAGGGCATATCCAGAAGAACTGACACCGCATGGGTAGCGTCGTGTAGTCTAGCCAGCCGTCCCCATTCAACACCCTCTATATTCAGTGTGATCGAGTATTGAATTCGTTTTAACGTTTCTTTGTTTATATTTTATATGAGCTGTTAATTACAGCTATTTTCTTTACCATTTTTTCGAAGATTTAATTGTGTAATGCCGTATCGTTGTTCGGTTGTCGTGGGAACTACAATAACGGCCCACGTTCTGCTGTTTTCAATTTTCCCAAAGATCCTGAAGTAAGAAAAAAATGGATTTTTTTCCTTAGAAGAGATGGCTTCGAAGTTACGAAAAATTCTAGGGTAAGTACTGTTCTTTTTAAATACTTATGTACACATTGATAAAAAATGTATATGCGTAAGTAGTATATATATGTATGTATGAGCACACCTATATTTTTAATACTAAAACCTATATTTTATAGCTTATTTTTATCTTTTTTATATAAAAAAAAAGGTATCGATCCATTTTAATATTAAAAACATGATTTTATATCTAAATAAGGCCTTTTTTACATTTAGACCAAATTTTAACTTTTTTTTAGATAAATGCGTGAAAAAAAAGAGATCAAAGATAGTCTGCCCCATTTTGGGGCTACCTCATACATAGGTAAATAACGGTGAAATTAAATAAATGCGTGAAAAAAAAGAGGACTTCTAAATAAATAGAAGTCCTCTAAGCTTTAAAATAAATGGGGGGACCGTTAGTCCCCCCATAAAATTACGGTGATAAAAATTATTTTCAAAGTTTTTTTAGAAAATAAAAAGGATTTATATGAAAAAAAGAGGAAATGAATCCTCTAAATAAACTTTAAAATAATCTTAATATAAGATCTTCATTACAAAGTGACTCAAAATATATTGAAATGCGTCCGTAATTTACGGACGTGTTTTATAGAGTTATTTATGGACTGAGTTTTTTAAGACCCTCGATATGGAAATCCTACATTATTTCTAAATCTTCTTAACATCATGGGTATTTTATCTTCATCATACCATATTTCATTTATTCTAGGTAAATATATTAATTCAGTTAAAGATGTAATATCGTTTTCTCTACAATATAATTTATTTAAATTAGTTAAATTTTTTATACCTTTAAGAGATGTAATATCGTTTTCACTACAAGATAGTATTTCTAAATTAGTTAAGTTTTCTATACCTTCAAGTGAAGTTAATCTATTATCTACACAATATAATTCTTTTAAATTAGTTAAATTTTTTATTCCTTCAAGAGATGTAATATCGTTTTCACTACAAGATAGTATTTCTAAATTAGTTATGTTTTCTATACCTTCAAGTGAAGTTAATCTATTATTATTACAATTTAATGTTTCTAAATTCGTTAAATTTTCTATTCCTTCAAGAGATGTTAATTTATTTCCTCTACATTTTAATACTTTTAAATTCGTTAAATTTTCTATTCCATCAAGAGATTTTAATCTATTATCTTTACAATCTAATGTTTCTAAATTTATTAAATTTTTTATTTCATCAAGAGATGTTAATTTATATCCCTCACAATATAATTCTTTTAAATTAGTTAAATTTTCTATTCCTTCAAGAGATGTATCACAATATAATATAAAAATAGATTTCACTTCAGTAGGATTATCTATATTTAAGAAAGACATAGTTTTTTTTTCCATGCCATTATTATATGTAACATCCATTTATATAGAAACATTTTTATTAAATATTTATTTATCATCTTTGCTAGTTAATTGTCTCAAAATATAAACACACTCTCTCAAGACTGATTTAACTTCATATATCTCTTCAATAATTTTCTCTTGGTAAGGTTCTATTTCATGATGACCAAACTTTTTATTTAATTCACTCATCTGTATAGCTTGTACTTTTTTCCAATAAACATTAAAAAAGTGATCAGGTAATAACTCAAATTTATATTTAATCAAATAACAAAAATCTAATTTATGCATAAATTCTTCTATAAAATTTTCACTAAATGTTTGATATCTAGTTATATACAACCAATTTAAATCATCTTTTAATACTCTCATGGTATCTTCTGTAAGTTTTTGAAATATTGATACTTTATATAAATCTAAATTATCAGAAAATTTTTTGATAAATTCGTTACTTAAAGTTTGATATTGAGATATGTTTACCCAATCTACTTTATCTTTACATTTTTCTATAAAATCTTCTGATAATTTTTGATATCTAGAAATTTTACACCAATCATCAGGTTGAGCAAATTCTTCAATAAAAGATTCAGACAGTGTTGAATATTGTAAAACTAAATCCCAATTTACATGATCTTTAAGATTTCTAATTACATCTTCAGATAAATTATTTCTAGAAAATTCATTCCACTCAATATCCATTTATTAGAAAGAATTTTTTTCAATATGCATATAAGGTTTTAAAGCGTTACCATCACATTTTATCTTTAATGTGATGATATCATCACGTTTACCATAAACAAAACAGGTTACTACATCTCTATTAACATTTAAAATTTCCTTACCATTGATTTCCAGTGATATCAGTGGACTTTTATCATATATATATTTACTTTCTACTGTATCATATATATCTATATATATGGAAATTTTCATATACATATCGGTAGATAATCGCATCTCTTGATCCAGTAATTTTGAGCTCATCATGTTGAAATTTACTTTTTTATAATCCCCATCTGTATGAAAATCATCTATTATAGTAACCCAGATATCTCTATTATCTAAATATATTTTATTGACAGCATCGTTATCATTTTCAGGTTCAGAAACATTTGTAATTATTTTATTTCTTGCATCAAATTTATCATTCTGTAATATTAACGAATTTTTTTCAAAATATCTTTTATTCACAACATTTTTTTCATCTTTAGGATCTGCAACATTTCCTATTCTTTTTCCTTTTGCATCAAAAACTTTTCCTTCTAAAGAATGTAAAGTTGTATCATTTAATTCTTTTATTCTCTTGCCTGTTTCTACAGTAAAGGATAAAAAACTCTCATCATATTTAGTTTCTATATGATCTCTCAATTCATGATGATTATTCTCTATTTTATTTAAAACAAAACTTTTAGTGGTTAAATCTAAATCATCTATACGATTTTCACAATTTTTTAAAATTCTATTTTCCATATCATAATTTCCATCATTCATTAATTTAAAACCTATACCAGGAGGTCCAATAGGTCCTTCTTTCATTTGATCATCATAAGGTGGATAATAAGCACTCATTTATTTAATTTTAAGATTTTAAACTCTTAACCATTGTTATAGTTTTATTTTTTAAATTTATAAAACATCTCTTTCTTTCTTTAAAAATAAAATAAAACTTATATTCCTTTTGACTATTCGTTATCCAATTAAATTCAATATCTAAATTATTTAAATCGGTATAGTTTTCATGATTTGATGAGTCAAAAGGTAAAATAGGATACAGTTTACCAAAATTCTCCTTATTTATCAAAAGTCCTGTTTCTGTATTATTATCGTAAAATCCTTCATGTAAAAGAGCTTCATACACTCTACTATAATCTTTATTGGCAAAATTTGTTTTATAACGCATAAGAGGAACTTGTTTATTATTAATCATCAACCAGGATTCTGCCATATTTATATTATCAAATATCATATTATTTTTTTCATAATTACTATCGCTTTCAACATATTGAGGAATAACATAGACACTTAAAACTTCATCTGACGCTGTAGTTGCTGTCACAGATCCACTGTTGCTTCTATATGGGCCTACCATCTTAAATCTATATCGATCCCAATTTACCTCTATATTTTTATTAAATAGATATGATTCCAGAAACAAGCTTTCTGCAGAATTTTTTAATTCTATATAAGGTAAATGCAAGGTTAAACCTTCAACTACTACCTTATAATTTTCGTTTCTTATATTAGTATATATCATATTTTTATTTTCATTTCTTTGAATTTCTATTTTCACTTCAAAACCTGAAATTATCTTTTCATATTCTCTAAAGAAATCGATTATATCTTTTAAAGGTGTCCATATTTTAATGACATTGCTATCTTTCGTTAGTTCCCATCTCTTTGTGAATCCTTCGTTATAATCTTTATTCATTTTCAAATTATTAAAAAAATCAGTTATTTTAGTAGTATCTTGTAAAGTACCCTCATATTTTAACTCTTTTCGGTCAGTTGAATCAGCTGTATCTAGATAAAAAAAATTCATCTTGAGCTTGTGATGTTGTATAATCAGGAGTATAATGAATTAATCTTAAAACATGATTCATGATTGAAAAATTTGACTGTGTATTTGATTCAATTTCAGTATCTCCTATATGTACTTTTAAAGTTTTGATAAAACCTCCACCATTTACCAGACTCACATTTTCGTTTCCAATGGATGATTTATCATTTTTTGTAATTTTTAATTTTTGTTCAAGATATCCTCTAGAATATAAAATTTTTGCTTTAGTATCATTAATATGAAAAACATAGGTGGCATTCTCATCTGAACTATGTTCTTTTGGATGAATTTCTCTTAATTCATAACTTTTAATGTGATCATTATAATAATAACGAGTATCACTTAAATCATAAATCATTTATTTAGGAAGAATTTTTAAACCACCTCCTTTCTTTTTCATAGAAAATATTTCATTTAATATATTCTTAGGTTTCAATAAAACCTTTAAAAATCCTAGTATTTTTTACTTTTTCTTCTATTCATTTATTTAAGAAGAAATAAAATTAAATTCTACAGCTCCTTTATTTAAATCTATTAATTCACCTTTTTGATTAGTAATCCTCATTTTTATTCTTTCAACAGGATCCACTTTAACAGGAAAAAATATCCAATTATTAAATTCTTTTGAAATTATACTACCTGGAGGGTTTTTATTAGTGAAAGAATATATAACTTCTGAATTATATTGATTTATTAAAGATCCTTTTACAACATCACAGTGAATATAAATATTATCATTTCCATTAGATATATCAGCAATATGTTCACCTTCAATCTCTGTTTCTTCATCATAACTTCCATATGTCGGTTTTAAAAAGCCTATAATTTTATGAAAGTTACTTTCTGTAAAATCAATTACCCAATTTTTTTTCAGTTTAATAGATATTCTTTGTCTTGCTTCAATAATACCAAATTTCACAGGTGGATCCTTACCAAATATTTTCATCATATACTCATTTAAACCTCTTACAGTATGATTATCATTTGAGATAATAATTGTTATATCTGTGTCTAAATCTGTGTCTAAACTGATTTTTATATCTTTGTCTAATGTATACATTCTAAATTTGTTATTTCCATAATTCTTACTTATATTAAACCAGGAAACTTCCATAGAGAATGAGTGTAAAGCTAATTTTTTTATTTTAAGAGGTGTAATAAAATTTACAGTAAATTCCTCTGATTTCTCATGACCTTCAGATTTTAATTTTATCATTTATACATAACAAAATTTTCATTATAGTCACTAGGTTTTTGTGTAGGAAATGATTTGAGAACATTTTTAGGTGATATACCTTTATTCCTTTCTCTTATATATTTCATACAAAATATACCACATTTCACAGATGAAGGTTTCTGTAAAAAACTATCATTATAACCTATTTTTTTATTAGATGTAACAAGAAATGATTTAATATTTTTAGGAATATAGTCCTTCTTCATATTGTCATATTCAACAAACGGATCAAAATATTCCACATATTTATATTTAGGATCATTATAATAACAAACCCAATGAGTTCCGGGACCTGTTGATACATCTAAATTAATGATTCCATTTTCAAATTTTCCTATTGTTTTAGGTAATAAATCGGAGGTAAACACACCTCTAAATCCTTTTTCATTTTTCATATTTTCTATAATCATTTTGTCGCTAATTCCCACTGTTGATATATTCCCTTTCCAAGTTTTTTTTTCCCAGATCCCTTTTTTTACATAGCTGAACTAGCTAATCCTGATAAAGCACCTGTTGCTAATGCTGGAACTGCTAATTTAGCAGCGGTTATTAATGAGGGTATAAGTGCCGCTAGAAATGGTAAAAATCCTCCATTTTTATCTAATTGAGTTTTACTGATTGTAATTCATTTTTTATCATTAATATGATTAATTTGAGTTTTAGTTAAATACATCTCATGATTAGGAGTTTTAGATTTATCTATTTGTAATGTTACTTCTTCTTTATTTTTAAAAGCTGATTTAAGTTTATTTTTCTGACCTTCACTCAAATAAACTTTATTTTTTATCATTTATTAACAGAGAAATTGTTTATGATATCGTTGTACATCATTATAAGTCATTTCTTTATTTTTTAATAACATATCTAACAATAAAGTTACTTGATTATACAATTTCTTTGATTTACTTCCGTTACATATTTGTTCTGTTAAATTTGATAATACATTCAATCCTTTACCTACCTTCATTTCTTTACTACTTCGAATCATATTTAATCTATGCATATAATTTTGCAACATATTTTCTTTATTTTTAATTTCTTTTATATCATTCTTTTTCTGGTTTAATTCCTCCTCTGAAAAATTTTTAGCCCTAGAAATTGTACTTTTTAAGTTGCCTCTTTTCTTAGATAATCCTTCTTTTAACTGTTTAGCTCTTCCATACATCTCCTCTAATTTTTCTTGATCATTTAAAAATACTGACGGTCTGTATAATTTTTCCTCTTTTAAATATTTTAAATTTAAATTTTGATATCATAAGTATAAGATACTAATTCTTTCACAGCTTCAATAGGCTCTTCTATAGATGGAAATGTAATATTTTCTACAACATTTTGAATACTTTTCACAACTTCTTTATTTGATTTTTCATATTTTTCAATTTCTTGAGTGACTGGTTTATGAAATTCCTCTAAGGTTTTTTGAATACCTATTTTTTCTTTTAGTTGATCTTCATTATTCTTTCTTATTTCTTTTTCTATTTTTACTATTTTAATTGAATCTTTTATTTGCTTTAAAAACTTGTGTTTCCGTTCTTTTTCTAAGTTCATTTATATAATATTATTTTTTTACTGCAGCAAATTTTATTTTTACTGCTAGTAAATTATGATAAAAATTAAAGATTACACAGAACCAGAAGAATTACCTGATCCTAAACAACATCCTTTGTTACCTAAACATCCATTTAGATTGCTTATAGTAGGATCTTCAGGTTCAGGTAAAACAAATTTACTGTTAAATTTGATTTATGATTTATTATTTTTTGATACATTATATATATGTGCAAAAGATTTATACGAACCTAAATATTCAAAATTACAAGAAAAATATACATTGTTTGAAGATATAGAAAGAGAGGATATTTTGAAATGTAAGAATATAAAAAATAAGAAAAGATTATTAAAATTTTATGATAAATTCAAAAAAAAAGTATTATTTTCTTCAGATCAAAATTTTATTACTGTAGATGATTTAAATCCTACATTAAAGAATTTAGTTATTTTTGATGATTGTGTGACTGAGAAAGATCAAAAAAACATTCAAGAATTATTTATCAGAGGTAGAAAGAAAAACGCATCCCTTATTTATTTATCTCAGTCATATTTTTTAACACCTATAGATATAAGAAAGAACTGTAATTACTTTATATTTTTCAATCTACAACCAAAAGAAATTCAACAGATTATAAGAGAGATAGATGGTTTATTAAGTACTGAAGAATTCAAACAAATGTATAATAAAAGTGTTCAAGAAAAATATGATTTTTTTATGTTAGATTTAGTGAATTCAGAAATGAGATACAGGAAAAAATTTAATCCTATATAAATGGATGTATATTTAGAAAAAAGATTATATGTTTACAGAAAGAGTAGAAATTTGTATCAAAAGATAAGTATTTCATTATCAGTAAGTAAGGTTATTCTAAGTGGAACAGGTTTATCAGCAATAGCCTTTCTACCTCTTGCATTTTTAAGTTTATCAGTTGGTATAGTAGAAGCCATAGATCTCACATTAAAAATAGCAGAAAGGAAAGAAGAATATAGACATTGTTATAATTTTTATAAAGAACTCATTAATTCGTTTAAAGCTAAGGATATGACAGAAGAAGAAATTCATATGTGTGAAAAGGATTTCATAAAAAGTTTAAAATTTAATCCAGTTGAAAAATACGTAAAACAAATGCAATTGAATGGATATAAATTTCTAAATAAATAAATGGTTTGTAAAAAGAAAGGTGGTGATATTGTTGGATGGATACAAGATAAAGTAAATCTTCCAGAAATGCATTTACCAGGATATCAATATTGTGGTCCAAATACAAAATTAGAAAAAAGATTAAAAAGAGATGATCCAGGAATAAACAGAGTTGATAAAGCATGTAAAAAACATGATATTGAATATAATAAAACAAAAGATACAAAACAGAGACATGTTGCTGATCAAAAATTAATAGATGATCTAACTAAATGATATACAAGATCCAACATTTCAAGAAAGATTAGCAATTAAACCTATTATTAAAGTTAAAAAAACTTTTGGATTAGGTCTTTCTATATATTGTGTCAAGTGTAAAGATAAAACCCCAACTAAAAATTATCATAAAACTACTTAAAGGTAAAGGTATCTGTACTATTTGTGGAAGTAAAAAGAATACTTTTTTAGGAATTTAAAAGAGGTCTATTATAATCCAGAAACAGGTTATTGTGGAATTAATGAATTGAAAAGAAAAACAGGGTTACCTAATGTTGAAGAATTTTTACATGAACAAGATGTATATACTAGATATAAACCTGTCATTCGTAAATTTAAAAGAAGAAGAGTTTATGTTCAAAACAGTAATAATCAATTTGACGCTGATTTGTTATTTATAAAAAATTATAGCAAATATAATGATGGAACTAATTATTTGTTAACGGTTATAGATGCTTTTAATAAATATGCTTAGGCTTTTCCTATAAAAAGAAAAACATCTGAAGAAGTAGTACAAGGTTTTAAACAAGTTTTTAAAGAAAGAATACCAAAATTCATTTTAACAAATGAAGGTACTGAATTTACAGGAAAACAGACACAAAAATTATTTAAAGATAATAATATACATTGGTTTACAACTAAAAATAAAGAAATAAAATCTGCAATAGCTGAGAGATTTAATAGAAGTATAAGAGAAAAAATTATAAAATATATGCATGCTAACAATACTAAAAGATATATTGATGTATTACCTAAATTACTTAAAAATTATAACAATTCATATCATAGGTCAATAAAAATGACACCTGTTGAGGCTAGAGAAAATGAATCTCAAGTTTATAAAAATTTATATACTAAAAAGATTATGAAAAAACCTAAATTTAAGATAGGGGATAGTGTTAGAATATCTACAATTAAGAAAACATTCAGGAAAGTAGATGATTCTACATTCACTGAAGAGATTTTTATAGTTTCTGAAGTATTGAAAACAGATCCAATTACTTATCGATTAAAAGATTTAAACAGTAAAGAAATTGAAGGAACTTTTATGAAAATGAAATGGTAAAATATAATAAAAAAGATGATGTATATAAAATTGAAAAAATCATAAAAAAGAAAGGAAATAAGTATTTTGTAAAATGGCTAGGATATCCAGATGAATTTAATAGTTGGACATCTGAATTAGTTTAAATATAAATGGATAATAAGATGAAATTAATCTATGATTCAGAAGAAGAAGAATATTTTTATGTTATCGATTACGAAAGTTTAAAACAAAGATATAATAGTAGAGTTTGTTATTTTAATCGATTAAGAAGGAGATATAATATTTCTCACGAAGTTGAGGATATGTTTTTAAAATTTTTAGATTTTATGTATTATGAGAAATCAATTAACTATTACTATTTTATGAAAAAGATTTGTGATATTTTAAATATTGAAAATAATATAAAAGTTCAAAAAGTTAAAAAGAAATATGAAAAAATATGGAATGATTTCTTACAAAGTATTTCAAGAAATGTTTCCTAATAAATGGAGGTTACAAAAAAGTGCATACACTGTTTGACTATGAAATCAGTAAATGAGTTTTACATATATCATAGAAATGGAAAAATTAATTCCCAAAGTCGTTGCAAATGTTGTGAATCCATAATTAAATATAAAAAATATATATGTGAATGTGGAAAGCAATATACATATACACACAAAAAAAAGACATTTGAAAAGTAATTATCATAGTAAGCATCTTCCAGGAAAAAGTATTACAAAAAATGTTTCCTAATAAATGGAGTTTACATTAAAGTCAAAGACTATTAATGAACTTAGAAAAGTAGTAAAATTATTGAATATTAAACAACCTAAAGGTTGTAAGAAGGTTGATTTAATTAAATTATTAACTAAATATATCAGAAAAACAGGTGAATATAAACCTGTTTTAGTAGATTTATTAAATTTAGATTTGTCAGCATACTTGGAAAAAAAGAAAAAAATATTTATTGATAAACCTAAAAAACGTAAAAAAATTAAAAAGATTTTTGATTCTTTTAATTTAAGATTTGATAAATATGATTTTAAATCTGTCTTTCCTGAAGAAAATGTATTTACAGTAGAAGAAAATCTTGAAAAATTATTTACAGAAGATAGAAAATGTCGTATATGTGGTAAATATTATGAAGATGAAGAAGAACATATAAAGAAAGACTTAATGATTAAAAGATCAAAACAAAAAAGAAAATGTATTATTTGCGGTATATATTATAAACATTTAGATAATCACATATCAAGTCGAAAACATAAAAAAGCATTAGATGAAGGTAATGTAGAAATTAAGGAATATGAAACTGCTTATAAATCTAGATTAAGATCATATAGAATTAATAATTTTAATAATATTAAAATCCCTCTAGAATTTTTAGAAGAGAAAAGAAAGGTTGTAATAGAAAAAATAAAGCATATTATGAAAGAATTTAATGGAATAAAGGTAAATTTTAAATTGTTTTGTTTGTATAAATTGAATGAAGAAATTCAAGAATTTACATTCAAAACTGAGAATCAAATTATATTAAAATCTAATGATTTACATACTATTTATGATTATGTTATTGACAATTTAATAAATGAATCTGATGATTTTATATCAAAAGGATCTGGTTGGAGTCTTGAAGAAATAAAATTTTTGGAATTGAGAATAAATAAGTATCAACCCTTGAGAGGATCAAGTTATATTGATTTACCTGAAAATATTAAATCTAAACAAGCTATAATAAATGTAAAAAATAAAGATAATAAATGTTTTATGTGGTCAATATTATCAGCAATTCATCCTGTAAAAAAAAATCCTCAAAGAGTGTTAAAATATGAACAATATAAAGATGAATTAAATTTTAAAGGTATTGATTTTCCTGTTTCATTAGACAATATTAAGAAATTTGAAAAACTAAATAATATATCTGTAAATGTTTATAGTTATGATAGTTCAATTTATCCACTTAGAATAACTAACAATAAATTAGAAAAACATGTAAACTTGTTTTATATGAAAGATCATTATTGTTGGATTAAAAATATGAATAGTTTGATCAGATCACAAATTACCAATCATCGTATATTTTTATGTGATAGATGTTTAAATTATTTTTATTCTGAGGAAAGATTAAAGATACATGTGGAATACTGTAAAGATGCTGTCACAATTAATATGCCTAAAAAAGATGAAGTTATTCAATTTAAAAATCATGAAAGAAAAATGAGAGTACCATATACTATATATGCTGATTTTGAATCTCTCTTACCTAAAATTGATACATGTGAGCAAGATCAAACTAAATCATATACTGTGAAATATCAAAAACATGTAGCAGATGCATTTTGTTATTATATCAAATATGAAAAGGAATACTTTAAACCTCCTGTTGTTTATAGAGGTCCAGATACAATCAAAAAGTTTGTATCTATGTTAAAAGAGGATACTCTTAAAATTGAAAAAATTATAGAAGACAAAACTAAAAAATATGAAAGTATCAAATCAATGATAGAGTTCGATGAAAATCATTATAAAAGAACTAATATTTGTCATATATGTGAAAATCAAATCTTAAATGATGAAAAAGTAATTGATCATTGTCATATAACTGGAAAATATAGAGGTCCTGCTCATAATATTTGTAATTTAAATTATCAAATTCCAAAATTTATTCCAGTAAAAATTCATAATTTAACAGGTTATGATTCTCATTTGTTTATAAAAGAACTTGGATTTGATCAATCAAAAATAGATGTTATACCTAATACTGAAGAAAAATATATATCTTTCAGCAAAAAAATAGGAGGTATGAAATTGAGATTTATTGATTCATTTAAATTTATGCCTTGCAGTTTAGATAATTTATCAAAAAACTTGAGACCAGAGAATGAAATAAATAGATATCCTCCAAAAATACGAAAAATGAAATATATTAAATACTTAAAATCAAAATTTAGAGAGACATCATTACATTTTCCTGATGATAAATTAGATCTTATTACAAGAAAAGGTGTATATCCTTATGATTATATGGATTCTAGAGATAAATACAAAGAAACAGAATTACCTTCAAAAGATAAATTTTATAATAAATTGAATGAATGTAATATAACTGATGAAGAATATAAACATGCTCAACGTGTTTGGAAAGAATTTAATATAAAAAATTTAGGTGAATATACAGATTTATATGTTAAAACAGATGTACTAATTTTAACAGATGTATTTGAAATTTTTAGAGATGTTTGTTTAAAAACTTATAAATTAGATCCAGATTGGTATTTTACTGCTCCTGGTTTATCTTGGGATGCTATGTTAAAAATAACAAATGTTAAATTAGATTTATTAAATGATTATGATATGATTCTCATGATAGAAAAAGGTTTAAGAGGAGGTGTTTCACAATGGTGTAATAGATATGGAAAAGCTAATAATAAATATATGAAAAATTATGATAATAGTAAAGAATCTAATTATTTAATGTATTTAGATGCTAATAATTTATATGGATGGGCTATGAGTCAATATTTACCATATGGAGAATTTAAATGGTGTAATGATTATGAAAAAAATTACGTTAAACGTGAATTATATAATAATAAAATAAAAGATGAGATTGGATATATATTTGAAATTAGTTTAAGATATCCAAAAGAGTTACATGATTATCATTCAGATTTACCATTATGTCCTGAAAATAGAATTCCTGAAAATTCGAAACAAGGTAAGTTATTAACAACTTTACACGATAAAGAGAAATATGTAGTTCATTATAGAAGTTTAAAACAATATTTGAAAATGGGTTTAAAGGCTGTAAGAGTACATAGAGTATTACAATTTAAACAATCGAATTGGTTGAAAAAATATATAGATTTAAACACTGAAATGAGAAAGAAAGCTGCTAATGATTTTGAGAAAGATTTTTATAAATTAATGAATAATTCCATATTTGGAAAAACTATGGAAGATATAAGAAAACGAATCGATGTAAGATTATGTTGTAATTATGATCAAGTTAAAAAATTAATTGCTAAACCTAATTTCAAATGTAGAACTATTTTTGATGAAAATTTGGTAGCTGTTCACATGAAAAAAACAAAACTATATTTTGATAAACCGATTTATGTTGGAATGAGTATATTAGATTTATCTAAACATTTAATGTATGATTTTCATTATAATGTTATGAAACCGAGATATAAAGATAATATTAAGTTATTATATATGGATACAGATAATTTTATATATGATATTAAAACAGATGACTTTTATGAAGATATGAAGTCTATGATTGATTATTTCGATACATCTGATTATCAAGTAAATAATCTGTATAATATGCCTAGATGTAATAAAAAAAGTATTAGGTAAAATGAAAGATGAAAATAACGGTGTTATTATGGAAGAATTTGTAGGTTTAAGAAGTAAAATGTATTCAATAAGATTAGAAAAGCAGAGTGTTGAAGAATATAATAATAATAATGAAGACCATAAAAATTTTGAGATTAAGAAGTCTAAAGGTACTAAGACTAGTACCGTTAAAAACAGAATATCATTTGAAGATTATAAAGACTGTTTATTAAATAAAAAAGATCAATATAGAACACAGAATTTAATTAGAAGTAAGAAACATGAATTGTATTCAATTCAAGTGAACAAGATAGCTTTATCAGCAAAAGATGATAAAAGATTTATATTAGAAGATGGTATGAATACTAGAGCTTTAGGACACTATAAAAATGTTTACTAATAAATGGATGAGTGTTTAGGTGATATTCGAGCTTTAAATTTTACAAATTCTGAAGAAATTTACTATATGACTTATCTTTGTAATGAATTGTATGATATAAAATATGATAAAAAACTATTATCAGAAAGTTTTCAAAGGTTGACTGAATTAATTGAAAAAGAAGAAAATGAAGATATTAAATTGAAAGGATTAGGAGTTTTATATGTTATTTCAAAGAATTTATTCTATTGGTCATGAATTTATAAAAACTAATAAATAGATGTTATATGATTTTTATCCTAGGATAACTAAATATTGTTGTGATACCTTAATCAATATATGATTTTTTTAATATATTAGAGTAATAACTATTTTATTAATATCTCTATAATTCAGGGGGGGATGACTATCCCCCCCTATATCATATAATGTTTAGAAATTATTTATAAAAAAATGTTTACTAATAAATGGAAGAGTTCAATAGACTGAGAGGTTATCCCAAGACGTTTAAATTAAATGATTTATATCCTGGGGAATATGATCTGATATCATTGAAAAAAATTAAAACTAAATATGGAAATACAGTAATCGCAAAGTTATATGTGGAAGTTGAAGAAATGGATTATTATCTAGCAAATATACATGGACAACTTTCTGATAAATCAATAAATGAAATCAATAAAGGTAGATATATATTTAAGTATTCAGGTATGATTAATGATAAATATGAATATGAATTAGAGAAAGCTTAAATTTTATATTTTTAATCTGATTATTTAACATCTTTAAAACTATCTATAGATATTAAAAGTTATATTCCGTTTTTTATCACGCTTCTGACAATATATTTAAGTTCTTGATTTAATATTACACATATAGAGGGCAGCACTCTTTTAATTATTTAACATCAATTCTTTAAAACTATTTCTTTATATGAATGGTTCTTTTATCACCATACTTATCTGTTCATATTACCTATAAAACGCGTCCGGAAATTACGGACGCGTTTTTTTCATCCTCCATAATAAAACTCAGAACGAAGCGACTTTATTTATCAGTCAGTGTTTTTTCATCCACATAATAACGAAGCGACTTTGTTTATCAGTCAAACTTCCTCGTTACTTAACGGTGATAGTAAAACGGATATTATAAACATTATTTTTTCCGATCAGATAAATTATAATCTTTACTTTAAAATTTATCTCTTAAGATGTGTGAAGACCTTAAGAATGAATGAATTAAGGCCTTAAGAATGTTTTAAGACCTTAAATGTGTGAAGAGAATATCTTATTACAGATTTTTTTCGTTAGATGGCAACACTAAAAAATGTCTCATTTTAAAAATATATAACGTTTTATAAACATAATATTCACTATTTTTTGATCAGATAAACTATTGATCTTTAAAAGTATTCTGCTTGAAATATGACTGTTTTTTCAAATTGTTTAAGTTGTTTTTTTCAAATGTAAAGGTTATATTAATGAATAGTTCTTCAAATTGTGTGTACCCATGGCAAACACGGAACGCGTGGGGCTAGTATACAATAGGCCCCCGGTTCAAATCTCGCCCGGGTTGTTAATCAATTCGAGTAGATGATTTTATGCCAAAAATGACGTCAGTCACTCTTGCCGAAGATCCTATAGAGTGACAAATCATCGAAAAATAATAAGTGGTGGGTTGAATCTGTGGATTCATGTCCTGAATGTTTATATGTTTGTATTGTCCTTGGCGCCTGATCCGAAGGGTGATCTGGAACTCTGGTTCTAGAATTCTAAAACAGCTGTGGAATCAGAGTTCCAGATCACCTTAGGGTCAGATGAGCCATTTTGTTATTTTTTTTAAAAATAACTCATTTTTTTTTTTTATAAATACCTATCCTTTGAATCTATAAACCTGAATATATATATTTTTCATATCTATATATTTTTTTCTTTTATGGGGGGACTAACGGTCCCCCCATTTATTTTAAAGCTTAGAGGATTCATTTAATTTCACCGTTATTTACCTATGTATGAGGTAGCCCCAAAATGGGGCAGACTATCTTTGATCTCTTTTTTTTCACGCATTTATCTAAAAAAAAGTTAAAATTTGGTCTAAATGTAAAAAAGGCCTTATTTAGATATAAAATCATGTTTTTAATATTAAAATGGATCGATACCTTTTTTTTTATATAAAAAAGATAAAAATAAGCTATAAAATATAGTTTTTAGTATTAAAAATATAGGTGTGCTCATACATACATATATATACTACTTGCGTATGCAGGATTTTAAATAAGCTAACCTAGAACATATATATAATTAGGTTCCTCCCATGTGTTTTAATTTAATGTACAAGGGAAGTATAGAAAGATATTGTAATTTGAAAAAATAAGATTATGTCGTTAAACTTATTAAATTCTAATTGAATTTATGTACTTAAAGGTTTAATTTATGTATATGAGTTTGGGAAATTATATTAGTTTATAAATATGAGTTTAGGAATTTATGAAATTATATTAAAGTTTATGAACCTATATTTGATTTAATATAGCATGATAATGATCCGGGTTCGATTTCTGGCTGGTGCCTAGATAGTTTTAATTTCTAAGTGTTCAAATAATTATATTTGATTATTTAATATAATTATAAGGAATATTATTATACAGTGAAACATCTCGAAGCAATGATTAGTCATGAGATATTGTTTAACTATTTAGAAGTAAAGTAGTGGTAATTTAGCTGATTCTGTGGTACCCCTGATTCTGTTATGTTCGAAGCTCTTTAATTTCCCACAGGATTATTTTAATAAGTAAAATACATCGAAAGAGCAAAACATGCACTTCTTTCATTAAGCAGTGCATATATGCATAAGGATTAATGCATATTTTTTAATTTTTTTTTAGCTTTGTGAGCAACATTTTACATCTGGTGATATTATTCGAGAGACTGTACACTACGATGAGAAAACTGGCACATCGGTAACGATTCCGCTATCTGCACCAAAGTTAAGAAAAGGCGCAGTTCCATCTTGCTTACCAGGTTGTCCAGAGTATTTGTCGAAACAGACTACTTCACGTGAAGCCCCAAATGAGAAACGCCTAAGGCTAGAAATGCAAAATTTAGAAAAAGTTATTCAGCAAAGCATCGATAGCAAGTCTTCATATGATGAGGAACGATTGTTGTTGTTGAGACCCAGACCGTCCGACCTACCAGAAAGGTGTAAGGTAACTGTATGGACGGCCGGGAAGTGCCACCCAATTTAGACCGGAACCCAGTGGGGGAGGCATCCACAGGGACCGTACCCTCCTTCCCCTACCACCAACCTCTCGGAAGGACTTACGGACCCACATGTTTAACGTGATCGTACTCCGCATGAACACGGCGGCATTTGTGGTAGCGTGCAAATCTAGCGCGCAAACCACGAGGATACCGCACCCGAGATGGCCAACAGCACGCGGTGTTCCGAGGTGGTCACCCACCAAGTACTAACCGCGCCCGATGCTGCTTGACTTCGGTGATCTAACGAGAACCGGTGTCTTCAGCACGGTACGGCCGTGAGGAACGATTGTGTAAAAGTTTTGAAGACTTTAAAAGCAAAATTAATCTTGTCTGCATACCAAAAGAATGAACAGTAACATCTGACAGTGTGATGTTTTTATTAATACAAGTGACTCCAGTACCAGTTATTCATAAATGCATCTTAATAAACTCCTCGATGAATACTACTGCTTATTTTAGGAATATACCATTATCAAAGGTAAAGAAGTTTATTTTTCCTTTCTTATTATGTAATGTTAATGATGCTACAGAGATACTGCAAGAGGTTGAGTTGCTTAATCAAAATGTTGAAACAAATTCGAGCAAATCAATCTCTAATGTAATAAGTGATTCGGTAAATTTGTTGAAAACTTTGTTACCATCTTCAAACAAAAATTTGGATTTCTTGCTTGAACAGTTCTCTTTAATCGTTAATGGAAAACACCATTTTAAATATAATACTGAATTTTTGATTTTCTATAGTTTGCTGTTCTCAATATCTCCCCATGCTTATAAGTTTTTTCGAAACTCTCATCATTTTATTTTACCACATCCCTATACAATTTACAGAATATGTTCTTCCTTTCACTTAAACCCAGTCAATGAACAATTTGAATATAATTTTTTGTCTTATATTAAACAACGCTATCAAACTTTACAGTCTGAAGACTGTACAGTGTGTTTAATGATGGACGAAATCCACATTAAACCTGTCATGGATTTTAAGGGAGGGAGCATTGTTGGCCATGCATACGATAATGTAAAATGTGCAACAAGTGCATATGTTTTTATGGTTCAAAACTTTTTATCGACATATAAAGACGTTGCACATATAGTGCCAGTTCAAAAAATAAACGCAGAAAGTCTGTTTACTATAATTAAAAAAGTAACAGTAGGTTTGGAGGAAATTGGATTTAAGGTGATATGCATAAGTTCTGACAATAATGCCATTAACGGCAGAGCTATGTCTTTCTTTAATGTTCCTCCAAAGCAAAGCATTATATATAAACATCCGTCAGATTTAAATAGACCTCTATATTTTATTTATGATCCCGTGCACATCTTAAAATGTATAAGGAACAACTGGCTGAATCAAAAGAATGCAGGACAATGTATGTTTTATCCTGATTTTGAAAAACCTGGTGTCACAAAAACTGCTTGTTTTGAGACGATAAAAAAACTTCATTCTATTGAAGCAGGAAATATATTGAAATTTGCATATGGGGTAACATTAAAAGCATTGATACCAACAAATCTTGAGCGACAAAATGTAAAGTTAGTTCTGCAAATTTTTAACAATCATGTTATTGAGGGCCTACGTCAGTTTGATGAAAGTAATGACTTACAACATTGCCAGGATACAGCTGATTATGTTCGCCTAATATATAC
The DNA here is from genome assembly GCA_951213105.1 of Amaurobius ferox. NCBI lineage: Eukaryota > Metazoa > Arthropoda > Arachnida > Araneae > Amaurobiidae > Amaurobius > Amaurobius ferox. The sequence goes on along the minus strand of OX578133.1, from coordinate 69,823,855 downwards.
CTGGTGGTCGATAATGAATGTTAAAAGTTTACTTAAAGGACAATGTAAAAGAGATGTTTTTCAAGAGCCACTTACTTTGTCTGAAACAGATGAAAAGACTAAATTTTTAAATAGGTTCCTAATCTGGTTAGAGAATTGGAAAAATTTGAAATACACGACTGGTATATTGACCAGAGAAACTCATGCTGCTTTAACGCATACAACACATGGTGTGTTGGATCTTTTATCATACTGTGTAAATGAATTAGGGTTTTCGTATATCCTAACTGGAAAAATCCAAACGGATGCTTTAGAGCAAAGGTTTGAGAAATTTAGACAACTTGCAGGTTCACAATATTTGATATCTTTGCGACAGGTGTTTGAAACTGAAAGTAAATTACGACTACAAAGTATTGGTCCTTTAAAGATCAATTCTTGTAAATATGGTGAATTGTCTGTAGATGTAGAGAATAGCAAAATAGGAGACTTGGAAACCTCTCAGATTGATAATCTTCCTACCTTTGCTCAAAGCATTTCCGTTTTGGATGATGATGTTTGTAATGTTTCTGATATGATCCCTGTGATATCTTACGTAGCAGGATATTGTGCATTTGCCACTGTTAAAAAACTTCATAACTGTACTTTTTGTAAGATAAACTTAACTATTGCAACTGTTAAAGAGTCTCCTCTGATTGAAAGTTCTGTTATAGAAAAGATGGATAGGGGTGGTTTGATGTATCCGCAGCCCGAAGTTCTTGAAATTGTAATTCATGTATTTATAATTGTACAAAAATTAGTTTCCATTGATTTCGAACATTTTTTCTTGAATGTAAACAATCAACGACAATTGGTTATCAGTTTAACAGTTTTTATTTTAAGCGAAAAAGAAATTTTTATGAAAGGCAATTGTCCTGGTGGTCATTCCTCTACTGTCATTACCAGGTATATTATCATGGCTGCCACGAATACATTTTTAAAAAACTATTGCAAAGAGAGAAATGATGTGAAAAAACCAGAAAATAAGAAACGTAAACTTGCAACATTAAAAAAGTGATAGCCTATTTTTCAAACATTTACAGTAATAGTGCTGTCCTTAAAAAAAAAACTTTTTCGAATTTTCTATATATGTAGAGCCTAATAGGATTGCAACAACATAAACTATAACTATATTTTTACAGCTTGTTTTCACGAAGATTTTAATGCTGAGCATATTTCATCCCTTATCTTTATAAGATAGCTGTAGGTGTATCGCTAATGTTTATACCATTGTATTGCATGCTTGTTTACTTTTCAAAATGCCAAAAAGTACTCGCCTTTCCGAGATAGAAAATGGCAAAGTATTGGCTTTTAGAGAGTATAGAATGAGTGTAGTTGAGTTAAAAAATTAAAATAAATTAAATAAAAAATAAATTTAATATTCATGAAGTTAATATAAATACTATAGTTTGATTTAAACTAAATGTTAATACATCACTGCATTATTTCTTCTTTAAACTAAATTAAAACATAATTATTAGTTTCTACTTATTTTACTGAAACATTATATATATAGTGTATTGATGTAACCTATTTATATAAATATTTAAACTTACCTTGGAATTACTTTCCATACATGTGTTTCATTTTATGTTAGGTTTTTAAATTTTTATTTTCACCTTGAATATTATTAGCTGCATACATACTTTTTGTCATAAAAGATATGACATTTTGTGCAATTCTAATTAATGCACAGTGTGTTGAGAACCTTTTAAACTTTTTTTGAATTTAAATTTTAATGATGAACTTAATATCAAATATCCAATATTTTGCAAAATTGGATTTTTACAAGTTTGTTTTTAAAAGACTTCTAAAGGCATATGCAATGGCCAAATAGTCATTTCATTCTATTTTCACACATTTCACATCTGCAAGCAATACCTACAGACAGGCACTTAGAAAAACAGAATGTGCACATATTAACTTAATCCGTAATGAATAATCGTAGCCTGGTATATTGAAACTCCAATGTTGACGTCGTTAGAGTATGGGACGACTGATAGTTATGGACAAGGGTCCTACTATGTCGTACATCTTAATTCGGCATACTTTATCAAGTGCTGGTGTGTTCTTGGAGAAATGCTTCCTAGAACTAAGGTGTCGTATAAGCCGACAACTCATATTCAGTGTAACAAGAAACAATCTGTGCTATAAAAGACCTGTTTACGTAGATGCAGATGTCAAAATAACAATCCATAAAGGAATCCACGACTGCTCAACCATGTAAGTCCTAGTCTACATTTGTCCTGAGAAACTACAATGAAAGACTATATCATTTGTGGTAACAATAAATAGTAAAGAAAGATTTAATTTAAAGATTTTACTTTTGCCCATTTAATATATAGTTGAAATCTATATATATAAATCAACTTATTATTATAATTAAGTCCATTTGTTATGATAGCATTTATTTACAATGCTCTTATCGAATACTGATATAATAAATTTAAATGAACCCCAACTTAGAGACTAGAGGGGAAGGATAATAATAGTTTGATGAATATTAATTTAAATCTGTAATTATGAATGAATATAAGAATTGTGTAATGAATATTAAAAGGTAAATTTGTAATGATGAAACTTACTTAAAGGATCTTAAGAAATGCTATATGAGTTAGTAATTTCATTAGATAATGGTGTGTATGATTATGCATTAATTTGTTGGTATAAAACTGTGCAAGAATTTAAATGGATAGATTTTCACTTCTCAATGCATATAAATAAATATATATATATAATAAATGTTATTTTGGATCCACACCTGCCTCTTCTTTTGACTCCAGGCCTTTTGGAATTAATTAATTATAATTATGTTTGATTTTCAGCTATCTTGGAGGGCAAGTCTGATTTTAGAATGCTAACCACTTGTGATCGAATAAATTAAAATTAAGTAATAGACCAATATTAATGAAGTATGCAATCCTTAGTAATTAAAGTACAATTTTACTATATACTTCAATCTATTTTACTATATACTTTATTATATAGTACAATCTATATACTTCTTTAAATTGTGTCAGGATAGATACGGCCTTTACATCCTGATACTTTTTAATCATGTAAATTTTAATTTATTTCGATTGAATTTAAATTAATCTTCAGTAAGGATTTGATTCTTAATTTCACTTTTAGTTTCTATGTTTAGTTTTAATACTTCATAATAAATATGAATATATAAAGCAACATGTAAAGTAACAGGTTATGATTACAATGAATTTTTATGCACTAAATATTAATATTCTATATAATACAAAGTTATAAATATTTTTAGTAACTTATTAAATTATAAAGTGGTTGTATTAAGATTATTCTTTCATTCCAAATCACACATAAAAAAAGAAAGAATCTTATTTGTGTCAACAAATTCTAATTTAAATTAAAACAGATTTATTTAAAAAAAAAAATCCTCATCCTGCTGGAACATTTAAATTTAAAAAAAAAAAAAAAAGAAAAAAAAAAAAAAAAAAAAATTCGCCCCAAAACAGTTTCAGTACAAATTCGTATTGCGTTGGGCTACGGTGTCGGCCATTACGGGATGGGTGTGGAGGCCTTGAATATAGAGGGTGTTGGCTGACCACCCGTCTTCCATCATCCAGATGATTTTTCACATATCGAACTCTGACAGCTAATCATATTGTCCTCGATGGCGGCGTAACGGCATCCCTAATGAAAAAACGTCCCCTCTGTAACAGATTAAATACAGGCAAAAAGCATCTTCATACCTTTTTTCTGCACCAGGAAGCACTTTTTTCTGCACCAGGAAGCACTTTTTTCTGCACCAACGAAGTTCAACGCCCTCTGGTGGCAATGCGCAATCACGCTATATTTCTAATCATTTGCATATCTATCTGACACGTACCTTCATACTAAATTTCGTTACGATCCCACAATTACTTCTTGGTGCGTACATTTTTATGGCAATGAGTGTACTTTCAATATAAAATTTAAAAAAGTCACCATCCAAACACCCCTATTGCTAATACACCCCATTGCCCGTAAACCCCATTTATAGTACACCCGCATCACATTATCTTGATGAACATAAATATAGTCATGTATAAAGATGGATGCATTTTAAGAAATAATTCCTAAGAGAAATTGAACCCTATTAACCTGATATACTATTTAATCCATATAAACACGATGTCTGTAGCCTGTCGCTACCATCTCCGCAAAAGCACGATTGGGCATGATTCTGCATAATACACTGGTCAATATCCTAACCTTGTGTGGACGGTGGACCTATGAACATGAATATAAACAATTAAATCTTGTTAGTTGTTGGCAAGACAATGACGGATGAGCTCCTTATGTTGGCAATACTCATAGCCCATTTTGTTACAAAGTTATCGGGATGCCGTAAGGACTTTCTAAGAACTAGTATTTAATTTTTCTCATAATTGTTGATTCTTTATTTAATACTTCTTTTTAATTCGTAGGCATATCTTAAGTTAAGGTTTTTGAGTTACAACTTTTCTCTATTCTATCATTGGATTTTCATATATTTTTATTATATATATATATATGTATATATATATATATGTGTGTGTGTGTGTGTATATATGTATGTATATATATATATGTGTATATATGTATGTGTATATATATATGTATGTGTGTGTGTGTATAATATACTATTGAACATAAATCATATGCCATTGTTGCTAGTAAATCTCTATTAGCAATTCTTAATAAAATTACTTCTAATATTGTCTGTTGTTCATTTTCTCATATACTTAGCAGAATAGCAGCTATCATTTAATTCAAAACTTAGATTTTAACAGTATTTTGGGATTTCAAACTTTTGATTTTAAGGACTTCTTTAACAACATTGAAATTAAAGGTATATTAAGTTAATATGGGGTTTAATTAAATATTTTCTAGTTCATACATATGGGCACCACCTTCTTAAGTGTTGAATACCCAGACCGCCCGACTCACCCTAAGGTATGAGCAGCAGTTTGAGCTGCCGGACCTTCTTAATTGTATTCTTTTTAATAATTATTTATTGCAAGTTATTAACTTATATTTACAAATTAAAGGTTTTCCTCAGGGAAGTTCTATGAGTGCTGCACTAGCAAATCTTTATCTACATCACTACAAGTCAAGATAAAATATTCTGAATACACTTTTATCGTTATATTGATGATATCCTTCTAATTAAGGCAGCTTCCTCATCTAATGTGCTTGATTTTAATTTTTATCCCTCTAATTTATCTCTTATACACAATGGAAAACTTTATCTCATCTAGTATTAATTTCTTAGACTTAACTGTAACTTTTGATAATGAGTTCTCCTTTTCATTTAATATATTTGATAAAGAACACGCTTTCCATTTAAAATACACAAAATTATCAATTTTAACTCTTGTTTGAGTAAACAAGTGTATAAAACAATAATTTTAGCCACACTGTAACGTAGATTTGTAGTCTCCCATTTTGGTGTTCGTGACATACTTTTTTATTCAATTCTCGCGTGCCTCCAGTTTATTATAGGAAAAAAAATTAGTATTTGATTCCTGCACATTTTATTTAGCCTATCTTAATTACAGCTGTCTATCTACATCACTTACTCCATGAGTCGAGTTTCCTTGGAAATCCCATCCAGTCTTAGTCTCTCTTATAATACCCCTGTCCTAATCTGTAAATTTTCTTTCTTCTTTTTGGATTCAACTCAACTCTTATTCACTTCATCTCCTACGCAGTGCATGTACATGGTCTCTGGACTACTTCCACATATTTCTGGTAATTATATATTTTCTTAATAATTTTTCAATTGTATTTCGTTGTTTTTGCTTATGGATTGAACTTATGGAGTTCACAGTAACTAATTGTCTCCATATTAAGAAACAAGCAATTGTGTTAAATTTGGAATAGACGCTTAATCTTGAAAATGAGTCTATTTTGAATTAACATCCAACCAAAGCTTAGCGCTATTGCTCTTTTTTCGGCTTGAAGGCCATGTTTGTTCTATTTTGGGGTGACTTTTTGTTTATGGTATACTTTTATTCATCGTGAGCTATCTATTAATATATTAATTTGTTGTTCATTGTTGCTATATATATAATTCATGACAAAACATTGAAGCTATAAAATAACCAAAACTGTTAGGACACGGCTACCATGCCGAAAAAGAAAGAACAGCAATAGGTCCTATTTGGAGGTTAATTAAGATTAGATTCCTTTCCAGGTTTCAGCATTCGACCTAAATTAACCCAAACAAATGCTTGTTTTGAATATTGCAATAGTTCGTTACTATAAGTAAAAGATAAAAATTGAAATTATTAAGAAATCAAATATTACTTTGAACCATGACATAGGATTCCTGAATCGACGTATTAAACAGGTGATAAGTTGAGATTGAATGACAGAGAATTGAGTAGTGTTCAGGGGAAAGAGAAGATAATAAACCATGGATTAAAAGGGGAACGAAGATTTGAAGGGACTTTCACTGAAACTCAACCCAGTCATTAAGTGTTGGAGACAGACATCCATAATTAAGGTAGGATAAGCAGAATGAACAAGAATCATAGACGAAATATCTTACTATAATAAATAGGAGGCACAGGAAAAATGAAGAAAATAGTGTACCAGTAGCTATAAACTGGACGCTCCCTTTTAATAGTAATATATATATATGTATATATATATATATATATATATATATATATATATATATATATATATATAAATATATACTCCCTTCCAAAAGTTAAGCACACATATATATATATATATATATACATATATATATATATATATATATATATATATATATATATATATATATATATATATATATATATATATATATATATATATATATATATATATATATATATATATATACAGAGTGTATATGAGCTGATGATCAGAACTGCAGGGAGTTATAGTTCTGATCATCAAAACAAACAACTTTCACAATACAATCAATATGAGGTCGAAAAGCAACCTTAGAGCAGCAAGAGGACGTTTTCTCTGGGAGTGGATGAAACGTCGCGTCAAAATAGAATGAAGTGAAGACGAATACAGTGAAGACGAATAATGGAAATTTATTGACAAAATGTTTAGAACAAATGCTCAAATGAACGACCACCAGAGAATCGCGTACACTTTGGAAGATTCCTAGCATTTCATGAACGTCTGCAGCTGCGACGCCTATTCGGGTGACAAGGTCCTCTGGTGACTCGATGAGCGCCTCGTAAACGGCGCTTTTTAGCTGTCCCCAAAGAAAAAAAATCCAGGCAGGACAGATCGGGAGATCTGCCATGCGACGGAATCACCACGACCAATACATCTCTTCGGAAAAGCAATGTTCAGGTAGTTCCGCACAATCCTGGTGTAATGTGCTGGCGCTCCGTCGTGCTGGAACCATATAATCACTCATTTGCTGGTACAACACGTAGTAAATCTGGCAGCACCTGCTGGTGGAAGGTGAGGTACTTCTGTCCGTCTAGGCAGTCTGGTAACAGTTGCGGTCCAATTAATTGGTCGTGGATAATCCTTGCCCCCACCTTCACGGAGAACCTTTGCTGGTGGCATCTGGAACGTGCAGCATATGGAATTACTGTGTTCTTCATTTTGACGCGACGTTTCATCCACTCCAGAGAAAGCGCCCTCTCGCGGTTCGCCGGTTGCTTTCCGACCCCACATTGTATTGTGAAAATTATTTGTTATAGTGAGTTCTATAACCCCTTTACAGTTCTGACCGTCAGTTTGTACACACCCTGTTTATACATACCCTGTTTATATATATCCGGCCACACACTTAGCTGCAGTAAACCTTCGGGTCTGTCGTGTGGTCTGGGTTTCCAACACCCTGTTTATACGCTCACTTCCAAAATTAAGCACGCAATGCAAATTTACAATTATCGAAAGCGTATTTGAATTTGAGTGACTGAAAATCGCTGTGGATGTAGATGTCAGTATGCAAATATCGTATGTTACAGCCAATCACGATTGACTGTCCGGATATGTACTACTTAGGCAGTTTTTGAAGACGCCAGCATTCTGAAGGGGTTGAGGAGGTGCATTTAATTGCTGATGCGAAGTGTTTATAACTTTTGTAATATTATTTTTGATGATATCCGTATTTCTACTGCTGAAATAAGACGAATTACAAATATTGAGTGCTGACGTGATGTCGGACGCATTGAAGCAGGACAGTCAATCAAAAATATCGCTATTTTCTTTGGCGTTGATCATTCCGTAATTTTTCGATTATAGAAACAATTCAAAACAAGTCAAACAGTTGTCCGGAGGCCTGTGCCCGATCATCCAAGAGTTACTACTCTCTCTGATGATTGGTATATTGCTATAGTATCCAAGCGGAATCGACGAGCGACCTCCACAACTGTAACATCCATGGTTGCAGCGGCACTTGGTAAGATAATATCTGCCAGTACTAAGAGCCAAAGGCTTCAGGGGAAGGGACTGTACGCCCGAGGACCAGGTTTTTGTGTTCCACTAACCGTCCAAGCCAGAAGGGCAAGATTAAAGTGGTGTCGTCAACATGTCAATTGGACTGGCTCGGATTGGTGCAACGTCCTATTCAAGGACGAGTCCAGATTTGCCCTGTAATCAGGTGATAAGCTTGTAAGGGACTGGAGAGAGCTAGGCACACGCAATCAGGCCAAGAACAGCATCGAACATCACGGATTCAGATGTGGCAGAGGCATGGTGTGGGCTGGAATTTCAATAGGATATCACACAGAGCTGCACATCTTTAAAAGCGGTTCTGTGACGGCTGCGCGGTATCGTGAAGTCCTAGATCCCATTGCGATACTCTACGCTGCAGCAGTTGGTCATGAATTCCTCCTTATGGACTATAATGCCCGTCCCCATCGAGCTAACATCGTTGACGAATACCTGGAAAGTGAGGGCATTTCTCGTATGGAGTGGCCGTTGTATTCCCTGACCTTAATCCCATTGAAAACCTTTGGGATGCCCTCAGGCGTGCTGTCTCTGCACATTTATCTCCTCCAGCCAGTCTCAGAGAGTTGGAAATTGCCCTATGGTTGATCACCTAATTTAAAGCATGGAAAATCGTTGTAAAGTTTGTGTGAAGGTCCGGGGTGATCACATACCATATTAATGTAAGTTTCGTTTGGGTTTTTTTTTGCCTTTAAACATCATTTTGTAAATGACCCAAATGTGACGTCATCCTATAACTTACGAAAAGTAAATATTTAGCACATTTGCTACCTTCATGTGCAATTTTGAGTTAATCAAAGTCTTATTCTTCCATCTTTGATGATTTTCCGCCCGTGCTTAACTTTTGGAAGCCAGTATATATATATATAATATATATATATGTATATATATATATATATATATATATATATATATATATATATATATATATATATATATATTATATATATATACTGGCTTCCAAAAGTTAAGCACGGGCGGAAAATCATCAAAGATGGAAGAATAAGGCTTTGATTAACTCAAAATTGTACATGAAGGTAGCAAATGTGCTAAATATTTACTTTATAAATGCTAAATATTTATTTACCTTATAAATCATCAGAAGGCACATGCAACGCTTAACTATTTAATGATTCTTTTCATTAAATAACTTTCTTACTAAGTACAAAAAAGTTAATTTGCACCACAATAAAACTTTTAAATAAAATACAAATATGACAAAATAAAAAAGAATGAACGAAAATTTACCAGAATTGAAAGTTAATAGTGAACATAGCCATTTACTCAACCCTGTTAAAATCTATATAAATAAAAATGAAAATCTGTCTGTCTGTCTGTCTGTCTGTCTGTCTGTCTGTCTGCCTGTCTGTCTGTCTGTTTGTCACACCATCACGGGAGAACGGCTGAACCGAATTTGATGAAATTTTGTGGGTAGCCCAGAAATAGCCCCACTTAAAATTATATCCGTGTTTTGAGTTTCTACGACCAGTGGTTCTCGAGATATTAGTAAAAAACAAAATTTTCGTTTGTCTCATCATCACGGAAAAACGGCTGAACCGAATTTAATGAAATTTGGTGAATAGCCTTGAAATATCCCCCCATAAATTTTGTCCAAGTTTCGAGTTTCTAAGACCTGGGGTTGTCGAGATATTAATGAAAAACGGAACTTTTTCCTACGAGTTCTACTCCCTAACTCCGTGGTTTATCCAAACGAAAAGCTTGAAAATCGTTTGAAAGTGAATTAAAATTTAATCTCTGAGTTTGATGGGAGATTTTTTGCCTTAATTAGTCACTTTCTGAAAAAATGAATTGTTTGAAACATGATTTAAAGGGGAAATCTATCTCCATGGTTCATGGTTTATTTAAAACAAGCTTTTGCGGAACAATGAGAAGTATAGAGAAATCAAAATCGTTATTTAATTTCGCAGTTTATGTTATAAGACATGACATATTTAACATGTTATAAGATTCTATCTTATATCATGTTACTCAGAAACGCAATTAAATTAAATCTGTCTGTTAATTTTAATAATTATTTTTTCGATTTGAATAATAAATAAATGGATATAAAAATATATTTTAGAAAAGAACGATTTGATTTTTCTTATAGCATTTTTGACTGGATAATATCAATTACGGTCTTCAGGTTTAAAAATTATTATTATTTATATTTTCGGGGATTGTTGATTCAAGGATTATTGATATTTTCAAGTTATTATGCAATTATTTTATTATGACAAAAATTGTTTAAACTCATATATTGTATGTTGTACGAATCTTCTACAAATACACGTGTATATCTTTTAATCTACGAGAATATAAGTAGTACAGGTATATTGACATATGTTTTGATATATATTGGCATATATTGGAATCAATTACGACCTTCTGGTATAAAGAGTACGGATATTATTGATGTTTTCAATTTATTACGTCATCTCTTTTATTTTGGCAAATATTTGTGAGACGCATATTGTAATACGGGTAATCTTCTACTAACACATTGGCATATTTTCTGATCTGCGACAATATAATTAGTACGGGGTTGCATATATTCATTCAATTCCTATTTTTTCTTCTGTAAATTTGCTTACAAAAGGGGGCAGGATGTTTTATTCTTCAGATCTGATCGTGAAGATAATTTTGCATAGTGAGAACATATATATTCTTAAACTTCTCTTTAGGAGCAATAAATTTAATATTTTAACAGAATTTGCACATGATTGCGAACTATAAGTTTCTTTAAATTATACACTCCGTACGAATAACGGGTGTGCTGTTAGTGGTTAATAAATTTTAACATTTTAGGAGGATATATCATGTTGCTCGGCATCGCAATTAAATTAAATGTGTTTGTTAATGTTTTTATTATTTTTTTTCGATTTAAATAATAAATAAATGGATAAATGGATATAAAAGTATATCTTATGAATGGACGGTTTGATTTTTCTTTTAATTATATTAATTTCTGACTGCGTACATCAATTTCATTTATTTTGGCAAAGAGTTTTCAAGCTTATATCGTATTTAGCTACTAAACTCATATATTGTGTTTAGCCAATAAATTCATATAGCCGATTGTTGAAACAGAAAAAAAGTAGAGCGGGTATATCTTCTAATACAATTGTAGTGTTTTCATTTAGTATATTGAAACGGGATAAGAAAGTTTCATTCAGATCTGCAAATTCAAAGCTACGAATTTGGAGGGATATCGCTAATTTGACAACTTTTCTTAAACTTTGCCAAATTGACGGAAATGTCGCCAAATTGATATAAACGACACACAAACAGCTGCCATAAACCTTCGGGTTGGTCGTGTGGCTTGGGTCTTCTACATATCAATGAAATTTTTTTTTGTTTTATTAGAAGAGAGTACTGAAATGATGTTTGGTTAGCATTTATCTGTCAGACCAACCATCCTACTTAGTAATACATTTAGCGAATTTTTAAAATGTCACCAAATTGATAAAAATGTTTTCAAATCTATAAAAATATCTTGAAATTGATAAAATTGCGCTACATAAATGATATTAATTGTTTTTTGTTAGGGGATAGTATTGTGATGATATTTCGTCAATTTGTCGCAAAGTGGAACTGTCAGTTCTACAGTCCCACTTGGCGATAAATTTGGCGATTTTTTAAAATGTCGCTAATTTGACGAAACTGTCGCCAAATGTTCCATAGAAATATAACTATTTAGACGATATTTTTTCTACCAATTTATTTGAAGCAAATGATATCATGTCGCTTAGCAACGGATTTAAATCCAATGTGTTTATGCGGCAGACGATTTTTATTAAATCCTTTCCGATTTGAATATTGAAGATATGTATATAAAATAAATGTCATTGCCATTTCATTTTGGACTGGATAATATCAATTATACTCTTCAGGTTTAAACATTATTATCATTGATATTTTCCGGAATTATTGATTCAGGGATTATTGATATTTTTAAGTTATTACGCCATTGTTTTATTGCGGCAAAAATTGCTGACACACGCATATTGTACGTTGTACGAGTAATCTTCTAGAAATGCACGGGTATATCTTCTAACCTACGAGAATATAAGTAGTACAGGTATATTGGCATATATTTTGACATATATTGGCATATATATTGGAATCAAGTACAGTCTTCTGGTATGAAGATTAAGGGGATTAATTATATATTCAATTTATTACGTCGTCTGTTGTATTTTACCAAAAAACATTTGTGACTCATATTGCAAAACGGGTAATCTTCTACTAATAATCGGACATTATAAGTAGTACGTGTATATCTTCCCATATAATTTTAGCACTTTAATTTTGACATATATTGGAATAAATGACTGTCTTCAGATTTAAAGATTACGGGTTTATTGGTATTTTCAATTTATACATGTAATCTACTAATACAGGTTATATTTTCTAATATTCGCGTATGTAATTAGTACGGGTCCCATACAATTTTAACGCTTTTATTTTGCATATATTGATTCAATTCCATATTTGTTTTTATATTTGCTTACATAAGGGGTACAAGATGTTTTATTCTTCAGATATATCCATGAAGATAATTTTATATAGCGAGAACAGAGATTCTTAAACTTCTTTTTAGGAGCATTATATTAAATATTTTAACAGAATATTTTGATTAAACATGTCATTTAGTGTACTATATGAATTTGGGCATGATTATGAATTTCAAGTTTCTTTATATTATATACTCCATACGAAGAACGGGTATGCTGCTAGTTATATAAATAAAAATGAAAATCTGTCTGTCTGTCTGTCTGTCTGTCTGTTTGTCCCATCATCACGGGAGAACGGCTGAACTGAATTTGATGAAATTTTGTGGGTAGCCTGGAAATAGTTCCACTTAAAATATAGTCCATATATGGAGTTTCTACGATTAGTGGTTCTTGAGATATTAGTAAAAAACAAAATTTTCGTTTGTCTCATCATCACGGGAGAACAGCTAAATTGAATTTGATGAAATTTTGAGGATAGCCTTTAAATAGCCCCCCATAAATTTAGCCCAAGTTTCGAGTATCTAAGACCAGGGGTTGTCGAGATATTAATTAAAAACGAAACTTTATCCTAGGAGTTCAACTCTCTAACTCCGTGGTTTATCCAAACGAAAAGCTTGAAAATCGTTTGAAAGTGAATTAAAACTGTATCTCTGAGTTTGGGGGGAGATTTTTTGCACTAATTAGACACTTTCTGAAAACATGAATTGTTTGAAACATGATTTAAATGGGAAATATATCTCCTTGGTTTATATTTCACAAGCTTTTACTGAACAATGAGAAGTATAGAGAAATCAAAATCGTTATTTAATTTCGCAGTTTATGTTATAAGACATGACATATTTAACATTATAAGATTGTATCTTATATCATGTTACTCAGTCTATATCATGTTACTGTCTGTCTGTCTGTCTGTTTGTCCCATCATCACGGGAGAACGGCTGAACCGAATTTGATGAAATTTTGTGGGTAGCCTAGAAATAGACCCACTTAAAATTTAGTCCATGGTTGGAATTTCTACGACCAGTGGTTCTCGAGATATTAGTAAAAAACGAAACTTTCGTTTGTCTCATCATCACGAGAGAACGGCTGAAGCGAATTTAATGAAATTTTGTGGGTGGCCTTGAAATAGCCCCCCATAAATTTTGCCCAAGTTTCAAGTTTCTAAGACCAGGGGTTGTCGAGACATTAATGAAAAACAGAACTTTTTTTATAGGAGTTCTACTCTCCAACTCCGTGGTTTATCCAAACGGAAAGGATAAAAATCGTTTGTTTAAAGCGTCAAAGGGAATTAAAACTTTATTTTTGAGTTTGATGCAGGATTTTTGCATTAAATAGTCACATCTGAAAGCATGAATTGTTTGAAACATTAATATAAATGGAAAAATCTACCTCCATGTTTTTATATGTATTAACCTCCATGTATTTCACAAGCGTTTACTCAACGATTAGAAGTATAAAGAAATCAAAATGGCTATTAAATTTCGCATTTTATGAGGAAGATTCTATCTTATATCATGTTGCTCGGCAACGGAATGAAATTAAATGTGTTGTTAATATTTATTATTATTATTTCTATTTGAATAAAATAAATAAATGGATGTAAAAATATATTTTTTAAATGAACGGTTTGATTGTTCTTTTAATTATATAAATTGCGGACTGCGTTCATCACTTTCATTTATATTAGCAAAGAGGTTTCCAGCTCATATATTGTGTTTAGCTAATAAACTCATATATTGTGTTTACCCAATAAATTCATTTAGCCGATTGTTGAAGCAGAAAAAGAGTTGAACGGGTGTATCTTATAATACAATTTGAGTGTTTTCATTTAGTATATACAAACGGGATCAGGATATTTTATTCTTCAGATCTGCAAATTCAGAGCTACCCATTTAGCGGAATATCTCTAAATAACTTGGTAACTTCTCTTAAACTTTACCAAATTAGCGGAGATGTTTCCAAATTACTAAAATTGACGCAAATCAATGATTTGTTTTTAGAATAGAGTACTGAAATGATGTTTCGGTAGCATTTGTCGGTCAATCCATCCATCCTACTTAGTAACACATTTAACGAATTTTTTTAATATCACGAAATTGATAAAAGTATTTTTGAGTCCATAAAAATATCATGGAATTGATAAAATCGCGCTTAATAAATGAAAATAATCGTGTTTTGTTAGGGGATAGTATTGTGATGATGTTTCGTCAATTTGTCGCAAAGTGGAACTGTCAGTTCTACAGTCCCACTTGGCAATAAATTTGGCGATTTTTTAAGTTATCACTAAATTGACTAAAATGCCGCCAAACCTTCCATGGAGATCGCATTATTCAGACGATATGATTTCCATCAATTTATTTGAAGCAAATGATATCATGTCACTTAGCAACTGATCCAATGCGTTATGCGGCCTACGATTTTATATTAAATCTTTTCCGATTTGAATAATAAATATATGTATATAAAATAAATGTCATTGACATTGCATTTTTGACTCGATAATATCAATTATGGTCTTCAGGTTTAAGCATTATTATAATTGATATTTTCGGGGACTGTTGATTCAGGGATTATTGATATTGTCAAGTTATTATGCCATTGTTTTATTATGACGAAAATTGTTGAAACTCATATATAGTACGTTGTACGAATAATCTTCTACAAATGCAATATATCTTCTAATCTACGAGAATATAAGTAGTACAGGTATATTGGCATATATTTTGATATATATTGGCATATATTGGAATCAATTACTACCTTCTGGTATAAAGAAAACGGGAATTATTGATATTTTCAATTTATTACGTCATCTCTTTAATTTTGGCAAATATTTTTGAGACTCATATTGTAATACGGGTAATCTTCTACTAACACACTGGCATATTTTCTAATCTGCGACAATATAAGTAGTACGGGGTTGCATATATTTATTCAATTCCTTTTTTTTTGTACATTTGCTTACAAAATTGGCCAGGATGTTTTATTCTTCAGATCAGCCCGTGAAGATAATTTTGCATAGTGAGAACAGATATTCTTAAACTTCTCTTTAGGAGCAATAAATTTAATATTATAACATAATTTGCACATGATTGCGAATTATAAATTTCTTTATATTATATATTCCGTACGAAGAACGGGTATGCTGCTAGTATGTACTAAAAATAACAGTGATTTAAATATAAGCAGTAATATACTATAGAGCATGTGATTACAATAAGCTAGTGTTATTATTAAATATAAAAAATTAAGTATTTAGAAGGTATGTGCTTAGTATATCTAAATTTTTGACAATATTTACTAAATTTACTAAGTGCATCAAACACAAACTTCTTTCTCTTTCCTGCTACTTCTACTGATAAAACTGAGTCGATAAAATAAACAAATTTTCACCTTATCTTTCAGCAAAGTATTATTAATAATACAGCAATATCTTCTATAATCTAACGCAATTGTAAGCAACCATTCTATAATTGAACAAGAAAGATCAATCATGCATAAAGCATTGAATATGAAACACGTTCCAACTTCAATGCAATTTTATTTAAACATCCCTAAAATGCGATACATTCCTCGGTAATATTTTTAAAATTATCACATTACTACATTCATTTAATATATTTGAAAACTTAATACTTCATCGAAAAAAATGAACTTCATTAAAATGACGGCATTGAAATATAAATTATCTGGTTTAAACATCTCTAAAATGCGATACATTCCTCGGTAATATTTTTTAAATTATCATAATATTACAATAATTTATTATATTTGAAAACTTCATCGAAAACAACTTAAATTTTTTCAAATGACGTCATCGAAATATAACACGAGTGGCTCTCTCTGTAAAAGCAACATTTCATTCATACACATTTTTCCATTTATTTCATTCATCACAATACTATAATAATTTATTTTATTTAAAAACTTAAGACCATGGAGGTACGAGTAATTAAACTCTATGCTGAAAACTTTATCGAAAAAATCGTCCTTCTCTCTGTAAAATCAAGGAATATTTCATTCATATCAGCTATATTGCAGACTCCATGAGCTAAATAATTTTGCGTTAAAGAAATGCAGCAATTCTTATACAACTCATTCTACATATTTTTCTGTTTACAGTTTCCATAAGTGAAAAGTAGGCTTCGTTGTAGAAATAATCAAATTTAGATGATCATGTAAACTCAAATATATTGTAATTGCGTTGTTTCAGCATGTAGATGCACAGAATTCAAGCAAAAGTAAAGCAGTTTTAGGACGGATACAACGCTAAATATGAATTAAAAATAACTTTAAAAATCACGATTTTGACACAAGATGGATGCCATATTTTATTTTGAAGTAAGCCACGTGATCTCTTCATATAATGGTCACGTGATCGCTTCATATAAAAGGTGTAATTATTATCTTAATTTTTATTTAAAAAACTACTGAATATATTTTGCTGAATTTTTTTTATATATTTTATGGGATAATTGAATATTTCCTAAAACTTTCGAAGCAATTTGTGAATTTTAAATCCGCTTAAAAAATGTTTGAGAAATTAGGTCCCATAGCGTTCAATATATTTCATTTTTTCAACCCAGGTTCAATCCAAAACTAATATGGTAATATTATTCATTTACATTCCCATAAGTCCCCTAAACCGTCTGAACAACATACTAAAATTTCATTTTGATAAAGTCATTTTACGGCAGTTATCGTGCTAACGGACAGACAGACAGGCAGAATGAACAAAGTCATAAACACTTTTGAACTTTGTTGTAAAGTGTTAAAAATGTAATTACTCTTATTACGTATACGTTCAATATCTCTCATTCTTAGTAGCAATACTGCATTGTTACAATAAATAAATTTCAGAATTTATCTTCAAGCAAGATGATACTAAAAATCGTCAATACCTTAATGACCCTTTTAATGAAATTGCAAACTTTCTACATATAATTGAAAACTGTAACTCTCCAATTCTAAATGGAAATTCATTATTCTGCCTATCAAAATTCTATCTGAATAACAAACTCATAAATCATGTTTCTAAGAATGACTAAAAATGAGAAATTACTTCAAAATTACTCAAATCTCATAAATTTGGCATAACCATTTCACAAGACAACGCCACAACGTCAATCCAATTTATACAAAAACTACTATAATGATATTACTGTTGTTCCCCTTAAATCGCTTTTAAATCGTTCACCCTTTACATTTCAAATCTTGTTCGTTAGTTACTAATTCCCCCGTGATGAAGGGGCGCCTACGCACCACGTCCACAAGACCCCCCCAGGGTATTCCATGGCGAAGCGGAAGAGATTTGCAGCTCCACTTTTTATAGAGGCTCCCCGAAGGGCGGAAGTCTGACTTGGCCTCGACATGACAACATCCATACCCGCTGGTGGGATTCGAACCTGCAATCCAGCGATCAGACGGAAACGCATGCCCCTGACCGCTCGACCACCTGATCGGCTTAAAATCTTGTAACTGTTTCAAGCCTTAAAAATAAAGTCCAAGACTTTTCTTTTGTCTACATGTAATGTTGTATTTCTATTTATTTTTGAAAAATTTAGATTTTACATGATAATATATGCGTTGTCTCTCTGTGTAAACTGAACCTTCTCAGGCCTGTAAATTCTAGGACTTGTACTGTAAATTCTAAATCTTATAAGTACTCAAATCTCAACCGAGATTCAAACCACAGAATATTAGACTGACCAGACAACGTTCTATCCATTGAACTACAAGAACGGAGTTCTTACGTCTTACTATCAAGGTATAAGCTTAGTGAGGCGCACAATATTTCATCAATTATTTCCAATTTTATGTGAAAAAATTTACTTTTTTATTTTAAAATATTTCATATTTACTGTTAAAATGTCATGTCCGAAACTGTATTTCGCGAATTACTGGAAGTCCACGAATTGCAACTAGGTATTCCGCGATGAAATCAAAGTCTGAAAAATGAAATCAATAGCAGTTTTAAATATTAATTGAGCATACTTCATATATAGTTTATAAATGTTTCTTACTTATCCAAATTTTAAATTAAATAACGAATTCCGAAAAAAATTATTTTCTAGCATTGGATTCTTGACGTATTCGCTCAAAAATATTAATTTTTTATCGAATTTTAAAAGTCTTCCAATGAATAATTTTAAAGAAGCAAAACAGGTCGGTTGAAACTAATCGTTCGGTTAAAGTGTTCTTTCTCTATTGCAAAATCTTCTAGACTGAAAACTGGAGATTTATTGGAGACTGGAATTTGTGCTATGATGCTACGAATAAACATATAAAAATAGACTTAATATGTGGGTAAAACTTTCCGAAACTATGCACAATATTAAATGTCATTCTAGAAAAAATAAATTTCATTAATATAAAACTTCTACTTTCGGTTTAAAAATATATTTCCTTCCTAAAAATCCTATTTTTGCGAGAAAGTTGTTTTAAGTAGAACGTTTATCATATTAACTTTTTCATTTCATTTTCATATTTATCGTTTACGTTAATATCTATATTTAGGAACGCAGCAGCATTCCGCCTCAAGTAATGCCGGAGCTGTTCCAAGTGTGTATATACTTCACACCACGAGATGGGGTTTTAAGTACCCTAGATCTCGGCCGCAATTAAAGCAAGAGGAATATGTCAATGGGGCTGTCATGGGGCATGCTTAGATATGAAAATAAAAAATAAATGAATTTTTCAAAACAGTAAAATACAAGTGAAGAAGAATATTGCTGAAAACTACATTTTGAACGATTATCGTTATGCCTGTTGTTCAGGTCAAGCCAGTTAACCGATTTCAATGACCTTTTTTAACACTTTCCAACATAGTTGAAAAGTGTTTATGACTTTGGACATTCTGTCTATCTACCTGTCTGTTCGCACGATAATTGCCGTAAAAATGACTTTATCAAAATGAAATTTTAGTATTAAGTTGTTGAGACATCTGTGGGACATACTGGAATAAAAATGAATAATATCACCCAATTAGTTTTGAATTCAACCCGGATTGAAAAAATGAAATACATTGAACCCTATAGGACCTAATTTTTCAAATATTTTTTAAGTTAAAATTCACAAATTGCTTTGAAAATTTTAGGAAATATTCAAATTATCACATAAAATCTATAAAAAAATTTTCAGCAAAATTTATTGGGTAATTTTTTAAATAAAAATTGTAATAATCATTACACCCATGATATATGAAGAGATAACGTGACTCGTTTCAAAATAAAATATGGCATCCATTTTTTTTTCCGATGTCTAAATATCGTGATATTTAAAGATCGTTCGAATTTATATTTAGTGTTACATCCGTCCTAAAACCGCTTCATTTTTGCGTATTATCTGGATATCTAAATTCTGTGCCTACGCAATTACTATAACTTTTATTTTAAATAAGCACTAAACTTTGATTATTTCTACAACGAAGTCTACTTTTAACGTATGCAGAATGTAAACAAATCAAGCGATTGTAAGGTGAGTTGTATAAGAATTGCTAAATTTTTTCAAGTAGAATTGTTTAGCTATGGAGTCTGGAATATAAGTGATATGAATAAATATTCATTGATTTTGCATTTATAGGCAGACGATTTATATTTCGATGACTTCATTTGAATAAAGTTCATTTTTTTACTAGAATTGTTCTTTTCGATGAAGTTTTAAGTCTTCAAGTATAATAATTTTCTGTAGTACTACCATAATTGAAAAAATATCAAAGCTGAATGCATCACATTTTAGAGATGTTTAAATAAAATTGCATTTTAGTTGGAAAGTGTTTCATAATCAATGCCTTATGCACGATTTATCTTTCTTGTTTTATTTTTCCCCTTGTGATCCAAGAGTGTCTATTTAAAGAAAAAAATTTAATTTCGGTTATTTTCTTTTGCAACCTACCTAGATTTCAAGACAGATTTTCTTTGGAATTCAGATACGAAAATCGGTTGAAACCTGAAACAAGTGAAGTACGGAGACTCAGAGATGTTAAATCTCTTAACGTTTTAATAAAAAGAAAATTTCCCATCCGCAGGCTTTAGGTACAACCACATTGAACTTCGCATTGAAAATCGCTTCAGGTGCAATGCGTGAAGCACACACTAACAAAAATGTTACATTATCGAAACGTTAAACCACAGTTAATTACAAAGTATGCAAATATGAACATCACTCTCGTTATGAAGACAAGATATTCAGCACAAAGATATTTGATATCCCTAAACAAAGCCAACTGTGTTATAAAAAAAAGAAATCCGCCAAGTAATAGTGGAAACTCCATAACCCCATAATATAACCCTCAGCAAAAATAGAAATTAAAACAATGTGTTTGATTCCCAAGTACGATTCCATCCAAGTGGAAACGTGGCATCAACGATTTCCACTTATAACTAGAATAAGCAACATATCGGAGAAGAGCGAAAAAAGGTTTCTTACACCTTGAGGCCCAGACAAGATTTTGGTTTTTACTGTACGGGAAATATTTGACTGCAGCCGCGCTGCACCGTTATAAAACTTCATGTTCTCTTCTGTAATTTTCAAGGCAGGGTGTCAAGGTATGAAATATTTACTCGTTATCCTCGGACATTTTGCTTATTCTAGTTAAAGGGGGAAGCGTTGATGGCACGTTCCTACCTGGATAGAATCGTACTTAGCGCCAAAAAAGTGAATTAATTTATTTTTTGGCAAGAGTTTTTACCAAATGTTACAGTACTTAGCGGAATTTTGTTACAGGACAGTTGTTTTTGTTTAGGAATATTGTTTATTTTGAAAAATTGTTTTTCAATACTACGAGGAATCATCCCCTGGTCGCTGATGCTCACCAATCCCCGGATACAGTGCCTAGAAAAAGTGCAGGTTATTCTAGGTACTTTACCCCGGAGCTCGCGCCTGTTTGCTGCCACTCACCGCATAGAGCTCGCGCCTGTTTTCTGCCACTCACCGCATAGAGCTCGCGCCTGTTTTTTGCCACTCACCGCATAGAGCTCGCGCCTGTTTTCTGCCACTCACCCCATAGAGCTCATGGCTTCGAGGCCAACAGTCGTACGCCCATTAAACGCCACTCACTCACCGCCACGAGTACATTCATATAGCGTTCACAGGACGAACTAGAACGATAAGGTTTTTAATTCAAAGAATTAAAATATACCGCAGAAAACAACATGGACCCTCTAGCCGGTATGGTTGTTGCGTTATAGCCCAAAACAGAGTATCCAAAATATATAGCCCAAAACAGAATATTCCTATAGCGGGCTAAGGATAGGCTAGCTTGTTTAGGTTCAAAATCCAAACAATTAAAATGTATCATAAACAAGAACGACATACCAAATTCCCTGTTACTATGATAAATGCAACTTGATTAATTAAGGCTTTAAAGATTTTAATCAAACTGACAGAATATTTTAAAATTGCCTATGTGTAGTTACGTGATTTGCTTCAGAGCTTAGATATCAAGTCTCTGCTCTCATAGTTCACCTATTTGTGACGATTTGCGAATAAAAATATATTTCAGTGATGGAGTAAACTTGAATATCGAAGGATAAGGAAATATTGTAACGGAGTCGAAAATTCGAATTCGAGTTTTCGACGTAAGAGCATGTTTCAAGCATCCTTGATCACGAACCGAAAATTTTTGAGGTGATGTCTGTGTGTGTGTGTGTGTGTGTGTGTGTGTGCCTGTGTATGTGTCAGTGAGTCCGTGGAGCTGATGTCTCACGAACTAAGAAAGCGATTCAAATAAAATTTTGTACAAAAATTAAAATCCATGAATACTAGAAGCCTATAGTTTTTTAAACGTAATCAAACGTTCGGAAGACCCCCAACCCTAAATTTTCGAATGAAATTTTGATAAAATCATCAAAAAATCAAAACTCTCAATAAATTTACGTAAATAATCATTTCTTGTGCAATTTTTCATTATAAAATGATTGACATAAAAATTAGAACACTAGTATGAACCATTCTTGTAGTGTTACACATTTTTCAAATAAATTTATCAAAAAATCACATAAAATAAAAATATATATATGTTATTGTGAAATATGCTCACTTTTCATATGTAACATTACGCGATAAATTTGTTAATATCATTCTCGTGGATCTAGCTCGTTCCACTCACGAGAGAGGATGGTTTGGTAATAGTTTTGTATTTAAACATCATTACTCATTTATCTACTATAAGAATAACCTATTTTTCCGTCCATAACGCTTGGTGAAATTTTTGCGACGACTTTGGCGGAATATTGCCAACTATTCGAATTTTTTAAATGTCGCCAAATTGACGAAAATGTAGCCAAATTGATAAAAATGACACTAGATCAATGAAAATGATGACTAATTGATGAAAATTCAATATTTTAGAAAGAAAATAAGAATCTCATCCGTAAGGCTTGGCGAAAAAGTTTGGCGACAAATTTAGTGGGATATAGCTAACTTGGCGAGTTTTTTTAATTTTGCCAAATTGACGAAACTGTCGCCTTGATAAAAATGTCGTTCTATTGATAAAAATGACGCTAAATGGGAGGTAATATTTTGTACATTTTTCATTCCGTCATATGACGGGCATACAGTCTAGTATACGTACTCTAGTACACTTGGCGATACATTTGGCAAACCTGGTTAATAATCTAGCGACATATCACCAACTTGGTGATATTTAGCTCCCGATTGACGAAAATATCATCAAAGTTGCTAAAAATGACGCCAACTTAATGAAAATGACACCTAATTGATGAATTTATTATTAAAATATTTTAATATATGGACTTTATCGCTTATTGCGAGAATGCTATCAATATTGATAATTTTTAATTTAGAGTTGCGTGAAATATAAGTTAATTGAGTAAGAAATAGTTTTACATGTTGTCATCTGGAAAAGCGCCAAATGTACAAGTCAAAGTTAAAAGCACTGTACCGTGGACCTCATACACCATTTCTTCACGGTAAAAGAAGTAAGTTCATTGCATTATATAAGGAAAATCATGTGCTGACCACATCACATTTTTTATTTATATAAAGAGATGAAATCCAAATAAACTCAGAGTTCCAATTACCCTGTGAATATCCACTAATTTAACAATGTCTAGGCGAAATAAACTTGTCTTGCTGTAGCAGTTAAATGTTTCTAAAGTAATTCGAAGAATTTTTCAAAATATATCTTATTCAATTTCTGAAATTAAAACTTATCTTTGCGAAAGAAACTATTTACCGCGTTGACCCACTTTTGCGGAAAATATAGATATGAGCTAATCAACAGATTCTTACACTACGATACATTCTTTGCTTGCTACTTGACTGGTACTTTTGACATCTGATTTTATCTTAATTTTCTGATTTGAGCATGTATAACAGAATGGGTAAATCTGAAGAACTTGTCTTCATTACCATAATGAGGTTAGAAAAATTGCATTCTCATCCTTGTTGAAGTTGAAAATACATTTTTTTTCTTATTTGATAACTACATTAATGAAAAGATAAAGAAACACCGGTTATATAAAATAATTCTGAACTGGCAGTCTATTTATTTAATATAATCTTTTAACTACACTGTTCAAATATTTTCGTTATAGTTAAGATGGTGTGTAACTGTTTTCTTTTCCTTTTTCTTTCTTTCTCACAATTAATTCTTTCTTGACCATTTAAATTAACCAAATCAATTATTTTTTAGATAGTTTTGACTTACTCTGCAATACATGGTAAGTACAGTAAGTGCACGTATGGAAAGTATTGGAATCGTATCGAAAATCGCAACTCGAATTTTCGACAGATCTATATATTTTGTGCGCTCTAAAACACGAAAAAACTAATTTTTGGCGTGATGTCTGTGTGTGTGTGTGTCTGCGTTTCTCTCTCTCTCTCTCTCTCTCTCTCTCTCTCTCTCTCTCACTCACTCACTCTGTGTGTGTGTGTGTGTGCGCGCGCAAAATGTATGTATTCACTCACTCACTCTGTATGTACACTCTGTATGTACTCTCTCTCTCTGTATGTACACACTAACACAAAAACTAATTGGGCGAATTCCATAAAATTTTGTAGTTAAGTCATTTGTGGGTGATCCTGAGGTCGATTAGATTTTGGTACATTTCGGGATAAAATAACCTGCGTTTTTAGCGAAATGGGCTGCAAAAATTGATGTATCCAGCCTAACTGAAAAACTAATTAACCAAAGTTCACAAAATCGCGTAGATAAGTCACGTATGGGTTACGCTGGTGTTAATTAGATTATGATATGATTCAGAAAATAAAAACCTGATTTTTTTTTTCCCAAATGGCGCACAAAAATCGCCAAAATGTAAAATAAGAGACTGCGTATGCTCGTATGCTTGACTACATATGTAAAAAGACTACGTATAAAAGACTATGCATAAAAGACTGCGTATGCTTGTTTTTTATGTAATTTTTGATAATGAAAAGAATAAGACCAACAGCATTATTCTAGGAGTATCCTTTCTCGAGATATTTTAGTTTTCTCATGTTTGCTATGCCTGTTTTGAGAATAAGTCTAGTTAAAAAATTAAATCGAAAGCTGAATTAAAAGTGTAAATTCAGTGCAATTTCAATTAATTATGCGTGTTATTTAGTGCAATTAAATTCAATTTAATGAATTATTAATGAAATAAAGAGAAAATATGCATTATAGTCCGCAGGAAAAGTCTGCTGCTCACATTAGATTTTTTCATTTGTTTGCAATCTAATATTAATTAAAACAAGTTTACCTTTACACCCATTCATAATCTAATGATGAAAGAAACTAAAATTTTCGCTTATTACAATTGCGCTCTTTTTTTTTAATTTTTTATAAATTTGATAATTTTGTGATAAAAAAATTGTGCATAAATTAATTCCGAAATTGCAATCAATGATATAATTTTAACTAAATTAAATCAATATTTATAAAATATTGTATAAAAATCATAACTCACCAGATAATTGAACCGCTAGCCAATGGACACTTTTAATCAGTTATCTACTCACGGGATTATTTTCAAGTCTGTAGTTAAAGAGGATACTGAAATTTCCTCCTTCAGCTTTCAGATCGCAATGCCATTTCGTATCTGTACAAGTACCTTATTTCTGTAATTTTATACGGTATAACTTTCCATTTGAAATAACTCTCAGTAATTTGAAAACCACGTCATAAATCATAGGTACTTGCTAAAATTTCAAAATCAATATTCTTTAAATATACCTCATCTACCTCAAACTTTAACAAGGAAGATCAACCATGCATAAAGCACTGATTATGAAAAACTTTCCAACTGAAATGTAATTTTATTTAAACATCTCTGAAATACTATACATTCAGCGGTGATGTTCTTAAAATCACCACAGTGCAATAATTTATTTTATTTGGAAACTTGAAACTTCATCAAAACAGACAATGCTATAAAATCGTCTGCTTCTTTATGTAAATTCATGTCACTTATATTTCGGATTCCAGAGTTAAATAGTTTTACGTGAAAAAAATTCAACAATTCCTATGCAACTCATCTTACAATCACTTGTTTCATTCTGCATCCATTAAAACTAGGTTTCATTGTAGAAATAATCAAAGTTTGATGATTATTTAAACTGAAATATATTGTAATTGCGTTGGCGCAGAATATAGATGCACAGACAATACACAAATATAACGTGGTATTAGGACGGATGCAACACTAAATGTAAATTTAAAAGAACTTTAAAAATCACGATTTATACACAGGGAAAAAAAGATGGATGCCATATTTTATTTTGAAGTGGGTCACGTGATCTCTTCATATAATATGGGTGCAATATATTATTATTTTAATTTTTATTTAAAAAATTATAGAACAAATTTTGCTGAAATTTTTTTATACATTTTATGGTATAATCCGAATATTTTTTAAAACTTTTGAAGCAATTTGTGAACTTCAGCTTCGTTTAAAAAATGTTTGAAAAATTAGCTCCCATGTAATTCAATGTATTTCATTTCTTCAACCCAGGTTCAATCCAAAACTAATCGGGTGATATTATTCATTTACATTCCCGTATGTCCAATAGACCGTCTAAACAACATACTAAAATTTCATTTTGATTAAAATCATTTTTACTGCAGTTATCGTACGAACGGATAGACAGGCAGACAGTCAGAATTGACAAAGTCATAAACACTTTTCAACTATGTTTGAAAGTGTTCAAAACTAAGTTTAGCGAACATATGTATAAAGAAATTTTGATAGAAAATCAAAACCTCGATCTCCAGCTAGCTTGAAGACTGAATCCTGTCTTACTGAAACTTTTATTCCTTTCATATTCAGATAAATGTGTAACTCCTGTTCTATAAAACTTGCACATTCCTCTGTTATTTGCTTTTCTTACCATAGGTAATAATGTAATGGGGGATGATTTTTATGCTGTCAGAACTCCGATTTTGCATGGAACTACACGTTTTGAGAATCCTTGAATACAAATCAACCATTTTAATGACTGAGCGACACACATCCAGACATGACTATATGTCTGTATTTGTGTCGGGCCACGATAGTTTTCGAACAAATTAAAAAACAGAACGAACTTTGGCAAGATTATTTCAATGAGTGAACGTCAGAATCCTACTGATTTTCAGAATGAACGAACTATGGAAATGCCCTCAATGTTTCAAATATTTGTCAAAAAATCGCTATTTAAAAATCATTATAATAACGTAAGTTATCAAAACATCGTTATAATAATATATTTATATCACCATAATCTGCGGAGAGGATGATAACTTTGGAACAAATTGAGATAATCACCTAAAATTTGGTATGATTTGGTAAAAGTAACGGTAAAAAGCCTATTAATTTTAAATTTTTCGAGATGTCGGGCTAGGAAAAGGATCGCAAATTTTCGAACTTATCCATTTTCTAAAATTGAGATAAATTGGAAGAAAATATGCAAAAATTCTTATTAAAATAAACATTGTATGTGTATTTTTTTATTATTTAAAAGCACATGGCATCATTTACAGAATGTTAACACAAGCGCCGTTTTCGAGATACTGCAAATATTTTATCAAAAATAGAAAAAAAATCATTCGCTATTATTAAATGAGTAATTGCTTTGCAAGTTCTTATAACTAGAAATAAATAGATAACATTGTTTAAGAGTTATCACGAGCCAGTCCCGAGAAAATAGAAATTTTACTTTTTTGAATGGAGCGCTATATCTCTCAAATAATTTAAGCAAATTAGATACAATTTACTACGATTATTTCAATTAATGAATGCATGAGGCTTGTTCCTTTTAAAGCAATTTGGATAAGGGGTAGAACTTTGAATATTCGAACATTTTTTCGAAAATTATAGAAACTTTATTAAAAATAATTTTGTTGAAACTTTTAAAAAACATAAATAGTTTGTGTATACTTTTTATTCAGAAGCAAATGGCAAATCATTGATATCATTTACAGAGCTATTGAACATAATCATTTATAAAACTATTGCCCTTAACATACTCGAAATTTTGCACTATTTTAAAATGAATAAAAAATATCATAATATATTTAGATGCGTTTACTATAATGAAATGAGTAAATACTTTTAATCAGAAATAAATAGACGCCATTTTTCAGTAGGTGCCAAGAGTCGTTCTCGAGAAATTAGAAATGTTAAATTTATCCGGAAAAGTCAATATCTCTAGAAATAATCAATCTAATTATAGAGCTTGGTATGCTTATTCTAACCATTACCAAAAATTTCTATTAATTTTCAGTGAAATGTTGCCTTTAGAAAGGTATAATTTATGTTATTATTTTCCCTTAATATCGAGAATTGTTAATATGTAGGATCAATCATGTGTTGGACGCATCAGATTTTTTAATTATTTTCTATATTGAAAAAAAAATTAATTATTTTATTTATTTCTAACAAAATAGAATCGGCATAATATTTGTCTAGCATGTTTTTGTCTTTCTAGTCCCTCCGGAAGCCCCCTCTCTGGTGAATTAAAATTCTAAATCTTTGCACACATATAGTGTCGATCACAATACAGAACATAACTGAGCCAGATTTTAGATTTTCCGCCAGGGACAGAGAAAATGAAGAATTTTCGAAAAATATTTCCAGGCACTTCTGAAGCTCTCAAGGTGAACTACGAGGCTAAAACTTATCACACTGATAATATCAAAAAATGGACAGAATCAGAGTCTTTATTAATCCTACAGGGGACGGAGGAAATGTAGGATTTTGAAAAGTTTTTCCCAACCGTCCAGAAACAGCTTTGCGCACTTATACGTAGAATATGGTTATCATCCACCGAACGGGGTCGAAGTGTATATTCCTTCTAAAGGGAAAGGAGAAAATGTAGGGTTTCTGGAAAGTTTTTCTAAACCATAAACCATCTTTCAACTTCTCCCCCAGGAGCGGGCAAAATGGGAGATTGAACAGACATTTCAGACCACCCAGAAGCCCCTGTGTGGCTTAGAAAGCTGAAATTTTACAGTATCGACTTATCATATTGACTACGGGACAAAACCTAACAGAGGCTAATTTTAGGTTTTCCTACAAGGAGAAAATGCGAGTTTTTGTAATTCATTTCCAAACCCTCAAGAAGCCCCCTGCAGTGACTTAGAAGATGAATTTTTACACGGTTAAATATCGCTGGTCACCCAACTGACTGCTCATACCCCGGGTGAGTCGGGTGACCTGGGCCTTCAACACTTAAATGTCATCGAACGGACATAAAGTAACGGAGTCGAATTTTGAACATTATCCCCCGTGGAGGCTAAAATGGGAGCTTGAAAAGACTCTTTAGACCCTTCTAAAGCCCCTCCATGACCTATAAGACTAAATCTTTGCACACTTATAGCAATGACTACAGAATAAAACCTAACTAAGCCAATTTCCAGTTATGGCGACTATTCTGACGTGTTACACACTGCTAAAGAAGGCAAAACAAAATTTATTAATACTTAATTTAAGAGAGTTAGATTCCCTCTCTGTGAATCGTGTAGATCCGTTGAAAACTCGAGTTGTGATGTTCGACACGATTCTAATACTTTCCGTATACATTACCATGTATAGTAGGGAAAGTAGAAAGTCTGAGTCGGGCAGCACATGATATTCTTTATACAATGCAAAGGCTTCACTTCCTTTACAACAAACTAATAACGTAAGATATCCAAGGCACAATTTTTATACGACTTCCTATACGAAACATAGTTACTTTATACCCCCATATAAATTGCAATGTACAATTTACGACACCTTAGACCCCCCCCCCCTCCTACCCCAAACAAAACGACTTGTCCCATGAATAGTGAAACGTAATTATTTTTCAAATTCCGAGTATTAATTTCCACAAAGCGCAAAGGAATTATCAAAGAAAGTGAGCTACATTTTCCATTATGTTGAATTATTACTAATTTTGGCTTCATGTTTGCAATTTAAGGGTCAATTTTGCCAATCCAGCGACATTTTCAAAAAGTCGCTAAGTTGGCGGTATTTTTTAAAAATTACTGACAATGTCGTCCTATTTAAGGGTACTTGATACTTATTTTTATGTTTTGTAATATTTTTGATAAATTTATAAGAAAACGTCAGATATCTTGTAAACGGTTTGTGTCGGCATTTCGAATTAAAACTTGTACCATTCATTTTCTAATGATAAATTGTATAAGAAATGAATATTTATTTAACATTATAAAAGTTCATAATATTTCAACATCTTTCAAAAATTCATTCGGAAATATGGCGGTCTTCCGAACACATGATCGGAAATTTTTCAACTCGCTTCAATTAAAATACTAACTATTGTAATACTAACTATTGTAATACTAATATATTAATTCAATTATAATACTAACTATTGTAATACTAATGTTCACTATTGTAATACTTCAATTATAATACTAACTATTGTAATACTAATGTTCATTATTGTAATACTTCAATTATAATACTAACTATTGTAATACTAATTATTACAATAGTTGTATTGTAATACTTCAATACAACTATTGTAATAATACTAATTATTACAATAGTTTTATTGTAATACTTCAATTATAATACTAACTATTGTAATGTTCACTATTGTAATATTCAATTATAATACTAACTATTGTAATACTAATTGTAATATAATATTCAATTATAATACTAACTATTGTAATACTAATGTTCACTATTGTAATACTAACCGCACCAAATATTTTCTTAATCACTCCGTTCGTGAGATATTTCTTCCACAGACTCGCTGACACACACACACACACACACATTATATATATATATATATATATATATATATATTGTACCATATATATATATATATATATATATATGTATATATATATATATATGTATGTATATATATATGTTGTCGTCCTATTAACACATGTTTATAGATAAAATCTATCTTGTGTTTCAGAAACAAGCATTTTTGTGTTCATTTCGTTTAAAATATTAGGACTTGATAGCGTATTTTTTCGAAATGAACTATCCTTAAGCCTAGAGCTCTTCCACGTGCCAGCTTCAATGCTTAATTATTTTGGTATTCCTTTTTTCGATTCCTCCCCATTGACATTTGTTGATTCTCTTTAGCTTTCTGAACTGTAATATGTATTATAATTTCCTCTTTATTGTTGAATTTCATTTTATTTCATTGTATTCTGTAGGCATAACTTTTTTTTAAGATAGTGTATTATGAGTTACTTCTTCCATTCTACCATCGGATTTACTATCTTAATATTACATATATATATATATATATATATATATATATATATATATATATATATATATATATATATATATATATATATATATATATATATATATATATATATATATATATATATATATATATATATATATATATATATATATATATAAAAATAAATTATTAAATCCAAAGTTAGAATGTATGTAGTAACTCATAATACACTATTCCAAAATTTTCTACAAATACAAAGAAATTAAGACAAAAAGAGGAAATAATAAAGCATAATGCAAGTCATAAGGACAAAGACAATCAACAAATTTCAAAAATGAGGAATGCAAATAAGAAAACAAAAAATCAAGCAAAAAAGCTTGCACATGGAGGAGATTTAGGCTTACGAGATTAGGCTTACGAAAAGTTCATTTCGAAAAAATTCTCATCGGGTCCATATATCTTTTCGAAATGAACACAAAAATGCTTGTTTCTGAAACACAAGATAGATTTTATCTATAAACTTGTGTTATATGGACGACAAGCATAAAGATTGGAACAATAAAGGAAACATAAATACCTCAAAACGCACCTCTTCAGCGCAACCATGACGAGCAAAATATGACTGGATCATCGTTGCCATATGCCAAAATGAAAAGATGTGATTTGCTGTTGCCAAAGAGAGTAATAAAAACAGTACTGCGCAAAGGCAATAAAATGAGTTATTCAACTGTTAAAGCTTCGAGATAAAAAGATGAAAATATAATTGCAGGAGAATGAAGAAGTACGGCTAAAATAAGATAATAAGGGGAGAATATGAGAATTTTAGGCTAATCGAAACTTATTAACTATACTATTGACTAAATATGCAGGATATTGATACATTTTACTGGTAATTTTGAGGTTATTAATGTGCAAAGCATGAAATTTTTTATCTGATAATCTATAAATTCTAAAAAGTTGATTAAGTATAATATTTCTAAACAATTGAATCGAGTTGCAGGAATTAAAAGGTAATAATTTATTAATATTAAATTTAAAAAAATCTTTTTTATCATATAATTTAGTAACTATCCCATGAGCAGGTTCTATAATTAGATTTAAATCCAAATAATAAACATTATTACTAATAGAAGTTTCATTAGGTATTAATTCCAAATTATCCGGATAGAAATCTATATCTATGACATAGTTATCAGTAAATACAAGACAAATCAGATCATCTACATATCTATAAATTTTATAATCAGTTGAAGTAAAGAATTTTTCATAATGATATAGGTATAAATTAGCTAACATACTACTACTACAGCCACCTTGTGGAACACCTGAGACTTGTAAGTATAATTTATTACCTTGAAAGATATAATTATTGAAAAGAACAAAATGGAGAAGCTTAGGAAAATTGGTAAATTTTGTAAGATTAGAATGTTTAGTAATATAAGCATTATATAAAGCTAAAATGACATCATATAGATCAGTGATCTTAATATTATTAAATAGATCTTTAAAATCAAAAGTTTGAAATCCTATTATTTTACCATGCGTTTTTAATTTATTTTTTAATTCCTTACTGTTATTTAGAATAATGTAGCTATCACCAGAATCTCGTAAATTGCTATTTAGTACATTTAAATAATTTAGTAATAATTTACTAGCAGTAGTAGAGTATGAATTATGACCACTAGTAACAGTTCTAAATTTAATAGGATTTTTATGAAATTTAGGTATAAGCACAATATATGGAAATGTCAAAAATTTATTATTAATATCTAAATCACTATACATATTGATAATTTTCAATTTGATACTATTAAGAGAGTGTGAATCAATTTTAAATAGACTATTATTTTTTAAATAATCTAGCAGATATTGAATATAGAATTTTTTACAAATAATAGCATAATTATTAGAGGCTTTATCTACATAAGTAATAACAAAAGATCTATGTAAATCATTAACAGAATGCTTTATATTATCCATATTATATATGGATCTAGATAAATTAATACTACAAATGGTATTTTTAATAGATCTTAAAATAGTAAATTTCCACATATTAAATGCCTCTAAAGGCTGAGCATATTTAGAAGCTAATCCATAAATAAATTTATCAAGGTCCAGATTGATTGACTTTAACACTTGTTTAGAATTATTACATGAAGGTAACCTGAATTTAGTGCCAAATGACATTATAGTTCTTAAAGATTTATCTTTTACAATAGCTAAGTCTCCAGTAACTATATGACCCAAGTGTGGATTTATAAATTCAGCATAATTATCAGCACTACAAATACATTCACCATCTAAATTTGTTGAGGAATCTATTACGACTGAGAGAGATTTTGAAATTGCATTGTAATTAAAAATGGTTCTTCCAATAGGCTTGTTATATTTAAAAGTTTTTGTAACATTCAAATCCTTTACAGGCAATAAATGATGAAATTGATTAAATAAATTCTTAAAGTTTATGGAATTATAAATAGGATGCTTAAATGATATTACACAATAAGAATTGGAACAGTTATTATGATGAAATTGATTAAGTTTTATTTTTAAATATTTTGATCTAGTAATGAGCAAATCATAGAAAATATGATTAAAATGTTCATTAGTAAGATTTAACTTTAAGAAAATAGCATAAACTGTGTTTAATTGTTTTTTCTTAACTGCAAATACCCATGATTTAATAAATTTCCATTGATATGTGTTATTGAATTGTTGATGCATACTTTTAATCTCCGCTTTAATATCATATTGTGAAACTTTGCACACTTTTAGTATCGACCGACTACAGGATAGAACATAACTGGACCAGTTTTGATTGAGAAGACTATTTTCGACGCTAAGCTTCATCCTTAGTTAAGCGAAATAAAATGTATTAAAAAAAATTTCAACTTAATTTTTTAAGATTGTTAGTTTTCCTTTCATTTTGAGGCTTAGATATCAGTTTAAAGTAATTGCCTTGTTTTACATATTGTTGGCACGTATAATATTCCCTTTCTTCTGGAGTCTTTCGCCTCTTTCGAAGATCACATGGAGAACACATCCGTACAGGCATTCTTTCCCACGACGTCATTCAAGGGTTGCCATATTTGGCGATTTATTGCCAATTTGGTGACATTTGGCGACTTTTCGGAGGTTCGACAAAGACCGCAAACTAACGAGTATTTTACAAGATATGAGAAAATTCCAGACGTTTCTATAGAGAGACTATAAATTTAATCATTAATCAGTGTAGAGCAGTTGACGTGATACGAGCTACATTGTGCTGTGATTTTTGTCAATGTTTTGAGAAGTGTAGCTGATGTTTAGTGAAATGACTTTCGTCAATGTTTTGAGAATAATAGCAGTTGCTAGTGAAGCATTTAAGTGCTGTTTTACTGTATATCGTCCCTGTTTACGCTGTGCTTGTGAATAAACGTGTTAGTTATCCCGAAATTTGGACTCATTCTTGTATCCTGCGCGCACACCCACGATTCCAGAGGATACGTGGTTACAATAAATGCAATAAGTTTATTATCATAGCACAGAATTTTAAACAGTAAAAGTAGTACCAAATAGTGAGGAGAGTTCAGAAAATATAAAAATACATGCACAATTGCAGTCGTACAAGATGTAAGATGTCATTGCAATATGTTACTAATTAAAACTTAAATAAATCCTTATTTTTAACAAATACGATAAGAAGTTACGAACGCGTATAAAATGCTTCAAGTGA
Source organism: Amaurobius ferox (assembly GCA_951213105.1). NCBI lineage: Eukaryota > Metazoa > Arthropoda > Arachnida > Araneae > Amaurobiidae > Amaurobius > Amaurobius ferox. The sequence goes on along the minus strand of OX578133.1, from coordinate 69,788,524 downwards.
TGTATTATTACACCCACTTGGACAATTAATTTCAAGAAGCAGTGTCTTGCGAGACAAAGTTGGGAACTAACTCTTTGTAGAGTATTTGACACGGAAAGTATTTGAATTTGCAACGTATATGAATTCTCCCCTCTTACGTATATTCTTTTTAGAAAGTTTGAAAGCATTAATTTCCAGTCTGTGAAGCCACGTTATTACGGCATATTGTAGTATCATATTATTATATTTTGAATAAATATAGAGCAGCGCGATGCAGAAATATCATTTATTTTCAAAATATATGTAATTTGCGTTCTTGTAGAGTACAGTTAAGTTAAAGGGTGAGAGGGAAAATATGTGAAAGAAACATTAATGCTTATATAGTGTGGTCAAACAAAATATGTAATATCAAAATCATTATTTACTTATTTATACCAATATATGTCTCCAGAAGAGAGCTGCTGTAATTTATTAAAGCAATATGGGTATAATAATATAGTGTTAACAAGTTCTACTTTCCCTATATAGATAGTACAATGTATAAGGGAAAATATTGTGATATGATCGAAAATTCAAATTCAAGTTTTCTACGGAATAGCACATTCCAAGGATCCCTGAACTCAAATTAAAAGTTTTTGAGGTAATGTGTGTGTGTGTGTGTGTGTGTGTGTGTGTGTGTGTGTGTGTGTGTGTGTGTGTGTGTGAGTGAGTGAGTGAGTGAGAGTAAAAGCGATATCACGCGAACGAATGGACGATTTCGAACGGAATTTGGTACAAAAATTACAATCAGTGAATGTTGGAAGCCTGTTGATATTAAACGCAATCTAACGCTCCGAAGATCCTCAAATTTTTAATTGAAATTTTAAGAAAATCATCAGACAATCAAAACCTTCAATAACGTTGCGTAACTATTTCTGATATAATTTGCCATCAGAAAACGATTAACACAAAAAATTTACAACACTAATGTGAACCGTTCTCGAGATATTGAGCATCTTTCACATAAATTTATAAAAATAAAAAAATATTATAAAATTAAGAAATTATTAACTATTGTGAAATATGCTTACTTTTCATATGTAATACTACGGGATAAATTTGTTAATATCATTCTCGTGGATCTAGTTTGTTCTATTCAAGAGAGAAGATACTTTGAATAATAGTTCTTTCTTTGTATTTTGACGCCTAACAATTCGCCAACAGTCATTTATATAAAAGAAATGTTCTTCGTTTGTTTGTAAGGCTTGCGATCAATATGGCGAACTTGTCGACACATTCAGCGAAACATTGCCAACTTGGCGATATTTCGCCCCCAATTTAACAACACTACTGTCAAACTCGAAAAAATGGCACTAAATTAACAAAAATGGTCCCAAATTGATGGATAAATTGTAAAAATATTTTAATATATGGACTCTATTGCTTATTGAGCATTCTATCAATATTGATAATTGTCAATTTATAGATACGATACAATTTAGATATTGAAGTACCCAATATATGTTACTTGAGTACTTCAAAATAGTTTTATATGTTGTTATTTGGAAAAACGCCAAATGTGCGATTCAACGTTAAAAACGTTGTGTATATCGTTTTTTCACTGTGGAATAAATAAAGTCATTGCATTATACAGTGAAAGCCATGTGCTGCCTAGATCATATATTTTTGTTATCCCAAAGGCAGAAATCGAAAATCTGACTCAGCTCGGATCTGTCCTACAATCGATGCTTTAAGTACGAAAAGAAACTTCTTTCAACGGGGAGCTTTTTTAGAAAAAATAACCCATTTTCTATTCTCCTGGGGAGGGTTCGAAAATCCGTCTGCGTTAGGTTATCTCCTAGACGTTACTTTAAGTGTGTGAAAATATTACTATAAAAGTGCGTACTATAAGTAATCCATCGACGGAAGGGGCTTCTGGGGGATTTTTAAAGACAAAAACACGTTAGACTATTATTATATATACCAGAAGAGCCCGCACGCTTTACTCGCTACGCCCTTATTGTTCTGGTTTGTACTCGGTAAAACTGGTATCAAAGTTGTTCAAATTTGTAATAAACAAAACACCAACTTTGGCACTTGCGCATAAAAATTCCCTCAATCATCTAAAATTGGAATCGCACCAAGCAAATTCATTTCCCCCAAGAAAACTTGCCCTCAACGATATGTTAAATTTTCTTTCAATTTGAAATTAAAGTTTGTGCAGATTTAATTGAAAGGAATGTTTCTTATTTCCATTAAACATCAATGAATGTGCGTTGTGTGATCGGCATGAACAATTTGGTCGGAGGAAGTACATCACGGCCATGCATGGGAAACAGGAATCGGCGAGTAACTGTCCCGTTGTCCATTCACTTCGATGGGTCAAGTTTTGTGAAAAATTATTAGATTTTTCAGGAAATAACTCAAATTAAGGGGAAATATTTAAAAAACTGTTTTTGGCATTGGATTTGGCAGTCTGTTGACCGGCCTGAGTTTTTTCAGCTCGTGAAAGGACTCAGAAATTCCTTTTCTAGAGCATTTTCTCTCAGAAATAGCAAAACGGTCAAACTTTGAGAGGTTATTTCTCCAAACCTAGGAGTTGTTTGGTAATTGGGTTTCAGATTTTGATTCAGCATTGCCGAATTAGCATACATGATTTTTTTCAGCTCTCCCGGTTGCAATTGAGAGGCTTCCTGACATACCGACATTGCACTTTTATATTGGTGATACTTCAGACTTGTAAAATTTATATAAATTCCATATAAATATAAAACAAATTATATCCTACCAATATAAGATTTTTTCACTTAGACTTTGTATACATTTGTTTTCAGGGCTCTTGTCCATTTTTTACTGAAAAACAAAAATCCTTAGTACTAAATGTGCATCGCTCTGAAACTTTATAATTGACTTTTCCCCTAACTCTAACAGAAAGCAAGATAGATACCGTATCCTCTATAAAAGGAGATCAGTATTCCCCTAAGGTTCATGTAGTGCCCTTGGGGTTTCCTATACACACCTATATATGAAATATAACCCTAATACTTTTCGAGTTATTGGACTGGGTCATGACTTTCCTTGTTATCCTGTATTTGAAGAACTGTATTAAAACAAAGAATATATTCGTACTTTTGTGTACATTATACAACCGTAAAACAAGTGCGAGAGATTTAAATTTTATGCTAAGATCTTAACACTCAATTTCCGAATTCTACCTCCCTAACAAAATAAAGTACATGAAACATGCCTTTTTTTTATTATTACTTTTTTTTTCAAGATTTGAAAGAAACATCATTAAACTAATTGAAAAGAAAAATGTCAAAAGTAAAACATTTTGCCACTGGATTTTCGAAGAGTTTTACAAAACTTCCTTAACAAGTTTTTTTGCTTGGTATTTAATTCTAGTAAGGGACCGATTTCGTGAAAAAATAACGTTAAAATAAAAATATCAGAAAAATGTTATGTCCTGTTAAAAAAAATCGATTGACACACGTAGCGCAATTATGTTGCGTACTAAATACTTATTAAAAATGCATTTTTGAATAAATTTCAATTTTTATTCAATCTAGAAGAGAAGTTTATTTGGAAAGACACAGATATGTAGCCAAAATGCCATTAATGGGAGCAAATTATTTCAGTGAAACAGTATAAAACCAAACTTTTGTTAGCAATAATGATCTGGATCAGAATATAAAATTCACTGCAAATAAAGATATGGAAGTATAAGTAAGATTCAGAAATCAATGGATTTCCTTCTCTCATACAACAAGCCTGGATCTGAAAGTCCAAAAAAGATGCCCAACTAAACACTCAATAAATCTTCAACCATTAATCATATATTTGGATTTCTGGTCACTGGTTCAATTTTTTCTCTACCTCCAATATTCCATTCTCTTCAGGTTTCGAGTTGGATTTCTTTTAAACATACCATATTAATAGAAAAATTCCAGCTTTCTGGTTAATGATTTTTCAAGGGCATCCTATTTCATAGTGGTATGTCATGACCATGCCAATTTTTTGTTTTCCTCGGTTTCGCTATTTTTCTGCACTTTGACTTCATATGGTATCGACGTCACTAGGTATTTTACTTTCAGTTTCTAATTTCTTCTCAAGTTCACGTTTAATTGATTTTCTATGTTTTTTTCTCGTTGTATTTCCTTTTTATCACACTGGGTGGCGCTTTCATATTTCTTTCTGTCATTTAACCATTTTCTGTTTGACCAGTTTAGTCTATAATCATTTAGGCGTTCAGATGATCCTGGCTTGCTACACTGAGAAAAGAAATCCAATTATTTCCAAAACATACGCATGCTTACCTATCCTTATTAGCGCTACATTTTACATTATGATCCAGTTCAATATTGATTGTCAACAAAGTCACGTTCTTTACTTCAGTAAATATAACATTTAGTACTAAAAAGAGGGAATCATAATTCGATTAAGGATTGGCCAGATACAGCCATAGTGACAAGTAGGTTAATGCCAACTTTGTTAATGGCTTTGTAAGAGAAATTGGGTAGTTTTACATTGCATAGTAAAAAAACCTAGCTGTAACATAAGCTTTGAAAGCCTAAACAGAGCATCAAATTCATCCCATATGGTTTTACTTCATCTGATTTAGTAATCTGCATAACTACTATGGAGGGAAATTATCATTACAAGTAGCAGTACTTGTGGGAACAAGTAAAATAGGAACTTAAAGTTGGTATTTTAGATTAATTATCATCAACATAATCTGTATTTTAACATGGCAGTAAAATCGTACATAGTGGACTTATTATTATTTGTAAATTGCATTATGTGCCGCTATTAACCCTCCAATTATTTATCTTTCGCGTGAGTTCTGAAAAGGAATATTAATTAATATAGTACTAAATGGATTACATCATTTTAACTTTACAATAAAACATTTATTAAAAATATAAATACTTAATTATTCAGTTACAACAATTAATCATATTATTTCGGCGGAGGGACCATGTGAGACCACTTAAATTGCCTAAAATATGTATTAGACCTGGTTTTTCAATGGACACATGCCTTCAAGTTTGTCTTGGACTTTGTTAGCAGCACGTACTTGATGTCGCCCTTATTGCTAGCATTAACTCGTAGTATATCGCCACGTAACTTCGTCGATCATATTGTACTGCTGACTCAAACACTCCACTTATGTCATTCTCGTAGTCATATCTGTATTCGCCAAGTCATACCGTTCTAGTCATAATGTCCAACTCGTATTCTTTTGTATCGTCATTCTATCATAATGTCGCACCAGTATTTATATCAGAACAAGTATCGTTATTAAGTCACAGGTTGTGGCTCTGTTTTCCTCGGGGGTCTTACTCCCCCTTTTGCTTTCATTTGCAGCATTCAGCGTGACGCAACAAGCACCCTTTCCATTGATTAATCTTTTATCCAATGTCTCTACTTCACATTCTCGTAAGGGCCCGCTCAGCCCCCTCTGTCTTCACACTCGTAGTTTATGGTTTTATCTGACCTCTGGATTCACATGCTGTAAAACCTGGCGTCATCCATACTGGAAGTATTTGTTTGCCGTTTCAGACACAATAAATATTGTACATAAAACTGTCTCACCAAAGTGTGAGATCTATTTCTGGTCTCACAGTATTATGTATACAGATGGCCCAAATGGAATTAAATGGTAGCACATTTTAATTAGCATAATGAATTGTGACCAGCTACAAAGCGTGAAGAAATTCTGGGAAGAGAGCATTTACCCAAATAGCCCGCTTCCAAGTAACTTATATTTATTCGAAATAAGTTCATAAAATATTTTAAATAATGTATAGTTAAAGTGTAAATTGTTTGGTGTCGGGGTGTTAAGTTATCCTATTTTAGATACCACAGTACAGCCATTAACGATGACAATTAAAACAAGAAAGATTAATCTTGCATAAAGCATTGGTTATGAAACACTTTCCAACTGCACTGCAATTTTATCTAAACATTTCTAAAATGCGATACATTTCACAGTGATATTTTTCAAATTATCACAGTACTATAATAATTTATTTTATTAGGAGACTTAAAACCATGGAGGTAAAAGTACTTTCTAACCCCATGCTTAAAATTTCATTGAAAAAAGCAATGCTTTAAAATCGTCCCCTTCCCTATGTAAAATCAATGAATATCATTTATATTCCACATTCCAGAGCTAAATAATTTTGCGTTAAAAAATTTCAGCAATTCTTATACAACTCATCTTACAGTTTGATTTGTTTGCATTCTGCATTCATTAAAATTAAGCTTCGTTGTAGAAATAATCAAAGTTTGATAATCACTTAAACTCAAAAATATTGTAATTGCGTTGGCACAGAATATAGATGCACAGAAAACATACAAAAATAAAGCGGTTTTAGGACGGATTCAACACTAAATATAAATAAAAAAAAACTTTAAAAATCACGATTTTTACATTGGGAAAAAAAGATGGATGCCATATTTTATTTTGAAGTGGGTCACGTGATCTCTTCATATAATATGGGTCGAAAGCCCAGACCGTCCGACTCGTCCTTGGACATCAGCAGCAATTTGGACGGCCGGCATATAATATGGGTGTAATTATTATTTTAATTTTTATTTAAAAAACTACCAAACATATTTTGCTCATTTTTTGGTATTATTAATTAGTTATTTTATGAAATAATTTGAATATTTCCTAAAATTTTCAAAGCGGTTTGTGAATTTTAACTTCACTTAAAACATGTTTGAAAAATTAGGTGCCATAGGGTTCAATGTATTTCATTTTTTCAACCAGTATTCAATCCAAAACTAATTATAAGATATAAGTCATTTGCATTCCCATATGTCCCACAGACCGTCTGAACAAAATTCTAAAATTTCAATTTGATAAGGATTTCTACGGCAGTTATATCGGACAGACAGACAGACAAACAGAATGAACTAAGTCATAAAAATTTTTCAACTATATTAAAAGTGTTAAAATTTCATTTTCCTCTTGTAATATTAAATCATTTTACAATTCCTACCAAATAACTTCTTTAGCCAAACTCGCCACAAATATTTTTGTCGTAATGTCTCTGAAAGAAAAGATTGATAATATTATTTAGATTGAGCATTTCTGTGAGAATTGTTGAAATACTTCGATCGTTTCTATTACCATTGCAACATTGTATTAGTACCATATACAAGTCCAGTTAATGAAATAGCAGTAGATTTAAATTCTTTTAACTGTATAAAAACTTTCACGAATTAAAAAGTAATATTTCAAATAAGTTCAGAGAAAATGCTAGAAAGCAGTGTACACACCGCTTTAACATTAGAATAGTTATTTCAACATAATTTTCTAACATTTGTAACGAACGTTCCTGGGGCAGTATTACATGCATAAAACTAGCTCAACATTAGCTCAACGGTGTGATACTACACTAACCACACTTTGACCCCAAGATAAAACCACAGAACTATCAAGTTAGTGATGCCACTTTCTTCCTACACTTTTATCGTTATAAATCCCACTGCAGAGGTATTAATCAGATATAATATGGCAAGTTTGTAAAGAATCCAAGTCTCAATAAGGCGTCGAGCCATCGATCGCCAACCGGACAAATGGTCGTCAGTACATTTAGCTACTGAAACAATTATATATTTTTCTATATTGGAACTACAGCCTTTCACCAGAGAGGCAATACTCAAAAACTATGTAAATTCCCTACTGCTATTAAAATTATTTTTAATAATAATTTAGAATAATTTTGAAATATTTTACAGTTTGACACTTTCATCATTTTCCATTTCTCCGAGACTTTAAATAGGAATAATATTGCGAACATATTTCAGTATTTTTCCTTTAAAATGTCGGGGATTCGGAAATTGCATATAATATATCTTTAACCTAATCTCTAACCATAGCACTTAATACTTATATCTATACATAAATAAAACTTGAAAAAAAAAGAAAATTAATTTAACAAAATCCAAAGGAATTCTTTGGGCGCACATGATGTGCAGTAATCCACTAAAGCAAAAATATCGTCAGTCGTAAAGTTGAGGGCTGACAACTTGTCACCAGTAATGATTGTTATTTATTGGGGAGAAATATCGAAGTGACGTTCGAGTGATGAAAATATGACAGTTGCAGGGTCACACGCCCTGATGAACAATTTCTTTACATGATAAACTTGTCAAATGACTTTCCTCGAGAGTTCTGAAATTTATGGTAAAGCATTAAAGAACAGATTTATTCAGTGAAGGATTTGCGGCTACAGATGCGATGGCACTTTCCAAACAACAAAGTGATTGCCATGGATTAATTTTGTATATATTACATGAACTCATTTGTTAAATTATCTATCTGCTAGAATTTGTTAGAAATTTTGGTCTAGAAATAGTCATAATGGGGTAAGTTCATGGGAATGTAAGAAAGCTTTGCAAATTAACTAAAACAATTTGACTGCAAGATGAGAAAAGTCTTTGAAATAGTATAAACAATTGCGGGGCAATAGTTGTTTATACTATTTCAAAATTATCAAATTGTGCACTATTTGAAATATGAAATTTATAAATATAAATTTAAATTGGGACCGTCATCATGTAAATTTTGTAACAACCTGGTTCACTTTGGTCCTCTCAAAACTAAGTCTGATGAGGAGGCCAGAGATTGTGAAATTCCTATAAATATAACTTATACGCATCTCCAATTCAGAATAAGAACATAACACATACAAATATAATTTAGATGCATATCAATTTCAAAATTGAAAGAATTATTTAATTAAACAAAACATTATAAGATTCAGAAATATATCTCCAACATTAAATACCCAAACTAATAATTTACCATCTAAAACCCATACACAGTTCGTAAAACAAATAGCTGAATACTCACGAAGATAAACATCTTAAACAAGAAATTTTTGAAGGAGCCTTCATATGGTAACAAATAGTGTATACAATTGATTTTCGACATAACAATTAAGCATTTTTATACTTTTTATTTCGTACAGTCATACGAATTTTTGGAAATATGAGAAATAAATGTTGCATGGAAAATGAAAATTTTATAATCGGTAGTGACTTTTCTAGAACCGAAAGTGGAAATTCATAAGCAGACCGTTATCCCCACTAGAACGTAATGCTGTATTTTTATCAGACATAATCTAAGCGCTATATATAGCCAATTCTGAAAAACAAATAGATATTTCAAAGAAATTTTTTGAACTGCAAATGGGAAAGAACCCTAAGGAGAAGACCTCAGTATCTCTCCCAGTCCCTTAAGGAACTTGATTATGTATACATATCTGTCATCATCTAAACTCTATCCATAGCTAATTCTGTGAAATAGATGTTTCAAGGAAAATGAACATTTTTTAACCGAAATTAGGAAAATAAATGGAAGTGAAAATACTTTTTGAACACCCCTTATCTCCTCTGTAATTTGATGCTGAATCTATATCAGTCATCATCTAAGCTCCATCTATATCAACCCATAGAAATAGATATTTCAAGGAAATTTTTGAACTGTAAGTGGAAAAATTGGACATAAACCTCCTTGATAAACACCCTACCACCCCCGAAATTTAATGCATTAATATCTGCGTCATCTAAGTTCTATCTAAAACAGAATATCATGAAAAATAAATGTTGCACGGAAAATGCAAATTTTTGAATCGGAAGTAACTGTGGTGATAAAACGTATTATTGAGTTTACTTTTAAATAAATCTTGTGGATTAAATTATTAATCTCAATTAAAATGGTCGTGAATAGAAACATTTGTACATTGTTATCATGACCGCAAAACCCGCCATTACTTCTTTGCACGAGTTTCTTAACATAATCATTAAATCAAAACACTACACATTAAAATCAATATTTTAACCTTTGAAATAAATCTTTTTTTTCTTTGAAATTTTTTATCTTTGGAATAATCCAAAGATCAAAAATTGACCTAACATACATGAAGACTGGCACATATCTCTATATTTCGGATCTGTAACTCAGCATGACTGTCACCTTTTCCTATTATTTTTCTGACATTTGGAGTCAGACTTCATATTTTTTTAAACTTTCTCAATACTCAAATGAATAAAGACTCTCTCTGAATAACACTGCTTTAAATCACGACTTTCTCTCTTCAACTCTTGAATAATCATTGAAATATATATTCTTTGACTTCCCTTCTTGCAGCTGCATCATTTTGCCTGGGGTTCAGATACGTCTTCCTTGCTCTCATTGGATGCTCCTCAGTCTGATGTGGTATCTCTACATTACTGGCTCATACAGTTTCCAATGAAGCTTTGTTTAAGTCTTGGCCGTAGGATATTTTGTCCTAACCACACCTGCAATTTGTGTGACTTGTATTTATTGAGATCATAACTTTCCAGGCCAAGACTGCCATAAAAAGGTGACAAAAAGTCTGCGCTTTGTTTCGTCGTAAACATAAAAAATTGCATATGGTGCCTCCTGGTCTTACAGTAATATCTCCAAAACCGAATGCGGAAACACTCAATGACTTCCCTTGTTTCCTCCGAAATCTGATGCTAACTATATATCAATCATTGGTTAAGCTTTATCTATAACCAAACTTGAGAAAGAGATGTCTCAAGATAATTTTTGAATCGGAAGTGAAAAAAGAATAGAAATTCACAATGAACCTTCACCAGATTAATTAACCTTCACCAGAATTTGATGCTGAATCCATATCAGTTATCATTTAATCTCTATTTTAGCGAATTTTGAAAAAATCAATTTTGAAAATGTTCTAAGAAAAATTACAATTTTTGAACTGGAAATGGAAAAAGAACTGGAAGTGGGAATCCTTAGTGAACCCCGGATATCCTACAGAATTTGATGCCGTATCCATATCATGCATCATCCTTCTTCTGGCTATATAATAAATCTTGAGAACTCAAAAATTAATTTTGGTAAAAGCAATTGCATTACGAAATTTTTGCAGCAATAAAATCGAAATTCGAGAATTTATTAGTGCAATAAAATCCCAACTCTCGTGCCTATTATCAAAATCGCATGATGGATTTTTACAGAAACAATCTGTAGTAAGGAAAATAAGCCAATATATCAAATTTGATGTAAATAACTCTAAAATTAGGAACGTTAACTTTTATATTTTAATTACCAATGGATAAATACTGCAGGTTCTGCTCGTTTACCATGTTGCGACAACTCCACGATCAAAGCGATGTCATATCATCAGTTTCTTCCCTATTTTTTGAAGCAAAGCGATAGGAAAAGACCTAAGTTACGCTCAAGCATAAACAATCTATAAAATAACATCGCTTCAAGGTCTGTCGGGGTTTGACCTGCCCTATATCTGTAACGAATTTCGTGGCTGTTAACCGCAAGGTTTTTCAGCTACAGCGCTCTCATGCAAGCAGCTACACAGACTAAATTCTCTTTTCTAACTTCTGTTTTATTATAGGTGATTTAAACGTTTTAAACTTTTGCAATTTTACAAGGATTTTTCTTAAAACATGGTTAGTTCAGTTGTTTGTTCTATTAACTCTAGGCAATTGTTCATAATATAAGTCGATTTTGTGGTTAGATATAATGTATAAACTTTTTAAAATGGTAACAAAAGTACTTGATTGCTTTCAAAAATTCTTTTTGAAAGATAGTTACATTTATTTTTAAATTGTTCTTTAAATATCCCGAAAAGATTAGAAGATTACATCATATTACATTATTTTATATCAATTTGAGGGGATATAAAAAACATTTTTTTAGCTTCACATAGAATGGAAATAGAAAAATATATTTTGGATTATTTTAAAAGATGATTTTTTATCCGGTAGATTAAGAAACTGTTTTCACATCATTAGTTTTGTAGCTAGAAAATATATCTAAAAATTACTTTACCGACTCCTTTACCTGCTTCTGCGGAAAATACATCTCAGAAGGGGATATAAATGTTAGAAAAAAATAATGAAGAAAAACAATTGATGTCAGGAATCGTCTCAGTTATTTTTTCTTTCAAATTCATATTTCAAGTCTTCGAAATGTAATAAAAAGGGAATTGTTATACCAAACTTTAATTTAATCAAATATTTTACAGCTTTTGATAACTTAGCCATTCGATTCACAGTGTATCGATTTTGATACAGAAATTATTTTACTATCAAATGTTTAATTATTTTACTCACCCTGTTCCCATTATGCTTCTTGAAACATATAAAGAATATAACAAGAAAGATCAATCATGCTTAAAGCATTGATTAAGAAACACTTTCCAACTTCAATGCAATTTTATTTAAACATGTCTAAAATGTAATACATTCCTCGGTAATATTTTAAAACTTCTCACAATAATACATTGATTTATTATAGTTGAAAACTTAAACATTCATCCAAAAAAATGAACTTTATTCAAATGACGGCATTGAAATATAAATTGCCTGGTTTAAACATCTCTAAAATGTGATATATTACTCGGTAACAATTTTAGAATTATCATAATACCACGATAATTTATTATATTTAAAAACTTCATCGAAAACAACTGAAATTCATTCAAATGACGTCATAGAAAAAATAACACGCCTGGCTCTCTCTAAAAAAGCAGCATTTCATTCATAAATAATTTCCCATTCATGTCATTCATCATAATACTATAATAATTTATTTTATTTAAAAATTAAGACCATGGAGCTATAAGTAATTTAACTCTATGCTTAAAACTTCATCGCAAAAAATCGTAATCTCTCGGTAAAGTCAATGACTATTTCTTTCATATCAGCTATGCAGACTCCATGAGCTAACTTATTTTGCATTAAAAAAATACAGCAATTCCTATACAACTCATCCTACATATTTTGCTGTTTACATTTCACATAAGTGAAAAATAGACTTCGTTAGAGAAATAATCAAAGTTGGATGCTCATTTAAACTCAAATATATTGTCATTGTGTTGTTTCAGTATGTAGATGCACAGAATTTAAGCGAAAATAAAGAGGTTTTACGACGAATACAACACTCAATATGAATTAAAAAGAACTTTAAAAATGACGATTTTGAGACAAGATGGATGCCGTATTATATTTTGAAGTTGGTCACGTGATCGTTTCATATCATGGTCACGTGATCGCTTCATGTAAGAGGTGTAATTAGTATTTTAATTTTTATTTAAAAAACTACTGAATATATTTCGCTGAATTTTTTTTTATATATTTTATGGAACAATTTGAATATTACCTAAAATTTTCGAAGCAATTTGTGAAATTTAAATCAGCTTTAAAAATGTTTGAAAAATTTGGTCCCATTGGGTTCAATGTATTTCATTTTTTCAACCCGGGTTCAATCCAAAACTAATTGGGTGATATTATTTATTTATATTCCCATAGGTGCTACAGACCGTCTGAACAACATACTAAAATTCCATTTAGATTAAGTCATTTTTACGGCAGTTATCGTGCTAACGGACAGACAGACAGACAGACAGAATGAATGAACAAAGTCATAAACACTTTTCAACTTTGCTGTAAAGTGTTAAAAATGAATGTTGGTTATGATAACTGCAGTCGCATAGCAGAATAAAACTTATATATTGTTATATAAGATTTTCTAACGTATTTAGCATATTTTTGTCGTTCCAGGGCCATCCTTCCCAGTAACCTAGAAGGCTGAATCTTTGCATATCAGTACCAACTACGGTACAGAATATAATGGAGCAATATTTTCGATTTACTGTCAGAGACGGAGAAAATGAGAGGTCTTGAAGAGTATTTCCAGACCTTCCAGAAGCCCCTACGATGACCCAGAAGCCTCAATTTTTGAACTACAGTTTTTACTTTTATTATCGACCCTCGGCCGGAACATAACGTGGCCGGATTTTGAGTTTAAACCCCGGAGTGGAGATTTTTTTTTTCGAAAAATATTTTCTGACCTGTATACATAGAGGGCTGAATCTTTGCAGACTTATATAATCAACCAACAATCGGAAACTAACGTAGTCGGAATTTCGTCCCCCTCCTGGGAGCAGAGATTGTGGTTTTCAAAGCTTTTTAGAGCCTCAAGCAGCCATCCTCTGGGGTAAAAGTGTGATGCCAGACAATGAGAGATTTACACGGTTGTGGAATAATGGGATGCTGTAGTATCAGATATAATAAACGTCAGGTCAAGGCCTGAAGCAATAAAAAGACAATCCAACAAACAATGCGGGCAGATGGGCTGACTTCAAGACTGAGCATTTAAGTCTAATTAATTTTTGGTGGGCAGTAAAGCCGCCCCGCATATTGTTTCTCGAAGGGTGCACTTGATTCTTTCACACATAAAGTTGACTGGCAAATACCCACAGCCAATGAGTTCATTTTCGCACCAGCTAGCTCAAGCCAATGGGGAGCTAGGTGGTATTGTTAGCTGATGGACTAATGTGTGCAGAGAAGAAAAGAAGGTGGAACCAACAGCGAGAATTGGGGAGATTCAAGCCAGTCAAAGGCACCTTTTTCAATAAGAAATTGAAAATTCAGAGAAAAGACTCAAGCAATACCTTTAGTAAAGAAAACAATTAAATAATGAGGGTGTGCAGTTCAGATGGAAGTAAAAAAAGGAATACCGAAGTCTAGATGATTTCAGAGCGAATTTTTAATAAATTTACCTACAAGGACTGCGGCCAAAGATGTTCCTTCAAAATGACGTGTCAGGAAAATTAAAGGTGCCTTTTCATTACCTATGAGGACATTACATTGTAATTAATATATTGCCTCTAGCGTCAAGTATCAAAATGTTATATCTGTCACCACAGCCGTCTCCAATTTCAATTGACAATCAATGACGATGAACTATTAATTGATAATGATAAATTTAATTAGTATAATTGTAACATAAAAATCTTAATGGAAATTTTAATAACTTAAAATAATAATTTTAATAAATATTTAAGTTTAACAAAAAGTGTCATCCTTCCGTAGTTTTGCATTTTAATGTTTCATTTTCCAGGAATCTTTATTTATCGGTTGATACAGCACTGTAACAGAAGTTGGGTTATATGTCCGACACTTACGATAATGAACACAGGATTACGAAGTCAAATTATATTAAATCAACAATTAATTTAACAAATAAAATAAATATTAAAATAATAACTTAAATAAAGTTAGCAACATTCTTTTCACCACAGGTAAGCATATAATATAGTAGAGCACCATAATATTGCATATGAATATCAGCCAATTTAACGATACTTGCTCCATTTTTAACACTTTACAACATAATTGAAAATCTGATGTGGGCAGCACATGACTTTCCTTATATAATGCAATGAATTTACTACTTTTACAGTATAGATTATAATTTAGTGTATTTTAAATAGATTATATTTTAAATAGATTATATTTTAGTAGATCTGCTACATTTCCTATTTTTTTCCTTTTGCATCGTAAGGTTTTCCTTCTAAAGAATGTAAAGTTGTTACATTTAATTCTTTTATTCTCTTGCCTGTTTCTTCAGTAAAGGATAAAAAACCCTCATCATATTTAGTTTCTATAAGATCTCTCAATTCAAAATGATATTCTCTATTTTATTCAAAACGAAACTTTTAGTGGTTAAATCTAAATCATCTATAGGATTTTCACAATTTTTTAAAATTCTATTTTCCATATCATAATTTCCATTATCCATTAATTTAAAACCTATACCAGGAGGTCCAATAGGCCCTTCTTTCATTTGATCATCATAAGGTGGATAATAAGCACTCATTTATTATAGCATTAATTTTATGATTTTAAACTCTTAACCATTGTTACAGTTTTATTTTTCAAATTTATAAAACATCTCTCTCTTTCTTTAAAAATAAAATAAAACTTATATTCCTTTTGAGTATTCATTAATCTCCCCCAATTAAATTCAATATCTAAATTATTTAAATCGGTATAGTTTTCATGATTTGATAAGTCAAAATTAAAAATAGTATACATTTCTCCAAAATTCTTCTTATTTATCAAACATCCTGTTTCTGTATTAATATCATTTAATCCTGCATGTAAAAGAGCTTCATACACTCAATTACAATCCTTATTGGTAAAATTCGTTTTGTAACGCATAAGAGGAATTTGTTTATTATTAATCATCAACCAGCATTCAGTCATATCTGTATTATCAAATATCATGTTATTTTTTTCATAATTACCATCTCTTTCAACGTACTGAGGAATAACATAGACACCTAAAACTTCATCAGAGGCTGTTGCTGCAGTGACAGATCCACTATCACTTTTATAGGGGCCTACCATCTTAAATCTATATCGATCCCAATTTACCTCTATATCTTTATCAGATAAAAATGATTCCATAAATACGCTTTCTGCAGAATTTTTAAATTCTATATAAGGTAAATATAAGGTTAAACCTTCAACTACTACCTCATAATTAACATTTTCGACATCAGTATATATCATATTCTTATATTCATTTCTTTGAATTTCTATTTTTACTTCAAAACCAGAAATTGCCTTTTCATATTCTCCAAAGAAATCGATTATATCTTTTAAAGGTGTCCATATTTTAATGACATTGCTATCTTTCGCTAGTTCCCATCTCTTTGTGAATCCTTCGTTATAATCTTTATTCATTTTCAAATTATTAAAAAAATTTAGTTATTTTAGTAGTATCTTCTGAAGTACCTTCATATTTTAACTCTTTTCGGTCAGTTGAATCAGCTGTATCTAGATAAAAAAATTCATCTTGAGCTTGTCATGTTGTATAATCAGGAGTATAATGAGTAAATCTTAAAGCATGATTCATGATTGAAAAATTTGACTGTGTATTTGATTCAATTTCGGTATCTCCTAAATGTACTTTTAAAGTTTTGATAAAACCTCCGCCATTTACCAGACTCACATTTTCGTTTCCGATGGATGATTTATCATTTTTTTTTGTAATTTTTAATTTTTGTTCAAGATATCCTCTAGAATATGAAATTTTTGCTTTAGTATCATTAATATGAAAAACATAGGTGGCATTCTCATCTGAACTATCTTCTTTTGGGTGAATTTCTCTTAATTCATAACTTTTAATTTGATCATTATAATAATAATGAGTATCACTCAAATCATAAATCTTTTGCATTTATTTAGGAAGAATTTTCAAACCACCTCCTTTCTTTTTCATTGAAAATATCTCATTTAATTTATTCTGTGCTTTAATAATAGGTTCAGTTTTCAATAAAACCTTTAAAAATCCTTGTATTTTTTACTTTTTCTATATAATCTATGTTTATTCATTTATTTATGAAGAAAAACCTGGTCTAACAATTGATATACGTAGTTATCCTCAAAAATAGGAATAAAATTAAATTCTACAGCTCCTTTATTTAAATCAATTAATTCACCTTTTTGATTAGTAATCCTCATTTTTATTCTTTCAACAGGATCCGTTTTAACAGGAAAATATATCCAATTATTAAATTCTTTTGAAATTATACCACCTGGAGGATTTTTATTAATGAAAGAATAAATGACTTCTGAATTAGATTGATTTATTAAAGATCCTTTTACAACATCACAGTGAATATAAATATTATCATTTCCATTGGATATATGAGCTATATGTTCACCTTCAACCTCTGTCTCTTCATCATAACTTCCGTATATCGGTTTTAAAAAGCCTATAATTTTATGAAAGTTACTTTTTATAAAGTCAATTACCCAACCTTTTTTCAGTTTAATAGCTATTCTTTGTCTTGCTTCAATAATACCAAATTTCACAGGTGGATCCGCACCAAATATTTTTATCATACACTCATTTAAACCTCTTATAGTATAATTACCATTTGAGATAACAATTGTTATATCTGTGTCTAATGTGTACATTCTAAATATGTTATTTCTATAATTCTCACTTATATAAAACCATGAAACTTCCATAGAAAACGACTGTAAAGCTAATTTTTTTAATTTTAGAGGTGTAATAAAATTTACAGTAAATTCCTCTGATTTCTCATGACCTTCAGATTTTAATATTATCATTTTTACAGAACAAAATTTTCATTATAGTCACTGGGTTTTTATGTAGGAAATGATTTGAGAACATTTTTAGGTGATTTACATTTATTCCTTTCTCTTATATATTTCATACAAAATAAACCACATTTCACAGATGTAGGTTTCTGTAAAAAATTATCATTATAACCTATTTTTGGCTTTTTATTGGATGTAACAAGAAATTATTTTATATTTTTAGGAATATAGTCTTTCTTCATATTGTCATATTCACCAAACGGATCAAAATATTCCAGATATTTATATTTAGGATCATTATAATAACAAACCCAATGAGTTCCAGGACCTGTTGATACATCTAAATTAATGATTCCATTTTCAAATTTTCCTATTATTTTAGGTTATAAATCAGAGGTAAATACAACTCTAAATCCTTTTTCTTTTTTCATATTTTGTTCAATCATTTTGTTACTAATTCCCATGGTTGATATATCCCCTTTCCACGTTTTTTTCCCCAGATCCTTTCATCTTTTTTTGTACAGTTGAACTAGCTAATCCAGATAAAGCACCTGTTGCTAATGCTGGAACTGCAAATTTACTAGCGGTTATTAAAGAGGGTATAAGTTCTGCTAGAATTGGTAAAAATCCTCCATTTTTATCTAATTGGGTTTTACTGATAGTAATTATTTTTCCATCATTAATATGATTAATTTAAGTTTTAGTTAAATACATCTCATGATTAGGAGTTTTAGATTTATCTATTTGTAATGTTAGTTCTTCTTTATTTCTAAAAGCTGATTTAAGTTTATTTTTCTGACCTTCACTTAAATAAACTTTATTTTTTATCATTTATTATAGGAGAAATTGTTTATAATATCGTTGTACATCATTGTAAGTCATTTCTCCATTTTTTAATAACATATCTAACAATAAAACTACTTGATTATACAATTTCTTTGATTTACTTCCATTGCATATTTTTTCTGTTAAATTTGATAATACATCCTTTTTATCTATACCTTCACCTATATAAGGATAACCCTCTTTCATAAGCCTTAAGACATGGATATATTTTTTCATCATTTCCATTTTATAATCTGATTCCTTAATTTTTTTCTAGATCACTTTCAGCTTTAGAATAGTTATAATTTTTAGTATTAGTTCCTTTCATTCTTTTATATGTATCTCGCTTTTCTTTAGCTATTGCTATTATTTCATCAAGATCTTTTTTAAATTTATTTATAAGATCAGAAGGTAATTCTAAATTTTCTTTTTTGATAAATGGTATATCCATAAATTTATCACTGTAAAATGTAATTTTTCCTTCTGCTCTATCCATCAATTGTTTAACATCTGATGTGCAATCAAGAGGTGGAAATGAAATATTTTCTACAGCATTTTGTATACTTTTTACAACCTCCTTATTAGATTTTTCATATTTTTCAATTACTTGAGTGACTGGTTTATGAAATTCCTCTAAGGTTTTTTGAATACCTAATTTTCTTTTAGTTGATCTTCACTATTCTTTCTTATTTCTTTTTCTAATTTTACTAATTTAATTGAATCTTTTATTTGCTTTATAAACTTGGGTTTTCGTTCTTTTTCTAATTCGTTCATTTATATAATATTAATTTTTTACTGCGAGTAAATTATTTTTACAGCGAGTAAATTATTTTTTACTGTTATATAAATGATAAAAATTAAAGATTACACGAAACCAGATGTGTTACCTGATCCTAATCAACATCCTTTGTTACCTAAACATCCATTTAGATTGCTTATAACAGGGTCTTCAGGTTCAGGTAAAACAATTTTACTGTTAAATATGATTTATGATTTTTTAAATTTTGATGCACTATATATATGCGCAAAAGATTTATACGAACCTAAATATTCTACATTACAAGAAATATATACAATGTTTGAAGATATAGAAAGAGAAGATATTTTCAAATGTAAGAAGACAAAGAAAACATTATTAGAATTATATGATAAATACAAAAAGGAAGTATTCTTTTCTTCAGATGATTTTATTACAGTAGATGATTCAAATCCTACATTAAAGAATTTAGTTATTTTCGATGATTGTGTGACTGAGAAAGATCAAAAAACCATTCAGGAATTATTTATCAGAGGTAGAAAGAAAAACGTATCTATTATTTATTTATCACAGTCATATTATTCAACACCTATCAATATAAGAAAGAGCTGTAATTACTTTATATTTTTCAATCTACAACCAAAAGAAATGCAACAGATTATAAGAGAGATAGATGGTAAATTAAGTACTGAAGAATTCAAACAAATATATAATAAAAGTGTTCAAAAACAATACGATTTTTTAATGTTAGATTTAGTGAATCCAAAAATGAGATACAGAAAAAAATTTGATCCTATATAAATGAAATGGAAGAATATATAGAAAAAAGATTGTATGTTTACAGAAAGAGTAGAAATTTATATCAAAAGATAAGTATTTCATTATCAGTAAGTATGGTCATTCTAAGTGGAACGGGTTTATCAGTTATTGCCTTTCTACCGCTTGGTTTTTTGAGTTTAGCAGTTGGTATAGTAGAAGCTATTGATCTTGCATTAAAAATAGCGAAAAGGAAAGAAGAATATAGACATTGTTATAATTTTTATAAAGAACTCATTAATTCGTTTAAAGCTAAGGATATGACAGAAGAAGAAATTTATATGCGAGAAAAGGATTTCATAAAAAGTTTAAAATTTAATCCAGTTGAAAAATATGTAAAACAAATGCAATTGAATGGATATAAATTTATTCATTCTAAATAAATGGTTTGTAAAAAAAAATATTCATATTTTTAAAGGTGGTGATATTGTTGGATGGTTACAAGATAAAATAAATCCTCCAGAAATGCATTTACCAGGATATCAATATTGTGGTCCATTTACAAAATTAGAAAAAAGATTAAAAAGAGGTGATCCTGGAATAAATAAAGTTGATAAAGCATGTAAAAAACATAATATTGAATACAATAAAACAAAAGATACAAAAAAGAGACATGTTGCTGATCAAGAATTAATAGATGATTTAAATGCAATACAAGATCCCACATTTGAGAAAGATTAGGTAGAGTATTTATTGAACCTATTATTAAAGCTACAATAAAATCTGGATTAGGAATTTCTACTTCTATAAATATGTATTGTGTCAAGTGTAAAAAGAAAACCGAAACTAAAAATTATCATGAAACTACTTCTAAAAATAATAAACCAGTTGGTAAAGGTATTTGTACAATTTGTGGTAGTAAAAAAAATACTTTTTTAGGATTAAAGAGTTAAAAGAGACATATTATAATCCAGAAACAGGTTATTGTGGTATTCAAGAATTGAAAAGAAAAACAGGATTACCTGATATTGAAGAATTTTTACATGAACAGGATGTATATACTGGATATAAACCTGTCATTCGTAAATTTCAAAGAAGGAGAATTTATGTTCCAAACAGTAATAATCAATTTGACGCTGATTTGTTATTTATAAAAAATTATAGTAAATATAATGATGGAACTAATTATTTGTTAACGGTTATAGATGCTTTTAATAAATATGCTTGGGCTTTTCCTATAAAAAGAAAAACATCTGAAGAAGTAGTACAAGGTTTTAAACAAGTTTTTAAAGAAAGAATACCAAAATTCATTTTGACAGATGAAGGTACTGAATTTACAGGAAAACAGACACAAAAATTATTTAAAGATAATAATATACATTGGTTTACAACTAAAAATAAAGAAATAAAATCTGCAATAGCTGAGAGATTTAATTGAAGTATAAGAGAAAAAATTATAAAATATATGCATGCTAATAATACTAAAAGATATATTGATGTATTACCTAAATTACTTAAAAATTATGACAATTCATATCATAGATCAATAAAAATGACACCCGTTGAGGCTAGTCGAGACGAAAATGAATCTCAAGTTTATAAAAATTTATATACGAAAAAGATCATAAAAAAACCTAAATTTAAGATAGGGGATAGTGTTAGAATATCAACAATTAAAAAAACAAAACATTCAGGAAAGTAGATGATTCTACATTTACTGAAGAGATTTTTATAGTATCTGAAGTATTAAAAACAGATCCTATTACTTATCGATTAAAAGATTTATACAGTAAAGAAATTAAAGGAACTTTTTATGAAAATGAAATGGTAAAATATAATAAAAAAGATGATGTATATAAAATTGAAAAAATCATAAAAAAGAAAGGAAATAAATATTTTGTAAAATGGTTAGGATATCTAGATGAATTTAATAGTTGGACATCTGATTTATGTGATGTATGACATAGTAAGGATATCATTCTTTTTTAATCATTATTTTTATATTCTGTATTATCAATAAAATATATTTCAAACAATTTTATAAACTTTATCATCCATATATGAACCTATTATTATATCAAAAGTGGTCCCCCCAGATCTGGCATATTTATCATCTTTGACGAATGTTTTATTAATGAATCAGGAGATGTGACAGTTTTAGAAAATAAAAGCTGTTATTAATAAGATTTCGTAGTAAATAAATGAATGTTAACTTCTTTGACGGTGTTGAAATGGTTGAATCGATTGATATTTCAGATAATGAAGTTTCAGATAATGAAGTTTCAGAAGTAGCATATAAGATGAAATTAATGTATTCAGATGATGAATATTTTTATATTATAGATTATGAGAGTTTAAAACAAAGATATAATAGTAGAGTTTGTTATTTTAATCAATTAAAAAGGAGGTATAATATTACTCAAGAAGTTGAGGATATGTTTTTAAAATTTTTAGATTTTATGTATTATAAGAAATCAGTTAATTATTATTATTTTATGAAAAAGATTTGTGATATTTTTAAAATTGAAAATAATATAAAGGTTCAAAGACTTTGTTATAAAATCAAAAAGAAATATGAAAAAATCTGAAATGATTTCTTACAAAGTATTTCAAGAAATGTTTCCTAATAAATGGAGCTTACAAAAAAGTGTATACACTGTTTGACTATGAAATCAGTAAATGTGTTTTATATATATCATAGAAATGGAAAAATTTATTTCCAAAGTCATTGTAAATGTTGTGATTCCATAATCAAATATAAAAAAATTAAATGTGAATGTGGTATGCAATATACCTATACACACAAAAAGAGACATTTAAAAAGTATTTATCACAGTAAGCATCTTCCAGGAAAAAGTATTGCAAAAAATGTTTCCTAATAAATGGAGCTCACATTAAAGTTAAAGACTATTGGTGAACTTAGAAAAGTAGTAAAACAATTGAATATTAAACAATCTAAAGGCTGTAAGAAGGATGATTTAATTAGATTATTAATTAAATATATAAAGAAACTGGAGAATATAAATATGTTTTAGTAGATTTATTAAATTTAGATATATCAAAATACTTGGAAAAAAAGAAAAAAATATTTATTGAAAAACCCGAAAAACGTAATAAAATTAAAAAGGTTTTTGATTCTTTTAATTTGAAATTTGATAATAAGGAATTTAAGCCAAAAGAAGAAAAAAAGATTAAAACAGAAGTGAATCTAAAAAAATTATTTACTCCTGATCTTACAGAACAATTGAAACAATTTATTAATGAACATAAAAATAGGCGTAAACTTAAGAATATATTTGATTATTTTGATTTGAAATATAAAGATGGAGAATTGGTAAAAAAGAAGGAAAAGAAAGTAGAAAAAATAGAAGTTAATCGTGAAGATTTATTTAAACCTGATTATGAAATTGTTCAAATTAGTCAAAAATATATTTAAAAATATAACACATATAGGTATATTTATAAAATTGTAGAAATCAATGAATTCAGACCTGTACAATATCATAATATTTTAAACAATTTATTTAGAAAAGCTATTGGTAAAGTAGAAGGAAAAGTAGATATTATAGTACACAATCCTGCATTAAGTCAACCTTTTCATCCTAAAATGATGTCAACTAGAGAGGCTTATGATACCTATTTAGATGTTTTAACACATAAAATTGAATACAAAGAATTAGATATTAAAGAATGTACATTCGATTTTCATATCATAGAATTACCACACGGAGGAAAACATCAAAAAATTCTCAAAGAGGATGATATTGTAAACAAAAAGAGTATTTGTCAAATTAAAAATAGCGATAATATATGTTTATCTAGATCTATTGTTGTTGCTCTATCTATTCAAAATCCTGAACTTTTATGTGAAAAATTAAACTATAAAAAACTAACTAAAAATGACATTCTATATATTAAAAAAGGAAGAATATTACAAAAAACGTTAGCTGAAAAATTACATGAAATGTGTGAAATTCCTTTAGATATTTGTAATTTAGAACATGTTAAAAAATTTGAAGAAATCTTAAATATTCAAATTACTATATTTTGCAGAGAAAATTTTAATGAAAGAATATACAGGTACTTATAAAACTACTTGTATATACATTTTAAAAAATAGAAATCACTTTGATGCCATTACATCTGTTACAGGATTTTTAGGAAGAAACAATTATTGTGATTACTGTAAGGTGAGTTATAAAAGAAGCGATCAACATAAATGTTTATTAAAATGTGATAGATGTTTTACAAAAGAAAGTAATTGTGAAGGTGATGATATCCAGTGTAATGAATGTTTTCGAAGTTCTAAAGGTGAAAACTGTTTTGAAAATCATAAAAATAAATTAAAAAATTTGTCTGTTTGTGAAATACTATGGAAATGTTTTAAATGTAAGAGAAATATCAGCAGAGATAAAAGAACACCTGAAGATCATACATGTGGAGAAATACTATGTAAAAATTGTAGACAATGGGTCTTAAAAGATCATAGGCGTTATATGGAAACAAAAAAAGCTAAGGGTGATACCTGTAAAAATATTTGTTCTACTCAAGAATGGTGCAAGTTATGTCAAAAACATAGATTTCTTGAAAATTATATGTATGGTAGTATGTGTGAAAACAAATGTAATTACAAAAGAAATGACAGATATAGTTGGTGTGATGCATGTAAATATTCAGGATTTACACAAAAATATAAGTTTTTTGACGTTGAAACGAATCAAGAGACTGGAAATCATGAAGTCAATTTAATTATAAATCAAGAATTTAATGGAGAAGAAAACATATCTAAGAATGAAAACGACTATTGTAAGTGGCTATTTGATAAGAAACATGCAGGTTATACCGTATTAGCTCATTATGGGATAGGCTTTGTCTTTCAATTTATATCTAAATACTGTTTTAAAAATAAAATTAAAGTTTTTTACAATCTATCAAGGAAATAAACTCATTTATATGAATGCTATCAAATATAATATAAGGTTTATAGATTCTGTTAATTTTACATTGATTCCATTAAGAAAATTTCCTAAAACGTTTGGATTAACAGAATTAGCAAAAGGATATTTTCCTCATTTGTTTAACACTATTAAAAATCAAACTTATATAGGAAAATATCCTGAAAAATACTATTATGGATATGATACTATGACTTTAGAAGATAGAGAATTGTTTAATAAATGGTACAAATCTGTAAAAAATGAAATCTTTGATTTTCAAAAAGAAATTATAAAATACTGTAGGTCTGATGTAGGTATTTTAAGAAAAGGGTGCTTAGAATTGAGAAGATTACTTTTAGAAATAGCTAATATAGATCCTTTTAAATATATCACTTTAGCAAGTGTTTGTATGGCTATATATAGAGATAAATTCGTACCTGAGGGTACAATAGCTATAGATGAAGAGATCATCAAACGAGATCAATACAGTAAAAAATCAATTGCTTGGTTAGATTATTTATCTCAAAAACATAAAATAAATATACAGCATGCTTTAAATGGAGGAGAGAAAAAAATTAAATTAGACAATAAAACTTATAAAGTAGATGGTTTTTACAATAATACTGTATATCAATTTCAGGGTTGTCATTGGCATGGATGTTATTGCTGCTGCAGAAAATCTACTTTAAATGATCAAAATCAAATATGTATGACAGATTTATATGAAAAAACAAAAAAGATAAATAATAAGATAAAAGATGCAGGATATGAGTTAATTGAGATATGGGAATGTGATTTTGATAATGATAAAGAGATTAAAAAATATATGAAAAAAGAATGGAAAAGAGATTTTATAGCACCTTTTAATCCTAGAGATGCCTTCTATGGGGGTAGATGTGAACCAACTAAATTAAAATATGAAATGAAAAATAAAGAGAAAGGTCGATATATTGATGTATGTTCACTCTATCCAACTGTAAATTATTTTGATTATTATCCAATTGGGCATCCTAAAAAGATCTATAATCCTAAAAAATATAAGTTTGGGACGATACAGTGTAAAGTACTTCCTCCTAGAAAATTATATCATCCTGTATTGCCTTATAAAGAAGAAAAATTGATATTTAGCTTGTGTAAATCATGTTCAAAAACATTTAAATGCTACCATTATAAAACAGATACTGAAAAGAAAAAATGTAAAAAGTGTTATGAAATAAGAAATAAATTATGTAATCATACAGATGATGAAAGAAGCTTCGACTACGGATGAAGTCAATTTAGCTATAGAAAAAGGATATAAAATTTTAAATATATATGAAGTTTGGCATTTTGAAAAGAAAACAGATAAACTATTCAAAGAGTATGTCAAAATATTTTTAAAAATTAAATTAGAAACGGATGATAAATTAAAAAAAGATTTCAAAAATAAAAAAGATTATGAAACATACATTAATAATTATAAAAAGATTGTCAAAGAAACATTAGATATTGATTTAGGTGAAATAAAAGAAAATCCTGGTATGAGATTTATAGCCAAAATATGTTTGAATTTATTATGGGGTAAGTTTGGACAAAGAAAAAATATGAAACAAACTGAATATGTAATAGAGTTGGAATATTTTTATAGTATTATATTGAATGATGAAATTAAAGATTTAAATATTATATTTTTAAATGATGATTGTGTACAAATGGATTATAAGATGAAAGATGAATATACCAAGAATAACTTTAATACGAATATTTATATAGCAGCTTTTACAACTAGCTCCGCTAGAATAATATTATATAAAATGCTTGATAAACTAGGAGATAAAGTAATGTATTATGATACAGATAGTATTGTTCATATTGATGAAGGTACTAATAAAGTTAAAACAGGTTGTATGTTAGGAGAATGGACAGATGAATTAGGAGAAGATAATTATATGACATCGTGGATTTCTGGGGCCAGCAAAGATTATGGCTATATTCTTAATGATGGATCTGTAAAAGGTAAAGTAAAAGGTTTTAAAATGAATTATGAGAGTGAAACTAAGCTCAGTTTCGATGAAAGAATGAAAACAATAACAGGTGAAACTGAACATATAGATGTAGAAATAAATCAGTTTCAAATACAAAAAGATAGAAATATTAAAGTGAATAAAACGAATAAAAAATACATGTTTGGGTATGATAAAAGAAGAATTTTAGATAATTTTGATACTGTACCATATGGTTATTAATATTTCTATTTATTTAAAAAAATAGCAAAATGGCCCACCTGGCCCAAGGGGTGATCTGGAAGTCTGATTCCAACAGCTGTTTTAGAATTCTAGAATCAGAGTTCCAGATCACCCCATGAACCAGGCCCACAGGCCTAGGAGAAGGACAATACAAACATATAACATATAGGACATAGAATCCACAAGATTCAACCCACCACTTATTAAATCGATGAGTGCTGCTCTATTGGAGCAACGGCGAGAGCAGCTGACGTCATTTTATGGCTCAGGTTCAGTAAACCATCAACCCTAATTGATTAACAACCTGGGAGAGATCGGGATTTGAACCTGGGGCCTCGACGTTTATAGCCCCGTGCCGTTGCTGTTGAGCCATGGGTACCCGAATTATGTTGAACAATTCATTAATATAACCCTTACATTGAAAACTAAAAATAATTTTGAACGAGTAATTTTTCAAGCAGTATACGAGAATACTTTAAAAGATCAATAGTTTTAATTTATCTGATTTAAAAATAGCGAAAATAATGTTTATAAACCGTTATAAATACTTTTAAAATGAGAGACATAAAAATATATCGTTTGATGCTGCCATCTAGCGAAACAAATCTGCAACAAGTTAAATAAATATTATTTTTTCTTCATTCGTAACGCTACGTAATGAAGGACGTCATAGAGATAGTTCGTAATCAAGACTACTTCTACTCAAGGTTGAATACACTTCCTTTTCGACTCGTAGTGTAGCTACAAATTTTAATGATAAACAAATCAAAGTCGCTTTATTTTCACTTCTTAAATGGAAGAGTTCTGAACGAATATGAATTAGAGAAAAGCTTAATCATTTTTAAAGATTAATTGTATCATATTTAGGTGGGGGTAATGTTTCCCCACCTGAAAATTTATTATTATATATAGTACAGTAGGTGCCGCTTAATGTGATCGCGGATAATGTTATCATTCGTTTAATGTTATCAGAATCGTGAAGTCCCGAACGCTTGTATATTAACACATGTTAAAAAAATCGGTTTTTGTAATCAGCGCCTTCGTTTATTGTTATCACTTCACTTTCGTCGTTCTTGTACCATTTTCGAATTTTTTTTTTCATTCTCTCAACAAAAAATCCAAACTCCATATACGTAAAAGTAAAGGGAGAATTCCCAAACAGGGGCCCTTTGTGCAGAAATCGCACGTGCAGGAATCGCGGCGTTTGGGGCCAGCTCTGCAGGTGGTGATTTCTCTCCCCCTTTTCCCCCTTTGAGAATGGTGTGGGCGTAGGAAAAGCGTTGAGTTCTTTTCTTATCAGTAAGCAAAGTTCTTGGACTGTTATAAGCTGTAGAATTTTTTCTCTCTGTAAAGTTGCATTTCAAACTTTATTGCAGATGGTCAAGCATTTTAGCAATGGAAAAAAAACGCAATGATTTAACTTTTAAGGACAAAATTGACATTTTGAAACATTTTGATAATTTACCCAAGATGAGTCAAAGAAATGCTGCTGCTGCACTAAAAATCTCTCAGCCATTACTCTGTAAAATGTTAGAGAATCGCGACGAGATTGAAAATAAAGCGCAGTTGAACGCAAATTTGAACTGTAAGCGAAGACGTACTGGGAAATGTGAAGAAGTCGAATCGGCTTTGACACTGTGGTTTGCCAATGTTAGGGAAAAGGATGCACGCATAAACGGTCCTTTAATGCGGCAGAAAGCTGAAGATCTTGCTTCTAAAATGGGCAAAAAAATTTTCGTCGCAACGGACGGGTGGTTTAATCGCTGGAGAAAAAGAGAGAACATTGTGTTCAAACGTACCCATGGGGAATAAAAGGATGCCGCTTTTCCAGCTGCAAAGGCATGGATTTCCGAAGAATGGTCGAAAATAATCGCTGATTATTCACCCGAAAACATCTACAATGCTGACGAAACTGGACTTTATTTTCGTGCCTTGCCAGAACATACGTATCTGTTCAAAAACGAGAGCTCTAAGGGATGCAAAATTTCAAAAGAACGTATAACTGCACTCTGTTGTGCGAGCATGACTGGAAAGAAGAAGAAACTCTTTGTTATCGGAAAAACCAAAAAGCCGAGATGCTTTAAGGATGTTAAGAAATTGCCTGTTGATTATGCTGCCAATAAAACAGCGTTGATGACAGTTGCTCTATTCAGCGAATGGCTTCTAAAGTTGGACAAAGAATTAGATCACAATATCGTCGTACTCATCGATAACTGCAAAGTCCACGATGTAAATGTCACATTAAAGCATATCAAAATCCTTCTCCTACCTGCCAACACTACATCACTTATCCAACCATGTGACCAAGGAATAATTCGTGCAATGAAAGCGTATTACCGTGGAGAAATGCGCACTAGGGTTTTGGAAAATATGGAAGGTACGGAACAACTGAGTGCAAACGCGTTAGCAAAGAAGACGAATGTCCTTCAGGCTCTCCATCTTTTGACAATGTCGTGGGATCGAGTGTCCGAGAATACAATTAAGAACTGTTTCTCACACGGTGGATCCGTTAAAGCGGACGAAGGTATGGATGTACCGGAATTTGATGAAACAGTACTCGTACCATCCGACATGACTGAAAATGACTTTGCAGAATGGATGTCTATAGATGAGAATGCCCAAGTGGCTACAACAATGACTGATGAAGATGTATGCCGAGCTGTATCGTGTTCTATCGAAGAAAACGATGAAAAAGCATCGGATGAAGATCAGGACGAAGCTGAAAACCTTGATGAGAATCCTCCAACTGCTACTGAAATGAGAGAGGCTCTCCGTATTTTGGGACTCGGGGTGCAACACAGAGGCACTGCTGGGGACTTTCGCGAACAGTACAGATATGAAAGTTTTATAAATAATTTGCTGAGACAAAATACAAGGCAGACAACTTTGAAAGACTTTTTTTAATTGATCTATTTTAACGATTTGTTTAAAATAGTGTTTGTGTGAATCTTTTAAATCTTAGTGAATCTTTTAAATTTGTAGTAGCTGCAAAAGTACAGTAAATTTTAACTTTTAAAATCAAAATTTCATGTTTCTGATACTTTTTGTTTATTGTTATCAATCGGTTATTGTTATCAAATGGCATCTGTCCCAAAGCGATCCCATTAAGCGGCACCTACTGTATATTATTTGTCATTTCTTTTCTATCTTTCCTAAATTTAATTGATAATCTTTAGATTTTATATTCTTCTTTATATTTATCATAGTCTTTAAAAAAGATATCTGAGACGATCCTATTTTGGGATCGTGTTATCTAAACTTGCCTCTTTTTTATTTATGACATATTTTTTATAATTCTTTTTAATTTTATAAAAGAAAGGGGGGGGGTCTCACCCCACTCTTTAAAAACAGAGCATTTTTAATATATTAGAGGGCTTCCATTCATTTGGAGGTCCTCTTTTTTCACGCATTTATCTTAATATCATCTCTAATATATTTGATATTATTTTCTTTCATATATTCAAAGATTTTGATAGATATGGTCTCAATAATGTCTTATATGACTTAAATATAAGTTAAAAGGTATTAAAATTTAGAGTCCTAAAACTCTCTTGATTTTTGATTTTTTTTAAAAAATACACATTTTTGAATGATTTTATGCATTTTTGTATGATTTTATGCATTTTTGGTCTTAAGAGGTTGTCCTGATTTTTTAAAAAATGGAGGAACGTGTAGTGTATGGGGGTGACTCTGGATACAAAATGACATATAGTCATTTTGTCCCAGAGTCACCCCCATACACTACTAAAGGAAAATGATTTTTATGATGTCAAATATCCGATTTTGATGGAACTATACGTTTCGAGAACCCTTGAATGCGAATCATCTATTTTAATGCTGACTATGTGTCTGTATGAATGTCGGTACGTGGACATGATATGTTTCAAACAAATTGATAAAATCGAACAAAACTTGCAGAGTTCACTTCAATGGAAAGAATTTCCAATTCCGTCCCAGTAGCTCAACGGTACAACATTGACTAGCCAGTACTAAGATCCGTTGTTCGATTTCAGATTGGGGGCAGAAAGGTTCTTTACAATGCCGCCCAAACAAATCAACCCTGTAGGTTAGTACTAAGATGTCGAAAGTCTGAAAGTGAACCTATACTTGCACGAATTCAGTGGACTCTGGTATATTTCAAATATTTCTGGTTTGCCGATTTCAAATCGGGAAGTTAACGACCATGCATGAATCTAACCTGGAAGATAAAATGTAGCAGTAAGAGGCGAACCTGTGGTAAAAAAAAAATCTGATATGGGCAGCATACGACTTTCCCTATATAATACAATTAATTTACTTTTTTCACATTGAACAAATCATGTACAATGGCCACATAACATTGTTTTAAATGCTGAATTGCATATTTGGCGCTTTTCTGGGTGACAACATGCAAAGCAATTTCGAAGTACCCAATTAACTTGTATTTCGAGCAACTCTAAACTAACAATTATCAATACTGATAGCATCTGCAATAAGCATTATAGTCAGAACACTCAAACAACTGAACTTGATGCTAAAATAAACGCAACCGCCCCATATAATTTTAATATAAGTATGAAAATATGCTTTCCTAACTTTTCTAAAAAAAAATTTCAATACACACTTTTAACTTAAATATCTGCTAGACCACACGATGGCTTTTGATGATTTTTTTTTTCAGGAAGTGAGTCTGAGTCTAGAGTATATTCTGATGTAAGTTCTATAGATATTATGTACTTGTTTAGTTTAGTTCGGCCTTCTAGGTTGTGGCGGGATAGCCCAAGAGTTAAGGTACGAGAATTACACTCAGAGGACACGAACTCGATTCATGGCTCTTCCTAAATTGTCCCCGTGTTTACGCGAAGTACGAGTACTTTAAATATGTGGGTCCGAAAATCTTTCCGAGAGGTTGGTGGCAGATGAAGGAGGGTACGGTCCCTGTCGATGTCGCCCTCACTTGATTCCAGGCAAAATTGGGTGGCATTGCCCCGGTCTAAACAGATGCCTTACACCTTTGAGTAGGTCGGACGGTCTGGGTCGAAATTAAGAAAGCCTTCTAGATTACCGGGGGGCTTCAGGAGAGTCTATAAAGACTTTCACGATCTCCTGCTCCCATGTTCTCTGCCCCAAGAAAAAAAAATCTAAAATCCGTCTTAGTTAGGTTCTCCCTTATGATTGATACTATAAACGTGCAAAGATCCAGCCTTCTAAATCACCATGAGGCGGTGCGTCTGGAAAATCTAGAAATACTTTTCAAAAACTTTAAAAAGGCGGCTCTGTTGGACTTTGTCCTATTGTTAATATTATAATTATGGATTGATTAAGTCTTTTAGATCACCGGAAGATTTCTGGAGAATCTAGAAATACTTTCTGAACACCCCCCCCCCCCATTTTTTCCAACTCGGTGGAGGGGGGGATGAAAATCCGGCTCCGTTAAATTCTATCTTATGGTTGATACTAGGCAAAAATTCAGTCCACTAGGTCACCAAGGGACTTCTGGTGGCTGGACGGTCTGAGAAAAAATATAAACACGTTAGATAATTATTACATAGATACTATATACACTTAATATTAGCAACTCAATTTTTAATTTTCAAGTCCATGATTTTACCACAAAAATCTATTTATATTTCACAGACTATCTGCGTTTCACGGCATAGAACGTAGTTTGGGAAACAACGCATTACATCATTCAAGTAAATGATAATATTTTACTTCATTTTTCAAGATTTGGTACGCATACTTCAGACTTTTTCCTCTTCCCTATAACGTGTATTTTCACTTTCATATTTTCACTTTCTCATGAGTAGTATTGAGGAAGTATTGTATTCGCAAAAATTTTCGATTTCGAGATTGGTTTTGATGCTAATATATGTTCTAAGAACTCCTAAACACGTTTTGACTATTTTTGGAGGGATGTCCGTCTGTATGCCTGTCTGTCTGAGGTCTGTGGTCGATTTCTTGTGTACACGATAACAGCAAGAAATATTAATGGAGTTTCACCAAACTTTATCCGGATTTGTTATCAAAAAAATTTAGAACTAGATAAGATTTTTAAATTCGAGGGCAAACTTTAAAATTTATTCGAAGTTTTCCATTTCTAAAACTTTACAACAAAGTGGGAAGTGCTTATGACTTTGTTCATTCTGTCTGTTTGTCTGTCTGTCTGTCCGTTAGCACGATAACTGCCGTGAAAACGACTTAATCAAAAGAAAATTTTAGTATGTTGTTCAGACGGTCTGTGGAACCTACGGGAATATAAATGAATAATATCACCCAATTAGTTTTGGATTGAACCCGGGTTGAAAAAATGAAATACATTGAACCCTATGAGACCTAATTTTTCAAACATTTTTAAGCGCATTTAAAATTCCCAAATTGCTTCGAAAATTTTAGGAAATATTCAAATTATCCCATAAAATATGTAAAAAAAATTCAGCAAAGTATATTCAGTAGTTTTTTAAATAAAAATTAAAATATTAATTACACCTCTTATATGAAACGATCAAGTGACTATTATATGAAGAGATCACGTGACTCACATCAAAATAAATTATGGCATTTATCTTGTGTCAAAATCGTGATTTTTAAAGTTATTTTTAATTCATATTTAGTGTTGTATCCGTCTTACAACCGCTTTATTTTTGTTTAAATTCCGTGCATCTACATACTGAAACAACGCAATTATAATATATTTGAGTTTAAATGATCATCTAAATTTGATTATTTCTACAACGAAACCTATTTTTCACTGATGGAAAATGTAAACAGCAAAATATGTAGAATAAGTTGTATAAGAATTGCTGCATTTCCTTAAAGCAAAATTATTTAGCTCATGGAGTCTGCATAGCTGATATGAATGAAATATTCACTGATTTTACAGAGAGAAGGACGATATTTTTCGATGAAGTTTTAAGCATGGAGTTTTATTACTGTATATCCCCATGGTCTTAAGTTTCTAAATAAAATAAATTGTTATAGTATCGTGGTGAATGAAATGAATAGGAAAATGTTTATGAATGAAATGCTGCTTTTATAAAGAAAGCCAGGCGTGTTATATTTCGATGGCGTCATTTGAATAAATTTCAGTTGTTTTCGATGAAGTTTTCAAATATAATAAATTATTGTAGTATTATGATAATTTTAAAAACATTACCGAGGAATGTATCGCATTTTAGAGATGTTTCAACCAGGCAATTTACATTTCAATGGCGTCATTTGAATGAAGTTCTTTTTCTTCGATGAAGAGTTAAGTTTTCAAATATAATAAATTAATGTAGTATTGTGATAATTTTTTAAATATTAACGAGGAATGTATCACATTTTAGAGATGTTTAAATGAAATTGCATTGAAGTTGGAATGTGTTTCATAATCAATGCTTTATGCATGATTAATCTTTCTTGTTTTAACATGACAGCATAGGGAAAAAAATTGACATAATCATGCATCATTCATAAAAGTGTTTATTTGTGACTCAATGACTTATTAGTTCCATCATTGTTGTAAAAAATAGCTGTGATACAATTTTTGTTCGTGGCATCATTAGCCCCCCCCCTTGGGGGGGGAGTTGCCCTTCTACGGTGGGGTACATTGTCAAGTATGTGGCATCAATGGAGAAAGATTTTTGAAGTCCTTTAAAGTGAAAGGTAACACACTACAGTTGTAATAATTTGGACGCACGATACCAATTTTTCAATTTTTTTTCTTGTAAAATTTGAAAAAATTTAATTATGAGGAAGATATAAGAAAGGTGAATTGAACCAGTTAATTACTTCCATAATTACTTTAGATCCAGTTATTTTATCTTATGTATTTATCTTAATTACTTATTACAGTTAATTACTTTAGATTCCAAGCTCGAAAATAAACCACGTTGTAAATTAGCGATTACCATATCAAATATGAAATGAAAACTATGATCTAAATCATATAGTATCATAGTTAGCACTTCAGTGAACACAAAACACTAAAAATCATAGCTTTCCATTTAAGTAAATTTATAAAATAGTGTTGATGAAATTTTATTTTCAAACGATTTTAAATAAATCAAAAATCAAAATTTTTCGAATTTATACTTTATTCAATTTTTGTCATTTAATGTCTAAAATACCAGATTAAGGTACTTAGATAAATAGTACTTAAGAATAATTAAATCTTGCGATAGATGCCGTACATAATAACAATCAAAGTTTAAAATAACAGAAAATTATATAAAAATACATTAAAAGCGTAAGAGTAATTACACAGTTAAAAAATCTGATGTGGGCAACACATGACTTTCCTTATATAATGTAATGAATTTACTACTTATACAGTAAAAAAATAGGTTTTTCTTATAGTAGATACTAATATTCTTTCCAAGATATTGAATTTCCGACAATTAGTCGTCATTTTCATTGATTTAGAGTCATTTTTATCCATTTGGCGAGATTTTCGTTAATTTGGCAACATTTCAAAAAAGTCGCCAAGTTGGCGACATTCCGCCAAATTCGTCGCCAAAATCTCGTCAAGCGTTATGCACTAAGAAAAAAGTTATTCTTACAGCAGATAAATGACTATTGGCGTTCAAATACAAAAGTATTATTCAAAGTATATTTTTTCATGAATGGAACGAGCTAGATCGACGAGAATGATGTCACCAAATTCATCGCATGGTATTACATGTGTAAAGTGAACATGTTTCTCAATAGGAATTTTCGAAAACCGTCGAAAACTCGAATTCGAATTTTCGACCCCGTCACAATACTTTCCTTATACATTATGTATATAAGGAAAGTAAAAACTAAGCGCAAAATTTATTTTATATTCAATAAAGCAAAAATATCAAGGTTTGTGTAAGTACCCATTTTGATGTTACTTCAAATATGCAATTTTTATTCTGTTTATATTTCAGGAGGAGCAACGTATATAAAAATCAAACTTGTGTCTTCGCATTAGCATAATTAAGTAATAGCGAGCTCATTCTGCATCACGTACGTTTTTTTGCATCCAACAAATAAGGCGATTTTAACAGATTATTAAATTATTGCATAAAAAACTTCCAAAGAAGCTGTTTATAACAAAGCAGCCTCATATTATGTTTTATTCATAAACATACCACATATTTATTAAATTGACAACATCTATAAAATAATCAATCCTTTGAATATTTTTTTCTTGGTTGTGAATTGGGTTTTGCACGGCAGATTTGATACTGTAGAGATTTTGTTCATTCGGGAGAACTATAAATACAAAATTAATAAGAAATATTATAACAATAAAATTATTGTATTTATTGTATTGTAGTTATTGTATTTATTTTCGTCTCGATAAGTTTAAGTGATGCATTATTTTTTTCTGCAACAAAAATTCATGGAGTCAATTTGTATGTTTTACCACTTTATAAATTGCTCCAATTTGTATTTTGTTTTATACCCTTCTTGTTACACTGGTAGTTTTTCCGAAACCCAAATTTGTGAGATTAAGTTTGCTATTTCCATTAATTCCATATTAATAAGATAAATTTTTATATATTTGAGTATTATTTATGCAAGACATGAGTTACTTAATTTGGTATTTAAATGAAAGTATTTCATTTGCAAGTTTATTTCGTTCAGTTAATTAAGTTCATTAGTTCATTGAGTTCATTAATTTAAGTTTATTAATGTAAATTAAAATCTCAGCGAAAACAAACTTGTAAAAAAAACCAGGTTCTTCAGCTTCACAAAGAGTATCAACCATGAACATGATTGAGATATCTATCATGAAGTTTATCAAACTTTATGAGTGGAAAGTAGAGTGATGAGAAGTTATTGGATGTATTGTGTAATAAATTTGGTAAAAATATCTAATAACGGTACATATAGATGCAATGTATACGCAGTTTAAGTTTTATTGTCCCAACTTTTTAATTCATCTAAATTCATTGCAGCAAGAAATTTCTTTGGATCAAAGAGATACCTTTTCTAAGTTTATTGTGAGATAAGTAAGTTTTCCTCACTGTACTTTTCATTGACGAAGATTGATAAATTTGATGATAGTTCTTCATTATAATCATTTTTATGGCTGCAAATTTTTGTAAAGCTAAAGTACTTAACTTTTTACTGAAGTTTGTTTTCTATCAGATATGTTATTTTACAAGCATTTTTAGTAGAAACTTTAGTTGTTTGTCTGGTTATCACTTCTGGATACTTTTCTGCAACGATTAGGCGCATTTTCAAGTTTAAACAACCCGAATAAACAAGAACCATTTAGCTTTTCTTATTGTTAACTATTTATATAGTACGAAATACTGACTGACGGAGGATAAATTTTATGTATTAATAATTTCGATGTATCTTAATCATTTTTATGGCTAAGACTTTTTTGTAAATCTAAATAACGTTACCTTTTTTTTACAAATATGGTTTTGATTAGATATCAGTGTTTTCTGTGCATTTTTTACTTTCCCTATAGTGCATAGTAATTCATAAAAATTATTGGAATCGTGTCGAAAATCGCAACTTGAATTTTCGAGTTTTATGTTTCGAGCACTTTGAAATAAGAAAAAACTATTTTTCACCTGGCGTCTGTATGTGTGTGCCTAGCTGCGTGTCTGTGTGATGTATGTAACCATTCAAGCTCAAATCTGGATTACTTCGGGACTGATTAGCTTTCGGTACGATTCGTAAAAATGAAACCTGCCGCTTTTGTCAAAATTCGTCAAAGTATAAAATAACAAGAAAGACTAATCATGCATAAAGCATTAATTATGAAACACTTTCCAAATGAAATGCAATTTCTGTTAAACATTTCTAAAATTCGCTACTATCAGCATTAATATAT
Organism: Amaurobius ferox; assembly: GCA_951213105.1. Taxonomy (NCBI): domain Eukaryota; kingdom Metazoa; phylum Arthropoda; class Arachnida; order Araneae; family Amaurobiidae; genus Amaurobius; species Amaurobius ferox. Next base: position 69,750,334 of record OX578133.1, on the reverse strand, counting down.
TTTAAAACATCACACTACTGCAATATTTATTATATTTGAAAACTTTAAACTTTATCGAAAAATCTTTAACTTTATTCAAATGACGTCATCGAAATAAAAATCGTCTGGCTTTCTATGTAAAAAAGTGGATATTTCATTCATACCCTTTTATTACAAACTCCAGAGTTAAATAATTTTGCTTGAAAAAATTCAGCAATTCTTATACAACTCATCTTACAATCACTTGTTTACATTCGGCAACCATTAAAATTAGACTTCGTTGTAGAAATAATCAAAGTTTGATGATCATTTAAACTCAAAAATATTGTAATTGCGTTAGCACAGAATGTAGATGCACAGAAAATACACAAAAATAAAGCGGGTTTAGGACGGATGCAACACTAAATATACATGTAAAAGAACTTTAAAAATCACGATTTTTGCTCAGGGGAAAAATATGAATGCCATATTTTATTTTGAGGTGGGTCACGTGATCTCTTCATATTATATGGGTTGAAGACCCAGACCGTCCGACTCGTCAGCAAGGACATGAGCATCAATTTGGACGGCCGGGAAAGAGTTAGCCGAAACTAACTCCCAAGGCCCTCGTCCAACGCTCCAGCAGCGTCTATTGAGAATTCAAATATTTTGCCGGATATTTACATAATTGCTCCACAGTGAGGAACAATGATTTTGTACAAGTGGAAAACACAAAATGAGAAGGAAAACATATAATAAAAAACGTAAGTTACATATAATGATGAACAATGAGGTTTAACAAGAGCAGGAAGACACAGACAAACATGACGGAAAATCATACAAGACAGCGAACAATACACACAAAACAGCGAGTAACAGTACAAAACAGTACTGCAAAGGACCAAAGAAAACAGGGGGGGGGTAACACCTCCGGGGAAACAGGAAGGCTGGGAAACACCGACCAAAGAAGAACAGGAAAATTGCTCACAAGCCGATCATGTAATTTGATTAGAAATGTCTCTAGCGATGAGAACACAGTTTTTAATTTTTTCAATAGAAGAATTGTTAGAACTGACTCTTGAGAACCAGGCTGTGCAATTGGCAGTGGAAGGTTTAGATAAATGATAAAGTTTAGTATGGGGGCAAGAAAAAACAAAGTGGTCGGCATCGCCGAAAGAGCCACAGGTGCAACAGGAAGTCATATTATATGGGTTGTTGTTGAGACCCAGACCGTCCGACCTACCAGAAAGGTGTTGAAGACCCAGACCGACCGGCTCGTCAGCAAGGACATGAGCAACCGATTAGTCGGCCGGAGTACCTACCAGAAAGGTGTAAGGTAACAGTTTGGACGGCCGGGAAGTGCCACCCAATTTGGACCGAAAACCCAGTGGGGTAGGCATCCACAGGGACCGTACCCTCCTTCCCCTACCACCAACCTCTCGGAAGGACTTACGGACCCACATGTTTAACGTGATCGTACTCCGCGTGAACACGGCGGCAGTTTTGGCAGTGGCTGGAATCGAACCCGGGCCTACCGAGTGCAACTCCAGCGCGCTAACCAATGGGCTACCGCGCCCCCCATATTATATGGGTGTAGTTATTATTTTAATTTTATTTCAAAAATTACCCAACATATTTTACTGATTTTTTTATATATATTTTAATTGATAATTAAATATTTCCTAAAATTTTCAAAGAAATTTGTAAATTTTAACTTCGCTTTAAAGATGTTTGAAACATTAGGTCCCATAAGGTTCAATGTATTTCATTTTTTTCAATCCAGAACTATGATTCAATCCAAGACTAAGTGGTTGATTTTATGCATTTACATTCCCATATGTCCCACAGACCGTCTCAACAACATACTAAAATTTCACTCAATCCAAGACTAAGTGGTTGATTTTATGTATTTACATTCCCAAATGTCCCACAGACAGTCTCAATCCGGACTAAGTGGATTCAATCCAAGACTGACTAAGTGGTTGATTTTATGTATTTACATTCCCATATGTTCCACAGACCGTTTCAACAACATACTAAAATTTCATTTTGATAAAGACATTTTTACGGCAGTTATCATGCGAACGGACAGACAGACAGACAGAATGAGTAATGTCATAAACACTTTTGAACTATGTTGGAAAGTGTTAAAAACCAAAAATGCTTAAATGTATTGATTAAATGCGTCGTTTGCACGTAATTTTTGTCAAACAATAAAATAAGACCAACCCTTCATAATCTACTAGATCAAACCGTTCTCCAGATATTTCAGTTTCTTCGCAATTTTACTATGCCGTTTTTGTAAATGCGTCCAGTCGTCAAATGAAAACAAAAATTTAAGTAAAACTGCATATTTAGAGTAATTTCAAATAAATATCTGCATTTGTGTGTACATGTGCAATTAAACTCTATTAAAAGAATTATAAAATACAGAAAAAGAAAATGAATTTGAGTTGGCAAGGATAGTCATGTGCTGCCCACATCAGATATTTCTTTCTCTTTAGCGCACCTGCAGTGGTCAGGACATTTAACATTTCGAATTGCAAAGACCTATTACTAACATGTGTTCTGCAGAACTTTCCGTTTTCAATGTCCTCTTTTGAGAAAATAAAAAAATTACAAGTTTTTGACCTGTCATGAAGGTACCTATTGCAATTTGAAGTCTTCAAATTTAGTAATTTTACCTATATCTATATGACAATCAGAACACCAAATTTCAAGTCTCTAACTTCAGCAGATTTCCTATAGTATTTTTATGAATAGTAACACATTTTAAGAATATATATGACCAGGCATTGGTGTACCTAAAAGTTTGGAAAGTTTGAATTTTGTAAATTTTTCTTTTGACGGTCGTTACAGAAAACTCAGAATATCGAATTTAAACTGTGTACTTAGCAGATTTTCCGTATTGTTTTGATGATACTCCTCCGTATTTGAGAGAAAAACTGAAGAATTGATAAATACGATCTTTGCGAGATTTCGCGTAGTCATTGCGATTATTTTAAATTTGAGAAGTTTGAAAGGGTTTTATTTTTATTTAAAAGCAGTAGCAGATAATAAAAGCAGTAGCAGCGTATAAAAGCAGTAGCAGAATATTAAAGTAGTAGCAGAGTATACAACATGCCGAATATTAAGCTTCTAACTCTATCAGTCAACTTTAGAACTTTTAGTAGAAATTTCATAGAAAAACAAAATGACTAGAAAAACAAAATCTTTGACGCATTGATACAAAAAATTGACTGTGGAGAATAACCAAATTAATAACGTCTTGTCTCATTACGCCTGCATATCAGAAAATTTAACATTTAAGATCTTACTTTAGTTATTAGAGGTGAATACAGGAGGTGAAAACAGCCACTTAATGACTCGTGTAAAAGTTGTCCGTCAGAGACTTCAATATTATATGATAAAAATTTAAACAAATCTTACCAGGTTCTCTGCTCTGCCGTGAAAAGACATATTCGTGAATTCAGCTAATTCTCTAAATTTTCTTCAAACATCCTTTTATTTTACAATTATAAGTCGCCTTTTCCTCGACATGATTTAATGCGGAAGATCTAACGATTTTAATTCTAGGACATGAGAGAAAGTTTTCACAGAAAAAATTAAAGTGTCCGAATACAAGAACAGTAGGGAAATAGGACTATTGTTTAGGGAAGACTGAACGTGGATCTAATCTCAAATTGAAGCCAGGATAATGCAAGGTGCTCTTCTGATCCCCATCAATCCAGTGAGTAAACAGAACTCTTACCTTCAGATTCAAAGGCATTCAGTTTACCCGCCACGGCTTGTTTTGCAGACGGTAGAGGAATTCAATATTTTAAAAATCATCACTTCAAGAGCTTACAATTGCAAAATATACATCACAAACCACTCCATTATAATATAAAAAAATAAAGTGTCGAAATGTAAGAGGGGATGGGAATGGTATATTCGTTGCGTCCTAAGTTTCAGTCTCCCAGTAAGTGAAGAATAATTTAAGGTGCCCTTCCGAACCTTAGTAGTTTTGTGGGTAGTTATCTAGTCACGAGATCCGGAGTTCAGGATGAGGGTCAGATTTTCCATAAGCAGGACTGCACATTTATCTCAGTGCACTCTGAAAATTTCCAAAATGTGCAGAGTCCAATTTGTTGAAAAGAATCGAAAATTCCGTCCCAGTGGCTCAATTTGGAGAGTGTCGGCTTGCAAGTAAGGTTTTTACAGTAACGCTCGAGCAAATTAACCTTGCAGATAAGTGCAATGATGTCTGATATTTAGAAGTGACACTCATATAACTAACACGCATTCAGTAGACTTTAGGATGTTGAGCACCGATTTCAAATCGATAAGCCAGCAGCCATACAAGAAGCCGGAGGATAAAATTAGCAACAGGAGGCTAACCTGGGGTAAAAGTAGCAAAAGATGATCCGTCACATTGTGCATTTGCACGTGTCCCAGTATCTCAATTTGGAGAGTGTCGGCTTGCAAGTAAGGTTTTTACAATAACGCTCGAACAAATTATCCTTGCAGATAAGTGCAATGATGTCTGATATTTAGAAGTAACACTCATACAACTGACACGCATTCAGTAGACTTTAGGATGTTGAGCACCGATTTCAAATCGATAAGCCAGCAGCCATACAAGAAGCCGGAGGATAAAATTAGCAACAGGAGGCTAACCTGGGGTAAAAGTAGCAAAAGATGATCCGTCACATTGTGCATTTGCACGTGTCCCAGTGGCTCAATTTGGAGAGTGTCGGCTTGCAAGTAAGGTTTTTACAATAACGCTCGAACAAATTATCCTTGCAGATAAGTGCAATGATGTCTGATATTTAGAAGTAACACTCATGCAACTGACACGCATTCAGTAGACTTTGGGATGTTGAGCACCGATTTCAAATCGATAAGCCAGCAGCCATACAAGAAGCCGGAGGATAAAATTAGCAACAGGAGGCTAACCCGAGGTAAAAGTAGCAAAAGATGATCCGTCACATTGTGCATTTGCACGTGTCCCAGTGGCTCAATTTGGAGAGTGTCGGCTTGCAAGTAAGGTTTTTACAATAACGCTCGAACAAATTAACCTTGCAGATAAGTGCAATGATGTCTGATATTTACACTCATACAACTAACACGCATTCAGTAGACTTTAGGATGTTGAGCACCGATTTCAAATCGATAAGCCAGCAGCCATACAAGAAGCCGGAGGATAAAATTAGCAACAGGAGGCTAACCTGGGGTAAAAGTAGCAAAAGATGATCCGTCACATTGTGCATTTGCACGTCAGTCTACCATTAAAGAGAAGAGAATACAGAGTCCACTTCGACGATAAGAGATTGCAATTCCGTCCCAGTAACTCGATTGCGAAAACGTCGGCTGGCCAGTACGAAGTTTGAGCCTCGGATGGGACTGCTAGGTTCTTTATAAATGTACAACACAAATAATTTCTTGTTACTCTAAAATTAATTTAAAGTGAGATTTAACAGTAATCAATGCATTTAAAATCACAAAACTAGCTTATTTGTTTATAGAAAATGCTCACAACTTTATTTCTTTTATTATTTCGCTTTATATTACTAAGTCATAATTAACAATACAATTTTGAAATATTCTGTTTCTTGAACCCTGATTTCATTTCTAACATTTTAGTATCTTGAAGAAAGTCCCATAAATTTATTATATGCAGAGAAAATGAGAAAGGGATAGATTTAAAATTCAATTATTCCGAAATTTTCGAGAATACTAAATCGATAATCCAACGCAGAGTGAGAAAATATTGATTTTTCATAATGAATCTTAATCAGCAGTAATTTGTTCGCCAATAACTTAGATGATTAAACCTGCATGAGACTTGTTATAATTTGTTCTTCTTCAGACACAGATTTGTCTAAAAGTAAAGTAAGTGCTTTAACCTAGTTTCAACAATTAAATTTAAATTTTGTTCATAGATGAGTGGTTGCAACCAAAGCATGCATGTAATAATATATGTTATATACTTTAAATGCAAATTTCACAGCCGTTTATCTTATTTACGGAAGAAGATATTATATGCAAATTTTAATTTGGTCGTAGTTAACCACTTTACTATAAAGAGTCTCAAAAGTCTACATACACTGTACGAAATAGTCTTATTTATAAAACTATAAACATTTGGGAAATGATAACTTGTTTAAGTAAATACAATAAGTCCAGAAGAATTCCAATTATCCGAATCTTGATAATCCGTAAATTGGTTTAACCGAAAGAGTCCTTATTGTTTTATTTTACGTATTAATTTACTTTATATTTCATTATCTTACCTACATTTTTATTTCAATATTAGAAATATTGTTGAGCGTGTTTTGATGATAAAAACTAATTGGCATAAATGTTAAATATATTAATCTCATGCAGAAGTGATTTTAATGACATATGTGAGTACATAGTACGTAATAAAGAAATAGACAGAGGCTGCTTACTTTGATCATTGTGTATATACGATCTTTATTCAACATTTCTTTACAATTTATAGTGATTTTCCTCCGCTACTCAGTCGCTTCAAAGACGCCTTGCAACACCAACTTTTATACAACAGCAGATTAGATACTATTGCATCATCATCTACTACAATATACCGAAGTGCTCCTTCTAGGATCTTTGTAGCCTCAGTGGGGGTAATGATAGTATTCTTTGTCTCATGCGGGTCTGCTTCTACAGCAGCATCACTTTTATTTACTGCAAAAAATATTTCCGAATTCGTTTAATCCTGATCATCAGTGTGTGGAGCAAGCTAAATGTGAACGTCAGATATCCTGGAAAGAAGCTTGAACATGTCCAAGAACACTTCGGTAGTAAGAGCTGCATTGCTGTTCACAGTCCCAACCAATTCAGTTTCCACTCGCTCAAACTATGTTTCACAAAGTAGCAACTCTACCTCAGGCCATATTTTACCCCTCCCATTTATCTGAAAATCCCTATAGAACTTCGATCCGGTGCTTTTAAGATAACCGTGGTTGTACTGCATATATAAATACTAGAACGAATACCCGAAGTTGCCTAAGTCCTAAATAAGTGAACAATAAAGTAATACAAATACCGATAGTGTCGCTCAATTGCAAAATCGGCCGTCGTGAATCAGAACCATTTCCACTTTTATTTTCAATTAAATAAGAAAGAGCACGCTACTTCAATAATGCATTTGTACAGAATTTAAAATAGCTTCGATCTGGAAATTGCTCGCTCTATATTGCACGTTCTTCGCAAAAAACAAAAACAAAAAAATCAGTGGTGGCTTCAGTGAGACAGAGCTAAAATGGTTTTGCGTAAATAATAATTTATAAAATAAAAATTCAGTAAAGTTCTGTTTATTCGATTTTTTCGGATTCATTTATTTAATTTACAGGCTTTTAAAGCGCTACCAATTACTCTCTCCCTGTTTATAGTTTGCTTGGGAGTTTTACTTTTCACCCCGATTTCATCTGGATACTCCAAGCATAGACTTCAATTAAAATACCAAATTATTTTGATAATACTTAACTTAATTTTAGCATTTTTAAAAAAATTTACTTGCGATTCGATTTATAAATTAATCTTATACAATATATATGATGAAATTTCATATTTTAGTTAATCTATATACTTGCTTGGAAGCACATACATACGTACTTGAATACGTATATTTTCATCTATCCTGTTCAAGCCTCACCAATCATTAAATATCTTTAGAAACCACAGCATAATTTAACCTCATAATTTTTTAAACAAAATGAAATATCTTGTATTTATGCGCCAATATTTCATCAAAGAATAAGGAAACAGATTGAGCTACAACAATCTTGACATGAATATGAAAGCTTTCTCTCCGATCGGAAAACCTATGTTAACATACTAAAATATCAAAATTATAATCACTATACTTCAACAGCTAAACGCTCGATCCAAAATATAATTATAAATTTTTAGTTTTTGAGATTTAAGCATTACAAATTGAAAAAACAGAAAAATTTTAATCTTCTTCAACATGACAAGACGATTACTAGAAACCTATAAGATGTTTTTTAAGGAATACATAGATTTAGAAACTAAATTTCCTAATGCATATTTTTGTCATTTACTATTTATATCTATATTTATAGTTTAGAAAATATTTTGAGTGAAATAAACGTGGCGTTAGATCCTGGCGGTAGCTGTTAGATCGTGACAGTAACTGCTAGATCGTGTAGCTATTAGATCCTGACGGTAGCTGTTAGATCGTATCAGTAGCTGGAGATTAATTGATTTTAGACTTTAAAAATTCGTTAAGAAATCTAATTAAAAATTTGGAGAAAGGCCTTCGAAGTGCATTAGTTCAGGTACAGATGCTACTGTGTTGAAAACCTCAGACCTGTAAGTGCGGTAGATATCGCGGCCAAACAAACAAACAGATTCTTCCTTTTATTATTATAGCTTTTGCACATAGATGGCGCCACAGTTGCACCTACTCGTCATTCGATCAAAAACTACTGACATGCAAAATTGCTTCTTAGGCAGCTGAAATTGACGCCAGCCAGCTTGCAATCCACTTTAAATTGTTTAATTAATTATTGTTTTTATATTCTTATGCTTTCTGTTCGCCTTTTGTAATTTTCATATAACTTTATTGACTAATGGTATATTCTACCTAGTCAGAGCTTTCTCTTCACCCCGCCCCTTTCTTACCTCTTCTAGGCAGTCTGCTAACCCCAAGACAGCATTACCAAGCAACTACATTGATAGGCTAAAGATTACATCCTAGACACAGGAATGATAAGATATCTTCATTCATATGAACTCTTATAAAATTGGACACATAACAAAATTCGATATGGAAGTAAGTGCTTTTGCACAGGCGTCCCGTAATGTATCGTCTGGGCTTGGCTAGATTTTGCACCTACAACTATAAAAATAAAATATCGACTGAAAATGTTTGTTAATATAGATTTTCTTTTTTAACTGTTTTACCAATATTTTTATTTAAACTGCTAACTAATAATGCATAACATTTGCTTATACTGAAATATAACATTACATTATACGTTTGCTTATACTGGAATATAACATTACATTATACATTTGCTTATACTGAAATATAACATTACATTATACATTTGCTTATACTGAAATATAACATTACATTACACATTTGTTTATACTAAAATATAACATTACATTACACATTTGCTTATACTGAAATATAACATTATATTCTACACACAACATTACATTCTGCACAGGCGTCCCGTAATGTATCGTCTTGGCTTGGCTAGGTTTTGCAGCTACAACTATAAAAATAAAATATCGACTGAAAATTTTTGTTAATATAGATTTCCTTTTTTAACTGTTTTACCAATATTTTTATTCAAACTGCTGACTAATAATGCATAACATTTGTTTATACTGAAATAAAACATTACATTATACATTTGCTTATACTGAAATATAACATTATACATTTGCTTATACTGAAATATAACTTTACATTTGCTTATACTGATATATATCGTTACATTATACATTTGCTTATACTGAAATATAACATTACATTACACATTTTTTATACTAAAATATAACATTACATTATACATTTGCTTATACTAAAATATAACATTACATTCTACATTTGCATATACTGAAATATAGCATTATATTATACATTTGCTTATGCTGGAATATAACATTATTTATTTTTCTTGCATATCCTTCGTGTATTTTATATATTTTCCATACTTTATGTAACGCACATCTTATATACAATTTTTCCAGTAATGATGCATATTTATCTAAAAGTTTTTTGAATCAATCATAAGTATTTTATTAAATAAAGTAAATGTTACGATTTTCATTCAAATTTTCATTTTACGACCCCTCTTCACATCATTAATATTGCATTTTGGTAGAAAACACAAATGCTTAGAGAGAATTTGACAAACAAGATCAAATACTTTCACTATAAACGACGGAATTTAATAAATGAGGCAAATAGCATTTCTTTCTTTTTAAATACTTTTATATTTTCCCTAGATATTTGAAAAAATGTTTCAAATATTTTAGATTCAGTTTCTCAAACTAAATCTCACAGGGACAAAAAAATAAGAATATTTGTCCATTTTACTATATTTAGCAATTTAGAAGTTTTCTGAAATGAACTAATGCTTAAAACGTACTAGTGGTGATTATTTAAATATTATCAAAATAGCTTGTTTAAGGCATAAAACACCCGCGCAGAGGGAGAGAGACGAGTTTAAGGCGTAGTATGCAGTCGCATCAGGACGCGATGGTCGATGTGCCCAGAGCCGGGTCTAAGGCGTGTTTTTGGTACTTATTTAGGGCGTATTATACTGGCTTAGTGAACGACCAACAGCCGCGCGTATGCTCACGCATTGTGAGAAACAAAATGAAATGAATGAATTCAATTGATCCCTGCTTTAAATTACAAGCAACACTAAGTACATTTCTACATGGTCGAGAGGTACTGAAAGAAATCTAATTCAGTTTAGAGCTTAGAGCTATTAATATAACTCAGTGATCATGTGCACCCACGCAGCAGATTTCTTCTTTTTACTTATAAGCGGGCGTAGTGTTGAAGCGATTTTTGTTTTTGTATAATTCAGTATGAATTCCCGTGTAATTTTAATTAGAGATTTGTGTCTTAAATCTCGAGTAACGCCGGATATAATTTCTAGTTATACATAAATATGTAAATAAATAATAAATCCGTACAGCTCACAAAACTAGGAGTATGTATAAGACCAAGAATTACACAGTTCGACTCCAATTAAGAAAAATCGCTAATTCGCATTTCTACATTGTAGAAATTTTGTAATTCTTAAAATGGTCGCTACTTAAAGATAGAAGTAAAAAAGAATTATCTGTGAATTTGCTTAAACAGAATCTACACCTTGATTGAAAATATTATAAAATGAATGCAGTGTTCTTGCAGAATTGGATCACTTAACTAAAGCATCATTTGATTTTTAGACATTATGAGCAATTTAAAATTAATTTATCATAGGATACAGCGATAATCCATTGTTGCTCAACAGGTTTTCTTGGAAGATGGCATCACGACGACGGGGTCTAATGGGGACTGATGTATCCCGCATTAGACCCCCACAAAGATAAACGCAATGATGTTCATAGTCGTCAGATGACTTTTATTTCAGGATAGAGCAAAAAAATAATAGTAATCAGCATAAAAAGTAAAATCGTCACAGTCATTCTGGCTCACTAACTCCTCATCGTGTAACTATTTCATGGAATTAGAAACCTGAATTCTATATGGATGTTCCTCATGGAGGATAGGAAACAAAGAAATTATATTTCTTTGTTTCCTGTTTGGATGAGAGATCGGCACTGTAGATTTTCAAACCGTCAATCTAGAAACTTTAATTTTTAAAAGTATAGTCCTCCTGAGTCATAGATAAGTATTTAGAGATGTTTCTTTATACACAACTGAAAGACATTGAACAATGTTAAGTCGAATTTGCCAGCTCAGTCGCTTGCCAGTTAGGCATTTTTTCCACTTCCACTTGCCGGGTAATCATTTGACAATCTTTCCCATCAGTTTTCGTACACCATTAAAAGCTACTTATCTTTCCATGCTGCAACAGCAATTTCTTGTACATTTTTCATATTAATTCATATATATTTGAGCTGAACAAAGAAATTTCGCTTTTCACCTTGATGCTATATTTAGCCCTTAGTCCTTTCGGATCGCACCGGATCATTTACTTGCCAGTGGTGATCGTAAACACCCTCATTATTATACTGGGCCACTTTGTCAACGCCAGTGGTTTTTAACCCTGATTTTATGCAGTCCGTGGATGAAATTTTAAGAAAAAAAAATTCTATATTGTAACTATATTTTAAACTTTACAAAAAAATTTTATGGTTTTTTTTCTACATAATTTTATTTTTTTCTATGCTTTTCATATATATATACAGGGTGTCCCAGCAAAACCGCCCAAACTCTGCACAGCCAGATTCCTCGCTTGGAATACATAAAAATTGGCCAAGGAACTGTACCTCTACGACCCATAATTTTCGAGAAAAATGCGAGAGAAAAGTGTGACGTCATATCAGGTGTACGAAAAAACAATTTCATTGGAAACATGAACATCGGTATAACATAAAACTGGATGTGGGGGTCCGGTTTTATGGCCGCCACGATCGACAGATCTGACACCTTTGGATTTCTTCCTATGGGGCCACCTGAAGGAATTGGTCTATCGAGACCTAGTTACTACAGAAAATGACTTAGTTGCTCGTCCTCATGCTGCGTGTACTTTTGTGGACACCATGCTGCTGCAACTTCTGCAGTCAGCCATTCCACTGCGCGTGCATGCATGCCTGGAAATGCGGGGTAGACATTTTGAACATCTTCCTATGTAAACATATGCAAATACCGATGTTCATGTTTCCAATAAAGTTGTTTTTTCGTACACCGGATATGACGTCATACTTTTCTCTCGCATTTTTCTCAAAAACTATGGGTCGTAGAGGTACAGTTCTTTGGCCAATTTTTATGTATTCCAAGCAAGGAATCTGGTTGTGCAGAGTTTGGGCGGTCTTGATGGGACACCCTGTATATATATATATGACTTATAGAAAATCTTTTGAATAGAGGGTTTACAAAATTCTAGTACAAAATGCATAATTGGAATTTCCAAAATCTTCCAACCACTGTTGTACGTAACGCAATAAGTTAATGAATAAAAGTACGCAAAGCTATTTATGTTTTGATTTAAAAAAAATGAATACTTTTTGTTGTTTAAGACAAAAAGAAGATTAATAGACATCGCTTGATGTCTTAATATTGTTAAGGATACCTGTGGGATAACTGTCATAGAGAAATTTCTAGCGGAAATAGTGTAATACTAAAATCACTTGATAGAAAAGCAATAAACATTTCATACCCGAAACTTCACACACGTAAACAGATCTGAGAAGATGAACTAATTTGAAGATCTGAATTTGAAGATCAGAAGAATAAAACGTCCTGATCCCGTTTTTATATACTAAATGAAAATACTAAAATTATATTAGAAGATATACCAGTTCTACACTTATTCTGTTTCAACAATCGGCTAAATGAGTTTATTGGCTAAACACAATATATAAGTTTAAAAACTTTTAGCCAAAATAAATGAAAGTGATATACGCAGTCCGTAATTAATGTAATTAAAAGACAAATCAAACCGTTCACTTATAAAATGTACTTTTATATCCATTTATTTATTATTCAAATCGAAAAAATAATAATAAATATTGACAAACACATTTAATTTAATTACTTTGCTGAGCAACATGATATAACATAAAATCTTCCTCATAAACTGCTGATAATTAAATAGCCATTTTGATTTCTTATTACTTTTCATTGTTGACTAGCAGCATACCCGTTCTTCGTACGGAGTATATAATATAAAGAAACTTGAAATTCATAATCATGCCCAAATTCTTATAGTATACTAAATGACATGTTTAATCAAAATATTCTGTTAAAATATTTAATATAATGCTCCTAAAAAGAAGTTTAAGAATCTCTGTTCTCGCTATATAAAATTATCTTCATGGACATATCTGAAGAATAAAACATCTTGGACCCCTTATGTAAGCAAATATAAAAAAAAATATGGAATTGAATCAATATATGCAAAATAAAAGCGTTAAAATTGTATGGGACCCGTACTAATTATATACGCGAATATTAGAAAATATAACCTGTATTAGTAGATTACATGTATAAATTGAAAATACCAATAAACCCGTAATCTTTAAATCTAAAGACAGTCATTTATTCCAATATATGTCAAAATTAAAGTGCTAAAATTATATGGGAAGATATACACGTACTACTTATAATGTCCGATTATTAGTAGAAGATTACCCGTTTTGCAATATGAGTCACAAATGTTTTTTGGTAAAATACAACAGACGACGTAATAAATTGAATATATAATTAATCCCCTTAATCTTCATACCAGAAGACTGTACTTGATTCCAATATATATGCCAATATATGTCAAAATATATGCCAATATACCTGTACTACTTATATTCTCGTAGGTTAGAAGATATACCCGTGCATTCCTAGAAGATTACTCGTACAACGTACAATATGCGTGTGTCAGCAATTTTTGCCGCAGTAAAACAATGGCGTAATAACTTAAAAATATAAATAATCCCTGAATCAATAATTCCGGAAAATATCAATAATAATAATGTTTAAACCTGAAGAGTATAATTGATATTATCCAGTCCAAAATGAAATGGCAATGAAATTTATTTTATATACATATCTTCATTATTCAAATCGGAAAGGATTTAATAAAAATCGTCTTCCGCATAAACACATTGGATTTAAATCCGTTGCTAAGCGACATGATATCATTTGCTTCAAATAAATTGGTAGAAAAAATATCGTCTAAATACTTATATTTCTATGGAACATTTGGCGACAGTTTCGTCAAATTAGCGACATTTTAAAAAATCGCCAAATTTATCGCCAAGTGGGACTGTAGAACTGACAGTTCCACTTTGCGACAAATTGACGAAATATCATCACAATACTATCCCCTAACAACAAACAATTAATATCATTTATGTAGCGCAATTTTATCAATTTCAAGATATTTTTATAGATTTGAAAACATTTTTATCAATTTGGTGACATTTTAAAAATTCGCTAAATGTATTACTAAGTAGGATGGTTGGTCTGACAGAGAAATGCTAACCAAACATCATTTCAGTACTCTCTTCTAACAAAACAAAAAAAAATTTCATTGATATGTAGAAGACCCAAGCCACACGACCAACCCGAAGGTTTATGGCAGCTGTTTGTGTGCCGTTTATATCAATTTGGCGACATTTCCGTCAATTTGGCAAAGTTTAAGAAAAGTTGTCAAATTAGCGATATCCCTCCAAATTCGTAGCTTTGAATTTGCAGATCTGAATTAAACATTCTTATCCCGTTTCAATATACTAAATGAAAACACTACAATTGTATTAGAAGATATACCCGCTCTACTCTTTTTCTGTTTCAACAATCGGCTATATGAATTTATTGGCTAAACACAATATATGAGTTTAGTAGCTAAATACGATATAAGCTTGAAAACTCTTTGCCAAAATAAATGAAATTGATGTACGCAGTCAGCAAGTAATATAATTAAAAGAAAAATCAAACCGTCCATTCATAAGATATACTTTTATATCCATTTATCCATTTATTTATTGTTTAAATCGAAAAAAAATAATAAAAACATTAACAAACACATTTAATTTAATTGCGATGCCGAGCAACATGATATATCCTCCTAAAATGTTAAAATTTATTAACCACTAACAGCACACCCGTTATTCGTACGGAGTGTATAATTTAAAGAAACTTAAAGTTCGCAATCATGTGCAAATTCTGTTAAAATATTAAATTTATTGCTCCTAAAGAGAAGTTTAACAATATATGTTCTCACTATGCAAAATTATCTTCACGATCAGATCTGAAGAATAAAACATCCTGCCCCCTTTTGTAACAAATTTACAGAAGAAAAAATAGGAATTGAATGAATATATGCAACCTCGTACTAATTATATTGTCGCAGATCAGAAAATATGCCAATGTGTTAGTAGAAAATTACCCGTATTACAATATGCGTCTCAAAAATATTTGGCGAAATAAAAGAGATGACGTAATAAATTGAAAACATCAATAATATCCGTACTCTTTATACCAGAAGGTCGTAATTGATTCCAATATATGCCAATATATATCAAAACATATGTCAATATACCTGTACTACTTATATTCTCGTAGATTAAAAGATATACACGTGTATTTGTAGAAGATTCGTACAACATACAATATATGAGTTTAAACAATTTTTGTCATAATAAAATAATTGCATAATAACTTGAAAATATCAATAATCCTTGAATCAATAATCCCCGAAAATATAAATAATTATAATTTTTAAACCTGAAGACCGTAATTGATATTATCCAGTCAAAAATGCTATAAGAAAAATCAAATCGTTCTTTTCTAAAATATATTTTTATATCCATTTATTTATTATTCAAATCGAAAAAATAATTATTAAAATTAACAGACAGATTTAATTTAATTGCGTTTCTGAGTAACATGATATAAGATAGAATCTTATAACATGTTAAATATGTCATGTCTTATAACATAAACTGCGAAATTAAATAACGATTTTGATTTCTCTATACTTCTCATTGTTCCGTAAAAGCTTGTTTTAAATAAACCATGAACCATGGAGATAGATTTCCCCTTTAAATCATATTTCAAACATTTCATGTTTTCAGAAAGTGACTAATTAACGCAAAAAATCTCCCATCAAACTCAGAGATTAAATTTTAATTCACTTTCAAACGATTTTCAAGCTTTTCGTTTGGATAAACCACGGAGTTAGGGAGTAGAACTCCTAGGAAAAAGTTCCGTTTTTCATTAATATCTCGACAACCCCAGGTCTTAGAAACTCGAAACTTGGACAAAATTTATGGGGGGATATTTTAAGGCTATTCACCAAATTTCATTAAATTCGGTTCAGCCGTTTTTCCGTGATGATGAGACCAACGAAAATTTCGTTTTTTACTAATATCTCGAGAACCACTGGTCGTAGAAACTCAAAACACGGATATAATTTTAAGTGGGGCTATTTCTGGGCTACCCACAAAATTTCATCAAATTCGGTTCAGCCGTTCTCCCGTGATGGTGTGACACACAGACAGACAGACAGACAGACAGACAGACAGACAGACAGACAGACAGACAGATTTTCATTTTTAACACTTTACAACAAAGTTGAAAAGTGTTTATGACTTTGTTCATTCTGTCTGTCTGTCTGTCTGTCTGTCTGTCTGTCTGTCTGTCTGTCTGTCTGTCCGTTAGCACGATAACTGCCGTAAAAATGAGTTTATCAAAATGAAATTTTAGTATGTTGTTCAGACGGTCTGTAGGACCTATGGGAATATAAATAAATAATATCACCCAATTAGTTTTTTATTGAACCCGGGTTGAAAAAATGAAATACATTGAACCCTATGGGACCTAATTTTTCAAACATTTTTTAAGTAAATTTAAAATTCACGAATTGCTTCGAAATTTTTAGGAAATATTCACATTATCCCATAGAATATATAAAAAAAAATTCAGTAAAATATGTTAAGTAGTTTTTTAATTAAAAAAATTATTTAATATAGGGAAAAAAACAAATTCAATTAAATTCTGACTTTGGGATATCTTCCAGAAAGAAAAGAGAGAGATATTATATAATAAATATCTCTCCATTTGTTTAAACGTTTGCATATGGGAGTGGCTTCATATTTTAAGATAAATTTGGTAGATAACAATTTCTCATTTTTTTTAAATTTTATATAACTCTTCATGATAAATTTAATTGATGGCATTTTAAATGCACTTTCCTACGTCCTAGAGAGTTAAAATTTGGTACACAGCTTAAATTTGTTGAACATTTTATTCGACAAAAATTTAATGGATCTTTAAATATAGATTATACATTTTTTTCGAAATGGCCTGAAAATAATCCCCGTTCACTTCTATAAATCATTGGTGTAATATTGTTAAAAATTCTGACGTGGACAGCACATGTCTTTCTCTGCAGACTCATATTCGTTCTCTTTATTTATTCAATGATAATTTGAGTTTATCTGCACAACATAAGTATTTTAAATGACATTGAATTTACACGTTAAACTTAAATGTGGTTCTCATTTGATAGCTGGACTTATTGTCAAAGGTGGCGTAGCGAAAACGCGAAAAAACTAGAATATCTCAAGAACGGCTAGTCCTAGAGTAATGGGGTTAGTCTTATTCTTTTTGTTGTCAAAAATCACATATAAAATAGGAATTTAATTGATATAATTGAGCACACGTAGTCTTTTATTTTTATATATAACGATTTTTGCTGGCCATTTCGCAAAAATAGCCCGTTCCTTTTTCCCGAATCGTAGTAGAATAACCTACAAATGATTTATATGCAAAATTTTGTTAAATTTGGTATATAAATCACTTGTAGGTTATTGAAATATTATACTCTAAATTTTGTTAAATTTGGTTCATTAGTTTTTAGCTAGAGTGGATAAAGGCAATTTCTGCGGCCATTTCGCAAAGAAGGCAGATTCTTTTATTACGAATCGTACTATAATCTAATGAACATCAGGATTTCCCACAAAAAACATACCTACCAAATTGTATGAAATTCGGTCCATTAGTTTTTCAATTAGAGTGGATGTAATATCCACACAGACACACAGAAACATACACAGATACACCCTTACACACACAGACGTCTTCCTAAAAGTAGTTTTTTCGTGTTCTAGAAGTCCCAAAACGTGTAGATACTTTGAAAATTCGAGTTCCGATCCTCGGCACGATTCCAATACTTTGAGTACATACACATACACATATATATTATCTGTGTATTATCTGTGTATCTAAATTCCGTGCCTATGCAATTACAATAGTTGTGATTTTAAATGATCCCTAAACTTTTATTATTTCTTCAAGGAAGCCTAATTTTAACATATGCAGAATGCAAATATCTCAAGCGATTGTAAGATGAATTACATAAGAATTGCTGAATTTTTTTCACACAAAATTATTTAGCTCTGGAGTCTGGAATACAAGTTATATGAATGAAATATTCATTGATTTTGCATAAAGAATCAGATGATTTATATTTCGATACAGTTTTAAATATTTAAGTATAATAAATTACTGTAGTTCTGTGATAATGTAAAAGATATTACCACTGAATGAATCACATTTTAGAAATTTTTAAATGAAATTACATTTCAGTTGGAAAGTGTTTCATAATCAATGCTTATGCATGATTGATCTTTCTTGTTATTTATATAGACTAAGAGCTTGTAAAAAATAAACCATAGTGATAGGTTTTCCATTTAAATTCATGTTTCAAACAGTCATGTTTTCAAACAATTCATGTTTTCAAAAAGTGACTGCTTAGCGCAATAAATTCCCACCAAACTCAGCGATATAGTTTTATTTCACTTTTACGTTTTAAACCAATGATTTCCAACCTTTTTCGTTTGGAGGAACCAGGGAGTTAGAGAGTAGAACTCCTATGAAAAGTTTCGTTTTTTCATTAAAACCTCGGCAACGCCTGGTCTTAGAAACTTGAAACTTGGACTATATTTAAGTGGATTTATTTCAAGTCTACTCACAAAATTTCCTTAAATTTGGTTCAGCCTTCCGTGATGATGAGACAAACAAAAGTTGTGTTTTAATTAATATATAAATAACCCCTGGTCCTAGAAACTCGAAACATGGACTCAATTTTAAGTTATACTATTTTAAAGCTACCCACAGAATTCCATCAAATTCAGTTCAGCCGTTCTTCCGTGATGATGAGACAGACAGACACACAGATTTTGAATTTTATTTATATAGATGAAGAAGAAGCCATTGTTTTTTTAGTTTGGAGTTTGAAAATATTTTAGATAAAGTTGTCTTCGATACGAGCTATAAGTGTAGGTTTTTGACACTATTTATGGTGATAAACATAATTTTTATGACAAATATGTCGAGAGTTTATTTTCAAAAATAGGTGCAACATACAACGAACTGTAGTAAAATCAATAGCTTCACCATTATTCGAATACGGGTATCGATCCTGCAACGGAAAGGGACAAGCAATGAGGCAGATAAGGTTTAAAATATGTAGTTTTTCTGGAATTAGGCTGAATTTCAGCCATTTCACTTGAAAGAATACTTAAAACTGTAAAAGTATTCTTCAATGCTTTTATAATACATATTTTTGGGTAATATCACTCATTCGCTCACTTTAACAATTGTTGTAGACTCTATGAAGTATGTTCATCTACACCTCACTCTACCAATGACTAGCATAGAAGAAAGGGGAATAACTGGTTCAGGAAGAAAAGGTTACCACTGGTACTTCAGCTATCAGAGGTTTGAAAATTTATGAGAGGTTTCACATGAAAAGTCATAGAAAATTCAGAAATAGAGTAATTAAAATAATTTTCAGAACGTCAAGTTATCTTCTAATATTTATGCCAAAAATTACAATTATGCGACTCTTCCATTTTCGGATGTTACTACACCCATGTCCAAAAGTTAAACATAGTTGCTGTTTATGTGCAAATTTCAGAAAATCTACATCGGAATGGAAGGAAACTCGGTATGCGGATGTAATAGGGTTATAGAAGAAGAAAACAATACAAAACAAGGATAATAACGACTTTTAATATCCAAAGAAATGGGTTGAAAGAAAGAGGATCACAATACGAGTGTCAACCTCAGTGAAACAGAATGATTAAAACAATGTGATGCTGCAGTTTAATGCTATGTGGGGGGAATTTCGGGTAGCCACGTATGCTGCACAACGATTTCCCATACTTTCGATGAAGGTTTGGATGAGTTGTGTGCTCAAATAGTTCCAAGCCTCACGGAGAGCAATTTTCAATCCTGGAAAGGAGCTTGGTGGGTAGCAAAGGGCTGCAAGATATCTCCCGAACATATCCCACACATGTTCTATTGCATTCAGATCAGGAGAGTTGGCAGACTGGCATACTGGCAGTTGGCATGTGCTGGATATCTTCAGTTGGAAGGAAGTCGTCGATCAAAGGCCGTACGGTGAGGAATCGATGTCATAATCCATGAATATGAAATCAGGACCAACAGCACCTCGAAACAATCGAACGGTAGGCTCAAGGACTTCGGATCTGAATCTCTGACGGGTAACCGACCCCGTGTCAAAGATGTGGAGGTCTGTGCAGCCATCCATCATAGTGCCTGCCCAGACCATGACTCCCTCAAACGGAAAAAGATGTCTTTCCGTGATGTTTCCCCGATGAAAATGCGTTCCACGTTCTCTCCAGATCGTGGTACGACGAGAATCAGTTTGCAGGCTAAACCTGGACTCGTAACTAAACATGACATTGCCCCACTATTGTCCACTCTACTGCCGATGTTCCAAACTCCCCTGTAAACGACCGCGTTACTGTGTAAACGTCAGGGAAATGCAAACTGCTGGTCATCTAGCATAGAGACCAACGTATCTGAGTCTCCTGTAAACAGTTTGTCTCGATACAGTGACTCCTGTGGCGGCTGTCAGGGTTGAACTCAATTGTCTGGCAGAACGGTTCCTCTGACATCGCGCAGTTATCACCAAATATCGGTCTTGCCGAGCGGTTGTTACCCTTGGCCGACCTGATACTGGTCATCGGGTAACATCTCCAGTGGTTTGGAACCTTTGCCACAGTCTCGAGATCACACACTGAGACACATTCAGAATTCGAGATGCTTCGGTTTGGGATCGACCGGATTCCATCATTCCAATAATTCGTCCCTTCAAAAACATGTCCAGTTTGCATCTTTGTGGCATCTTTCGTTCTTTTTGACTGTTACCAACGCTCCATACCACAGCAATTGCAAAATTCTGCCTCAATTGGCCATGCGGCAAACGACCGTTTTATACTCGTTCCGACGTGCGCCGGTGCTTTGCACATGTCGAAGTCGACTGAACTGTTTTGCATATGTACAATGATTTACCTTCGTCTCACGATTCTCCAGAACTGATTGTGAACCACTGTATCCATATTAACTCCGAATCTTTCGCTTTTTACGAATTATGCTTAACTTTTAGACATGAGTATATATACATGTGAAATAATATAAACCTTTTATATTTCTTGCATTTTTAATTTTTTTTAAATAATTAGAAATTTCTTGTGGATTCTACTTAAAACTCGTCGAAAAGATCGTTTTGGGATCTTTATAATGGTGTCAAGATATCAAAAATATTATCACAGAGTTACTAACTAGAGAATCGATTTGTGCAAAAATCCCTCAAAATAGAGCTTCAACATTTAATAACTAAAAACCAAATTTGAATTTATAAAAGATCGATGAAGTGTTTCCTCGCGAGAGCTAAAGTACCCCTGTGACAGATTTCATGGCCGTACGACGTTTAGATTTTTCGCTATAGACGACACAATCAGACACACTAACAGACAAAAAGACACACAAACAGATATTATAGTTCCATTTTCGTGGAAATTTTGTGCACATGCATGCATTATATTTAAATTGATAAAAGACCTATTAGCATGTCCCTATGAAAAAGAAATGACATCTATTTTGTGAGATGTCCTAAAACTGGTGATTAAACGCATTCTAATATGCTTTATGTTTCACGGCCAGATTGAAAATAATTACAATTAATGTATACATATTGTTTACACTATTGTCGCATTCAAGATACATAATTTTTCATCTGGCATCATCCTGGTATCACAGATTCATTAGAAAAACAATAGTTATCAGTTAATAACCCAGTTCACACATGCCTCATTGCAAGGGGCATGTTGAAGACCCAAGCCGTCCGACTCATCCAAGGACTTGTGCAAGGGGCATGTTGCTCTTGAAACCCAGACCATCCGACCTACTAGAAAGGTGTAAGGTAACTGTTTGGACGGTCGGGAAGTGCCACCCAATTTAGACCGGAACCCAGTGGGAGATGCATCCACAGGGACCGTACCCTCCTTCCCCTACCACCAACCTCTCGGAAGGACTTTCGGACCCACATGTTTAACCTGATCGTACTCCGCATGAACACGGCGGCAGTTTTGGCAGTGGCTGGAATCGAACCCGGGCCTACCGAGTGCAAGTCCAGCGCGCTAACCAATGGGCTATCGCGCCCTGCAAGGGGCATGTGTGAAAACTAGACATTTTTGTCATATTCATGTTACACATTAAAATGTGTTTCAAGAAATCCAGAACTGAATTTCTGAAATTATAAACTCAACTCATTTATGCGATATCAAAACCATTTTCGTGCAGTTATTACTATTTTTATAGTAAAGCGCCAAAATCAACCTATAAGCGTCTGCATTACCCAATAAGAAATTTTATGGATTAAAAAAATTAACGGTAAATGATTAAAGAAGCAAAATTATTTGAAACAAGCGCAGGGTGGTCGTTCTTTATAGTATATACAAATACAAACACGTCATTGAAATATTGTTAAAAATAACTAAAAATATTTGGGTTCAAATAAAACGCACTTATTGAAATCTTGCCGTTTTAGGGCATTTATGCACATCATTCAATAGTCTATGTTACTTTCTTACAAGTTAAATGTATTAGTAGCTCTAAAAGGTTCGATACAAAAAGTCATATCCTACTCCACATCGGAATTACATGTATAATTTGTCCATTTCATCTTATTCATCGGTATCTAATATTTCCAAATATTTGTATATCGCGTTAGATCTCACCTATAATTACATCAACATTTCAAAACATAACAATAACAGTATCCTCACTAGTGGTAAAGCGAAATCGCAATCAACAACTATTTATTACCCATTCAATTACATGTCATGCAGGTTTTCTGTTCATAAATATGTGATACAAATAAATTCTTGGCATCCGAAAGAATTTCCGTGATATACATGTCAAAAGAGTCGTTCCTGATGCTGAAATATAGCTCTATCAAAGGGCAAGGGAGCAAATGACTCTTATATGATGCGTGCAATTGTGCGAGAAAACAGCAAACAATGCTTGCGGGAAATGACTCTTATTGATCAATAATGTGAGGCTGATTGCGAAGGTAGTAACTGGGAATATATTTCTATTCATATTTCAAATGGTTTATGCATTTCTATCTTTTCCATCTGATACGATCATAAGGAAGATAACCTGATAGATAAAATTAGCAACATGAAGCTATAGCCTAAAATAAAAATGCCATAAGGTGATAAGTCAGATTGGCAAGTTGCACGTCAATCTGACAGAAGCAGGAGAATGCCGATTCTACTTCGACGATAAGAGATTGCAATTCCATCCCAGTATCTCAATTGGAAGATCGTCGGCTGGCTAGTACAAATTTACGCTGTTCGATCTTCAGCTAGGACAGCAAGATCCTTTACAAATGTTCAACACAAACCATTTAACTTTACTCAGAAAATAAGTTTAGTTTAAAGTAAGATTCAACAACTCTAAATATTCATATACTCTAAAAATTTAAAATTCAATACTCTAAAAATTTAAAATTACAAAAGTAGCTTGTTTGTGTTATAGAAAATGCTTAAAACTTTTTCTTTAATTATTTTGCCTTTTATTACTAAGTTATAATTAATAATATAAATTTTGAAAGATCCTGCCTCTTAAATCATGAATTCATTTCAAACATTTTAGTATCACGAATAGAAAGTCCTATAAATTTATTAAATCCATAGAAAATGAGGAAGGGATAGATTTAAAATTCAATTGTTCCGAAATTTTCAGGAACACTAAATTGATAATCGAACGCAAAGTCAGGTGAGAAAATATTGATTTCTTATAATGAATCTTAATCAGCACTAAATTTTTCACCAAATTATTTAGATATTTGCACCTGCATTAGACTTTGTTCTTTGAATACAGATTTGCCTAAAAATAAAGTAAATGTTTTAATCTGGCTACAACAATTGATTTTAAATTTTGCGCCTAATCGAGTAGAACAAAAGCAAACATATAATAATGGTTGTATATTTGAAATAAGAATTTTAAATATGCTTTATCTTATTTATAGAAACAGATATTATATGCAGTATTTGATTTGGTTGTAGTTAAGCACAAATTTATTCCATTTTACTACATACTATATATATATATATATATTTATATATATATATATATATATAGTATATAGTATATAGTAATATATATACCGGGTGGTCAGAATTAAAACATCCCTGCTCTGAGCTCTCTATAGATCGAACTACTCAGTGTAAAGGCTCCAAAATTGTTGAACATACTATTCAAGACAAGGGATTATGCAAAAAAAAACTAGTTCCAGAAACACCGATAGGTGGCGCTGTACAACAGAAAATATGCTGAAAAGACACAAAATACACATTTGTAACACATTTTAATCGAACGTACCAAACATTCATATCACAAAGACTTTATCGATGCAGGGAATGCTGCTCAATATGGTTCCCTTCTTCAAGATGTAAAATCTGCAGTCTGTGGACAGCTTGTTCAACTGCGGATCGTAATTGGTCGATTTAGATGCTTCTCACCTGCAGAGTGATACTGTCTTTCAAATCTTCCAAGGTTACCAGACGTAAAGACTAACACTATACACTAGACTTTTTAAGTATCCCCACAGCCAAAAATCACAGGGATTAAGATCTGGAGAACGAGATGGCCACGTTGTCGGAAACGCACGACTAATTACTCTACCATTAGTAAAATGTTGCCGAAGAAACTTCTGTACACAGAGTTCAATGTGTGGAGGCGCTCCATCTTGCATAAAGGTAATTGAATCAAAACATTGGTGCTGTTGGAGTTGGGGTGCAACAAAATTGTCGAGCATATTTCTGTACCTTTTATGTTGTACAGCGCCACCTATCGGTGTTGTGTTTCTGGAACTATTTTTTTCGCGTAATCCCTTTCCCCATGTCTTGAATAGTAGGTTCAACAATTTTGGAGCCTTTACACTGAGTAGTTCGATGTATAGAGAGCTCAGAGTAGGGGTGTTTTAATTCTGACCACCCGATATATATATATATATATATATATATATATATATATATATATATATATATATATATATATATATATATATATATATATATATATATATATATATATATATATATATATATATATATATATATATATATATATATATATATATATATATATATATATATATATATATATATATATATATATATATATATATATATATATATATATATATATATAGGATGCCCCATAAAAAGTGAACAGTGGAAGATTTTTTGAACCGTCGGTTATAGACCCATAGTTACAATTGCAAAAATGCTTTAAATAAGATAGGAAGTCATGAAACAATAATTTAAATTATATACCATATTTTTGTAAAAAGTGAAGGAAATTAACTTTTTGTACGGTCCATCTATTGAAAAAATTCAAATTACGAAAATGTTATCAATACTACATTTAGTCAAACTAATGAAAAATTTGGTTTTTAAACGTTCAAATTTAGGACAAAACAAATTATCAAATTTTCTGACTTACATCACTTTCTCAGGACTTTTTCATACTCTTTTATTCATCAAAATTCATGAATCCAAGGACAGTTCACAAACTGAATTGATTCACAGAAATCATTTAGTGGGGTTTTAAAATAATTTTTCCATGGTCTGTTGCTTAAACCACTAAAGACAGGTAGATGATACTAGTTAAAAGTTATTATAACACTTAAATAAGCTAAATAAAACAGATTATTAGGATTTTGTCGGCCTGCCAGGTATTTTTCTGACAAAATCTATGGAAAAATAAGCATGCCTTTCAAGTTTTGAAATTAACTAGGATAATTTAAAACCTCTGTTTTCAATAGACTCAGTCTTTTCAGTAGACTGAGAGCCCCTATAGATGAATCGATAAGAACTCTTGCATGCGGTACAGCAGTACAAATAGACTGGTGGCGGGTTCGTATAGACCGAGGAAGATGTCCTTCAGTACTTACGGCCCCGAGACTCGTATATACGTATATAGGATGGAAAATAGGCTAAAATATCTATACCATCATGTTCCGTCAATACTTGTTTTCCCAAAGAGCCATATCATCGATGAAATAAACCTGTTGATTGAAATCGACATACCAACCGCAGAATAAGAACTTTAAATGGAAAAAAAACAGGAAAGACGGACAGAAACGACGATTCCTTCACTGTATCTCTAGGAGATCGGTTACATTAGCCGTAAATGAAAATCAACTCACAGAATTCGGCATTACAGTGTTATCATTCAAACTCTAATTAGGTGGCAGAGTCATTTAAATGCTGAAATACAAACTGTGGATCGACACAATAATGACATAATATATTTTTCTGCATAAAATACATTTGAAAATGTGTAAAAGTTTTAGTAACTATTTGCAACCGAAGTTCATGCGTAGATAACACCTTATTTTCAGTTTAAAATTTTATTAATGATAGCCAAATTGGATCGTATTACAGCCAAAAGAATTTTCCAGTTACGGTATGGGTAATTTTTTGTAATTTGACTTCTTTCGATAGAACGGCTGTATAAAAAGTTAATTATTCTAACTTTCTACAAGAATATAGTATAGTATTTAAATTACTATTTCGTAACCTGCTACCTTAATTAAAGAATGTTTTGTAGTTGTAACTATGGGTCTATAACCAACGGTTCAAAAATTCTTCTATAGTTCACTTTTTGTGGAACACCCTGTTGGAGGACATACATATATATATAAATATATATATATATATATATATATATATATATATATATATATATATATATATATATATATATATATAGTCTCAAACGTCTACATACACCGTACGAAAGAGTTTCATTAATATAACTATAAAAATTTTGGAAATGTTAATTTTATTATATACATATAATAAGAACAGTAGAATCACACTTATCCGAATTGCGGTCATCCGTAAATCGGCTTAACCGAAATATTACTTACTTTTTTTTATTTCACGTATTAATTTAATTTATGGCTTATTTTTTACCTGCACTGTATTTTATTGAAAATATTTCTGGATGAGCATTGATAACAATAACTGATTGACGTAAATATGAGATATATTAATATATGATACAGTAGTAATTTTAATAAAATATGTGAAGTACACAGTTGGTAATAAAGAAATAGACAGAAGCTGCTTACTTTGACCATCGTGTGTACACAGTCACTTTATTTCTTTACAAATCAGATAATGATTTTACTTTACTACTCAATTTGGCATCGCTTCAAAGCTGCCTTGCAATGCCACCTTTTATACAATAGCACATCAGAAATTGTTGTATCATATTTTACTACAATTTTACTATAAGGGCTCCTTCTAGGATCACTATAACCTCAGTTAGCGTATTCTTTGTCTCACCGAGCTCTTTCATAGCAGCATTTCTTTTATTCACTACAACAACTATTTCCGCATCCGTTCAGTCCTGCTCATAAATGTATGGGGCAAGATAAAACCCCATCATCCGATATCCTGAAAAGTTGTTTGAACATGTCCCAGAACACTTCGGTGCTAAAAACTCATTAATTTCCAAGGTTACAACCAAATCGGCTTCCTCACGCTCTAACTCTATTGTTGCATTTAAAATACATAATTATCCATATGGAATTTTTCTAACATTACAGAATTTTTAGAAAATATACTTACCAGTTAGAAATCTAGCTCACACATGCCTTATTTCATAGAACATGTGTTGAAGACCCAGACTGTCCGACACGTCCGAGGACATGAGCAGCTGCTTGGGCGGCCGGTCATAGAGCATGTGTTGAAGACCCAGGCCGTCCGACTCGTCCGAGGACTTGGGCATCTATTTGGGTGGCAGGCATAGAGCTTATGTGAAAATTGGACATTTTTATCATTTTCATGTTATGTATTAAAATGTGTTACAAGCAAGCACTCATTTTCTGAAATCTTAAACGCATTTCTATCATGCTATATCAAAATCATTTTTGTGCAAATATTACCATTTTTATAATAAAACGTCAAAATCAACTCTTTTCCACACTTATCCCGCATTACACACTTATCCCGCATTATCCACACTTATCCCGCATTATTATTTAAAAGAAGCACAAGGTGTTCGTTCTTTATAGTACGTAGTTAGTACACATATTGTCAGCTTGCTGACACAGAAATATTGCAAAAGTAATCAAAAAATATTTTGGTTCAGCTATAAAATACACTTATTGCAATCCTGTGGTTTTAGGGCATTTGTGTAAATTATTCCATATTATATGTTATTTTCTTACTAGTTAAACGTATTAGTAGCTCTAAACGGTTCGATACAAAATATCATATTCTACTCCACATCGGAATTACTTATATACTTTTTCCATTTCATCTTATTCATCGTTATCTAATCTTCTCAAATAACTGTATATCGCTTTAGATCTCACCTATAGTTACATCAACATTTCAAAGCATAACTATAACTATATCTCCACTCGCGGCAAAGCGAAATTGCAATCAGCAACTATTTATTACCCATTCAATTACATGTCGTGTAGGTTTTCTGTTCATAAATATGTAATGCAAATAGATTCTTGGCTTCCGAATGGATTTCCATGATATACATGCCAAAAGAGGCATTCCTGATGTTGAAATATAACTCTATTAAAGGTCAAAGGAGCAAATGATTCTTATATGATTCATGCAAGTCTGCAAGAGAGCAACAAACAATGCTTGCAAAAAATGACTCTTATTGATCAATAATATGAGGCTTCTGATTGTAAAGGTAGCAGCTAAAAATACATTTTTCATCATATTTTATATGATTTATGCATTTCTATCTTTTCTATTTGTCACAACCGAGGTTAGTAAATGTGAACAAATGGGGGAGAATTCTTTAAGAACAAATTTATTTACATCACACAAAAGAATGATACAGACTCTTCGCAATCATGGTGATAGATGGACGCAAACTCATTATCAGCAGATAATACAAACAAGAAAGATCAATCGTATATAATGCATTGAATATGAAGAACTTTCCAATGGCAATTTTATTTCCATTTAAGCTGCTTTAAAAAACTGCCATAGACAAAATTAATCTTAAAACTTCATCGAAAAAAGCAATGCTAGTGTGTGTAAATAAAATTGAAAAGCTGTCTGTCTGTCTGTCTGTTTATCCCATAATGACGGAAGAACGGCAGAACCGAATTTGATGAAATTTTGTGGGTAGCCTTGAAATAGCTCCTCTTAAATGTAGTCCAAGTTTCGAGTTTCTAAGTTTAGGAATTGTCGAGATATTAATGAAAAACGAAATTTTTTTTTGTAGTTCTACTCTCTAACTCCCTGGTTCCTCCAAACGAAAGGGTTGGAAATCGTTTGTTCAAAACGTGAAAGTGAATTAAATCTTTATCTCTGAATTTGGTGGAAGATTTTTGCGCTAATTAGTCACTTTCTGAAAGCATGAATTGTTTGAAACATGAATTTAAATGGAAAATCTATCACCAGAGTTTATTTTTCGTCACCTTTTAATCAACAATTAAAAGTATTAAGAAATCAAATTGGTTATTTAATTATTAGAATTTTATGAGGAAAATTCCATCTCATATCATGATGCTTGGCAACGTAATTAAATTAAATGTGTTTGTTAGTATTTATTATTATTTTTTCGATTTGAATAATAAATAAATGGATATAAAAATATATCTTATAAATGAACGGTTAAATTTTTCTTTTAATTATATTAATATCGGACTGCGTATATCACTTTCATTTATTTTGGCAAAGACTTTTCAAGCTTATACATTGTGTTTAGCTATCATATATTGTGTTTAGCCAATAATTTCATTTAGCCGATTGTTGAAACAGAAAAAGTGTAGAACGGGTATATCTTCAAATACAATTTTAGTGTTTTCATTTAATATCTACAAACGAGATCAGGTTGTTTTATTCAGATTTGCATATTCAGAGCTACGAATTTGGCACGATATCGCTAACTTGGCAACTTTTCTGAAACTTGCCAAAATGACGAAAATATCACCATATTGCTAAAAACGACGCAAATCAATGAAATTTATTTTGCTTTGTTAGAAGAGAGTACTAAAATGATGTTTCGTTAGCATTTGTCTGTCAGTCCAACCGTCCTACTTAGAAGACACATTTAGATAATTTTTTAAATGTCTCCAAATTGATAAAAATATTTGTAAATCCATAAAAATATCATGAAATTGATATAATTGCGCTTAATAAATAAAATTAATTGTGTTTTGTCAGGGGATAGTATTTTGATGATGTTTTGTCAATTTGTCGCCAAGTAGGACTGTCAGTTCTACAGTCCTACTTGGCGATAAATCTGACGATTTTCTAAAATGTAATAGCAAGAGAGTAGGCCAAGAAACGAAAGACGGTTAATAAATTTGTGGAACACACGAAAAAACCAATGATCGCAGACGCCTTTTCAAAAATGAAAAACCAAGTTGACTCTCCCTCTCATTGTAATATGCACTTCATCATCAAATTCTGAAGGAAGTACATCTGGCTTGATATGCGATGAGCCTTATAGTTAGTTTTAGCTTTCATGTGATGATACCTGGGTACAATGTATGAAATGTGCAGGTGGGAACCTAAGAAATATACCAGTAGGTTCAGTTTATCCTCTATGTTTCAGTTGCCAGTTAGATGATGATTTGTGTGCAGTTTTGCAATGTTTTCAAATGTCCAGATTGTTTACGGTTAATAAAATCAATTATTATTATTAGTATTATCATTATTATTATCAGTATTATAATGATGATAATAATAATAATAATAATCCTAACTATTATTATTATTATTATTGTTATTATTATTATTATTATTATTATTATGTAGATATATGCTAAATCAAATTATTATTCATCTTACCCGGGAAAACTACACGTTCAATTAACCTCGAACTCAAGGTTTGTTGACCCCAAAATTATATATTTGGTAATTATTTTGACCTTGTGTAAAATCAACAGGATTCTATTCACAATGCGAAATATAGATAATTCTACGATAATTTTTACTTCGATTTTCAGGAAACATTTTTAACAATAAATTATGAAAGAAATCGTAAATTCAAAACTAGTCAACAAATTAAGCATCCTAAAATTTATCTACAGCTAAAACTGTTCATAAGACTTTCAGACAATTTTATGATCAGGTCTCTCTCTGAGACTCATATAAGAAACGGCATTTGCGGGAACTGGCATATCTTACTAGTTTTGCCGTCAAGTTTCATTAAGTAGTCCGTGTAGATTCCTTTACGGTGTACCCGTCGGTAGTACGGTAATACGGTAGTACGAGTAATTGAGAGAGTTTGTGAAAGGTTGCAACACAGGATAAGTCGGGTAATTGCCAACTTGTTCGGAGCAATGGCCGCCGTGAGAGGTTATTGGTAGCAGTGGTACCAGGGGTCTACACATAACTACGCACAGGATCTGGCCACGCGTGGAAACTCGACGGGATTGTGCAATGATGGAGCAACCGTAAAGACAACATGTAGTCACTATTCTCCCTTCAAAATCACATAGAGCCTGCGTATATTTTTATTAGGTTTTAATGCTGCCACTTCTCTGCAATAAAAATTCATTTTACAAGGAAAATATAATTATTTATTTTTCTTTGCATGCTCATTGCGTAGAGTACTTTTTATATATTGGATAAAATTTTATGTGATGATTATTTTCAACTTAAAAATGAGGTAAGCAATAAAGTTTGGTGAATAAGATCTTTTACATATTGATTTTTACAATTATGGATATATATTTACGCTTCACAGGAATCACAGTTAGTATATACATATAACATGCAAAACTATATCACTCATCAGCATATCTATCTAACCACCTGAGCTAAAAATCTATTTTTGCAATATGAATGTTTCTCATGAATAAACACTAAAAGGATATTTTCATATTCCTCATTTACAGAGATAACAAAGGGTGAGATGATCGCATATCGTGACCATCGTATCTCTCCAAATCCTCTAGCAACCTGATATTTTATAAGGTTATTCCTTACGGATTGTATGCAAAAAAAATTGCCCCATAACTCACCACTAATGTTAATGAAGAATATGATTACTGAACGGCATGGCTGATCCAGCAAGTTTCCAGCGGATATTGCTTTCTGAGACAAAACTGTCCGTTTGTTTATACTTTGTCAAGTATTTTGCTGTTTTGAAAAATTTGCAGAAGTTCTTACGACAAAAATTCAGTCCATTTCATTCAAAGAATATGTACCCTGATAGTACGAAGGTGTTTCATTAAATAAGGGAACAAAGCCTGTTACACACACGAAATTCATTATTGGATATATACGTTGCGATGAAATTAACTACTCAGACCTATGTCTGTTTTTCCTGCCAGTAGAAGGCTACATATAATAAGAACATTGTTTAAAATTTTTGTAAAATGACGGAACTTGTGGAAACGGGGTCAAGCAAGCATTGAGAACCGTAATATTATGAGATTCCTGTAACAAATAATGCTGCGAAAAGGCGTCATTTTGATTCATGATAATGCCAAGCTCCACCTTGCCAACCTTATGAGTGACCTGTTACAGCCATTCCACTGAGAGCTGCTTGAACACCCACCTTATAGCCCCAACCTAGCGATATTCGTCTCTTCATACCTTTAAAAAAGAATCTGGTTGGAAAGTACAAATATCTGGATATGTATGTAGATGAAGAGGAAAAATAATATGTGTCCATGTAAGTTACTGGTAATTTTTACATTGATACAAGAATAAATGTATTCATACCGCAGGTCTTGTTACCTTATTTAATGAAACGCCATCGTACATAAATAAAATTATAATTCTTGGTCTCTGTCAAATCAGCTATATTCATAGAATGATCGTAGGGCAACTAAAGGACTCATTCCGGCCCATGATTTTCCGTACTGATTATTT
Source organism: Amaurobius ferox (assembly GCA_951213105.1). Taxonomy (NCBI): domain Eukaryota; kingdom Metazoa; phylum Arthropoda; class Arachnida; order Araneae; family Amaurobiidae; genus Amaurobius; species Amaurobius ferox. The sequence goes on along the minus strand of OX578133.1, from coordinate 69,716,947 downwards.
GTTCCTTATAACACAATAAAAGAATACATCTACCGTCAGATATCCAGTTATTTTCTATATGCGGCTATTTATTGCAGAATTCTCTTGTTCAGCAGATATTCTTTGATATCGAATCGGTTGTTATATCCCCTATTATTATCTTAGAATAAACTAAACAATTTTAACAAGATCAGGAAGAGTATGTTTTAAGTGTCTTCGTTTCTTACAAATTTCACCCAGCTTTCAGATCTTTTTGTTCAGCTCTCCCCCATGAAAGGACCTTAATAGAATTACGATCAAAGAATTTCCCCTGCTATTTCTACCTGCAAAACTAATGGCCCGAAAAAAGTTCTTACAACGATTTACGCTGAATTGATTCCTGCTATAACATAAAAGAGCTTTTATATTTTTTCCTCATTTGAAACCAAAAAATATTGTGCTCAAATCCTACTTTATATCGGACAAAATAATGTACCATTTGGTCAATGAAGCATTAACAGCTTTCGAGAAATACTTAATTAGTATGTAGCAAAACAAATAAGTGAAAGAAACATGTGTTAGTTTTATATAAATTCAAAGTAGTTATAAAAATGTTCTTATTGATAACGAGTTATTACAGATGATATAAAATATTAATAGAATAATATATATATATATATATATATATATATATATATATATATATATATATATATATTATACATAATAATAATATATATATATATTATTATAATATATATTATATATATATATATATATAATATATATAATAATAATATATATATATATTATTATAATATATATTATATATATATATATATATATATATATATATATATATATATATATAATATATATAATACCATTGTTTGGAATTATATCACTAGTACTCAATTTTCTACTGGTTCGATGAAACCTATCCATAACTGAAGCTATTATCCTATCTTCTATATTTGATGCGGTCCTCCAAACTATGATTTGTTGAATGTAATGCTTTTGGAATTTCGAGTAGTTAATTTTATCTCAGCCATTTTATGTACTGACGATTTGCTTCCATTGAAACTGTTCAGGATGCCATGATGAGCTATGAATGAAATCTTTTACCCTCAAAACGAAGTTTTTATATTTACTTGTTTAAGAAACCAGTGAAAAAAGTATAAAAATAGGTTGAGCCGGTTTTGAGTTATGAGAAATCATTCAAGACAGTTAAAAACAGGTTTTCTTGATTCCCGTTATTCCACACCTCACTATGAGGAAATAAAACTAGTATTAGAATATTCCATAGACTTTATGGCCTAAAAATGCTTTATAGCTTAAAAATGCTTTATCTAATTCGATAGTAGTTCAAAAGAGACTTCGTCTATCTTAATTTTCACTTTCATATATTATATTTACCATATGCTTTAATTTAATTTGTATGAATTACGAATAATCATTTTTTTTATTTCTCATTTTTATATTCCTAATCAATAGTACTCAATTTTCTACTAGTTCGATGAAACCTATCCATAACTGAAGCTATTATCCTATCTTCTATAATTGATGCTGTCCTCCAAACTATGATTTGTTGAATGTAATGCTTTTGGAATTTCGAGTAGTTAATTTTATCTCAGCCATTTTATGTACTGAGCTGTAAACAAAATTTTTCAAATACCCTAAACCTTCAAAATTTACAGTTATTATTCTCTGGACATTTATTCATTGATAGCGTGAGAATTCCGGTCAAATGGTTTATCCGCAGTGAAAAGCTCATCCTTCTGCAAGAACTTTTAGAAGTTATAGGCAAAATGATGATTTGACAGTGCCAACACCTTTAACGGCGTTAAAAGACAAACTTCTCAGCCAACTTCCCGAGTTTTGGAAAATTTCACAAACTACTAGAGTAAATCCCAAAATTACGTGATGAAAAGGAAATTTAGCTAAACAATCCAAACAAATTCTTGGAAAAAGCATAGAAAAAAAATCGACGATTGACGGGTGGAAGACCCAGACCGTCCGACTCGTCCAGAGGACTTAGAGTAACTAGTTGGACGGCCGGGAAGGACGATTGACGGGTGTAAAATGTGCATCATATTCTTCAGAAATACACAGAATAAAATCCCTGTGTTATTTTATTGTTCTTGTATGCATTTTTCTCAAAATGCCTTTTTTTAATTATGATATACAATTTCTCAGGAAATTCTCACAGAGAATTTCTTTTAATACGTGGATAAACTATAATTCCAGGATCATTTTCAAAAACCAATCAAATTATATCATATTTTTATTATATTTTTGTATCATAACATTGCATAATTAGAGCCATTTAATAGAAATTTCAAGCAATAGTGGTTATCTAAGTGTTTTAATTCTAGAAAAAAAATAAGAATGGTTAAAATACGGTACTGAGCAGGAATTTCAATTTTAGTGATAATGGTATTATAGTTAGTCTTAGATACTTAAGAGTCTAATGACATAACACGTGGTAATTCAACGGCCTCTAAACTATAAAATCAGAAAATTATATTACATGGAGACTGTTCATAAAAATGAATAAATATTCAACATACAATACTCTCAATGCCCTAGAAACTAAGACACTAGTAATTGTAAACATTTTATAGCCATCATCTCGAATCAAATTACTTTTCATTTCTTAACGTAGAATAATGTCTTTGTCGGCAACTAGTATGGAGGCCGTGTCGGCAGATTTGGCATAGAGAAAAAGGGTGAGATTTTGAAAGATTGTAGCTCGGCGGGTAATAGTTGGAGAGAAACGGCAGTGGTATCAGTGCTAGGCAGAGGATGCATGCGTGTTGTGAAGGGTGACTGATTGAGGTTAAGCGTTCGAGAGAAGAATGCTGCTAAAGGCGAGATAAGATAAAAATTGCCAAGCAATAACCACATTGCCAAGCTTTGCTTCGCAACCAAACTACTTTTGTTTGGAAATCCCTTTAGAGTGTCGAAAGCCCAGACCGTCCGACTCATCCTAAGACATGAGCAGCCGTTTGGACGGGCGGACCCCATTAGAGTGTAAATTTTTTCTCAAACTTATGTTAACATTAATCTGTGATAAAAGTACTTTGATAATATTAGCATAAAAACTTACCCAGGAAAGAAAATAAACACCTATCCATTGGTAATTTTAATATAGTTTCACTTATGCTATTTAAATTAAGTTGATGAAGTGGCTATTACACCTATTACACGCCAACTGACGTGTTGGCAGTTTATCTAGTACCCTAGTTTATCCTGTCTAAAAACTTGTTCCACCGGAGTTATGAGTTATGCAAAACACTAGTTTATGGCAAAATTATGGCGAATTGTAAAATAGACCTGGCAATTAAATCAAGAAGCAAAGTTTGGGAGAATATCCAAGATAGCTGGAAGACGTTTAGCAACCAACCTCACAGGGAGGCAGGGGCCAAATTTAGATTGAAAACGAGCCGTGATTGCCTGGTCGAACACCTAAATAAAATAAGAATTCTCCCAACGAATGTGTGCCCCATTTGTAGTGCTGAGGTTATGAACTCAAGTCACTTTTTAGTGTTCTCGGGTCTAGAAACAGATTCCCAGCAACAAGGTGATGTTTGCAGATGTTGTATTGGGAAACTAGAATATATATGAACTGTCCCTGAGGCCCCGACCTCTCCTCATTGGTCCTTGTGTTTGTTCACCTCCTCCTTTAGACGCTGCCTGTTCAGTCAGCTGCTGGCTCTGATTTTGAGTTATGATTCCCGACCGTCCAAACAGTTACCTTACACCTTTCTGGTAGGTCGGACGGTCTGGGTTTCAACAACAACAACACTGTACCCCAGGTTGTTGCCATAAACCTTTGGGTTGGCCGTGTGGTCTGGGCTTTCGACACTGTACCCCATGAGCCAACGGCCGTACCGTGCTGAAAACACCGGTTCTCGTTAGATCACCGAAGTCAAGCAGCATCGGGCGCGGTTAGTACTTGGTGGGTTACCACCTCGGAACACCGCGTGCTGTTGGCCATCTCGGGTGCGGTATCCCCGTGGTTTGCGCGCTAGATTTGCACGCTACCACAAATGCCGCCGTGTTCATGCGGAGTACGATCACGTTAAACATGTGGGTCCGTAAGTCCTTCCGAGAGGTTGGTGGTAGGGGAAGGAGGGTACGGTCCCTGTGGATGCCTCCCCCACTGGGTTCCGGTCTAAATTGGGTGGCACTTCCCGGCCGTCCGTACAGTTACCTTACACCTTTCTGGTAGGTCGGACGGTCTGGGTCTCAACAACAACACTGTACCCCATATCCTCTGGTTTCCCTTCAAAAGTCGAGCTAATCTTTCGCCTTTCGACACTGTACCCCATAGGGCGCGGTAGCCCATTGGTTAGCGCGCTGGAGTTGCACTCGGTAGGCCCGGGTTCGATTCCAGCCACTGCCAAAAACTGCCGCCGTGTTCACGCGGAGTACGATCACGTTAAACATGTGGGTCCGTAAGTCCTTCCGAGAGGTTGGTGGTAGGGGAAGGAGGGTACGGTCCCTGTGGATGCCTCCAACACTGGGTTCCGGTCCAAATTGGGTGGCACTTCCCGGCCGTCTAAACAGTTACCTTACACCTTTCTGGTAGGTCGGACGGTCTGGGTCTCAACAACAACAACACTGTACCGCATGGGGCGCGGTAGCCCATTGGTTAGCGCGCTGGAGTTGCACTCGGTAGGCCCGGGTTCGATTCCAGCCACTGCCAAAACTGCCGCCGTGTTCATGCGGAGTACGATCACGTTAAACATGTGGGTCCGAAAGTCCTTCCGAGAGGTTGGTGGTAGGGGAAGGAGGGTACGGTCCCTGTGGATGCCTCCCCCACTGGGTTCCGGTCTAAATTGGGTGGCACTTCCCGACCGTCCAAACAGTTACCTTACACCTTTCTGGTAGGTCGGACGGTCTGGGTTTCAACAACAACACTGTACCGCGGGGGGGCGCGTAGCCCATTGGTTAGCGCGCTGGAGTTGCACTCGGTTGGCCCGGGTTCGATTTCAGCCACTGCCAAAAAACTGCCGCCGTGTTCACGCGGAGTACGATCACGTTAAACATGTGGGTCCGTAAGTCCTTCCGAGAGGTTGGTGGTAGGGGAAGGAGGGTACAGTCCCTGTGGATGCATCCCCCACTGGGTTCCGGTCTAAATTGGGTGGCACTTCCCGGCCGTCCAAGCAGTTGCCTTACACCTTTCTGGTAGGTCGGACAGTCTGGGTCTCAACAACAACAACACTGTACCGCATGAGGGCGCCCCTTGCGTCGAATGTTTTTTGCGGTTTATCCATATGTTTAGATTGGTTTACGGTAGAATATCCTTCAAATTTAAATTTTTAGTTGTTTTTTTTCTACTTTTATCATTGGATTTTATCCTTAAGTTTATTGTTAATTTGATTTTAAAGTTAATTTTATTGCTGACTTGATTTTATCATTGGATGTTCTTATATATATTTTTATATTGAAATCAAGGTTGTGTGTATCAAGGGAAAATTAAGGTATGTGTATTTTATTTTATAATGAATTTGTTTTATTTTATTGAAAAAAATTGTCAAAAATTATAGATTTTCCATATAATTGATTTATTTATTTTTTTATGTAGCAATAGTGTAGTCAAATACAAATTATGGATGCTTTTATGCACACAAATTTTTAATGCAATTCAATTTTGCTGTTTGAATGACACTTTTTATTTTATAAAAAAATATAGTAAAACTTGTTTTCACCACTCTCAGTTCTGGTCTGCATCCTAGGCAGTTGATCAATATACAAAGGGTTGTGATCTGAAGTTTTTAATATTGTAGCGTCATAAAATACTTATCATGGTTATGTTACTAATAAAAAATACACAAGTACATACTTTAAAAGATGATTATGGGTCTGAAGGGAAGGGGGTGTAACTTTTTATGTGCTAAAATATAGTCATTGAATAAAATAAAAAAATGTTAGAGCACAATTCTTATTAATGTAGCCTAAATATAAAATTTTAACTAACATAAATGACCAGTCTATTATCACTTAAATTAGGCAATCAGTTATATTGAAAGTACTTTTACAATAAACATACGTGAAAGTGATCAATTATTAAAGTATCATTACATATTTTGCATCCATGGGAGGGGAAGGGGTCATACATAATTTATACTCATGTCCTAAAGCTAAGAATAATTATATACATTTCAATAGGAGAAATAGACATTTTGCTCTGCCACTTTTAATGTACTTTACATAGAAAAAACTTTCTGCCGGAAATAAAAGAATTTAGAACACTTAGCAGATACACAAGAAATTGAAATATTGCAAATGTATTTCATGAAGTGTGTTATGAAGCATTTCCATATTTTTTTGTACGTAGCCCAGGGATGAAAAGGGGCAAGTGTAATGTTACTTGAAATGTATATAATATATATTGTGTTAAGTATAGCTATGCCTCTGCACAGACGAAATTGGGACTTTTTGGCGCCTTGGTTTGTATGCGCGTTTGACATGGGTTGTAAATAGTCAGAGAATTAATTGCAGCAAAATGTCAAAGTTGAGCTACAAATCTCTGAAAATTTATAGCTCCTGTCAGGTGTGGCTCTCGTCGTGGCCACCCGGTCTCTAGGAAGCCCTCCGGTCCTTGAATTTTAGTGGAGTGCATAAAAAATGAGCGTCTCTTCGCAGACCAATAGTGTGAGGCAAAATTGGACCGCTTTCTTCTATTGCGCTTGGGAAACAGCGAATGGGAATTGGGGAACTTCCGCCCTAAAAGTTTCGTTTCCCTGGTTTTAAAAATTTCTGGAGAGACTTTCGAAAATTTAAAAAGTCAGATGCTTTTCTGATCTCGAGAGAATTGCACTCCAAGTGCGTGGTACTTGTGTTTTTTGTGAAACCCGATCCGGCATGCACTTTGATGCATTTCAGGCGCACGGTATCCGTGGCCCCTATCTAGGGCGGCCAATGCTTTCTGCTAGGATCCGACGTCGTGTGTCCGGTGATGTATGGTTACTCGTAGCCAAAACGAGCCAGAGCCTAATTCAGCGCGAGGACGCAATTCTTCGGGCGGTGGCGACCAGTGAAGTAAAGAAAGTCGTCATTTTTTTTGGTTTCGCAATGCAACACAGCTCTGCCTCTAAACGGCGTGGTGTGGGACCCTTTGCTCCCTTAGCTACATTCAAGCCGTGGCAACTGTGGTAGTGCGTGGACGGAGTGTTTGCGGGGCGTCAATCCTGGGCCACTATGCAGCAGACGCGCGCCAACTGGGTGACATCGACTGGAATCAGTAAGGTCCGTAGGAGTTAATTTCTTCTTAGCCGGGAATTTGCTCTTGACCTACCGGTAACGCCTGTACGCATGTTCTGACCAACCGCTGGGCCTAAGCCAACGTTAGGAGATGGAGAAATTCCTGTCTCAGCCTCAGCCTGCCTGATCCTACTGATGATGATCGTTTCGCAAAATTGCTCTTGACCTACTTGTAGCGGCCTGTACGCAAGTTCTGACCAACCGCTGGGCCGAAGCCAACGTTAAGAGGAGGAAAATTGAAGTGGACAGTGTGCCTATCTCCGGAATAATATTTGTGTGAACTATCGTTCCCTTGTTTAGCCTCGACCGATCTGATCCTAATGACGGGTGATTGTTTTACAAGATTTCCAGTACTGAACTGAAGTTTAAAATAGTGAATTGCCACCTTTTCTCTTGTGCAGAGATATAGCTACCAGCCCCCATCTGCAGTGTCATTTTTTCTGTAATGAAATATTGTGATTTATATTTGATTTTAAATGGTTTTTCTTGTAATGTGTTAACAGTATTTGATTTGATCTCCAGTGTTTAAGGTTAACTTTAAGCCTCATGGGATATTTGCCCAATGAACATTTTTTTAAAAGTAATTAAATGCAAGTTTTGGAACATTTTAGAAAATAGAAATTAATGTGAAATTAACCGTACACCCCGGGGTCAAGCTGATTAAATTGGGAAGTAATTGTAATTGTGTATGTTTGTTCCTAGTGTCAATTGAGATTTCATGTGTTCTTTTTAATAAATTGTTAAGTGGCCACAAAAGGAATTGACTCTTTCATTAGGGAATGCAATGTACTTAGGTCCAATTGGACCCCACTATACGACTACTGGATGCACTAGTGAACTACTGGATGCACTAGTGGTAACTGGTAGACTACTGGATGCACTAGTGGTAAGTGAGATTAGTGTATTTTAATTCTGCGTTTCTGCATTTATGTGTAAAATTCACCTCACCACAAAGTGTGTATCCATGATTAAAAATTGAAATAGAAAATTCATTGAACAATGACTTGGAATATTAAATTTCTTTATATAAAAACATGAAAATTCATTAAAGAATAACTTTATCACAAATTTATTATCTGAAGTCAGTTTTCTATGATTTTAATGATTTAACTTATATATAAATATTTGATGAAGGATTCACATATTAAATGCAAGTAAAATTTCAATTTGTTGTGATTTTGCTAAATGTTTGAAGCCCTTTAATTTCAAGTAAGTATTTTTTCTTTAATTACAAAGTGGGTTTATGAGATATTATATGGATTATAATTCTTTCTTCAAGTCTCCTGGCTTGTGGTGTGTGTGTTTGGAAATTTTTTCTCATAAAGAAATAATTATCAAAAGAATTGTAAGGAAAGAAAAATCATAAAACTTAATTCATAAAAAAATTTAGATCATAAAAATATTTTTTGGTGTGTGTGTGCCTGTAACCAATAAAAAACGTCGTCCATCCTAGTTTCACTATGACCTCGTGTTTTTATACCTTTGCTTTCTCATATATCATGTTTGTAAATTAAATATTAAATCCTATTTCAAGCACTTTTATATCCCTTTTCAATATTAAGCTGTACTACTGAATTCAACCGATGTACGCCATCTACCGCAGAACGTTGTCCCTACGCAAATCACCGTTTACTATGGAGAGAGCTGACTGAACAAGCAGCGTCTAAAGGAGGCAGTGGCTTGTTTCATTTGCAATATTCTTGTTTTGTGTTAAGTTAGTTTTCTCTGTTTTCTATTTCTACCTCTGTATCAGTGTGATATGCCAGTTATGCAATGGTTTGATTTCCAATAAAGCCATATATGACAACAACGTTCTGGAACCATTTCTTTCATAAACTTTTGTTACTTTATTAATTTTCTTTATATTTCATAAAAGGGTATATGTACAGATTTTTAAACTTTTTTTTATGAAGTTAGCACATTTAGCTCTAAAACAGCTTATTTTCATCCTTTTGTCTTATACTAAATATTTTTAAAATATCATTCGCAAGTATAACAACAATTTTTTAGAATATTTTTATAGTTAATTGATGATGTATCTTCCGAACCCTATTGTTTCCATATTTATTACTTCTTTTATATGCATAGTGTAATATATAAGGAAAATATTGTGATGGGGTCGAAAATTTCAATACGAGTATTCGACGGAAGAGCGCGTTTCAAGCTTCCTTAAACTCGAATCGAACGCTCTTAAAGGGGTATCTGTATGTGTGTATGTTATTGGATGTGTGCGTGCATGTATGTTGGTGTGTATGTGAGCGTTTCTATCCGTGAGTCAGTGGAAGCGATATCCCACGAAGGAATGGAGCAATACCAAAAAAATTTGGTACGAATATTACATTCAGTGAATATTGGAGTCCCATTGATTTTAAAAGCCATCGAATGTTCGGAAAATCCCACTTCCCTCCATTTTCGAACGAATATCTGTAAAAAGCATTAAAAATCAGGAGCATTGAAAAACACTAAAAAATCAGCAAATTACATAAGAAAGGATTAATAATGTTGAATAACTGATATTATCTTATGTAATTTATCGTTAGAAAACGAACGGTAGCAGCTTTAAAACGTTAGCATGAACCATTTTTGAGATATAGCACGTTTTCAGATAAATTTATCGAAAGAATTTAAAATTAACATAAGTAGCAAGTACCTTTGAATAAGATGACCTTGGAGAAAAATTTAGAGAAAAAATTGCCAACTTGGCGACTTTCTTTAAATGCGGGCAAATAAGCGAATATTTCTCCGAATTAACAAAAATAAATTTTAACTAGCCGAATACCCGTTGAAAATCAAAGATCTCGCAATAAGCAACCCCTGAATAATGTAAAATGTTTAATAACTCGCGTTTCACATTTATTCCGCAAATCGAATATTTTTGTGTGCAGAACCCCCCTAAAGAAGAAAAAAGTGGAAAACTTAAATTGCGCATTTCTTCCTTTCGAAATATCTACCCGTACAACAAATTAAAGTCTCTATCTTATCGCGAGGAATGTTTTTTCTATAATTTCACCATTCGAATGCTTTTGTGTGGAGTAGCCACCCCCCTTAAATGAACATTTTTTAAACACAATTCTTCTCGTGTTTTCAATCAAATGATTAGCCAATATACCAAATATCAAACCTCTATCATATTTTAACAAGAAAGATCAATCATGCTTAAAGCATTGATTATGAAACACTTTCCAACTTCAATGCAATTTTATTTAAACATGTCTAAAATGCAATATATTCCTCGGTAATATTTTAAAACTTATCACAATACTACATTAATTTATTATATTTGAAACCTTAAACCCTCATCGAAAAAAATTAACTTCATTCAAATGACGGCATTAAAGTATAAATTACCTGGTTTAAACATCTCTAAAATTTGATACATTCCTCGGTAATAATTTTAGAATTATCATAATACTACGATAATTTATTATATTTGAAAACTTCATCGAAAACAACTGAAATTGATTCAAATGACGTCATAAAAAAATAACACGCCTGGCTCTCTCTATAAAAGCAATATTTCATTCATAAGTAATTCCCCCATTCATGTCATTCATCAGAATACTATAATAATTTATTTTATTTAAAAATTAAGACCATGGAACTACAAATAAGTTAACTCTATGCTTAAAACTTCATCGAAAAATATCGTCCTTCTCTTTCTACAATCAATGAATACTTCATTCATATCAGCTAAGCAGACTCCATGGACTAAATGATTTTGTGTTAAAAAAATACAGCAACTCTAATACAACTCATTCTACATATTTTGCTGTTTACATTTTACATAGGTGAAAAATAGGCTTAATAGTAGAAATAATCATATTTGGATGAGCATTTAAACTGAAATAAATTGTCATTGCGTTGTTTCAGTATGTAGATGCACAGAATTTAGGCAGAAATAAAGTAGTTTTAGGACGGATACAACACTCAATATGAATTAAAAAGAACTTTAAAAATCACGATTTTGAAGCAAGATGGATGCCATATATCATTTTGAAGTGGGTCATGTGATCGTTTCATATCATGGACACGTGATCGCTTCATATAAAAGGTGTTATTATTATTTTAATTTTTATTTAAAAAACTACTGAATATATTTCGCTGAATTTTTTTTTATATATTTTATGGAACAATTTGAATACTGCCTAAAATTTTCGAAGCAATTTGTGAATTTTAAATCCGCTTAAAAAATGCTTGAAAAATTAGGTCCCATAGGGTTCAATGTATTCCATTTTTTCAACCCGGGTTCAATCCAAAACTAATTGGGTGATATTATTCATTTATATTCCCATAGGTCCTATAGACCGTCTGAACAACATACTAAAATTTCATTTTGATTAAGCCATTTTTACGGCAGTTATCGTGCTAACGGACAGACAGACAGACAGACAGACAGAATGAACAAAGTCATAAACACTTTTCAACTTTGTTGTAAAGTGTTAAAAAGGTCGTTTCTCACTTATTCCGAAAATCGAACATTTAAGTTAAGACCTTTTGAACTATCTACCAGTACACCAAATTAAAGTCTCTATCTCATCCCGAAACATACTGTTTTATCATCTGTATAATTGCAAGTCTCTAACTATTCGGGAAGTGCCTAAAATAAGCGTGACAACAAACGGACAGACAGACAGACGGACACTTGACAATTAGTATATATATATAGATAGATAGATTAACGAAACTGATCTCACTATTTATGACCATTCAATATTCTGAAATGATTAAAATCGTTTGATACTTATATAAACCTCATTGCCTTGCGGATACTAGCAGTATTTCTAATCGTCAAGTTATATTTTGTACTTCAAAGTAATTTCGTACATTGTCATCTAGAAAAGCTCAGAATGGTAATGAACAACGCTGCATTAAAAACATTGTGCCATGGATCTTGTACGTCATCAATTTGATGAGATTCATTCCATTATGTAAGGAAAGTCATGGTCTGCCCACATTCCATGTTTTTATCTTGCGGTTCTTAAGTTCATAATTTAGTTTTAATAACTGAGAAAATATTTTGGAAATTACTTCTGCTCTTTTATCTTCCTGCTAGGCCTTTCTTTTTCTGCCTGCGTCACGTAATCCAACTCTTTATTGACAAGCCTTTTGATTAAACGATGATTATGAATTTTCCTCGTGCATATCTATTTATCTAAAACGTCAACACCATGGACATCAACTACATGATACCTTTTGCTCTCAACTACGCAGAAGGTAATTGTTTAATATACTATTATCTTATAAAATCACTCAACTACTCCTGCTGAAATTCTATTTCAACCTTCGCTTCATTTATTTTAACTACCGAAACGTCCCAGAATTGAAGAATGACCTCAAATCTGTTTTGAGCCTTCTGCAGAATTATAAAATGCAAAAAAAAAACGGCTAATATACTGATTGCAGAAATTTTTCATGCTGTTGTTTTTTAAATTTCCTTTTCCTTGAAATATATGTTCCTCAGGATCTGCTGTAGATAGAGCTCATATCATGACTGATTTGGATTCAAAATCAAATTCTAGATGGGTTTGGGGGGTTCACTAAGGATTTCCACTTCTGATTCTTTAACCATTTCCAATTTAAAATCTTTATTTTACTTGAAATGTCTATATCTTGAAATTGACTATAGATAGAGCTTAGATGAAAACATATGGATTCAGCATCACATTCTGGAGGAAGTAGGATGGTTCACTAATTTTTCACTTACGACTCTTTTGCAACTTCGCATTAAAAAGTTTCTTTGAAACATCTATTTCTCAAGAGTAGCTACAGATGGAGCTTAGATAATGACTAATATGGATTCAGCATCGAATTCAGGAGGGGTTAATATACTCACTAAGGAATTCCACTTCCAGTTCTAGAGATGTCGCTTGGATTCAAAAACTTACATTTTCCTTAGAACATCTATTTTTCGGAACCTGCTATAGGTGTAGCCTAGATAATGACTGATATAGAGTCAGCATCGTATTCCGAAAAGAGTAGGTGTTTCATTAAGGATTTCATAAGGGTTTCACCAAATTTTTTTTTTCCATTTGCGATTCAAAACAATTTCTTGAAAAAATTATTTTTCGAAAGATTGGCTATAGATAAAGCTTAGATTTTGACTGATTTAGTATTATATTCTTGGGAATGTACGGGGGTTCACAAAGATTTCCCATTCTTTCGTTTTTGCAATTCCGGTGCAAAAATTGTATTGCACAATATATTTCTCCGGATTAGCCACAATACATGTCTCAGGATTAGCCATATAGGTTAGATGATAACTGGTATGGATTCAACAACAAATTCTAGAGCGAGTTGGGGTGATTCACTAAGAATTTCCATTTCCGGTTTTTTCAAAAAGTAACTCAATTAGATTCTGTACCGTGGTCAATACTATAAGTATGCCATCAGCCTTCTATGTCACTAGTGGGGAAGGGAATTGTGCAAGTCGAGAGACATTATCACCTTCCTCCCCTATTTTGCCCGCTTCCGGGGGAGGCATCTCGGATATCCAGCTCTGTTTGGTTCTGTACCTGATTCATACTGATACTGTAACTATGCAAAAATCAGCTTACTGAATCAGGAAAGCCTTTTCAAAAAACTCTTTTTCTCATACCCTGGAGGTAAAATCGCAAATACGGCTAAGTTAGGTCCTATTTCATGAACGATACTACACGTGTGCAAAAATTCAACTTTATTGGTCATTGGAAGCTTGAAAGGGCTCTTCGAACACTACTTCAGCTTCCCGGCCCTTGGGAAAGAAATCCGGCTCCATTAGTTTCTGTACCGTCTTCAATATTGTATGCGTGCAAAAATTCAGTTTCTACATTTACCAGAAGGCTTCTGGAGTTATAGTATATATAATTAAAGAATATAATTAAAGTATATTATAATTAAAGTAGATTATAGTATATATAATTAATTTCACGTCTGATGGATGTGCCTGACTTACACTGAGTTGTAAACTTCGAAAAATCCTCTAATTTTCTTTAGTGAGATACTTACATTTTACTGAAAGGGAAATATCAGTATGGTCATTAAAGACGCCTTACTAGTTGAAGTCCAAACTTTTATTTAAGCATATTGAATAGCAAGATATCAGTTACGAAATTATTTCATTCACTTGTAGTATTTGCTAATTACGTTAATCGGAGATACTTTTTGATACTTTTTGAAATGCTTTTGTTACTTTAAGTTACTTTTTGGAATAGATTTGCATTTTGACACCAAAGCATTCGATAACAGTCATTTATTCCATAGGATATTAATTAAATGTAAATGATGAATATTTTGCACATAAATATAAATAAGTCGTTCCGTCTGAAATAATAAGCTGCCAAAAGTGCCTAGTTTAAATTCAAGTGGTGTAAATTCAATGCCAGAAATATTGAACTGTTGATCTTGTAGATCATAATTACTATGAATGAATTTTTAAGTTATTGCATAGTAGAAACAGTCATATTCTGCCTTCATGATATTTTTAAAATTATAACCACCATATACATTTAACTCCCATGAAAAAAAGACCACACTGTATATTTAAATTATGACCACCCTGTACATTATACGCTCATGATAAACGTTTAAATTTATCTAGATAATAGATATATAAAAAAAATAAAATTAATGTACTATAATAATAATGCTAAATTAGAATACATTTTATGCCCAAATCGAGAATAATTTCCGTTATTACTTTTTGCACATTTACGCCTTATTTCGGTTTATTAAATTTTATACATTCATTTAAGAAAAACGGCTTAACGAAATGATTGCAAAAGAAATTTCAGCTGCCATTTCGACCTGCAGATTTAATGGTACGAAAAGACTATTTTTTTCCACCATACGCCAAATTACTTTTTACTGTAACCAAAAGGAACATTTTCTCTCGTTTTTCTGGCTTTCTGCTCATACTTCAAATAAAGAATTACCTTTGCTTTATATCTAGCTTAAGTTCTTGAGAAAAACTGTAGGGTTAAGACCAATAAACTAGTTCCATGGTATTTTCTTTTAAAGGAAACGATTCTGAAATAATAAAAGGAAATTTTGAATATCACCCAAATGTTTTTATTTCATTTACTAGCTGTAATGAGCATACATTTCTTTATTTTACATAGTATATAAATATAAATTTTATTTTTTGAATTTTTGAAAAATTCCTGATAACACATTTCTATTAAAACAAATATTTCAGCAGTTTCTGCTAAGAGCATATTGAAAAAATAAAACTTGCCTGTTTAATTTTCACTCCTTCATTACGTTCCCAACATGATACACATTACATAGGTCGTTTCAGCAGAGATGACCTCACTTTTCGAGTTTCCGCAATTGATTTTAGGCACATACATTCGATTTGAAAATTTGTTAAAATTTAATGAGGAATTCTTTTAAATATATTTTCCCGCTGAGTGTTATTTTCATAAAAGTAAGGGATTTAAATTTTTATGCGGTCTTCTGTTCTAAAAAGAATTGTATTACACTGTAAAACATTTGCAAGCTTGTTACTGAAAGTTTCAGGGGAATCAGCTGACCGTAATGGAAAATAAGTTTCCTAATAGTTAGGATAATTATAGGGTCTTTCAAAAGTCCGTATAAACTCTAAAAATACATTAAAAATCAAAAAATCATCGCATTGAGGTAAGGTTTGTACCATAAATATTGTCAGGACGGTTTTTTTTTTTACGTGAAAAAATTTTGTAGTTTAAAAAATCAACTACAGGTGGCGCTTACCCGAATACATCTTCCAGCAGTATGCAAATGAGGCTGTTATAAAAGAACTGTAGTACTCTGTAGATTCTTCATTTGATTCATTAGTAAACGGTGAAAAGAAGAAGTTTTTGCGAGATTTTTAACTTTAATCGAGAAAGCCTCGTTAGTGAAGCTGTATTACATGAGCAGAGAATCAGCATCAGATGCTTTGCGGAAATTCCTATTTAGGAAAAACCGAAAGAAAGGAAAAGCTCCTATCACACCTGTTCAGGGTTACTTAGACTTGTCACACAATTTGACAGGTACAGTAAGTTATTTTCTTTGTCTTTCCAATGCGTTCAGCGCTACCTACAGGTGATTTTTTTAACTACAAATTTTTTTCACATCAAACCCTCCCCTAGCAATACTTATGGTACAAACCGTACCTCAATGCGATGAATTTTCGATTTTTAATGAATTTTTAAAGTTTATGCGGACTTTTGAAAGACCCTGTATATGTATATGAAAATACCAAAATAACACTTCGGCAGAGGATTTTTAGCTGAATATTTCAAAAATGAAGCTGGAATTTTCATGCATGCCTGTAATTGTGGCTTTCTGCATTAGTTTGCCGAAATTATCAACAAAGTAGCTGAAAAAATTGTGCAAATGTTTCAAAATGTTTTACAGTGTACAAAAGGTTGCAATGTACAGTAACTTGTCAAAAGAAAAAATAAGACGGTGACATTGTCTGCAATATTAGTGAAGATATTTACAATAGACATAACATGATAAAAACTGGCTCAATACACTGCTCACAACTGAAATCGCAACACCATGAAAAAATGGATGCATCCTTATAAAATTTGCAGAATATAATTATAACATGGAGATGAGGAAATAATCAAATAATCATATGTGGAAAATAAAAGTATGGAACTTTATTGGCATTAGATCGATATGAAATAGGCCCACCGCAAGCGGTATATGAACTGGCATCATCCTGCTGAAAAAGCAGTCCAGGCCTGGTTGACAGATATGGCTGTACCACAGGTCTCACAATGTCAGAGATGTATCGTTGTGCCGTGATACTGCCAGAAACGTGGACCAAAGGTGTTCGACCACCAAATCTTATACCACGTATCACTTGGGGGGGGGGGGCGACGGATAGTAAAAGCTTCCTGGTGGCGTTGTTGAAAGCGCCGCCATTATCTAGTGCGGCCATCTGGCATGCCAAAACAGAATCGGGATTCATCCGTGAACAGAATGTTTCGCCATTCTGTCGACCAACTTCGTATCATTTGACACCACTGGTGGCGACGTAACCGGTGAAGACGTTGAAACAGTTGATGTCGAAAAGGTCTTCTACCTCGGAGTTCTGCGTCATGCAAACGGTTTCGAATTGCTTGCGCCGAAACCATGTTACCTGTAGTGTGTCATAAATGTCGTTGTAACACGGTTGCTGTGGTAAATGGCTCCCGAGAAACGCTTCTCAGAAACATACGTGGTGTGGTATACCTGTCGTTTCGTTGTCTTTCACAAACCGTAACACACACCGTTGAACTGTGCTCATATCATGAAATACCCGGATTTTTAAAATTGCAAAATCTCTTATGTTTGCAGACGACTTGAAACTTTATTTGAAAATCAACTCATTAACTGATTGTGAACTGATGCAGAGAGATCTAGATATACTGTATAACTGGTCTGTTTTAAATAAACTCCATTTAAATGTTTCAAAATGCTATGCTATGAGCATGGCTAGGATCCGTAATATTCACAATTACGATTACATTTTAAATAATTTACCTCTATCTCAATGCACTTATATTATTGATTTGGGTGTCACTTTCGATGATACTTTTAACTTTCTGAGACACATCGATAATACTATTAAAAGAGTCTACCAAAGACTTGGTTTCACCCTAAGACGATCTCGTGTTTTTGCCAGGTCAGATACTATTATTTGCATTTATAATACCCTTGTTAAACCAATTTTGGAATATTGTGCAATGATCTGGGACCCTGTTTACAGTCTGCATTCTCTTAGAATAGAAGTTGTGCAAAATAAACTTTTACGCACTCTGGATTATAGATTGACTGACTATTATCCTTATGATATGCATACGAATGATCTCAGACAAAAATATAATTTAATGTCTTTTGAAAAAAGAAGAAAATGATCCTGCCTCTTGTTTTATTATAAAGTCTTAAATAACACTGTTAATTGCCCCACTCTACATTCTTCCCTGGATTTTCATATACCTGTAAATAATACTAGAAAAAAACTTTGTTTCACAATACTGCTGTTACACACAATTACATGAAATGCTATTCTATTTATAAATTTGTTGATCTATATAATACCTATTGTACTGATATTGATATATTTAATTTGATTCCTGCCTGTTTTAAAAGAGCATGTTTGGATGTGCTTGATATGTATACGTATTATTGTATTTTATATTCTGTTCTTTTTATATTTGTGTGGCTACTGTAACTGGATTCCATCTATAGTGTCACGTAAATTGAATAAAAATGAAAGAAAATAAAAATAAAATAAAATCACGACCCAATATTTCAGAGATCCTTTGAAGGCTCTCTCCACCCTTACGTAAAAAAATGATTTGCTACCGTTCCGTTGACCACAACTGAACGTATGCGGTACGTTGACGTACTCTTGGCATACTGTAATGATTTTTACAACCTAAAACCTATTGCTGTGATATCACTCCTCCTTGACCAGGCGCTTTCCTGCTGCTCTGCAAGATGTTAAGTCACTATGCGTAACGAAACTGTGATTATTTGCATATCTTGCCTTGCTGTTTCCATTGCCTGATTTACATAAAGCTACACCTACAACTTTATGGCGTTGCGATAATAATTGTGAGCAGTGTAGGCTAAAATTAGAAAAATTGGAAAATTAACATTGAGTTTTCGATCGACTGAGACTCATGCTGCAAAGGCTGACTGCAAATTGAAACAAGACTTTGCATAAAACCTGTCTGCGCAATTTATTTCAATTGACCCCGGATTTGTAGTGAAAAATTTCTCGATTTGTTTATAAGCAATTACTCGCCGACTATTTCAGATAATTGCACCGGGTTTTTTCTTTAGACTATAATTACTCTATTGCTCAACCTTTTATAATTGAACTTTTTGTTCAAAGCACCGTATACAAGTTTAGATCCCATTTAAATGAAAATACCAACCACCAGGGAAAAAAGAGGTGTACGAAAGAATTTTATATTTAACTAACAGTATATCCGTTCTTCGGAGTATATAATGAACTTAAAATTCACACTTCATCAAATAAACTTAAAATTCCCAATCAAGTGCACATTCCTCTAGTATAATAAATGACATTCTTAATCAAAGTATTCTATTAAAATATCTAATTTAATGCTCCTAAAAAGAAGATTAAAAATCTCTGTTCTTGTTATACAAAATTATCTTCACGGGCAGATCTGAAGAATAAAACATCCTAGGCTCTTTTGTAAGCAAATTTACAAAAAACATAGAATTGAATCAATATACGCAAAATAAAAGCGTTAAAATTGTATGAGACCAGTACTACTTATATACGCGAATATTAGAAGATATAACCTGCATTAGTAGATTATGTGTATAAATTGAAAATATCAATAAACCCGTAATCTTTAAACCACATTTTTGTAATTTCCGTGTATATTTCTTGTATTATTTTGTAGTAAGTTCATTTACCGTTTTATATTTTTATGCAAATTTGCTTTAAACTGGTCTCTATATATATTTAAGAAAATAAAAAAAATGATACTTGGAAAAAGTAAAAAAAGCCTTGTACTTAAAAGAAAATAAACATGATACTTAAAAGAAATAGAAACACACATAATTCTGAGAATTTTTTTAAAAGCACTACAACACACAAAATTATATTTCACAATGTAGTAGATTATAATTTTTGCAATTTTTAGAAATAATTGTGAAACAGTTTGTGTTCTGAGTATCTAGAAACATGTTCTACTTGGGCTTTGTGCCCTTACTCACTGTGTTCACTCTTAAAAATCATCACAGTCGCATGATACCACCATTGATCAGAGATGTGTAGTTTTTGCACGCACAAATATAATTTAACATAGCCTACCAACTTAATTACAATATTTTTAATATTGTTTTTTGATATATTTTTAGTTATGAAGTTTACTTTTAAAAAATTAACTCTTTAAAAATTGCAAAAATGTTTTAAGTATTGCGTGTTTTAATATATCCCACAATTTTATTCTGTATTTTTAAGTTATTTTCAATTTAAAATAGCTTATCTTTTAGATTTAAAATTATATTTCATAATGTAGTAGATTATAATTTTTGCAATATTTAGAAATAATTAGAATTAAAAATATATTTAAACATAAACTGAAAATAAAGGAAAAAAACATTTTTGCATTAAGAATAATTTATGAATTTTAAAATAATACTCCTGAAATGATAGGATCTTTTATAATTATTGTATTAACAATATATAATATAAATTAAAATAAAAATTATATTACATATGAACAGAGTGATTCTATAGTATTGTGAATTTTGCTTACATGACACATTTGATGTATCGTATCTTTGTAAAAATATGATTTAGATGAATGTATTTTAAATTTTAAAGATACTGTTTCAGATTGTGTTGATTTCAATATTAATATGTACTTAAATTTATAAAAAAAAATTTATAAATTCAAGTACATTATTGAAATCAACACAATCTGAAAATTTGACATCTATTGTAAAAATATATTCACCTAGCTCCATATTTTTGTTTACAAAGATGCATAAAACTTTGTAAATATCATGTCTTCAACATGCACTATACTGTAGAGTTGTCCAATGTGTGATACATATGTATATAAATACGTGTATAAACACAATATAAACACATAATAAATACTTGTAGAAACAAAATATAAACATGTATAGGAATACATTATAAATGCGTATAGGAACACGTTATAAACATGTATGGAAATACATTATAAATGCGTATGGGAACACGTTATAAACCTGTATGTAGATATACGTAATATACACGTATGTGATATGTAATAAACACGTATATGGATACGTAATAATAACGTGTGTGGATATACGTAATATACACGTATGTGATACGTAATAAACATGTATATGGATATGTAATAATAACGTATGTAGATATACATAATAATAACGTATGTGTATACGTAATAATAACGTATGTGAATATACGTAATAATAATATATGTGGATACGTAATAAACACGTATATGGATATACGTAAGAATAACATATGTGAACATGCGTAATATTAACGTATAAGGATACGTAATAATAACGTATAAGGATACGCAATAATAACCTTTTTTATAACGGTTGGTATACCGTAATCTAACGTACCGTATTTGCGTAATAATTACGTATGGTTTGACACGTAAAGATTACGTATTGCTTGATACGTAAGAATTACATATTTGTGCTACCTGGGTGTACTACTTATATTCTCGTAGATTAGAAGATATACTCGTGCATTTGTAGACGATTACCTGTACTACGTATAATATATGAGTTTCAACAGTTTTTGCCAAAAAAAAACAATGACGTAATAAATTGAAAATATGAATAATCCTCGAATATATCAATAATAATAATATTCAAACCTGAAGACCGTAATTGATATAATCCAGCCAAAAATGCAATATAGATGAAATTTAATTTATACGTATACATATCTTTTCTATTTACATCCGAAAAGATTTAATAAAAATCGTCTGCTGCATAAACACATTGGATTTAAATCCGTTGCTAGGTGACAGAACATAATTTTCTTCAAATACATTGGAGAAAAAAATATCGTTTATCTCTATGGAAGGTTTAATTGTGCGTTTATAATTAATATATAAACAACCCCTGGTCCTAGGAACTCGAAACATGGACTAAATTTTAATTGGGGCAATTCCAAGACTACCCTCAAAATTTCATTAAATTCGGTTCAGCCATTCTCCCGTAATGATAAGACAAACATACATACAGACAGACAGACTTTCAACTTTATTTATATGGACTAGCACCATACCCATTCTTCGTACGGAGTATATAATATAAAGAAATTTAAAATTCACAATCATGTGCAAATTTCTATAGTATACTAAATAGCATTTTTAATCAAAATATTCTGTTAAAATATTTAATACAATGCTCCTAAAAAGAAGTTTCAGAATCTCTGTTCTCGCTATACAAAATTATCTTTACGGGCAGATCTGAAGAATAATACATCCTGGCCCCTTTTGTAAGCAAATTTATATTAAAAAAAAAAGAAATTGGATCAATATATGCAAAATGAAAGCATTAAAATTGTTTGGGGCGCGTACTACTTATATACGTGAAAATTAGAAAATATAGCCTGTATTAGTACATCACATGTATAAATTAAAAATATCAATAAACCCGTAATTGACCCCAATATATGCCAGAATGAAAGCACTAAAATTATATAGGAATATATATATATATATATATATATATATATATATATATATATATATATATATATATATATATATATATATATATATATATCCCCGTACTACTTATAATGTCGGAGATTAGAAAATATGCCAGTGTTTTAGTAGAAGATTACCCGTTTTAAAATATGAGTCTCAAAAATCTTTGCCAAAATAAAACAGATGACGTAAGAAATTGAAAATATAACTAATCCCCGTAATCTTTATAACAAAAGGTTGTACTTGATTCCATTATATGCCAATATATATAAAAAATTATGCCAATATACCCGTACTACTTATATTCTCGTAGATTAGAAGATATACCCATTGCAGAAGAGTGCAATTGTAGAAGATTACTCGTACAACGTACAATATATGAGTTTAAAAATTTTTTGTCATAATGAAACAATGGTATAATAACTTGAAAATATCAATAATCCCTGAATCAATAATCCCCGAAAATATCAATAATAACAATGTTAAACCTGAAGACCGTAATTGATATTATCCAGTCAAAAATGCAATGTCAATGAAATTTATTTTATATACATATCTTTATTATTCAAATCGGAAAAGATTTAATAAAAATTGTCTGCCGCATAACACATTGGATTTACATACATTGCTAAACCACATGATATCATTTGCTTCAAATATATTGACGGAAATCATATCTTCTGAATAATGCGATCTCCATGGAAAGTTTGGGGACATTTTCGTCAATTTAGCGATAATTTAAAAAATCGCCAAATTTTACGCCAAGTGTGACTATAGAATTGATAGTCCCATTTTGCTACAAATTGACGAAACATCATCACAATGCTATCCCATAAGAGAACACAATTAATTTCATTTATTAAGAGCAATTTTATCAATTTCATGATATTTTTATGGATTTATACAATCATTTTTATCATTTTGGTGATATTTTAAAAATTCGCTGCATGTGTTACTAAGCAGGATGAACGGACTGACCGACAAATGCTACCGAAACATCATTACAGTACTCTCTTCTAAAAAAACAAATTTAATTTCATTGATTTGCTTCGTTTTTAACACTTTACAACAAAGTTGAAAAGTGTTTATGACTTTGTTCATTCTGTCTGTCTGTCTGTCTGTCTGTCTGTCTGTCTGTCCGTTAGCACGATAACTGCCGTAAAAATGACTTAATCAAAATGAAATTTTAGTATGTTGTTCAGACGGTCTGTAGGATCTATGGGAATATAAATAAATAATATCACCCAATTAGTTTTGAATTGAACCCGGGTTGAAAAAATGAAATACATTGAACCCAATGGGATCAAATTTTTCAAACATTTTTTAAGCGGATTTATATTTCACAAATTGCTTCGAAAATTTTAGGTAATATTCAAATTGTTCCATAAAATATATAAAAAAAATTCAGCGAAATATATTCAGTAGTATTTTAAATAAAAATTAAAATAATTATTACACCTTTTACATGAAGCGATCACGTGACCAACTTCAAAATATAATACGGCATCCATCTTGTCTCAAAATCGTCATTTTTAACACTTTACAACAAAGTTGAAAAGTGTTTATGACTTTGTTCATTCTGTCTGTCTGTCTGTCTGTCTGTCTGTCTGTCTGTCCGTTAGCACGATAACTGCCGTAAAAATGACTTAATCAAAATGAAATTTTAGTATGTTGTTCAGACGGTCTGTAGGACCTATGGGAATATAAATGAATAATATCACACAATTAGTTTTGGATTGAACCCGGGTTGAAAAAATGAAATACATTGAGCCCTATGGGACCTAATTTTTCTAACATTTTTTAAGCGGATTTAAAATTCACAAATTGCTTCGAAAATTTAAGGTAATAGTCAAATTGTTCCATAAAATATATAAAAAAAATTCAGCTAAATATATTCAGTAGTTTTTTAAATAAAAATTAAAATAATAATTACACATCTTATATGAAACGATCACGTGACCATGATATGAAACGATCACATGACCCACTTCAAAATGAGATATGGCATCCATCTTGTTTCAAATTCGTGATTTTTTAAAGTTCTTTTTAATTCATATTGAGTGTTGTATCCATCCTAAAACTACTTTATTTCTGCTTAAATTCTGTGCATCTACATACTAAAACAACACAATGACAATATATTTGAGTTTAAATTCTCATTCAAATTTGATTATTTCTACCATTAAGCCTATTTTTCACCTATGTAAAATGTAAACAGCAAAATATGTAGAATGAGTTGTATTAGAATTATTGTATCTCTTTAACACAAAATAATTCAGTCCATGGAGTCTGCATGGCTGATATGAATGAAATATTAATTGATTTTATAAACAGAAGGACGATATTTTTCGATGAAGTTTTAAGCATAAAGTTTATGAATTGTAGCTCCATGGTCTTAATTTTTAAATAAAATAAATTATTATAGTATTGTGATGAATGAAATGGAGAAAGTTATGAATGAAATCCTGCTTTTATAGAGAGATCCAGGCGTGTTATTTTTTCTATGACGTCATTTGAATTAATTTCAGTTGTTTTCGATGAAGTTTTCAAATATAATAAATTATCGTAGTATTATGATAGATTTAAAAATATTACCTTGGAATGTATTGCATTTTAGAGATATTTAAACCACGCAATTTATATTTCAATGCCGTCTTTTGAATGAAGTTCATTTTTTTCAATGAAGGTTTAAGTTTTCAAATATAATAAATCAATGTAGTATCGTGATAAGTTTTAAAATATTACCGAGGAATGTATTTCATTTTCGACTTTTTTAAATAAAATTGCATTGAAGTTGGAAAGTGTTTCATAATCAATGCTTTAAGCATGATTGATCTTTCTTGTTAAAGTTCTTTTTAATTCATATTGAGTGTTGTATTCGTCGTAAAATCTCTTTATTTTCGCTTAAATTCTGTGCATCTACATACTGAAACAACGCAATGACAATATATTTGAGTTTAAATGAGCATCCAACTTTGATTATTTCTCTAAAGAAGCCTATTTTTCACTTATGTGAAATATAAACAGCAAAATATGTAGGATGAGTTGTATAGGAATTGCTGTATTTATTTAATGCAAAAGAATTTAGCTCATGGAGTCTGCATAGCTGATATGAAAGAAATATTCATTGACTTTACCGAGAGAAGGACGATTTTTTGCGATGAAGTTTTAGGCATAGAATTAAATTACTTATAGCTCCAAGGTCTTAATTTTTAAATAAAATAAATTATTATAGTATTGTGATGAATGACATGAATGGGAAATTATTTATGAATGAAATGCTGCTTCTTTAGAGAGAGCCAGGCGTGTTATTTTTTCTATGACGTCATTTGAATGAATTTCAGTTGTTTTCGATGAAGTTTTTAAATATAATAAATTATCGTGGTATTATGATAATTCTAAAATTGTTACCGAGTAATATATCACATTTTAGAGATGTTTAAACCAGGCAATTTATATTTCAATGCCGTCATTTGAATGAAGTTCATTTTTTTGGATGAATGTTTAAGTTTTCAACTATAATAAATCAATGTATTATTGTGAGAAGTTTTAAAATATTACCGAGGAATGTATTACACCATTTTAGACATGTTTAAATAAAATTTCATTGAAGTTGGAAAGTGTTTCTTAATCAATGCTTTAAGCATGATTGATCTTTCTTGTTCACTTAGCTCATGGAGTCTGCATAGCTGATATGAAAGAAATATTCATTGACTTTACCGAGAGAAGGACGATTTTTTGCGATGAAGTTTTAAACATAGAGTTAAATTACTTATAGCTCCATGGTCTTAATTTTTAAATAAAATAAATTATTATAGTATTGTGATGAATGACATGAATGGGAAATTATTTATGAATGAAATGCTGCTTTTTTAGAGAGAGTCAGGCGTGTTATTTTTTCTATGACGTCATTTGAATGAATTTCAGTTGTTTTCGATGAAGTTTTTAAATATAATAAATTATCGTGGTATTATGATAATTCTAAAATTGTTACCGAGTAATATATCACATTTTAGAGATGTTTAAACCAGGCAATTTATATTTCAATGCCGTCATTTGAATGAAGTTCATTTTTTTCGATGAAGGTTTAAGTTTTCAAATATAATAATTCAATGTAGTATTGTGAGAAGTTTTAAAATAATACCGAGCAATGTATTTCATTTTAGACATGTTTAAATAAAATTGCATTGATGTTGGAAAGTGTTTCATAATCAATGCTTTAAGCATGATTGTTATCAATTTGGCGACATTTCCGTCAATTTGGCAAAGTTTAAGAAAAGTTGCCAAGTTAGTTATTATTCCGCCAAATTCATAGCACTGAATTTGAAGATCTGAAGAATAAAACATCCTGATCCCATTTTTATATACTAAATGAAAACATTAAAGTTGCATTAGAAGATATACCCGTTCTACTCTTTTTCTGTTTCAGCAATCGGATAAATGAATTTTTTGGGTAAACACAATATATGAGTTTATTAGCTAAAACCAATATAAAAACTTAAAAACTCTTTGCCAAAATAAATGAAAATGAAGTACGCAGTCCGCAATTAATATAATTAAGAGAAAAATCAAACCGTTCTTTTCTAAAATATATTTTTATATCCCTTTATTAACACTTTACAACAAAGTTGAAAAGTGTTTATGACTTTGTTCATTCTGTCTGTCTGTCTGTCTGTCTGTCTGTCTGTCTGTCTGTCTGTCTGTCTGTCCGTTAGCACGATAACTGCCGTAAAAATGACTTAATCAAAATGAAATTTTAGTATGTTGTTCAGACGGTCTGTAGGACCTATGGGAATATAAATGAATAATATCACCCAATCAGTTTTGGATTGAACCCGGGTTGAAAAAATGAAAGACATTGAGCCCTATGGGACCTAATTTTTCAAACATTTTTTAAGCGGATTTAAAATTCACAAATTGCTTCGAAATTTTTAGGTAATATTCAAATTGTTCCATAAAATATATAAAAAAAATTCAGCGAAATATATTCAGTAGTTTTTTAAATAAAAATTAAAATAATAATAACACCTCTTATATGAAACGATCACGTGACCATGATATGAAAGTATCACGTGATCCACTTCAAAATGATATATGGCATCCATCTTGTCTCAAAATCGTGATTTTTAAAGTTCTTTTTATTTCATATTGAGTGTTGTATCCGTCCTAAAACCACTTTATTTTGGTTTAAATTCTGTGCATCTACATACTAAATCAACGCAATTACAATATATATGAGTTTAAATGCTTATCCAAATTTGATTATTTCTACAACGAAGCCTATTTTTCACTTATGTAAAATGTAAACAGCAAAATATGTAGGATGAGTTGTATAGAAATTGTTGTATTTTTTTAACGCAAAAGAATTTAGCTCATGGAGTCTGCATAGCTGATATGAAAGAAATATTCATTGACTTTACCGAGAGAAGGACGATTTTTTGCGATGAAGTTTTAAGCCTAGAGTTAAATTACTTGTAGTTCCATGGTCTTAATTTTTAAATAAAATAAATTATTATAGTATTGTGATGAATGACATGAATGGGAAATTATTTATGAATGAAATGCTGCTTTTTTAGAGAGAGCCAGGCGTGTTATTTTTTTATGACGTCATTTGAATGAATTTCAGTTGTTTTCGATGAAGTTTCTAAATATAATAAATTATCGTGGTATTATGATAATTCTAAAATTATTATCGAGTAATATATCACATTTTAGAGATGTTTAAACCAGGCAATCTATATTTCAATGCCGTCATTTGAATGAAGTTCATTTTTTTCGATGAAGGTTTAAGTTTTCAAATATAATAATTCAATGTAGTATTGTGAGAAGTTTTAAAATAATACCGAGGAATGTATTTCATTTTAGACATGTTTAAATAAAATTGCATTGCTGTTGGAAAGTGTTTCTTAATCAATGCTTTAAGCATGATTGATCTTTCTTGTTTATTATTCAAATCGAAAAAATAATAATTAAATTTAACAAACAGATTTAATGTAATTGCGTTTCTGAGCAACATGATATAAGATAGAATCTTTCTCATAAACTGCGAAATTAAATAACCATTTTGACTTCTTTATACTTTTCATTGTTGAGTAAAATCTTGTGAAAAATAAACCATGGAGATAGATCTTCCATTTAACTTCATCTTTCAAACAATTCATGTTTTCAAAAAGTGACTAATTAGTACAAAAAATCTCCCTCCAAACTCAGAGATAAAGTTTTAATTCATTTTCAAACTATTTTCAACCTTTTCGTTTGGATAAACTACGGAGCTAGAGAGTAGAACGCCTAGGAAAAAGTTTCGTTTGCCATCTAGACAACCCCTGATCTTAGACCCTTGAAACTTGGACAAAATTTATGGGGAGATATTTCAAGACTACCCACAATATTTCATCAAATTTGGTTCTGCCGTTCTCCCATGATAATGGGACAAACAGACAGACAGATTTTGAATTCTATTTACATAGACTAGCAGTAAACCCGTTCTTCGTACCGAATCTATATAAATAAAAATGAAAATCTGTCTGTCTGTCTGTCTGTCTGTCTGTCTGTCTGTCTGTCTGTTTGTCACACCATCACGGGAGAATGGCTGAACCGAATTTGATGAAATTTTGTGGGTAGCCCAGAAATAGCCCCACTTAAAATTATATCCGTGTTTTGAGTTTCTACGACCAGTGGTTCTCGAGATATTAGTAAAAAACGAAATTTTCGTTTGTCTCATCATGACGGAAAAACGGCTGAACCGAATTTAATGAAATTTGGTGAGTAGCCTTGAAATATCCCCCCATAAATTTTGTCCAAGTTTCGAGTTTCTAAGACCTGGGGTTGTTGAGATATTAATGAAAAACGGAACTTTTTCCTAGGAGTTCTACTCCCTAACTCCGTGGTTTATCCAAACGAAAAGCTTGAAAATCGTTTGAAAGTGAATTAAAATTTAATCTCTGAGTTTGATGGGAGATTTTTTGCTTTAATTAGTCACTTTCTGAAAACATGAATTGTTTGAAACATGACTTAAAGGGGAAATCTATCTCCATGGTTCATGGTTTATTTAAAACAAGCTTTTACGGAACAATGAGAAGTATAGAGAAATCAAAATCGTTATTTAATTTCGCAGTTTATGTTATAAGACATGACATATTTAACATGTTATAAGATTCTATCTTATATCATGTTACTCAGAAACGCAATTAAATTAAATCTGTCTGTTAATTTTAATAATTATTTTTTCGATTTGAATAATAAATAAATGGATATAAAAATATATTTTAGAAAAGAACGATTTGATTTTTCTTATAGCATTTTTGACTGGATAATATCAATTACGGTCTTCAGGTTTAAAAATTATTATTATTTATATATTCGGGGATTATTGATTCAAGGATTATTCATATTTTCAAGTTATTATGCAATTATTTTATTATGACAAAAATTGTTTAAACTCATATATTTTATGTTGTACGAATCTTCTACAAATACACGTGTATATCTTTTAATCTACGAGAATATAAGTAGTACAGGTATATTGACATATGTTTTGATATATATTGGCATATATTGGAATCAATTACGACCTTCTGGTATAAAGAGTACGGATATTATTGATGTTTTCAATTTATTACGTCATCTCTTTTATTTTGGCAAATAACGGGTAATCTTCTACTAACACATTGGCATATTTTCTGATCTGCGACAATATAATTAGTACGGGGTTGCATATATTCATTCAATTCCTATTTTTTCTTCTGTAAATTTGCTTACAAAAGGGGGCAGGATGTTTTATTCTTCAGATCTGATCGTGAAGATAATTTTTCATAGTGAGAACATATATTCTTAAACTTCTCTTTAGGAGCAATAAATTTAATATTTTAACAGAATTTGCACATGATTGCGAACTTTAAGTTTCTTTAAATTATACACTCCGTACGAATAAGGGGTGTGCTGTTAGTGGTTGATAAATTTTAACATTTTAGGAGGATATATCATGTTGCTCGGCATCGCAATTAAATTAAATGTGTTTGTTAATGTT
This sequence comes from Amaurobius ferox, assembly GCA_951213105.1. Classification (NCBI taxonomy): domain Eukaryota; kingdom Metazoa; phylum Arthropoda; class Arachnida; order Araneae; family Amaurobiidae; genus Amaurobius; species Amaurobius ferox. Next base: position 69,686,518 of record OX578133.1, on the reverse strand, counting down.
TTTATTATTTTTTTTCGATTTAAATAATAAATAAATGGATAAATGGATATAAAAGTATATCTTATGAATGGACGGTTTGATTTTTCTTTTAATTATATTAATTGCTGACTGCGTACATCAATTTCATTTATTTTGGCAAAGAGTTTTCAAGCTTATATCGTATTTAGCTACTAAACTCATATATTGTGTTTAGCCAATAAATTCATATAGCCGATTGTTGAAACAGAAAAAGAGTAGAGCGGGTATATCTTCTAATACAATTGTAGTGTTTTCATTTAGTATATTGAAACGGGATAAGAATGTTTCATTCAGATCTGCAAATTCTAAGCTACGAATTTGGAGGGATATCGCTAATTTGACAACTTTTCTTAAACTTTGCCAAATTGACGGAAATGTCGCCAAATTGATATAAACGACACACAAACAGCTGCCATAAACCTTCGGGTTGGTCGTGTGGCTTGGGTCTTCTACATATCAATGAATTTTTTTTGTTTTATTAGAAGAGAGTACTGAAATGATGTTTGGTTAGCATTTATCTGTCAGACCAACCATCCTACTTAGTAATACATTTAGCGAATTTTTAAAATGTCACCAAATTGATAAAAATGTTTTCAAATCTATAAAAATATCTTGAAATTGATAAAATTGCGCTACATAAATGATATTAATTGTTTTTTGTTAGGGGATAGTATTGTGATGATATTTCGTCAATTTGTCGCAAAGTGGAACTGTCAGTTCTACAGTCCCACTTGGCGATAAATTTGGCGATTTTTTAAAATGTCGCTAATTTGACGAAACTGTCGCCAAATGTTCCATAGAAATATAACTATTTAGACGATGTTTTTTCTACCAATTTATTTGAAGCAAATGATATCATGTCGCTTAGCAACGGATTTAAATCCAATGTGTTTATGCGGAAGACGATTTTTATTAAATCCTTTCCGATTTGAATAATGAAGATATGTATATAAAATAAATTTCATTGCCATTTCATTTTGGACTGGATAATATCAATTATACTCTTCAGGTTTAAACATTATTATTATTGATATTTTCCGGAATTATTGATTCAGGGATTATTTATATTTTTAAGTTATTACGCCATTGTTTTATTGCGGCAAAAATTGCTGACACACGCATATTGTACGTTGTACGAGTAATCTTCTAGGAATGCACGGGTATATCTTCTAACCTACGAGAATATAAGTAGTACAGGTATATTGGCATATATTTTGACATATATTGGCATATATATTGGAATCAAGTACAGTCTTCTGGTATGAAGTTTAAGGGGATTAATTATATATTCAATTTATTACGTCGTCTGTTGTATTTTACCAAAAAACATTTGTGACTCATATTGCAAAACAGGAAATCTTCTACTAATAATCGGACATTATAAGTAGTACGTGTATATCTTCCCATATAATTTTAGCACTTTAATTTTGACATATATTGGAATAAATGACTGTCTTCAGATTTAAAAATTACGGGTTTATTGGTATTTTCAATTTATACATGTAATCTACTAATACAGGTTATATTTTCTAATATTCGCGTATATAATTAGTACGGGTCCGATACAATTTTAACGCTTTTATTTTGCATATATTGATTCAATTCCATATTTTTTTTTATATTTGCTTACATAAGGGGTCCAAGATGTTTTATTCTTCAGATATGTCCATGAAGATAATTTTATATAGCGAGAACAGAGATTCTTAAACTTCTTTTTAGGAGCATTATATTAAATATTTTAACAGAATATTTTGATTAAACATGTCATTTAGTATACTATAAGAATTTGGGCATGATTATGAATTTCAAGTTTCTTTATATTATATACTCCGTACGAAGAACGGGTATGCTGCTAGTATATAATATAAATAAACATAAAATTCACATTTATGCGTAAATTCCTATAGTATTCTAACCTTATTATTCAAAATATTCTATTAAAATATTTAATTTAATGTTCCTACAAAAAAGTTTAAAACTATCTATTCTCACTATACAAAATTATCTTACGTACAAATCTGAAAAATAACACATCCTGGTCCTATTTGTAACTAAATGTATAAAAAATATGAAATTGAACGAATATATGCAAAATAAAGGCGCTAAAATTGTATGAGACCCGTACTACTTATATTCGCAAATATTTTAAGATATACCCATGTATTAATAGAAGATTACACGTACTACATCATATTAGTTTCTAAAATCTTTGCTAAAATAAAACAGATGACGTAATAAATTGAAAATATCAATAATCCGGTAATCTTTAAACCTAAAGACCTTAATTCATTTCAATATATGTCGAAATATATGTCAGTATACCTGTACTACTTATATTCTCGTAGATTAGAATATATACACGTGCATTTGTTGAAGATTACTTGTACTACGTACAATATATGAGTTTCAACAATTGTTGCCATAATAAAACAATGACGTAATAAACTGAAAATATCAGTAATCCCCGAATCAATAAGCTCCGAAAATATCAATAATAATAATGTTTAAACCTGAAGACCGTAATTGATATAATCCAGTCAAATATGCAATATCGCTGAAATTTATTTTATACTAGCAGCATACACCTTCTTCGTACGGAGCATATAATATAAAGAAACTTATAATTCGCAATCATGTGCAAATTCTGTTAAAATATTAAATTTATTGCTCCTAAAGAGAAGATTAAGAATATCTGTTCTCACTGTGCAAAATTATCTTCACGGGCAGATCAGAAGAATAAAATATCCTGGTCCCTTTTGTAAGCAAATTTACAAAAAAAATAATTGAATCAATATATGCAAAATGAAAGCATTAAAATCGTATAAGACCCGTACTACTTATATACGCGAATATTAGAAGATATAACCTGTATTAGTACTTTAGAAGTTTACCCATATTACAATATGAGTCTCAAATATCTTTGCCAAAATAAAAGAGATGACTTAATAAATTGAAAATATCAATAATCCCCGTAATCTTTATACCAGAAGGTCGTAATTGATTCCAATATATGCCAATATATATCAAAACATATGCCAATATACCTGTACTACTTATATTCTCGTAGATTAGAAAATAATTCCGTGTATTTGTAGAAGATTACTCGTACAACGTACAATATATGAGTTTAAACAATTTTTATCATAATAAAACAATGGCATAGTAACTTGAAAATATCAATAATCCCCGAAAATATCAACAATAATAACGTTTAAATCTAAAGACCGTAATTGATATTATCCAGTCAAAAATGCTATAAGAAAAATCAAATCGTTCTTTTCTAAAATATATTTTTATATCCATTTATTTATTATTCCAATCGAAAAAAAAATAATTAAAATAAACAGACAGATTTAATTTAATTGCGTTTCTGAGCAACATGATATAAGATAGAATCTTCCTCATAAACTGCGAAATTAAATAACTATTATGATTTCTTTTTACTTTTGTTCAGTAAAAGCTTGTGAAACATAAACCATGGAGATAGATTTCCCATTTAAAACATGTTTCAAACAATTCATGTTTTCATAAAGTGACTAATTAGCGCAAAAAATCTCCCACCAAACTCAAAGATAAAGTTTTAATTCACTTTCAAACGATTTTCAAGCTTTTCGCTTGGATAAACCACGGAGTTAGAGAGTAGAACTCTTAGAAAAAAGTTTCGTTTTTCATTAATATCTCAACAACCCCTAGACTTAGATACTCGAAACTTGGTTAAAATTTATGGGGGACTATTTGAAGGCTATCTTCAAAATTTCATCAAATTCGGTTCAGCCGTTCTCCCGTGATAATGAGACAAACGAAAATTTGGTTTTTTTACTAATATCTCGAGAACCACTGATTGTGGAAACTCCAAACCTAAACTAAATTTTAAGTGGAACTATTTTCAGGTTACCCACAAAATTTCATGGAATTTGGTTCAGCCGTTCTCCAGTGATGAGGGGACAAACAGACAGACAGACAGATTTTCAATTTTATTTATATAGATATGTATCTTTATCGTTTAAATCGGAAAATCTATATAAATAAAAATGAAAATCTGTCTGTCTGTCTGTCTGTTTGTCACACCATCACGGGAGAACGGCTGAACCGAATTTGATGAAATTTTGTGGGTAGCCCAGAAATAGCCTCACTTAAAATTATATCCGTGTTTTGAGTTTCTACGACCAGTGGTTCCCGAGATATTAGTAAAAAACGAAATTTTCGTTTGTCTCATCATCACGGAAAAACGGCTGAACCGAATTTAATGAAATTTGGTGAATAGCCTTGAAATATCTATATAAATAAAAATGAAAATCTGTCTGTCTGTCTGTCTGTCTGTCTGTTTGTCACACCATCACGGGAGAACGGCTGAACCGAATTTGATGAAATTTTGTGGGTAGCCCAGAAATAGCCCCACTTAAAATTATATCCGTGTTTTGAGTTTCTACGACCAGTGGTTCTCGAGATATTAGTAAAAAAACGAAATTTTCGTTTGTCTCATCATCACGGAAAAACGGCTGAACCGAATTTAATCAAATTTGGTGAATAGCCTTGAAATATCCCCCCATAAATTTTGTCCAAGTTTCGAGTTTCTAAGACCTGGGTTTGGTGAGATATTAATGAAAAACGGAACTTTTTCCTAGGAGTTCTACTCCCTAACTCCGTGGTTTATCCAAACGAAAAGCTTGAAAATCGTTTGAAAGTGAATTAAAATTTAATCTCTGAGTTTGATGGGAGATTTTTTGCTTTAATTAGTCACTTTCTGAAAACATGAATTGTTTGAAACATGATTTAAAGGGGAAATCTATCTCCATGGTTCATGGTTTATTTAAAACAAGCTTTTACGGAACAATGAGAAGTATAGAGAAATCAAAATCGTTATTTAATTTCGCAGTTTATGTTATAAGACATGACATATTTAACATGTTATAAGATTCTATCTTATATCATGTTACTCAGAAACGCAATTAAATTAAATCTGTCTGTTAATTTTAATAATTATTTTTTCGATTTGAATAATAAATAAATGGATATAAAAATATATTTTAGAAAAGAACGATTTGATTTTTCTTATAGCATTTTTGACTGGATAATATCAATTACGGTCTTCAGGTTTAAAAATTATTATTATTTATATTTTCGGGGATTATTGATTCAAGGATTATTGATATTTTCAAGTTATTATGCAATTATTTTATTATGACAAAAATTGTTTAAACTCATATATTGTATGTTGTACGAATCTTCTACAAATACACGTGTATATCTTTTAATCTACGAGAATATAAGTAGTGCAGGTATATTGACATATGTTTTGATATATATTGGCATATATTGGAATCAATTACGACCTTCTGGTATAAAGAGTACGGATATTATTGATGTTTTCAATTTATTACGTCATCTCTTTTATTTTGGCAAATATTTTTGAGACGCATATTGTAATACGGGTAATCTTCTACTAACACATTGGCATATTTTCTGATCTGCGACAATATAATTAGTACGGGGTTGCATATATTCATTCAATTCCAATTTTTTCTTCTGTAAATTTGCTTACAAAAGGGGGCAGGATGTTTTATTCTTCAGATCTGATCGTGAAGATAACTTTGCATAGTGAGAACATATATTCTTAAACTTCTCTTTAGGAGCAATAAATTTAATATTTCAACAGAATTTGCACATGATTGCGAACTTTAAGTTTCTTTAAATTATACACTCCTTACGAATAACGGGTGTTCTGTTAGTGGTTAATAAATTTTAACATTTTAGGAGGATATATCATGTTGCTCGGCATCGCAATTAAATTAAATGTGTTTGTTAATGTTTTTATTATTTTTTTTCGATTTAAATAATAAATAAATGGATAAATGGATATAAAAGTATATCTTATGAATGGACGGTTTGATTTTTCTTTTAATTATATTAATTGCTGACTGCGTACATCAATTGCATTTATTTTGGCAAAGAGTTTTCAAGCTTATATCGTATTTAGCTACTAAACTCATATATTGTGTTTAGCCAATAAATTCATATAGCCGATTGTTGAAACAGAAAAAGAGTAGAGCGGGTATATCTTCTAATACAATTGTAGTGTTTTCATTTAGTATATTGAAACGGGATAAGAATGTTTCATTCAGATCTGCAAATTCAAAGCTACGAATTTGGAGGGATATCGCTAATTTGACAACTTTTCTTAAACTTTGCCAAATTGAAGGAAATGTCGTCAAATTGATATAAACGACACACAAACAGCTGCCATAAACCTTCGGGTTGGTCGTGTGGCTTGGGTCTTCTACGTATCAATGAAATTTTTTTTGTTTTGTTAGAAGAGAGTACTGAAATGATGTTTGGTTAGCATTTATCTGTCAGACCAACCATCCTACTTAGTAATACATTTGGCGAATTTTTAAAATGTCACCAAATTGATAAAAATGTTTTCAAATCTATAAAAATATCTTGAAATTGATAAAATTGAGCTACATAAATGATATTAATTGCTTTTTGTTAGGGGATAGTATTGTGATGATATTTCGTCAATTTGTCGCAAAGTGGAACTGTCAGTTCTACAGTCCCACTTGGCGATAAATTTGGCGATTTTTTAAAATGTCGCTAATTTGACGAAATTGTCGCCAAATGTTCCATAGAAATATAACTATTTAGACGATATTTTTTCTACCAATTTATTTGAAGCAAATGATATCATGTCGCTTAGCAACGGATTTAAATCCAATGTGTTTATGCGGCAGACGATTTTTATTAAATCCTTTCCGATTTGAATAATGAAGATATGTATATAAAATAAATTTCATTGCCATTTCATTTTGGACTGGATAATATCAATTATACTCTTCAGGTTTAAACATTATTATTATTGATATTTTCCGGAATTATTGATTCAGGGATTATTGATATTTTTAAGTTATTACGCCATTGTTTTATTGCGGCAAAAATTGCTGACACACGCATATTGTACGTTGTACGAGTAATCTTCTAGGAATGCACGGGTATATCTTCTAACCTACGGGAATATAAGTAGTGCAGGTATATTGGCATATATTTTGACATATATTGGCATATATATTGAAATCAAGTACAGTCTTCTGGTATGAAGATTTAGGGGATTAATTATATATTCAATTTATTACGTCGTCTGTTGTATTTTACCAAAAAACATTTGTGACTCATATTGCAAAACGGGAAATTTTCTACTAATAATCGGACATTATAAGTAGTACGTGTATATCTTCCCATATAATTTTAGCACTTTAATTTTGACATATATTGGAATAAATGACTGTCTTCAGATTTAAAGATGACGGGTTTATTGGTATTTTCAATTTATACATGTAATCTACTAATACAGGTTATATTTTCTAATATTCGCGTATATAATTAGTACGGGTCCCATACAATTTTAACGCTTTTATTTTGCATATATTGATTCAATTCCATATTTTTTTTTATATTTGCTTACATAAGGGGTCCAAGATGTTTTATTCTTCAGATATGTCCATGAAGATAATTTTATATAGCGAGAACAGAGATTCTTAAACTTCTTTTTAGGAGCATTATATTAAATATTTTAACAGAATATTTTGATTAAACATGTCATTTAGTATACTATAAGAATTTGGGCATGATTATGAATTTCAAGTTTCTTTATATTATATACTCCGTACGAAGAACGGGTATGCTGCTAGTATTTAATAAAAATAGTCTGTTGCATAAACACATTGAATTTAAATCCGCTGCTAACCGACATGATATAATTTTCTTCAAATAAATTGGCCGAAAAAATATCGTCTGTTTATTGCTAACTCTATGGAAAGTTTAATTGTTCGTTTTTAAGCACTATCTAGACAACCCCTGGTCTCAGGAACTCGAAACATGGAATAAATTTTAAATGGGACAATTTCAAGGCTACCCACAAAATTCCATCAAAGTCGGTTCAGCCGTTCTCTCGTGATGATGAGACAAACAGACACACAGATTTTCAATTTTATTTATATAAACTAGCAGCATACCCGTTCTTCGTACGGAGTATATAATATAAAGAAACTTATAATTCGCAATCATGTGCAAATTCTGTTAAAATATTAAATTTTTTGCTCCTAATGAGAAGTTTAAGAATATATCTTCTCACTATGCAAAATTATCTTCACGGCCAGATCTGAAGAATAAAACATCCTGGCCCCTTTTGTAAGCATAATTTACAAAAAAAAAATGGAATTGAATCAATATATGCAACCCCGTACTACTTATATTGTCGCAGATTAGAAAGTATACCAGTCTGTTAGTAGAAGATTACAATGCATTACAATATGAGTCTAAAAAACCTTTGCCAAAATAAAAGAAATAACGTAATAAATTGAAAATATCAATAATCCCCGTACTCTTTATACCAGAAGGTCGTAATTGATTCCAATATAAGCCAATATATATCAAAACATATGCCAATGTACCTGTACTACTTATATTCTCGCAGATTAGAAGATATACCCGTATATTTGTAGAAGATTACTCGCACAACGTACAATATATGAGTTTAAACAATTTTTGTCATAATAAACCAATTGGCATAATAACTTGAAAATATCAATAATCCCTGAATCAATAATTCCTGAAAATATCAATAATAATAACGTTTAAACCTGAAGACCGTAATTGATATTATCCAGTCAAAAATGCTATAAGAAAAATCAAATCGTTCTTTTCTAAAATATATTTTTATATCCATTTATTTATTATTCCAATCGAAAAAATAATAATTAAAATAAACAGACAGATTTAATTTAATTGCGTTTCTGAGCAACATGATATAAGATAGAATCTTCCTCATAAACTGCGAAATTAAATAACCATTTTGATTTCTTTATACTTTTCATTGTTCAATAAATGCTTGTGAAAAATAACCATGGAGATAGATTTTCCATTTAAATTCATGTTTCAAACAATTCATGCATTCAGATAGTGACTAATTTGCGCAAAAATCCTTCATCAAACTCAGACATAAAGTTTTAATTCAAGTGGACGTTTTAAACAAACGATTTTCATCCTTTCCATTTGGATGAACCAAGGAGTTAGAGAGTAGAACTGCAAGGGAAAATTTCCGTTTTTCATTAATATCTCGACAACCCCTGTTCTTAAAAACCCTAAACTTGGACCATATTTATGTGGACCTATTTCAAGGCGACCCACCGAATTTCATTAAATTCGGTTCAGCAGTTCTTTCGTAATGATGCGACAAACGAAAGTTTTGTTTTTTACTAATATATCGAGAATCACCGGGCGTAGGAACTTAAGTCATGAACTAAATTTTAAGTGGGTCCATTTTCAGACTACCTACTAAATTTCATCAAATTCGGTTCATCCGTTCTCCCGTGATTATGGGACAAACAGACAGACAGACAGACAGACAGACAGATTTTCAATTTTATTTATATAGATTTTAGCAAACTTTCATATCTATATAAATAAAATTGAAAATCTGCCAGTCTATCCCACCATCACGGGAGAACGGCTGAATAGTCCATGTTTGGAGTTTCTACGACCAGTGGTTCTCGAGATATCAGTAAAAATCGAAACTGTCGTTTGTCTCATCATCACGAGAGAACGGCTGGACCAAATGTAAGGAAATTTTGTGGATAGCCTTGAAATAGCCTCCATAAATTTAATCCAAGTTTCGAGTTTCTAAGACCAGGAGTTGTCGAGATATTGATGAAAAATAAAACTTTTTCCTAGGAGTTCTACTCTCTAACTCCGTGGTTTATCCAAACGAAAAGCGTGAAAATCGTTTGAAAATGAATTAAAACTTTATCTCTGAGTTTTGTGAGAGATTTTTTGCTCTCATTAGTCACTTTCTAAATACATGAATTATTTGAAACATGAATTTAAATGGAAAACCCTATCTTCATGGTTTATGTTTCACAAGCTTTTTCTCAAGAAGGAAAAGTATAAAGAAATCAAAATGGTTATTAAATTTCGCAGTTTATGAGGAAGATTCTATCTTATATCGTGTTGCTCAGAAACTTAATTAAATTAAATCTGTCGGTTAATTTTAATTATAATTTTTTCCATTTGAATAATAAATAAATGGATATAAAAATATATTTTGTAAATGAACTGTTTGATTTTTCATTTAATTATATTAATTGCGGACTGCGTACATCACTTTCATTTATTTTGGCAAAGAGTTTTTAAGCTTTTATATTGTGTTTAGCTAATAAACTCATATATTGTGTTTACCCAATAAATTCATTTATCCGATTGTTGAAACAGAAAAATTGTTGAACGGATATATCTTCTAATATAATTTTAGTCTTTTCATTTAGTATATACAATCAGGATGTTTTAGTCTTCAGATCTGCTAATTCAGAGCTACGAATTTGTCGGAATATCGCTAACTTGGCAACTTTTCTTAAACATCACCAAACTGATTCGTCGCCAAATTGATAAAAACGACGAAAATCAATGAAATGAAATTTGTTTTCTTTTAGAAGAGAGTACTGAAATGATGTTTTGGTATCATTTGTCGGTCAGTCCAACAGTCCTACTTAATAACACATTTAGCAAAAATATCACCAAATTGATAAAAATGTTTGTAAATCCACAAAAATATCTTGAAATTGATAATATTGCGCTTGATAAATGAAATTAATTGCGTTTTGTTAGGGGATAGTACTGTGATGATATTTCGTCAATTTGTCGGAAAATGGAACTATCAGCTCTCTAATCCCACTTGGCGATAAAATTGTCGATTTTTTAAATTGTCGCTACATTGTCTAAAATGTCGCCAAACCTTCCATGGAGATATAATTATTCAGACTATAAGATTTCCATGAATTCGTTTGAAGCAAATGATAGCATGTCGTTTAGCAACAGATGTAAATCCAATGTGTTTATGCGGCATACGATTTTTATTAATCTTTTCCGATTTAACTAATGAAGATATGTATATAAAATAATTTTCATCGGCAGTGCATTTTTGACCGGATAGTATCAATTAGAAGGATCAGGTTTAAACATTACTATTATTGATATTTTCCGGGATTATTGATTCAGAAATTATTGATATTTTCAATTTATTATGCCATTGTCTTATTCCGGCAAAAATTGTTGAAACTCATATGTTGTACGTTGCAGGGTATCTTCTACATATGCACGGGTATATCTTCTAATCTACAAAAATATAAGTAGTACAGGTATAGTGGCATATATTTTTATATATATTGGCATATATTGGAATAAACTACGGACTTCTGGTGTAAAGAAGGTAAGCAAAATTTCCAGTATCTGGAATAGTTTCATGATAAATCCTAACTATGCATATTAATTTGTTTCTAATTAAAAGCGCTTATAAAATATCAACTCATTTAATTTTGTAAGAAAATAGATTTTTGTTTTTATGATTTTTTCATTTTTAGACATGCAATATGCCGAGAACGTTTGCAGGTTAACGTCTTTTAAATAATTTCATCTCATTAATTATGATATTAAATATAGAGTTATAGCTCCTATAGACAAACAGAGAGAACACTTACACTTCATTAACTGATTGAATAAATTATTAATTAATTCTTTCGGCAGAAAAGACAAAAGGTACTTTCAAGACCCGTTCATTTCAAGTGCCTTGTAATGTATGCAAGTATATTGAAATAACAAGGTTTACATGTATACATTTATTAACTATATTAGAGGAGCTGTCGATGGCATTACCGAAAGTTGAGCGATTCTAAACCCAAAAGTACTCGTCCTGGTGTTGCCGGATACGGTCAAAGAAACTTGTTCATCCAGTTGCCATCGAATAACAAAGATGAAAATAACAAAGTAACAGCTCTCCCACGCTATTTGAAAAGCTGTACTACATTTATATACAATTATACTATACAGTTATATACAATTATACTATGCAGTTATATACAATTATACTATGCAGTTATATAAAATTATACTATGCAGTTGTATACAAAATTTGAAAAAAAAAAGTTCTGCATCACATGTTTACCGTTTAGGCCGGAGACTATATGAACAGGAGAAAAAAAAAGAAAAAAAAAGAAAAAGAAGAAAGTTTCTTAAATATTTAAACATTTAACTGGTCTCCGAATCCGTGTTGAAGTCCAAAAGAGGTTCCTTTTTGTGGAGAAATACTTACAAGTGCTGTATCCACCACACTCGTTTTTACCTTAGAATCAGAATTTGGTGTCATATATGGAATTGTAGTTTGAGAGGATGCATTATTTGTAGATCTAGCCGGAAATTGACACTCATCAACATGATAATTTAATGTTACACTTTTAGAGGGAAGAGTTCAAACTGCATTGGAGTAGACTGTCGAACAACTTGAGATAGACAAAATTGATCTAAATGCCATTTGATTATTTATCCGTCATCGAGATCAATTAGAAGAGTTCAATTTCTGGACTGTACTCGATCTTCAGTTTTGTATGATTTGTCAAAGTCTGGTTATTCAGCCTTACTTTTGTAGGAATCAGTTGGTACAGGTTTGATACTGTCTAACTTTTTTCTAAGATTCTGTTCAAGCATTAACTATGCAGATGTTACCCACTTAAAAGTGAAGTGGCCTTAAACCGAAATAATAGCTCACACAATTTTTCATGGAGAATACGGGGGTGAAATTCTATACATTTGAGTTTTGTTTTTAGAGTTTGGCAGTATCATTTTGCTTGCTCATTTGTTGATGGATGTCCAGGAACAATCAATATTTGTCTAATATCATTTATTTTACAGAAATCTGCAAACTCTCTAGATTTAAAAATAGATGCAATATCACTATAATAAGGGTTTCTGATAATCCGTGATGGCTAAATGTTTCTCGTAAATAATGAGTAGTAGAAGCAAAATGCAGATATTTCTTCATTGAGTATTCCAGGCCATTTATATTTAGCAACTGTAAAAGTAGGGGGGAATGCCCCAGTAATAGTCCAGCATAGTACATTTGCATAAATTGCAATTTTTTGTACGAGGGTCCCAATTGTGTACTGGCGCTTTCTTGGGATTTTTTCTTATGTAGCAACAGTTCTTGCAACTTTTTACTAAGTTCTCTAAATCCGAATCAAGGTAATAGCAGTAATCTAATAGCAGTAATTTCCAGCAAGTGCTTTCATTTTTACAATACCAACATGAGTAGAATGTAGTTCTGGGCGAAAGGTTGGTTGAAGTTTCTCGGGTATAACTACACGCTGGCCACTAAATATGATTCATCTTTGAAGTAATATCTCTGGATCACGTACATTTCCATTTTGAAATTTTCTATTAGTTGAGAAAAGTTCTCCATCTAATGTTGTTTCTTTCCGTATTTCAATGGATCGAACCATTGCTGTAGGCATATGTCTTATTATAGTTTCTTGAAAAATATACTCATCGTCAATTATTTTTATTTCCTGGATAGTTATAAGAAGATCATTTCTGGATAAATAGTCCACATTAGAATGATCAGTTGACCTACGATGAATGCACACACACACACACTCACACACACACACACAGACATCACCTCAAAAATGTCTGGTTCGCGTTTAGGGATGATTGAAACGTGCTCTCCCGTCGAAAACTCGAATTCGAATTTTCGACCCGTCACAATACTTTCCTTATACATCATGATATATATATAAGGAAAGTAATAATTTTACGTGAAAAAAATTCTGCAATTCTTATACAACTCATCTTACAATCGTTTGTTTGCATGCTGCATTCATTAAAATTAGGCCTCGTTATAAAAGTAATCAAAGTTTGATAATCATTTAAACTTAAAAATATTGTAATTGCGTTGGCGCAGAATATAGATGCACAGAAATTATATGCTATAAAATCATTTAGTTTTTTTTTTTTTTCAATTTTACTGTATCTTCATCTGCGGTATGTCAATTGTGTACTAGGCTCCCTTTCCTTCACCTTTTCAATGAAGCTTGCTTACGCGCTAACCACTCACTTTAATGCTTTATTTTGTTCTTTTCTGAATCCCAGAGCTTATTCAGGTATTACGACCGTACATGTAGTTTTAATTCATGCTTATTTAAAACGCATGAAAGGGGATTATTTAAAGCATATTAAGTACGCGCTGTAAAATTTGCATGAAGAAAATGGAGCGCGAGGAGGATTTTTGTTTAAAACAGGAGATTTCGAAATTAAGTGGTATTATCTGTATCTATTTTATATACTCAAAAGGCACTTATTTGGTATTCGGGAAACGCCGAATTATTGGTTTTAGTAAGCAATATATTACTTACACATAATCTTCTTTATCGTCTTTCAAGACACACAGCAGAAAGACCTGTTGGCATCCAAAACCCATACTCCCTCAAAATATTCGAATGAGATTAAAATATTCTGAAAACCATAGTTTGTTCAAAATAATTTAAATTTAGTAACAAACACCGAAATAAATTATAATCAAGTAGTCACAAAAGCGTTTATATATATTTCTTTAATTTAATTAGCTCTTATTCATAAATTTGACTTTATGTCTGTCAATGGTATGAAATGCAGGGTTTCAAGGAAGGTCCTTATCAACCCAATAACTTTGTAAGGAAAGGTCCATGAGTTTACATGTTAGGTAAATCTATAGCAAACTGACCCTGTCCAATCAAATGAAGGTAATTGCTGCTCCCTTAGCGAAGAATTAAAAAAGTTAGGATGACTAACTCGGCATAAAATGTTGATAGACGAAAAAAAGACAAATGCGAAGTTGTAGAGCTATTCTAATTAGTCGGAATCGATATCAGGAATGTCGAAACGCGTATATGGAAGGCAATAAATATCTGTCTAAAAGACTTGTCATTAGGGTCTACGGCAATACCTTCTAAGTATGCTGTAATATTCGAATAAAAATGCACATTATTGCTGGCGGAGAGCATTTTGAACACGTTTGGTTTTTCATTTATCTCGCTTTATTACAGAGTCCGTTATCCTAACTTATAAAAAGACATTGCTGCCCCAACTAAGAGTCGAACAACGGATCTTCGTACTGGCCACCGACTCTGACAACTGGGACAGAATTACAAGTTCTAATCGTCAAATTAGACTCTGCATTCGCCACCCTCTAATGTCAGATTAACACGCAACTGACAATCTGACAGACCACCATCTGCTATTTTCACCTCGGGTTAGCCTCCTGCAGTTGTTTTTATTTTAAAGGTTAACTTCCTGTGTGGTCGTTGACCTCCCGATATGAAATCTGAGCCCAATATACATGAGTCCACTGAATCCGTGCTAGTCATCACTTTCTAACCTCCAACATCTTTGCACTAACCTTCAAGGTTAATATCTTCGGGCGCCATTGTAAAGAACCTCGATGCCCCGACCGGAATCGAACCATGGATATTTGTACTGACAAGCCAACGCTCTACCGTTGAGCTACTGGGGCGGAATTGCAAGCTCTTGTCGTTGAAGTGGGCTCTGCAAACTTTTAAATTCTCCAGTATATGGTGTTGCAATCACTTTTATTCGATTGGGCATGGGCATGGCCACTTAACTAAAGCTAGATCTAACGTGTATACTCATGGACCTTTCTTTGCAATGTTATTGTAGTACTTAAGGAGATTCCTAGAATCCCTGCATATGGTATGCCCACAAATGTCGCAATTTCATTCACTCATGCTTGTTAATTATAAAATCAACATATCATTATACCAAACAAAATGCTCTTGATAATTTATTTCTTCAACATATTAACATTTATCTCATTTTCAATGTTTTTATTATAAGTGACATATTATATCTCTTTAAAATGATCCATTATACCTTTTTAAACTAATTTTCATAATGTTCATTTGGCGGTTGATATATCAGGTGCTAACATACCAAGTACCATTACTTAGCCCATCCCATACATCAAGAGGCAAATCTTTTCCTTTTTCATTTCACTGTTACTTCTTTTCGTATATTCAGTCACGGAAGAAAGTCATTATTTTGTCATTTTAACGGCTGCTGTAATCGTTAAGGAATTACGCAGGCAGTGCTTGATACACATTTCATTTTTACGATGACTCAACCAAAGGATTCTACTGGTCGAAACACTGATGGGAAGCAGTTAAAAGTTGCTTTCCATTTAAAAAAAAAAAGTAATATTGGTATAAAGTTAGGCTGCGTATCTCCCAATGCATGATGCATTTGGGCATGTTGTGGCGTAACAAAATTTTGGTTCTCTTTATTTTGATTAAATAAATTATATTTTTACTTTCCCTACAATATATAGTAATGTACAGAGAAGGTACCAAAATCATGTTGAAAATCAAAAAGCGAGTTTTCGACGGATATACATGTTTAAGGCACCCTAGAACACGGTAAACCTATTTTTATCGAAGCGTCTGCGAGTGTGTGTGTCTGTCTGTTTGTATGACTGTCTGTATGCCTGTCTGTCGGTCTGTATGAAATGTATGTATCCACTATAACTAAAAAACTATTGCACGAAATTTCACACAATTTGGTAGGTGAGACTCCTGTTAATTACACTACTGCTGATTTGATTTTGGTACGAAAAATAAAACCTGCCTTTTTTGTGCGAAATGGCCCTCAAAAATCGTCAAAATCTGAAACACAAAAATTATCAAAACGAAAGGACAACATATGCTCAAATGTATCAATTACATGATTGTCGTATAGATAATTTTTGGCCAAAAAATAAATAAGAGCAACCCCATTACTATAGAACTGACCGTTTTCGAAATATTTAAGTTTTATAGCATTTTTGCAGTGCCTTTAAATACATTATTGGAAAAAAACATTATTTTAATACATCTTGAGTCTGGTACTCAGAACACAGCCTGATTTAGATTGCAAACGGAATCTGCGAGAAAAAGGAATCTGCGAGGAAAGCTAAGGCAGCTAAGTTAATATATATATATATGTATATATATATATATATATATATATATATATATATATATATATATATATATATATAAAAGTAAATACATCATCAAATTGAAAAAGGGGGGGAGGTACAAAGGAAAGGGGGAAAAGAAAGGAGAGTGTTTACAGGAACGACAGAAAAAAGGCCGGGGGGGATAGTGACCCCCCGTTCCCGGTTAAAGTACTTTTACTCTAGAAACACTCCCGGTGCCTCTGTCTTCCCGAAGCACTCCTCCGTCCGATGAAATCTATGAAACATCCCGAAGTATATAGACCATGAAGCAAAAAAGGGGGCTTAAGATTGGAATAAACCTAACCTAATTACTCAACAGAATTCCTGAAGTCCACAAGCCATGCCGCACAACCTTATCTCACCGACCTGCTATCATCAAATAAAATTGTTTGTCTTTCTGTCAAATATCAAGTCTACATAGTGTCTTAGATAACGATGTGGGTAATTGCTTTTTGCTGCTTCCCTGAGTAATTTATTGACGCTGTGTTGCTGTTCTTCTTTTTCAGTGTTGAGACGTCTATATCGATTTAGATGATTTATTATAACAATCCTGAAAATACCACTGCTCAAATTAGATTTCCAATCTATAATGTAATTAATGTTGAAATCAAAATTATCCCTCTTGTCATAAACTTTAAAACATATCTTGTTTTTCTCATTGTAGTAAATACTGATATCCAGAAAATCAACAGTTCCTGGATTTGTATATTTAGTTTCCAAAAGTTCCAGGCACTTAGGGTAAAACCCAAACTCAAAATGATCTTGTTGATTTTTATATCCAATAATCACATCGTCAACAAAGCGGTAGTATGGCATTTCATTGACTAAATATGTGCCTTGTTCATACTTGTTCAGGTAAATATCTGCAAGTACCGAAGAGCAACCCCCCCCCCCCATTGGGATGCCTTGCACCTGACGATAAAAACCTATACCATTGTGCAGTATGTTTTCAAACAAAACAATATTTATCAGCATTTTATATTGGTAGAGGGAGATGGTAGAGTGGAGATTGTGATGCTCATGAAGCTCCAATAAAATTTCGGATAAATCTTTTAAATTTACATGATTAAACAAGAAAGATCAATCATGCATAAGCATTGATTATGAAACACTTTCCAACTGAAATGTAATTTCATTTAAAAATTTCTAAAATGTGATTCATTCAGTGGTAATATCTTTTACATTATCACAGTACTACAGTAATTTATTATACTTAAATATTTAAAACTGTATCGAAATATAAATCATCTGATTCTTTATGCAAAATCAATGAATATTTCATTCATATAACTTGTATTCCAGACTCCAGAGCTAAATAATTTTAAGTGAAAAAAATTCAGCAATTCTTATGTAATTCATCTTACAATCGCTTGAGATATTTGCATTCTGCATATGTTAAAATTAGGCTTCCTTGAAGAAATAATAAAAGTTTAGGGATCATTTAAAATCACAACTATTGTAATTGCATAGGCACGGAATTTAGATACACAGATAATATATATGTGTATGTGTATGTACTCAAAGTATTGGAATCGTGCCGAAGATCGGAACTCGAATTTTCAAAGGATCTACACGTTTTGGGACTTCTAGAACACGAAAAAACAACTTTTAGGAAGACGTCTGTGTGTGTAAGGGTGTATCTGTGTATGTTTCTGTGTGTCTGTGTGGATATTACATCCACTCTAATTGAAAAACTAATGGACCGAATTTCATACAATTTGGTAGGTATGTTTTTTGTGGGAAATCCTGATGTTCATTAGATTATAGTACGATTCGTAATAAAAGAATCTGCCTTCTTTGCGAAATGGCCGCAGAAATTGCCTTTATCCACTCTAGCTAAAAACTAATGAACCAAATTTAACAAAATTTAGAGTATAATATTTCAATAACCTACAAGTGATTTATATACCAAATTTAACAAAATTTTGCATATAAATCATTTGTAGGTTATTCTACTACGATTCGGGAAAAAGGAACGGGCTATTTTTGCGAAATGGCCAGCAAAAATCGTTATATATAAAAATAAAAGACTACGTGTGCTCAATTATATCAATTAAATTCCTATTTTATATGTGATTTTTGACAACAAAAAGAATAAGACTAACCCCATTACTCTAGGACTAGCCGTTCTTGAGATATTCTAGTTTTTTCGCGTTTTCGCTACGCCACCTTTGACAATAAGTCCAGCTATCAAATGAGAACCAAATTTAAGTTTAACGTGCAAATTCAATGTCATTTAAAATACTTATGTTGTGCAGATAAACTCAAATTATCATTGAATAAATAAAGAGAACGAATATGAGTCTGCAGAGAAAGACATGTGCTGTCCACATCAGAATTTTTAACAATATTACACCAATGATTTATAGAAGTGAACGGGGATTATTTTCAGGCCATTTCGAAAAAAATGTATGATCTATATTTAAAGATCCATCAAATTTTTGTCGAATGAAATGTTCAGCAAATTTAAGCTGTGTACCAAATTTTAACTCTCTAGGACGTAGGAAAGTGCATTTAAAATGCCATCAATTAAATTTATCATGAAGAGTTATATAAAATTTAAAAAAAATGAAAAATTGTTATCTACCAAATTTATTTTAAAATATGAAGCCACTCCCATATGCAAAACGTTTAAACAAATGGAGAGATATTTATTATATAATATCTCTCTCTTTTCTTTCTGGAACATATCCCAAAGTCAGAATTTAATTGAATTTGTTTTTTTCCCTATATTAAATAATTTTTTTAATTAAAAAAATACTTAACATATTTTACTGAATTTTTTTTTATATATTCTATGGGATAATGTGAATATTTCCTAAAAATTTCGAAGCAATTCGTGAATTTTAAATTTACTTAAAAAATGTTTGAAAAATTAGGTCCCATAGGGTTCAATGTATTTCATTTTTTCAACCCGGGTTCAATAAAAAACTAATTGGGTGATATTATTTATTTATATTCCCATAGGTCCTACAGACCGTCTGAACAACATACTAAAATTTCATTTTGATAAACTCATTTTTACGGCAGTTATCGTGCTAACGGACAGACAGACAGACAGACAGACAGACAGACAGACAGAATGAACAAAGTCATAAACACTTTTCAACTTTGTTGTAAAGTGTTAAAAAGGTCTTTAAAATCAAAGCATCTGAAAAACATTTTATCCTTTATTCTGCTTAATTTGTCAATAAGTTCAAAAGAATTTGACACCATACAGGTCCCTTCCTTTTTGATTTCTTTTAGTAATGGAGTCAGAATAGAAAGTAACTTAATATTAGCTATATTAAGGTACGATCCGCATCCAACTGTCACAGGTCTAAATATGGTGCTGAAAACACCGGTTCTCGTTAGATCACCGAAGTCAAGCAGCATCGGGCGCGGTTAGTACTTGGTGGGTGACCACCTCGGAACCCCGCGTGCTGTTGGCCATCGGGTGCGGTATCCCCGCGGTTTGCGCGCTAGATTTGCACGCTACCACAAATGCCGCCGTGTTCATGCGGAGTACGATCACGTTAAACATGTGGGTCCGTAAGTCCGTCCGAGAGGTTGGTGGTAGGGGAAGGAGGGTACGGTCCCTGTGGATGCCTCCCCCACTGGGTTCCGGTCTAAATTGGGTGGCACTTCCCGGCCGTCCATACAGTTACCTTACACCTTTCTGGTAGGTCGGACGGTCTGGGTCTCAACAACAACAACAACAGGTCTAAATTTGATCGGATTTTTATGCATTTTTGGGATTAGTACAAGATAAGGAAATCTTACAGATTTCAAATCATGTCCTATACGTTTATAAAGTGCTGTGATTCGGTTTTCCATGGCTTTATCGGTGGTATTGATCTCTTCATACATACTTTCATTTTCGTAACATTTGCGTAAAGTGTCTACATAGTATTTTTTGCAGACAAATACGTAATTCGATGGCACTTTATCCATGTAAGTGATTGCAAATCTATCTCTCAAGGACTCCATCTCTGGGACTTTGTTGTTATGAAAGGTGTTATAGGAATCTGGATGATAATGCCTTTCGAATCCTTTTATAACTTCGCATCTCCATTTGTGGAAAGTTTGAATGGGGTGGCTGTATTTCACCGCCATTTTGTATATGAAATCATCCACGTCTTTTGCAAAAGCAAAGGCACTTCCTAAATGCTTTTGATCACGGAATTTAGTTCCCTGTTTTAACAGCAATTTGATGTCATTATTATTATACATTTCCAATTTTCCTGTTATTACGTGTCCGTGCGTGGCATCAATTTCTTTATAAGTGTTTAACTCTCCAACACAGTTACACTTCAAGTCAGAGAAATGGTTTAAATTTTTGCCAATATTATTATAGTTGAAATGTTTTCTGCCGTTAGTTTTAAGATATCTGTAAGTAATATTGATATTAATATTGCGTATAGGCAATAATTCATCACAATGTTTTAAAATAGATTTACTTTTGAACTTATTGACACATTAAGCAGAATAAAGGATAAAATGTTTTTCAGATGCTTTGATTTTAAAGACCTTTTTAATCATGTAAATTTAAAAGATTTATCCGAAATTTTATTGGAGCTTCATGAGCATCACAATCTCCACTCTACCATCTCCCTCTACCAATATAAAATGCTGATAAATATTGTTTTGTTTGAAAACATACTGCACAATGGTATAGGTTTTTATCGTCAGGTGCAAGGCATCCCAATGGGGGGGGGGGTTGCTCTTCGGTACTTGCAGATATTTACCTGAACAAGTATGAACAAGGCACATATTTAGTCAATGATATGCCATACTACCGCTTTGTTGACGATGTGATTATTGGATATAAAAATCAACAAGATCATTTTGAGTTTGGGTTTTACCCTAAGTGCCTGGAACTTTTGGAAACTAAATATACAAATCCAGGAACTTTTGGAAACTAAATATACAAATCCAGGAACTGTTGATTTTCTGGATATCAGTATTTACTACAATGAGAAAAACAAGATATGTTTTAAAGTTTATGACAAGAGGGATAATTTTGATTTCAACATTAATTACATTATAGATTGGAAATCTAATTTGAGCAGTGGTATTTTCAGGATTGTTATAATAAATCATCTAAATCGATATAGACGTCTCAACACTGAAAAAGAAGAACAGCAACACAGCGTCAATAAATTACTCAGGGAAGCAGCAAAAAGCAATTACCCACATCGTTATCTAAGACACTATGTAGACTTGATATTTGACAGAAAGACAAACAATTTTATTTGATGATAGCAGGTCGGTGAGATAAGGTTGTGCGGCATGGCTTGTGGACTTCAGGAATTCTGTTGAGTAATTAGGTTAGGTTTATTCCAATCTTAAGCCCCCTTTTTTGCTTCATGGTCTATATACTTCGGGATGTTTCATAGATTTCATCGGACGGAGGAGTGCTTCGGGAAGACAGAGGCACCGGGAGTGTTTCTAGAGTAAAAGTACTTTAACCGGGAACGGGGGGTCACTATCCCCCCCGGCCTTTTTTCTGTCGTTCCTGTAAACACTCTCCTTTCTTTTCCCCCTTTCCTTTGTACCTCCCCCCCTTTTTCAATTTGATGATGTATTTACTTTTATATACCTGCTAAACATGAAAGAGCGGCAATGCGCCTTAATGTTATGAAGTGTTATGATTGTGTTTTTTGTATATCTTATTTTTAGATATTTTTCTAATATATATATATATATATATATATATATATATATATATATATATATAAAATCTCTACCTATAAATGAAGAATTTTAAATTTAAATGTTGAACTATTTTCATTATTTAATAAAATATATATACATATATAAATGTTTTCACACATTCAAAAATTATTTAAAATATTAAAAAGAATCAAAAACATAATTTAATATTGAATGTATACTTTATTAAAATGTGCACTAAGGTTTCGGACTACTAGCGGAAGAACATTCTCAGAACACCAATTCATGAAAAGTTGACTGTGAACATGTACGTTACAAAATAATGTAGTCTCTCAATCATGTCCATCGAAATTTGAAAGTGAAAAAAAGAAAGAAAATGTCGCAGAATTCGCCTGTAGTGGGCGTTCTAAAAAAAAAGTGGAAAAAAATTATTTTATGAGATAAAAGATGAGTTTAATTAAGCGGGAGAGTAAAAAATAATTTACTGTTTAATGAAAAGTACTGATGCCCCCTAAAGAAACTTTAAAAAAGTTCAAAAAAGGCCAATCTTGGGGAAAAAAATGCATCACCAATAAAGGAATAGAAAGTTATATCTAAAAAATTTTGCTGTATTAAATTGCTAAGCTTTTGCGTTTTTAATTCTGGTACTTAATTATCATTTCGTAATAGTTAATATTTCATGTAAGGTAATTGTATAATATGTTAATAATGACCCTTCTCCCTGCAAATCCATTATAACGTTTTTCAGAAAATGAAAATTATTACATTTTATAAACTAGACGCTTGGTGACAACACCTACCTCTTCATGTTTTAAATAAAATTATTATGTCTGAACTATATACCGTTTCATGTTAGTTGTATAACATGTTAATAATGACCCTTCTCCCTGAAAATGCATTATAACGTGTTTCATAAAATGAAAATTATTACATTTTAAAAACTAGACGTTTGGCGACCACCTACATCTTCATGTTTTAAATAAAATTATTATTCCTGAACTATACACCATTTTATGTAATTTAATTGCATCCATTTTTTCCAGGCATTTCCGCAATCCAAGTATGTCTACTATTTATTTATTTTTTTAATTGAATGTAGAAATTGGTAATTTAAGATGCCTATGAAGTAGAATGATATTCAGGCCCCCCACATCCAATTTTGGGCCCCAGGACCAAGTCGAGCCGCGGGCCCTAGATAAAAAATATATAGGGGGAGGGTACCCCTTTTTTCTGTATTATTTAAGAGTAGAGTAGAATTTCATGAAATATATCAAGTACAAGGTTTTATAACACTGAAAAATAAGAAATTCGTGAAAGATATTTCATATGATGGCAAGTGGTGTGTACATTTCATTTTAGAAGAACTATTTTTATACTTTTTTGCTCGCGTATTTCGTATAGTCATACACATGTTTGGAACATTCGGAAGTGATATTTCCAGAACTAGAAGTGTAAATCATTAGTGACCACCTCCAAAGTTCGATGTTGATTCAGTCATTATATAAGCCATTCCTATAGCCAACCCTGAGAAATAATTATTATAAAAAACTGTAATTTTTTAATCGAAAGAGACATCTATAGAACCAGAACTAGAAACCCTTAATGAATTTTTAACCTGTAAAATTTTTGATACTGAATCTATAATATATCAGTCATCATAAGCTCTATTCATAACCGATTCTGAGAAATAAATGTTGGAAGAAAAATGATTTTTTTTGATCCAGAATTGGAAAAAGAACTGGAAGTAGAATTCCTCAGTAAATCTCCAATCGTCTCTGAAATTCGATGCTAAATTCATATCAGTCATCACCTAAGCTCTATCTATATTCAATCGAAATATACATTTCAAGGAAATATTTTGAACCATAAGATGCAAAATCGCAAGTAGAAATCCTACTACAACAACCTAGTTGTATAATTTGCTTACATATATGAATTAATTATTAACATTATATGAATTATAGTTACATACATAAATTAATTATTACGAAATGTTACCAGAATTAAAAATGTAAAATCTTTGCAATTTCATATAACAACATTTTTAGAAGCAAATTTCTATTTTTATTAATGGTGCCTTTTTTCATTTTCTTTAAACTTGGCGGGATTTTTTCTTTGTTTTTATTTATTTTTAAAATTTTGTTTATACATCTTAATAAATAAAATATACCAAAGAATTACAAGATACATATAAGATTATATATATATATATATATATATATACTCTAAGATAAAAACAACGGACGCACCAAAAATGAATTATCCAAATGAGACAAAATTTGGTACACGCAATGTGGATGTACAGAAAAAGAAGTGATTAGAATTTCAGAACAATTGGATGATTTATTGCACAGAAAGATCTACATAAAGTGAGGACGTCAATATTGCGTTGGTCCACTTCTGGTCTTGATACAAGCTGTTACCCATTGTGGCATTGATGCATAAAGTTGCCGGATGGTGTTCTGAAGGATGTCGTTCCAAATGGCCTCCAATTGACGAGCTAATTCGGCTACATTCTGGGTTGATCGCAGGCGACACCCCATCTCAGCCCAAATGTGCTCAATAGGCGAGAGATCTGGGTATCTGGCTGGCCAAGGATGTAAGCACGGAAGCATTCAATAGAGAGGCGTGCCGTGTGTGACCTGGCTTTATCTTGCTGAAAAGTTAGCCCGGGATGTCGCGAAAGGAATGGAAATACAACGGGTCGTAGAATGTCGGCAACGTACCGCTGTGATGTGATGGTGCCACGGAGGACAATGAAAGGGTTCCGGCTATCAAACGAAATGGCACCCCAAACCATAACTCCCTGTTAGGACCGGGCGGCCTGTGACAGTGAAAGCAGGATCCTGACGATGTCCGGACTGTCTCCAGACACGTCTGCGCTGGTCGTCGGGACTCATTTCGAAATTTGACTCATCACTGAAGACAATTCGTTCCCAATCAGAACAATTCCACGTTGATCGGGCTAGGCATCATTACAATCGCTGTTGATGATGCATACTGGTCAGTGGTAAGCGGCGTAATAGGCGCCGCGAGTATAGATTCCGCTCCCGTAGTCTTCTATTAATGGTCCGGGTGTTCATTTCCGTGTTTGTCACACGTTGGATGGTTGATAACGACGAATCTCGTGCTCTTCCCGTTCGGTCGTCGCTCTAGGCCGTCCGCTGCCCACTTGTCACTGAAATCTGCCATTCCGGAACCATTCCTGCCAACATCGTCTAATTGCTACATCGCTCCTACCCAAATGCCGAGCAATTCTTCGGTTTGGCCATCCAGCCTCATGCAATCCTACCGCAAGTCCTCTTTCAAACTCTTTCATATGCTCGTAGTGACCGCGAATTCGCCTGCGAGGCATTGTTACAATCAAGGTACGTAAACGCAATTGACATCCACTGCACGCTTTGTTCATGAAAGCGAGGTTCGCTCTTTATATACACAAGCATGGTGCTCAGTTTCAATGCGCTGTAATTCCGACTATTCATTCATTGATCTGCGAATTTTTTATCATTTGCATACTCGATCGACAAGTGTTTGCATGCACAGTTTCATTACTATCGGATTATTTTGGGGGTGCGTCGATTTTTTTTTGTCTTAGAGTGTATATATATATATATATATATGAAAGTCTAATGATAGAACAGTTGTAACTGAAAGAGGAAGTACAGAAGTTGTAACTGAAATAACCCTAACTTAAAATATGCCTAGAAATTAAAAAGAAGTATTTAATAGAGAATCACCAATCATTAGAAAAATAAAATGCATATTTCTAGTCATCAATCTAAAGATAATCAACAAAATTCAATAGTGTGGATTCGAAAATTGAAAAACAAAAATATCCAAGCATTAAAGCTATATACGTGGATAAGCACTAGGCCTAAAAAATTGTTTATTTCGAAAAAATTCATTACCAAGTATTTAATCAAAATGAACACAAAATATGCTTGTTTATAGTAATATATATATATATATATATATATATATATATATATATATATATATATATATATATAGACTATTTCCTTGGAGAAATAGTATGTATGAGATTCCATATTGCTTTTCGTGCATTCAAATAACACAATGTAGTATATGAAGAAAAGTGTGAAGGAAATCTAATAGAAAGAAACAGGGGGATTTGAAAGGGAACAAAAATTTAAGATTTTAAATTTCTTTTACTATGCTTCGTGCGGCAGATTTATTGAATTCAAAGGTTCCGTTGAATAACAACAAAACAAATACAGAAGAAGAAAAATGCAAAGCGGAGACATTTAAAATTCAAAATATCTTTCTTTTTTTAGATAAAGTGCATTGCATCGATTGTACAGAAACAAAATGTTGACCATATCTCAATTGTTAAAAAAAATGTTTACTTGCACAGTTACTTTGTTTCTACAAGTTACTTAGAAATAAACTAAAATATAATAATAAATAATCAATAATTAAAATAATATAATCATAAACTACACAAAATAAATTAAAAATACTTATTTTATTAGAAACAAAAATAAGTATAATGCCTTCATTTTGAAGAGAAAAATTAAAATGTCACTGCAGTTGTCTGAGGAGTAATTTTAGTTTGTTATCGAAAAGTATACAAGAAATACATGCAAAACTTAAAAGGTAAAGTAAAGATAAATTAAAAAAGTAAAATGTAAAGGGTTCCTGCATTAAAATACATTAAAGACATAATCTATAATAACAAAGGAAGACACCTGTTTTGTTGTAGGTAGCGGAAAAGCTAAGCGACATGACGTCATGAAATTTGTTATAAGGGTATCTCGTCTCCCAAGAGGAAGTATCTTGTGGAGTTTTTTTTTTTTAATTTAGTTTTTAGTTACTTAATGTTGAAAATAAATTTTGAACATTTTTTTTTTAAACAGTGGTTGAAAAAATCGTAGAATGATCTTTTAACGAGCTATAAACCAAATCTGTTTGGACAATTTCTTCATGTTTTAAAAGGCTTTAAAAATTCTGCGAAATATACGTAATTTATGAAATTTCATATTTATATTGTTGTATAATAAAATTGAAGATACGCACAATTCCAATTTTTTGCATGAATATGAAGTGATATCTTCTCTATTTAGGAAAATAAAATGTTCGAGTAACGTTATTTGTTACATTGCAATTAAATTTACAGTGAAGCTTCTCATGAATTTCAAAATGTGCCATAGCAGACCAACAGACCCCTATTTTTCGACCTTGAACAAGGAATATTTTTTCTTTGTTCGTTTCAGTCCCGAGCAAAATAAGTCTCAAGCTTCCTGGTGTCCTTTGCTACGCGTTTCATCAAGATGTTAAGTTCTTGAAAGTCATGACATCCCAACATGAATTTCATATTTTATTCTAAACGGGCGCATAAAGTGTTATTTATTTTTCGAGGATTCGCTGTGAGTTCCAGTGATTAGCATCTTATATATTCTCCCATGTTGTAAGAAACCAATACGTTTGTAAAATTTGTTTAATTAGGTTTCTAATGTAGATTTTTTTACTACTTTTTGTTCCTCGGTATGAGGTGTTCTGAAAGCAATGTAGCATTACGATATTCAAAATTACAAAATGTTTGTAATTTGTCTGATTATTGTGCGAAATTGAATTAGCGTCTTATGCGACTGTATTAGTGGTCGGGACGTTGAAACGTTTATCTAGGGAGTATTACGCCTACGTAGCGGGGTGGAAAACCCAGACCACACGACCAACCCGAAAGCTATTGGTAGCTTTTTGTGTGGCCTACGTAGCGGGGTGTCGTACTCCTATATACGTTCACGCAGCGGGCGATTACCACTTTTAAAAAATCGAATGGTTGCAATTAATCACTGCCTTAATCACTATCTTGCAATTAATCCTGGGCAACACAGGTACATTTTTTGTTAAAAAATATAATGAACAATTTGGAAAAACAGGTAAAAGTTTCCTTTTTGCATGCTATCATGTCTTAAGTAATTCTATTTCACATATTTACATGTATTACACAAGCAGTTTTAAATTTTGAACAAACGTCACTAATCTTAAAATTTCTTAAAGTTATCAAATTGTCTATACATGAGTCGTTTATAAAACAATAGATATAGAATTCCTACATTATGAACATAAATATAAAATTTCAAATATATGGTGACACAAAAATATAAAATTTAAATATACAGTAACACAAAAATACTTTATATAAAAGTCTAATAAAATTTCCATTCTCCGAAATTCTGTGAGATAAATTTTTCTTCTACTCCAAGAATTTCAACGCTTTGATCAAACTTTCTATTTTTCCATACATATTTTTTTTTTTACTTTCTGAGCCGAATTTCATCAAGTCGAATTTTTCTATGATTTGATAAATGTTTTGTAGTACAATTTCTCTTTCCACAACACAATTCATTAAAGTGTACTGTATTCAAGGTTTTTCTTTAATTTATTACGAAAAAAGAAAGCAAATATATCTAAAATTTTTACTGTCATTCTGTAAAAACAATTTATCAGTGTGTCAACTTCATGCTTTACCGCCTGAAAGTCCTCTGAAATTGAAACAAAATCTTATTGCAATCAGGTTTGTTCTAGGTATAATATGTCGGTCTTACATAACTCATACTATTATTCAAATTCGTTAATCCTTAATTGGCTAGGTGTGATATGTATAGTGTGTAATTTATGAGCGAACACATGTTTACAGTAGTGTCCCCTACATAAATAGCCACACACGAAAAAGTAGGAAATAACTTTTTATAACAAGATGGAAAGGGGCCTTCCAAATGCGAAAAAAAACGAAAAGCTGTCTGATTCACTGCGTTCCGGGAATATTTGAGTAAAGTTGAAATTTCGTACTTTTTGCTGAATCCGCAGAGTATACAAATGACATGCGAGGGAGGTATGCCAACACTTTGTAAAACAGTAACAGGAAACGAGCGCTTTGCTACTTATGCAAGTCCAAAACATTTGTATTCTGGTTTCCTATTGGATGGCTGTTTCAGCACTTATGCGAACTCTCCATCTGTCAGTGTATTTAAGGAAATTATTATGCATTCATATACTGTTATTATGCATTCATATACTGTTATTATGGTAAATTATTATGCATTCATAAAATCTATTATGCATTAAAATACTATTGCCCTGTCTAAATATTCTGTTGCTGCTTCACGATGTTTTTATTTTCTGGAGGAAGGCTGTCCCGCGTCCCTTTCCATCTTTTATTATTATATAACCAAAACATTTTTGTACTAAATTTAACTCGCTCTATAACTTTCTAATTGAATTTTCCTCTATCTGTAAAAGAGAATGAGATGGGCCCCTAACCCACCCGCCTTAAAAGAAGGATGGGACGCGGAGTTCCCCTGGTCTCATTCTATGAGCCTTAGGGAGTTTTCTATACAACGGTACAAGAAGTACATAGCTAGCTGCCATAGTTTCGTGAGATATTGGCCTGAGGAAGGATTTTCCTTGTAAGACACACTGTATAGCATTGTTTTAAATTGAGTCTGCCTACATCCCTAATTTCGTTTCATTTCATGTGTGATTAAAATTTATTTTCTACTTTTCCGTGTTCTAGTGCTGTGTTGGAGAAGAATTTGAAAATTTGTTTCTTCTCACATTTTAATTTTAACTTTTTAGTTTTTAGTTTTTAACGTAATTTACGTTCAAACACAAGTGGTATTATACGTTGATCGACGAGTCAGAACCAGGAGGACATTTCAACTGCAGGCAAATTTGCAAATAAAATAATTAATTTAATTTGCAAATAAAATGCACAAAAAGGGCAAAGTCATGGCGTACGTAACTGACTTCACGCAACGGCGTGAATGTCTAATAGATGAAAACATTTTGCGAGATGAAACTGTGTGCCGAGTTTCAGCTCTCAAAGTGCTAGTAGAGCCAAGAACGAGTCTGTCAAAGATGACGTAGTAAATGACGTAATGACGTGAAAATGTTATGGATGAAAACGTTCAGCGAGATGAAACTGTGAGCCAAGTTTCAACGTTCTGCATGCTCCGCGACTAAAAACCTAGTCCGTCAAAGATGACGTAGTAAATGATGTAACGATGTAACATAATAACGTGAAAAATATAGATAGATAAAAATATTTCGCAGGATGAAACTGTGAGCCGAGTTTTAACTCTTTGCGTGCTCCGCGACTCAAAACCGAGTCCGTCAAAGATGACGTACTAAATGATGTAACGATGTAACGTAGTAACGTGAAAAATATAGATAGATAAAAATATTTCGCAGGATGAAACTGTGAGCCGAGTTTCAACTCTCTGCGTGTTCCGCGGCTCAAAACCGACTCCGTCAAAGATGACGTAGTAAATGACATAATGATGTAACGTAATAACGTGAAAAAAATAGATAGATAAAAATATTTCGCAGGATGAAACTGTGAGCCGAGTTTCAACTCCCTGCGTGCTCCGCGACTCAAAACCGAGTCCGTCAAAGATGACGTCGTAAATGATGTAACGATATAACGTAATAACGTGAAAAATATAGATAGATAAAAATATTTCGCAGGATGGAACTGTGAGCCGAGTTTCAACTCTCTGCGTGCTCCGCGACTCAAAACCGAGTCCGTCAAAGATGACGTAGTAAATGATATAACGATGTAACGTAATAACGTGAAAAATATAGATAGATAAAAATATTTCGCAGGATGAAACTGTGAGCCGAGTTTTAACTCTTTGCGTGCTCCGCGACTCAAAACCGAGTCCGTCAAAGATGACGTACTAAATGATGTAACGATGTAACGTAGTAACGTGAAAAATATAGATAGATAAAAATATTTCGCAGGATGAAACTGTGAGCCGAGTTTCAACTCTCTGCGTGCTCCGCGACTCAAAACCGAGTCCGTCAAAGATGACGTAGTAAATGATGTAACGATGTAACGTAATAACGTGAAAAATATAGATAGATAAAAATATTTCGCAGGATGAAACTGTGAGCCGAGTTTCAACTCTCTGCGTGCTCCGCGACTTAAAAACTTGTCTGTCAAAGATGGCGTAATAAGTGACGTAACTATGTAACGTAATAACGTGAAAAATATAGATAGATAAAAATATTCCACAGGATGAAACTGTAAGCCGAATGTCGGATTCCTACGTGCTCGAGAATCAGCTTGAAGTTAAGAAATGTGTTGAAAAAACTTCAACTCAACAACTAAGAAATTCATAAAAGTGTGCTGTTCTAGACTTTTCTAAAATTTATTAAGATTATGGCTAGCATTTCTATACTTCAAAATCACAATAACACGCCAGAAAGTTGCGTTCCATAAAATAAAGATGACATTCGGATTGCAAATAACAATATCCATGTACTGGTTTTGCGCTTATTATGCCGTCATCAGCATGAATTAACCGTTAACTGCAATAGCAGCATGAAAACTTGCTAGTTGTAGCTAATTTGCGAACTTCAGTGAGATTCGCAAATTTGCGGCATATAGCAAGTTTTCTTGTTGCCATTACAGTTAACGATAGTTTTATGCTGATGCACTAATAATAAACGAAAACAAGTACTAAAATGTATTTTATAGAGTGTAGATGAGAAGAATTGGGTGCATCTTGAACAGTGACTTTTCACCTTTACACAATTCACAAAAAACTTACTGCACATGCATATAACAAAGAAGATTCATTGAAAGAGTGCATTACATAATGAAACTCCAAGCGAGTGGTTCGTATAGTAATTACGTTAGTCGTATAAAAACAACTTTTTATTAGGTAATACGTTAGTAATTACGTCTTGTTAAAATATCATATAGTTACCACATTTAGTTATGGGGATGTATTACAATTACGATTTGTCTGGTGGTTATATAATAATCGATTTGGTTAAACACTCGTATTGATTAAACATTGCGGGTTGTTTAAGATGGCTTAAGATATTAATATTGGTCAATATAAGTACGTGTGTGTTCGTAAATTTTATGATCGCCATATTCGCGGATAGGGGATAATTTTTGAAAAACAAGTTTTACATAAATTTATGCATCCTGTCAAACGATGGGTTTAATAGCTAGTACATTTCATTCATTGTAAAAAGCACTTTCTGATACAGAAATGTCTATACTGAAATAGCTCCCAGCATACTACAAAACAAAGGAGATTCTAAAGTTCGGCTAAATTCTTATATTTTTTGTTTACATTGAATATTCTGATTAAGAACAGCGGTATTTTAAGCAGGTCTTCTGTAAAACAACTTTAGGTAGTGAATAAAAAAACTTTAAAATCTATTTTACTTGAACTTAATTTCCTGAATGGAAACTTCTCGAGATTAAATTTGAAACGGCATCTATTTTAAATAAAACCTCTCATGTTTAAGATTTTCATCTCCAATTCAATTTACTTGATGAAAGGCAGGATCAATGTACATTTTTGGCCCTTTTATGTGTATATTTCCATTGAAAACATAAAATATGTATATTTTACACTATCTTCTATAGAAATCTTCACACCTCAAAGCATTTATGTTAACAAATATACAGCTGAATACGTCATAGAATGAGAATAAAGCTATAAACACATTTTGCGCTAGGATTTTTACAATTTTTTAAAATACACAAAGACGTGAGATATTTATTGCTGTTTCAGTTTAAAGATTAAATACAAATGTGTTTTTACATATTTTCTTATAAATTGAAAATTTCGCTGGATGTAAATATAATCAAATGCTTAAATTTAAATAGCTGATATGTGGAGTAAAAAGATTAATATAACAATCTGTACCTTTATTTGAACTTGTGATAGGACAAAATAACACAAAACACAAATTTAAATTGTATAAAAATATGTATTTAAACTATCAATTGCAGTGACATTCTGAAACATTTTCTAAAATTTGCAACAGGAAACAAGCCGGAACCAAAGTATATGTAAATAAAATTGAAAATTTGTCTGTTTATTTGCTTGTGTTTGTTTGTCTCATCATCACGGTTGAATGGCTTCACCGAATTTGATGAAATTTTTGAGGTAGACTTGGAATAGACTAGTTAAAATTTAGTCCATGTTTCGAGTTTCTAGGACTAGGAGTTATTGAGATATTAATAAAAAATGCACTATTAAAACTTCCATTGAGGTAGCATTAAGCAATCTATATTTGTTCCGCAAAATTATTTATCATGTTGGTAAGCAAAATGTTATCATGTTGCTAATCAACGGAATTAAACCCAATGAGTTTATATTTGAGAAAAATATCATGTTGCTAAGCAACGGAATTAAAATTCAATGAGTTTATATTTGAAAAGAAATATCATGTTGCTAAAAAACGGAATTACGCCTAATAAGTTTATATTTGAAAAAAATAGCATGGTGCCAAGCAACGGAATTAAACCCAATGAGTTTATATTTAAAAAAATAGCATGTTGCTAAGCAACGGAATTAAACCCAATGAGTTAATACAGCAGCAAATATTTTTTATTTAAATAATAAAGAAATGCATATAAATAGTTTTTATCGGAATTGTATTTTGATTGGATTATGTCCATTGCGGCCTTTAGGTTTAAAGGATACGGGGATTCTTGATATTTTCAAATTCCTACATCATTTGTTTTATTTTGGTGAAATATTTTTCAAATCCATATATTGTAGTATGGGTATATCTTCTAATATACGAGTATGATCTTCAATCTAAGAAAATATAAGTAGTACGGTTATGTCTTCTAATCCGCGAGAATATATGTAGTACGAGTATGTCTTCTAACACAGTTTTAGCGCTTTTATTTTGGCATATATTGATTCAATTTCGTATTTTCTCTAAATTTGTTTAGAAACGGGATCAAGATGTTTTGTTTTTCAGATCTGTCTGTGAAGATAATTTTGTATTGGGAGACCAGATATTCTTAAACATTTTTTAGGAGCATCAATTTAAAGATTTTAATAGACTGTTTTAAATAACAATGTCATTTAGAATACTATAGGAAGCTGAACATGATTGTGAATTTGACGTTTCTTTATATTGCATTTCGAGGAACTGGTATACTGCTAATGTACTATAAAATTGACAGATTGAAGTGACAAGTAATATCATTTAAGTGATCTGGACAATTGCTTAGACTCTGTATCTGCAAAAATAGACATTTTTGTGTCGCGTTGAAATTACGACACTACAATAAAATTCGGTGATCTGGGAAAATCAACAGGGTGATGGCAAAACCCTAATTACAAAGTAGCCGTAAAATAAAGGCGCCAATCCCATAGTCTCACTAAGCCAATTCTTTCCCAAGTCAGTAAAATTCTTAGAAAGATCCTATGGCCACCACTTAGTTGGAGATTAAAGGCAAATTTTCAAATTGACATAGGCGCTCCTTAATTATTTCCTTGAGATCTTGCGATTTGGCCAATTCTTCAACAAGAAGCGATACATTGAGGTTGTCTTCAAGGGAGAAAGAAGAGCAATCGAGTCCCATAATCCAAACTCATAGAGTTGATTTTAAACACACTATGAAATGACTCGTTGTCGAAATGGCCTGGCTTTAAACAAAATACCCAGCGCAAATAATTGTTACATTTTAGTGCCGTTACTTCCATTTAATTGCTACATGTTGATTATTTAAAACCTAGTTTCAGAGATCTAAATATCATTTAAGGTAGTAACACTATGGCGATAAATTAATATGATATATGCTGTCTTATTTCTAATGTAATTTGCATTTCTAGCATGTACAGAATCAGTTGTGTTTAAACTCATATTTTGGTAAATACAAAAAAATAAGGATTATTGAAGGAAAGTATTAGGATATGTGTTTCAAACCGCAAGAAGAGACAAAATCAAAAGATAACAAAAATTTGAGAGCTTCTTCCATACAGCCTATCCTAACAATAATAAAATGAACAATAATAAAATAACAGTTGAGCATGTTGTTACATAGCGGTGCGAAAATTCTGTCGGCTGTACTGTTTGGGTCCATTCGACTGTGCTGGGCATTTACTATAATGGACTAAATAGTTATAAATGTAGAATTATGTTCATTTAAGTTTACCTTATATGCAATTTTTAAATTAATTTAAATGTTTTTCACGTAATGTACAGTGTAATCCAGTCTGCGTAATGCTTTAGGCAAAAAATATCATATTTATTTTCCATTATTTTACTTTAAATTCATTTTTCAGCATTTTTTGTCCTATTTTAGTTCGATATTCGATGATACAGCAAATTTGTAATCCTGCACCGCTTTCTTTTTTGTAAACATGTCTAAATATATATATGAAACTTTATTTGCAAATTTTGGTCCCCGGTTTTCTGTCTCCCCATATCATTTATCACGCTTCGCCACTAATAATGTTATAACAGTTATGCGTACTGGTTATGCGTGAAGGCCTATTTTTAAGGCAATAGCAAAACATAGAGGAGTGACTCCGCTACTGGCAATACCCGCATCCAGCAGAAATTATCCCTAAATTTCAATTGTCAATTTGTCTATAAAAGGACACATAGAACATTTAAATACGTTTAAATGGACTTCAATATTTAAAATATATATTTGTTTAAGGTTGGAATTTTTGTTTAATTTTAAAACTTAAAATAATATTAAAAGAATTTAAGAATTTAATCATTTAAATTTTAAAATTTTTGTACGTTTTAAATTTTAACTTAATTGAAAATGCACATATTTGAAATTTTAAATATTTGATTCTTTTGACAGAAACAAAACATTTTAAAAATTAACTATTTATATTTTATTGAATATAGACTATTGCTTTTTGCACTTTAAATATTTAAATTATTTTATTTATTATCTTTTTTTAATTTAAATTACAAAAGTGAGCAAATTATTTAAAAATTTAAATATTTATAATTAAACAAACTTTTGAAATTTAAATAATTAAATATAAGAAAGTTAAAATAATTTACAATGAAATAATTCAAAATATAAATAAAATATTTAAAATTGGATGATAATTTCAATTAGAAATATATATACCTTTTAGTAGTATTTGACGAATTTAAATTGGCAACAATGCAATGACTACCCCCGCCTTAGCTACGGATTCTCTCTCTTTGTTAAATTAATGTTTACTTAAGAAACATAATTTCCAATCATTTTTATTATTATTTAGATGCAAATTAGTTTTCACTTGGTTGAATAAAGCATGATTTAAAAATAACTAAACCGATAATCTTTTCCATTATAATCCCCTTATATCACAAATACAACTTTAATTAATATCTATATATTCAATCACTATATTTTGAAAACTTATTTGTAGCTCTCACCTATGATCCAATTTAGGAAATAGAATTAAATATTGCACTTCAAATTTAGAAAGGGTGGCAATCGCTGGCGCATATTTCAAATATTATCACTTCACGATTTTATTCAGTCTTGAATACTGACAGAACAAATTATATATGTTAAGTGAACAGTCACTATACTTCGCACTGCCAATCAATATACCCAAACTCAGGACAGGAAACCACCTGAGGAATGGAACTCAAACCAATTTCCAAGTCAACTGTCACCTATGTCGACTATTTACATAAATGATGGTGTGAAGAACATTGGATTAGACTTTTAAAAAGACAGGGTTGACTTTTAATTGGTCAGGAAAGACCCATTTATACCGAACTGTCACCAGGCATCCACAGTAACGGAAAATTTGAATTAATAAGAATAATTCCCTGCATAAGGAGAATGTGTAGAAATTTATTCGGTTGAAGGGGGGTGATATATTCGGAATTTTTTAAAAAGTGAAAAGAATTTGGAGAGTATTGCTAGAAGGTGATTCAGTTACGTCACTGCTATATGAATAATTTAAATACGTTTCCTTTTCTCTTTTAAATGCAAGGGTAAATTTAACTCAAAAAGAATTTGTTTTCATTCTTAGTATTGAATGTCCTTTTCGAGACCGTGATTAAAATGAGTGAGATAAATCTAATTTTGGGTGGATAATTTCATTTTAATTTAGCAATGATCGTGATCTGACTCTGTTAGTTATAGTAGAGCCAAATATATCAATCAAAATTTAAACAGAAGTAAATAAGTATTCTTGACAAAGTAATTTCAAACTAAACTGTTTTAAAATAAGCCTTGCACACTCTACGCGCTGTTTTACATTTTAAATGCTCAGCAAAAAAATTGGTGATTCAACTGAAAGTCACAACAGTAATACTGGTAAATCAAATTAGGCACTCTCCCCACCCGAAGGTATACTGAAAAGATAATTTACCACTAAGACAGCAGCCCTGGGACACCTGTAACCGCCCATCGCGGTGGGACAGTGCCCACCATCATCCCAGTACTTCGACCGCCTATCCCAAAATCCGACCCATCTGGCCTCTCCGGCGACACCACCCACACCCGTAAGACGGAAAGGCAAAGAACCCAAACAACAAAACGAGAACGGAGTAACCACCATACTCCTCCTTGTCGAAACTCAACCTCTAAGCCTTTATTCAACAAAGTTTACAATTAACAATATCCTATACATTTTCAGATTTTAATAATACTAGTCTACATAAATCGAACAGTGTTACTCCACATAGATGGCCACCGACAACCTAACTAACAGTTCCTGTTACTTTTACTGGACAGCACCTTCGTATTTCTAGTCTCCACTTCAACAGCAGCCCTGGGACACCTGTAACCGCCCATCCCAGTGGGACAGTGCCCACCACCATCCTAGTACTTCGACCGCCTATCCCAAAATCCGACCCATCTGGCCTCTCCGGCGACACCACCCACACCCGTAAGACGGAAAGGCAAAGAACCCAAACAACAAAACGAGAACGGAGTAACCACCATACACCTCCTTGTCGAAACTCAACCTCTAAGCATTTATTCAACAAAGTTACAATTAACAATATCCTATACATTTTCAGATTTCAATAATACTAGTCTACATATATCGAACAGTGTTACTCCACATAGATGGCCACCGACAACCTAACTAACAGTTTCTAAAGTTTGTTTTTCCTGTTACTTTTACTGGACAGCACCTTCGTATTTCTAGTCTCCACTTCAACAGCAGCCCTGGGACACCTGTAACCGCCCATCCCAGTGGGACAGTGCCCACCACCATCCTAGTACTTCGACCGCCCGTCCCAAAACCCAACCCATCCGGCCTCTCCGACGACAGCACCCACACCCGTAAGACGGAAAGGCAAAGAACCCAAACAACAAAACGAGAACGGAGTAACCACCATTCTCCTCCTTGTCGAAACTCAACCTCTAAGCCTTTATTCAACAAAGTTTACAATTAACAATATCCTATACATTTTCAGATTTTAATAATACTAGTCTACATAAATCGAACAGTGTTACTCCACATAGATGGCCACCCCGGCCACACAGAAAGCTACCATTAGCCTATGGGTTGGTCGTGTGGTCTGGGTTTTCTACATAGATGGCCACCGACAACCTAACTAACAGTTTCTAAAGATTGTCTTTCCTGTTACTTTTACTTGGCAGCACCTTCGGATTTCTAGTGTCCACTTCAACAGCAACCAACAGAAAGGGAAGTTCTCTACGATATTTCTACTTTAAGTAGTTCTTTGTGTTCAACAATTATATCACACAATTAGCAAACACTCTTTTATACATTTGAAACTGTACTTACCAAATATTAGCTAGTATTTTTAAAAGTATAAAACGAGTAGATAAATTTTGTAGTACAAAAAGACAAAAAAAAATTTCAAGACAGCAGACTTAACATTTCCACTTTAACCATTACAGTTTTAACTATTTACATAATATTAAAATCCAACTTTCCATTTTCCATAATTTACAATACATAATATATACAATACTAGACTTATATCAATTCAAAGGTTAAAAGCTAAACACGGGAATGTACAGAACTACTGCAGAACCAAAGAGACCGACTTGGTCTGAACATAACAAAATTGCTTAAAATCCTTCAAAAAGGTTAGACAGTGCCAAACTTGGTAAATAATTGTACAAGTGACATAGATCCAGAATATATAGAATTCATTAATAATGCAATCAAGATTAAAAGGGGACATACACAATTCAAAGTTATGTTCCACCTGAGAATACGAAATCTAATAAGATTAAAAATACAATATACATTTGACAAGTCTTTCACAACCACGTTCAAATAAAAGCCATTAAATAGCAAAATAAGACTAAAATAAACACAAAGTAAAACATTTTATAACATTTAAGACCTGTTGATCCAGACAACGAATTAATAATTTCATTAGATATTGTCTAGGTATTTGTCCAGCGTAGATTTTATTATAAGCTTAATTTCGCACATGGCAATAGCATCGTTGCATAGCTGGTAAATTACAACGTGTTGGAAGGAAAATATTTCAATCTGACGTTTTCCCAAAGTTTATAGTAGTAGATATTGTGGGTTGGGGTTTCGTCATCCCTACCGCATTGGCAGGCTGGATCTTTATTGCAAAATTTGGCTTGGTTGGTTCTAAAGACAGCTCGATAAGTACCTGATTAATGTTGAAGTTGTGAAAATTGTTTTTAGTGCTTACCTTAGAGATGTGATGGTAAAGACGTTTTCCCTTATTGTTATCATTTCATATTTCTTGCCATTTCTTCAATTGGTTACATTTAATTAACTTTCTTTGCTGCCTCTTTGTCATTAATCCTAATACCTCTTTTGTCAACTTGTCTATTTCTTCGTTGCCAACGATTCTTCCAATATGAGACCTTACCCAATGGAAGCTGATTTCCCCTTTGTATTCTAAGATTTTTCTCTTCAGGTCTTGAATTATGTCATTGTTGTTATTTATATGAGGCTAATGCTATAGAGACCGATCTTGAATTTGAGTGAATATCGATTTCGTCTATGTTGTTTTCAATTATTATAATTATTACTATGGTGCACAAAAAAGGAAACTTTATGTTGGCTTTTATACTTATTAAGTTATTCATAATTAACACAGCCGTAAAGTCGTTATCGTAAAGTCGTGAAACATTAAAACGCAATAAATTTGTATTTCTTTATGTAAATAACCATATTTTCTTTATATACTGCGTATGCACATCCAAACTTGTGGTCCGTCTTTGATCCATCCGTATAAATCTTGTACTCCTTTCCTTTGTCTCTGTAGTTCCACTCAAGTTTCCTTCCCTGACAAGAAGCGATTTCATTTCTAATTCTTATATCAATCATATTATAATGGCTAAATTGGTTCCACAATTCTGCCACAATTCCCCAATGGGTGACTCTGTAATTTACCACATCCCCTCGAGTTTTGATATCTAAAAAAATGCATCCCTGCAAGTACAATTAAGGCTTCATTTAAGACAGTCTTCTAGCACTCTGTTACAGAAGTGAATGCGATTCTTAAAATTTGTATTAGTTTGCGATTGGTCCCTTCCAGGTTCTTATACAAATTCTCCGATCAGTAGAAGGTGAGCTTCTTGTTTGCTCTAAGGTAGATTTCTTTCAGTATCTTTGGGTTTATACCTCAGATGTCTCTAGTAAATCTTATTAACTTATAACATGTAATCTCTTATCAATCTGCTGCAGCAAAGACATCTGATCAAAGATGCCACACGGAGCCAATACCCGAATTATAAGAACAGAGAAGGAGCTAGCTTTTGCTCAGTGATTTTAAAGTCGGTCTACGAAGCATCAGGTCCCTAGTTTGGGACCCGGCGACGCCCAATCGCCACAATGATGACTGGACGTTCGAAACACGCAACCTTCCTCTCCAACGATTTCGCCTCTCAACACGAGATGGCAGCACCACACGGAGTCAGAAGCCTTAACACTCCCTTCCTGGTTGACCACGACAGTCCGTCACGCCGAGGCGACACACCTCCCGGCCTTCCTTCCTCATCAGCGGAGGGAGTGTGCGGCAGCAAAGACATCTGATCAAAGATGCCACACGGAGCCAATACCCGAATTATAAGAACAGAGGAGGAGCTAGCTTTTGCTCAGTGATTATAATGTCGGTCTTGTAAGCACTAGGTCCCGAGTTCGGGACTGGCGACGCACAATCGCCACAAATCCTAAGTACCTTAAACCCTTGGTATATACTATACGTTTGTTGTATAGTTTGAAAGAGGGTATATGTGTAATTTTCTTTCTTGCTGATATCATAGTTAATTTAGGGTTTTCGTGTCTAGAAACCAGTGTGACTCTGATATTTTAAGTCGCTGATTAATACTTCCTTCTAAAGTGCTCTAAGTGCATTAAAGTCATTTTTAACTACAGCCATTAGTAGTATAGTTTAGTACATTGCTATGGTGGCCACAAAATCCACCTAATAAACACTCACCCAGCATATTGGGGTAATTAAATACAATACATATTTTATAGAAATCCAAAGTAAGATCTAAGGGTAGATAGAAATGTCTTCAATTTATTTAATACACATCATCAATTTTACATCATTAGTTCTAACATTACAAATACAATTCTTCTTCTTCAGACACTTAATTACTTCATTAGCGAGGTGTAATGCCAGACTTAGTAATAATTGGTTGGAAGTTGGAACACTTGGTGGGACAACTTAACAATCTAATTTTTGTTAATTTTAGAAAAGTATACTATCCTCACATAGTCAATAAAAGTACACTACCTTTCTGTCTTTTCCCACTTGTCAAGTCCGACACATAAGAACTTTCACATCTGAATCACAAGATGTAATTTTTGATGTTCTCCTCCAGGAAATCCATCGTACTATGCACTTATATAAAATTCTAACTCAGAACAAACTACTGCTTGCTCTTAAAATTCTCATCTCTGCATCACCATCAATATCTCTATCCAATAAGCAAGTAAGTATGAAAGTGAATGAATATACGAATGCGAATGTCCATGTGAATGTCCGCTGATTCTATATATGTACTTTTCCTCCAGCCATTCCACGTGCCCACCCCCCTCTCTAGAATCTAGACTCCCCGTCTCCGCTCGATTCTTAATTCTCTCCATAATCCGGCTTTTGGTTGGGAATGCAGATTCCTTGTCTGCGTTTTTCTACTATCCCCGTGTTTGATTATTATTTATTTCTTAATATTTTTTATTAATATTTATTAATATTTTTTATTTCTAGCATTATAACAACCGGTTAGCCCAATTCGTCAACTTATTGATTGCTTATGTTCCTTATGTTCCCAAATTCTCGAACGAGTATGAGGCAGTAGCTTTAATTATGACAATCACATCATCTACATAAACTTGAATTTCAATTTGATTTTTTTCCGAAATTTAAGGTTCAGGCGGCATCCATAATAATTAGCCCAGGGATTGGAGCCATACTCGATCCCTGGAGGACTTCTCCGTTGTAAGTCCACTCCTGATTTTCCTCTTCTAAGTGGAGTGATCACTCAAAAAGTCACTACTTTTATCACTACTTTTGAGTGATCACTCAAAAAGTATTTATAATTTGGAGAATTTTTCCTGGGACACCAAATTTATTAATTTATTTTGCTACGTCTCTCCAATGTGCCATATTAAAGGTATTACTAATATCCAACAAGATTAACAGGATGGAGTGGTCATTTAGTCAATTTTCTTCCATTTTATTAATAGTATTCATCACTGCATCCGATTTACTGTTACGCTATCTGAATCCGTATTTTTTCTATTAATTAAATTTGTCTTCTATCATCCTGTAACTAGCTTATCCAATATCTTCCTCAATACTGGTGGAAAGCATATGGTTCGATAGGAATTAGGTAATTCAAAGTTTGTCCTTTCGTTTGATACATTAAATTTCCAAGTTTTGGGTAAGGCTCCTTGATTCAAGTCCGTATTCATTATTTTTAGGAACCATTAGTGATTCGCCAAATAAATTTTCTCAAGCGTCAATCAATAATTTCCCGGTGCTGTATTACTATTCATACTGTTGATAGCCTGGCCTCTTTCATTCACTGTAAAGTTCAATTTTTCATTCGTGTTTACCCATTCTTTCAACTCGAAATCTATCACTGTTAGAAAGTGATATTTAATAAGTTCTTTAGTGGAAAAACAAAAAGTGTGTAAATCGCAGCTAATTGTTTTCTGAGAAAATACAAAAATGTGTATTATAACCTGGTACGGCTGCCATGGTTTACAATTACATAAAACACACATAAGGGACCGTGGTTGTACAGCCTGTTTATAATATTATGAGATATCTATCAGATTACGCCACGTTTGCTTAATCTAATAATTGAAAATCGTCGCGATCGTAGATGTGTCACGATCGTAAAGATGTATCGCGAAATGCACTTTCCATTGCTCAGAGGCAATATCATGAATTATATTATATAATACAAGGATATTTCTTCCTGTTAAACACTGAGCAAATCTATATCTTTAAATTAAATCGTTTATTTTCAAACAGTGATATGTCCAAAATTTAAAATG
Source organism: Amaurobius ferox (assembly GCA_951213105.1). Classification (NCBI taxonomy): domain Eukaryota; kingdom Metazoa; phylum Arthropoda; class Arachnida; order Araneae; family Amaurobiidae; genus Amaurobius; species Amaurobius ferox. Next base: position 69,642,724 of record OX578133.1, on the reverse strand, counting down.
TTCCATCAACTGCAAGAAACTTGTGTGATTATTAAAATAAAATAAAATATGTCGTTGAAAATAATGTTATTTTGGACGAAACGCTTTGTTCATGTATTTTTAAAACACACAAAACAATATAAAAATTAAAAACTGAAATAAAGAGATTTCCAGCTTTTGAAATAAAATTCACTTTGAAAAAAAATTAATAGATAATTATTTTTAAAAAATGCTTTCGAGAGGCAAGCAATTTCTGATAATTCTGAATTTACAATCAAATTTACCAAACTCCGATCCTGTCTCGTAGTCGTACCTTGCTTACAGCTATTTTCAAACCTTTATGTCAAAGTAATGTCGGAATTTCCCTATTTATTCTTTATATTCACTATTTAAGAGTTTCTTAAGTGAGTATGTCTTATCTACAAAAGAAGCTGTATAGGAAACTCTAGCATCTCAAAATGTATTTAAAATTATATTAAATGCTAATTCTTATGAGACAAATCTAGATAATATATCAAGAAAATAAATAATTTGTTAGTAAACCGCATACAGAGGTTATTTTTCACATTCCTTTTGTCAGCAGTCAAAGTGAAAAATATTGTCTATACGTAAAATATAAAGAAGAGAAACATTTGAAACTTTTAATTTTAATGAGATCACTAAATTATCAGAGAATTGAGGGTATACAATCCCACACACACACTTTAGCAACACCCATCGAGGTAGTATATATGGAAAGAGCTTAAGGGTTGCAATCAGCGTCAAAGATAAAGGCAGGTGTTGTAAGGACGAATTTCCCGAGAACTCGTCTTTTCCCGACTGTGACCCTATACATTTCAATGGCGATTTCAGACCAAGAGTGTACTCGAGAAATATAAATGGTAAAATAATGGTTATGAACTGTTGTACTTACGGCTGCAAGTAAAAGCATGTAGAAGGAGGGATTTACTCTTTTCATGTATATATATATATATATATATATATATATATATATATATATATATATATATATATAACATTTGTTTTCATTATATATCTTACAAATATAGAATAGTTTACATTCATTGAAAATGTCAGCTAAATTTTACATCATAGCTTGTCAGTGCATTTTATATAAAGATATATGATATATGAGCATGATCTCATTTCTAGTTCAGAGTAAATCGTACTTAATAAGCATTACTAGTTAGCATGGACGCCCATAGGGGAAGACAAGGGGGCACTTCAAAATCACAAAGGCGGACATCAAACTAGTCGATGTTGTTAATCTTATCCTTGAATCCCTCCGGATAAATTCAATAGGTGTCGATGCTGGTTAGAATTAATTTCATATAAACACCTCGATTAAAAAGATATATTTTCCCCCGTTCACAAAGTGAAAATCAAAGGATGTATCATCAAACTCCCAGTGTTTTCAAAAAGTATTTTGGTATTACACTCTTGTTTAGTTTGGCGCGGTAGCCCAGTGGTTAGCACACGGTAATTGCACTCGGTAAGCCCGGGTTCGAATCCCTCCGCTGCTAAAACTGCCACCGTGTCCACGCAGAGTACGATCACGTTAAACATGTGGGTCCGTAGGTCCTTCCGAAAGGTTGGTGGTAGGGACAGGAGGGTACGGTCTCTGTGGATGCCTCCCCCACGGGGTTCCGGTCTAAATTGAATGGCTCTTCCCGGCCGTCCAAACAGTTACCTTGCACCTTTCTGGTAGGTCGGACGGACTGGGTCTCAACAACAACAACTCTTGTTTAGTTCTCGAGAAAGAAATATGCCTTGCCCAAAGAAGTTTCTGAATCACCAACCTTTTGATCATGCGTTAGCAATCTATTAAATGAGCAATCTTAACTCTAAAAGAACCTCATATTCTCCTCATCATAATTTAAGTAATAGGCTTCTTGATCTAGAAACAGCTCTACCAATAAAAATATTTTTACTTATATCATACAGCTTTACTTACATATTTTACATTACAAATGCAGAAGTATTTAATAAAAAATTACCTCTATTTAAAAGTCATTAAAACTTAATTCTGCACATAGCTTTAATTATAATTTTGGTCCTAATGCTTTAGTTGTTTTTAAAATTTTTAGAAATAATTTTGGTTAGATTGATCTGCAATTTTTACTATAAGTTTTTAATATTTAATATGTACAACATTTGATATTTTTATGTCACATTGTGTTAGCCCACTGTAATTGTGCTTACGGTTTATTTAATTCTGGATGCAAATTTCACAATATGTATTTAAAACATTTTTCAAACGAATTATTAGCAACCAAATCTCTGAAACTATTATAATTAAGTGCAATTTTTGTATTTTGTGCCATAATATTTTATTATCTTATTTACTTCCTAATCTTTATAGAAAAATATTTTTAAAAAATTTCCAAATTCTATATCGATTAAATATGCAAAACCCTTCTGAATACGTTTTAACAAATTAAGAATTCATGGCTATTTCAATAGAGCCCCTATTTATGAATTTAGACCTAATTTTGTATTTTATTCTGAAATGTCATATTATAAACAAAAAAATATAAATAAAGTCAAATATTTTATTATTGCAAATATTACATTGTTTTATATTTGACTGTACGCATACAATATATTAAAATACATTAGATGTAAAAATGACTCAGTCGTATTACGCCTCAAAGGATATGGATACTGCTAACACAACTTTCAAAAATAAAAGTAGAGAATCCTACATTTTACGCAAAGCGTGCACACAATTTTTCCATATACTTTATAATTATTTTTAAATATATTATATATATTCTTCAATTTGTATACTTGTAATCTATTTCATATCATATTTTATTTGCAATTGCTTTGTAGTTCAATTTGTTTTACGAAATCGACTTCATTAACAAAACTATTCTTTAGTAATAAAATGTTTTGGTAATAAAAATATTCTAATCCTATTTCGTATTTTTAACACTTCACAACAAAGTTGAAAAGTGTTTATGACTTTGTTCATTCTGTCTGTCTGTCTGTCTGTCTGTCTGTCCGTTAGCACGATAACTGCCGTAAAAATGACTTAATCATAATGAAATTTTAGTATGTTGTTCAGACGGTCTGTAGGACCTATGGGAATATAAATGAATAATATCACCCAATTAGTTTTGGATTGAGCCAGGGTTGAAAAAATGAAATACATTGAGCCCTATGGGACCTAATTTTTCAAACATATTTTAAGCGGATTTAAAATTCCCAAATTGCTTCGAAAATTTTAGGTAATATTCATGTTGTTCCATAAAATATATAAAAAAAAATTCAGCAAAATATATTCAGTAGTTTTTTAAATAAAAATTAAAATAATAATTACACCTCTTATATGAAACGATCACGTGACCATGATATGAAACGATCACATGACCATGATATGAAACGATCACATGACCCACTTCAAAATGATATATGGCATCCATCTTGCTTCAAAATCGTGATTTTTTAAGTTCTTTTTAATTCATATTGAGTGTTGTATCCGTCCTAAAACTACTTTATTTTTGCTTAAATTCTGTGCATCTACAAACCGAAACAACGCAAATACAATATATTTCAGTTTAAATGATTATCCAAATTCGATTATTTCTACAACTAAGCCTATTTTTCACTTATGTAAAATGTAAACAGCAAAATATATAGAATGAGTTGTATTAGAGTTGCTGTATTTTTTTAACACAAAATCATTTAGTCCATGGAGTCTGCATGGCTGATATGAATGAAATATTAATTGATTTTATTAAGAGAAGGACGATTTTTTTCGATGAAGTTTTAAGCATAGAGTTTAATTACTTGTGGCTCCATGGTCTTAATTTTTAAATAAAATAAATTATTATAGTATTGTGATAAATGAAATGAATGGGAGAAAGTTATGAATGAAATTCTGTTTTCATAGAGAGATCCAGGCGTGTTATTTTTTCTATGACGTCATTTGAATTAATTTCAGTTGTTTTCGATGAAGTTTTCAAATATAATAAATCATCGTAGTATTATGATAATTCTAAAATTATTACAGAGGAATGTATCACATTTTAGATATGTTTAAAACAGACAATTTATATTTCAATGCCGTCATTTGAATGAAGTTCATTTTTTTCGATGAAGGTTTAAGTTTTCAAATATAATAAATTAATGTAGTATTGTGATAAGTTTTAAAATATTACAGAGCAATGTATTGCATTTTAGACATGTTTAAATAAAATTGCATTGAAGTTGGAAAGTGTTTCATAATCAATGCTTTAAGCATGATTGATCTTTCTTGTTAACACTTTACAACAAAGTTGAAAAGTTTTTATGACTTTGTTCATTCTGTCTGTCTGTCTGTCTGTCTGTCTGTCCGTTAGCAAAATAACTGTCAAAATGAAATTTTAGTATGTTGTTCAGACGGTCTGTTGGACCTATGGGAATATAAAAGAATAATATCACCTAATTAGTTTTGGATTGAACCCGGATTGAAAAAATGAAATACATTGAAACCTATGGGACCTAATTTTTCAAACATTTTTTAAGCAAAGTTAAAATTCCCAAATTGCTCCGAAAATTTTAGGAAGTATTCAAATTATCCCATAGAATATATAAAAAAAATTTCAGCAAAATATGTTTGGTAGTTTTTAAATAAAAATTAAAATAATAATTACACCCAAGTAATATGAAGAGATCGCATGACCCACTTCAAAATAAAATATGGCATCCATCTTTTCTTCCCAGAGTAAAAATCCAGATTTTTAAAGTTCGTTTAAATTTATATTTAGTGTTGCATCCGTCCTAAAACCGCTTTACGTTTGTGTATTTTCTGTGCATCTATATTCTGCTCTAACGCAATTACAATATTTTTGTGTTTGAATGATTATCAAACTTTAATTATTTCTACAACGAAGGCTAATTTTTTAATGGATGCAAAATGTAAACGAGTGATTGTAAGATGAGCTGTATAAGAATTACTTTTTTTTTAATTTATTATTTTCACGCAAAATTATTTAACTCTGGAGTCTAGAATAAAAGTGTATGATCGAAATATTCACTGCTTTTACATAGAAAGCCAGACAATTTATATTTCGATGACGTTATTTGAAAAAGTTAATTTTATTTCGATGAAGTTTTAAGTTTTCAAGTAAAATAAATTGTTGTAGTTCTGTGATAATTTAAAATATATCACCGCTGAATGTATCGCATTTTAGAGATGTTTAAATAATGTTACATTTCAGTTGGAAAATGTTCCATAATCAATGCTTTATGCAGGATTGATCTAGAATAACTCAAGATTCGGAGCATCTAGAGTGTATAAATTTAATATATCATTGTCCTTTGTAGTATATTATATTTCATCGCATTTCGAACCTTATCGGGCTAGCCCGTCTTGGCCCGCCATAGAAATTTACTCGCTTTTCAAGAATAACTCGATCAAACGGAGTGACTAAAAATGTAAAGTTACTATATCATTTCCTTTTGGATGGATTTTAACTTAGATTTTGAACCCCATCGGGCTAGCCCGTTTTGGGTCACTTGAAGAATGCATTCGTTTTTTAAGAATAACTCGAGACCCGCAATAGCTAAAAATTCCAGTTTAAAATGTCGTTGGCTTTTGTGGTATATTTAAGTTTATTCGGATTTGAACTGTGTCAGAGGTAGCCCGTCCTGGGCCCGACATAGGAATGGACCCGTTTTTTTTAGAATAACTTAAAAATCGGGGACAACTAGAAAATATAAATTTAGTACATCTTTATCTTTTGGGGAATATTTTATTTCCTTCGATTTTGAACCGTATCGGACGAACCCGTTTTGGGCCCGCCTTAGAAATTCACTCTTTGAGGGGAATAACTCTATAATCGGAGTAGCTAAAAGTTCCAAGTTTAGAATGTCGTTGTCATTTGCGATATATCTTAACACATTGGATTTAAAATCTTAACGGGCTAGCCCGATCTGTGTAAACCCACATTCGATCGTCGACCTCCTTCATCCTAGATCTTGACTACGCTTATGTGCAAGATAATTAAATAATGCAAAACCAGTCATTAGCAAAATGCAACTCACAAACCACAGAGTTTTTGTTTAGAACTTTATCTGCACGAGGAATTAATTTTGTCCTTTTAGCTCTCAGTTCATCGTTGTCAGGAGCTTTAAATAGAGAATATTTGCCTCTGAAATTTTTGTAACCTGTTTTACATTCAGGTACGAAGCAGTGTGTCATTCGCTTTCATTTTAGAATTTGAGGACATGCTTAATCGACTATAAAAACTATTAAATATGTTGATAGATCTATTAGAAAACTGATATAATATGGCTATAAAAACAGCCCTTTTTAATCCAAATATAGAAACAAAAATATAGATTTTCAACGTCAATTACAACGTCAAAAATCAACGTCAAACATCAAATGAGTGAAAGCTTTCTGCTTATAGTTTCGAAAAATATTTCCTTCTGAGTGGATCCATCCTGTCCAATCTTAGAACGAAAAAGAATATTGTACATGTGACAGTTCTTAGTAAAAACAGATTCGATCTCAGATGACCAATGTGCTAATGAGATACTTCCTATTGTATCTAGAGGCCACCCTGAAGGCAGAACAAAATGTCCTTTCCTGGTGTTCTACCCATTTCCAGAGCCCTCGCTGATTTGCGGATCTTTTGAGCATTGTTCGTGTAAGAGATGTGGCAATTTGCGGAAACGTATGTAAAGGAGACGCGCCTGTCGAAATAAAATAGCGGTCGATTAAATGGCCACTCTCAATCGAAATTCTTATCAGCGCTATTTTTCACCGTACAAAGAGACAGCACTTGTAGGCAGCCCCCACCGTGTTCTAATGTTCAAGCGGCAATGGTGTTTCATGTTTTCCTTCCAAATTCACAAGGCCACCGACAGGCAATTTTCCTAGTAGCCGAACATATGAGATAAAACAAAATATCTACTAGACATTCTCATACATTTTTTTTTAGGTTTACATGGTAATATGTATCAAAATGCAAAACAAAAGTTTGCTTTTAAAGCATTCGTTCAAGTTATTCATATAATGCTTTTAAAAATTATTAAAAAATTTCAATTTCAAGTAAACAAAATCAATACGTGCGGTCCAAATTTCTGCTAAAGAAATAAAATTATCTTCGTAAAAAGCAGAATACAACTCAAAATACTTATATCGACCGGTTTCGAAGACATAAAACCTTCATCGTCAGATTACACAGAACCGCAACCTTCACTCGTACTCCCAGTGCACCGACCCAACACCCGTGGACAAATTTCGCACTTCTTAGCTCATTCGCATATGGATGTAACTATGTATCTAGGAAAAAAGGGGGTCGACGAACGAATGGAGCTTACAGTACAAAATTCATTTTTTTTTTAAATATGGACAAGTTTGAAAACTGATGTTATTGTTCGGCAAATGAGGTTTTTTTACCAGACATCCTATCTCCCATGCCTACGCCACTAATTATAATTATATATACGCGAAAAATATTAAATTTTACCCGAAAAGGAATTAATATACTAAATTTGGATTTTCTATCTGCTCCAGTTTTCGGGTTATTCTAAAAAAATGAGTATATTCCTATGGCAGGCCCAGCACGAGCTAGCTGAATGAAGTTTAAGGTCGAAAAAATGAAAAATATCACAAAAGACTATAGGCCGGTCGTCCAAATAGTTGCTCAAGTCCTCTGGATGAGTCGGACGGCCTGGGTTTTCCACAAAAGGCAATAGCATGCTAAACTTGGAATTTTTAGCTACTCCGGTTCTCGAGTTATTCATCAAACACGATCGCATTCCTAAGACGGGCTCAAGACGGGCTAGCCTGATGAGGTTCAAATTATAAATTATGATAAACCCCAAAAGAAATTGATATACTAAATTTAGATTTTTTAGCTGCTCCGATTTACGAGTTATTCTCGAAAAATGAGTACATTATCACCATGTCGGACCCAAGACGGGCGAGTCTGATAAGGTTCAAAATCCAAAGTAATAAAATATACCCTAATAAACAATGATATACTAAATTTAGATATTCTAGCTGCTACAGTTTTGGAGTTATTCTTAAAACACGAGTACATTATTTTTGTTGGGACCGAGACGGGCTAGCCCGATCAGGTTTTAAATCCAATGAGCTTAGACATACCGCAAATGACGACATTCTAAACTAGAAACTTTTTAATACTCTGGCTTTAGAGTTGTTCCACCAAAGAAGTGAACTTCTAAGGCGGGCCCAAAACAGGTTGACCCGATACGGTTCAAAAACAAAGGAATTAAAATAATCCCCAGAAGATAAGGATGTACTAAATTTATATTTTCTAATTTCCCCGATTTTCCAGGTATTCTAAAAATCGGGCCTATAATTCTATATCGGGCCCAGGACGGACTACCCCGATAAAGTTCAAATCCGAAGAAACTTAGATATACCCCAAAAGCCAACGACATGTTAAATTTGGAATTTTTAGCTACTTCGGTTCACGAGTTCATTTTCAAAAACGAATGCATTCTTCAACGGATCCAAGACGGGCTAGCCCGACGAGGTTCAAAATCTAAATTAAAATCCATCCAAACGGAAATTATATACTAAATTTACATTTTTTAGCTACTCCGATTGATCGAGTTATTTTTTAAAAGCGAGTAAATTTCTATGACGGGCCCAAGACGGGCTAATCCGATACGGTTCGAAATGCGATGAAAAGTAATATACACCAAAGGACAATGACATATTAAATTTATACATTCTAGATGCTCCGAATTTTTAGTTATTCTCAAAAAACGATATATTTCTTTTGTTGGGCGCAGGACGGGCTAGCCCGATAAGATTTTTTATCCAAAGAGTTAAAATATACAGCAAATGGCAAGGATTTTCTAAACTTCGAATTTTTAGATACACCTGTTTTTGAGTTTTACTGCAAAAACAGGTGAGTTTCTAAGGCGGGCCTAATACGGGCTAACCCGGTACGGTTCAAAATTGAAAGAATTAATATGCACCCCAAAAGAAAACGATATATTAAATTTAGATTTCCAACGTTCTCTGATTTTCGAGTTATTTTCTAAAACCAGGTAAAGTCCTATGGCGGGCCCAGGACGGGCTAGCCCGATAAGCTTCAAAATCGAAAGAATTGAAATGTACCACAAGAGGAAACGTCAGAACGAATTTCACATTACTGTGATAAATGAACTTGATTATTTTGGAGCTCAAATGTTTGAACGAACACCAGATCATGTTAAATAAAATTTTAAAAATACGAATATATCCCTAACTCAATCTCTCTGAAAATCAAATGACATTTTGTGTATACAACTTACCATAATCACACCTAATTTTACACAATTTCTTCAGTTATTTCGAAAGATATCAGTCATTTCATTTGCAATAAATTCCCATTAGTTTCAATGTTAACTCCGCCGCTTTTAACCGCTTATTCGAGACCAACGCCGTCTGGCGGAGGCGGTTTTTCAGGAACATCTCCCAGCATTGGGAGGTATAGGCGGTAGGCACACTATTAGTTCTAGACACTATACCCATGCTATAAAAATGCGATCAATATAAAGCAGGTGCAGTAGGTCTAGAAGGAGAAGAACATTCATGATTTGGCGATTTACCGCCTAAACTGTGTAGTGTACCTTCTGCTCTTTTAAACTTCTATTAAAGACAAGGATGAACGGGAAGTTGTTATACGTGTTATACGTTATGAGATTTTGTAGATAAAGAATATGTATGAAGAAAAATACGAAATAGGATTAGAATATTTTTATTACCAAAACATTTTATTACTAAAGTTAATGAAGTCGATTTCGTAAAACAAATTGAACTACAAAGCAATTGCAAATAAAATATGATATGAAATAGATTACAAGTATACAAATTGAAGAATATGTATAATATATTTAAAAATAATTATAAAGTATATGGAAAAATTGTGTGCACGCTTTGCGTAAAAATTTTGAAAGTTGTGTTAGCAGTATCCATATCTGCTCTGAGGCGTAATACGACTGAGTCATTTTTACATCTAATTTATTTTAATATATTGTATGCGTACAATCAAATATAAAACAATGTAATACTTGCAATTTGCAATAATAAAATATTTGACTTTATTTATATTTTTTGTTTATAAAATGCATTTCAGAATAAAATACAAAATTAGGTCTAAATTCATAAATAGGGGCTCTATCGAAATAGCCATTGTCAAAACGTGTTCAGAAGGGTTTTGCATATTTAATCGATATAGAATTTGGGAATTTTGTAAAAATGTTTTTCTATAAAGATTAGGAAATAAATAAGATAATAAAATATTATGGCACAAAATACAAAACTTGCACTTAATTAAGCTTCCATAAATTTTAGAATATAGTGAGGCTTCTATACTTTAGCACTGCTTTAAATATTGCATTTTTGTTAAAACACAAATAACAAAATTATAAATCATATACAAGTAGCTAAAAAGTATTGAAATTTAAAAGATTCATTTTCACAATTAGAGACGTTAAAATGAAATATAAGATGTCTTAGCGCTATAGAGGGTCAAACGCTCTTCATCAAAGACATTAAAAATAGCAGCAGTACTTGGCAAATGTATACGAACCAAATACGAAATAAATTTGCATATTACAATTAGCTAAAAGTCAAGAACAGATCGATCCAATAAAAATTGTATAAACTCGTACATAAAAATATAGAGTGCAGAAAAAAATAATACTTAAGAAAATACACCGAAAAAGCGGAAAGAACATTTTAAATCGTTAGGTACGTGGACAGTGGTTTTACTGACTGTTACTGCAAATCGAATGATGACTGGATAAATAAACATAGATTCAAAGAACAGAATGTTACGGAAGTTATTACAGTGTGTAAAAGATAAAAGTTTTTCTAACAGTGGGGTAAAACATTCATTGAGAACAAACATTAAGAGATAAAGATTTATTTGTTTTCAATATCACGAGAATAATCGAACAATATATATCTAATACTAACAGGCCTTTTAGTATTACTTATATAAAATGTATAAGTATTGTCAAGTGAAACAACATCAATCTATCTAGGCACTCCATACCGGCAAGATTTAAAGAATTACATTTAAATTTATCAATACGGATACGACTGGAAAAAAAAATGATAGAAATACTATTTAAATTTATATATAGATAATACTAAAATTACTGTTAGTAATTAGATTGTCAGAATATTCTCATGATGTTGAAAAAACAAAACTTTTCTCAATGTTTTACCACCTGTGTGACAAAACTTTTCTTATAACCGCTGTAATAACCAACCAGTTAGTATATATAGAGGTAGCGCCGTCCAATCTTCCCTATGTTAGTAATATGGTCAAACATAGAGCAGGTGTAGTTGGTCGCGGAGGAGAAGAAAATTCATAATTTGGCGATTTATCGCCTAAACTGTGTAGTGAACCTTCTGTTTTTTTTTAGCTTCTAGAGGATGAGGAGAAATGGGAAGTTGTTATACGTGTTATACGTTATAGGATTTTAAAGAATATGAAGAAAAATACGAAATAGGATTAGAATATTTTATTACCAAAAATTTTATTACTGAAGAATAATTTTGTTAATGAAGTCAATTCCGTAAAACAAATTGATCTACAAAGCAATTACAAATAAAATATGATATGAAATAGATTACAAGTATACAAATTGAAGAATATGCATAATATATTTGAAAATAATTAAAAAGTATACGGAAAAATTGTATGCATGCTTGACTAAAATGTAGAAATCTCCACTTTTATCTTTGAAATTTGTGTTAGCAGTATCCATATATGAGGCATTATCCATATCCTTTGAGGCGTAATACGACTGAGTCATTTTTACATCTAATTTCTTTTATATATTGTATGTGTACTGTCAAATATAAAACAATGCAATATTTGTAATAATAAAATATTTGACTTTATTTATATTTTTTTTTTGCTTATAAAATGACATTTCAGAATAAGATACAATATTATGTCTAAATTCATAAATAGGGACTCTATTGAAATAGCCATGATTTTTAAATTTTCAAAACGTGTTCGGAAGGTTTTGCATGTTTAATCGATATAGAATTCGGAAATTTTTTAAAAATGTCCTTCTATAAAGTATAGGAAATAAATAAGATATAAAATATTATAGCACAAAATACAAAAATTGCATTTCATTATAATAGTTTCAGAGATTTGGTTGCTAATCATTCGTTTGAAAAATGCTTTAAATACATATTGTGAAATTTGCATCCAGAATTAAATGGACCGTAAGCACAATTACAGTGGGCTAACTCAATGTGGCATAAAAATATTAAATGTTGTACATATTAAATATTAAAAACTTATAGCAAAAATTGCAGATCAATCTATCCCAAATTATTTCTAAAAATTTTAAAAATAACAAAAGCATTAGGACCAAAATTATAATTAAAGCTATGTGCAGAATTAAGTTCTAATGACTTTTAAATAGAGTTCATTTCTTATTAAATGCTTCTGCATTTGTAATGTAAAGTATGTAAGTAAAAATGATGTAAGTAAAAATATTTATATTGGTAGAGCTGTTTCTAGATCAAGAAGCCTATTATTTACATTACGATGAGGAGAATATGAGGTTATTTTAGAGTTAAGATTGCTCATTTAATAGATTGCTAACGCATGATCCAGAAGTCGGTGATTCAAATTCTTCTTTGGGTAAAGCATATTTCTTTCTCGAGAACTAAACAAGAGTTGTTGTTGTTGAGACCCAGACAGTCCGACCTACCAGAAAGGTGTAAGGTAACTGTTTGGACGGCCGGGAAGAGCCACTCAATTTAGACCGGAACCAAGTGGGGGAGGCATCCATAGGGATTGTACCCTCCTTCCCCTATCACCAACAGAAAGACCTACGGACCCACATGTTTAACGTGATCGTACTTCGCGTGAACACGGCGGCAGTTTTAGCAGCGGAGGGAATCGAACCCGGGCCTACCGAGTGCAATTCCCGCGTGCTAACCACTGGGCTACTGCGCCAAACTAAACAAGAAAGTTATACCAAAATACTTCTTGAAAACACTGGGAGTTTGATGATACATCTTTGATTTTTAATTTGTGAACGGGGGAAAGTATATCTTTTTAACCGAGATGTTTATATGAAATTAATTCTAACCAGCATCGGCACCAATAGAATTTATTCGGAGGGATTCAAGGATAAGATTAACAACATCGACTAGTTTGATGTCCGCCTTTGTGATTTTGAAGTGCCCCCTTGTCTTCCCCTATGGGCGTCCATGCTAGCTAGTAATACTTATTAAGTACGATTTACTCTGAACTAGAAATGAGATTATGCTCATATATCATATATCGTTATATAAAATGCACTGAAAAGTTATGATGTAAAGTGTAGCTGACATTTTCAATGAATGTAAACTATTATTATATTTTATCATGAACGCAAAATTTTATCATACGACACGTCTTTACTCTCATTATCTAAACTCCTATTTTTCTTCCCTAGCCACCCAATTTTGCTAATCGCCAACCATCGCCAAGTTCTACCTCGAAGGGAAAACATACGAGGATACCGAAAATAACTCTATAACTATCAGCAAAGTACTCCAAATATTTTTTTAAGTGTTAGAATGACATTATAAGTCTTTTGCAATATCATAAACACCAAAAATAAAGCAAAACTTCTAATTATACAGCATTAAAAGCAATGAAATTAATAGCCAAATGAAATGCACCACGCTAAAATCTAGCAAAATTACTTTTTAACTATATTTGTAAGATATATAATGAAAACAAATCTTATCCATGAAAAGAGTAAAGCCCTCCTTTTACGTGCTTTTACTTGCAGCCTAAGTCCAACAGTACATAACCATTATTTCACCATTTATATTTCTCAAGTACGCTCTTGGTCTGAAATCGCCATTAAAATGCATAGGCACAGTCGGGAGAAAACGCGTTCTCGGGAAATTCGTCCGTACAACACCTGCCTTTATCTTTGACGATGATTGCAACCCTTAAGCTCTCTCCATATATACTACCTCGATGGTAATAACCCTCGAAACATTCTACTCTTTAAATCTGTGTTTATTTATCTATACCCCAATTCCATTTGCAATAACGAATGATTAGAGTCTAGTGCTTGATTCAATAGAGGTAAAACTAGTTACTTACCTAACCGTTTAAAAAATGCTTTCTCTGCTTTTTCTATATACTTTTTGTATTACTTATTCTTTTTCTGTACTCTTACCTGTATGCATACATATGTTTTTATGTATCCATTTATGCAATTCTTATTGCTTCTGCTTTTGCCTCTTGGTTATCTGTAATATACAAATTTAGTTCGTATTTGGTGTTGTATAAATATCCAATGTACTGGTGCTTTCCTTGATGCGACTGCTGAAAGGTATTTGATGAAGACACTAAGTCAAGTATTTGTAATTTATATATTTATGTTTTGTTATTTATATATTTATATTTTGTTATGTATATTATTGTTATTTATATTTTGTTATCTATATTTTGTTATTGTGTTGTTGTTATTGTTATCAATATTTTGTTTACATTTATACATTGTTATTTGTATTTATATTATTGTTATTTATATTTTATTTATATTTATATATTGTTATTTGTATTTATCTTATTGCTATTTATATTTTGTTATCAAATATTTATATTGTATTTTCACTTGCTAATTGTGAAAATAAAGCTTTTGTATTTCAGCACTTTTAATCTAATTAATCATGGACACGTCACCAATTTATTTCATGTGCAAGTAGCTAAAATGTTTTCCATCTTATCTGATCTTTTAAATTAGTACACTAAAAGAATTTTAAACTAATTTATAAATTCAAATTGTTTTCAGATATTTAAATAGTATTCTCAATTAAATTCATTGTAAACCAGCAACAAATAGAAGCGAAAGCAATAAACATTTTTCTGAATGTCAATTTAAATTCATGTCATTTTCCTAATTCTTTTTCATCCTCTAGAAAATATTTTACTGTTTATTTTGGCAAAACAAACTAGTTTCGGGACATGGACAATTCAAACGATAAAAAGCGGGATAAAATAAAAAAAAGGAAGTTCGAAGTTTTGAAAAGCACCTCACAAATTTCATATCTTTCAAATCTAAAATTGTAAAAAAGAATTTACATACAAAATCTCGTTACCATTTCCTATCATAAAACACGGTGCGACATTCATTCTAACAAACTTTCCGAGCATTGGAACAAATATTTCGATTGAGAAATAGAGTATATACAGAACTTTATATCGAAATAAAATTCTCTCATATTTGATGTTATTTTTACTTTATCATACTTTTATATATTTCAGATATTTAGTTGTGCAATACTTTTAGAACACCCTGTATAGAAATGTTGTGCTGTTTTAATTACTTTATTAATTAATTTATTCATTTTATTGTTTATTACATTTCTTAAATGAATTATTTATAAAGTATTTTTAAAGTAATCTTATTTGTGTTATATTTTGTCCTAATTAATAGACTTTATTATTATTTTAGATTTATCTGCATTGTTTCTTTCTACATTTTATTTTTAATTGAGTTCCTAAATTAAATTTGTTTTTTGTTTTTTTTATGAGTCTTCTCATTTCAGACTTATGCTTCATCGTATAATTTTATTTCTCATTTTACTTCCAAAAATAACATACCCTTTATAGAGAAAGTATTGTTTCCTCAAAAATTTTCGATTTTGAAAATGTTAATGCCAATGTATGTTTTAGGACCTTCTGAACACATTTTGACTATTTTTAGAGTAATGTCTGTATGTCTGTGGTCGATCTTTTGTGCACACGATAGATGCCGCAAATATTAATGGATTTTTACGAAACTTTATTATCGGCTAGAACTAGATACAGCTTTTTTAAATTCGACAGAAAACTTTGAAGTTTATTCAAAGTGGTATTCGAAATTTTTTTAACATGGCAACATGCGACAAAATTTGACATAATCATGCACAAAAGAAGTTATTTATGTCTCAATGATCACGATATCCAATAGTTTCAATCATTATTGAAAAAAATAGTTGCGATACGAATTTTGTGTACGGGACGTCATTAGCCCCCCTCAGGGGATTACCTTCTTCTCCCCGGGGAGTACATTGTCAAGTATGATATCAATTGAAAGATTTTTTCAAGCCCTCTAAAGTGAAGGGTAACGTGTTATAATTGTGATCATTTGGACGAATGATACAGGTTTTTCAAATTTTTTAATTGCACAATTTTCAAAAAAAGAAAAAGATTACAAGCTATTTAAAATTTATTATAAGAATAACCCATTTCTCCGTCCGTCTCTTCGTTTGGTGAAAAATTTGGCTACAAAATTGAAGGGATATCGGCAACGTGACGGTCTTTTCTAAATTGATGAAAATGGCGCCAAATAGATATAAATGATGATAAATCAATTAAATTAAAAGTGTTTTGTCAGAAGACAGTGCTGTAATAATGTTTCGATAGTTTGAACGTCAATCTAACCGTCCCAGTTTGCGACAAATTTGGCTAGTTTTTTAAATATCGCCAAATGGATCTAAATTTCGCCAATTAAACGAAATGTCTCCAAATTGATAAAATGACACTAAATGGATAAAAATGACGGCTAATTGATGAAAATTCAATATTTTTCAAAATTTAGTTTAATTTACTTGAAAATCCCTGTTGCTTTGTGGGAATTATTAGATTAATTTCTGAATAACCCATTTCTCCATCCATCTGGCCATAGCGCTTGGTGAAAAATTTGGTAACGAATTTGACAGGATATCGCCATTTTGGTGAGTTTTTTAATATTGCCAATTTGATAAAAATGTCGCCAAATCATAAAGGTATCGCCAAACTGATAAACATGATGCTAAATTAATGAAATGTATTGCGTTTTGTTAGGATATTATTGTAATGATGTCTGGTATCGTTTGTCTGTCAGTCCAACCGTACCAAGAAAAATCGTTGTTCCAAATGAACCCAATTATAGCATGTTATAGGGTGCGATTGCGAAATTTGAAAATAAAATCACAAACTGCTTAAAAATAGATTCTGGTATGAGAAAGTCGAGTTGAGCCACCGCCTCTTTAATTATACTTGTCATTTAAACCGCGTTTTGCGCGTTCTTACTAGCTAGTGGTCATTAACCTTGTCACTTATGCATTTAATTAAAGTTGTTGATAGCCAATTGTATTTCTTGGCAGCGAAAGAATATCGATCTGGAAGCTGAGACAGATCGAATGAGATCACAACCGAGATTCTAGCTCGAAAGGAAGTGCTCGATCATTTTAAATGATAGTGTTGATTTTTTTATTTATTCCTTTGCGTCGTCACTCCTAATTCAAATTTCCAAGATATTAGATTTATTTTCTTTGACCTAAAAGCTAAGACGTATCGAATAAGACCAAAACCAGAATTCTATATAGCGTGGAAGTGATCGATAATTAAGCATGGGTTTTCATTTTTTTTTATTATTCCTTTGCACCATCACTCCTAATTCGAATTTTTGACATTTTAGATTTTCCCCTTGATCTCAAAGCTAAGACGGAAAAAATTCCACCAAAACCAAGATGTTAGCTATAGTAGAAGACCTCGAAAATCTGCAACTCCTCACTCACTCATTCAGTCATTCAGTTCTGTGCATATTATATAGTTACCGAAATAAACTTGCTTTTTAACTAATATCTAAGCTTATAGCAATAGGAAACCACACTGGAAATCATTCATTATAGAGTACACTTTTGAATTTGCTTAGCACTTTGCTTGCGATTCGTTTATATCAAATTATGCAATTTACTCTGTGGCTTTGAAAATATTCACTTTAAATGATATAAACTGCCAAAATCAGTGCTTTTAGAAAAAAGCGGGCAAAAAAAAGTAAAAATACTATTGGTCAAAAATCTATTGAAAACTTTAATTGTAATACATGTAAAATATAAAGTACAAAATAATAAATGTAATAAATGTAAAATAATAAAGTAAAAAACATGTTTTAGGATGTACACTTTTATTTTAAAATCGATTTATTTTTCACATTTTTATCCCACACAATAAAAGTGGGTGGCTATAAATTTCATAATACTAATGTTTCATGTTTACTTTCCCTGCAATACATGGTAATGTATAGGGAAAGTATTGGAATCATGCCGAAAATCCCAACACGAATTTTCGACGGATCTACACGTTTCGAGACCTCTAGAATACGAAAAAACCATTTTTAACGTGACGTCTGTGTGTGTGTGTGTCTGTCTGTCTGTCTGTCTGTCTGTGTGTCTGTCTGTGCAATGTATGTATCCACTCTAATTAAAAAACTAATGGACCCAATTTCATAAAATGTGGTAGGTAAGTCACTTGGGTATGACCCTGGTGCTGATTAGTTTTTGGTACGATTCGTAAAAACTGAACCCGCCTTTTTTTGCGAAATGGCCCGTAAAAATTCCATGTATCCACTCTAGCTAAAATACTAATTGACCAAATTTCACAAAATTTGGTGGATAAGTTACTTGTACGATACTCTGGTGCTGATTAGATTTTGGTATTTATCGGAAAAGAACAACCTGCCTTTTTTTACAAAATGACCCGCAATAATGTCATGTATTCACTCTAACTAAACTATTAATTGGCCAAATTTCACAAAATTTGATAGATAAGTTACTTGGGGAATACTCTGGTGCTGATTAGATTTTGGTATTATTCGGAAAAGAACAACCTGCCTTTTTTTGCGAAATGGCCCTCAAAAATCGCAAAATCTAAAGACAGCTACATATGTTCAAATATATCAGTTAAATTCTTGTTTTATACGTAATTTTTGATGAGGAAAATAATAAGAACAACTCTATTACTCTAGGACTAACCATTCTCGAATTATTTAAAATTTTTCGAATTTAGTTATGCCACTTTTAGAAAAATGTCTTATTACCAAATAAAAACAGAAATTAAATTAAAAATGCAAATTCAGTGTTATTTTGTGCAATTAAACTCAATTTGATGAATTATTAAAGAAAAAAAATATGAATTTGAGTCTGCAGGGAAAGTCATGTGCTGCCCACATCAGATTTTTACTTTCCCTGCAATACATGGTAATGTATAGGGAAAGTATTGGAATCATGTCGAAAATCGCAACTCGAGTTTTCGACGGATCCACACGTTTCGAGACCTCTAGAACACGAAAAAACAATTTTTAGCGTGACGTCTGTGTGTGTGTCTGTCTCTGTGTCTGTGTGTCTGTCTGTGCAGATTTTGTATCCACTCTAACTGAAAAAGTAATTGACCGAATTTCATAAAATTTGGTAGGTATGTCACTTGTGGGCGAATCTGGTGCTGATTAGTTTTTGGTAAGATTCGGGATAAAAGAACCCGCCTTTTTTTGCGAAATGCCCCGCAAAGGCTTGTATCCACTCTAGCTAAAAATCTAATTGACCGAATTTCACAAAATTTGGTATATAAGTCGCTTAATGGTCACCCTGGTACTGATTAGATTTTGGTACGATTCGGAAATAAATAACCTGCCTTTTTTTGCAAAATGACCTGCAAAAATCGCCAAAATTTAAAATAAAGAACTACGTATGCTCAAATATATGCATTAAATGCTCGTTTAATACGTAATTTTTAACGAAGAAAAGAATAAGACCAACCCTATTACACTAGGACTAGCCGTTCTCGAGATATTTTAGTTTTTTTGTTTTTTTTCTACGCCATCTTTGAAAATAAGTCCAGTTACCTAATGAGATCGAAAATTGAATTAAAAGTGAATTAAATTTAATTAAAATAAAGAGAACGTGAATATAAGTTTGCAGGGAAAGTCATGTGCTGCCCACATCAGATTTTTCATTTTAATTCAATATACTCCAAAATATCACCATAAAATGTATGGAATCATTGATATTATACATTTAAAGGTGGTAATGATTCCATATACTTAATCAATGATTCTAACTGTTTAACGGTATGAGATCTATGTTTTAACCGTATGAGATGAAAATGTGAGAAAATTCATTTTTACTGTTTTATTACATTTTAAGATAAAAGTCTGAGTCCGTTAATGTATTTTCGCTTGCTTGTTCTCAACGTTTTAATGCATTTTCAATACAAGAAAGATCAATCATGCATAAAGCATTGATTATGGAACACTTTCCAACTGAAATGCAATCCGCTGAATGTATCGCATCGCTAAAATGAGATACATTCAGCGGTGAGAATTTTTTAATTATCACAGAACTGCAATAATATATTTTACTTGAAAACATAGAACTTCATCGAAAAAAATGAATTTTAATCAAATGACATCATCGAAATATAAATCGTCTGGCTCTCTATGTAAAAGTAGTGAATATTTCATTCATACACTTTTATTCCAGACTCCAGAGTTAAATAATTTTGCGTGAAAAAATTCAGCAATTCTTATACAACTCATCTTGCAATCACTTGTCTACATTATCATAAATTATCACAGTACTACAATAATTTATTTTACTTGGGAGCTTAAAACCATGGCAGTAAAAGCGCTTTCTAACTCCATGCTTAAAACTTGATCGAAAAAGGCAATGCTATAAAATCATCTGCTTCTCTGTAAAATCAATGAATATTTCATTCATATCACCTATATTACAGACTCCAGAGCTAAATAATTTTACGTTAAAAATGTTCAGCAATTCTTATACACCTCATCGTACAGCTTGATTTGTTTACATTCTGCATACGTTAAGGTTAGGCTTCGTCGTAGAAATAATCACAGTTTGATAATCATTTAAACTCAAAAATATTGTAATTGCGTTGTCGTATAATATAGATGCACAGAAAAAAATAAAAAGTAAAGCGGTTTTAGGACGTATGCAACACTAAATATAAATTTAAGAGAACTTTAAAAACCAAGACTTTTACTCTGAGAAAAAAGATGAATGGCATATTTTATTTTGAAGTGAGTCACGTGATCGCTTCATATTATATGGATATTATTATTATTTCCATCTGTATTTAAAAAACTACTGAACGTATTTTGCTGATTTTTTTTATATATATTTTATGGGAGAATTTAAATATTTCCTAAAATCTTCGAATCAATTTGTGAATTTTAACTTCGCTTAAAAATGTTTGAAAAATTAGGTCTCATGGGGTTCAATGTACTATTTCACTTTTTCAACTCGAGTTCAATCCAAAACTAATTGCGAGATATTGTTCATTTAAAATCCCATATGTCCCACAGACCGTTTCAAGAACATACTAAAATTTCATTTTGATAAAGCCATTTTTACGGCAGTCATCGTGGGAAAGGACAGACAGACAGAATAAACAAAGTCATAAACACTTTTCAACTATGTTGTAAAATGTTAAAAACGCGGTAGTTCTTAAAATTTACTCAGGAGGATCTAGGTCTGTAAGGTTCGTAATCCAAGGAGTTAAAATTTACCACGGACAACAACGATTTGCCAAATTTGAGTTCTCAAACTGCTCCAGTTCTCGAATTATTTGCAAAAAGACGAGAACCTTCCTATTGGGGATCGAGAACAGTCTGGACTGATGATGTTACAAAATCGAAAGAATTATAATGTACCACAAAACATCGATATTTACCGATTCTCGAGTTAGTAAAAAAAAATCTTATGTGAGCAACACATGACTTTGGCTACAAATTGAAATTTATTTTCCCTTTATTTCTTTCATAATTCATTAAATTGAATTCCATCGCACAAAATGACACAAATATTTATTTGAATTTGCAGTTTTAATTTAAATTTCATTTTCATTTGGCGACTGGACGTATTTTCAAAGTCATTATGGCGAAAATGCGAAGAAACTGAAATATCTCGAAAACGGCTAATCTTGGAATAATAGAGATAGCCTTATTCTTTTCGTAATCATGAAGTACGTATAAAGCGAGCATTTATTTAATACATTTAATTTCCGATTTTGACGATTTTTGCGGGCCATTTTGCAAAGAAAGCAAATTATTTTTTCCTTATCGTATCCAGAGTTGGGCAGTATCGAAAATACATGTATTTGAAATATATTTTCAAAATACATTTGTAATTTGTATTTTGTATTTTAAACTGAAAAAAATAAAGTATTTTGGTAATGTATCGGAAATACATTTTTAGAGTACTTTGTATTGTCAAAATACTCAACATACAGTTCTTCAGATTTCAAACTATCGTGTTTATACCGCAATTCAATGATTCTTAAAAGAGAAAACGCCGAATCTATATTTTGTCTAATCTTTGAACTCATTTCCAGCAGTTAATATAAACATCCTTTTTCAACTGGCGCCGAGAAAGTTGCTAATAAACGAAATGTTTAGTGTTTGCAAAGGCCTTTGAGTGAAAAATTGTTTCTGTTACAAACTTGACTTTGCGTTCCTACCGGAATTCTAGAATGATATTGTGTAGTAGACGGCTCCTTCCTATCTGTGTATGTAAAAAAGGAAGAAGGGAGATTGAAGTTACATGCTTTGTGGTAACAGAACTTAAAACAACCCGCTACACATTGCATTTTTTTTATAAGAGATTTAATACAAGTCATTATTGTTAAGACACGATAAAAGATGGTTGATACTGCCGGTGGTGATGGAAATGTATCAAGGGAATTAATGAATTATGATGGTGAGTAGTATGCCATATTATATGGAAAATATTTCCAAATAATTTATACATATTGATGTTAATGGAAAAGTTAAAGCAAATTGCGATTTGTGCAAACCAAAATGTCCGGCTATAAGTGTGTCTTTTGAAGTTGCAACTAATGTCTAAATGCATCTAATCTAAAAGTAAGATTTTAGTTTTATGCCGTAAAACCTCTATTTAACAAATAGTTTAGCTAGACCCGTAACATTCAGTTAGTGGACCAGTCGGTCTCAACGAACTCGTGCAAGGGATTCTTGGAGAATTTGCAATAGTTTGCGAAAAAATAGAACTTGCCACCTTTTTTATAATTAAACAAATTAAAATGATTATGGTTCAAACAGAAACTATTAATAAAACAATAAAGCATTTTGAAAGTTTAACTTGATTAAGCAGCGAGGTCTTTAATTGAGAAAATAAATTTTATTTAGACTGAAAATTTTTGTGGCTTCAAGGAATTCAGTTAGCAGCTCAATGGTTTGCAGTAACGAATATTACTAGCACCTTTTCCAAATTTTCATAAGGTTTCCAGATAACAGATTTGAAAAAAAAAATCAGGCAATAAGGGAAAATGTCAAACCAATTAAATTAAAATATATTTTGTTTAATTACATCAGATGAAAATGTGCATGTATCCTAAAACAATTCAATGTAACCTTTTTAGTAACACTTTTATGAACATTAAAACATAATCATCACAAAATACATACACAATTTTGTAATCAGTAAGCCAGATATAAAACAACATTTTTTGTTTTTTCACCAACAATATTAACAATAATTAAACATATGGACAGCACATGACTTTCCTTATATAATGCAATTAATTTACTTCTTTTATCGTGGTTACTTCTTTCACAATTAGCGATATCCCGTCAAATTCGACTCCAAATTGTTCGCATTTAGTCGTCATTTTTTATTCATTTAGCGACTTTTCTATCAATTTTGCGACATTTTCATCTATTTGGTAACATTTAAATAAGTCGCCAAGTTGGCGATATTCCGCCAAAATCGTCGCACAGCGTTATGGACGGAGAAATAGGTTTTTCTTGTATTAGATAAATGAGTAGTGGTATCCAAATACAAAACTATTACCCAAGATATATTCTCTCGTGAATGGAACGAGCTAGATCCACGAGAATGACATTTAACAAATTTATCGCATAATGTTACATATGGAAAGTGAACATATTCTACAATAGTTAAATATTTAATATTTTTTTATTTTATGTGACTTTTTGATAAATTTATTTGAAAAATATGCAATATCTCGAGAACGGATTATGCTAGCTTTCTAAAGTTTCTGTCAATCGTTTTCTAATAAGAAATTATATAAGAAAAAATCGTCTACGTAATTTTATTGAAAGTCTTGATTTTTTGATGATTTTCTCAAAATTTCATTCGAAAATCTGGGTGTCTTCCGAACATTCGATTGCGCATAAAAATAATAGGCTTCTAGTATTTATGGATTATAATTTTTGCACCAAATTTCGTTCGAATCGCGCCATTCGTTCGTGAGATATCGTCTCCACGGACTCACTGACACACACAGACATACACACACACACACACATAGACACAGACATCACCTCAAAAACGTTCAATTCGTGTTCAGGGATGCTTGAAACGTGTTATCTCGTCGAGAACTCGAATTCGAATTTTCGACCCGGTCACAATATTTTCCTTATACATTATACTATTATGTATATAAGGAAAGTAATAAATTGAAAAAAACAATAAATGAACTTGAAATATTTTATTCAAAAGTATGAATTAGTTATTATTCACGAACTTTACTGCTTTACACGACTATTTTGTAATTTATCACTGTCAAACTTAATATGTGTCAGCCAAGTAGGGGTCCCATGGGATTTTACTAAATATTTCAAGAGTTCCTCCTGACGAAAAAGATTGGGAATTCAACCCTTTAAAAGTTTATGTGGTATATTTTGCTTTACAGATGCAAATATTTACAAAATCTCTATCATATAAAATGTGTCAATGATTTTTTTTTAATTATTAAGCAACATATTTTTTTATAAAATATTTCTGTTTTGCTTAGATTACTATAACAATGATTTTGCGTTACTAAATCAATTTATAAATTGCAGTAAAAGGTGTTAAGATCGAATATTTTTTCCTTGAGCTCGCTTCTTTTCAGGCCAATGTGTAATTTAAGATCTTAAGATAATGAAGAAATTATGATATTATAAGATATATATTTAACCCGGCATTGGCGGAACAATCGTCAACGACAACACATTCTAATCATTTATAAATGCCAATGTTAATATTTAACAAACATAAGGTTTGTTTATTTCCAATAAAATGTATAGACAAATGTTGCTTTACATTGAAAATTTAATCCAATGCAATACACAGTTATATTAATTTTTTTAATGTATATTGTATTTTAAATGTATTTTGTAACTGGAATTTTTATAATTTTAAAAGTATTTTGTATTTTGTATTTTATGCTCCAAAATCTATGTATTTTGTATTTCGTATCGAAAACACATTTTCATTGTATTTTGCCCAACTCTGATAGTATCAATATCTAATCAGTATCGGGGTAACCCACAAGTGACTGATCTACCAAATTCGGTAAAGGTCTATTAGTTTTTCAGCTAGAATGGATACAGACAACTTTTGCGGGCCGTTTCGCAAAAAAAAGGGGGCAGGTTCGTTATCCCGTACCGTACGAAAATCTAATTAGTACCAGGGACACTCGCAAGTAACTTACCTATAAAATTTTATGAAATTTGGTCAGTTAGTTATGAGTTAAAGTGGATACATATATTATTACACGGACAGACACATAGACAGACACACAGAAGTCATGCTAACAATAGGTTTTTCGGGTTCTATAATGTTCAAAACGTGTGAATCCGTCAAAAACTGAAGTTGCGATTTTCCGCATGATTCCAATACTTTCCCTATACATTACCATGTATTGAAGGGAAAGTAAAAATCTGATGTGGTCAGCACATGACTTTCCCTGCAGACTTATATTAACGTTCTCTTTATTTTAACTAAATTTATTTCACTTTTAATTCAATTTTCGTTCTCATGAGGTAACCGGGCTTATTTTCAAAGGGGGCGTAGGGAAAGTACGAAAAACTAAAATATCTCGAGAACGGCTAGTCCTAGGTAATGGGGTTGGTCTTATTCTTTTCGTCGTTAAAAATTACGTATTAAATCAACATTGAATGGATATATTTGAGTATACTCAGTTCTTTAGTTTAGATTTGGACGATTTTTGCGGGCCATTTTGCAAAAAAAGGCAGGTCATTTTTTTCCGAATCGTACCAAAATCTAATCAGCACCAAGGTAACCCACAAGTGACTCATCTGCCAAATTTTGTGAAATTCGGTCCATCAGTTTTTCAGTTAGAGTGGATACAAGCTTTTGCGGGCCATTTCGCAAAAAATGCGGGTTCTTTTATTCCGAATCGTACCCAAAACTAATCAGCACCAGACTCGCTCACAAGTAACTTACCTACCAAATTTTGTGAAATTCGGTCCATTAGTTTTTTAGTTAGAGTGGATACAAAATCTGCACAGACAGACGGACACACAGACACACAGACAGACACACAGACACACACACAGACGTCACGCCAAAAATAGTTTTTTCGTATTCTAGAGGTCTCGAAACGTGTAGATCCGTCGAAAACTCGAGTTGCGATTTTCGGCATGATTCCAATACTTTCCCTATACATTACAATATATTGCAGGGAAAGTAAAAATGGACACTGCTGCTTAGGAATTATCACGAGCTGTTTTAGATATTAAAAACTTTATTTTTTCACACATGGAGCATTTTTACACATATTTCTCGAGCACAATGAACAAATCGAATGAAATGTGTTACGGTTATTTCAATTGATAACCGTCAGAGGGTTACTGGTTTTCGGAGTGGGCAGACCAGAGGAAGGCAACTTATCAATCATATGATTCGAAAGACGAAAAATGTGTAACAAAATCTAGGGTATTATACCACACTAAGGGAGAAATACTTTAAAATTACTTTCTCGATCAACACTTAGGACAAAATGATATTGAACGGAAAGATATTTTTAGATTTTTTTCATTAATTCATTTAATTAACATATTCAGAGTGCAGTCCGGTGTCTGCCAATGCAGCGTCAACACCCCGGGCATATCTGGGGCATAGCATGAGCATCCCAGCAGTATGAACCGAGATGCAGAGCGTGATTATAGACTTCTCTGCTTACTATCAGTCGGTCCGATTATAAATATCAATGTCTATCGTTAGCAGCAATCAGTCAGCGTAGCGAGCAGGAACATTCCACTTTTAACAATTTTAGTCAATTATATTAAAACCAACAACTAGCTACGAACATCGCAGATTCAATAAATACGTGGTAATTAGTGGTAAACCCATGCGGACCCCCAGCCAAATGCGGACCAACCAAGAGATAAGAGGTATGTGTACTGATCTCTATTTACTGAATTGCTCCCCCCCCCCTCCCAGACTAAATGACATTGCCATCAACTTAACCTATCTTAACCCTAAAAAGAGAGAAGAATTAAAGAGGTATTACCTCGACAATAATAATACAATTAAAGAGACCAAATCGGTGAGAACCGCCAGATCTAAAGCAAAAAAACTAACTGAAATGGAAAATCTAAACTCAAACTCGGAAAGTAGTGATAGGAAAACCTCTCAAATTTCCACTGAAAATGTAAACCCACCCCCTGCGAACTCCGAGACTGTTGCGAAACTACAGGCAACCGAAGTAACTGAGGATGATATCGATTCGGAAAAAGACTGGATAACAGTCGGGAGAAAGAAAAATCCAACCAAAGACTTACTAACTCATTCAGCCGAATCGGCAAAAGAAAATATTGAAGGAATCTTAGATGTAGCAATAAATGACGATGCACTCCCCCCACAAAAAACGATTAGTAGGAGCCAATACCCGGAACCATTCTACATAGAAATAAACGAGAACCCCAAAATTCTGATGACTGAGCTAGGAAGGCTCACCGATAACCAAGTGAGGGCCAAATTCACCGGCGAAATACTTAGAGCTTATACCAAAACGGAAGATCAGTACAGAGCTGTACAAGAGTACTTAATCCAAAATCAATACAAATTTCATTCGATAAATCTCAAAGCAGATAAACCCAAAAAAGTTGTGATTAGAGGTCTCCCCCCTTCTTACCCCCCGGAGGAAATAAAAGAATTTTTCGAGGGAATGGAGTACCAACCCCTTAAAATACATAACATGCGAAATCTCAAGATAAAGCTCCCCCTCCCCAATTTTCTAATGCACCTCCCCGCTTCCACAGATCTAGAAGAACTCTACAAAACGAGACACGTGAATTTTATTTTCGCAGAGATTGTTCCCTTTATATCCAAGGGTTATGCCCAATGTTACCGATGCCAGGGGTGGCAACACTCCTCTGAACAGTGTAGCCACTACTACAGATGCCTAAAGGGCGCTGGCCAACATCCCACTAGAGATTGCACAAAACCTAGATCCATCCCCGCCACTTGTGCCAACTGCGGTGGCCCCCATCCGGCCAACTACAGAGTCTGCCCCGGTAACCCATCAAACAGAGGACCCATCAAACAGACAGCTCTGGCAGAACACCAGATTCCCCCCGCACAAAACACTGTTTAACAATCTTTGTAGCCAAGTTAAATACAAGCTTCAAGAATACAAACAACATCAATGGAAAAAGTTTATTGAATCGCTGGCCCCCACTGACAACTCGCTGTGGGAATTTACGAAAAAAATATAAAAAACGAAGCAGGATTAAACACTTAAGAACGAACAATGGACTTGCGGAATCTGAGATTAAAATAGCAAATGCTCTCGCGGAAAGCTACGAAACACAATTTACTGAAAATCCAAATCTTAACTGCCCGGAGACGGAAGAGGAAGTCTCAAACACCATCTGCACCTTCTTAAATACCCCCCTCTCACCCTATAGAAATAGCTCCCCCCTCTGAAATACTCTGAGAAATTAAAAAGCTGAAAAATAGGAAAGCCCCAGGAATAGACTTAATTTCCAACAAAGCCATCAAATCCCTCCCTACAAACATTATATACTATCTAATCACTATCATAAATGCCATACTAAAGCTACAACATTTCCCAAAAAATGGAAAACTGCTATAATTATTGGAATCCCGAAACCAGGCGAAGACCACACCCTCCCCCAAAATTTCAGACCTATAAGCCTACTTAGTACACTTAGCAAACTTTCGGAGCGAATAATACACACGCGACTAAAACATTTCATTGATCAACATAACATCTTAAAACCAGAACAATTTGGCTTTCGCCCACTGCACTCCACAACACACCAGTTGCTAAGGGTTACCGAATTCATCTCCGAAGGACTTGGAATCGGCCTTACAACTGGATTCCTAATTATGGACATTTCGAAGGCCTTTGATAAGGTCTGGCATGACGCATTAATACACAAACTAATTCAGCTCAACTTGCCAGACACACTAATCCACTTAATAAACTCTTACCTTCGAAATAGATCTTTCACCGTCCGCTACAAACAGGCCCACTCCACGCACAAACCACTCAGATCAGGGGTCCCACAAGGCTCACAATTGGTCCCAACCCTGTTTAATCTTTTCATAAACGACATACCCAGAGCTCCAGACACACACCTTGCAATGTATGCGGACGACACAGCCATATACACCAGGAACTCCAAAAAATATCTTATTCGCTCCAGGCTTCAAAAACACATAAACACGATCTCCGCCTGGTTTCGGAAATGGAAGATAAAAATCAACGAAAAGAAAACGCATTGTATCCTTTTTTCAAAAGTTAAAAAGAAAAAGAAACCGGTCCCCATCCAAATAAACAAAGTCAACATACCCTACGTGGAAAACGCTAAATATTTAGGAATCTCGTTTGACTCCAAACTGAACTGGAAGCCTCCGATCAAAAGCGCAATTAAAAAATTCCATTCGGCCAAAGGCCAACTGTCAGCCATACTCCACTCCCCTCACGCGAGCTACAACGCCAAAGTATTACTATACAAGACAGTACTTAGGTCCATCCTCTTGTACGGCTCTGCTATTTGGGGATTCGCAAGGAAAAACCACATCAAGAAACTCCAAACAGCTCAAAACAAGACACTCCGGGCAATCAGGAAAGCCCCTAGGTTCCTCAGGAACGATATCATCCACAGCGACTTCGGAGTAACAAATATTAGCAAACACATCTCAAAATTAGCAATTAAAATTTTTCAAAATACCCAATGAAGAAATCTGCAACTTACCGGAGTACGACCCCCATCAGTGGAAGTTTCGGAAGAGACCCAGAGCGTCCACAATACTTTAATCTCTATAAGCACTTAAAAATTTAAAAGCACTTTGAAATTTTAACTAAACAACTCATCTCTGCACTTGATAAATTTAATAGCAAAACTGAAAAATCTCCGAAAATTGTGGACGCTCAATCTCGGGCTCAAGAGGAACCTGGACTTTTTGTCCATTCAAAATATTTTGAACATCTTAGAAAACGGAGAACCTCATGGCAATGTCATAATACTTACCTCAACTAAGTCATATATATATATATATATATTTAAAAAAAAATCACTTCCCACCTAGTAACATTTCTATACTCCTCGGAGTATTCCCATGTACACCCCCTAATTCTTTGAAGCAATTCAAGTAATTACAGAGAACATGATGGTACACATACAGCTCGGAGATACGGTCATAGTTGACCAGGCGCTCCAGAATTGCACCCCCGACGGGGGGTAAACCCATTTTATTCATCAAGTGGTAAGGGAGCACTTTGAAAAATCATAAATACAAGCAAATATAATATTATGTGGGTAAAAGTCACTATGTGCACATTTAGAAATTATCTCCTGTATTAATTAAATGAACTCAGCTGCTCACTAAAGCTTACCTGCTTATTCTTGTTTAGCTTTATTGTTACTAAAGACGCGATTAAATTGTATCAAGCAGGCTATTTCTTGCTGTGAATTCATGTCCAAATTTAATTGGGAGATCATCAATCTTTCAAAATTTGGTGTTAGTGTTGAGTAGGGTCTTATATGTAAATCCGTAATCTCTATTAAGAAAATTCCTATGATTCTTTGACACTGCAATACAAACTGACGGCAAAACGTGAAATTCAAAATTTTTTCATGTAGATTAATATGGATTCATAGTTGTGTAATATGTGTTTAGAATTTTGATTTAGGTTTTACCAATGTATCAGATGTATTATCAATGTACTGAAAACCAATGAATTAGATGAAAAATATTACAAATAAACTTTTTCGCTGCTTTCCACTCATTTTCACTTTATTCACTGTTCTCACATTTTATTTATACATTTATTTATATATACACAGGTACTAACCATTGTTTATTGTGTTGTCTGGTCTGTCATAACAAACGAATTTTATCTATATACTACTTTTTTGCTGTATTGTAATTTATTTACAGCTCTGCTGTCTTTGTTTGGGACATTTCAAACCAATATTATATGTTATGAATAAGAAATATTATTTTCTTTTCTGTCCTTGGCCTTAAATTCGTTTTTCTTATGATCCACGTTTTCTGTGGTCATGTTGTTGTAGATATAAATCCGTCTGTATCAGGTCCCAAAGGTGCGCAAAAAATAAAATAAAACTATTCCTTTTCAAAAAGAAAATCGAGATAAGAGAATGTACAAAAGTGTAAAATGTTAACGTATAAAGAAACGTGCCAAATAAAAATACATCCTTTTTAGTACATGGTTAAAAGGAATAAGTAAATAAAGTTAGTAATAATAAAAAAATGTATAACAAAAAACGTTAGTTAAGTAGGATGTTTTCCAGGGTTCGGGCCTGGGTCCGATCTTGTTTCCTGTCTATTTTAAATGATCTCTTTTTGTTTAATTATAATGGGACTTTGACGTGCTTTTGCTGATAATATTGCGTTATCTTATCATGGGCCTACAAATTCTCATGTCTTGAGAAATATGGAAGACGATCTGGCACGAAGACGATATTAGACAATGGTTCTGTGCTAATAATATTGTTCTCAATCTCAAAATATCTAGACTTATTTGTTTTGCCTAGTCCAAAAAATCTTTATTTAGCTTTGTGTTAAAATATCATACTTGTTATTATCCAAATAGTTCGTGCAATTGTGAAACTATTGAGCAGGTGAGTAGCTATAAATACCTTGGTATTACCATCGAAGACTTGCTATCTTGGAATCCTCATATTATTGGTCTTAGAAAACAAAGTTAAACATCAGAAAATTTTATTTTCTACGCTAGTTTTATCCTTCTGATATTCTTAGATTTCTTTATTACTCCTTCATTCACTCTCAAATTCAATATGGCATAATCTGTTTTCGTGGGACTTACCTGAATACCCTTAATCTGGATATCCACTTCTCAAACCGGGAGAATCAAAACAGAAACATTTTAAATTTGCCGCCATCTATCGGCCGAAATATAATTAAAGTTCTCGCAAGTTGAATCGATTAGAAACTGCCTCAATAATATTCTTAAAAAAGCTTCTTTTTGATTTGTGACGCTCTTTGAAGCAATTGAAGTAGCTTTCATTTTTTTCCAAGTTCCTCCTCGCAGATAATTGCATTACCAGAGCGGAGAGAGATTGCAAATAAACTCTGGATGTGATTCTTTTGCTGTATTTCATTCATTTAATTGGAGATTCTTTACAGTAACGTTTTTGATATTCTTATATATTAAAATAAAGACAAACAGAATTGATTTAAATATAATGTTTATTTATTTTCGTATATTTAAATATAATTTATTTTTGTATATTTAAATATCTTCATCAAAAATAAAATACCGAATATATGAAATTTTTATTTTCTTGATTTCAAAATTGCAAAACTAAAACTATTTTACGTATAACGTTACATCTAACGTCACCTAACAATAACCCAATCCTTTACATCTAACTCAGCACATGCAACACTTTCAATCGTTATTAATGCATGGTCAATAATATTCTTAAAACAATCATTAACTTGGGAAAGGATAATCTATTAGAAATAATAAACTGAAGAACATCAAAATGGTTCTGAAATTTTAATTTATCTGTACAGAAAATATCTCTCTTTGTTAAAACTATATTTTAAAAGATTCCCTAAATCATCACACTTTTTTCTTATGTTTTCATTATCGATATCTGAGAAATTATGTAAGAAACTAAAATGATCACGATGTATTTCTAGTTATTCAAAGCATTCTACTTATTCATACAACGATGCCCAACAAGCAGTATTTAAAATCGAATAAACAACATTGAATCTGAATCTACCTTCCAGCATTTGCGATGATTATGATTCATATTTTTAACACTTTACAACATAGTTGAAAAGTTGTCATGACTTAGTTCATTCTGTCTGTCTGTCCTTTAGCACGATAGCTGCAGTAAAAATGACTTTATCAAAATGAAATTGGAATATGTTGTTCAGACGGTCTGTGACACCTATGGAAATATTAATGAATAATATAACCCAATTAGTTTTGGATTGAAACCGGCTTGAAAAAATGAAATACATCTGGCTCTCTAGGTAAAAAGAATGAATATTTCATCCATAAACTTTTATTCCATTCCTTTCATTCAGACATGATATTTTTGAAATTATCACAATACTACAATAATTTATTTCACTTAAAATCTTAAAACCATGGAGGTAAAAATACTTTCCAGCTCCATGCTTAAAACATAAAAAAAGAGAATGCGATATAATCGTCTGCTAATCTATGTAAAATCAATGAATATTTCATTCATATCAGCTATATTCCAGACTCTGTAATTTTGCGTTTAGCTAAATAATTTTGCGTTAAAAAAATTCAGTAATTCTTATACAACTCATCTTACAGCTCGATGTGTTCACATTCTGCATACATTAAAATTAGGCTTCTTTGTAGACATAATCAAAGTTCGATGATCATTTAAACTCAAAAATATTGTAATTGCTTTGGCACAGAATATAGATGCACAGAAATTAGGCAAAGTAAAGCCGTTTTAGGACGGGTGCAACACTAAATAAAAATCAAGAAGAACTTTTAAAATCACGATTTTGGCACTGGGAAAAAAGATGGATGCCATATTTTACCTTGAAGTGAGTCACGTGATCTCTTCTTCTAATATGGGTGTAATTATTACTTTAATTTTTATTTTTGAACATATTTTGCTCAATTTTTTTTATATATTTTATGTAATTTGAATATTTCCTAAAACTGTCGAAGCGATTTGTGAATTTTAAATTCGCTTAAAAAATGTTTGAAAAATTAGGTAAGTAATTGAAGTATTTGAAGTAATTGAAGTAGCTTTCATTTTGTTTCCAAGTTCATCCTCGCAAATAATTGCCATACAAGAGCGGAAAGAGATTGTAAACAAACTCTGGATGTGAGTCTTTTGCCGTGATTCATTCACCGTGTTAATTGGAGATTCTTTAAATTAACGTTTTTGATATTATTATATATTAAGATAAAACAAACAGAATTGATTTAATTATAATGTTTATTTATTTTCGTGTATTTAAATATAATTTATTTTCGTATATTTAAATATTTTCTCCAAAAATAAAATAAAAACGATATGAGTTTAGGAAATGTTTGAGTTTGCTATTGGCAATTGGCAACTATAGTTTGTATTTTCGTTTTTAAATAGTTTTTTTATTATTTTTTCGGTAACGTTTCTTTAACAGTAACGATTTTTCTTACAATAACGATTCTTTACAGTAACGATTTTGATATTATTGTATATTAAGACAAACAGAATTGATTTAATTACATTGAGTGTTCACACAGGTTGGAAATAAGAGTAATCTTCATATCTTAGCTCAAAATGGTAGAACAGCTAATATTGTGTATCCAGAAGCTTTTCAATATAAATAATAATAACGGGGGGTTAAATGATAACATAAATGATACTTAACATAAATAATTTTTAACATAATTTATTTGATATTTTACTGAAGTTACTCTTCTCTTACTGTACATACATTTTTTACATGCTTTCAAACTTTAATTTAGCCATTTCCACAAATATTATGTCGGAAAGCACCATATTATACTTGATATAATTTATAAATTTTGGCTGCAAAGAACAACTATGTAATTATTTAGGGAAAAAAACTCTCAATGAGGAAATATGCCTATAGCGAAACCCGCTTCATTTAGCGGTGTGTAACGAAAAGGGTAACGCATCCATGTACCTATTCTACCTCAAAAAAGGTGTATGTGGAAATGAGTACAAAGGAGTAGCATTTTCTTTATTTTTACTCTTCAAAACATGTGTTCACAATTGCAAGATTTAAATACATGATATAAATGTTTAATTGCATTTTTCTTTTTCATATTTTATTTCTTGCCCAATTATGTTCTTATGTTCATGAACGATTTTTGATGATTTTTTATTTGATTGCGCCCATTTCGCCTAGCTACGCCGACCAACCATCGGCTGGTACAGCTATCGATTCTCACCCTAACAGCCACCTGGTTGACTTGCAGGGCCCAACCACTTTCATTATCATGCTGAGAGCTAGTTTTTAAACGAGAAGCATCCCGTTAGGCACCCAGGACCCGCCTACAACTTTGGTAAAAAATCGATATTTGCACATTTTCTGGTAGCTGCACCATACTAAGGCTGGTCGCCGTAGGCGGCTAGTCTTATATAAACCTCGTCAGACACCATCCTTTCCTCTTTCCCTCGATTCTATGATTATGCCATTAGCCATCTTTAAGTCTACAAAGCTCTTAATTGTAGTCAAAGTAACTTCGGGCCAAGACAGGGCATAATCAGACCTCCAAGAGACAATTCTACTAAGTTGCAGAAATTTTATCTCTTTTTAGCTCCTAGATTTTATAATCATCTACCTTAATCTTTTAAAAGCATTGCTACGTATCGTTCTTTTTCCAGGACTACCAAAGGCTGATTATTTACTTATAATTCAGTTAAAATTGAATATTTTTTCAGTATTAATAGCTATTTTATTACCTGCTTTTACTGTCATCTTTACCTTTTTAACACTTTACAACATAGTTGAAAGCGTTTATGACTTTGTGCATTCTGTCTGTCTGTTTGGCTGTCTGTCTGTCCGTTTACACGATAACTGCCGTAAAAAATACTTTATAAAACTGAAATTTTAGTATGTTGTT
Organism: Amaurobius ferox; assembly: GCA_951213105.1. Lineage (NCBI taxonomy): Eukaryota > Metazoa > Arthropoda > Arachnida > Araneae > Amaurobiidae > Amaurobius > Amaurobius ferox. The sequence goes on along the minus strand of OX578133.1, from coordinate 69,607,043 downwards.
GAGACGGTCTCTGGGACATATGGGAATGTAAATGAATAATATCACCCAATTAGTTTTGGATGGAATCCGGGTTGTAAAAATGAAATATACTGAACCCTATGGGACCTAATTTTTCAAAAAATTTTTAAGCGAAGTTAAAATTTACAAATTGTTTCGAAAATTTTGGGAAATATTCAAATTATCCCATAAAATATATAAAATAAATTTCAGCAAAATATGTTCAGTAGATTTTAAAATAAAAATTAAAATAATAATGACACCCATATAATATGAGGAGATCACGTCACTCACTTCAAATTGAAATATGACATCCACCTTGTGTCAAAATCGTGATTTTTAAAGTTATTTTTAATATATATTAATGGTGCATCCGACCAAAAACCGCTTTATTTTTTAATATTATCTGGGTTTCTAAATTATGTGCTTACCCAATTACAATATATTTTATTTTAAAGGATCACTAAAGTTTGAATATTTCTGCAACGAAGCCTAATTTTAACGCATGCAAAATGTAAAGAAAACAAGCGATTGTAAGATGAGTTGTATAAAAATTGCTGAATTTTTAACGCAAAATTATTTAGCTCTAAGTCTGGAATATATGTGATATGAATGGAATATCCATTGATTTTACTTAGATAGAGAAGCAAGCGATTTTATAGCATTGCTATTTTTGATGAAGTTTCAAGTCTCCAATTATTGTACTAGGATAATTTAAAAAATATCACCGCTGAACTTATCGCATTTTAGAGATGTTTAAATAAAATTACATTTCATATTCAACGATTTATGCATGATGAATCTTGTTATTGTCTATGCTTAACTTTTTGGTTGTTATGATGTAATGATTTGTTGTAATTGTTTTATCTGTAACTGTTATGTCATTTGATGCTGCTATAATTGCCGTGTTTACCCATCTCCTTCAATAAGGTTATCTTCTAGGAGTAGGTATTCATGAATCTTGTAATCTCTTTACTTTTGAATTTCTCGATATTTTACTAAACACTTTGTACCGTCAGTACTCTGTATCTGAGATATTTGAACGCTAGTTTTGAGGTCAAAATAACAATGGTTCCAGCCTTTCCCTGGGTGTGACTTTATACGAGTACTAATGTTGTACTAATTAATAATACTCATTGTTGTAGACCGTTGCATCTATAACAAGAAAGATCAAACATTCATAAAGCATTGATTATAAAACACTTTCCAACTCCAATGCAATTTTATTTAAACATTTCTAAAATGCGATACATTCAGCCGCAATATTTCTAAAATTATCACAATACTACAATCATTTATTATATTTAAAAACTTAAAACTTCATCGAAAAAAAAAATGAACTTTATTCAAATGACGTCATCGAAATATAAATCGCCTGGCTCTCTATGTAAAAACCGTGAATATTCCATCCATACACTTTTATTCCATTCCTTTCATTCAGAGGTAACATTTTTGAAATTATCACAATACTACAATAATTTATTTCACTTAAAAACTTAAAACCATGGAGGTAAAAATACTTTCTAACTCCATGCTTAAAACATAAAAAAAGACAATTCTATAAAATCGTCTGTTTCTCGATGTAAAATCAATGAATATTTCATTCATATCAGCTATATTCCAGACTCTATAATTTTGCGTTTAGCTAAATAATTTTGCGTTAAAAAAATTCAATAATTCTTATACAGCACATCTTACAGTTTGATGTGTTCACATTCTTCATACATTAAAATTAGGCTTCTTTGTAGAAATAATCAAAGTTTGATGATCATTTAAACTCCCAAATATTGTAATTACTTTGGCACAGAATATAGATGCACAGAAATTAGGCAAAAGTAAAGCCGTTTTAGGACGGGTGCAACACTAAATAAAAATTAAGAACTTTTAAAATCACGATTTTGGAACTGGGAAAAAAGATGGATGTCATATTTTATCTTGTAATGAGTCACGTGATCCCTGCATCTAATATGGGTGTAATTATTACATTAATTTTTATTTTAAAAACTACTGAACATATTTTGCTCAATTTTTTTTATATATTTTATGTAATTTGAATATTTCCTAAAACTGTCGAAGCAATTTGTGAATTTTAAATTCGCTTAAAAAATGTTTGAAAAATTAGGTCCCATAGGTTTCAATGTATTTCATTTTTACAACTCGGGTTCATTCCACAACTAATTGGGTAATATTTATTTACATATCCATATGTCCCACAGACCGTCTCAACAAAATACTAAAATTTTATTTTAGTAAAAGTAGTTATTTTAGTACCATTTTTTTAATAAAATCATTTTTACGGCAGTTATAGTGCGAACGGACGGACGGACAGACAGACAGAATGAACAAAGTCATAAACACTTCTCAACTATGTAGTAAAGTGTTAAAATCTACAAATATTAGATTACTAGCTGAAGTGTTCGCAGCTAGTGGTCACTATTACAGCAATTTTTAAACATATGAACAAAAACTACTCATCCGCGTACTTGGTGCATAGGCCGTTAGGTCTATGCGCTAATTAAGGAAATAGAACGCAGCCTATTTGAACGAAAGGTAGGCGTCTATTACGCGACCTCGTAACTTGCATATGAAAAAACATATTTTTATTTGAAAATGGGGTTAACAATTGTTCATCAACAATTGTTTTCATTTATTGAAGAACAAATGAACAATGTTCATCAATAAAGGAACATTTTTGAAAAGTTAAAAAAATGAGATTTTCACTTCATTACGTTTTAACCTGTAAATGGCATTTTACTTAATTCCACATGCAGACATTTTATTTATTTAAATAAAATGGTTCCACCGAGATTTGAACTCGGATCGCTGGATTCAAAGTCCAGAGTGCTAACCGTTACACCATAGAACCATCTTCCCATGCCGGGAATCAAACCCGGGCCGCCTGGGTGAAAGCCAGGAATCCTAACCACTAGACCACATGGGACTTGAAGGAAAAACATCTAACAAAGGAACACGTGTAATACACTCTTGCACATTTGGGGTCTTTCTCTACATTTTAAATGCGGTTTTACTCAGGTTTGTGCAGTTATGTTCCTTTTTAAACATACTTTTTTCAGAATTAGAAAAACCTTGCAATTAATTTTTCATATTGGATATGCAAATTTATTTGAAGTAATATAGCAAATGTATATTTGAACCTATTTAATATATAAAATATTTTTGTTTGCATTTTGAGAAAATTATGTAATTTTAATGCTTTGGGTATTTAAGTATGAAATATATATTCTTAGATATTTAAATATGAAATCTGTAAACCAACCTATTTAGAATTACTTATAAAATTCATTATTTAAACATTTAAATTTAAAAAAATTGTTTTTAAATAATTGAAAATAGATTTAAAGTTTTGGTAAATCTATAGAATAGCCCCCACTTAGTTTTTTTTTCTAAGTACTATTGTGCGCCAAGTAAGCGGGTTTGTCCGTGTTTTGAAATTGACTCCTCCCCACTCACTTACATCCACACAAAATAATGCTTAACTTGCGCGTGTAATTGAAGAATAAAAAACTTTTAAAATTTTAGAAAGCATATTGAAACATACGATACTTAAAATATTTTGTAATTTTAAATCAAATTCAAAAATTTATAACTCGAAAATTTTAAAAGAACTTTAAAGAAATGCATTAAAAGGACGATCGAACTTTAACGAGATTTAAGAAAAACGACACTTAGAAAAAAATTTGGACTCTAACAATATTAAAAAAAAATACTTCGAAAAAATACGAAATTAAAAAAAAAGATTGGACTTTAACGAAATTTAAGAAAAAACCATACTTAGAAAAGTGATTGGACTTTAACGAAATTAAGAAAAAACAATACTTTGGAGAACCATTTTAAAAACACGGAAAAATACAAGAGACAATTTCAAAACACGGGATGAATAAATCCGGATGAAATCGGATAAAAGAACTTTCCTTTATGTAAATGTTCTTATATCCAGATTTTCACTTACATCCACACAAACACGTTTCTTGAATATACACGTACTCCCCCCCCCCCCCCCCGGAATAAGTTTTCTAAAACATTCGCACAAATCCTTTGTGTATATTCAAGAAAACGCATTTGTGTGGATGTAAGTTAAACTGTGGATATGAGAACATTTACATAAAGGAAAGTTCTTTTATCCAGTTTCATCCGAATTTATTCATCCCGTGTTTTGAAATTATCTCTTGTATTTTTCCGTGTTTTTAAAATGGTTCTCCTAAGTATTGTTTTTTTTAATTTCATTAAAGCCCAATCACTTTTCTAAGTAGGCAAACGTTTCCGTAGCAGTCGCTCGACCGCCACGTTGTGGGTTCGAGCCCCACGTAAGGCATGGATGTTTGTGTTGTGGGCGCAATGTGATCCGCCCCCTCTGGTGCGCCTGGGGCAACGTCAATGGACGGCTAAATGGTTCACACTCTGGCCGCTGTAATAAAGGCGAAGGTCAAAGTGCCTGGCCATTTGAAAAAAAAAATTTCTAAGTATGGTTTTTTTCTTAAATTTCGTTAAAGTCCAATCTTTTTTTTTTAATTTCGTATTTTTTCGAAGTATTTTTTTTTAATATTGTTAGAATCCAAATTTTTTTTCTAAGTGTCGTTTTTCTTAAATCTCGTTAAACTCCGATCGTCCTTTTAATGCAGTTCTTTAAAGTCCTATTAAAATTTTCGAGTTATAAATTTTTGAATTTGATTTAAAATTACAAAATATTTTAAGCATCGTATGTTTCAATATGTTTTCTAAAATTTTAAAAGTTTTCTATTCTGCAATTACACGCGCAAGTTAAGCAATATTTTGTGTGGATGTAAGTGAGTGCGGAGGTGTCAATTTCAAAACACGGACAAACGCGTTTACTTGGCTCACAATAGTAGTGAAAAAAAAAGATTAGAAAAAAAAAGACTTAGAAAAAAAACTAAGTGGGGGCTATTCTATAAATTTAACAAAACTTTAAATCTATTTTCAATTATTTAAAAAAACATTTAATTTAAATGTTTAAATAATGAATTTTATAAGTAATTCTAAATAGGTTGGTTTACAGATTTCATATTTAAATATCTAAGAATATATATTTCATATTTAAATACCCAAAGCATTAAAATTACATAATTTTCTCAAAATGCAAATAAAAATATTTTATATATTAAATAGGTTCAAATATACATTTGCTATATTACTTCAAATAAATTTGCATATCCAATATGAGAAATTAATTGCAAGGTTTTTCTAATTCTGAAAAAAGTATGTTTAAAAAGGAACGTAACTGCACAAGCCTGAGTAAAACCGCATTTAAAATGTAGAGAAAGACCCCAAATGTGTAAGAGTGTATTACACTTGTTCCTTTGTTAGATGTTTTTCCTTCAAGTCCCATGTGGTCTAGTGGTTAGGATTCCTGGCTTTCACCCAGGCGGCCGGGTTCGATTCCCGGCATGGGAAGATGGTTCTATGGTGTAACGGTTAGCACTCTGAACTTTGAATCCAGCTACCCGAGTTCAAATCTCGGTAGAACCTTTTTATTTAAATAAATAAAATGTCTGCATGTGAAATTAAGTAAAGTAATTATTAAATTTTAAATGCCATTTACAGGTTAAAACGTAACGTAATGAAAATCTCATTTTTTTAACTTTTCAAAAAATTTCAACATTGTTTCATTTGTTAATTCTCTCTTGTTTGTTCATTCTCCATCAATTAAGGCTGATCTAAAAAAATATTGCACTGCATATGCAATAACTTATACAGATAAAGTAGTATCCAATTATGCTTTTACTTGTATCAAATATTATGTAGATGCCTTGAATAATTGTTATCAAGATGCACAAATGACGTTCCTGTTACTACATGCAGGAAGAACTATAGAAAATAAAATCAAGGCCCTTTATATGTGTATAGATCACGATCTAAAAAACGTCATCTTTCCATATCTAGTATTGATTAAGGTACACAAAACCCCGGTTAAATTTCGTCCTGTGACCGTGGGCTGCAAAACTTACTTAACCATAGCTAATTCTAAGCTATTATCATATCTAAAAACAGTCATGTCAAACATCAAACGAAAAGGCACTCTTATGATCAATAACAGCTTTGAAGTGATCAACAGACTCAAATTTTACAACAAAGACATGAGATTTAGAAGTTACGATTTCAAGGATTTGTTCAACAATATTAATCTCGAAGATCTGTTTGCTATTTTACTGGAAATATACGAGACACATGATTTGCATAAATTGGTTACAATTAGTAAATATAAGAGCTTGATACGAATTGTTTTATTCGAAAACATACTTTTTAATGGATCTAATTATTATCAACAAGTCATGGGCATTCCTATGGGTGGCGGATGCTCTTCTCTCCTTACTGACTTTTATTTGAATAAATTCGAAGAGGGCACATAATTCTGCACGAAATCCCATACTTTCGTTTCGTGGACGACATCCTAATAGGACAATACGAAAATATGCCTGAATTTGATTTTGGTTATTACCCTAAAGGACTGGATCTCATCGAGACCCAATTGAAAAACAAAGACGAAGTAGATTTTCTGGATATTACAATTAAATACACTATCAATAAAGGAATATATACAATCTTATATGATAAAATAACTTCTTTCAATATAAGCATTAACAACCAAATTATAGACTGGAATACCAACCTGAGTAAAAATATATTTCGGAATGTTATAATCAATCATTTGAAAAGAAATCAACGGATTAATACTTTCAAAGTGGATTGTATTATTAATAACAGAAAAATAATGCAAGAAGCAATCAACAAAAATTATCCAGAAAAATTCTTAAAATACTATTACAATATTATCTTCAATGACGTAGATACCGCTTATTTTAAGGATATTGAACGTATACGTCTTGAAAACTGATTTTATCTTTAGAAATTAACTGTGAGGATTAACTCTCTCGAACTCGCCGACAGCTCACCCTGGTGTACATGTATCTTAAGCTATATCTTGTAAGCACTCCACCTCTGCATTGTCATTACTGTTTTTCATTCTCTTCCAATTGTCTCTTATTGGTATTTCCCATTGCCCTCTGTGTATTATACTTGACACAATTTCGGAGGATAGGCCGTTGCATAGTAATGGTTCCGGGAGTGTTGCCTAGGCGTAAAATCACTCTTTAAACCGGGAACGAGGGGTCACAATCCCCCTTGGCCTTTTATACTATCCAGTTGGCTTTTTTATTTCCTTCTTTCATTTGAATTTATATATATATATATATATATATATATATTAGAAAAATGTAATAATAAAAAATTCAAGTAATATTAACATCACCATAGAATCAAAACCACTGCCATAATTGAAAATTACCTGACAATTTTTTCATATTTTTTATGGGATGATTTGAATATTTCCTAAAACTTTAGAAGCAATTTGTGAATTTTAAATTCGCTTAAAATATGTTTGAAAAATTAGGTCCCATAGGGTTCAATGTATTTCATTTTTTCAACCCGAGTTCAATCCAAAACTAATTGAGTGATATTATTCATTTATATTCCCATATGTCCCACAGACCGTCTGAACAACATACTAAAATTTCATTTTGATAAAGTCATTTTTACGTCAGTTATCGTGCGAACGGACAGACAGACAGAATGAACAATGTCATAAACACTTTTCAACTATATTGTAAAGTGTTAAAAACAGGTATGTATTTGGCTGTCTGTCTGTTCGTTCGTCGCGATCCGGAAAATCTAAATAACTCACAGGTATGAAATTTGGTACATTGACACTTGAAATCAAGACCGAAAACACCTCGGAGTGATTTCTTTTCAATTTGAATTAAAATTTTTGTAATTGAATGTTGAAACGCCATTTTGAGCGATTTTCGCACAAATTGGTTTCTTAGCTATAGAAAATGTTGTCGCAAAATTTCCATCTTGACACTATCAAAAAGAGCGAAACACGGCTGAACAACGAGCTTTAAAAGAATCCATAATGTAATTATTGAAATATGAAAAGTTTATGATATTTCATATGTATATTGCAGCATCCGAAAATTGAAGAGTAGCTTAGTTCCAATTTTTGAGATAAATAGCGTGTAATACCATCTCATTCTAATAAAAACAATTATAATTACTCTATTTCTGAATATTCAATGACTTTAAATGTGAAATCTCTCATACATTTTCAAAGCTCTGAAGATAAAGTGCACTTTTCTCCAGTAGCAGGTTATTCTTTGTTTAATTCTGATAGCGTAAGGATGTTAGATAAAAGTGACGTTACATGATCTGCAACAAATTTTGACATGATTTGACATTTATTTTTTTAATCTTTAGTGCACTGAAGCTAATTTTACGGTAAAATAATTGAGGATAACGTCCAGGGAATTTCTAGAATTGATAGTATTTTCATTTAGAAAACGTACTGTTGATTTTAAGCATTTAGCATCCCCTATTTGAATGCACCTCGCGTGTTTCTATAGGGCAAATCAAGAAGCCTTATCGAAGGACGTATCATAAAATGGGGTATCAAAGAACGTATCCAAAAGAAATTATTTAGATAGCATTACGCCCCTATTTAGAACGTATCAAAAGATTTTATTTAGGACGTGTCAGAAGAGACTATTTAGGGCGTATTTAGGGCGCATCAAAGGAGCTTATTTGAGACGCATCAAAGGAGCTTATTTAGAATGCATCGAAAGAGATTATTTTGAGCATATTACTCCCACGAGAAGGTAAAAGGTGTATCAAAGGCGCTTATTAAAATTTTAAAAGAGCTTATTTAAGACGTATTGCGCTCTCGCAGAGGACGAAAGACTTTTTTAAGGCATAACATGAAGTCTACTAGGGTGTAGCGGTCGATGTGCCTACAGTCAGAACTAAGGCTCCTCTATATACGAGCTGACTTATCAAGCATATTGAAGCCCACCATAGCTGGAAGCGCAATCCATTAGCATTAGCTCTATTCATATTTTCACTTTAGGAAGTATAATTGAAATAATTATGTGTGGTTGTTTTGCACCGAACTACTCTAATCATTCTTGAAAGGATTTTTGGCTATTTCGCTTTCCTGGAAACGAAAAAAGAAGAAAACAATGACTAACAAATAATTGGATACCCGGTATTGGAGCATACATGTGCCAGCTAAATTCTACAATGTTCTAATTGAAACTTCTTTTTTTATATGAATTTATTTTAAACACTTATTTTATAATCTCTGTAACTGTAATATAGAACCCTATGGGCTTCAATATGCTTGATAAGTCAGCCTGTAGTAGAGGAGCTCTAGTCAGAACGAAGGCATATTACAATACCGCGCAGCGATCTATGGCGTGTTTTGGAGCTTATGTAAAACGTAGTTCCTGCTTAACAGGCGAAGCACAGTCAAGCGTTTGACCGCCCAGCGGATGACTACGCTTTTCGAAAAATTAAATGAATGAATTCCATTTATACCTGCTTTAAATCCCGAGAAACGACGGATGCATTTTGTAGTATAAAATAAAGATTGGATGAAAACATACGGTCATCTAAATTTTAAGTGGGTCCTTATTAAGGCTACCTATCAAAATTTCATGAAAATCGACACAGCCGTTCTCCAGTGTTAATTAGACAAACAGATAGAATTTGCAATTTAGTTATATAGATCGAATGCTCCGTACTTACTTTTAATCCAAAAGAATTCGACACAATTATTTAGGAGTTATTACGAATCATTCTACAGATATTAAAAGTTTGCTTTTCCACATATCTTTCGAAAGAATGAAACTAATTGCATGAAATTTGATATGGACATTTTAATCGTTACCAATAAAAAGTCTATTGATTTTCTACAAGATCGGGTTATAAAACATCTCTAAATTGTATTGCGTTTTCATAATACAAAATGTGTTAATTTGTTAAAAAATTCCTGTGTCGGATATATCGTATTTCTTTTGCAAGAGGTAAACCTTCTCGACGTGAATCTGTGATATATTGATATTTTCCCTCGATATACTCTGAGCGATAATTAGTAACTTTTTAATGCGTTTTTTAAATCTTAAAAATATTAATTCTCGCTAAATGACAACTATAAAAGAGTTTCTAACCATCAGATGTTGAATGTTGTGGTAAGTAGTGTAAAACTCATAACAAAATAATTTTTTATCAATTAATTAATAACTCGAAAAGTAGCTTATCAGTCGAAATCGGGGATTTTGTCTAATCGAAATACCTACTGTATATTGATTATTATGAACGCACAATGCATCTGTCAAACACTTAAATATACAAACTGCAAAGAGATGAGCAACGGCTTCTTTTATACACCGTGTAAAGGAATGATAAGGACTAGGACAATAACTCGATAATCATTAGAGATATTATATATTTAATGCAGGTGTATAGGAAACGTTAATAGCCCTACAGGATAAATCAGACAATCGTACCACCCCGGCGCTCCAGCTCGGAACCACCCCTAGCCACATCAACAACCCCACAGCCGCGACTGCACATCAAAGGGGACAAATGGCATAAAAATACAGGGACTACCATATCAGTTACCCGAGACTCACCCTCCAACCTGTTTCTAACCATATTATTAGGTAAATCACTAAAAACAAACTACATCACACTGTGGAAAAATATAAGGAGTAATAGCATAAGGAACATAATCAAAAGTATTTGAAATAGGTTATACTAATCAGCAATAAGCTTGAACCACAGAAAGGACAAGAACTCTAAGCAAGGCAACAGAAGACTGAACTGCCCATTCAGAAAAGGCAAAGTCTCGACCAAGAAATTTCGTCAGCGATGGTCGAAGTGGCGAAGAACGCACTACATAATAAGACAACTTTTAGGGCTGGCCCCCTTTTAGGGAGGTATAGGGGCTGTTTCGCTTTCTGTTACAGATAGGAAAAAAATTCAATTACAAAGTTGTAAAACATTGAAAAATTAATATGAAGCAAATCTAGTCCCCCTCGCAATAGGAACCCTGAAATCTAATGCATACAATTTAACCCCTCATCCCCAAAAGTCAAACAATTAAACAATATGGCAGAATAAAATTGACACAAAATACAAAATATTTATCTTCAGTAGCCATGTATGCCTGCACACGAGTAATAAGATGTATCCATGTATTTTCCAAATTTTCTACATATGCACTGTTAATTGTAGATTAATAACATTGTAATTTAAGTTTTTTGCAGCTTTATCTGTGGGACTTAAAAGTGTAGTACTAACATTCCAACACTCTAAAACTTTGTAATTTACTTTTCCCTTGGTAGACGAGACAACCTTACGTATTAGCCTAAAAAGGGGGATTAGCCCCCTAAAGTTATCTCTTTGCATAACACCCTAAGTATTTTTCATACACTTGCATAGAAAAATTTACAACAACTCTAATAAATACTTTTCAATTTACTGGCCTGATCCATGACTTTTCAGGACACCCTGTATATAAAATTATTCACTAAACATTAAAATTAAATCTTATATTAATTTGAATTTTGCTTATAAAAGTTAACAAGATGAAAGCTCTATACAACTTAGAACTAACTTAATCCAATCTAATATTATTTAAAAGCTTTCACTTATACATTCTCCGCTCAAATGTAAAAGCCCTTGGTTGCTTCTATCATCTTCAGTCCTAATTAAAGAACTATAGTGACTGTCACCTGAGACACTGGAGTAGAGCAAATATTTTAGTCAACTGTCAACAACCCTTTCTATTTACATAAGCAAGATCTAGAAAAGCATTCAATTAAGTATATTTAAAGGACAGAGATAACTTTAATTAATAGGCCACTGCAGTTAGAAAGGGCAGCAACTACGAGTTTCCTTTAGAAACCTCATGTCTCAAGATATTTTCAAATGCTCCACACGTTCTCCAAACCCTCCAAGGAGGCAAGATTTCATTTTGAGGAAGATTTCTACCTCATGAATAAATGCATATTCATTAGAAACGGATCCGGAATTTGTTACTTTCGAAATGTAGCAATCGAGATTGAAGTGTATATAGATTCTGCTCAATTTCTCCCCTACAGGCAGGCAATTTATGTCGAATTGAATTACATAGAAAGACAAATATTCAAAGTAATTATGCAATCTAGTCTTAAGGCTTGAGATGTGAGATAAATTAAGAAATGTTATTCTTAAATATGTACAAAAAATGTGTAAAATATGTACTGCACACATTATCGTAACAGTAAGAAATTCTAAGGTCCAGTTAGTGATTTATGTAAAGTCAGAATTCATTATTCTTACAAAAATACTATGTCTGGTAAATCTGAGAACCCCTTTCTTCTTTGACACAGACCGTCCGACCTACCTGAAAATGTAAGATATATGTTTAGACGGCCGGGAAATACCACCCAGTTTAGACCTGAATCCATTGGGGGGGGGGCATCCACAGGGACCGTACCCTCTTTCCCTACCACCAATCTCTCGGAAGAACTTACGGACCCACATGTCTAACGTGATCGTACTCCACGTGAACACTGCGACAGTTTGAGAAGAATCGAACTCGGGTCGTCCGAGTGCAATCCCCGAGCGCTAACCACTGGGCTGTCGCTCCCCGAGAACCCCTTTTGAGAAAACTTCGAATTTGTTCGGGGAAGCATTTTTAGAGTATAGTTATGATTAAATCCCGGAAGTTAAGGCAAAATTCCAAATTTGCCTTATTTTACCTATTTTTATAAGTTATTCCGAAAAATGTTTTTTTGAAGTTTTTCTGTCATAAATGCCTATTTTGGAATTTCTAGCATTTTTCCTGAGTTTTAAAGTTTATATAATGTTTTCTGTCGTTTATTTTTAACAAAGAAAAAAATTATCTCGTTTCTTCATACTCGGTGAAACATGACGCTAAACTAGTTCATCCACTTTTGGGGACGTTGCAATTAGTGGAGTTGCTACACAACAGAAATCATTAAACAACTGCATATTTTGATAAGAATATCCCTATTAGTAAGAATGTTGTTTATGGTTATACAATGAAAATAAGATGTGGAGGCATCACCCAAAGTAACAGAAATAAAAGGTAGTGGCTATGTTTTAAAATGACTACACATGCTGAAATTTTCTTGAAACTTTTTTACACATCACACAGAAGAGTGTGCTGTATCGATTTATGTTAAGTGGTCAAGGATTTCATTTTTCATGCTAAAAATGGGCTAAGAATGAATATGGAGGACATCGGTGGTGTTTCTTTGCACAAGGGGACATTCTTATCACAATTTCAGGATGTTATATTTGTAAAAATATTTCAATATCCAATAGATTCCAAGACTTAATAATCATCAAATTGATAGAGAAACATCAGTTTACATGATTCTTTATTTAGAAAAGCGTGAAAAAAAGAAATCATGAAAAAGCTGCATTCACTTGGAATTTCAAGCTCATATATTTGTGTGCTGGAACTCTCAACAGCGATGTGTGAATTTGTAAATGTTAAGTTCCAAGAAAAAATATATTGTTCCCATCGAAATTACGTCACGGGATCTACATAATTGGAAAGTTCGATGCTAAAGACCTTAATCCAAGCAGTTTAACCTCAGAGAGTTTCTTTCATGGGACAAGTATGTCCATATTTCAAAACCCATGTTTATGAACAGTAAGGCCTACATATGTAATATGACATAAGTGTCTTTATAAAGCGGAGTGTTTTAAATCTTTCAGAAGAATTTGCTTTAGTGAAACCAGCATTCCTTCAGTTAAAAAAACTTACTATTCCAGTTTATTCTGATACTATGTCAAGACATATGCTTGCAATCACTACTAAGAATCTAAAGAAAGAATAAATTGAGTGGCTGAAACTTGTTATCAGCCAAGATACCAATATTCGACTCGGTGCATTGGACTCGGCACTAAGACGTTGGATGGTTGCAGACAAAGAAATCTACCAGTTAATACAGGAATTTGAGAGTGGCATTTGGCTAAACCCGGAAAAAGATAATCGACGCCATTATGAGCAACACATTTTTAAAATATGCCACTCTAACACGTTTCAACACATTAAAAGAGTTTTGAAACTCATTTTTAGAATATGGTGAAGACCTTGTCGTCTACAGCAGGATTATTGTACACAAACATGTCAATTTATTCAGAAAAGTCGACTGATATTAAGCTATTCCACAGTTTCATTAAGGAACAACTAGTAAAAATTCTTCAACAATATTTCAGCTTCTGAAAAGGAACAAAATTTCCCTCTTCAGTACTCCTATGAAAAGCACTAGCAAGAAATTGCACTGAAAACTTTAAAACAGATGTCAAGATGTTTTTCAGACTCTATAGTTAAACAGTACCGTCAGTTAGATATGCAGAATTTTTTCAAACACGAAAATCAATCATTTCCTCTTGCACTTTCTACTAATGAGGGATTTCGATTAGGCAATAAAACTGACCTAGCACACATTCTAGAAGACACTGTAGAGAAGCATGACCATACCTTCCCAAAAACTGCTATAGTTTATGATAGTGCAGTTCTTACTAGCATTTTAAAGCCACACTCCTCAAAGACATTTGGTGATTATTATATGAACATGTTTCGCCCTCACATTTGTAAAAACATTGATGGTTTCGCCTGTCGAAAAATGCATTTAATTTGGGATAAATACATTACACCACGTATTAAAGGTTAAACTAGACAGAAGAGGGGAGCGGAAACCAGGAGGAGTGCCTTCACATGTGATTTTACTGAATATTGGCAAGATTTCTTGAGATATGGAAGTAACAAGAAAGAGCTCTTTAGTCTACTTGGAACTTTCGCTATAAATACTATCACAAATGTACAGATTGTAACCACCGTAGATGAAGAAATTAAAAAATGTATTACTACTCAAAGTTTCCTAATAGGTGTTAATGTCCCTAGTCATGATGAAGCCGATTCAAGGATAATATTGCAGTCCCAAGACATCGTAGAAAACGGCTTAAAAAGCATTGCTATATGCACTGTTAATACCGATACTTTAGTTTTAATAATTGCTTACACTTTTACCTTGTCCACAAAGGCCCTAGGTAAAGTTTGGATTGCATTTGGAACGGAAAAGAATTTCAGAATTATTCCGGTTCAACCTATAGGGAAAAGGATATTGATTTACCAGGATTGCATGCTTTCACAGGCTGTGATAGCATACCTAGTTACACTGGAAAGACAAAAAAATCAACTTGAAAGACATGGATGCTCTTTAAGGAAACTACTACTGCATTTTCATTTATCTCACAACCACAATTTTTCATTCCTGTGAATTTTAGCCATTATTAAAAGATACGTAGTACTACTGTACTGCTCAACCAGTAATAATGCAACTGTTAATGACCGAAATTGTTCATGACCAAAATCGTTCCCTTTAAAGTCTGCCACTAAAAAAGGGAGCATAACAACAACGGGTATTACGTAGCGTTTTCTAAGCTGGACATATTTAGAGACAAGCAAGCAAACGAACAATATGTGTACCATCTCCAACCGAACTGGGATAGTGGTTGGATGATGACAGATTAAATGGTCGGAGTTGTCATAAATCTCTGATTCATGTAAAGGGTTAATCAAATGTATGTGAAAATATGTAATAGCAAGTGTAGCTGCAAGTGTGCTAGATCGTCCTGCAATGACGTTGACATATTGACATTACCAAGTTGGGCATTTGGAGTCATAACCCGTCCCCCATGATCCCATCGAGCATGTGAGACCAAATAATGGAATATATATTAAGTAATACGCCATGGTGGAAACGAGCTGAACAACGGATTCAGGCGAAGAAGCACCAGACTTGACATTTCAGCCGAACGATGTTTATGACCCATAAATTCACAAAGTGGCAAAGACATAATCAGATTGGAAAGCAACGATGTCGACATAGGTCTAACCTATTATTCCGGGCAAGACTCAAACAAGCTACATCAAAAGCAGGGGGTTAAATCAAGAACGGCCCTTAACTATCATTAAAAGTAAACCCAATTAAGCACAAGGAAGGCGTATTTCCCCGAGACAAGATAAAATTGCATTAAGATTGCCTGACGAAAGGAAGGCAGCAGTTTGAAAAGATTATGTGAGCTATGAGATCAAAAATGGATCAAGAGATTGAAAAACATTGTTGATCTATTGAAGACGATAAAATGTTTACTGTGACGAAATGTAAGAAGTCATGACATAGAAATCAACTAAAATGATGCTACGTCGAACAAAATTGCTTCCTCTGTCAAGTGCTTCAAATCAAAGCCAGGGATCCCTAGTGCAATTAAAATACACAAAAAGGTATTTACCAGTATATATTGTAACAATCAGGTCGAGCCCAGATCTTTTTTTGTTATTTCAATAAATATTGCTGGTCTCACATCTCCTCCAGGTCTCCTCCAGGTAAAGGAATTAAATTAGTCGTCGTTGTACAAAGTATTATTTGCAAATGTATTTTTTAATAATTGAGTGCTATCTAAATAAATATTATAATTTAAAAAATAAATATTGTAGTCATTGACTGATGATTGACTTTTCAGACAAGACAAGTTGACTCTCACTTTAGATATAAATTTCGTGGTTTATCGTCGGAACAAATGCAATATACGCAGTTATCAGTATACGCAAGGAAATATTATTTAAAATCTTTCAAAATAAATATTATCATTTAAAATTTAAATATTGATAATTATATATTTATGGCACATTTTGGTACGCTTGATCATTCAACAATTAATTTCGCAACAGAATCTATTGAATTTCTAGAAAAAGATATATAGGGAAATGGACAACAAAGTATTTGGTTACCAAAATACGCCCAGAATTTTTTTTTCTGACGACATTACTGTTGTGCATCATCCTATTATGTAACTGTAAAACAAATATGAAAATTAATGTGGTGCCGACCGATGATTTTAAAAAGAAATGTTTGAATTTGGCAATATTCAGTATGATTTAATGTGTATGTTTATTAATAATGTGAAAATAAGTAATAATAAATACACATTTTTTGTTATCAAGCCGATACATTGAGTTCTCCTTTCATTCACTTTACCCAGTATATGCGACAAAAGAGCACCTATATTAATTCTTAGCCTATTTTTTAACATTAAAAATGCATTTCTTGCCCTAAATATATAAATCCATGCAAAACACGCTTTTGTGTGATGTGTAAAAAAGGATTGTAACGAGATCTCAACACGCCATTTTGAAATATATCACCTTGGGTTCATATCACTTTGGGCGATTCCTCCCCATCCTATTTTCATTGTATAACCATAAACTACATTCTTACCAATGGGGATATTCTTATAATAATTTGCAGCTTTTGCATATTTAGCACCTCCACTTAAATGTATCCTTTTGATTGGAGCAGCGCTAAAAGATATGCACGTGCGTTTTTGATAAAATTTCTGAAATTGTCAATAGTTTCTCGGACGAAGAAGCTGTATCTGTTAAAAATTCCAAACTAGTGTTCGACAGCTCAAAGTACACAATTAGTTGATTTTACTTTTAATATATTTTTAAAAACTTTCCAAATCAATTAAATTGCATGAAAAAAGAAATATTTCCACTTTTAAAATCATTGCAAATTATAAACGATATTGTGAAAGACTATAATTATATTTCTGGGACATCTACTATTATCAAGAAGAAATTTGTAAATGTTCTCTCGGAAAACCACGATTTCAAGCATCTTAAGGGCATAGGAAAAGTTCTTGGTGGTGATGGTTCTGTGGTGGTGATGGTTCTGTGGTGGTGATGGTTCTCTTGGTGTTGATGGTTCTGTCGCACTCTCAATATCTCTCTACATAACGGACAGCTCTCGGTATGCTACCATAACTTCAGTTTAAATGGATAAATGATTTACAGTATTTGATATGATATTAAGATATAGACTTCAGAGTTTGCAATTTGGAAATTTAAAACAACATTAAAGCCCCGTTCACATGCACAATTTAAAGCCGGTATCATAGCCGCATTTCAACTGTGTCACCGTTCACATGTCCAAGCGGGGAAAATACCGGTTCGAAAGAGGGTTGAAAGGAGGTATGATTTCCTTCCTTCTTATTTGAGAGAACGAAGGGGGTAGATTGGGGATTTTTACCCACAATTCCATTCGCGCAACTGCGATTTCTTGAAAAACATGGCGGATACTGAGATACCGCGTGGACCTTGTTTACAAATTCTATCTGAAGATTGTACAATAATGATGAATTTATAGCTTGTTATATAGATTATTTTGCATTCATTACACGGACTTATTTACGAATTAAACGGATTGATCCTTATTATACATCAGAATTTAATGAACTGAGAATCCTACTGAAAAAGACTGATGCGGGTATGTACATTTTGTTTATTTGAGCTAACTGTTATTCATGAATTAGAAATATTTGTTCCTCGATTTCAGGATAATTTTTATAGAAATGTTTGTTTCTTAATTACAAAACGTATACAATTAAGTGTTAGTTAAAAGTCGTAAGCTAGCTGATTTTCCTTTGAAGCAGCAACTTTAAAATATAATGTTCTGTTTCTTGGGCAAATTTTCTGGATTTATCTAAGTAGTTTTTAACAAATGATACAAAGATTTTCTTAGTTTTATATAAGGAGAATGTATATTAGATAAATCTATCTTAATACTCATTTATTTTATATTGTTAAAAAGGAGTATAATGTGTTTATATTTAAATGAATATATGGTGTTAATTATTGTAAATAAATTATTTATACATTATATTTCAAGTTTGATTATTTTAGTTTTGTATTCGAGCTTTTACATATCAATGCGAAATGTTCCATAACTTGAGATGATGTGATTATGATGCCAATATTATGATTAGTAGAGAATTGCGTTTTCTAATTATGTATATCAATAACAAAATAAAATGTTTCAGGCATTCAAAATAACTTTACATACATATATTTTGCAATAAACTGAACTGTGTAAATTAACTTACAAAATGCTCTCCCCTCCCCCCCTTAAAAAAAAAAAAAAAAAAGAATGATTGCTAGTATCAGAAATATAAATTATTTTTATATATTTTAGATACTAACTACATATGAAGACGATTTTATTTTATTAATTTTATTTTTGGATTACTTAGAGGACCACCTATTTTACATATCAATAAAACATGTCCATCATAAGTATTTTTTATACTGCTATATTAAAAACATTATTTTTAATTGCGGTATTAGTGGTATATGAGATTTTTTGTATCTGGGTCATGCAGTAAGGTCTTATGTGTTTTTAATAAAAAATGAGTTATACCGATTTTGTAATAATTAAAATGTATTCGGTATAAATATGCATATTTTTTTCTCTGTGCCAACTTCTTATAACGATTTGTCTTGAATAAAGTTTCTTAAAATGGTATTACACTTTTTCCACTAATTCAAGTTTATACGTCATAATTTAGCTTAAAAACGAAGATTAAATGAGAGAAACTTTCTTTTTTGACTTTTAAGAATGAATTCTTTAAACAGTTTCATGGAATAAAACATTTATATATATATATTACAATAAGCATATATTTATAGTTTTAAAAATATATTAAATTTAATTTTGGCATATTATTTTTAATTTGATGTTTAGTTTATAAAGATCCAAGTTTAATTTATATATACATTATTTCGATTTAATTTATATATATAAGATTATTTTGTTTCTCATTTCCGCACATTTGTCATATTAAATAGATAAAATAATAACATGGGATAATGAATTAAAAATAATACGCTTTTTAAAAAAGCAATTAAAAAAAGAAAAGAAAAAGATATATTGTTTACCAAAAAGGAATGTCAAAAGCATTTAAGAAAAATTGGTCCTAGCCCTTTAAGCGGGAGTAATGGGGGTTGCACATGTGAACGGGTCTAGAATGGATCCCGGAAAATACCCCCTTTTTCACCCCAATGTTTCATGGCCGGAAAATACGGCCTTGCATGTGAACGGGGCTATAGATATGATGAATAATAGGAATTTTTTACATGAATAAATACATTCTTACTATTCTTGTATAACTTCAAATATTAAATAAACATCTTAATGCTGGTCTCAAAACCAGAAATTTCTACTGATTGAATTATTTTGACATTTTTTATGGTAATAGACCTAATATGGAAACCGTATTTTCGTAAATTTAGTATACATTAGAATATCATACTTTAGTGCCTATTTTTTAGATTTTAGTGCCTAATGTAACTATCTATTTTTATCACTTTTAGTTACTTTTGCCTGCCTGTTTTGTTAATTTTTAGTACCTAAAATTCTGGGCTCTAATTATGATACATCTAATTTTTCGAATGTTCCCGTGATATAATGTATATCTTATAAAAATATAAATGACAAGAAATATGATTTCTTTGAATGCTAAACCGTTACTTTAATTTTCTTTTTAATTGATATTTTTCAAACAAAATTTGATAAGATGCTCTACACAACTCTTAATTAACTTAATTCAATATAATATCAACTAAAAGCTCTCAATTTATACACATTGCTTATAAAACTTCAAAGTATGCTTCTATCATCTTCCGTCCTAATTAAAGAACTATAGTGACTGTCACCTGAGACACTGGAGTAGAACAAATATCTTAGCCAACTGTCAACAACCCTTCCTATTTACATAAGCAAGATCTGGAAAAGTATTCAATTAAGTATATTTAAAGGACGGAGATAACTTTAATTGATAAACCATCCCAGTTAGAAAGGGCAGTAGCTAGCAGTTTCCTTTGGATACCTCATGCTCAAGATATTTTCAAATGCTCCACACGTTCCACAAACCCTCCAAGGAGGCAAGATTTCATTTTGAGGAAGATTTCCACCTCATGAATAAATGCATATTCATTAGGAACGGTCCGGAATTTGTTACGTTCGAAATGTAGCAATCGAGTTTGAAGTATATATAGATTGCGCTCTATTTTGCCCCCTACAGGCAGGCAATTTCTGCTGGATTGAATTACATAGAAAGATAAATATTGAAAGTAATTATATGGTCTAGCCTTAAGGTTTTAGATGCGAGATACATTAAGACGAATTATTCCTTCCTCTTAGTTTGCAAAATATGTATTACACACATTATCCTGACAATAGACATTTCTATGGTCCAGTTAATGATTTATGTAAAATCATGGTAAGAATGCGTTAATGTTAATGGGAGAATCACTCACATCAAATTATAAATTTATATAATGTACCGAGAATTTTAAATAATAATTTATTTTCAGTTAGGTGTCTATGCTGCTTTTAAAATATATCAGAAATATCGTCTGCTGTTCTTAAGGTATCTGATGTGATTACATCAGGTGATTATTACTTCATTTTTATTAATCGAAGGACATGGCGTTTTCCCAGAGTAAAAGAATTTTTATTTTATATTAACAGTTATTTAGCCATTCCTATAACAGTGTCATTGCAAAGTTTTAGAAAAACTGCAGATGATCTAAAATGCCTCTATTAATTCAACAATTACAAAGTCAGTAAAACATGTTTCATAGAAATTGGATCTGTTGCAGACAATGCAAGAACAAGTAAGCCTTTCATTACTTTCCTTATATACATAGTATAATGTATAAGGGGAGTATTGTGACGGGGTTGAAACATCGGATTTGATCGGTAAAACATTTTTCGAGTATTGTTATGATAAATCTGCTTTTCTTAATGTCCTCGTGATAGAATACACAGCTAAAACAAAATTTTATTTGAATTTTCTGTGAACCCATCCTTTACGAACAGAACTAGTAGTAGAGTACAGGGACTTTCCAGCCAATAATTTTCGATATACAAGTCTCAAATCACCATTGTGTAGAAAGCCTTCAGACTGACCATGCCCATTTTTGTGATTAATCTGGAATATTAGAAAGAAAATGCAACACTTCTGCAATTTAATTTCCTTCGAGACGAAGTCTGAAGAAAGAATAAGACATGCAGGCACAGAAATAGTCGCACTTAAATAAGAAATAATTTTATTAAAAATGAACTGAGCTAATACAATGTGCTATATCCATATACCTACTCACTGGGAAAAATCGGAACAATAGTCATCGCGCGCATACTTCAAGGACAGAGTTCAAGTAGTCCCAGATCGATAGGGAAGAAAATTATAGGTTTCTGTCCAGAATGGCTAGCGGAACAGGTGGACCACGATGGTAGCTGATTGCTGACGGCACAAACAGTACACGTCGTAAAGGTATATCAATATCAACAACCGGCTTGTGAACAACAACCGGCCGTGAACAACAACCGGCTTGCAACGACAGAAAACAAACTAGCAAAAACATAGTCCATGTGTCCCTCCACATTGTGCGCAACAGCTCAGGCCAAGTATATTACACATCACAATACTGTCTTTATTCACATCAGACGCTAGTGGGTGCCTGTCATGCCGTCACCGCAATAATTTCTCTTGTCATCAAAACAACGTAACAAACACCACACACCGATCTTACAAAAGGATAAACGCCTGTATGTACGGCACTACTGCAACGAGGAAATGAGACAGACTTCGAAACGAAACTGATTTATAAAACAAGACTGCTTTCTCGGCGTGAGACGCTGGGTACTTAGACCGCTACCCTTGGCCTGAATTTGCCTAAATTTGCATAATCCACTCTTCCGGACCAGCAGATCGAGCATGATTTGATTTCTAACGAATTTGGGGAACTGTGGAACGACAGTCCTCTATCACTCCTTTTCCCGGCTACATTAAATCGGATTGCGTGACGGATCGTTGCAAATAATATAGTTTAAGATTATACACTTTGGATTTAGGATGTTATTTGTATATATTCAGAATACTTTTTTCAATATTTCTAGTATAATTCTCACAGGGAAATATCCTGAGGATATCCGAAATAGAATAATTTATAAGTAATTGCTAAAAATGCCATGAGTAGAATAATTCAAAATTTTACTTTTTAAGGGCGTTCTAAATAATATAATTCAAAAATAGACTTCCTATGCAGATCCTAAATAAATAATTCAAAAGGAGGCATTCCCTATCCTATAAATAAAATAATTCTAAAATAGACATCCTGAGGAGGTGCACAAGAAATGATTTGATTTGTTAGAGATGTCTTTGGGACGGAACCTCAAGAACAGTCAATAAATTCACATACATTGCCCGACCAGCAACTTCGGAATGTACTATAAATGTGATATATCCAATTCCAGACATTTTATGCTCGGAACGACTTATAGGCCTAAAGCGTGAGGCTTAAAGTGTGAGGCCTAAAGCGATATTCTGTTACTCGTGAAAAACATACTTTTTAACGTATGTCTTCGTGGCGTAACTCTATTGTCTCCCTTATATTAACAGATTACGCCCAGAACTATTTTAATACTTATCTCACCTTGTCACCACTGACATATTGGGTGTCAAGAAAAGTCATGGACTAGGCAAATAACTTGATAAGTAGAGTTATCGTATATTTTTATGTAGGTGCATAGAAGAACCTTTGGCACTACACGATAAAACAATCTTCGGGGAGCTGACCCCCTTTTTTAACGGGATACTGAGGGACTATATCTCTTCCTGTTGAAGATAAGAGGAAAAAGTCAACTACGAAGTTGCAGAGAGTTGCAAAATTAGTACTGAACATTTTTATCCTCCCGCAAAATATGGAAAACAACTCTCTAAATAACGTCTTTTTGAAAGATAATTTTATTAATCTGTGTAAATATAGACATTGGAAAACAATCGAAGGCATCTTATTACACATGCAAGGCATCTTATTACACACGCATGTGTAAGCATGCATCGTTGCTGAAGATGAATATTTTATGTTTTGTGTATAATAAAGTCAATTTTATTTTTCTGCATTGTCTAAATGTCCGATTAGGAGGAGTTAGATTGTATACGCTGGTTTTCAGCGTTATCTGGAATTTTTCTGGGGGAGAGGGGCAAAAATGTTTTGTACTAATTTTGCAATGCTCTACAACTTTGTAATTGACTTTTCCCCTATCTCTAACAGGAAGCGAGATAGCCACAGTATTCCATTTAAAAAGAAGGTCCGCCCCCCCCCACGAAAGTTTTCTCATCGTGTAGCATCATTAGGGTTTCCTATATACTTGATAAAACATATACAATTATCCTAATACTACTCCAGTTATTAGCCTCGTCCATGACTTTCCTTGACACCTTGTATAAAGTCATTCCCAAACTCGAATTAATTTACTCCTTCTAAAGCGTCGATGTGGCAACTATTAAATGAATAATACACGTACACAGAAAGACATTATTAAGATAGAATTTCAGACATGATCATTTGCCTAAAATTTATGGCAGTACAAAAATTTCGTCATTTAACAGACTTACAAATTAGAGTTTGTTTAAGTTACAATGACTGTTCTTCGAAACGTGCTTAGAAAACTTGTTTCAGCAATGTTCTTTTCTCTCTTTCAGAAGAATTTTAGTTCGAAATCTTCGCTTAACTACATCCCCTAGTATAAATCCCAATTAGCTTCAGAAAGAAACTGTTAAAATTTAAGAAGCTTCTACTCTTACCAGCTACATTTAAACGATCAAGCCCACTTTACCACAAGATTCCTCAACAGAATCCCAACTTCAATTAAGTAGATTTTTTTTTTGTTTCGTTTGCGTCCATACTTTTAATTTGTTGTGATTTCCTTTGAACAATGCTTGTTTCTTACTATAGTAGTTTCCTCTCTGTGTTAGTGTAAAGGCGTTAAAAATGTCCCATGTAATTAAGACTTTCTGGTGGGGAATTTAACGTATTTTACACATCTAAATGGCATTCTTTATAACACAGAATTCGTCTTTTGGGGGCATTTCAAAAGCACGTAAGAGCCAGTAACTGCACTGATACAAAGAAAAAGTACTTGCTATTATTTTTTCAAATCTCCATAGTGACCATCGAAATCAGTCATACCGCGAATCCAGCTTCAAATTTTGAAAAAATTTGAGAAAAAATCTGTCAAAGAATTTTGACAGAATTTTAAGTTCTTTCACAGTACTCCTACCTTCACAAATCCTACCGTCACAATTTGTATATTTTTCACACGACTGCATGTGTGTTGAAGACCCAGACCGTCCGACTCATCCTGGGGACTTGAGCAACTATTTGGACGGCCGGGAAAGGGAGCTAGCGAAAGCCAACCCCCGACTGCATGTGTGTGTGTGCTAATTCCTCCGTGGTGATGGGGTACCTACGCACCGCGTCCACAAGACTCCCCCCCTCATGGCGAAGGGGAAAAGATTTGCAGCTTCACTTTTACAGAGAACCCCCGAAGGGTGGAAGTCTGACTTGGCCTCGACATGACAACATCCATGCCCGCTGGCGGGATTCGAACCCACAACCCGGCAATCCAGCGATCAGACGGAAACGCATGCCCCTGACCGCTCGACCACCAGATCGGCACGACTGCATGTGGTTGCAGTAACCAAGTTCATATTCAAAGAACCCGCCTTATTGTGGTATATTGGTGTAGTTTTGGGTGATATATTTGGAATAGCCCATAGCAAAGCGTGATTCAAGGATAGCCAATTAGTTAAAATATGTCTAATTATATTTAAATCTGCTTGAAAATAGCCTC
This sequence comes from Amaurobius ferox, assembly GCA_951213105.1. Classification (NCBI taxonomy): domain Eukaryota; kingdom Metazoa; phylum Arthropoda; class Arachnida; order Araneae; family Amaurobiidae; genus Amaurobius; species Amaurobius ferox. The sequence goes on along the minus strand of OX578133.1, from coordinate 69,581,610 downwards.
AAATAGAGGGTTCTCTATCTGAGTTCCAATTTCTTTTAATTTCAGAATTTATGCTTGGTTTTACTGACTTCGTCAGTTACCACCGAGTTTTGTAAGATTCTTGCACATAGCACATTATCTTGCTGTCAGCACAGTTATCGGCTATTCCGTGTATTGAGCAGTAAGTTCCCTTTACAGAATCGGAATAACAATCAGCAAAACTAACATTTTACCCAAAGGAACATGGCAAACCAAGCCAAAGAAATATTATAGAAAGTCAATGACAACTCACCAAGTACACCCAACAATACTAACACTCAATAATAAACTTCAAAATGTAGTTTTAGGATAAATTAAGTACTATGAATTAATTAAAGACAATTTCAATTTAATATAATTTGAAATTTCAATAATAATAAAGAAAGAATCTACCTGTTTGTTTGTCAGTCTGTTTGTCCGTCATATTTACCGCACTAGCAGGTCTGAGGTTTTTTACACAGTAGCATCAACACCTGAACTAATGCGTCTCAAAGTATTTTTTCCATAAATTTTAATTAGGATTTTTTAACAAATTTTTAACATTTTTTTTATTCCTCCAAAATTTTTCTTTCCTCCAAAAATACTTCAGCAGTAAACGAGATATTTACATAATAATAGATTTTCGCTTACCTCATTTTTTATCATCTATGCACATTATTATGGGCAAACAGGACATTTTTCCATGCCAAATATGGAAGCGCTTTATAACTATTGAAAATATTCACCTATTGATTCGTTTTAGAGATAGAAATTTCATTTTCAACAATTCGCCGCTAGAGACGCTGCAAACTTTCTCAATCAAAAGCACTAGTCACTTACCTATTCGTAAACCCTGTTTCTGCAGATCTAGAACACTTAACTCGAAAGTTAAAGGAACGCATAAAGATTTAAGAAAAGGCTCTAACGAATGCGCCTTTATTAATTTACATTTTTGATTAAAAGTATAGTCACACGAATATATATATATATATATATATATATATATATATATATATATATATATTTCTATGCAAAACCATCTGACCTACTCGAAGATGTAAGGTATCTGTTTGGGCGGCCGGGGAAGTGTTACACAGCTTAGACCAAAACCGAATAGAGTTGGCAACCATAGAGACCAGTATTATCCTTTCCCATCACTTCTTTTCCCATCCTCTATCCCATCACTTCTCGGATTGACTTTCGGACATACAAATTTTTCGAGCCCATAATCAGAGTAGACACATGAACAATTTTGTGTGGCGTCGAGGATCGAACACGGTACTACCGTGATCCTCCCGTCTTAACCACAGGGATATCCCAGTCCCAGCTATCTTAACATCCAACTTCTTCTTCGACCCAGGCCGTCCGACCTAAACGAAAGTGTAAGGTATCTGTTTGGACGGTCGGAAAGTGCCACCCAAATTAGACCGGAACGTAGTGGGAGCGGCATCCACAAGAACCGTACCTACCATTCCCTACCACCAACCTATCGGGAGGAATTACAGACCCACATATTTAACGCTCCCATACTCCGCGTGAACGCGGGGGCAGTTTGAGCAAAACTAGGAACCGAACTAGCGTCATTAGAGTACAATCCCTGTGCGCTAACAACTGAGCTGTCCCACCCTCTATCTCAGCATTCGTAAAATGCTCCATGTTACACATACGATGTCCGAATTACGATTGACGACTGCGAAAAATAAAAGTATTTTTTAATGTTCCCTATCTCCTATTAAAATTTATACAGATAGTTTCGAATCACCATGTATGCGTTGTTACAGAAATATCATTTTAGATATTAATTCTAATACATAATTTAACAAAATTGATAAGATAGCAAAATTTTGAACGGAGTTTCGGAATCCTAGGATAAAATGTTCCCTCTCTCAGAATGTTAAGGTTTAATGCATTTTGAATAATGGATAATTAATGTTTCACATTTTTCGTGTACTATTGAGTTTATCATATTTACAGACTACTTCCAAACAGAAATTGCGAATCAAGATTGCCTAAATTAATTCATAATCTCATTTAATCGCGGAGGAATATAGATTCCAGTTTTATAAAATATTTTATTGCATATCCAGATATCCTGACAACTTTAATTTAATGCGCCGTAAATATTTACATTAACTGAGACTGATATTTTTAAACATTATACACATTTTTGAAGATTTCGCGATAAATGTATTTGCTCTTCTGCATTTTTAAAATAACATTTCTTGGAAGTATGGATCGATAATTTGCGAGCGAAGAAAATCGCATTTTACTTCACTAACTGGATAGAGCTAGCTACAAAATCGATATTTCATAATTTGGTGTTTAACAAGTGAATATGAGATCACATTAACTTTTACTTTCTATACATACACAGTATAATGTATAAGAAAAGTATTGTGACGGGATCCAAAATTGGAGTTCGACTTTTCAACGGAAGAGAACATTTCTATTTTAAAACAAATGACACATATTTTAGAACACTAACTTGAACCTTTCTCGAGATATTGCACGTTCTTCAAATATATCTATCTAAAAAAATACATAATAAGAAAGATCAATCATGCATAAAGCATTGATTATGAAACGCTTTCCAACTGAAATGCAATTTTATTTAAACTTCTCTAAAATGCGATACATTCAGCGCTGATATATTTTAAATTATCACAGTTCTACAATAATTTATTATATTTGAAAACTTCATCGAAAAAAAATGACCTTATTCAAATGACGTCATCTAAATATAAATCGTCTGGTTCTTTATGTAAAAGCAGTGAATATTTCATTCATATCACTTTTATTCCAGACTACAGAGCTAAATAATTTTGCTTGAAAAAAATTCAGCAATTCTTATACAACTCATCTTACAATCACTTGTTTTCATTCTGCATCCATTAACAATTAAACTTCGTTGTAGAAATAATCAAAGTTTAATGATTAATTAAACTCAAAAATATTGTAATTGCGTTGTCACAGACTATAAATATACAGAAAATACGCAAAAATAAAGAGATTTTAGGATGGATGCAACACTAAATATAAATTTAAAAGAACTTAAAAAATCACGATTTTTACACTGGGGAAAGAAGATGGATGCCATATTTTATTTTGAAGTGGATCACTTAAGCTCTTCATATAATATGTGTGTCATTATTATTTTAATTTTTTTTTTAAACTACCGAACGTATTTTGCTGAAATATCTTTTTATATATTTTATGGGATAATTTAAATATTTTCTAAACTTTTCGAAGCAATTTGTGAATTTTAACTTTGCTTAAAAAATGGTTGAAAAATTAGGTCCCATAGAGTTCAGTGTATTTCACTTTTTCAACTCTGGTTCAATCTAAAACTAATTGGGTGATATTGTTCATTTACATTCCCATCTGTCCCACAGTCCGTTTCAAGAACATACTAAAATTTCATTTTGACAACGAGATTTTTGCGGCATTGATCGTGCGAACGAACAGACAGACAGACAGAATGAACACGGTCATAAACGATTTTCAACTATGTTGGAAAGTGTTAAAAATAAACAGCATATTAATGACTAATTTTGCGAAATGTCGGCAACTTGGCAACTTTTGTGAGGCCAAATTGACGAATTGGCAAAGATAATGCCAAACTTACGAAAATATTTTGATATAATGAGGAATATTGCTTAGCAGATTTTAGCAATCTATATAGTATATAAAGAAGAAAAGCATGTATGTATGTATGTATGCATATATGATCCAACATGACGGAAGAACGGCTGAACCGAATTTGATAAAATTTGGTGGACAGTCTTGAAATAAACCCACTTAAAATTAGTCAATGTTTTGAGTCTCTAACACCAAAGGTTGTCGCGATATTAATGAAAAACTAAACTTTCGTTTGTCTCATAATCACGGGAGAGCAGCTGCACCGAATTTAATGAAATTTTGTGGGTAGCTTTGAAATAGCCCCCCCCCCCCCATAAATTTAGTCCAAATTCTGACTTTCTAAGGCCAGGAGTTGTCGAGATATTAATCGAAAACGAAACTTTCTCCTAGGAGTTCTACTCTCTAACTCCATGATTCCCAACGAAAAAGGTTGGAAATCGTTGGTTTAAAACGTGAAAGTCCATAGAATCTATGAGTTTTGTGGGAGTTTATTGAGCGTATTAGTCACCTTTGAAAATCGCAGGTTTCAAACATGAATTTAAATGGAAACTCTATCACCATGGTTTATTTTTCACAGGCTTACTCAACAAATTTTATTAATTTGAATAATAAATAAATGAATATAAAACTATCTATCCATCTACATAAAGAAGAAAAGTATGTATGAATGATCCAATGGATCTGATTGGCCAAAGAGTGGCCATTCAGATCCTTATTTTTCTTACATAATACAATGAATTTACTTCTTCCACAGTGAAAAAACAATGTATAAGATTGACGACCCTATATGTTCCGGTGTAATTTTTATCATAGTTTTGCATCGTAAATCCGGAGCAACGCCGTGTAATCGCTGCTAGTATTTTCTAAATATCATGTTAGATTTGCGCGAAATATTAATTTGGTACTTCAAAATAATTTTAATAATTGTTCGTTTCCCTGTCTTTGACAAGCTTAAATACTAGAGGGGCAATACATTACTAAGGAAGATAGCACAGGGTACGGGGGTAGTATGGGGCAGAGCCACCCAATTAAGTTGAATGGAGCGTACATTGTTTGGAATTTAAAAATTCTAAGAACTAAAAAAATGTAGAAAAATAATTTCTTCATAAATAATGCAAAATTGGGGGAAAGCTATGGGCAGCCCTCTTTCCTACCACAAGTGAGAAAACAAATTTCCCGAAGAAATGTTTATAGGAGGCGGTAAGGACCTCACAGTCACTGGAAAAGCGTCAGTATGTTTCTTATAAAGCATCCACAGAATCTTTTGTTAAAATGTAACACACCAAAAAACTGGCGTATCTAGTGAATACACTTTGAAAAAGAACATTGATTCTGACTGTAGAACTTTTAGAGGTACTTGGATTAATGAGTTATTTATTATTGACTATAACGAAGGGCATGTTGTTTCTCATATACCAAGAGAAAACATCACTGTTTTAAAAGAATATTATATGAAGCGACATTATTCTACAAAATATGCCAGTAAATATGACTACCTCACATGCCAGGAAGGAATTGATCGAGTGAACTCTCCACGAACATTATTATCGGGTAACAATATTTCTTTAAAGCTGCAAACTAAAGTAGTAGCAAACAAAAATTGTATCAAATAACTGATCTTCGTGGCTACCAGGAGGAGTTATTTGACAACAGAAGAAATAGCAGGGGAAGACCGTTATGGGATGGGATAGTTATGAAATATTACTTGGACATATTTACATCTGTCACATGTCCCGATAAAAGTCAATAGTATAGAAAATGAATCTTGCACACCAAACAGTTGCTAAAAGAGTGGACGCTTTAGCAACGAACAATGAAATTTCTTCAATCAAAAGACACAACTCTTTCCAATTTTTCAGATAAGCGCTGAATGAAAATAAGGAGATAAACAATACAGCGCAAAGAGTTACCGCCGCTACTGAAGCCCTTGAGGAACTATTTGGCCTTATGAAGGCAGAAAGACGTATCTTAAGATACATCGTTTTGTCTTCATAAGACCGGTTGGCTTCCTTTTAATAGGTTAATGCTATGATATTTTTGAAGACTGACTTGTTTAAATTAATAAAAAAGATATGAGAATGCGAATGAACGTATTCCCATACCATTGCTCTAATTGAGAAACTTAACACCTCTTATCCCAAAATAATGTTTTTCAAGATACATCGTTTTGTCATTACAAGTCGGTATTGGACCTATCCACTGAAAAGCACTACTGAAAAAGAGGTTTTGATTTTATAAAACATGTATGTAAAAATCAGTCTTCTAGGGAATAAACTATGGTGAAACTACAGTAGATGGAGCCCTAACGATAACAGGTAATGGATTTGCAACCTAATGCTAAAATAAGTACCTAATAATATTATCACATGCTACTGAATCATTCACCAAGAGCAATTGTCTGCAAAGACCATGGATATGCAACACATAAGGGAAATGTTCTTTCTTCTTTAATCCATTTAATAAAGTCCAAGGAGCTCAATCACAAAGTGTTCAAAGCTTTTCTTTCAAAACTAGTATCATTCAATAGTGATGTAATTTACTTCAGTTGTTTTTTCTTTACTTCAGATGTTCGCTGGCTCAGTAGGTTGACGACACTGACAAGATTCTGGACACTGCTTGAAAAAATAAAGACCTTTATTACAATAAAAGAAAAATATGCAAGTTTAATGATTGATGATGAGTAGTTAAATGACTTCCTAGTAGATATCACTAAGTATCTTCTGGATTTAAATGTGAAATGACAAGGAAGGGATCAACTTATTCACAAACTTCACGAGCAAGTCCAGGAGTTCATGCAGAATTTATGATTGCTTCAGAGACATTTGATTGTGAAAAAAGGTGTTCATTTTTCTATACTATCAACAAGGCCACCTGAGGAACTGAATCATAAAATTATAAAATTACTTCGAACATATTGATAAACTCATGAAATTCACAGAAAGATTTTCGATTTTCATGGCACAGAATTGTGAAATGAAATTGTCGTTAGATCCATTTAAAACCAATGTCACTGATACTCCTGATATGTTGCAAATGGAACTAGTCGAAATCGAAAATGACACTGGCATAAAGAAAGCTTTCGAAGAGCATTTTATGAAAAATATGTTCTTATACAAATGTCTCAATACATGCTATTCAATTCATTTCACTGTTTAGTAACACATATTACTGGTAACAGCTATTGCAAAGGATGAAAACCATAAAATTAAAATCAAGGTTCCTTCTGACAGACAAACATCGTACCGGATTTCAGCGCATTGATCAAATCTATGGTCAGACATTGACTACTCATGTCAGCAAAAACAATGACAGAAGTCGCAGTAACCCAGCGTTTGAGCTAACAATTTAAAATAAGGTAATACATAATTGTGAACATTTTTATTGTCCAATTTTATGCTCCATTTACATTGTTATTTCTTTATTACTTTCTTTTCCTTTTACAGAACTCGCGGCAGTGAAAACAAGAAAGATCAATCATGCATAAAGCATTGATTATGAAATACTTTCCAACTGAAATGCAAAATGCCATACATTCAGCGGTGATATTTTTTTAATTATCACAGAACTACGATAATTTATTTTACTTGAAAACTTCAATCTTCATCGAAAAAAATTAACTTTATTCAAATGACGTCATCGAAATATGAATCGTTTGGTTTTCTATGTAAAAGCAGTGAATACTTCATTCATACACTTTTATTCCAGACTCAAGAGTTAAATCATTTTGCGTTAAAAAATGAAAAATTCAGCAATTCTTATACAACTCATCTTTGCAATCACTTGTTTACATTCTGCACCCATTAAAATTAGGCTCCCTTGTAGAAATAATCAAAGTTTGATTATCATTTAAACTCAAAAACATTGCAATTGCGTTAGCGTAGAATATAGATGCGCAAAAATTAAGCAAAAAGAAAGCGGTTATAGGGCAGATACACTGCAAAATATAAATTTAAAAGAACTTTAAAAAGCACAGGGGAAAATGATGGATGTTATATTTTATGTTGAAGTGGGTCACGTTATCTCTTCATATAATATGGGCGTAATTATTATTTTAATTTTTATTTAAAAAACTACCGAACATGTTTTGCTGAAATTTTTTTTATATATTTTATGGAATAATTTGAATATTTCCTAAAACTTTCGAAGCAATTTGTGAATTATAAATTTGCTTAAATGTTTGAAAATTAGGTCCCATAGGTTTCAATGTATTTCATTTTTTCAATCAGGCTTCAATCCAAAACTAATTGCGTAATATTATTCATTTACATTCCCATATGTCCAACAGACCGTTTCATCAACATACTAAAATTTCAGTTTGATAAAGTCATTTTTACGGCAGTGATCGTGCAAACGGACAGACAGACAGACAGCATGAACAAAGTCATAAACACTTTTCAACTATGTTGTAAAGTGTTAAAAAATTAAGTAGCCTTTCTTTTTAAAGAAGGCATTTATTTGACACAATATAGTTTGGAGAATTTCTGTCACTTTCAGAATGCTTAAATAAACAACACTCACACTCGCAGAAATGTAATGTATAGCCAGTTCAAAATGTTCGCCATCAGCAACAACGCACATTTAAAATCAAGAAGTAATATTACCGCGTACTTTGACAGGCATCACAGGTGTCAAAGAGTTACAGCATCTAGCAATCGATGTAGTATGACGATTATTTATTACCTTCTATGTACACACTTTGTGAGTTCCAGATACCGATTCCGACTAATTAGATGATTCTATACAACTATGTAATTGACAATTTTTATCTGTCTCGCATTGTTGCCGACTTCCTGTTTCTAACGTCTTCAATTACTTGCTGACGGCAATGAAATCATTAATAAAAGTGTCTGATGTGAGCAGCACATAACTTTTCCTACATAATGCCAATACTTTTCTCCTTTCAATGCTATATTATGGAGGATAAGATCCATGGTACAATGATTTCTACATTTAGAAGTACACTGTTATTTGGCGCTTTTCTGGATGACAACATATAAAATTATTTTCAAATACCAAATTAACTTATATTTCGCGTAAATATAACTTAACAACTGTAAATATTACTAACATCGCTAAGCAATATATGACATTACTATATTAAAATACGTTAATTATTATTAATTCAACAAATTGGCGTCATTTTTGTAACTTTAGCGTCATTTTTACCGATTTATCGAAATTTTCGTCAATTTGGCACTACATTAAGAAGTCGCCTGGTTGGCGATATTTTGCTAAATTAGTTACCAATTATTACATATTTGATAATACTTGCCACTGTTCATTTTTATGTAAATTTTAGATACCTCCGTTTGAAAAACGTGCAATATCTCAAGAACGGTTTAAGCTATCGTTCTAAAGTTTATGCCACTCGATTTAGAATAAAACATTACGTATAAAATAATTATTTATTTAACATTATTGGCTGTCCTCATTGTTTCATGATTTTTTCAAAAATTCTTTCGAAAATTTAAGAGGTCTCCCGAAGGTTCGATCGCGTTTAAAATCAATACTCATTCACTATTTACGGATTGTAATAATCGTACCAAACTACGTTTGAAACGCTCCATTCCGTCATGAGGTATCGCATCCACAGGCTCACGGACACGGACACACACACACACACACACACACACACAGGCATCACCTCGAGAACGAGTTCAGGAATGCTTGAAATGTGGTCTTCCGTAGAAAACTCAAATTCGAATTTTGACCCTTCACAATACTTTCCCTATACATTATATAATGTATATAAGAAATGTAACAATAGTAAATGGCGAATAATCCAATACATGGTGAATACTACAAGAAATATAAAATACAAATAAATTATGGGAAACAAAGATAAAACGAAACTTTAATGAAGAGTGTATAAATGGATAGGCAATATCAATAATTCTTAATTACTCAATCAGTTCAGTGACAGACCAGTGGAAGTCATGAACTCATCATTCATAAAAATAAGGAATGCGCATTAATTTTTGCATAAATTCGAAATTAATGAATTCTCAAACGTTGCAGAAGTAATATAATTATCGAAACATTATTTAGATATAGTATTTAAATGTGGAATTACTTAATTAAATGATAAAATGACAATTTCTTCAGTTTGATTAAGTTGTAGCTGTTACTGCTCTGCATATAATTTTGATTGTATAGCACTTAAGTGTTTGGAGATCTCTAATAATCACTCGATCACCGTTTCTAAATTACGCTTAGAATAATCTTAGCTCAAAATGAGTTTTGACATGAGACACAGAAACCCCATTTCGCCTCATATATGTAGTAAGCGTAGAGCTTAATAAAATGAGCAGTTGCAGTATCGCCTGATGATAATGATAAGTAACAGTTTAAATTGTTAATGATAAGTAATAACATAAAATGTCTCAAATTCATTCTTGTAGATTACATTTATGGATATCCATAAAAGATGCTATTAAGCTGCCAATGTATGTTTGCTCAATATATAGCCTGAATTAATTTACATCTCATTCTAAAATCAATGAATTATGGATTGCCTTCATTATATCAAAGAATGAGGCTAAATTGTAATTTTTGGAAACGAAACTGTTTTAAACGATGCAAATATTTACAATTATGCTTTTTATTTGTGTATGAAATTCACAAAGTAGTCACTATTTTTCCCTACACTTCTTATAAACTTCACGTTAACACTATTTTTTCCTTTATTCGACCTCTTTGAGGTTCTCGGCTCCCAGACTACGTAGGGAGCCGAAACTCAGCAAACAGTTTTATCCCGCCAAACATTTTCATCTATCAAATTTTTACATAATTTTACTTCGTTATGTCATTTACGTACATCATCTTTAACGGACTCGTTTTCGGTTCCCAAAGCACGTAAAAAGTTAAAACACGGCACACAAGTACATCTCTCGAATATGAAATTTTCTTCTATGAAATTTTCACATCATTTCGTTACTTACGTACCTACGTACTGACGTCTTACGTACGTCATGACTATGTTTTTTTCCTTTCCATGCATCCTTTTTGCGAATAACGGTTCAACATATTAAGATGAAATGCTCTCCTGGTTCTAATCCGCCGATCCATATAAGATACTACATAGTTTTGAACGTAAATTACGAGACAAAAAGTAAAAAGTAAAAAATAATTAAGAGAAAACAAGTTTTTTTAATGTCATCCCCTACACAACAGTGGCTCACGGAAAAGTAGAAAATAAATTTTCATCACGCACTAAATTAAACCAAATCGAGGGTGTAGGCGGATTCAAATCAAAACAACACTACAAAAATCTTATCATTACCTAAAAGTAATATTATGTAAAATTATCAAAACGACTTCAACTGCCTACACTCTCATTTCCCTTTGACAATTTTGCCTTATATATCAGTGTTTAATAACGATAAGATTCATATAGTATGATTTTTAATTAAATCTACCAACACTCTCAATTTGCTTCAATTTCGATCAAAATTTAAATTGCATTTCGTTAAATTTGTCAAAATCTTAAATTTGCAAAGTTAAATCCCTTAGAAATATAGAAAATGCTGGCAAAAGGATATCATGGTGTCAAAATTATTAAAAGTATACGTTTCGTTGTGAACTGTGTAGAATATTGTTTTGTTGCAGACAACTCGCACGCCATTCCAACTGGTGATTGACAAGTCCACCGTTCGATTCGATTCGAAGTCGACCGTTCCACGCGAATCGATTTTTTAAAAGACATCTTTCGGTCCAACTATTTAATCTTAGGATTTTAACCTATAGGCCGTGAGCTTTGTCACCCATGGCCTACGCCAGGCCGTCCAATATGCTACTCATGTCCTAGGACCATTCGGACGGTTTGGGCTTTCGAACCATGGCCGACCAGGCTGTCCCAATAAGTAGTTAATTCTGAATAAATCAGAACCACGTAACCTTCACGATGTTCGCTCGTATTAACAGTCACCAATAACACTAATAACACTACTCAATAACATCAATAACATTACTCAATAACACCAATAACACTACTCAATAACACCAATAACACTACTCAAAAACACCATCACACAGATTAACAGATTAACCACCTATAGGTACCGACCCGAAAGTTTACAGTAATTACAGCCTATGATGGAGGAATATCTGCTAAAACCAAAAATCAAAACTTAATGCCATGATAAAAATGATAAACAATCTATATAAATAAAAATGAAAATCTGTCTGTCTGTCTGTCTATCTGTCTGTCTGTCCCATCATCACGGGAGAACGGCTGAACCGAATTTGATGAAATTTTGTGGGTAGCCCAGAAATAGCCCCACTTAATATTATATCCGTGTTTTGAGTTTTTACGACCAGTGGTTCTCGAGATATTAGTAAAAAACGAAATTTTCGTTTGTCTCATCATCACGGAAAAATGGCTGAACCGAATTTATTGAAATTTGGTGGATAGCCTTGAAATATCCCCCCATAAATTTTGTCCAAGTTTCGAGTTTCTAAGACCTGGGGTTGTCGAGATATTAATGAAAAACGGAACTTTTTCCTAGGAGTTCTACTCCCTAACTCCGTGGTTTATCCAAACGAAAAGCTTGAAAATCGTTTGAAAGTGAATTAAAATTTAATCTCTGAGTTTGATGGGAGATTGTTTGCGTTAATTAGTCACTTTCTGAAAACATGTATTGTTTGAATTATGATTTAAAGGGGAAATCTATCTCCATGGTTCATGGTTTATTTAAAACAAGCTTTTACGGAACAATGAGAAGTATAGAGAAATCAAAATCGTTATTTAATTTCGCAGTTTATGTTATAAGACATGACATATTTAACATGTTATAAGATTCTATCTTATATCATGTTACTCAGAAACGCAATTACATTAAATCTGTCTGTTAATTTTAATAATTATTTTTTCGATTTGAATAATAAATAAATGGATATAAAAATATATTTTAGAAAAGAACGATTTGATTTTTCTTATAGCATTTTTGACTGGATAATATCAATTACGGTCTTCAGGTTTAAAAATTATTATTATTTATATTTTCGGGGATTATTGATTCAAGGAATACTGATATTTTCAAGTTATTATGCAATTATTTTATTATGACAAAAATTGTTTAAACTCATATATTGTATGTTGTACGAATCTTCTACAAATACACGTGTATATCTTTTAATCTATGAGAATATAAGTAGTACAGGTATATTGACATATGTTTTGATATATATTGGCATATATTGGAATCAATTACGACCTTCTGGTATAAAGAGTACGAATATTAATTATGTTTTCAATTTATTACATCATCTATCTCTTTTATTTTGGCAAATAATTTTGAGACGCATATTGTAATACGGGTAATCTTCTACTAACACATTGGCATATTTTCTGATCTGCGACAATATGATTAGTACGGGGTTGCATATATTCATTCAATTCCTATTTTTTCTTCTGTAAATTTGCTTACAAAAGGGGGCAGGATGTTTTATTCTTCAGATCTGATCGTGCAGATAATTTTGCATAGTGAGAACATATATTCTTAAACTTCTCTTTAGGAGCAATAAATTTAATATTTTAACCGAATTTGCACATGATTGCGAACTATAAGTTTCTTTAAATTATACACTCCGTACGAATAACGGATTAAATTAAATGTGTTTGTTAATGTTTTTATTATTTTTTTTCGATTTAAATAATAAATAAATGGATAAATGGATATAAAAGTATATCTTATGAATGGACGGTTTGATTTTTCTTTTAATTATATTAATTGCTGACTGCGTACATCAATTTCATTTATTTTGGCAAAGAGTTTTCAAGCTTATATCGTATTTAGCTACTAAACTCATATATTGTGTTTAGCCAATAAATTCATATAGCCGATTGTTGAAACAGAAAAAGAGTAGAGTGGGTATATCTTCTAATACAATTGTAGTGTTTTCATTTAGTATATTGAAACGGGATAAGAATGTTTCATTCAGATCTGCAAATTCAAATCTACAATTTTGGAGGGATATCGCTAATTTGACAACTTTTCTTAAACTTTGCCAAATTGACGGAAATGTCGCCAAATTGATATAAACGACACACAAACAGCTTCCCGGACGACCATCTTGCTGCTCATGTCCTCGGATGAGTCGGTCGTTCTGGGCTTTCGACAGAAACAGCTTCCATAAACCTTCGGGTTGGTCGTGTGGCTTGGGTCTTCTACATATCAATGAAATTTTTTTTTGTTTTGTTAGAAGAGAGCACTGAAATGATGTTTGGTTAGCATTTATCTGTCAGACCAACCATCCTACTTAGTAATACATTTAGCGAATTTTTAAAATGTCACCACATTGATAAAAATGTTTTCAAATCTATAAAAATATCTTGAAATTGATAAAATGGCGCCACATAAATGATATTAATTGTTTTTTGTTAGGGGATAGTATTGTGATGATATTTCGTCAATTTGTCGCAAAGTGGAACTGTCAGTTCTACAGTCCCACTTGGCGATAAATTTGGCGATTTTTTAAAATGTCGCTAATTTGACGAAACTGTCGCCAAATGTTCCATAGAAATATAACTATTTAGACGACATTTTTTCTACCAATTTATTTGAAGCAAATGATATCATGTCGCTTAGCAACGGATTTAAATCCAATGTGTTTATGCGGCAGACGATTTTTATTAAATCCTTTCCGATTTGAATAATGAAGATATGTTTATAAAATAAATTTCATTGCCATTTCTTTTTGGACTGGATAATATCAATTGTACTCTTCAGGTTTAAACAATATTATTATTGATATTTTCCGGAATTATTGATTCAGGGATTATTGATATTTTTAAGTTATTACGCCATTGTTTTATTGCGGCAAAAATTGCTGACACACGCATATTGTACGTTGTACGAGTAATCTTCTAGGAATGCACGGGTATATCTTCTAACCTACGAGAATATAAGTAGTACAGGTATATTGGCATATATTTTGACATATATTGGCATATATATTGGAATCAAGTACAGTCTTCTGGTATGAAGATTAAGGGGATTAATTATATATTCAATTTATTACGTCGTCTGTTGTATTTTACCAAAAAACATTTGTGACATATTGCAAAACAGGTAATCTTCTACTAATAATCGGACATTATAAGTAGTTCGTGTATATCTCCCCATATAATTTTAGCACTTTAATTTTGACATATATTGGAATAAATGACTGTCCTCAGTTTTAAAGATTACGGGTTTATTGGTATTTTCAATTTATACATGTAATCTACTAATACAGGTTATATTTGAATAATGAAGATATGTATATAAAATAAATTTCACTGTCATTTCATTTTGGACAGGATAATATCAATTATACTCTTCAGGTTTAAACATTATTATTATTGATATTTTCCGGAATTATTGATTCAGGGATTATTGATATTTTTAAGTTATTACGCCATTGTTTTATTGCGGCAAAAATTGCTGACACACGCATATTGTACGTTGTACGAGTAATCTTCTAGGAATGCACGGGTATATCTTCTAACCTACGAGAATATAAGTAGTACAGGTATATTGGCATATATTTTGACATATATTGGCATATATATTGGAATCAAGTACAGTCTTCTGGTATGAGGATTAAGGGGATTAATTATATATTCAATTTATTACGTCGTCTGTTGTATTTTACCAAAAAATATTTGTGACTCATATTGCAAAACGGGTAATCTTCTACTAATAATCGGACATTATAAGTAGTTCGTGTATATCTCCCCATATAATTTTAGCACTTTAATTTTGACATATATTGGAATAAATGACTGTCCTCAGTTTTAAAGATTACGGGTTTATTGGTATTTTCAATTTATACATGTAATCTACTAATACAGGTTATATTTTCTAATATTCGCGTATATAATTAGTACGGGTCCCATACAATTTTAACGCTTTTATTTTGCATATATTGATTCAATTCCATATTTTTTTTATATTTGCTTACATAAGGGGTCCAAGATGTTTTATTCTTCAGATATGTCCATGAAGATAATTTTATATAGCGAGAACAGAGATTCTTAAACTTCTTTTTAGGAGCATTATATTAAATATTTTAACAGAATATTTTGATTAAACATGTCATTTAGTATACTATAAGAATTTGGGCATGATTATGAATTTCAAGTTTCTTTATATTATATACTCCGTACGAAGAACGGGTATGCTGCTAGTCTATATAAATAAAAATGAAAATCTGTCTGTCTGTCTGTCTGTCTGTCTGTCTGTCTGTCTGTCTGTCTGTCTGTCTGTTTGTCACACCATCACGGGAGAACGGCTGAACCGAATTTGATGAAATTTTGTGGGTAGCCCAGAAATAGCCCCACTTAAAATTATATCCGTGTTTTGAGTTTCTACGACCAGTGGTTCTCGAGATATTAGTAAAAAACGAAATTTTCGTTTGTCTCATCATCACGGAAAAACGGCTGAACCGAATTTAATGAAATTTGGTGAATAGCCTTGATATATCCCCCCATAAATTTTGTCCAAGTTTCGAGTTTCTAAGACCTGGGGTTGTCGAGATATTAATGAAAAACGGAACTTTTTCCTATGAGTTCTACTCCCTAACTCCGTGGTTTATCCAAACGAAAAGCTTGAAAATCGTTTGAAAGTGAATTAAAATTTAATCTCTGAGTTTGATGGGAGATTTTTTGCGTTAATTAGTCACTTTCTGAAAACATGAATTGCTTGAAACATGATTTAAAGGGGAAATCTATCTCCATGGTTCATGGTTTATTTAAAACAAGCTTTTACGGAACAATGAGAAGTATAGAGAAATCAAAATCGTTATTTAATTTCGCAGTTTATGTTATAAGACATGACATATTTAACATGTTGTAAGATTCTATCGTATATCATGTTACTCAGAAACGCAATTAAATTAAATCTGTCTGTTAATTTTAATAATTATTTTTTCGATTTGAATAATAAATAAATGGATATAAAAATATATTTTAGAAAAGAACGATTTGATTTTTCTTATAGCATTTTTGACTGGATAATATCAATTACGTTCTTCAGGTTTAAAAATTATTATTATTTATATTTTCGGGGATTATTGATTCAAGGATTATTGATATTTTCAAGTTATTATGCAATTATTTTATTATGACAAAAATTGTTTAAACTCATATATTGTATGTTGTACGAATCTTCTACAAATACACGTGTATATCTTTTAATCTACGAGAATATAAATAGTACAGATATATTGACATATGTTTTGATATATATTGGCATATATTGGAATCAATTACGACCTTCTGGTATAAAGAGTACGGATATTATTGATGTTTTCAATTTATTACGTCATCTCTTTTATTTTGGCAAATATTTTTGAGACGCATATTGTAATACGGGTAATCTTCTACTAACACATTGGCATATTTTCTGATCTGCGACAATATAATTAGTACGAGGTTGCATATATTCATTCAGTTCCTATTTTTTCTTCTGTAAATTTGCTTACAAAAGGGGGCAGGATGTTTTATTCTTCAGATCTGATCGTGAAGATAATTTTGCATAGTGAGAACATATATTCTTAAACTTATCTTTAGGAGCAATAAATTTAATATTTTAACAGAATTTGCACATGATTGCGAACTTTAAGTTTCTTTAAATTATACACTCCGTACGAATAACGGGTGTGCTGTTAGTGGTTAATAAATCTTAACATTTTAGGAGGATATATCATGTTGCTCGGCATCGCAATTAAATTAAATGTGTTTGTTAATGTTTTTATTATTTTTTTTCGATTTAAATAATAAATAAATGGATAAATGGATATAAAAGTATATCTTATGAATGGACGGTTTGATTTTTCTTTTAATTATATTAATTGCTGACTGCGTACATCAATTTCATTTATTTTGGCAAAGAGTTTTCAAGCTTATATCGTATTTAGCTACTAAACTCATATATTGTGTTTAGCCAATAAATTCATATAGCCGATTGTTGAAACAGAAAAAGAGTAGAGCGGGTATATCTTCTAATACAATTGTAGTGTTTTCATTTAGTATATTGAAACAGGATAAGAATGTTTCATTCAGATCTGCAAATTCAAAGCTACGAATTTGGAGGGATATCGCTAATTTGACAACTTTTCTTAAACTTTGCCAAATTGACGGAAATGTCGCCAAATTGATATAAACGACACACAAACAGCTGCCATAAACCTTCGGGTTGGTCGTGTGGCTTGGGTCTTCTACATATCAATGAAATTTTTTTTTGTTTTGTTAGAAGAGAGTACTGAAATGATGTTTGGTTAGCATTTATCTGTCAGACCAACCATCCTACTTAGTAATACATTTAGCGAATTTTTAAAATGTCACCAAATTGATAAAAATGTTTTCAAATCTATAAAAATATCTTGAACTTGATAAAATTGTGCTACATAAATGATATTAATTGTTTTTTGTTAGGGGATAGTATTGTGATGATATTTCGTCAATTTGTCGCAAAGTGGAACTGTCAGTTCTACAGTCCCACTTGGCGATAAATTTGGCGATTTTTTAAAATGTCGCTAATTTGACGAAACTGTCGCCAAATGTTCCATAGAAATATAACTATTTAGACGATATTTTTTCTACCAATTTATTTGAAGCAAATGATATCATGTCGCTTAGCAACGGATTTAAATCCAATGTGTTTATGCGGCAGACGATTTTTATTAAATCCTTTCCGATTTGAATAATGAAGATATGTATATAAAATAAATATCATTGCCATTTCATTTTGGACTGGATAATATCAATTATACTCTTCAGGTTTAAACATTATTATTATTGATATTTTCCGGAATTATTGATTCAGGGATTATTGATATTTTTAAGTTATTACGCCATTGTTTTATTGCGGGAAAAATTGCTGACACACGCACATTGTACGTTGTACGAGTAATCTTCTAGGAATGCACGGGTATATCTTCTAACCTACGAGAATATAAGTAGTACAGGTATATTGGCATATATTTTGACATATATTGGCATATATATTGGAATCAAGTACAGTCTTCTGGTATGAAGATTAAGGGGATTAATTATATATTCAATTTATTACGTCGTCTGTTGTATTTTACCAAAAAACATTTGTGACTCATATTGCAAAACGGGTAATCTTCTACTAATAATCGGACATTATAAGTAGTACGTGTATATCTTCCCATATAATTTTAGCACTTTAATTTTGACATATATTGGAATAAATGACTGTCTTCAGATTTAAAGATTACGGGTTTATTGATATTTTCAATTTATACATGTAATCTACTAATACAGGTTATATTTTCTAATATTCGCGTATATAATTAGTACGGGTCCCATACAATTTTAACGCTTTTATTTTGCATATATTGATTCAATTCCATATTTTTTTTATATTTGCTTACATAAGGGGTCCAAGATGTTTTATTCTTCAGATATGTCCATGAAGATAATTTTATATAGCGAGAACAGAGATTCTTAAACTTCTTTTTAGGAGCATTATATTAAATATTTTAACAGAATATTTTGATTAAACATTTCATTTAGTATACTATAAGAATTTGGGCATGATTATGAATTTCAAGTTTCTTTATATTATATACTCCGTACGAAGAACGGGTATGCTGCTAGTTATCTATATAAATAAAAATGAAAATCTGTCTGTCTGTCTGTCTGTCTGTTTGTCCCACCATCACGGGAGAACGGCTGAACCGAATTTGATGAAATTTTGTGGGTAGCCCAGAAATAGCCCCACTTAAAATTATATCCGTGTTTTGAGTTTCTACGACCAGTGGTTCTCGAGATATTAGTAAAAAACGAAATTTACGTTTGTCTCATCATCACGGAAAAACGGCTGAACCGAATTTAATGAAATTTGGTGAATAGCCTTGAAATATCCCCCCATAAATTTTGTCCAAGTTTCGAGTTTCTAAGACCTGGGGTTGTCGAGATATTAATGAAAAACGGAACTTTTTCCTAGGAGTTCTACTCCCTAACTCCGTGGTTTATCCAAACGAAAAGCTTGAAAATCGTTTGAAAGTGAATTAAAATTTAATCTCTGAGTTTGATGGGAGATTTTTTGCGTTAATTAGTCACTTTCTGAAAACATGAATTGTTTGAAACATGATTTAAAGGGGAAATCTATCTCCATGGTTCATGGTTTATTTAAAACAAGCTTTTACGGAACAATGAGAAGTATAGAGAAATCAAAATCGTTATTTAATTTCGCAGTCTATGTTATAAGACATGACATATTTAACATGTTATAAGATTCTAACTTATATCATGTTACTCAGAAACGCAATTAAATTAAATCTGTCTGTTAATTTTAATAATTATTTTTTCGATTTGAATAATAAATAAATGGATATAAAAATATATTTTAGAAAAGAATGATTTGATTTTTCTTATAGCATTTTTGACTGGATAATATCAATTACGGTCTTCAGGTTTAAAAATTACTATTATTTATATTTTCGGGGATTATTGATTCAAGGATTATTGATATTTTCAAGTTATTATGCAATTATTTTATTATGACAAAAATTGTTTAAACTCATATATTGTATGTTGTACGAATCTTCTACAAATACACGTGTATCTACGAGAACACACTTTTAATCTACGAGAATATAAGTAGTACAGGTATATTGACATATGTTTTGATATATATTCGCATATATTGGAATCAATTACGACTTTCTGGTATAAAGAGTACGGATATTATTGATGTTTTCAATTTATTACGTCATCTCTTTTATTTTGGCAAATATTTTTGAGACACATATTGTAATACGGGTAATCTTCTACTAACACATTGGCATATTTTCTGATCTGCGACAATGTAATTAGTACGGGGTTGCATATATTCATTCAATTCCTATTTTTTCTTCTGCAAATTTGCTTACAAAAGGGAGCAGGATGTTTTATTCTTCAGATCGGATCGTGAAGATAATTTTGCATAGTGAGAACATATATTCTTAAACTTCTCTTTAGGAGCAATAAATTTAATATTTTAGCAGAATTTGCTCATGATTGCGAACTTTAAGTTTCTTTAAATTATACACTCCGTACGAATAACGGGTGTGCTGTTAGTGGTTAATAAATTTTAACATTTTAGGAGGATATATCATGTTGCTCGGCATCGCAATTAAATTAAATGTGTTTGTTAATGTTTTTATTATTTTTTTTCGATTTAAATAATAAATAAATGGATAAATGGATATAAAAGTATATCTTATGAATGGACGGTTTGATTTTTCTTTTAATTATATTAATTGCTGACTGCGTACATCAATTTCATTTATTTTGGCAAAGAGTTTTCAAGCTTATATCGTATTTAGCTACTAAACTCATATATTCTGTTTAGCCAATAAATTCATATAGCCGATTGTTGAAACAGAAAAAGAGTAGAGCGGGTATATCTTCTAATACAGTTTTTGTGTTTTCATTTAGTATATTGAAACGGGATAAGAATGTTTCATTCAGATCTGCAAATTCAAAGCTACGAATTTGGAGGGATATCGCTAATTTGACAACTTTTCTTAAACTTTGCCAAATTGACGGAAATGTCGCCAAATTGATATAAACGACACACAAACAGCTGCCATAAACATTCGGGTTGGTCGTGTGGCTTGGGTCTTCTACATATCAATGAAATTTTTTTTTGTTTTGTTAGAAGAGAGTACTGAAATGATGTTTGGTTAGCATTTATCTGTCAGACCAACCATCCTACTTAGTAATACATTTAGCGAATTTTTAAAATGTCACCAAATTGATAAAAATGTTTTCAAATCTATAAAAATATCTTGAAATTGATAAAATTGCGCTACATAAATGATATAAATTGTTTTTTGTTAGGGGATAGTATTGTGATGATATTTCGTCAATTTGTCGCAAAGTGGAACTGTCAGTTCTACAGTCCCACTTGGCGATAAATTTGGCGATTTTTTAAAATGTCGCTAATTTGACGAAACTGTCGCCAAATGTTCCATAGAAATATAACTATTTAGACGATATTTTTTCTACCAATTTATTTGAAGCAAATGATACCATGTCGCTTAGCAACGGATTTAAATCCAATGTGTTTATGCGGCAGACGATTTTTATTAAATCCTTTCCGATTTGAATAATGAAGATATGTATATAAAATAAATTTCATTGCCATTTCATTTTGGACTGGATAATATCAATTATACTCTTCAGGTTTAAACATTATTATTATTGATATTTTCCGGAATTATTGATTCAGGGATTATTGATATTTTTAAGTTATTACGCCATTGTTTTATTGCGGCAAAAATTGCTGACACACGCATATTGTACGTTGTACGAGTAATCTTCTAGGAATGCACGGATATATCTTCTAACCTACGAGAATATAAGTAGTGCAGGTATATTGGCATATATTTTGACATATATTGGCATATATATTGGAATCAAGTACAGTCTTCTGGTATGAAGATTAAGGGGATTAATTATATATTCAATTTATTACGTCGTCTGTTGTATTTTACCAAAAAACATTTGAGACTCATATTGCAATATGTGGGAAATCTTCTACTAATAATCGGACATTATAAGTAGTACGTGTATATCTTCCCATATAATTTTAGCACTTTAATTTTGACATATATTGGAATAAATGACTGTCTTCAGATTTAAAGATTACGGGTTTATTGGTATTTTCAATTTATACATGTAATCTACTAATACCGGTTATATTTTCTAATATTCGCGTATATAATTAGTACGGGTCCCATACAATTTTAACGCTTTTATTTTGCATATATTGATTCAATTCCATATTTTTTTTTATATTTGCTTACATAAGGGATCCAAGATGTTTTATTCTTCAGATATGTCCATGAAAATAATTTTATATAGCGAGAACAGAGATTCTTAAACTTCTTTTTAGGAGCATTATATTAAATATTTTAACAGAATATTTTGATTAAACATGTCATTTAGTATACTATAAGAATTTGGGCATGATTGTGAATTTCAAGTTTCTTTATATTATATACTCCGTACGAAGAACGGGTATGCTGCTAGTATACAATATGTTTGTCTATACTAGATACAGATAGTTTTTCACAAATATTTCACATCCATAAGCACTTATGTGCAGAACTGTTTCAAATAGGAGGGACTATGTATATAAAAATATTTCTAAAATTGGTTATTACATATACAAAATATCACGAATAATTCTCAAATATATATATATATATATATATATATATATATATATATATATATATATATATATATATATATATATATATATATATATATATATATATATATATATATATATATATATGTATATATATGTATATATATATAAAAATTAAAGGATTTTAATCGAAAATAATGCATAAACTACTGTATGTACAAAAAAATGTATATATATATATATATATACTACTGTATGTATATATATATATATATATATATAATTCCAAAAGGATTTAAAAAAATAAAAAAAATAAAAAAAAAATAAATAAAGAGAGCGGTGTGCTTACGGGGAAGTAGCAAGGTCAAGGGGGATTGTGACCCCTTTTCCTGGTTGAAGCATGCTTTCAGTCCCGGGAAACACTCCCAGAAACCACTAAATGCCCGAAGCAAGCACCATCGTGAATATGGGAAAAGCAGAATCCCTAAAGGAATATTAAGACCAGAAAGCGATATAGAAGTTGTAAATATGAAAATACAGTAAGAGAATATCAAGACTGAGTCAATAAGTATTCCCCATTAACTCTGCCCCCCACAACACACGGAAGACCACTGCAAACACGCCAGCAGTCCCAGTGTTTCCCGGGACTGAAAGCATGCTTCAACCAGGAAAAGGGGTCACAATCCCCCTTGACCTTGCTACTTCCCCGTAAGCACACCTCTCTCTTTATTTATTAAATTTTTTATTTTTTTTTAAATCCTTTTGGAATTTTATATGGCAATAATTTTTAGAGCTGCAAATGCGCCTAATTACTATATGCTTTTATATTTACTATTTTCATTGCACTTAGATTGTTTTCACTTGATATATATATATATATATATATATATATATATATATATATATATATATATACAAAATATATACGAATATACAAAATTACTTATGCAAACATACATACAAAACTATATGTACAACATATACATATACCTCTCACAAGTTACCATGACTTTCAATACTATATTGATACATACAATGATATTTGCAATGATTAAAACAAGTGTGAATTTAAAATGAATTTAATTGCAGTATTTATAACAAAATATACAAGTACTACAAATAAATATGCAAAAAACAGTGAGCTAATGTTTGGGGGTTACCAGTAATAATTCATAGGATATGTTCGTTTTCCTCTAGGAATTGAATTATAGATTTTATTCTCTGTTTGGCCCAGCTATTACCCAGAAGGTTTTTGCCAAATATTGATATGTTGTCTACTGGGCAGTTTAAGGTGATAGTTCTTTGTAAGTTCGCAATCAAATACGAAATGTTTCGGAGATCCTATTTCACCACAAATACAGTTTTCAGTGTCTTTCTTTTGGATTTTTAAAGATAGGTTGGGAAACAGCCATGTCCCGAGAAAAACTGTACCAATTCTCTGCTGCAAATCAGTTGCTCTTGAGATACTCTGGGAAAATAGTTGGAAGTTTCTCTTCCTTTCTCACTTTCACTCCACTGCTGTTGCCACTCTTTCATGATATTAATATTTAGATGTGACCTTAGCGATGAACAGGGATATGGTAAGTTTGTACTCTGAGATATCTGACGTCGCCTCAAAAGCTAAACAGTCTGCAACTTCATTTCCCAGAACACCCGAGTGACCTTTAACCCATCCTATAAAAAACTTTTGATGGATGCTGTGGGTTGTGATAGATATAATTTGATGAGCTATCGGATTCTTCGTTTGATATTGTTTAAGAGTTTCGATACTCGATAGACTGTCAAAGTAAATAATGAAATTCTTATGCAAACTTTTGGTAGCCCAAGATACAGCTTCCTTTATTGCGAGCAGCTCTGCCTGGAAAACGCTATTTTTATAGTGCAAACGAGTTGACCACTTGTGGACACACATGCCATCGTAAAAAGCACAGTAGGCTGATGCTGTTCCAGAATCAGTTCTAGAGCCATCCGTATAAATATTTATGTAATTAGATATTTCTTGTGATGACTTTGCAAAGTGTAAGCGAATGTTACCTACTGCTGGGTCCGTTAACCAGGTAACCTTTTTTTGTTCGTAATCCTTATGATCATAATAAAGATTATTCCACTGTACTGTTTGTTTTAGGCGTGTTACTTTCTCTATGATAGCTTCTTTTTGCGCTGTCAATGTTATTGGGGGGATACCGGTAAGCACTTGTAGCGCTACTGTAGATGTTGTGCGATAAGCCCTTGAAATCTGTAGAAGAGCTATCCTTTGAACTGACTCTAGTTTTCTCTTTGCATGGATGTTCAAGTTTAGGGCCCAACTACTCGCAGCATAGCATAGGATCCTTTCTGTTACTGATAGATACCATGTTTTTAAGATCTTTGAATTCATGCCCCACCTAGATGGTGCTAGTCTTCTGACATTATGAATTTGGCAGCCAATCTTTGTTCGCAGATTTTTTATGTGTTGTTGTTGTTGAAACCCAGACCGTCCGACCTACCAGAAAGGTGTAAGGTAACTGTTTGGACGGTCGGGAAGTGCCACCCAATTTAGACCGGAACCCAGTGGGGGAGGCATCCACAGGAACCGTACCCTCCTTCCCCTACCACCAACCTCTCGGAAGGACTTTCGGACCCACATGTTTAACGTGATCGTACTCCGCATGAACACGGCGGCAGTTTTGACAGTGGCCTACCGAGGCCTACCGAGTGCAACTCCTGCGCGCTAACCAATGGGCTACCGCGCCCAAGTTTTTTGTGTGTGGAATCCACGATAGATGCTTATCAATTATAATTCCAAGATACTTGATTAACACCATCACACAGGACGATGACTCGCATTGAAGAGTTTAGGAGTGTCTTTCAAAAGCTTATTTGAGCACGTTTTCGACCAACAAGGGGGTGTATGTGGCGTGAGATTCAGCGCGCAATTGAACAGAGCAACGTTCCATGTGAATGACACCTCGAATTAGATAGCCAAACTAGAACATATATTTTGCTCCAATTGTTTAGTCTCAGGCTTGTAACTTATACGAGAAATATAAAAGAGCTCTGTAACAGTATTAGACATAATTATAGCCGCTGCAAATAAATTATCTGGAGTCGGAAATCGAACCTGAGTCTTTGTGGTTGCTCACAGAATGCTACTTTGTTCAATACTCTGGTCCCGTAAAGAACTACTATAATTACCTTACATACTCTTCTTCCCAATGCAAGGCTGGAGTAGACTCAACTCCTTTCGTATACAACCATACTATTTTTGCGCTCAGTCGTCATTGTAAAGTATTATGCCTAATTTTAGAAGCTGAAAAACAATCTATCAAAGCCGGAAATAGAATATGGGCCTCATGGATTGCATTCATACGCCCTGCCTATTACACCACTTTAGTTCTATAAGGAATTACTAGATTCGTCTGTTACAGATTAGCTATTCTGTCTCAATTTTTAATTCGATTACTATGAAATTGAACCTTACCAACACATTGATAATAATACGACATCCAATAAAGACCTCTTGGATTGCATCCATACGCCCTACTTACCACAGTACTTTAGTCCTACAAAAATTACTAGACTTGTCTGTTACAGATTAGCTATTCTGTTTCGATTTTCAACTCGATTACTATGAAATTAAACCTTATCAACACATTGATGATGATATGACATCGCCTCATGGATTGCATTCATAACGTCCTGTCTTCTTCACCACTTTAATCCCGTAAGAAATTACTAGACTTGCCTGTTACAGATTGGATTAGATGTTTCAATTTATATAATTCGATTAGTATGAAATTGACCCGTATTAACACATTGATGATAAATGACATCGTGGAAAAACACCAACAATCCAATCAAATAAGGGTAGCATGTTCTACTTAATTTAGTAATATATTTTGTGTTATATACACTATTACTTACAGTGTTTAGGACAATAATACACATTATTACACTATCTAGGACATTAATAAAGCATTTGACAATTTTTATAACATAATTTAAGCAGCCGATACTATAAATCTAGCCCGAGTCTTTTAGATTATCATGACCACTACATGCTTCGACCATATAAATCATTACTTTTAATTATCTGATATATGTTATTTTAAAAGTCAGGAAACACTATATACAAAGGAACTTTACATAAAACTATTTCAAGAACATGAATTTTTTCCTTAACATATTACAGAGATTTCTTTGAATTCATTCTCGATTCTGTTCCCTGGGAATATTTACACCAAAAAGCGACAAAAGAGCATTTTACGGCTTTTTTTCTGGTAAGACCTCGCTCTATGGAATTTCTAACACTCTGTGCCTGCATATACCGAGAGGTAAAAGATATACTATTTACATGTCCTGAAGCTTAAATCACGATTTTCTCTGTGGCACAGGTTTGCAATTCTTAGGCTGACACAGGAGTGCAGTAAAATATGCACCTTTCTGCACAGATTTCCCTGCTTTATGGCATCATAAAAAAGAATTGCTTTGGGGCTAAGTTTATTTATGGAATTTTTTACCTCGACTAGTGTTTTAAGGAATATTATGTTCCTTGATATGCTGAGAAAGATGTTGAGTTCTGGTTATATATATATATATATATATATATATATATATATATATATATATATATATATATATATATATATATATATATATATATATATATATATATATATATATATATATATATATATATATATGGTTTTTCGAAACTAATGGAACAAACTATCAGGGATAATAGTACACATCGAAACAAACACTTTTTATCCTAGATTGCATGGTCGCAAATGAAGACGTTACACTCTAGAGGGCGCTAAAGGGCTCTTTCGGGCACGCGTTAAAAAACGGTGGTTTTCGCATGTAAGTTCATTAGCGACTTGGGCTTCGCATGTAAAGGCTCCAAAATTGTTGAACCTACTAGTCAAGACATGGGGAAAGGGATTACGCGAAAAAAAAAATTAGTTCCAGAAGCACCGATAGCTGGGGCTGTACAACAGAAAATATGCTGAAGAGCCACAAAATACACATTTGTAACACATTTTATTCGAACGTACCAAACATTCATATCACAAGGACCTTATCGATGGAGGGAATGCTGCTCAATATGGTTCCCTTCTTCAAGATGTAAAATCTGCAGTCTGTGGACAGCTTGTTCAACTGCGGATCGTAATTGGTCGATTGAGATGCTTCTCACATGCAGAGTGATACTGTCTTTCAAATCTACCAGGGTTACCAGACGTCCTCGATAAACAAGACTTTTTAAATATCCCCACAGCCAAAAATCACAGGGATTAAGATCTGGAGAACGAGATGGTCAGGTTGTCGAAAACGTACGACTAATTACTCTCCCATTAGTAAAATGTTGCCGAAGAAACTGCTGTACTCAGAGTCCAATGTGTGGAGGTGCTCCATCTTGCATAAAGGTAATTGAATCAAGACATTGGTGCTGTTGCAGTTGGGGTACAACAAAATTTTCGAGCATGTTTTTGTACCTCCTGGCCGTCACGGTACATGTCACAGGACCATTGGGAGTTGCCGCTTCGAAAAAGAAAAGTCCAAGAATGAATGTGGCTGTAAATCCACACCAGACTGTAACTTTCGGTGAGTGAAGTGGAATCTCTTGGATGGTACGAGGGTTTTCCTTGTCCCAAATGCGACAGTTATGGGTGTTGACTGTTCCACTTAGATGTAAATGCGCTTCATAGCTCCATAGAATCTGCCATGGCTACGATGCCTCCACTTCAACTCTATCCAGAAATGTCAATACAAAGGTCATTCGCTTCTACTTGTCGATGGTCAGCAAGTGGTGATTGTGACTAATTTTGTACGGGAAAAAAAGCACTATATTTCTCAGTACGTTCCGCACTGTGCTGTAGGGAACACCCAAGTGTCGTGACACTCCACCTGCACTACTACAACCTATAACGTTATCCATTGATTGTTCAACAATAGCGGTGGCAACATCGTCAACGACATCTGAACGAGTCGATTTGCGTCCTCGACCCGGCTGCACTCCAAGATGTCCAGTTTTCTCGAATCGAGCGATCATTCTCCTGAGAGCATGTGGAAGTAATGGTCCTTTGCTCAAATTCTTAAGTCGACGAAACTCTCGAAGTGCAGCTGCAACATGTCCTTTGTTTTCATGAAACAGCTTCACAAGTAAAACGCGTTCTGGCAGTGTGACAGCCATGGCTGATAAGAATGAAAATTTCCCAGTTTTATCCCGTTTTCTGCCCAAAACATAGTAGCTGCAAACCAAGGGTTTATGCAAATTTTTGTGCTTACAGTGCGAAATTGCAGTTATAATGAGAGTTTAAGTTTCTTCCCTTTTTTATCGTCTTTTTTTTCATATCAGCAAAAGAAATTAAAAAGGAAAAATTCCATATCGCATGTGTTTGTTTTTTGTGATTATTTTGTGTCTTTTTAGCATATTTTCTGTTGTACAGCGCCACCTATCGGTGTTTCTGGAACTAATTTGTTTTTCACGTAATCCCTTTCCCCATGTTTTGAATAGTAGGTTCAACAATTTTGGAGCCTTTACACTGAGTAGTTCGATGTATAGAGAGCTCAGAGTAGGGGTCTTTTAATTCTGACTACCCGGTATATATATATATATATATATATATAATACAATAATTAGATTTTTCAAGGAAATAAATTATACAAGTCTCAGGAGTTCCACAGGGTGGCTGCAGTAGCAGTATGTTAGCTAATTTATACCTTTATCTTTATGAACAGTCTTTTAATTCAATAGATTATTCATTATACAGATATATTGATGATCTGATTTGCTTAGTATATACTGAAAATGATGTCATAGATATAGATTTCTATCCAGACAATTTGGAATTAATTCCTAATGAAGCTACTATTAGTAATAATATTAATTTTTTAGATTTAAATCTTATTATTGAACCTTCTAATAGAATTGTTACTAATTTATATGATATAAAAGTCTATTTTAATTTTAACATTAATAAAATCTTACCATTTAATTCCTGTAACTCGATTCTATTGTTCAGAAATATTATACTTAATTAGCTTTTTAGAATTTATAGATTATCTGATAAAAAAATGTCACACTATACATATAAATAATCTTTAAATTACCAGCAATTTATATAAAAATCCCTCTTACTTTGTAAATGGCATAGTTTAAAAATTTAGATTAGCTGGATATTCATAATTCTATTCATAGTTTTTAACACTTTACAACAAAGTTGAAAAGTGTTTATGACTTTTTAACACTTTACAACAAAGTTGAAAAGTGTTTATGACTTTGTTCATTCTGTCTGTCTGTCTGTCTGTCCGTTAGCACGATAACTGCCGTAAAAATGACTTAATCAAAATGAAATTTTAGTATGTTGTTCAGCCGGTCTGTAGGACCTATGGGAATATAAATGAATAATATCACCCAATTAGTTTTGGATTGAACCCGGGTTGAAAAAATGAAATACATTGAGCCCTATGGGAACTAATTTTTCAAGCATTTTTTAAGCGGATTTAAAATTAACAAATTGCTTCGAAAATTTTAGGTAATATGCAAATTGTTCCATAAAATATATAAAAAAAATTCAGCGAAATATATTCAGTAGTATTTTAAATAAAAATTAAAATAATAATTACACCTCTTATATGAAACGATCACGTGACCATGATATGAAACGATAGCATGACCCACTTCAAAATGATATATGACATCCATCTTGTTTCAAAATCGTGATTTTTTTAAGTTCTTTTTAATTCATATTGTGTGTTGTATCCGTCCTAAAACTACTTTAATTTTGCTTAAATTCTGTGCATCTACATACTGAAACAACGCAATGACAATATATTTGAGTTTAAATGCTCATCTAAAGTTGTATTAGAATTCCTGTAATTTTTTAACACAAAATAATTTAGTCCATGGAGTCTGCATGGCTGATATGAATGAAATATTAATTGATTTCATAAAGAGAAGGACGATTTTTTTCGATGAAGTTTCAAGCATAGAGTTTAATTTTTTGTAGCTCCATAGTCTTAAACAAAATGTTTAAATAAAATAAATTATTATAGTATTGTGATGAATGAAATGAATGGGAGAAAGTTATGAATGAAATCCTGTTTTTATAGAGAGATCCAGGCGTGTTATTTTTTCTATGACGTCATTTGAATTAATTTCAGTTGCTTTCGATGAAGTTTTCAAATATAATAAATTATCGTAGTATTATGATAATTCTAAAACTATTACCGAGGAATGTATAACATTTTAGAGATGTTTAAACCAGGCAATTTATATTTCAATGCCGTCATTTGAATGAAGTTCATTTTTTTCGATGAAGGTTTAAGTTTTCAAATATAATAAATTAATGCAGTATTGTGATAAGTTTCAAAATATTTCCGAGGAATGTATTGCATTTTAGACTTGTTTAAATAAAATTGCATTGAAGTTGGAAAGTGTTTCATAATCAATGCTTTAAGCAGGATTGATCTTTCTTGTTCTTCTTTATGTATGTTGTCCAAGTAGAAATAGTTTATAGATATAATCTCTCTATTTCTTCAGAAACATACATTTTTGTGTTTACTTTAACAAAATACTTGTACTTTAGGAAGAGTTTTGGAGAAGTGAACAAATCCTCGATTTAGGCTTGGCCCTTGTCCACGTGTATAGCATTAATGCTTGGATTTCATTTGTTTTTCTTTTATCGTTTCCATGCCATTGCTTTCTGATGATTTCTTTAACTTGATCATTCGAAATTTGTTTTTTTATATTTTTTTCCATTTGATTGTAGATATGCAGATTTATACTTTTATTTTGCAAGCTTGTTAGAAAGTTAGGTTTTTCGAGTTACAGCTTCTCACTTTTCTTTCATTGGACCTTCAAACTATTATATATATATATATATATATATATATATATATATATATATTGTATCCATTTTTAAAATTATCCACTCTGACTTGGATTTCATTAGTCTTGAATATATTGATTTTAAAGTAATTAAATAACCACGAGTGAAGTAATTTTATACATTAGTATTCATATAGCGAAAATGCTGCCAATAGGTTTTGTATCCAATTTAATAAACAGCCACTCTAATTTGGGTTTCAAACATTAGTTTTGAATATATAGTTTTTAAAGGATTAAATAACCACAAGTGAAGAAATTTCATACATCAATATTTATATGGCGATATTGTAGCTAATAGGTCTTGTATTAATTTTTTAAAATAACCACTCAGACTTGGATTTAATTAGTCATGAATATATTGATTTTAAAGTATTAAAGAGGCACGAGTCAAGTAATTTCATACATTTGTATTTTAAATTAATTGTTAAAAAATTTTATAGAGTGCTTTTTGGTTAGATTTAGTGTAGAGTAGTAAACTTAAGATTTACATAATATTGAAAGTGTATATGTTTGTATGTAATTTTTGCGGTTTTATAACTCTTATAAAAGTGATGAAGTAGATAGGGTAGGGAGTATCGGCTACCGGGAGCGTTTGCCATGGCGGAGAAAAGCTTTAACCGGAGTGTTGGGGGTCTTAGTATATACTGAAAATTATGTCATAGATATAGATTTCTATACAGACAATTTGGAATTAATTCCTAATGAAGCTACTATTAGTAATAATATTAATTTTTTTGATTTAAATCTTATTATTGAACTTTCTAATAGAATTGTTACTAATTTATATGATATGAAAGTCTATTTTAATTTTAACATTAATAAAATCTTACCATTTAATTCCTGTAACTCGATTCTATTATTTAGAAATATTATACTTAATCAGCTTTTTATAATTTATAGATTATCTGATAAAAAATTCCATGCTATACATGTAAATAATCTTAAAATTACCAGCAATTTATATAAATATCCCTCTTATTTTGTAAATGGCATAGTTAAGAAATTTAGATTAGCTGGGTTTTCATAATTCTATTCATAGTTTTTTACATTAGCCTGATATCTCCATTCTCTTGTTTTAATAATTTTTTATTTTTGCACCCACTTAAACCTTAGCCTTTCTATTATTAGCACCTCCTTTTGGTAGCCCTGATTGTATATTATCACTTTTTCCCAGCCTTTTCGCATTACTGTTATTTATTTCTTAGGAATGGCAACAATAGATCATTTCTTCTTCCTTTGCGAATGGCAACACTGGTCTCTTCATTCTGGATTCCCGGGTTCGACAGGCTCGTGCATTTGTAGCGTTATGTTCAAGGTATTCTTGTTTCCTTTTACTTTTTCTTCTTTATGTATGTTGTCCAAGTAGAAATAGTTTATAGATATAATCTCTCTATTTTTTCAGAAACATACATTTTTGTGTTTGCTTTAACAAAATACTTGGACTTGAGGAAGTGTTTTGGAGAAGTGAACAAATCCATGATTTAGGCTTAGCCCGTGTTCTCGTGTATAACATTAATGCTTGGATTTCATTTTTTTTTCTTTTATCTTTTCTATGCCATTGCTTTCTGATGATTTCTTTAACTTGATGATTCGAAATTTGTTTTTTTATATTTTTTCCCATTTGATTGTAGATATGCAGATTTATACTTTTATTTTGTAAGCTTTTTAGAAAGTTAGGTTTTTCGAGTTACAGCTTCTCACTTTCCTTTCATTGGGCTTTCAAATTATTATTATATATATATATATATATATATATATATATATAATTATATATATATATATATATATATATTTATATACATATATATATATATATATATATATATATATATATATATATATATATATATATATATATATATATATATATATTTGAAATGTAATAATAAGAATTATGTAAAAATAAAAAAATACAATTCAAGTAATATTAACATCACCATAGAAGCAAATTCAAAGCCATAATGCCGATAAGAGAAAAGAACAGCACCATCCCAAATTCGATGATTAATTAGAATTAAATTCATCGTCAGGTCTGAGTATTTAATTCCAATTAACCCAAACAAATGCCTGTTTCAGATTAAGCAATAGTACATTACTATAAATACTTAAACTCAGACTACAGGCAACAAAAAATGAAAAAAGGATACATTAAGAAAATTGTATTACCATGCGGCATGAACCATTCTTCTACCACGTGTATACACGATCAACCTCAACAGCTTAATCTAGAAGCACCGGAATGAACAAGTCGAAATTCTACCAGGGAGGCAGTACGAACGTTCACGGAGTTACTCCCAAACCCGTCCAGTAAGTCTAAGCTGGAGACTGGACAAGCAATTCAGAATACAACTTCCCAAATATGCAAACATGAATATGAATATGAATCAAAGATGAAAATTCCTACTAAACAAGTAATTCATATGAAAAATGGATAATCGAGAATGCCACTATACACCATTATAAGGGCGCTCAAAACGTAGTTTCAATACTGACAAAAGTTACATTTTTTTGCGAAAATAAAATTCAAAACATTAATGTTAATGCATCTTATTTTCCTATTTTTTGATTTTTCTAATGTTTTTGACTTAGTTTATTATTTTTCATTTTTATTTATATAATTAATAATTATATATATATATATACACATACACATACACATACATATATATATATATACATATATACACATATACATACACATACATATACATATACATATACAATTTTTTTTTTTTTTTTTTTTTTTTTTTCCCCTACTGTATGTTAGTCACTATAATTGGGAATGTTTTCTAGGATGTTATCGAGTGAAATTTGATACACTGAGTTGATAATTTTAATAACAAACTTGGGGGGATATGCATTATTAGTCGCTGTACTCAATAATTCCATAAAGTGCGCTAATTTATAATCTTCATCACAAATTTTATTGATTCTAAGAGCCTGGTTTATTATAATATTTCTAAATACAGATATATGCAAACAAGAGTCAAAATGTTGAATTTTTGATGTATTAAATTTAAAATCCTGTCTTTTATCATACAAGTTTATAACCATATTACAATTTTGTAAATTTAAATTTAAATCTAAAAAGTTTGCAACATTTGTGTCATATATACAGCATTTTTCTCAAAATGCACTCTTTTATTTTAAGAGTTTATTGCATCTGAATGTCCAATTACATATATGAATACAATAAATAATTAATACTTAACTACTAAAGATATAAATAATTTCTAATTTTAGGCTTTTTAATCAAGTGAACTTCGATTAAACGTCCTTGCTTCATATAAAACTTTGAGCTCACCTTTGTAATGAATCGACTGAACTTTATAATGCTTTAAAGATTCAGTTAGAGGTTCCTACTAGTTAAAAGTTTCATTTATTGAGTTAGACCGAACACAATCTAGAATACCAAAAGCCCCACTTCTATCATTCTTTGCTTCCAAGGACTTGTTCCAATTGTATGAAATTCAATCAGTGACGATGAACCTCTTCTGGCGTTCGAATGGGGTAGATATATTTTCATGATTAGAAGATAAAATCTGATAAAGTATGCAAAATCGATTAAATTAAATGAGATTTAATAAAAACAAAAATATTCTTTCATCAATGTAACTAATCAATTGACTTTTACTCACATTCTCGAAACAGAAATACAGCAATACATTGATTAAAAAATCAAAGTCAGTAAAACGCCTTCTAAATTTCTAAATGTTTACAGATGCTACCCAAAAATCGATGAAAGGCAAAACCTTATTTTTGGAGTTTTAAATAAAGAGAATTGTTCTTCATAAAATATTATTTATTTTCAACAAATCTTCAAAATTATTATTCATTATTAAACTCTATAAATATCTAAATAATACCAATTTACAACATTCATTAATATTAAGATCTGGTAGCGGTCAATGTGCAATGTGATAACCCTATTATTTTATTCATTATCTTCTTACAGCAATTTATTTTGATTACGTCTTTTCTCATCGTAGTCAATTTTAAGAACGTGACATCGTTCGTCCAGCCAAGTCGTCATATCCAAATCCGTAGCTGGTAAGTGTATATTATATGTGACGTAACAAAACTCGATTTTCATGGGTCCCAAGATAGCTTAGGTCCCAAGATAGCTATAAGCTTGATCATTTTTATGTAATATAACCACAAACCTGATAAAACAGAAAGTTACAATTGATGCGGCATCTTAAGATTACGTACATATCATGTACATGATTGTCTTTATATACCTTACACGCTTCATAATAATGACATTTATTTGTTAATTCATCTTTTACAGTTAAATCTATACAATAATTATCTAACTTGTTTGTGTCCATCCAAACCCTCCAAAATCACCCTGCCGAAGAACTGGAAGAATGAATCTTTGCACACTTATAGTATTCACCACGAAGCCGGATTTCGATTTTCTATCTAGAGGCCGGGTAAATGGAGGAGAATATTCGAAATGTATTTACAGACCCACTAGAAGCCTACCCAGTTAGTTAAAAGGCTGAATCTATGCACACTTACAGTATTGATCAAGAGACATAGCCTAAAGAAGCCGGATTTCGAATTCTCCCCTGGGGGTGGACAAAATGAAGAGGAATCGAAATGTGTAGAATTTTTCCAGACTCCCCAGAAGGCTCCGGAAAACAAAAAAGCTGCATCTTTGCATACTTATATCGACCACGGGACAGAATCTAACAAATTCGTTTTTCCTCTTAAGACGAAGATTTTCAACACTAAGCGACATGCATTTTGAACAAAAGAAAACTTCAGAAAATTTACTGTCAAAAAAACCTTATTAAATAATCCAAAATAATTTTAAAATATTAGTTTCTCACCCCTTAAATACTAATATACATTATTTCCCTATTTTTTTTATTATTATTAACATAAAAACGTAAATATTTCTGAAGGGAATTTATGAATTGTTTCTTATTAAAATGTTTATAATCATCGATATTTAAATCAAATACTCTTGCTTAACACAAAACTTTGAATCCGTCTTCGAAACAAATCAGCTTAATGCCTTAACGGTTTAGGGCTTTCCACTAGTTAGAGGAAGATTTTCTGTAATGAGTTAGACCCGAATACAATCTGGAATGCCAAAAGCCACATTTCTAGCATTCTTTGCCACAAAGGGGTTGTCTCGATTCAATGGATTTCAATCAGTGGCGTCTGAACCTCTGCAAGTCTTCGGAATGGGATATATATATAGTTTATGATTAGAGGATAAAATCTGACAGAGAAAGTGCGCAAAATCGATCAAGTGGAATTACAGAATCCATAGAAGAAATTTATTCTTTAATTTATTCAACTGATCAATTAAATTAAATTTTTATTATGAAAAAGAGAAACGAAGTATTTTGTTCTGCTTTTTATGAGGCTAATATATCTTTATTTTAAAATTATATTAGACAATTTTTTTGCATTATACTGTTTAAATTATTATTATTATTATTGTGAATTTTTTATATTTTATATATTGCACATATTTAATCATTGGTTAGCCGTCTTCTATGATCAGTCCAGTCACTTTTTGAAAATTATTGACTCGAGGCAATCCCGGGACTTTTCTCTCAAAACAAGTGAGCATTCGACCTATTAGCCAAACTATATATATATTTTTTAAACATTTATTTTCTGTGTTGATATATAAAAAATATACACAGTATACCACAGTAAACTTCGTCCAAATCGCTTCAATGGTTTTTGAGATTACGAAGGGTCAAAGATTTTGAAAAATCATGATATTTAGCTAAACTATATATACATTTTTCAGAATAACAAACCGTCAGAACACGATCATCGAACTCTGTTTATCTAGGTTAAACACAGTCGCACTACTTCAATGATGTAAATAATTTTAAATACCTTACACGTTTCATAATAATGACATTTGTTTGTTAATTCATCATGTACGGTCAAACATGTTATATTTCTCAATTTTGTATTTTTAATAATATAAAATCATAGATATTTCTGAATAAAATTTATAAATAACTTCTTATTAAAATAGTTATAATTATCGATATCCGAATCAAATGAACTAGCTAAACACAAAAATTGGCTTTAAACCTTTAAAACCAATCAACTTAGTAATGCCTTAACGGTTTAGGGATTTTCACTAGTTAAAGGAAGACTTTCAGTAATGAACTAGACCAGAATGCTATCTGGAAATGTCAAAAGTCATATTTAAACATTCTTTACCACAAAGGGGTCTCGATTCGATGGATTTTAATCAGTGGCGACTGAGTCTGTGCAAGTCATCGAAATGAGATATTTTAAAACAATGCTGATAACGATAATATAATACCAAATTTAAAAAAATAGTGTAATAGCTTTTAAATTCACAAAGTTAGAAATATCAAGAAATAAACGCACTCAGCCGTCCTCTCCAGTCCCTTAGTAATGCCTTAACGGTTTAGGGATTTTCACTAGTTAAAGGAAGACTTTCAGTAATGAATTAGACCAGAATGCTATCTGGAAATGTCAAAAGTCATATTTAAACATTCTTTACCACAAAGAGGTCTCGATTCGATGGATTTTAATCAGTGGCGACTGAGTCTGTGCAAGTCATCGAAATGAGATATTTTAAAACAATGTTGATAACGATAATATAATACCAAATTTAAAAAAATAGTGTAATAGCTTTTAAATTCACAAAGTTAGAAATATCAAGAAATAAACGCACTCAGCCGTCCCCTCCAGTCCCTTAGTAATGTCTTAACGGTTTAGGGATTTTCACTAGTTAAAGGAAGACTTTCAGTAATGAATTAGACCAGAATGCTATCTGGAAATGTCAAAAGTCATATTTAAACATTCTTTACCACAAAGGGGTCTCGATTCGATGGATTTTAAACAGTGGCGACTGAGTCTGTGCAAGTCATCGAAATGAGATATTTTAAAACAATGTTGATAACGATAATATAATACCAAATTTAAAAAAATAGTGTAATAGCTTTTAAATTCACAAAGTTAGAAATATCAAGAAATAAACGCACTCAGCCGTCCCCTCCAGACGAAAACTCTGTCACCTGCTCTAGAATTAAAGAAACGAAGGAAAGTGTGGTTAGAACTAGCACACTATTTTTCGTCAAGAGTTGGGCATGTGCACTCGAGTTGGGCATTTTAAACAGAGTGGGGAGCCATATCAGGTTGAGAAGTGGGGGAGAAAATTGCTATTACCGCAGCTCACGACTGGGAACGAAAATATCAATATCTACTATTCACTTAAAAATGATTATTTAATAATTGAAAACATATTTTTGTTACAATACGAAGATATATACAGATTTTTTATCCAAACTGTAGAATTGTGCCCATCAAACATAGCCGGCGTTTTTCTGAATGCAAATATATATATATATATATATATATATATATATATATATATATATATATATATATATATATATATATATATATATATATATATATATATATATATATATATATATATATATATATATATATATATATATATATATATATATATATATATATATATATATATATATATATATATATATATATACATATATATATCAGATAACCTAACAATTACAAATTTCGATGTATATTAAATATATATATATATATATATTAGAAAAATGTAATAATAAAATATTCAAGTAATATTAACATCACCATAGTAACAAAATCACGGCCATAATGCCGATCAGAGAAAAGAACAGCACCGGCCCAAATTCGATGATTAGTCAGAATTAAATTCCTCTTCAGGTCTGAGTATTTAATTGTAATTAACTCAAACAAATGCCTGTTTCAGATTGAGCAATAGTACATTACTATGAATACTCAACCTCAGACTACAGGCATCGAAAAATGAAAAACTGAAGATAGGAAGCATTAAGAAAATTTGTATTACCATGTGGCATGAACCCTTCTTCTTTCACCACGTGTATACGCGATCAACCTCGACAGCTTAAATTATCTAGAAGCACCGGAAGGAACAAGTCGAAATACAAGCAGGGAGGCCGTACGAGCGTTCACAGTAATACTCCCAGACCCGTCCAGTGAGTTAGAACAGGAGACCAGACAAATACCCGTATAAGCAATTCAGAATATGAACATGAAGCAAAAAGGAAAATTCTTACTAAACAAGTAATTCATAGAAAAAATGGATAAACGAGAATGTCACTATGCACCATTATAAGGGCGCTCAAATCGTAGTTTCAAAACTGGCTAAAGTTACAATTTTTAAGCGAAAATAAAATTCAAAACATTAATATTAATGCATCTTATTTTCCGATTTTTCTAATTTTTTTAACTTATTTTATTATTTTTCATTTTTATTTATTTACATAATTAATAAATAATTATATATATACAGGGTGGTCATAAAGAAACTTCCCCGATATATGAACCCTTAGCGGCCTATCCGCTCAACCAATCGAAAGGAAATTTCAGATATTATTATTTAAAGGTATGTGCTCGAGATTGTGATGATTTCAAACAATAGAGCTCCCACGGTTACGGTTACAGTGAAAAAATTTCGAAATTTTCGAATGGCATCATCCACTTTTTTCCCTGCGCAAATTGATCAGAGCATTGAAAAATCATAAATGGCGTTAGTACGGTCCACGTATGACGAAAATTGGCGGCGTAAAACATTTGCAAAGAAGAGCATTGGAAAGGACCAATGACTACACAAGAGAGGAGAGGGAAAAACACTTTTATTGGAATTACAAGTTTCCAACGTGCCCACCTTCGCCGACGATAGCTGCATGCGGGAGATTGTTGACAAC
Organism: Amaurobius ferox; assembly: GCA_951213105.1. Classification (NCBI taxonomy): domain Eukaryota; kingdom Metazoa; phylum Arthropoda; class Arachnida; order Araneae; family Amaurobiidae; genus Amaurobius; species Amaurobius ferox. The sequence goes on along the minus strand of OX578133.1, from coordinate 69,541,180 downwards.
AATGACGAAAGCAACATCACAGGAGGGATCTGTATAACTTCACATTTTATGGCATCTTTTCATTCTGACAAATCTCGTGGATTTGATGTGTACACCTTAGATTTCAGGAAACCCCGGAACCGGAAATCCATCGGAGTGAGGTCGGGTGATCGCGGTGTCCACGAAACTGCAAAGTTACGGGAAATGACTCTATCACCAAAGTTTTGTTGGAGCACTTGTCGATGTCGAACACATGTAACGACGTGTGGAGGAGCACCAATCCATATAATGTCATTAACGACATTTCGCTGCTGCTATTCTGGAATTACGTAATTTTGCAACATTGTTTTATACCGAGACCCTGTGGTGGAGCACCTTTGCATACCATTGGAAGTGACCTCTTCGAAGAAGTACCGACGGAGAATGAATGTGCTTGCGATACCGCACAACACAGTCATTTAGCTTTGTAAAGACACTGGTGCTGCTACATCGTGTGGATTTTCGTCAGACCAGTGAACGCAGCTCTTGGAGTTTACGTTCCCAGTTAAGGAGAAATGTGCCTCATCCGTCCATAATATCCGCAGCAGCCACCTGCTATCTTCATCATATTTAATGAGGAAAAAATTCGCAAATTCGACACCCTGTTGCTCGTCTTCAGGTTGCAACATCTGGATGCGCTGGAATCGAAAAAGAAACATCCGTAGAACAGAGCGCAGAAGCCTGAGGACTGTGGTTTTCGGTACATCCAAATTGCAGGCAACACTTCTTGCAGTAATCGCATTATGCACTTCCGCAATAACTTCAACAGGAACAGACGGTCGTCCGGATCGCGGTCTATCACATGTGCATCCAGTTTCTTCAAAAATTTTTACCAAATCACGTACAGTTCGTACGGATCATGAGCCTCGTCTTAGCTTATGATTTCGCCGATAAACTCGCACTGCTTCGGCAGCATTTCCCCCGTTCAGATAAAACGGCTTTATCAATTCACCTCGTTGTTTCCCTGCAAGTGTCATCTTGTTGGCACGTTCGAACACCTGATTGAAGAAACAATCTTCCCACACTGCTTATTAAAGGTTTTCCACAAGCAATGCTTTGCACATGATGTTCTGTGATTGGTGCTTCTACTGTCTATCCCTGTGAATTATGCAAAGTAAGTAAATGCACCTCCTCTCTGCGTTGTCATCGGTCCTTTACAATGCTCTTCTTTGCAAATCTTTTACTCCGCCAAACGTCGTCATACGTGTATCGTTCCAACACCATTTATGGTTTTGCAATGAAGTGATCAATTTGAGCGGGAAAAAAGTGGGTGTTCCCATTCGAAAATTTCGAAATTTTTTTCACTGAAACCGTAACCGTGAGAGCTTTATTGTTTGAAATCATCACAATCTCGAGCGCATACCTTCAAATAACAATATCTGAAATTTCCTTTCGATTGGTTGAGCGGGTAGGCCGCTAGGGGTTCATATATCAGGGAAGTTTTTTTATGACCACCCCGTATATATATATATATATATATATATATATATATATATATATATATATATATATATATATATATATATATATATATATATATATATATATGTGTGTGTATATTATGTTAGCCACTATAATTGGGAAAGTTTTCTTGGATGTTATCGAGTGGAAGTTGATACACTGAGTTGATAATTTTAATAACAAACTTGGGAGGATATGCATTATTAGTCGCTGTACTCAATAATTCCATAAAATGCGATAATTTATAATTTTCATTACAAATTTTATTGATTCTAAGACCCTGGTCTATTATAATATTTCTAAAAACAGATATATGCAAACAAGAGTCAAAATGTTGAATTTTTGATGCATTAAATTTAAAATCCTGTCTTTAATCATACAAGTTTATAACCATATTACAATTTTGTAAATTTAAATTTAAATCTAAAAAGTTAGCAACATTAGAGTCATTATTACTTGCATTTAATTGCAAATTATTAGATTAAAAGTTAAATACTATAGGGATATTATTAAGGGATACACATAATATGTCATCTAATATCTAAACATGTGCATATTATGCAAGATTGGATTAATGTTCCTTTCATAGAAGAATAAATACAGATTAGCTAACAATCATGAGGCCCACCCCTTATATATATATATATATATATATAACGCATTTGGATCTCCCGTTTCTATTTTCACTCGGATATATATATATATATATATATATATATATATATATTAAAATTAAAATAGAATAGAAGTAGTAACTCATAAAACACTAACTAACTTAAAATGTGTCTACAAAATACAAAGAAATAAAAATTCAACCATAATGAGGAAATTAAAATGCATAATACTGATCATCAAGTTAAAGAAAATCAACAAATATCAATGGTGTGGAATCGAAATAGGAATACAAAAAATAGCAAGCATTAAAGCGTGCACGTGGAAAAGCTCTAAGCTTAAGAATTGTTCATTTCGAAAAAATTCTTTTTCAAGTCCAAATATTTAATCGATGTGAACACAAAAATGCTTGTTTCTGAAACATGAGATAGATTTTATCTATAAACTCATGTTATTTGGACGACAAGCATAAAGATTGATAAAATAGATAGTAAACATAAATACCTGAAAATACACCTCAAATGTACAACCGTGACGAGCAATAAATGACAAGACCAATGTTGTCATTCGCTAAAGTCTAAAGAAGAAATCTACTCTTGCCAATTGTGAGTAATAAATAACAGTACTGCGTAAAGGCTGTAAAATGATATATGTATATATATATATATTAGAAAGATGGAATAATAATCAATTCCAAGTAATTATGAAACATTAAAACAATAAATTCACCAAAACAGTTAAACCACGGCTACCATGCCAAAAAAGAATATGAACAGAACTGGTTTAATTTGGAGGTTAATTAGACTAGACTCTTCATCAGGTCTGAGCATCTTACCCTGATTAACCAAACAAATGCTTATTTCGGATATGGCAATAGTAAGTTACTATAAATACCATAGCACAGACTACAAGCATTAATAGACGAAAAGTTTTAAAAATTATTAAGAAATCAAGTATTACCATGAACCTTGAGCCAGGAATCCTGTATACACGTGCTGTGAAGGCGAGCAGTTGAGACTGAATGAAAGAAGGTTGCGGTGCATTCGGGAGGAGAAGAAGAAGAAGAAGAAGACGAAGAAGAAGAAAATAAACCATGGAGTCAGAGAGGAACAAATATTCGAAGAGACCTCCACTGAAACCCATCCAGGGAGTTAGAGTTGGAGACAGAACAACCATAATTAATATAAGGTAAACAGGATGAACAGGAATCATAGATGAAAAATCTTACTTTAAAGAGAGTCACAGGGGAAATGAATAAACGAGTATACCACTAACACCGTTAAAAAGGGCCTCAAATCGTTGCTACAAACTGGCTAAAGTTACATATATTTAGCGAAAATAATTTTCAAAATATTAAATAGTTATGAACATTATTTTCTATTTTTTATTTTCAATTTTTTTTTTAATTTTATTATTTTTCATTTTTATATAATCACATAATTAATAATAATAATTAGTGTTCTTTTATATATATAAATTTAAATATAAATTAGTAGCCGCCATAATCGGGCATGTTGTTTTGGATGATATCGAGTGGTAGTTGATACACTGAGTTGATAATATTAATTACGAATTTCGGGGGATAATCATTACTAGTTGCAGTATTTAATAATTCTATTATATATATATATATATATATATATATATATATATATATATATATATATATATATATATATATATATATATATATATATATATATAAAGGAATTATCCTACGTCATTGGTTCAAACATCGTTGGAAAGAACATTCTTCCGTCTTTCCGATAGTGTCAAAATGGAAACTCTATGATAATATTTTAAGTCACTAAGGAACCGATTTGGGTGAAAATACTAACACAGAAATCAAATAAAAAAATAGTTCGAATTTATAAAAAACTAGCAGCATACCCGTTCTTCGTACGGAGTATAAAATATAAAGAAACTTATAATTCAGAATCATATGCAAATTATGTTAAATATTAAATTTATTGCTCCTAAAGAGAAGTTTATGAATATCTGTTCTCATCATGCAAAATTATCGTCACGGGCAGATCTGAAGAATAAAACATCCTGGCCCCTTTCGAAAGCAAATATACTATGAAATTGAATCAATATATTCAAAATAACAGTGCTAAAATTGTATGGGACCCGTAGTATTTATATACTCGAATATTAGAAGATATAACCTGTATTAGTAGATTACATGTATAAATTGAAAATATCAATAAACCCGTAATTGATTCCAATATATGCCAGAATGAAAGCACTAAAATTATGTGGGAATATATATATATATCCCCATACTACTTATATTGTCGCAGATTAGAAAATATGCCTGTATGTTTATAGAAGATTACCCTTATTACAATATGAGTCTAAAAAATCTTTGCCGAAATAAAACAGATGATATTATAAATTGAAAATTTCAATTATCCCCGTAATCTTCATACCAGAAGATCGTAATTGATTCCAATATATGCCAATATGTATCAAAATATATGCCTATATACCTGTACTACTTATATTCTCGTAGATTGGAAGATAACACGTGCATTTATAGAAGATTACTCGCACAACGTACAATATGTGAGTTTCAACAATTTTTGTCATAAAAAAACAATGGTATAATAATTTGAAAATGTCAATAATCCCTGAATCAATAATCCCCGAAAATATCAATAATAATAATGTGTAACCTGAAGACCGTAATCGATATTTTCCAGTCAAAAATGCAATGCCAATGAAATTTATTTTATATACATATCTTTATTATTCAAATCGGAAAAGATTTAATTAAAATCGTATAAAATCGAGCAATAAATTAAAATCGAGCAATAAATTTAATTAAAATCGTATTAAAATCGTATATCCACATAACACATTGGATTTACATCCATTGCTAAACGACATGATATCAGTTGCTTCAAATAAATTGATGGAAATCATATCGTCTGAATAATGCTATCTCCATGAAAGGTTTGGCGATATTTTCTTCAATTTAGCGATAACTTAAAAAATCGCCAAATTTATCGCCAAGTGGGACTGTAAAACTGATAGTCCCATTTTGCGACAAATTGACGAAACATGATCATAATATTATCCCCTAACAAAACACAATTAATTTCATTTATTAAGCGCAATTTTATCAATTTCATGACATTTTTATAGATTCACAAACATTTTTATCAACTTGGTGATATTTTAAAAATTCGATAAATGTGTTACTAAGTAAGATGGATAGACTGACCCACAAATGCTACCGAAACATCATTTCAGTACTGTCTTCTAAAAAAACGAATTTAATTTCATTGATTTGCGTCGTTTTTAGCAATTTGGCGATATTTCCATCAATTTGGCAAAGTTTACGAAAAGTTGCCAAGTTAGCGATATTCCGCCAAATTCGTAGATCTGAAATTGCAGATCTGAAGAATAAAACATCCTGATCCCGTTTGTATATACTAAATGCAAACACTAAAATTGCATTAGAAGATATACCCTTTCTACTCTTTTTCTGTTTCAACAATCGGATAAATGAGTTTATTGGTAAACATAATATGAGTTTATTAGCTAAACACAATATAAAAGCTTAAAAACCCTTTGTCAAATGAAAGTGATGTACGCAGTCCGTAATTTATATAATTAAAAGAAAAATCAAACCGTTCATTTACAAAATATATTTATACATCTATTTATTTATTATTCAAATAGAAAAAATAATAACAAATATTAAGAAACACATTTAATTTAATTGCGTTGCTGAGCAACATAATATAATAAAGAATCTTCCTCATAAACTGCGAAATTAAATTACCATTTTGATCTCTTCGCCATAAAATGCAAAAATAATAACCATTTTGATTTCTTTATACTTTCCATTGTTTAGTAAATGCTTGACCATGGAGTTAGAGTTTCCATTAAAATTCATGTTTCAAACAATTCATGTTTTCAAATAGTGACTAATTAATGCAAAAATCCTGCACTAAGCTCAGAAATGAAGTTTTAATTCACGTTGACGTTTTAAACAAACGATTTTCATCCTTTCCGTTTGGATAAACCACGGAGTTAGAGAGTAGATTTCCTAGGATAAAGTTCCGTTTTTCATTAATATCTCGACAACCCCTGGTATTAGAAACTCGAAACTTGGGCAAAATTTATGGGGGGCTATTTTAAGGCTACTCACAAAATTTCATTAAATTCGATTCAGCCGTTCTCTCGTGATGATGAGACAAACGAAATATTCGTTTTTCACTAATATCTCGAGAACCACTGGCTATGGAAACTCCAAACTTGGACTAAATTTTAAGTGGGGCTATTTCTAGGCTACCCACAAAATTTCATCAAATTCGGTTCAGCCGTTCTCCCGTGATGATGGGACAAACAGACAGACAGACAGACAGACAGACAGATTTTCATTTTTATTTATATAGATAACGCTGAGGTGCCCCTTTCCGGGTCTTGAAGTACTTGAGTACCAAATTTCTTGGCTTAGATTTATCGATACAAAGCTTAGATTTATCGATGCAGGCCTCACACACACACAGCACACATAGATAGACATATTCTTTTATTGTGAAGAGAATTTCTAAATAATTAGAAAATGTACCTGTCGTTACCCGGGATATAAAATGCAAACCTCTGATTAAAATTAAACCAGAACTTACATCGAATTCTCGAAAATCAAAGAACGCTTTAACAATGCGCCCGCTTATAACAACCGCGAAAAAAAAAAGAAATATAACACTGAGCCGACGGTGTTAAGATGAAAACGTTGCGTGAATATCTTATAGTTGTGTAAAATTACATCAACACACTAAAAGTATATATATATATATTTATTTTTTAAAAAACACGAAAATGTGTCTCTTAATAGTATTGATTCAATTAAAAATCTGTTTGGAAGATAAATTTTCGATCTTTTCTATAGTGTCAAGGTGGAAACTGTGATAATATTTTTGGTCGCTGAGGAGCCGATTTGTTTGAAAGTCTCTCAAATCGTGGTAAATCATGGTAAAACATAAAATAACTGAAAAACTAATTTGAATATTTAAGAAATCTCGCCGAGGTGCACCTCTGTATGTCGAAAAGTACCTCTAGACCAAATAGCACAACCGTGCGACGCTTAGATTTCCCACTACAGACCGTACACACAGACATGCAGAAATATTTTTTTTTTATGTAAGATTTAATATAGATTAAGTCTTCAACTCACGAAAAGTATATATATATTTTTAAATTCCCGAAAATTCGCTTATTAATAGCACGGTTTCCGTTCAAAGTTTGTTGGAAAGAAAAAATTTTCGATCTTTCCGATGGTTAACAAAATGGAAACTTTACGATAGCATTTTTGGTCGCTAAGGTACCGATTTGTGAAAAAATCTCTCAAAATCGTACTAAAACAATATATTTAAAAAACTAGTTAAATTTAAAAAAAATCTCGCCAAAGTACACCTGTGCACGCCGAGATGCACCAGTATACCAAATATCACGGCCATAGGAAGTTTAGATTTCCCGCTACAGACTGTGCACATAAGCACGCCGAAACACTAGCGTCTTCTTTATTATGTACTAGAAAATCTACCAGGAGTTTCCAGGGAGTTAAACCAGGATAGTTATATTAAAAAAACCAAAACAAAAGTTGGTGTACATCGGCGCAACGGGAGTGATACGACCCCCCCCCCCCCCCCTCCACTCCAAATCACAAAACTGAAGTCCGTCACTTGCGGGAAATTTTGCATTCCATATTAAAATCTACCGACAGACACAATTTAAAGCTTACCTTCAATAATCCCAGCACAATTAGACCAATTTATATATTGACTACATCTTTCACAAACAACGGAATTTTTATATGTCCAAGAAAAAAGCACCCACTACTTAAATAATACAGTTACAGATAATAGCACATTTATTTCCCAAATTGTCTGTTTTGAGCTAAAATTGCAAAAAAAATTCCTTTGAACCCGAAATGCATTGCTATCTTAGCGCATTTTTCTCTAATTTAGCACAATACTCATGATGATAATATAATACCAAATTAAAAATATTAGGACAACATATTTTAAATTCGCAATGTTAGAAAACCAAAAATAAAACAAACGCACTTCGTTCGATCAGTTCACATATGGCTATAGTCGTCAGAATAAAAAGAATCCCCAAATCAATTGAGAATAATACAAAAATTACAAAATTTGAAGACATCGTTGGCTTAAATAATTTTTAATTAATCAACGGGTGGGTTGAGTAAATTAATTTTTAGACTAGTATGTGATATATTTAAGAGCTGCTGTTAAAATCTGAACGTTATCATAATATAAAAATCGGGAAGGTTTAAAACGCACGAAAAGTATATATATTTTAAAGGTTCACGAAAAGTATTGATTAATGGTATTGACTGCATTTAAAGTTTATTTGAAAGATAATTTTTCGATTTTTCCGATGGTATCAAGATAGAAACTCCGTGATGATATTTTAAGCTGCTAGGGAATCGATTTGTGTGATCATCGTTCAAAATCAGGCTATAACATATAAAAAATAAAAAACTGTGTAGAAATTAAAAAAGCTGATATGAGCAGCATACGACTTTTCCTGCAGACTCAAATCCATTCTCTTTTTATTTCATTAATAATTCATTAAACTGAGTTTAATTGCACTAAATAACACTCATAATTAATTAAAATTGCACTGAATTTACACTTTTAACTCAGCTTTTGATTTCATTCGGTAACTGGACTTATTCTCAAAACCGGCGTAGCAAAACTGCGAAAAAACTAAAATATCTCGCGTACGGCTAGTCCTAGAGTAATGGAGTTGGTTTTATTATTTTCATCGTCAACAATTACACATAAAACAAACATTTAATTAATGCATTTGAGCATATATAGTCTTTCATTTTAGATTTTGACGATTTCTGCGTGCCATTTCACATGAAAAAGCAGGTTCTTATTTTCCGAATCATACCACAATCTAATCAGCACCAGGGTAACCCACAAGTGACTTATCTACCAAATTTTGTTAACTTTTGTCAATTAGTTTTTCAGCTACAATGGATACATTCAATTTTTGCGGGCCATTTCGCAAAAACGGCAAGTTCGTTTATCCCGAATCGTACCAAAATCTAAGGCACTAATCGTATCAGCACCAGGGTCACTCCCATGTGACTTATCTACCAAACTTTATGAAATTTGGTCAATTAGTATTCGAGTTAGAATGGATAGATAAATTGCACAGACACACACACAGACATCACGCTAAATTTTTTTTTCGTGTTGTAGAGGTCCCAAAACGTGTAAATCCGTCGAAAACTCGAGTTGCTATTTTTGGTATAATTCCAATTCTTTCCCTATGCATTACCATGTATTGCGGGGAAAGTAAAATACGCCAAAATGCACCTATTTGAGTCCTGAAATGCATGTGTACCAAATTTCATCGTCATACGAAGCGTTGATTTCCCCGTTATAGCCTGCACACACACACACACACACACAAACTCCTTTATTATATAAGAAGATTTATTAAAAGGCAGTCATTAAGAAATATAAATCAAAGCTTGCCATAATTTAATTCACATGTAAGGTCTAAGTAATAATAGCATATTCATTTAACAGTAGTGAACAATATTATTGTAATAACGCTAACAATATATATTCATTTACCTATAAAAACATTTTAATTCGTTATAAGAATATAAAATAATTGAGTAATAAAATGGTTATATATATATATATATATATATATATATATAAGGAGAATGCAGCCAAAATTATCTGCTTGTCTATAAAAACTATTTCATCCTTAGATAAATCCAGAAAATGTGCGTCATTTATTGTATATGTTTATATATATTCTTTAAATTAAATAACAGTTTTCAATTCATAAGAGGAAAAGGCAAATAAATAAAATGTACGTATCTGAATTAACCTTTCTTTAATAAAGTTCTCCATCAAATTCTAAGGTGTAATAAGGATCGAACCATTTAATTTATAAAAAAAATCCATGTGTAGTTATTGCAAAATTATATACAGAAATCGTTATAAACTAATTACTCTTATACAATCTGAAAAAGATATTGAACACGAGGTATCCTGGTATCTGCCATGTTGCAATAATTTCCGACTGACTGCATGGAAATATGAGTAAATTTTCATCTCTTTATTTCTTGTTCAAAAGAGGAAGAAAATCATATCTTCTTTTTACCCTCTTTCAAGCCGATATTTTGCCCGCTTAGTCATGGTACGTGAAAAATGCAGCTATAATACCGGCTTGAAAATGTACATGTGAAAGGGGGTTTCTATTATACGGACGGAACCTAATGGCGCCAGATTTTCAAAACAACCCTATTTTAAAAAAACCAACCCTATTTTCTACCCCCGGGGGGGTGGAGAAAATATGTTTTTATTTTCGAAAAGTCTTTCCAGACTTTCAAAAAGGGGTTTTCCGTGAGTTTTCTACTCTTATAATACCTTGTCTGGGGTTTCCACACTTATAATACCCGTTTTTCAAATTCTACCCCGAGAGCTGACAGAATGGTGGATCGAAAAGTCTATTTAGACACTAAAGAACCCATCTGTTGATTTAGAAGGCTAAAATTTTATATATGTATAGTATGGATCACGGGATAGATCTTAAATGAGACAATTTTAGAATAAGACAATTTTAGAATAAGACGACTATTTTTGACGCTAAGCATCATACATTATAAAAAAACTTTTAAAATAATGTCTCTATTTTTTAAGAGTGTTAACTTCTTTGCCTTTGAAAATCTCAAATACTAATAGTTTGATACATTCGCACTTTAAAATTGAACAAAGTACGGTTTATAAATTTAAATTATATATAAATTGAGTATTTCTTACATAACTACCATACAGCAACGATGCAAAGAGGATATACATCACTGACAACAATAGGGAAAGAGGATATACATCACTCACAAAGAAGATATACATCACTAGACAACAATATACATTACTGAACGAGCAGCATACATCAATAGAAGAATTTGTCAATTTTACATCATTATCCACCGCAGTGACAAAAACGACAACCTTTGTGATAAATAAAATTATTATGACTAGAAGACGGTAATTTAATTTTCAGGAATGACTACTTAAAAATGTTTACTACTTTGGAAGAACTGCCAGAAAAACTGTTCAGTTTACCCAACGTAGAAACTTTTGATAACGATACAAATGATTCATTGTATTTTTTATGATTAGAACACTAAATATTAAATCTTAGGGGGGTCTTTACTGTGAAAAGAATTTACTACTTTCAAACAAAGGTCAGAAAAACGTTGCAGTTTACACAACGTCGAAACTCTTGATGTCCTTTGATGCTCAATGAACGTTGCCGATCGTCAATTGTGCTTTTATTATTAGAACACGAGATAGTAAATTTTCGCGAGGGGGTCTGATGACTGTACTTACAAAAGGATTTACTACTTTGAAACAACCATCAGAAAAACGTTGCAGTTCACCAGGGGTAGAAACATTTAATACCATTTCTTTTTCACATCCTTTAGCAATAAATTATATAGGGAAAATTTAAGGTTTTTTAAGAATTTAAAATTCCACTGCAGCAATGTCACTACTTTATCGCCTACAAAAAGAAGTTAAAGAGATGCGCTCTTTATGTATGCCCTATTGTCAATTTCTTACATTCGCGTGCGCATTGTTTAAGAAACAGACTGCGACTTAAAAAGGCTAGCACTATTGGGCCGTAAAATATGAGCCAGTACTATCCGATTTTTCTGTTTTATCGCATCATAAAAACGAATTGCTTAGTGGCTTGGATTATTTATGGTAGAGACTGTTTTATAGCTTGTGTTTTGGAGAAAAGTGTATTCGAAATCGTATATGATCCTTCAGATTCTGAAATCTCACATCGATCTTTTGGCAATTTTTTCGTAGAGCACACTTTTATGTAGCCATAAACTTATTTCATGTAGTTTTAAGGAGGAGAGTCATTGTTGATGCCTTTTTTATATACAGGTTCAATCCTTTTTTGAAAAAATATATTGAAACCGAAACTGATTTTAGCGGGTTGTAATGAACAGGGTAATTTATATGGTCGAAAAGTACGATTTATATAATGTTTTTTTTACAGTGGAATGCTATGCAGGAAAATTTCACAACATATGCGTGTTATAGTGCAAAACATATGATGATCATAAGTATAGTAATAATTTCACCGTGGAAAAAAGTCAAAATTCACGAGGCGGTAGGATAAATCACGAAATTTCGCGACCAAGGATTTATAATAACATTTCCAAAAATAAGTCGACCATTTACGAATCAGTAATGCAAATAACTATGCAACTCAATAACCATTAAATTATATGTTTTTAAATTGATATTTATAAAATGTGATGTTAAATTCCACAATTAAAAACAATTCCAACATTCAATTTATAAAACATTCAAAAACATTCAAGCATTCAATTTATAAAACATTCAAATTATAGCAATGTTATCAACGCTGTTACACGAGATCAAAATTTTCATTTAAATGGACAGCGCTTTTTAATGCATTGTATCGTAATGGATCTCTAAATGCTTGCTCTATGTCTAAGTTGAAAAGTAGGCAAGCAAGTGCATCTCCCTGTCTAACATCATTTTTAATATCAAAAGGTTTTAATGTTCCTTCTTGGAACTGTATAATTGAGCAAGTTCCAATCAAGGCAAGATACACAAGTCTAATTAGTTTTTCGAGTATTTAAAATGCTTACATGACCTATAAAAACCATTTCTGTCAATACTATTGTAAGCAGCTTTAGAATCAATGAAAATGTGACGGGTTTTTGTACCAAATTCTTTACATTTTCTTCCTATCTGATGCAAAACAAATATTTGCTCTGTGGTAGACTTTTCGCTTCCAAATCCACATTGGCATTCTCCAACAAGTTGCTTCAAAAGGAGACAATTTATCAAATAAATGATTTGAGAAAATTGTATATGCTATACATAACAAGCTAATTACTTTATAATTTGAGCAATTGAAAGCGTTTTTCTTTCTTATGAACTGGACATGGGATACTTAATTTCCAATCCGCCAATAACTCTTCATTAGTTCACATTGGGGGTAATACTTTATGGATTTACTTTAACAAATTTGGTCCTATAGGTATTAACAGTTCTGATAGCATTAGATCAGAACCAGCAGCTTTGTTCTTTTTTAGTTTCTTTAACTTTCCAAACTGTAAGGAGAAAAAATAAGGCTCCAAAGTTTCACATACTGCAGAATTTAGTACATGTTCTGGAGCATATTTTTTAAGTAATTAGTCAAAATATTCAATCCATCCATCAAATGTATTTTCTTTCTCACTCAAGATAATTCCATCTTTATTTTCACAAAGAGTTAGTCTTGGTTTAAATTATATACGACATATGTTAATTACCAGTTAGAAAGCTACGCTTTCATTGAAAAGCCTAAGATGTTCAACATATCTGAATAAATTCTCCAAGAACAGAAATATCAGCATTCAATGTGCTTTCTTTGATAGTGTTCCATCTGCTGTCTATACTCATTGTTATTTCATTGGTAGTTCCTTCTGTCAGCTTTTTATCCAGTATATTTTGATATAAATTTCTGAGTTCTTTTAGTCTAGCACAATTAAACTTCTCTCAGCATTTACCTCGTATGTTTCTGGTATTTGAGATTCTCCCTCTAATTGTACACATGGTAGTGGGCAGGATCAATATTTGATTTAACATCCATTAAGTTATATAGATGTCTGGAATCAATAAGAAAATGATCAATTTGATTAAAAGTCGTCTTATCTGGAGACCCCCAGATCATCTTATGCATATTTTTGTGTTCAAACATAGTGCTATCAAAAGCCATATTAAGTGCGGCTGCAAAATTTATAAACCTGTCTCCATTATAATTAGTTTCATTATACAGACTATATTTCATTGGCGTGTCTATATTTTATTTCTTTACCTATCTTTGCATTGAAATTGCCCATAATAATTTTGATGTCATTTTGGAGTCAATTACATTGAAAGTGATCTAGACCTTCATAGAAAGAGTCATTTCCATCTTCGTCTTTTTCTTCAGTTGGGGCATGAGAGCTCATGATACAGTAATTGAAGCTCTCATGCCCCAACTATACCCTTATTCTAATTCTACTTAATCTCGATGATTTAGCCTTGACATCCAGGACAAGGTTTTTCAATTTTTAATTTGTTATAAATCCTGTACCAAAAGTATGTTTTTTTTTCATGGCAGTTATAGAATATTTTATCTCTCTATTGTACTCTTTACAAAAGTCTCTCATCAATCCATCTCATTTCCTGGATAGCAAGTAGATCAGTATTATATTTGTCAATCTCCTCGATAAGTATTAATAACTTTAATGTTATTATAACTTTATAAATAACTGTTATATATAACTTTATAAATCACTGTTATATATAACTTTGTAAATAACTGTTATATATAACTTTATAATGATATTATTAATAACTTTTCTCATTTTTCTTAGATAATTCGCATATTACAGGCCATAGCTACGAGAATTACCATTGTTTTCTTAGGACAGCTTCATAAACAAAACGTGTTCAGCAATGTTGAAGCCGTTATGCATTTTCTACAAGCAAGAGAACTTAAAGTTTCCTTATTTCATCATTTTTCTCATTGTAAACAATGCTGTCTGAATATTTTTATCATTTTTACTAAAAAAAACAGACCAAAGTGAACCCTGGTGGAAATTTCATAAACAAATTTGCTTTTCTCGGAAATTCTTTCCGTGTATTCTTAAGAACTATTCTTGGCAAATTTTGCGCAATTTAGATCACTAAATATCTTTGCAGAACTATCTGAAACTTGAATTCATTAAGTATCAATGCTTAGATATCTTAATTTGCATGATGTTTGATTTACTAAGCTGGAAGATCTGTGGACAACACATAACTTTTAATACAGACAAATTAATTTTTTTCTTCTTATACAGAGTTCCTAAAAAAGTCCTTAAGCACTCCAATAACTTTGCAAGGAGACGTCCATGAGTTCAAACTTTAAGTGTGCAAAATTAGGAGTTTCAGCACTCCTAGCAGAGAATTTTAAAAACTCGACAACAAAGCGTAATAGAAGGGAAAAGCCAATTACAAAGTTGTAGAGCATTATCAAATTAGTAGAAGTCGACAATAAAATTATTGCAGAAGGGACTATTTAACACAATATGGCTATTGGCGAATGGCTGACATATTCAGAGATGCTAAAATAAACAACATTTACTTGCCCAGGAATGTGTATAAAATTCCTTCCGTCAGCAACAACGTATATTTGAATTCGAGAATAAATATTATAAATTTGACAAGCATTGCAGATATCACCGCGTTACAGTCGCTGATGATACGACGATTTCACAGGTATTCATTGCCTTTTATGTATGCGTTTCTTCAGTTCCTGGTGTCTATTTCAATTAATCCTGTACAACTCTGTCTTTGCCATTTTTCTTCTACCTCGCTTTATTTTCGAGTTCGTCATCCAAACCTTTTTATTCACCCCTAGGGACGCTGCAATCGCTTTTATTCAACCGGGCATGGTCACTTTAATATAGATGGACCTAACTTGTCCACAAAATTATGGGCGGGTGCTTACGGAATGTCTCAGAAACCCTGTATATTGCTAACAAATGTTGCATTTCGTTTACTCATACTTATCAATTATAAAATTAAAAATCTTATTATACCAAACAAAATGCCCTTGATAATTTATTTCTCCACTATGTGAACATTTATCTCAATTTCAATATATTTTTCCTCAACTACCTTGCATTAAACTACTATAACTGGCCAAAAAATCATGAAATCTTTTTGGAATCCTGAACAAAGCGGGTTCGAATTTTAACGCGAGTACAAAGATCTTATTTGGGGAACGGAATATTCTGTAAAGAAGAAAACAAAACTGTTTCAAAAGTATTAGCGCATTATTCCCACTAGATAGGAAACCAATTTTATTTATTGATAATACTACAAACAGCATCGCACGCTTCGATTATGAACTTGTAAATTTATGTCTTTTGGCATAACAGAAGAGATGAATGTACAGTCAGCCAAAAAAATCCGAACGCAGCTAGTTGTTCAAGATTCTCGGACCGTAGTGTTAAACAAAAATTATTATTATATTCGGAATAACGTTTACTACTCGTATAAATAAATTTGCATCTAGTTTGTATAAGAGGCTTCATAATTAGTTGTTCATTATTTCCGAAAATTCAAATGGCAACACATATTTCTTATGTCATCTTAAGTTTTCTCATGTCAGTATTACGTTTATTATACACTTGTGTGCGATTTTGACCTTAAATTCGGGAGATAATAAACAGGAAAACCCATTCAGGGTCCGTTTCCATATTAATGGTATTAAAACGAAAGTCCCGCATTATATGTAGCTATTCCTTGAAATGCACATTTTTTGCAAAAATATTTTATCAAAATTCTTGTAGGGACAAAGAACCCCTAAATTTTAGGAGCAGCGTGAATGGCATTTTCAATATGTGAATATTAAATGAGGTTTATTGAAGTCATAAAAGTTAGTACCCTCGGGGTCGTTAATTAATTTCCCCCACGGAGTTGAATGAAAATCATTAGTATTTTATTCGAATCACCCAAAAATTTATTTTCAATTTCCACTTAGACTGATTTAATTTTTTAAAAACTCATGTAGGCAGCACATGACTTTCCTTATATAATGCAATGAATTTGCTCCTTTTACAGTTTAAAAGTAATGTATAAGATCCGCGGTACTGTGTTTTTAACGTTGATTTGTACATTTGGCGATTTTTCCATGTCAAAAATAACTTAACTAAAATCACACAGGACTAGCAGACTGGTAAAAAAATCTCGGGATGAAAGGTGGAAATGTCGATGGTTCGAGATGAACAAGCAGTTGTGTTAAAATGCTCGAATTGTGTTTGACTTAGAGGGTCAAACAAATGTCATGGCGGTGAGGCAGATGTATTCCAGATGAGGCAGATGTAATTGAGATGTATTCCACAAGTGTACCTTACAGTTAGAGGTATGTACTAATTTCTATGTTAGAGGTATGTACTAATTTCTATGTTAGAGGTATGTACTAATTTCTATGTTAGAGGTATGTACTAATTTCTATGTTAGAGGTATGTACTAATTTCTATGTTAGAGGTATGTACTAATTTCTATGTTAGAGGTATGTACTAATTTCTAGAGATATGTACTAGTTTCTATGTTAGAGGTATGTACTAATTTCTAGTATAGAATTCATTTGATATTCGGGTTAACAAAGCTGATCATGAAATCATCTCTGGTCTAGAAATCATAAAATCCTGATCTCGAAACAATAGTCTCACAAATAGATGAGTAAGTCGGCCGTGATCGTATAGTAGTTGTACTGTACGATCGTACAATCTGTATCGTACTGTATTTTTATCGTTCAATTGTACCTTTAGCAATTTTCCGGATGACAACATGTAAAACTATTTCAAAGTACCCAATTAACTTATATTTCGCTCAATAAATAATTATCAATATTGATAGCATCCTCAATATGGGGCTAAATATTGCCAAGTCGGCGATATTTCGCTAGACTATTCGCCAAGTTCGCCAAATGTATCGCAGTTTTAACATTTATATGATATGTACTGCGAAACAAAGCACAGACTCGTAAGCGCCATTTTACGACAGTCTTGGCCCGGGAAGTCATGATCGCATTTAATTCAGCGCATAAATTGCAGGTGTGGTTGGGTCAAAAATCTCCTTGAGGCCAAGTCTGAAACCAAGCAGATTGAATAGTAAGGTGGTCAATGAAGAAGTGTTGCTGAATCGCCCTGAGGATCAGCCAATAGAAATACGGAGGACGTATCTGGACCGAAGGCGAAATGATTTGGCAACAGACAGAGAATTTAAGATGTATGCAAGCAATGACTGTCTAGTAGAGGTGGTAATTCGACAATTAGAATTCAAGAAGCGAAGTTTGCGTTTCGTTGCAGTCGAAGTTTTTGGAATTCCCTAAAAGGTGTAGTGTTATTCGAAAAAAATTCAGGCTATGGCCGTCCGAAAGCGTTGTAACTGAAAATGGCAGTCCAAAATGTTCAAGAAGGTGCTTTATAGAATTGATGCAATTGCAGTCTAAGAGTGTTGCTTAAATACAATTGGAGGCAATGACCATCCAAGAGTGTGCTTTTAAAGTCATTTAGAGACTAGGCATATCCAAGACGACAAAAAGAAGTATGTACAAATCTGCATTATATAAATAGGTCGAAAATATGAATTTGGACATCATATAAAAATCCTGGTCTCACACGTGCAGTCTCTCCTCCTTAAGAGTGTATATAAAATTAATGTAAGTTTAATCGTAATCATAACATGTGTATAAATAATGTTTATTTAAAATTGTGGAATTCAATGCGTAGTGTCTTAATTAATGATTTTATTTTTGGAACCCGTACAAAGAATTAATGGTGGGTTATAATGTCGCAACAATGCTATGTAAAACTATTCGATTCACGACCATGTTAATTCTGGGCAATTTTCTCATTATAAATACCAATGTTCACTTTTTGTGCACCAGAGCATCGTCAAGTGTTACACACAAATGGAGAGAAGAGTATTTCTTATATCCTAGGAGGTACTTCCGTCTTATGACGGAAATCAGAATTTGCGAAACACCATTTCGCGTCATTTTTACTTCCCATTTGGAGTCATTTTTATCAATTTGGCAACATTTTTGTCACTTTGGCAACATTTAAAATAAGCACCAAGTTGGCGACATTCATTTACATTTCAATTTGGAAGCATTTCAAAAGTCAGCAAGTTGGAGATATTCCGATAAATTCGTCACCAAAATTTTGCCAAATGTTACAGAAAGAAAAATAGGTTATTCTTATACGAGATTCTTATATTCTTCCCACGATATTGAATTTTCATCAATTAGTTGTCATTTTCATTGGTTTATCCTCATTTTTATCAATTTGGCGACATTCTGGTTAATTTGGCAACATTTATAATGTCGCAAAGTTGACGACATTCCGCCAAATTCGTCGCCAAAATCTCTCCAAGCGTTATGGACGGAGAAATACGTTATTCTTATAGCAGATACATTGCAATTGGCGTCCAAATACAAAAATATTACCAAAAGTATCTTTTTTAATGAATGGAATGAGCTAGATCCACGAGAATGATGTCACCAAATTTATTGGATGATATTAGAAAAGTAAACATATTTCACAATAGTTAATAATTATTTTTTATTTTATGTGATTATTTGATAAATTTATTTAAAAAATGTACAATATCTCGAAAACGGTTCATACTAGCGTTATTAAGTTTAGGTCAATCGCTTTCTAATGAAAAATTACATAAGATATGACTATTTGCGTAACTTTATTAAAGGTTTTGATTTTTTGATAAATTTTTCAAAATTGCAATTGGGAATTTAGGGGGTTCAGAACATTGGATTGCGTTTAAAAACATAAGCTTCCAGCATTCACTAAATGTAATTTTTGTACCAAATTTCGTACGAATCGCTCCATCCGTTCGTGAGATATCATCTCCATAGACTCATTGGTGCACACACACTTACACACACACACACTTACACACACACACACACACACACACACACACACACACTTACACACACACACACACACACACACACACACACACACACACACACACACACACACACACACACACACACACTTACACACACATCACCTGAAAATCGTTTGATTCGTGTTCAGAGATGCATCAAACGTCCTCTCCCGTCGATACTCAAATTCGAATTTACGACCTCATTTCAATACTTTCCTTATACGTTATACTATATACTAGCAGTATACCTGTTCTTCGTACGGAGTATATAAAACAAAGAAACTTAAAATTCACGATCATGTGCAAATCCATATAGTATATTAAATGACATTGTTAATCAAAATATTCTATTAAAATACTTAATTTAATGCTCCTAAAAAGAAGTTTAAGAATATGTGTTCTCGCTATACAAAATTATCTTCACGGACAGATCTGAAGAATAAAACATCCATGGTAAACAAATTTACAAAAAATAGGAAGTTGAACCAATATATGCAAAACAAAAGAGTTAAAATTAAATGGGTTCCGTACTACTTATATTCGCGAATGTTAGACAATATACTCGTTTATTAGTAAAAGATTACACGTACCTCAACATATGAGTTTCTAGAAGCTTTGCCAAAGTAAAACAGATGACGTAATAAATTGAAAATAATAATAATCCAGTAATCTTTAAACTTAAATCCGTAATGATTCCAATATATGCCAATATATGTCAAAATATGTGCCAATATACATGTACTGCTAATAATCTCATAGATTAGAACGAACATATACCCGTGCATTTGTAGAAGATTACCCGTACAACATTCAATATATAAGTTTCAACAATTTTTGCAAAAATGAGACAATGACGTAATAAATTGAAGACATAAATAATCCCCGAATCAATAATCCCCGACATTATCAATAATAATAATGTTTGAACCTGAAGACGGTAATTGATATAATCCAGTCAAAAACGCAATATCCGTGAAATTTATTTTATATGCATATCATTTTATTATTTAAATGGGGAAAAATTTAATAAAAATCTTCTACCGCATAAACACATTGGATTTAAATCCGTTGCTAAACGACATTATATAATTGTCTTCAAATAAATTAGCGGAAAAAATATTCAATTTTATTAACACTTTACAACATAGTTGAAAAGTGTTTATGACTTGTTCATTCTGTCTGTCTGTCCATTCGCACGATAACGGCCGTAAAAATGACTTTATCAAAATGAAATTTTAGTATGTTATTTAGACGGCCTGTGGAACCTATGGGAATATAAATGAATTATACCACCCAATAGGTTTTGGATTGAACACTGGTTGAAAAAATGAAATACATTGAACCCTATGAGACCTAATTTTTCAAGCATTTTTTAAACGAATTTAAAATTCATAAATTGTTTCGAAAGTTTTAGGAAACATACAAATTATCCCATAAAAAATATGAAAAAAATTTCAGCAAAATGTATTCGGTAGTTTTTTAAATAAAAATTAAAATAATAATTACACCGATATTATATGAAGAGATCACGTGACCCACTTCAAAATAAAATGTGGCATCCATCTTGTATCAAAATCGTGATTTTTAAAGTTCTTATTAATTTATATTTAGTGTTGTATCCGTTCTAAAACATCTTTATTTTTGCTTAATTTCTGTGCATCTATATTCTGAAACATCGCAATTACAATATATTTGAGTTTAAATGATCATCAAACTTTGATTATTTCTACAACGAAGCCCAATTTCACTTATGGAGAATGTAAACACATAAAGATGTAGAATGAGTTGTATAAGAATTGCTGAATTTCTTTAACGCAAAAATATTTAGCTCTGGAGTCTGCAATATAGCTGATATAAATGAAACATTCATTCATTTTACATAGAGAAGCAGACGATTTTAAAGCAGACTTTTTCGATGAAGTTTTAAGCATAGAGTTAAATTACTTTTAGCTCCATGGTTTTAAGTTTTTAAATAACATAATTTATTGTAGTAGTATTGTGATGAATGAAAGGAATGGAATAAAAGTGTATGAGTGAAATAGTTACAGCTTTTACATAGAGAACCAGTCGATTAATATTTCAATGACGTCATTTGAATAAAGTTCATTTTTTTCGATGAAGTTTTAAGTTTTCAAATATAATAAATTATTGTAGTATTGTGATAATTTTAAAAATATTACCGCTGAGTGTATCGCATTTTAGAGATGTTTAAACCAGACGATTTATATTTTAAATGACGTCATTTGAATAAAGTTCATTTTCTTTTCGATAAAGTTTTAAGTTTTCTAATATAATAAATTAATACAATATTGTGATAATTTTAAAAATATTACCGCTGAATGTATCGCATTTTAGAGATGTTCAAAAAAATTACATTGCAGTTGGAAAGTGTTTCACAATCAGTGCTTTATGCATGATTGATCTTTCTTGTTTATATAGACTAGGAATATAGACTTGTTTATATAGACCTAGGAACTCGAAACATGGACTAAATTTTAATTGGGGCTATTCCAAGACTGCCCACAAAATTTCATTAAATTCGGTTCAGCCATTCTCCCGTAATGATAAGACGAACATACATACAGACAGACAGATTTTCAACTTCATTTATATAGACTAGCACCATACCCGTTCTTCGTACGGAAAATATATATAGAGAAACTTAACATTCACAATTATGTGTAAATTACTATAGTATTGTAAATAACTTTGCTATTCAAAATTTTCTAATAAAATATTTAATTTTATTCTTCTAAAAAATGTATAAGAATCTCTGGGCTCGATATACAAAATTATCTTCACAAGCAGATCTGAAGAATAAAACATCCTGGTCCAGTTTGCAAACAAATTTTGAAAAAATATTTTTTAATTCTCACAAAACGACAGAGATTATCTAAAACTTCGTACTTAATTATGCAAAATATTGATTTTCATCGATTCGTTGTCATTTTCATGAATTTAGCGTCAATTTATCAACTTAGCGACATTTTTAGAAATCGCCAATTTTTTCGCCAAGTGGAACTGTAGAACTGACAATCCCACTTGGCGATAAATTGGCAAACCATAATCACAATACTATCCCCTAAAAAAACACAACTAATTTCATTAATTTAGAGCAATGTTATCCATTTCAAGATATTTTTATGGATTTGCAAACATTGTTATCAATTTGGTGACTAAAAATTCGCTAATTATGTTACTAAGTTGGACGATTGGTCTAACAGACAAATGCTACCGAAACATCATTTCAGTACTCTCTTCTAGCAAAACAAAATTAATTTCATTGATTTAATGTCGTTTTTATCAATTTGGCAACATTTTCATCAATTTGGCAACGTTTAAGAAAAATTGCCAAGTTAGCGATATCCTGCCAAATTTAGAAATCTGAATTTGCAGATGAGAAGAATAAGACATCCTGATCCCGTTTGTATATACTAAATGAAAACACTAAAATTAGTTTAGAAGATATACCCGTTCTACTCTTATTCTGTTTCAACAAACGGCTAGATGAGTTTATTGGCTAAAAAAAATGTATGAGTTTATGCTCGGCTAAACACAGTATATAAGTTTGAAAACTCTTTGCCAAAATAAACCAAATCAAACAATTCATAATATGTATTTTTATATCCATTTATTTATTATTCAGATCGAAAAAATAATAATAAAAATTAACAAACACATTTAATTTAATTGCGTTGCTAAGCAACATGCATGATATAAAAAATAATCTTCTTCATAAAATGCAGATAATTTAATAACCATTTTGATTTCTTAATAGTTTTCCTTGTTGAGCAAGTTAAAAATAAATCATGTTAAAAATAAACCATGGTGATAGAGTTTCCATTTAAATTCATGTTTCAAACCTGCGATTTATAAAGAGATTTATTATTTCAATAAACTTCCACCATACTCAGAGATAGAGTTTTAATTCACTTTCACGTTTTAAACCAGCGATTTCCAACCTTTTTTGTTTGGAGAAACCAGGGAGCTAGAGAGTAGAACTCCCGGGAAAAGTTTCGTTTTCCATTAATATCTCGACAACCCCCTTATCTTAGAAACTCGAAACATGCACTAAATTTTAAGTCAAGGCTACCCACAAAATTTCATGAAATTCGGTTCAGCCGTTCTCCCGTGATGATGAGACAAACGAAAGTTTCGTTGTTCATTAATATCTCAAGAACCCCTAATCGTAGAAACTCGAAAAATGGACTACATTTTAAATTTGGCTATTTTAAGGCTACCCACAAAATTTCATCAAATTCAACTCAGCCGTTCTCCCGTGATGATGAAACAAGCAGACAGACAGACAGATTTTCAATTTTATTTATATAAATAAGGAAAGTACTATGTAATGTTTCTTAGACAAGTGGAGTTTTATTTTTCTAGTACGCAGTTGCGTGCCCGCAGTTGCGATCAACTCAATTTTGCCTTATTAATCAACTCAATTTTGCCTTATTAATCAACTCAATTTTGCCTTATTAATCAACTCAATTTTGCCTTATTAATCAAGCTGGAATATTAAAACAGTGAAAATCAGCTTCTTGAGTTCATAATAATGTTGGCTCGTTTAAACCCTATTGGCTTGAACTGTATTTTTGATTTATATGAACCAGCTTTTTTTTAAGCCATGGTTTAAGTTAAGGTTGAAACCATAGTTTATAGTTTTATGTTTCCTACCCTGCTTGACAGAATAAATTAATTTCTTGGAATTGTCAACACGTAATGCATATTAAAAATATGTCCCTTATTTGAGAAGCATGTGATTACTTACATTCACTGAAAACTAAAACGGATTCAGTTGTCATGGCTATGTATCCCGTTATTTCAAAGATAAAATTGCCAACTGCTAAACTCTTTTCTTGTAAACCATAACATTTGCTAAGAACAATATTGGTTTTATATTTTTTTTCGGATATCTCCTTTTAGAAGGATAAATTTAACAATACTAAATAAAATCAACTACTCATTTATCAGCAAATTCAAAACAAATCTATATATCTAATTTGTTTCTTATTCAAATATATACATTCTCATACATTACTGAACATGAAGCATTTGTAGAAAATTTTATTAAGACAATATTAGACAAAATATTTATTTAAGCTGCTTCTTCAAAACATACTCAAGATCCTGCGACACATACAGATAAACGCGTAAATATACGTTTTGTCTAGATAAATAATAATTGCGATAATTTAATAGAACCTTTACCTCTTTTTATAGAAAATATGTAGCTAATTAAATATGCTGAAACTTGTCATGAATAAAAAAAGTTTATTCAAAAAGTTTGTGAGGTACGTAAATATTTGCCTCGCAATACAAAGAATCTTTGCTATTTACTTTAAGAAGTCTCGGTTTATCAAAAGGAATTTCTCAGAACTCGAAAATATACTTATAGCGCTGTAAATTTTAGATCGAATACTTTGCATCTTGCAAAGAAAATAAATGTTACTATAATTAAATTATGTGAAACGAATGCGTAATTTTCTTTGAATGTTATTTTCAGATGAGGTCATTTTCGGCGCTTTCTCGGGAACTTTTGGAGAATGTATTCCGTAACATTTTTTTCTGATTCTTTTGTGAAAATGTTTTAAAAACAGTGTACCCGAATACTTGCTTCGTCGGTTTTCAGAAAGCGTGTATGTTTATAGTCTAAAGCGAAAGACCCTGGTGAGTATGTTCTATGTCTATAAATTATTTAAATATTGCATTTTAATATTTTCTTTGGTAAAATTTCAAAAAAAAAATTATTGATTGACTACTGAATTTAGAATATCATAGTGCATTATAGTGAAAGTAGAATAGTAGTTGATACATTATAGTGAAAGTAGAATAGTAGTTGATACATTATAGTGAAAATAGAATAGTAGTTGATACACTATAGTGAAAGTAGAATAACTGACTACTCCAAAATATGGTGTAGATAATTATTACATAGCCATATTATGTTGAAGAATTAACGCCATTTTGTACTGAGATTTTTCTTCGTAACATTTATTGGTGCTAATGAAATTTGCCATATGTGTTTTTACTGAAAACATTTTAAAGCACCTATTTCTCAGGATTTACTAGATATGTAGTGTTTAGATGATGACTCATATAGATTCAGCATCGAATTGCGAAAGAAGTAGAAGGGCTTACTAAGGATTTACACTTCCGGTTCTAGAGATGTCAGTTCCGATTAAAAATTTTCCATTTTTCTTGCAATATCTATTTCTCATAATCTGCAATTGATAGAACTTAGATTATGACTGATATGGATTCAGCATCAAATTACGGAGGAGGTATGAAGTTTACTAAGAATTTCCATTTTCGGTTCTGGGAATGTTACTTCCGGTTTTTCGAAAATTCACATGATTGTACAAGAAAATGCGCAAAAGAGAAGTAGCTTTATCAAAAATGAAGTATACACACCACTTTCCCCTATATAAAAGCTGCTTCATAAATTTATTATTTGGACTTGGTACCATTAACTCATGTGATTATTCTGAAACTTCATGGTAATTTCCATTTCCTGGTAATTAAAGAACAGTCCTACAACGTACTTAAAGTCATAAAGTCATTTGCCACATTATCTTAAGTCTTTCCGGGAATAAAAATATTGAAAATAACAAAGAAATTGAGTTTGTAGAGTATATGTTAAATTTACAAATACATTCCTGAAAAATTAGCTTTATCATAATAATTTGGCCATTACTGTACAAACGACAGAAAAACAAACCATGGTAATATTTTCCCCAGAAATAGCCGAGTTCTCTATGTATTGGGTTTAAAAACTTTTGCTAGACAATATTGCTAAATTTTCTACATTTTGCAATTTAAATTCAATTTTATCAACTGTAGATAAATCGAGGGAAATGTTTGTTTGCTAAAACTGGTAATTCGTTTTGCTTTTGCTCTTGAAAAAGAGTAAACAAAATCAAATTATTTAAAAGACTTATTTTGAAAAAATAATTTGACAGAAAAAACTTATTTTGTATATAAGGTAACCGTTTTTATTGAATCGGTAAAACACGTTAATGTTTTACACTGTCTATAATATACGGTATATATAAAGGGAAGATATTGAAGTTAAAAAATCGAATTTTGATGGATCTACTCGTTTTGCGCATCCCTAAATACGAATCAATAACTTTTTTCAACGATGTTTGTATGTCTGTGTATGTGTATCTACATGTGCACACTATATTTCTCAAACAAATTCAGGAAATCTGATGAAATTTGGTAAGATATAAAAACACAATTATGTATAAAAATGGTACACAAATAACAATTACTTATATCATCTTTTACTTTCAAGCAAATCTATAACATGCTCTGTTATATATAAATATTTCATTAAAATATTTCATTAAAAATCTGTTCACAAAATATTTCATTACTTAATCTTAACTGGGTAAATTTATAAAAAATAAAAAATAATTCACTGTTATTAATGAAAGAATGCTTGGTAAATAATTACTTTAGCCTAAAATGATGAACATCAGTCCTTATGTGTTATCAGGTTTTTAAGATATTGGATTTTTTTTTCACATGCAGCACTCAAACTAATTAAGTAAATTGAATGAAACTATGAACAATTATTTTCAGAAATAGACGTCAGAGGCCCTATTAATTTATAAAATGATCGGGTGAGATAAAAGCCCTCAATTTTTACTTACACCAATTCCTATTAAATTCATCTTACATCTCTATTTTCGTTCAATATCTCTAATGGGCTAATTCTCAGATCTCACAGTACGTAAAAAGCTGAAATTAGACATACAGTTCCATCTCGAGGAACATTTTCATCTATAAAAGTTTCGTGTCATTACGTAACGTCGTTATGTCGTTTACGTACGTCATCTTTGAGGGGCTTGTTCTCAGCTCCCAGAGGACGTAAAGAGCTAAGTCTCGGCATACAGTTTTATCTCGCAGAACATTCTCATTTACCAAATTATCGCGCTATCACGTTACGTCATTTGCGTATGTCATGACTATTTTTGTTCTTTTCACGCATTTTTCTTTACGAAAGTGTCTTAAAATGAAATATCCTCCTGCTTCTAACACATCGATCCGTGGATAATGTATGTTTAAATACACTTGATATATATACTACTTAGTGCTTTTGTATTTTATGCACTGTTCTTTTTATGCTTGTGTGATTACTGCAACTGAATTTCATCTGTAATTACCACGTAAATTGAATAAATAAATAAATAAATAAATAATATTATGTAGGTATGTACGTTAATCATGAAAGCAAGACAGATGGGGAGAAAAATTAAATCTAAGTAAAATCTAAATAATAACAAGAAATATCAGTCATACATAAAGGATTGATTATGAACCACTTTCTAACTGAAATGGAATTTTATTTAAACACCTCTAAAATGTGATAAGAATCTGCGAAACATTACTTCTCATTTGGCGTCATTTTTATCAATTTGGCGACATTTTTTCATTTTCGCAACATTTAAAAATGTTGCCAACTTGACAACGTCACGCAAAATTTCTCGCCAAGCTTTACTTAGAACGGAGAAATGGGTTATTTTTATAGTCTATTCCAAGATATTGAACTTTCAGCAATTAGTCACCATTTTATTGAATCAGTGTCAGTTTAATCAATTTGGCGAATTTTTATTAATTGGGTAACATACTCGTCAATTTCGTAACATTTAAAAAGTCACCGAGTTGGAGATATTCCGAAAAATTAGTCACCGAAATTTTATCCAAACGTCACGGACGGAAAAATAGGTTATTCTCGCAGGTTATACTCGTAGATTCTTATATTCTTCCAAGATATTAGATTTTCGTCAATTAGTCGTCATTTTCATTGATTTAGCGTCATTTTTATCAATTTGGCGACATTTTCGTGAATTTCGCAATATATGAAAATGTCGCTAAGTTGGCGACATTCCGCCAAATTCGTCGCCAAAATCTCGCCAAGCGTTATGGGCGGAGAAATAAATTATTCTTGTAGCAGGTAAATGACTATTGGCGTCCAACTACAAAAGTATTACCCAAAGTATCTTTTCTCATGAATGGAAAGAGCTAGATCCACGAGAATGATGTCACCAAGTTTATCGCATGATATTACATATGAAAAGTTGAACATATTTCACAATAGTTAATATATTTTTAAATTTTATGTGCTTTTTTGATAAATTTATTTGAAAAATGTGCAATATCTGGTGAACGGTTCATACTAGCGTTCCAAAGTTTAATGAAAAATTACATAAAAAATGACTATTTACGTAACTTTATCAAAGGTTTTGGTTTTTTGATAATTTTTTCAAAATTTCACTCGAAAATATACGGAGTTCTGAACATTTGATTGCGTTTAAAAACAATAGGTTCTTAGTAGTCACGGATAGTAATTTGTGTACCAAATTTCGTTCGAATCGCTCCATTCGTTCGTGAGATATTGTCTCCACCGACTCACTTTACATACACACACACACACTCATTTCAAAAACATTTGATTCTTGTTCAGCGATGCTTGAACATTACTCTCCCGTCAACAACTCGAATTCCAATTTTTGACCCCGTCACAATACTTTCCTTATACATTATACTATATATATAAGGAATGTAATAAATTTTTATCGAAATGGCATTTTGGCTCGATTATATTAATTACGACCTTTAGGTTTAAAGATTAAGGGGGGATTATTGATATTTTGAATTTATTACGTCATCTGTTTTATAATGGCAAAACCTTTGAAATTCACATATTGTAGTACGGGTAATCTTTTGATAATACACGGCTATATCTTCTAATATATTTGAATATAAGTAGTACGGATATATCTTAATATACAATTTTAGCGCTTTAACTTTGACATATATTGATTCAATTTTAGATTTTCTGTAAATTTGTTTATAAACGGGATCAAGATGTTTTATTCTTCAGATTTGTTTGTGAAGATATTTTTGTATGGCGAGAACGGGGATTCTTAAACTTCTGTTTTAGAAGAATAGAATGTTTTGAATAACAATATCATTTAGAATAAATACTATAGGAATTTGCACATGATTGTGAATTTTAAGTTTCTTTATAATGTATATTCCGAACAAAGAACGTGTATATTATTAGTAATCAGTATAATTAACAACTTTTTATTAATCATTGTTAAGTCAATGCGAAGTAATAAAAATGTATGCAAGTACATTTTGCAACATTTCTCAAACATTTCCTAGGTAAGTCATTGTACAAATACACAAACTTATGAATTACCAAACAGCTATATTCGCGAGGTTGGCAGTTCTTTGTTAGAGATATTCTGAAAAAAAAATAAATAGCTTTTTTAAAAGACTTGAAGAGACTATATCTTCTAAATGTGTACAGTATGAAATTATATACGTATACTAGTAGAAAATGTACTCCGCGTTTTTCATAAATTAAAGTAGAGATTAAGTTATTTTATTCATTAATAATAAAAACTTGTGGGTCTTAATATGCGCCCACCAATTAAATAATACATTTGAACACAATTTAAAATGGCATCGATCCTAGAATTACACGCTCCAAATCGCAAATTGCAAGCTCTCAAAGAAAAAAAAAGTGGCTTTAAATCTCCCTAGCATATACCCTTTGCTTCCTAGGAGGGCGTGCTCAGTAAAATCCACCAATAGAAAGGCCAAATCAGTGTATTGCTGGCGGACTTCGCTGAAGATGCGTTGGTAGATTTGGGAGCATTTAATGCGCCACTTAAACATTACAAAAATTGAAATTACTTATGAAAACGGAATTTTTTTGTTCGAATACTAAATACGGTGCTTTTAGTCAAATTATAGAATTATGCTAATGCTAGTTTTTCGGGTGCGGCGATATATATCAGATAACTTACAAAATTCAAATTTCGATGTATATTTAAAAATATATAATACGAAGTGATTATCCTACGGATTCGGTTCAAACATCGTTGAAAAGAACGCTCTTTGTTCTCTCCGATGGTGTCAGGACGGAATTTCTATTATCATATATTCGGTTTCCAAGGAACAGATTTGTGTGAAAATACTGTAACATAAAATAACGAATAGCGAAATCGAATTACAAAAGAATTAATGTCGAGGGGCGCCTCCCCGGGTTCTAAAGTAAATGTGCACTAAATTTTATTCCCGTACGACGCTTATATTTCCCGCTGCAAATCACACACACACTCACACACAAACATCTTCCTTTGTTATATGAGATTTATTGAGTGTTTCCCGAAGAGTATCGGTAACGAATATGAAATCAACGGTTAGTCATAGAAGTAAAGTGAAATAGGAAAAATAATCAGCAATCAGAGGATATTTTAGCTATGATAGTTGAACCCCGAGAAACAGATAAAAATGCGAAACTTAATAATTTATACGCATTCCCAATAAAAATTGTCAATTAGTAAAATTAACGCTGTGCTTAATTAGGACGAAAGAAACGTACCCATTACCTTATGTCGAAAAATTCGCTTGCATATTCCACTTATTGTTATTAGGTATTTTCGTTCGATTGCAAGGGACCAGCAACAAATAAGTTATTCAGAATTAAATGGTAACCAATTTCATATGACAGTAATCCGGTTTTAAATAGATTTGCAGATGTCCCCCATATTTACTGTCCAGAATTTCAATTGATATCTCAACGAATTTCTCAGCAAAAGGTACGGGGTAAATTTAATTCCCCTTATATAAATTCTGCGCAGATTTCCACAATTGACATTTTTTTAATGAAAGTTTGTATAAAAAAATTAAATTTTGCATTTTTATAAAATTATGAGTTCCGGTGGATGCAATTATCATAGCTAAATTCTCCCCAATTTACAGAATATTTTTCATGTTCCACTTCACTTCTACGACCAACCATTGGGTTTACATTTTATTCCGACAGTCTTCGTGAGACACCCTGTATATCTTATTAAATTTGCAAAAAATATAAACACTTAAAATGGGCAAACTTTTAACACAAACGCATTCCCTAAATAATTTCTAGATATGCCATTGCATAAACATACAAACTCATAAAAATTTACAAAAATATATAGCTCAAAATTGGCAAACTTTTAACTCAAACGCATTCCCCAAATAATTTATAGATATGCCATTGCATAAACATACAAACTCATAAAAATTTACAAAAATATATAGCTCAAAATTGGCAAACTTTTAACTCAAACGCATTCCCCAAATAATTTATAGATATGCCATTGCATAAACATACAAACTCATAAAAATTTACAAAAATATATAGCTCAAAATTGGCAAACTTCTAACTCAAACGCATTCCCCAAATAATTTATAGATATGCCATTGCATAAACATACAAACTCATAAAAATTTACAAAAATATATAGCTCAAAATTGGCAAACTTCTAACTCAAACGCATTCCCCAAATAATTTATAGATATGCCATTGCATAAACATACAAACTCATAAAAATTTACAAAAATATATAGCTCAAAATTGGCAAACTTCTAACTCAAACGCATTCCCCAAATAATTTATAGATATGCCATTGCATAAACATACAAACTCATAAAAATTTACAAAAATATATAGCTCAAAATTGGCAAACTTCTAACTCAAACGTATTCCCCAAATAATTTATAGATATGCCATTGCATAAACATACAAACTCATAAAAATTTACAAAAATATATAGCTCAAAATTGGCAAACTTCTAACTCAAACGCATTCCCCAAATAATTTATAGATATGTCATGCATAAACATACAAACTCATAAAAATTTACAAAAATATATAGCTCAAAATGGACAAAGTCTTTACTCAAACGCATACCCCAAATAATTTCTAGATATGCCATTGCATAAATATACAAATTCATAAATTATCAAAGAACGATATTCATAAGGCTAACAGTATTTTTGGTAGAGTTATTATTCACTAAATAAAAATTCGTATTTCTTAAGAGACTTTAAATGAAAAATATATCTTCAAAATGCGCATAGTTTTAGGTAAAAAAATCGAGTGTG
The DNA here is from genome assembly GCA_951213105.1 of Amaurobius ferox. Taxonomy (NCBI): domain Eukaryota; kingdom Metazoa; phylum Arthropoda; class Arachnida; order Araneae; family Amaurobiidae; genus Amaurobius; species Amaurobius ferox. Next base: position 69,508,574 of record OX578133.1, on the reverse strand, counting down.
GGCAGAACACGACTTTCCCTATAGACTCAAATTCACTTTCTCTTACTTTCTTCCTCAATTCATTAAATTGAGTTTAATTGCACAAAATAACACGGCTAATTATTACACTGAATTCTCGCTTTTATATCAATTTTCGTTTTCATTAGGCAACTGGACATATTTTCAAAGACGACGTACCAAAAATGCGAAAACCTAAAATATTTCGAGAACTGTTAGTTCTAGAGTTACTGGGTTAGAGTCTTATCCTTTTCGTCGTCGAACATTATGTATAAAATAATCATTTAATTGATAGAGGTGAACATGCATAGTCTGTTATTTCAGATTTTAACGATTATTCTGGGCCATTTCGCAAAACAAAGGTAGGTTCTTATTTTCCCGAATTGTATCAAAATCTAATCAGCACTGGGATAACCCATAAGTATAGTGATCTACCAAATTCTGAAAAATTTGTAGAATTAGTTTTTCAGTTAGAGTGGATGCATGCATTGCACAGATAGACACATAGATAGACATACAGACACACACACACACACACACACACACAAATGTCATACAGAAATAGCTTTTTTGGTTTCAGTGGTATCGAAACGTGTACATTTGTCGAAACCCGAGTTGCGATTTTCAATCCGATTCCAGTACTCTCTATACATTGCCATGCATTGTAGGGAAAATAAATATCTATCTTACTGATTTTACAAATATATATTATACTTAAAATGGAAAAAAATATTTCATGCTTTCAACTGCAACGCATTGCAATAACTATTTCCATTAAAATACATTTTCATCAAAACTCGAAAGCTGGTAATATTATCTATAAATCAAAATAAATTCTTTGTCTCATAAACTCTGTCAAATCCAGATATAACTTTTTGTCTTACTTTGATATTCAAGAATTGAATCAACGATGCGGAATCACCATTAAGATGAGTTATTTCCGCTTCTCCCCTAAATCTCTGCAATATCAATCACTAGGTAAGTAAAACTTGGATAGGTTTCAAATTACCGAAAGAAGATGTGAAGTGTGTGTTGCCAGCGAGAAATTCTCTTGAAAAGTAATTTTAAAAGGAAAGTATTAAAATAATTAAAATATAAAGTGCTTTGGAGAACTTTCTTAATAGAATTGACAACACTGGCGAATTTTTAAAATGATGTAAACTTAAATATATTTTTCATTTTTTACTTTGGTATTTATATGGTTATTTTAATTGTTGACAAAAGTTTTGGAATGACCATTATTTTTATTAAATTTCTATTGAATAATCTATTTCGTAGGATCTGTTATAAGTAGAACTTAGATGATGACTGATATGGATTCATCACCGAATTCCTGAAGCCATAGGGACTCCATAAAGGCTTTACACTTCCTGTTGTTTTTACATTTCCGGTTCAAAATTTTCCCTTTTCCTTGAAACATATATTGGTCAAGATTGGACATAAATAGTGATTAAATGACCTAAACTCAACATCAAATTGTGAAAAGGGTAGGGTGATACATTAAAAATTTCTACTTTGGGTTTCTTTTTCACTTTCAGTCCACAAATGTTCTTTGAAACATCTATTTTCAGGGTTAGTTATAGATATAGCTAAGATGATGCATGATATGGGTTCATCTTCAAGTTTTGAAGGAAATTGGGGAACTCCCCAATGACTTCAAATTTCAGTTCTATATTTGTCAATTTGAATTCAAAAATTTGCAGTTTTCATGAAACATATACGTCTCAGTATTGCTCATAGCTATATAATAGATAATAACTTATATGTTTTTAACATCAACTTCCGTAGGGGTTGGAAGATTCACTATGTACTTTCGATTCTTTTCCACTTTCAATTAAAATGTTTTCTTTGAAAAAGCTATTTTTTTAGACTGTAAAAGATGTAATTTAGATGATGACTGATATAGATTAAACAATAATGTCTGGGGGGAAGGGGCGTAAGTGCCCCACTCAGAATTTTTACTAGGGATTTGACTAAGGATTTCCACCGGTTCTAGAAATGTCACTTCCGATTAAAATATGTACATTTTCCTTACAACATCTTTTTATCAGGATTGGCTATATATGGAGCTTAAGCAATGACTGATTTGGATTCAGTACCAAATTTCGGTGGGGAGTAGAGGGGGGGGGGTTTCCAAGGGTTTCCTTTTCTGTTTCTGGCGATGTTATTTTATTCGTATGACATTACGAACTAAATACGAAAAAGAGTATAAAAATGCTTAATAGCTCCGTTGAACTTGAAGTGCACATACCACTTGTCACCAAATGAATACTCCTTCATAAATATTTTGTTGATAATGTATCTACAACTTACATTTGAGTAATAATTATCGTTCTGGTACCTTCTGAATTTTGCAATAAAAATTCCTTCCTAGCAAATTTAAAGATAAGTAATCTGGGTATTTTAGGTTAACAATTAAACAATTGATTATACAAAGAAATGTAAACTTATTCACTTTAAATACATTTACAAGGTTACATTTGAGTAGCTGTCAGAGCATGATTGCACACTTTCTATTTTAGCAACAGCGCAAAATAAACCCCAGAATGCACTTATAGGTCTAACATTTTCTATACAGATCAATAAATTTAGATAATGACTGAAAAAACACAAATTAAGACATTCTTGTAATTATCTGGAAATGAATAGGCTTTATGATAGGCTTTACCGATTTAAATATGCAGTCCACATTTCATAGTAATCACTTGATTCTTTCTAGAGATACTAATTGCGGTGTCTGCAGCCAGTGGTCACTTTTTAACAGTCACTTTCATTTTAGCAGCCACTTTCATTTTAGCAGTCACCTTTTCAGCCGCCACAACTAACGAGAAATATCTATATTACTGAAATAAGACCTATAGAATAAAAAATCCCAGCTTTTTTTCTCTTACTTTAGCTCCCGTAATAACTAAAAGGAAATAACTACGTTGACATTTTATTTTCATTCACATTGCAAATGGTTATTGCAATGTAGCACCTCTGACTTACGTAAGCGTATAGATCAATAAGTCGCAGTACAAGGATACATATGGACAAATAGGACTGAAAATACTAGTTTCTTTCAGTCACACTTGTAATCCGTAACAAAACAAATGCAAAACAAGATATTTAAGAAGAAGCCTTCATATGGTGGCAAGTTGTGTGTACATCTCATTTTTGACGGAACTACTAAGAATTTTTTAATCTTTTGTCCTTTTCTTCCGTATCATCATACGAATATTTTCTAAACCAAGGATGGGCAAACTTACTTACAGAAGGGCTCAATAAAGAAAAAACTGAATTTTTCGGAGGAACAAAATCGTATGTATGTTCTTCAAAATTCATTTAAAAATTTTAAATGCTAGGGCACGAGTTGAGAGGCGGCGCTGTCTGAGCTCGCTTCGCGACCTGTTTTAAACCAAACTAAAGTTTAAACAGGAAAATGATTTATTTCAGCGTATTTTCCTACTATTTCCCTACAAATGTACCAAATTTTATATATTTGTACGCTATACATTTGCGGCACGAGAGAGAAAAACTCATGGAACGCGCCCATACAAAAGAAATATTTTCACTTTAGAACTGCATAAAAAGTAGAATGACTCATGCACTACATCAAAATAAAAAAGCTCCGTTCTTCAAAAGTTCAACCATGTAGGTACATGCCTAAAAAAATTCATGCTGTCGCTATAGTTAGTCTGTCCAGGACTCGAACTCGCAGCGCAAATATTTTGTCTTTGGTTTTGAGATTACATATTTCTTAAAGTAAAGTTTAAAACTGAAAATGGTTTATTTCAGTGTATCAATCCAACATTTCTCTGCAGTACCAAATTTTATATTTTTGTATGTGATAGTTTTTGGGCCACGGGTCAGAGAAACTTGACAAACGACAAATTTGAAGGAGCCATCATATGATGGTAAGTAGTGGTCGTTTCACACGGATAGTATTAAGTATCTTTTACGCTTTTGAGTACTTATATCATAGAGTCTTGCGAATTTCCGGATAAACCGGAAGTGACTTCCCCAGGCACGGAAGTATCATAAGTGAACCCGCAGACCCCTCCGAAAATTGACGCTGAGTTCATATTAGTCATCATCTAAGCTCTATCCATAGCTAATCCTGAGAAATAGGTTTTCAAAGAAAGTGTTTGAATCGGAAGTCAAAGAACCACAAGTGGCAATCCTTAGTGAGTTCCCCATTTCAGCTTCGTTAGGGTCTGTCCGGTAGTCAATATCATATATGGGTAAAGATTCAGCTTTTTAGGTCACCGGAAGACTTCTTGAGGGTCTGAAAAGACGGAAAAACGTTAAACACGGTGGAAATTGTGTATAGTGAGTTGTTTTATTTGAAAATTTGCATCATGGAGCAATTATAACATTTTTTAAAGATTATAAACACTAAAATTTGAATCTTATTATGCAGCGAAATACATGCTAGATGCATCAGATTTAAGTAAAAATATATTTACAACACTTTTTCAAAAATAAAATTGAGGTTAGAGTATTAGCTCGAGGTTAAAATTAAATAAATTCTAGAATTTTTACAGCTGCACACGGGTAAAGGAGAAAATAATATTCCCCCACGCACTATACTGTTAAACAAAATATTCTATGAAAAATCTCAGTCATTGAGCAATTTGTTTTTATGGTGCGATAAAACGGTGATATCGAGAAGACTAGTTCATATTTTACTGTAGACCATATTATCTTCAAGCGTGTCCCATAAACAAGAGATCCACAAATGACTACGTTATATTTAAAGGGTTCATATTTTATCACTCTTCCTCTGTAGTTACAGTTTTTGTCCCATCATCGATTTCCTATTAAAAAGAATGTATTGTTCCAAGTGAGGTGCAGAGTAATATTTTGTTCTGAATAGTTTTGCGACAACAATACACGTCTTAATAATTTTTAATAAGATGCGCATTTATTACCTTCTATAGAATACATAATATATATAAAAGGAAAGTAGTGTAATGGGCCAATTTTGAATGATCTGGATGTATTGGGCATCCCAGAAGACGGATTAAACATCTTTGATAATGTCTTTTAACATTATATATATATATATATATATATATATATATATATATATATATATATATATATATATATATATATATATATATATATATATATATATATACAATATAAAACTTGAAAAAATGCTACAATTTTGAGTGAATTGATTAATAAGCTAAAAGCAAAAAAATAATTTTTAATACAACTTGTAAAGCGCTATGCTGCAATTTTACATGTGTATACCTATATAAATTCCCAAATAGGACAAGTAGCAATGTACTTGTAAAATTTCTAGATAAGTGACGGAAGTAACGGCCGGGGGGAGTTGCGACCCCCAACACTCCGGTTAAAGCTTTTTTCCGCCATGGCAAACGCTCCCGGTAGCCGATACTCCCTACACTATTTTCTTCATGACTCTTAATAAGAGTCAGGAAAAAAGCTTTAACCGGAGTGTTGGGGGTCGCAACTCCCCCCGGCCGTTACTTCCGTCACTTATCTAGAAATTTTACGAGTACATTGCTACTTGTCCTATTTGGGAATTTATATATATATATATATATATATATATATATATATATATATATACATACACTGGTGTCCGAAATTAAAGTTACAAACACATTTTTTGCAGTAATTCAAAATAGCTACCACTAATATTTAAAAAATTGATGTCATATATAAAGCGGGGAACTGTGAATGTAATGTAAGCATCCTGTGTTTGTAAACTGGTTAAAAGGGTACGTTTGGTAAGAAAACGTGAAAGTGACCATTTTCCGAATCGGAGAATTTCGTCTATAGAAATGTGTTTCTTTCAGGAAAAATCACAATACGGACTGATTTCACTTAAAAAGAGTTCTCTTAAGCGTTTAGACGATGAACTGAGATGTAGGGCCATCGGCAGGTTTGAAGCTGGCCAGTCTCAAACGGTGGCCGCTCGATTGTTACGAGTGTCTGGAATGTGGTATCCAGATTATGGCACCAATCCCAGACAATGGGTGCTATCACTAGGATACCCGGCCAAGACATCTGCGGAGGATCGATACGTGACATTAACTGCACGTCGTCATCGAGAGATGACTGTTAGAAAGCTCTTTCTGGATCTCGCTGCTGCGACTGGAATAACAAATTCTAGGCAAAGTGTATACAGACGCCTAGCAAAGAAGGCTTTTACGCTCTCTGACCAGTGGTGTGTGTCCCCCTCAAGAAATCGCAGAAGAGAGCCTGTTTTTCGTGGAGTCAGGCAGACTATTCTTGGACACAGAAAGATTGGGATCGTGTCCTCCTCTATGACGAATCGAGATTTAGTACCCAAATTGATTCCCGAATAGACTACATCTGGAGAGAGCCTGGGGCTCGCTATCATCCCTCCAACGTCAGAGAAATCGACCACTTTGATGGAAGTGGAATCTTCATGCAGGGAAGCATCATGTTAGACAGCTGTATACCGTCACCCCCGATAGTAGAATCCGTCGTACTGACCCCCCTCCCGCACTTTGATGCGTAGGTAGCTGTTGATCCATGTTATTAGCTCGAGACGTTTCGACCTCCGACCGAAGAATTCTCTCACCGTCGCCCACACCACACACGTTTTATTCCCTCGTGGCTTGTTAGGATTCAAGTATTCAAGGACTATCCAATTACAGAAAGTCCAGGCAGCCTAAGGCTGCCTTTAAACTCCAATTTAAGGGTCGGCTGGGAAATAGTGGGTAAAAGATAACTTACAGAAGAGAAATTTAAAACAAAAGGCGATGCTCTTCGATCCCGATTTTGATTAATCGCAATCGAGATCTGACGAGTCGCAGAATTTAGAAAAAGAGGAAAAAAATTTCCTCAAGGAAGGAAAAGGAAAAAGTGTTAAGTAGGAGCGGTCTAGCTGTGCTCCGTGGAACACTGGTCTTGAATCGACGAAGGCTGAGTTGTAAAAAACGCAGGGATTGTGGGCTCATCTGGATAGACCAATCAGGTGACAGAAATTCAATTCTGTACAGAGAGCTAAGCTGACTGAGACTCTTGTACAGGATGTGAATTCTGTAGATATCTGTGGGAGCTGCTTTGATTTCCTCAAGAACACTGGTGAAACATTTAAAAATTATTTTAGGGTTGTATCGTTCCTCAAAGGCTAATAACAGAGCAATGAATTCTCTGTTGAATTGAGTATTTTCGCTGTCTTTGGGTTCAGGAGTATTTTGGGGGAGTTCTAGAAAATCTTCAGGGTTATTTGAAAAGAGTTTAGCAAAGGTTTGATTTTTATTTATAGGGTTGGAGTTGAATTTATTTGAATTTGAGTTAGAATTTATATCTCTAGGGGCTCTAGACTTGGGTTTGGGGAATTTTAGGCAGCCTCTATAACTGGCTGGGTGCGCGCCATCGCAGTTGTCACAAGTGCAGGGGGTGGGTTTAATTTTTAAACAATCAATAGTTTTGAAAGGGCCTACGCATTTAGGGGGGAGATAACGTTATCGGGCTGGGTGGTGGAACGTCTGACAAGAAAAACATTGGCTTGTTTGATTCCTACCGCGGTACTTTTCAATTTTAACTTGCATTTCCAGAATGTCTTTGATCTGATAAATGGCTAAGTTATCAGGGGTTTTAGAACATTGGATGTGAAATAGGGGCATTAAAATTTTTCTAGTCTGAGACCTCTGAAGAGATGGATGATGCTGATTACGTTAATTTTATTATTTAGGAGTTCATTTTTGATTAAATCAATTCCTGTTGGGACAAGGAGTCCTCGGATTACAACCTTCAGCGGTTTTTCTTCATTTAGAAGGAAGGTTCGGTAATGGATTTTATCATCAGTAAGCTTTCACTGAATTTCCATATATTCCTCTCTGGTCTTAACCTGAATTTTAACAAGGGTTCCTCTCAAGTTACCTTGGAGGAAAGGTGCTATTAATTTTTGAGCTGCTATGTAGTTATGTCAATTGGCAGAGGGACCTATAAAAAAAGGGCAGTGTTCTTTCCTTAGTGACATCGTTTACGTTTTGAGCATCTGGTGCTGGGATTTCAGGTTCAAGCATTTGCTTGATCGTGCTAACAGGGGATCAACTTGCTTAGTGCTGGCAGAGTCTTTTCTGCACCGTCTGAAAACCTTCAATATCTACTAGGGGATGTTTTTATGGATTAAAATTAGAGTTGGAATTAGCATTGAAGCTGATGGGAGCAGAAGTGGGGGTAAAGTTACTTGGAACAACAGGAGATGGCGTCACATGTGTGGCTGAATAAGAATTGAGCTGGCTGACAGAAATCGAAGTCGAAGGCGTAGAAAGAGGAATACTCCCGTGAGAAGAACTCACGGGGGCTCACCATCTTCAGGAGTAGGAGTAATGTCCATACCCGACTTGTTGCTGAGATCCAATAGTGTTAGTCGGACACGCATCATAGCCCTATCCTCCGGGCAGATAACATCAGGGAAGTTCTGGTATGACTGTCAGAGGTCTTCATACTCAAGGTCCATCATCCACTGGTTGTTATCATCGTCATCCTCTCTGACAACACGATCATCGTCACATTGTCATCAACTCACATCGTCATCCTCTCTTACATTTTGTAAAAAGTGATTGGAATTGAAGTTATTTGTTACCTTTGCAGTTGTATTTAATATTCCAATTAGTACAGACTGCTTTTTTGAATTGACGAACGAAACATAACTTTTTGAAGCAATTATAGTAACTTATTTTTCATATGCCCCCTATGAAATATAAGGAATTTGTATGTATGCTCATATTTCATTAGTAATGCTTTTCAAAATAAATAGTTGTAATGTTTATAAATCTATAAGGTAAACAGCAATGATAAAGGCTAAAAACTAAAAAATTTTTGAGGTAGTAAATTCTAAAATCAATTTTTCTAGGTCTGTGAGCAACATTTTCTGCCTGAGGAGATTGTAAAAACTTCGGAAATGTATGATAGTGTGTAAGGTAAGCTTCTTTCAGCACCACTGAGTTGTCCAAGACTCAAAACAGATGCTGTGCCTTCCATATTTTTTGGATCCCCTGACTATTTATCCGTACAGAATAATTTATTTGCGAGAAGGACCTTAAGAAAAAAAGTTGAGACGAAAGGTGCAGAATCTTGAACATGCTCCTGCAGAAAGTCTCGAAATTGCTACAGAATATGAAAAGGAGATAAGTTTTTCAAATGTTATTGAACTTCTAAAATGTCTGGATGAAAGTAAGTCAAAGATTTCATGGAATATTATTTTTAAGCAACACAATGTTTTATTTTTAAATTATCTGCACCTCCATCTCCTAAAATTATTAGTTCATTATTTATAAGGAAAAACTTAGAAGCATCAGTTGAGCTAAAAGAGATATCATTAAGTAAAGTTGGAACTTTCATTTTTCCTTGTAAAATAACAAATATAAATGATATTTTATCTATTATTGAAACATTTGACAACATGGAATCTAATTCTACTAAACCTGATAGTATATCTTTCATAAAAGATGTAGTAACAATTCTAAAGAAATCTTATCCTGATAATATTACATTGTATGAATTTATTCAAGAACAGTTAACAAATAACACTTTATGCAATAACAAAAAACCAATATTTTTAACCAATATTTTAATTTTTTCATCTCTATTATTTTCCATCTCTTCCCATTCTTATAAATTTATTCGCAGTTCTCAGAATATAATTCTTCCCCACCCTTCTACTATAAAGAGGTTTTGCTCTAAATTCAACATGAAAGCAGAAAGTGAAGAAAGTGATAATTTTTTTTATCTTATATAAAGCTCAAGTTTAAATATTTGTCTGAAGAAGATCGTGTTATTACTTTAATGATGGATGAGATTTACATTAAACCTTATTATGACTTCAAATGTGGTAATATTGTTGGCATTGCTTATAATAAAGATACCTCAGCCAGTACTGCACAAGTTTTCATGGTCAGTACCCTATTTTCTACTTATAAAGATGTGTCGAAAACCCAGACCGTCCGACTCGTCCTGGGAAATGAGCGGCAGTTTGGACAGTCGAGAACGTTATAAAGATGTCTGTCATATTTTACCAGTTAAAAATATATGTGCTGATGAATTATTTATATTTTTGAAAAGATTAATTATAGATTTAGAAGATATGGGTTTTAAATTTATTTGCATAGTTTCTGATAATAATTCCATAAATAAAAAAACTGTTTTCTATTTTGCTAATCCTCCAAAGTTTTCTATTTGTTATGAACACCTTTGTGATGCATTTTGTGTACTTTTTTATTGTATTGATTCTGTTCATATTTTAAAATATATTAGAAATAATTGGATCAATCAGAAAGATGTAGATCAAACCATGTGTTTTCCAGGATTTGAGGATACAAGTAATAGAATTAAAGCAAGTTTTTTCAACTTTAAAGACATTGCATAGAGCAGAAAGTGATTATTTGGTTAAATTTGGTAGTCTTTCATAGTCTTACTTTAAAGTCATTGTATCCTACTAGTATAGAAAGGCAGAATGTTAAACTTGCTCTTAAAGTTTTTAATGACCATGTCATTACTGGACTGGAAGAAGTTGCAGAAAAGGAGAATTTAAGTGAGTATTCTGATTGTGCTTCTTACATACATTGTGTATTGAAATGGTGGAAAATAATGAATGTCAAAACTTGTTTTAAAGACATAAGTAAGAGGGATGTCTATTGAGAATCTTTATATGCTTCTGATACGGATGAAAGGTATGCATATTTACAAAACATTTTGGTATAGTTACATGCTTAGTCAAGTCCAGAATTTCTGAAAGGAAAACTGAGTCTAGAAACATTTTCTGCATTGTGTCACACCACTTATGTTATGGTAGAATTAAGTAAGTTTTACAGAGATGAGTTAAAGAAGGATTATATGCTTCCAGGCAAAGTCCAGACTGATGAATTGGAATATAGGTTTGGTCAGTATTGCCAATTGGCTTGTTCTCAGCATTCTAGTTCTCTGGGACAGGTGTATAAGACTGAAAATAGGTTAAGAATTTCCTCTACAATGGCATTATCTTTAAAGTCGGTGCATTTCAGATTGTTCAATTGAGCCTTTTGTAGATTGTCATGATGATGATATTGAAGATCTTTATATCCAAGTAAGCAATATTAGTGTTTCCTCTAATGGAATGTTAATTACAGGTTGCCTATTCTGGCATATATTGCTGGATACTGTGCTCATTCTCTTACGAAAACGGTAAGTGACTTTTTGTAAATAGTGCTTGTTTTAAATAAGGATTTGGATATATCTACGCTATCGGACGGTTTGATCACTAGACTTGACATGGGAGGTTTAAGCTATCCCCGACCAGAGGTACTAAATGCTGTGTTATATAATTATGTTATTATTAATAAATTAATTTCAGAAGAATATGAAGAAGAATTTTTACAATTACCAAGTCAGAGGAAAGTAGCTATATTTACTACTTATGAGATATTGGAAGATCAAGAGTATGATTTGGGTTTTGATAAGTGCTCAGAAGGCCATTCTTCACATGAAATAATGAAGCAGGTACTTAAAGCATCTACGAATACATTTCTGAACAACTACTGCAAAAAAGAAATGATGTTCTATCTACCAGAAAAAATAAACGGAAATTGGAAACATTAAGTAAGTAGCCCAATTTACATGTGACTGACGTGCCTGGAATTGCTCAAAATTTTACATATTTGTAAAAGAGTGCATGAAATTAACAATTTTGCATGTTTTAACAAAGTACATGAATTCTAACAAAACTGTATATAGTTAACACAGTGCAGGAAATAATTAATAGAACTAAATCTTTTTAACAGAATGCATGAAATCAAATAATTTTCCGTGTTTTTAACAGAGTGTATGAAATTTAACAATTTTTCTTGTTTTTAACAGAGTGCATGAAATGCAAGTTTTCTGTGTTTTTAACAGAATACTTGAAATCTAATAAATTTGCATTTTGTTTTTAGTGTATGGAATCAAACACCTTTTAAGCACTTTCTGGTGCATAAAAATGAAAGGATTTCTAAAACTTCAGCAAACTTTCTAGTTCTTTTGCAGAAAACCTTTAAAGATATAGTTATCTCACCGCATGTGAAGAATGTTTGGTGAGGCTGTTAGGCACTATAGCGAAGAGTGCTATTAAAGGGTTTCAGCTCACCACTTTACTTTATATATTTACATCTAACTCCTTTGTTGAAGAACACATTTGTTGAAGGTTGCATTAGTTGAATGTTGCGTGGGTGAATGGACTACAGCTAACGTATAAGAATACTCGACACATCAGAAAACTTAACATTTAATAACTGAAACTTAACAATACAGGAAGTTTTACTTGTTGAACTCGAAAACATTACAGCGTCAAATTGCATCATTATATGCGTGCATAAGGTTAAGCTAGAAAGTATCTGCCACGTAACCGATGTTACGCCAAGACTCCAGGATATGAGACGCCATGCTTCAAAAGTTCAGACTTTGAGTCTACGCGAGTACGAGACTGTCAGTATATTAGACAGCGAGTATACTAGACTAAATACGAGACTGAAGAACTGCACGATGCAACGTCTTAAATATGGAATCGTTGATATGCGCAGTATGCACTCACAAAACCGCAGAGTCTGTAACATCCCGCAGAGAGTCTGTGAAGTCCCGCAGTCGTGACGTCACCACAAATGTGTTTTTATGTACAGTGTAATATGTAAGTATGTAGTTGTATGTAATAAGTTTAGCATCTTCATATTTTGCATGTGTATAATTTAGATTAAGGTGGAGCTTGTTTTTAATAGATTGCATGAATTGTAACAATTTTGCATGTTTCAAGGAAATAATTAACAGAACTGCATGTTTTCTAACACGAGAGTATATTGTTTGTTGATTTCAATGTGCAACCCTGCATTTATTTCATGAATTGCGTATTATTCTATGTACCCTTTCTGTGTATTTCTTAATTTCAGTTCAATGTTTGGATTGTACAATGGGATTTATAAAGTATATTTAAGGTGCCTTCCACTACAGTCATATAAAGCTAAATAATCACTAGAGAATTATGCTGCTTATAAAATGCCAGCAATCTTCCTAGTGCTTTTTTGGCTGAAAATCTTCAAGGATATTTTTCTCATCTCATAGAATTGAAGAATGTTACGTAAGTAGTTGCATGTAATAATTTTAGCAGCTTGATATTTTGCATGTGTATAACTTAGATTAAGTTGGAGCTTAAGAATTGAAATAGCATATTTTTAATATATTGCATTAATTCTAACAATTTTGCATGTTTCGGGGAAATAATTAACAGAACTGCATGTTTTCTAACAAGAGTGTATATTGTTTTTTATTTCAATGTGCAACTCCGTATTTAATTCATGAATTGAGTATTATTCTATGTACCCTTTCTGTGTATCTTTTAATTTCAGTTTAATGTTTGAATTGTACAATGGGATTTCTAAACTATGCTTCGGTTTCTTCTACTACAGTCATACAAAGCTAAAAAATCACTAGAGAGTTATGCTGCTTATATAAAATATCAGCAATCTTCCTAGTGTTTGCTTATTTTTTTTCTTGAAAACTTTTAAGGATATTTTTCTCGTCTAGCAGAATTGAAAAATGTGTGATTTTATGTACAGTGTGGCATGTAAGTAGTTTCTTGTAATAATTTTAGTAATTTTAGTATCTTGATATTTTGCATGTGCATGATTTAAATTATTATGTAGGTAAAGAAGTGATATAGCATATTTTTCAGAATGTATCAAGTAAGTAATTGTATGTAAAAGATTTAGTATCTTGATATATTGCATGTATATTTTAATTATTTGTCATAGCTTGATAAAATTAAGAAGAATGGGTTATGTTCAGGTTACGTAAATCTGTTTTAATAATATAGTGAATGAACTATTATTATGTTATTAAGAATAGTTAAAATTACTTGGGAAAAAGTAAAGTAATTAATTTATAGTTTCAATTTATCATGGCATGTATTAATATTTTAGTTGCTATTTTTGTAATACAGTGCTAATTTTATCTTTCTTATATTTTCAATCCAATGGAATTATATAAGTGACATTAATGTCAGAAAATTGTATTGTGCAGCTTTATTAAGTTTTTTATAAAGTCCCTGTATTTCAAAATTTAGAATTAAGCAAAGTATTTTACTATTTGTTAATGTGTGGAAGTGAAAATAGGAGTTTATGATGAGCTATATAATAAAACCTGCACTTCTGTGGATTAATAGATTATAGTCATAGGTTAATGAATGGCATTCAACTAGTATTTTATCTTAATTCTAAATTAAAATAAATTTACAATTTAGAACAATGAATTCGGGCGAAAGAGCATAGAAAGGCATATCGAAAGTTAAATTCTGAATTTATTTTATATGATTATTTTATGGTATTTAAAAAAAAGGTATGAAGAAAAAACAATATTAATTTTTAAAATCACCCATTTTGATGTAAATTATCGGCATTTTCTTGCGTTTAAATTTATGTTTGTTTCACGATTTGTAAGTACTGAACTTACTGAATGAACTTACTGAATTTGTAAGTTTTGAACTTATAAATTTAATGAATCCTATTACCTTACTAAAAAATGTCTAATCATTCCTTTACATCGAACGGAGAAACGAAAGGGAAGCAAGTACAATCGCGATCTGGAAGGGTTGTGGTTGAGACCCAAATCGTCCGACCTACCAGAAAGGTGTAAGGTAACTGTTTGGACGGCCGGGAAGTGCCACCCAATTTAGACCAGAAACCAGTAGGGGGAGGCATCCACAGGAACCGTACCCTCTTTCCCCTACCACCAACCTCTCGGAAGGACTTACACACATGTTTAGCGTGATCGTACTCCGCATGAACACGACGGCAGTTGTGGCAGCGTGCAAATCCAGCGCGCAAACCACCGGGCTACCGCGCCCATAAAGAGCCAACAGCACGCGGTGTTCCCAGGTGGTCACCCACCCAAGTACTAACCGCGCCCGATGCTGCTTGACTTCGGTGATCTAACTAGAACCGGTGTTATCAGCACGGTAGCCCCGATGGCTCGATCTGGGAGGGTGAAAGAATCGCAGTGGGCCTACAGTCCGCGACGACACAAGTTAATAAGTCGACCCCTACTATTGGGGGTGACAGCTATACACCACTGCACATCTTCGATGCGGCCACTGTGACCGCACAGCTCTATAGGGATGAGGTCCTTAAATCTTATGTGGGGTTTTTCCGGGGAGCTGTCAAAGAGAACTTTATTTTTATGAACGATAACACGAGGCGACACAAGCTCCACTTGTCGACGATTTACTGGAGGAAGAGGGTATTCGCCATATGCTGTGACCACAGAAGTCGCCGGACCTAAATCCTATAGAGCAGTAGTTCCCAAACTTTCCGGTCCGCGGACCCCCTCAGAGAAAAAAAATTTCGCGGACCCCTTAAAACCATATTGCAAGGGGAGAGGCGAAAGACGTTCGCTACGTCCCCCTCTATTCAAAGCTGACGTCATCCGCTCTCTAGTAGTATTCTCTAGTAGTCCGGTCTCTAGTAGTAATGTTTGAAGTTACAAGTGCTTTGACGTCCGAGCTATATCAGAGTATTGTCACCGTTAATCATGGCATTGTGCCAAAACGAAACCTACTCCCAAATAATTTAATTCTGTTTGAAGATATAACCTATCAGTCTGAAATCAATTTCATGAATGTATTTAATTCAAAGTTATTTAGAAAAAAGTTCATTATTATTTAATTAAAAAAAATAAAATTAAAATAAGAGTGGAGAAAAAAAATGAATTTTATTTTTTTAAAGCTATTGATTAGTTAAATATTGCGTGTTGTTCGCGGACCCCCTAAAACCTCGTCGCGGACCCCCAGGGGTCCGGGGACCCCAGTTTGGGAACCACTGCTATAGAGCATGTTTGGGATGCTCTAGGAAGAGCCATTGCACGACGTTAACATCCCAGGCCCTCCAGGTGTCAAAATCCTCAATTTCAGACGAATGGGTTTTGTTGCCATAAGCTATGATCAACAAACTCATTTACAGTATGAGGGCTTATTGTGCGGCATGTAAAATTGTGCTGAGTGGTCACACTCCTTATTAGCCGGCCCCATTCTGAAGATATGGTGTATCAAGGTATGGCCGTTTTTGGTCTCATTTGCATACCGCAAAAAATGTTTTGTGTGTGTAACCTTAATTTTGGACATATATATATATATATATATATGTGTGTGTGTGTGTGTGTGTGTGTGTGTGTGGTGTGTGTGTGTATACTGGTGCCCAAAATTAAGGCCCAAGTTTTCGAATATATTTTTCGAAAGTCATAAAAACATTTTAAAAATAAACTCCGGATTAAATGTTAAATTTAATTAATAGCGTTTTTATCAGTTTTTTAAGAAACATGGCATCTGCGAGTCTCTTTCACGTTTTCTCAGTTTCAAGATTTTTTGTTAACTCAAGTGCTGGCCCTCTTCCTAAAACTACACCACGATGCCAATTACCAAATATTATTAGTGGCCGGTAGCTGAAAGCAAAATTTTAAAATATGTGTTCTTAGCAAGAAAATAAAATTTATGCCTATTAAAAATTACTGTGGTGACTAGCATATGTTTTATATTTAAATATGACACAATTAAAAAAATATGCTAGTTAAAAAAGAAATTTCAAATCAAACTAAAGTTTAAATCTCAGCAGTTTTTTGCATCGTGTTACCCTATTATTTCTCTATAAATGTACCAAATTTCATAATTTTGTACCCTTCAGTTTTTGCGGTACGAGAGAGAAAATCGATGGACGTCTCGATACTAAAAAGAATTTTTCACTTCAGAAGTGCATAAAAAGTAAAATATCTCGTAAACGACATCGAAATTAAAACAAGAAAGATCAATCATGCATAAAGCATTGATTATGAAACATTGTTCAACTGAAATGCAATTTTATTTAAGCATCTCTAAAATGCTATATATTCAACGCTGATATATTTTAAATTATCACAGTACTACAGTTATTTATTATATTTGAAAACTTAAAATCGATAAAAATGAATTTTATTCAAATGACGTCATCGAAATATAAATCGTCTGGCTCTCTATGTAAACGCACTGAATATTACATTCGTACACTTTTATTCCGGACTCCAGAGTTAAATAATTTTGCCCGAAAAAAATTCAGCAATTCTTATACAACTCATCTTACGATCACTTTTTTACATTCTGCATCAATTAAAATTAGGCTTCGTTGTAGAAATAATCAAAGTTTGATGATCATTTAAACTCAAAATATTGTAGTTGGCACAGAATATAGTTGTAGACAGACGGACAGACTGAACAAAATCATAAACACTTTTCAACTGTGTTGGAAAGTGTTAAAAATATCACCGTTGAATGTATCGCATTTTACAGATGTTTAAATAAAATTGCATTTAAGTTTTAAAGTCTTTTATAATCAATGCTTTATGCATGATTTATCTTTCTTGTTCTTGACACTTTACAAAATAGTTGAAAAGTATTTATGACATTGTTTATTCTGTTTTCTGTGCGTTCGCACGATAACTGCCGTAAAATCGACTTTATCAATATGAAATTTTAGTATGTTGTTGAGACGGTCTGCGGGACATAAGGGAATGTAAATGAATAATACCACCCAATTAGTTTTGGATTGAACCCAGTTTAAAAAAGTGAAATACATTGAAACATATGGAACCTAATTTTTCAAACATTTTTTAAGCGAATTTAAAATTCACAAATTGCTTCAAAAGTTTTAGAAAATATTCAAATTATCCCATAAAATATATAAAAAAATTTCAGCAAAATATGTTCGGTAATTTTTTAAATAAAAATTAAACTAATAATTACACCTATATAATATGAAGAGATCGCGTGACCCACTGCAGAATAAAGTATGGCATCCATATTTTTCTCCTAGTATAAAAATCGTGATTTTTATTCGTTTAAATTTATATTTAGTGATGTATCCGTCCTAAAATCGTCTATCTTTGTCTATTTTCTGTGAAACTATATTCTGTGCCAACTACAATATTTTTCAGTTTAAATGATCATCAAACTTTAATTATTTCTGAAACGAAGCCTAATTTTAGTTTATGC
Organism: Amaurobius ferox; assembly: GCA_951213105.1. NCBI lineage: Eukaryota > Metazoa > Arthropoda > Arachnida > Araneae > Amaurobiidae > Amaurobius > Amaurobius ferox. Next base: position 69,490,567 of record OX578133.1, on the reverse strand, counting down.
AGAATATAAACAAGTGAGTGTAAGATAAGTTGTATAAGAATTGCTGAATTTTTTCACGTGAAATTATTTAACTCTGGAGACCGGAATAAAAGTGTTCTAATGAAATATTCAGTGTTTTTACATAGGGAGGCAGACGATTTATATTTCAATGACGTCATTTCAATAAAGTTCATTTTATCGATGAAGTTTAAAGTTCTCACATATAATAAATTAGTGTAGTACTGTGATAATTTAAAATATATAAGAGCTGAATGGATAGCATTTAGAGATGTTTAAATAAAATTGCATTTCAGTTGGAAGGTGTTTCATAATCAATGCTTTATGCATGATTGATCGGTCTTGTTTTTATTTTGATATCGTTTTCGATGTTCGAGATATTTTACTTGTTATGCACTTCTGAAGTGAAAAGTGCTTTTTAGTATCGTAATTGATGCAACATGTAAACAAGAGATTATAAAATGAGTTGTATAAGAATTCCTGCATTTTTTTCACGCAAAATTATTTAGCTCTGCAGTCTGGAATAAAAGTAATATGCATGAAATATTCATTGCTTTTACATGGAAAGTCAGACGATTTATATTTCGATGACGTCATTTGAATAAAGTTCATTTTTTTAAAGTTTAAGTTTTCAAATATAAAAAATTATTGTAGTACTGTGATAATTTAAAATATATCAGCGCTGAATGTATCGCATTTTAGAGATGTTTAAATAAAATTGCATTTCAGTTAGAATGTGTTTTATAACCTATGCTTTATGCATGATTGATCTTTCTTGTATAATATAGAGATATTGTTTTGAATGAAATATTCCAAAGCCCTCTATTTGCCTCACGTTCGTGTGAGAGTAAAATTTATTTTATAGTTTTCTGGGCGGCACTGTTGCGTAGGAGAGGACATTTAAAAACATTGATTTTTAATACTTTACAACATAGTTGAAATGTCAGTTATAAAATCAACGACACAACATCATAAATAAAAGATCATTTAATAAAATCATCCTACAAGACGTACATAACTTTGAAAATCCAGAGCGTTTTCGGGCATTACTATACCCTTCATCAATGGCTATACGAAACAGCAAACACGAAATGCTTATATGTAGACCAGATCAGCAGACAAATTTGCATATATAAACACAAAATAATGGTAGTACAAGCAGGTTATTAAAATTAATCAATTACAAATGTAAGTTTAGGGATTATACCCAAGAGATTTAATTTATACAAGTGGTAAATATTTTACAAAGAACAGACACAATTCAAAAGTGCAGCCAAGCACAATTACAATAGAATGATGTCACAGATAACTGTGAAGATATTTGACATGCATAGAGTCTAGAACAAGTGGCCAGGCGTAACTTAAAATTTGAACAGGATCAAAATTACAAATGAAATCATGGTAGATATAAATAAACAAGGACTTGTTTATTTAGAGAGTCGGGCGATTTGTATTTCAATGACGTCATTTGAATAAAGTTCATTTTTTTCGAAGAAGTTTTAAGTTTTCAAATATAAAAAATTATTGTAGTACTGTGATAATTTAAAATATATCAGCGCTGAATGTATCGCATTTTAGAGATGTTTAAATAAAATTGCATTTCAGTTAGAATGTGTTTTATAACCTATGCTTTATGCATGATTGATCTTTCTTGTATAATATAGAGATATTGTTTTGAATGAAATATTCCAAAGCCCTCTATTTGCCTCACGTTCGTGTGAGAGTAAAATTTATTTTATAGTTTTCTGGGCGGCACTGTTGCGTAGGAGAGGACATTTAAAAACATTGATTTTTAATACTTTACAACATAGTTGAAATGTCAGTTATAAAATCAACGACACAACATCATAAATAAAAGATCATTTAATAAAATCATCCTACAAGACGTACATAACTTTGAAAATCCAGAGCGTTTTCGGGCATTACTATACCCTTCATCAATGGCTATACGAAACAGCAAACACGAAATGCTTATATGTAGACCAGATCAGCAGACAAATTTGCATATATAAACACAAAAAAATGGTAGTACAAGCAGGTTATTAAAATTAATCAATTACAAATGTAAGTTTAGGGATTATACCCAAGAGATTTAATTTATACAAGTGGTAAATATTTTACAAAGAACAGACACAATTCAAAAGTGCAGCCAAGCACAATTACAATAGAATGATGTCACAGATAACTGTGAAGATATTTGACATGCATAGAGTCTAGAACAAGTGGCCAGGCGTAACTTAAAATTTGAACAGGATCAAAATTACAAATGAAATCATGGTAGATATAAATAAACAAGGACTTGTTTATTTAGAGAGTCGGGCGATTTGTATTTCAATGACGTCATTTGAATAAAGTTCATTTTTTTCGAAGAAGTTTTAAGTTTTCAAATATAATAAATTATTGTAGTATTTTGATAATCTAAAAAATATTTCCGCTGAATGTACTGCATTTTAGAGATGTTTAAATAAAATTGCATTGCAGTTGGAAAGTGTTTCATAATCAATGCTTTACGCATGATTGATCTTTCTTGTATATAATTATCCATGTTATTTTGTGCAATTAGACTCAATTTAAATAATTATGAAAGAAAGAAAAGGAATGTCAGTCTATAGGGAAATTCATGTGCTGCTCACATCACATTTTTATCTTCTCTGCAATACATGGTGAAGAAAAAGAAAGTATGCAAATGGGTTCGAAAATGGGAACTCGAGTTTTCTACTGATTTACACATTCGAATGAATACGGCAATACGAATAAATTACCCGATTATCCTAGTTTCGTGCAACGTCTTGAAAAAAGAACGTGTTGACGTCGTAATGATTAACTTTTAAAAACAAATTACACAACATGGTTAGTAGTCAGTTTGAAATTAAATTTATATCAATCTCAAGGGGTCTTAGTTGGAGGTCTACATGAACTTGGGCTTGGCCCGTGGACTTAGGCCCACGGGCCAGGCCACTACAACATTCCCTACATGGCCCGACCTGACTCACGGGCCATTATTAAATCCAGGTCGGGTCGAGTAGTATCAAAATAAAAAAGCCAAAAATAGATCAAAATTAAAACAGAAAATATGAAATTACATGTGAAACAAAATTCTCAATTAACAGGTGAAAGTCTGCCTATCACATATTAAGTAATAAATGTTTTTTCTGTACGGATAACGCAGATGGATAAATTAGAATTGTATACAGAAAAATTATAATTTCGGATAAGAAATTGAAGACTTTGTATTTATTCAACGACATTCCGAAGTCAAAATAAAATATCGCACTTTACAATATTCAAGTTGTTTGAAACTACAGTAACGCGACAAAAAATATGTTCTGGCCTGGAGGCAGCAAAATAAATATACGACGCCGATGTACCAGATGTCATGTTTTGTAAGATCGTGTAATCTATTAATTTAATAGGGAAGAAATACGTTCCAAATTTAATTATTGAGGTCATGATCATTCGGGTTAAGTGTGAGTTGCAATTTGCTATATTTTTAAATTTATCGCAAAAAGTTTAATCGCTTCAATGATTGTTTGACTGGTGATGAAAACATAAAACCCAATAGGTACTGCTTACTTTCTAATTTAACACTGATATTTTATTTCAATTGTTTCTGTAATTTTAATTTCAATTTTTAGATTCCAAATATTTCTATCTTATCAAAATTAAATAAATTATATTCTTAAATTAAAACACAGTTCCATCGATTTCTTTCCTATAACAAATATTTGAAAATTTATTTGAGCAAATAGTTATAATTTAAAATTAATGTATGGACAAAACGAATTATTGTCTTTGAATTTATTTATATTTGTATTCTAAACATCTTACACTTTTACTTTAAAATTATTAAATTTAAAAAATATTCATAATTATGCCATAAACAAAGAAAACAATATTTATGTATAAGTACATAGAAAGTTTAATCCCATTGAAATGTTTTTAAAAAACTAACAATTGTGGCATATGGCATATTTGTTTTGCTACCACTGCAGTCAAGAATGTTTGGTTCTAATGGTCTCTAACAAGATGGACATTGCTTAGTTCACTGATAATTTAAATGGTGAAGAAAGAATTTTTTTAAACATAATCTCAGTGAGGAGCCGTTTTCTCCTCAACTCTGATTATGATTCAGTAAAAAATATTAATTAAAAACTAATTTTATAGTAATGCTCATTTCTGATTTGCACAGATTTCTCAAATTTGAGTTATTTTTAACACTTTACAACACAGTCGAAAAGTGTTTATGACTTTGTTCATTCTGTCTGTCCGTTTGCACGATAACTACCGTAAAAATGACTTTAGCCCCGTTCACATGCACAATTTAAAGCCGGTATCATAGCCGTATTTCGACTGTGTCACCGTTCACATGTCCAAGCGGGGAAAATACCGGTTCGAAAGAGGGTTGAAACGGGGCCGGCGGGATTTCTTCTTGTTATCGGGCCTAGATGCAGGATTCGTGACGTCACAACTTACATCCCATCCACGGCGTTTACACTTTGCTCCAGTTCTTAATCAGCATCGATTATGGAGTCGATATTTTAGAGTGATAGAAGTTGGTTGAAGTAAAAATGATTTAATTGAATAAATATAACGAAAACAAATTATATTTATATATAAAGAAGGAATATAAATAAGATTGTAAAGTAAAAAAATACTGAATATTTCCGTAGTTACGAGTTTTTTTTCTTTTCTTCTAAAAGATTCAATGCCAGGTTTTAACCTTTTGAATTTTATTTTTCCATAAAATTCATTTATTTGAGAAATCTGGCTTTTGTTCTTAAATAACCTAATGCACAGAAACACATTATGACCTCTTATATATATATAATAATGCTTTTGGGAAGAGTTAATTAAATTTCTAATTACATAGTTCTCCTAAAACATTTTTGTAATAAGGTCTTTCAAAAGTTTTAACTATCAGATTTACATAACATATATCCTAATATACATACATACTCAATAATAATATTTAATAATTAATATACTATAAATAATTATTTAATACTATTAATTAATATAATATTAATACTTATTTAATAGTAATATACATACATACTTAATAGTAATATACATACATACTTAATAATAATATGCATACTTAATAATAATATGGATACATAATAATAATATGCAAACATACTTAATAATAATATACATACATAATAATACAGACATTAGATTTATATTTTAAGCGTCAATAAGTGATCACGCGCATTATGAATGACTATTTCGGAAGTTACATTTGTAATTGACAGCAGGGTTGTGATATAAACATATTTATTTTTTGTTATTGTGCACTTTCAGATTAAATTGAAATCCCTGTTTTGGTAAAATGAAATGTAGAGATTGGCGTGAATGACAGAAAAAGACAGTAGTCTCAAATAGTAATAATTTAAAAGAAACTAAAAAATCGCTTTCGGGTGATACGCTTTTTTACAACAGAAATAATTTAATAAATTTGAATAAATCGGTTAAATATCAAATATAATACTGTATTACAATGACAAACTATTTTACCAAACTTATTTTAATAGCTTAAATCTTACCTGTTTTTTTTTTCAACGAAAATAATTGTAGACGTTACTTATTGACAGACGATTTTCACCTGTGATGTGAAGTTTTGAAAATTCTACTTTTAACACTTTAAGGTTGCTGAGTGTTGCCATCTGCATTTTAATGAAACAATAATAAGCTAAATAATCCACGAAAAGTTTTCGGAGCCAATATGAATTTGAGTTTTTCCAAAAAAAAAATATTATGAAATTCAGATTTTTTTTTTTTTTTTTTTTGTAATTACAAAAATGCATGCAAAAAAAAAATTGGGTATTTCACATTTTTATATTTAATACACATGTGCATAAAATAAATAAAACCATTGGTTTCCAGTCTCTTTGGAGGTCAGATGATTGAAAGAATAAAGTTACATTATTCATTAATTGATAGTACTGTAGCAATAACATTCTCAATTTTAATCTTGCCTTTTGCTACGACAATATGACAATTGCCCATAGACCATTTACAAATTGTAGATCAATGATTCCTTTTTGGCTCACTAATAAAAAATCAAAACACGTACACAAAAAGAACAAGATAATGTAAAAATTTTATTTACATGAAATTTTCTGCACATTTACTTTTTTAATTACTTACACCAAAAAATTTGAGGGTGTATAATCCATGAATTTTTTTTTAGGTGGGGGGGGGGGGGTACCAAAAATTTTAGGGGGGTGCAACAACAATCCGCAAAAATGTCTAACTCTACACTTTACATATATAAATCGAACAATTGTTTATATTGACACCAACAAACCTTACTAAGAAAATTTTCATTATGCTAATGCATAAATAAAAAACATGTATTTGCATTCTACTTATTCCATTTATTTATACCCAATTTCCATCAGCTTCTTACGTAGCAAAAACACTCGTTCAACGGACGAATTTGATGTTGGATTTGAAAAAAATTACGCTACCTAAAATCTTGACATCCATGAATCTAGTTCTATATCACTTCTAATCATGTTCTAGGTTTTAAAAATACACTTAAAAGAAAACCCCTTTCGGTGATACGTTCGTTAGACCTATACTGCATGTGCATCACTTTAAGTATCTTGAAAAAAGTGGACAAATTGATTTCATTTTCCCTTAAATATTAGAAATTAACAACTCCACGCATTATTATTATTACCTAGATAATAAAAATATTAACGATATAGCTTACCTTATTAGGATACACCTGTATCTTCGTCAATATTTACACGATCATACTTTCAAACACATGCTGTAAGTTGCAAATTGTGGGATGTACTTTATGACGTCACGAGCTACAGCAGCGCCGCAGGCATAGGCCCGATAAGGAGCTGAACTAATCCCGCCGGCCCCGGTTGAAAGGAGGTATGATTTCCTTCCTTCTTATTTGAGGGAACGAAGGGGGTAGATTGGGGATTTTTACCCACAATTCCATTCGCGCAACTGCGATTTCTTGAAAAACATGGCGGATACTGAGATACCTCGTGGACCTTGTTTACAAATTCTATCTGAAGATTGAACAATAATGATGAATTTATAGCTTATTATATAGATTATTTTGCATTCATTACACGGACTTATTTACGAATTAAACGGATTGATCCTTATTATACATCAGAATTTCATGAACGGAGAATCCTACTGAAAAAGACTGATGCGGGTATGTACATTTTGTTTATCTGAGCTAGCTGTTATATCATGAATTAGAAATATTTGTTACTCGATTTCAGGATAATTTTTATAGAAATGTTTGTTTCTTAATTGCAAAATGTATACAATTAAGTGTTAATTAAAAGTCGTAAGCCAGTTGATTTTCCTTTGAAGCAGCAACTTTAAAATATAATGTTCTGTTTCTTGGGCAAATTTTCTGGATTTATCTAAGTAGTTTTTAACAAATGATAAAAAGATTTTCTTAGTTTTATATAAGGAGAATGTATATTAGATAAATCTATCTTAATACTCATTTATTTTATATTGTTAAAAAGGAGTATAATGTGTTTATATTTAAATGAATATATGTTGTTAATTATTGTAAATAAATTAATTATACATTATATTTCAAGTTTGATTATTTTAGTTTTGTATTCTAAGCTTTTACATATCAATGCGAAATGTTCCATAACTTGAGATGATTTGATTATGATGCCAATATTATGATTCGTAGAGAATTGCGTTTTATAATTATGTATATCAATAACAAAGTAAAATGTTTCAGGCATTCAAAATAACTTTGCATACATACATTTTGCAATAAACTGAACTGTGTAAATTAGCTTACAAAATGCTCTCCCCCCCCCCTTAAAAAAAAGAAAGAATACTCCATGATTGCTAGTATCAGAAATATAAATTATTTTTATATATTTTAGATACTAACTACATATGAAGACGATTTTATTTTATTAATTTTATTTTTGGATTACTTAGAGGACCACCTATTTTACATATCAATGAAACATGTTCATCATAAGTATTTTTTATACTGCTATATTAAAAACATTATTTTTAATTGCGGTATTAGTGGTATATGAGATTTTTTGTATCTGGGCCATGCAGTAAGGTCTTATGTGTTTTTAATAAAAAATGAGCTATACCGATTTTGTAATAGTTAAAATGTATTCGGTATAAATATGCATATTTTTTTCTCTATGCCAACTTCTTATATCGATTTGTCTTGAATAAAGTTTCTTAAAATGGTGTTACACTTTTTCCACTAATTCAAGTTTATACGTCATAATTTAGCTTAAAAACGAAGATTAAATGAGAAAAACTTTCTTTTTTGACTTTTAAGAATGAATTCTTTAAACAGTTTCATGGAATAAAACATTTATATATATATATTACAATAAGCATATATTTATAGTTTTAAAAATATATTAAATTTAATTTTGGCATATTATTTTTAATTTGATGTTTAGTTTATAAAGATCCAAGTTTAATTTATATATACATTATTTCGATTTAATTTATATATATAAGATTATTTTGTTTCTCATTTCCGCACATTTGTCATATTAAATAGATAAAATAATAACATGGGATAATGAATTAAAAATAATACGCTTTTTAAAAAAGCAATTAAAAAAAGAAAAGAAAAAGATATATTGTTTACCAAAAAGGAATGTCAAAAGCATTTAAGAAAAATTGGTCCTAGCCCTTTAAGCGGGAGTAATGGGGGTTGCACATGTGAACGGGTCTAGAATGGATCCCGGAAAATACCCCCTTTTTCACCCCAATGTTTCATGGCCGGAAAATACGGCCTTGCATGTGAACGGGGCTTTTATCAAAGTGAAATTTTAGTATGTTATTGAGACGGTCTGTGGGACATATGGGAATGTAAATGAATAATATCACCCAATTAGTTTCGGATTGAACCCGTATTGAAAAAATGAAATACATTAAACACGATCGGACCTAATTTTTCAAACATTTTTTAAGCAAAGTTAAAATTCACAAATTGCTTCGAAAATTTTAGAAAATATTCAAATTATACCATAAAATATATAAAAAAAATTTCAGCATAATTTGTTTTGTAGTTTTTAAAAAAAAAATTAAAATAATAATTACGCCTATATAATAAGAAGAAATTACTTGACCCACTTCAAAATGAAATATGATATGCATCTTTTTCCCAGTGTCAAAATCGTGATTGTTAAAGTTCTTTTAAAATTATATTTAGGTCGGCGTGGTGGCCTAACGGTTAAGGCGAGCGTTTCCAGCGATCGATCGGCCGCCGCGTTGTGGGTTCGAGTTCCACGTAAGACATGGATGTTGTGTGATGTGGGCGCAGTGTGTTCCGCCCCCTCTGGTGCGCCTAGGTCAACGTCCTAGGACGGTGAAATGGTTCACGATCATATTGGGCGAATGACGAAGTGTCTAGTGCCTGGCCATTGGAAAAAAAATTATATTTAGTGTTGTATCCGTCCTAAAATTGCTTTACTTTTGCGTATTTTCTGTGCATCTATATTCTGTGCCAAAGCAATTACAATATTCTTGAGTTTAAATGATCATCAAACTTTGATTATTTCTACAACAAAGCCTAATTTTAATGGATTCAGAATGTAAACAGGTGATTGTAAGATGAGCTGTATAAGAATTGCTGAATTTTTCAAGCAAAATTATTTAACTCTGGAATCTGGAATAAAAGTGTAAGAATGTAAAATTCACTGCTTCTCACGTAGACAACCAGATGATTTATATTTCAATAACATCATTCGAATAAAGTTCATTTCATGAAATTTTAAGTTTTCAAATACCGTAAATTATTGTAGTACTGCGATAATTTAAAATATGTCAGCGCTGAATGTATCGCATTTTTGGAGATGATTAAATAACACTGCATTTGAGTTGGAAAGTGTTTCATAATCAATACTTTATGCATGATTGATCTTTCTTGTTTATTTATTATTATATGTAATATAGCTTAATTCCTTAAATGGAAAATGTTGATCATCATATGAGGCAACAGACTTCAGTGTATTGTAAAAAGTTGGAGCTGGGCTGCCTTGGAGCTGTTTGAATGTTTTCGGGATTTCCATGATCATGATCCATCCATGTTTGAATGATTTTCCATGGGATGATTTGATGGGCATGATTTCCCATGATTTTCCATGGGATTTCCATGTTTGAATCATTTCCATGATTGATCTTTCTTGTTTATTTATTACTATATGTAATAGAGCTTAATTCCTTAAATGGAAAATGTTGATCATCATATGAGGCAACAGACTTCAGTGTATTGTAAAAAGTTGGAGCCGGGCTGCATTGGAGCTGTTTGAATGTTTTCGGGATTTCCATGATCATGATCCATCCATGTTTGAATGATTTTCCATGGGATGATTTGATGGGCATGATTTCCCATGATTTTCCAAGGGATTTCCATGTTTGAATCATTTCCATGATTGATCTTTCTTGTTTATTTATTACTATATGTAATATAGCTTAATTCCTTAAATGGAAAATGTTGATCATCATATGAGGCAACAGGCTTCAGTGTATTGTAAAAAGTTGGAGCCAGGCTGCGTTGGAGCTGTTTGAATGTTTTCGGAACGGATCAGGCTCTGAATTATTTTTAAAAATTCTCTTGACTTCGGCAGAGTCAAATCTTAATATTTTCTGGCCGGGTAAAAATTTTAAATTTAGACTGTGAACCCAAACCGCTGGTTTCTAAATAATTGGTCTTTGATCTTCGCTTCTTCCTTTTTCTATGCCGGCTTCAGGAACCGGGACATTTCCAAATTTGGAAACTTGGGATTTTATTGCAATAGGAGAATTTTTCTCCTATCGCAATGACTTAATAACCGGAACTAAAGCTCCCCTAATACAGGCTCATTGACTTATCAAGCATATTAAAGCCCAGTAGGGTTACCACATTTTGCGATTTAACAAGTGCTCCAAAGATGACACTCATTTGATAACGTTAACAAGTTTTCAATTGAGTTATATTTTTAATACTTTACAACATAGCTGAAAAGAGTTTATGACTTTGTTCATTTTGTCTGTCTGTCTGTCCGTTTGCATGATAACTGCCGTAAAAATGACTTTATCAAAAGGAAATTATAGTGTGTTGCTGAGACGGTCTGGGAGACATATGGGAATGTAAATGAATAATATTACCCAATTAGTTTTAGATGGAACCCTGGCTAAAATATTTAAATACATTGAATCCTATGAAACCAAATTCTTCAAACCTTTTTTTAAGCGAAGTTAAAATTCACAAATTGCTTCGAAAATTTTAAGAAATATTCATATTATCCCACAAATTATATAAAAAAAATTCAGCAAAATATGTTCGGTAGTTTTTTAAATAAAAATTAAAATAATAATTACATCCATATAATGTAAAAGAGATCACGTGATCCACTTCAAAATAAGATATGGCATCCTTTTTTCTCCCAGAGTAAAAATCGTGCTTTTTAAAGTTTCTTTTAAATTTATATTTTGTGTTCTAAAACCGTTTTTTTTTTTAGCGTATTTTTTTTGCATCTATATTTTGCTCCAATGCAATTACAATATTTTTTAGTTTAAATGATCATCAAACTTTGAATATTTCTACTATGAAGCCTAATTTTAATAAATGCAGAATGTAAACAAGTATTTGTAAGATGAGTTATATGAGAATTGTTGAATATTTCTCACTCAAAATTATTTAACTCTGGAGTCTGGAATAAAAGCGTATGAATGAAATATTCACTGTTTTTACATAGAGAGTCAGACAATTTATATTTCGATGATGTCATTTGATTAAAGTTCATTTTATTTTTATGAATTTTAAGTTTTCAAGTAAAATAAATTATTGTAGCTCTGTGATAATTAAAAAAATATCACCGCTGAATGTATCGCATTTTAAAAATGTTAAAATAAAATTGCTTTTCAGTTGGAAAGTATTTCATAATCAATGCTTTATGCATGATTGATCTTTCTTGTTATAAACTTGAATAGAATAGGAGTAACATTCGTAATTTCGTATCACTTATTGACAAGAATCAGATATACGATTCTCAATCTACAAACAAATTAACAAATTAGAAATGAACTATATGGACATTTTTCACTTTTTTGCAAATATTCAGTCTTATTAAAATTCATGAAATACTTCAATGTACTATTTTATATCTGTTACAATTCCAATTATTTAAAAAAAAAAATATGGTCTTATGAGCTAAGAAGCCCTTAAAATATTTAAAACACCTATATGAATAATGAAAATAGCTTTTTCTGAAATATAATTATGATGATACATAGTATTGTATAAATTACTCGTGAGACGGGGACGCAAAAATTTTTTATAATTTTAAATAACTTATTCTGTTATTTAGCATTACAAACAAAGTTTTTCCAAGTACTCATATTTGCCATTATTAGAAGTATATCCTCTATTCTAATTATAAGTACTCTTTATACAACAAACAATTCCATAATTGACGACTCCTTTAAAGCTCAGAAACCACAGTAGTGTGTATTATAATTTAAGATAGGAATGATTTTGAAAAAAAAATTTAATTATTCCTTAAAAAGTTTTATAAAGGAAAATAAGACAAAAAAATGAAAATTGTACATTACTTTTTAAAATCTCACCATTGCAACAGAAGGCTAAATTATAGTAATTAGCTTTTATTGAATGAAACTTGCAGAACCTGTAAATCTGAAAAATTAGTTATTGTGATAAATGGTACAGTATGTTCAGTGTATGATCAGTATGTTCATCATATATATATATATATATATATATATATATATATATATATAAATTTGAAACTATTATACTTCTAGGTTTGAAAGACAGGATAACACATTCAAGATGATATTTCGACTGCAAACCTTGTTTACTATAAGACTATAACAACTAAAAATCATTAATAATCCACACTTCAGTTACAGAAATTATAAAATGAGTGTTTAAAATAAATACTTTATATAAAAAAAGAAATTTCAATTACAGTATTGTAGAACTTGCCTCGCACAGACAAGTATGCTCCTGTACCGGATATACAATGATGTAGCCGACTAATTATAAGCCATTTTTTCTTCTGTCTTCGTTTCTGGGAAAACGAAATAATCTAAAGCATTCTCTCGAATGATTAGAGCAGTTCGGTGCAGAACACTCACCCATAATTTTTCCAACAATACTTCCTAAAGTGAAAATACAAACAGAGCTAACGCTAATGGATAACGCTTCTACCTTCGGTGGGCTTCAATATGGTTGACGAGTCAGCTCGTATATACGGGGTGATTCAAAACGACGGGGCAACATTTTAAGGGGTGATAGAACACATCTAAACAAGTACTTTTTATCATACAATGTATGGTCGTAACTCAAACTGTTAAGCACTAGGGGTTAACACGTACTGTTGCATGAAATGAGGGAACACAAGAATGGCAGAGGAGGTATGAAGAAAGTGAAGAAATTGCAGAACACGTTTTAAAGAACAACTTACAGGAACTGCTTAAAACAGGAAATGGGAGAAATTACAAAACAAATTGTAATGCATAACTTACAGAAACTGCTCAAAACAGCGACCGCCAACATGAATGCAGGCGTCACACCTGCGACGTAGTGATCGTCGTAAATTGGCGGAAACACCAAGCATTTGTCGTACAGCGGCAGCAGCAACAGAAATACTGGCAACAAGGTCCTCAACGGAATTGACAGGGCTATCGTAGACGAAGCTTTCATATGGACCCATAGGAAAAAATCCAGATATCGGGCGATCGTTCCGGCCAATCCATCATCCTGAGAATGTTGCATCCAAGGCGTTTCGCACAGTCACGCTGAAATGGGGTGGCGCTCTGTCGTGTTAGAGCCACATACGGATTTGAGCTTTCCGCAGCTCCGTGCATGAAATGCATGTCGGCCATCTCTTGATTTATGAAACAATCCATTCCTTCTGAAATCCACGATAGAACTGACGACGACTGAGTCAACAGACGCTTAATGCGTTCGTTGGACAGTGCCTGCTGGTGTTTAACCGCGTGCGTTAAGACCATACATTGTACGACGAAAAGTGTTTGTTTAGGTATGTTCTATCACCCCTTAAAGTTTTGCCCCATCGTTTTAAATCACCCTGTATATGTAGGATCCTTTTCCGAGGCACTTCTTTTTGAATTCTTAATTTCCAAAATCTCCTTACTTATCCCTCCCCCTTTTTTGTTTTACATAATGGAAGTAAAAACTGGTTGTTTGTCTAGTTCAAAAACTCCAGAACGACAATGGAAATTGGGTAGATTATTTTAATCACATGTGTATTTAAGAAGTGATTTGAAACTATTTAATTTCAGAAAGGGGGGTTGAACCCTTAAATCCCCTTTGAATACAGCCCTAGATATGTATACCCCATTGTCTGTAGGGCCATATATGGACCTCGCATAATAAATCTCTCTCTCTCACTCTCTCTCTCTCTCACTCTCTCTCTCACTCTCTCTCTCTCTCTCTCTCTCTCTCTCTCTCTCTCTCTCTCTATCTATCTATCTCTATCTCTCTTCTTTAGCAATTTTTTTATATTTTCAGGGGGAAACAGTAATAAAATCTGACCAACTCCCAGTATTAATTGTAATGCAATTACAAATCTTTCAACATCGAAGCCCATTGTTGTAACTGGTCTTTCCCGAATTTACTTGTTTTAGCTGTGGTATGCCTGGATTTTTTAGATCCAATTGCCCAGTGTTATACATCATTACATACATCAACCTCTTTAATACAATTTTTTCAACAGATGTTAAACTTGATTCTTTAAATTAGAGAGTACTTTAACTTTCACCAATTACAGTGAAATGACCATATTTACCAATCATAATTATGAATGCTAAGGGAATTGTTTTAGCTGATGCAAGAGCCAATCGTTGCGTAGCAAGCCAATCGCTAAGTAAAATATTGAAAAAATTGGCCTTTTACAGAATAGAAAGCTTTGGTAACATTAGCTAATAGAGTACACCACGAAATTCGGCTGTGTTATGTACAACTGTAAATTATAAATCTTAGAGGAAGACTTGTATCAACGAAAATGCTGTACAAACCAAATGGATCATACAACATTCGTAAAGAAACTATTTTTGGAATGGACATTTTTGTATCCTCTAACTTAGATTGCAATCCTATTACCAATGTTTGGTGTTTCAGAGAATGACTATAAATCACTTATCTTTTGACTAAGCATAGAGTATCTATTATAAGTAAACTTACTGTAACTAGATTTCTTAATATATCGCTGAAATGTGTTATATTGTTGCTGTTATCGATTAAAATTATCATACCAAATATGAAAATCACTTGACTATTTCGTGGAATAATACGTTCCTGTGGGTGAAATAAATTCTAATACCTCAAGAACTGCTCGTAATAAATTTTAAATATAATTTTAATACATTTCTCATTAAAAGTATACACAAAGCATTCACTAATTTAATAATAATCATATATTTTCTTACGCTTCCGTTTAAATCAAAAACGTTGAATACAGAAACAATGTGCATTATTGCTCTACAAAAGATGAAATTCACTTTTAAATAAACAATTATATTTTACATATAATTATTTATTTAAGAGTATTTTTACATAAACATTTTTATAGTATATTTTTTTTCAATTATCAAAACATAATTTAAAACTTTGAGGGTCTTCTCTTCGACCCGCTTTTCTGAAAATCAATATTTCGCTTGCATTTACCAATTGAAATAATTGTGCCAAATTGTGTTTGACTAGAGCAAATTGCACGAAAGATATGACCACAGACTCGTTAAAAGTTGTTGGTTCGTATTCTGGACCACTTAAAATATGTAAATTCCTCCAATTTTTTACTCCCATCACAATGTTTTCTTTTTGAATATATTATGCATTGCATAGAAACAATTAGTGCCATGTTCAGAATTGTGATGATGTCCATTTATTGAAATGAGTTTGTTTCAAACAATGGAAAAGCACAAAGTAAAAATAAAAAGTAACATTTTCGATTGGAATAAAAACTAAATACCGTCCTTTAAAAAATCCTTTGCATACAAATGAGAAAATACTCATCACGATGTGTAATTTATCACTTGTTTTTCTTTTCTTTTGCACTACTTAGTTATTATTTAAAGTAATTTTACTTCTTATGGTTCCCCCTTCTGATAAAAATTGTTTTCCATACTCTTATCGAGTACACTTTAATGTTTCTCTTTCTTTCCAGAATTTGAAATCTCTCCAAGATTTTATCAGACTGACTTCAGTGATTGAAATAGCACATACATAAAAAAAAAATAGTGAAATATCTTATCTAAATTGCGATTTTAAATGGCCGATTTACCTCCCAATGTAAATGTAGAAATAAAACAATGAATAATTTCTGGTCTTGACAGTTCCTTTTTATGGCGAAAAAATATTTTAATTTATTCAAAAGAACACAAGCTTTCAGAGTTATTAGGAGCAGTTTAAAGAGTTTCTTTCTGAGAAGGAATTTTCTAAGTGAATCCCATATTTGAGATTTATTTCTTTAAAATGGCCGTAAAATATTTTCATTTCTTAGTACAGGATTTAAGATATTAGGGCCGTTCTTAATGGGGTAGCATTTATCATTAATAAAAGAAGATTAAAATAAATGAGTTCTTTCCACTTTGAAAATTTCTTCAAATTTCAATGCGTAGTTTAAAGTTGGGGAGAGGTATCAAATTATTGTCACTTATGCAAAAGTACTTGGAAATAAATCTACAATAAATGTATATAGGGATCTTCATATGGTGAGAACTGGTGTGTGCACTTCATTTTTGAAGCAACTAATAGCCATTTTTATTTGCATACTTATTTCATACAGTAATATGAATTAAAAAAATGAAGGTGTTATCTCTATAACCGTAAACGGATATACTTAGTGAACCCCCCACCCCTTTGGAATTCGATGGCTAAATCCGCATAAAATTTAGAAGTGGAAATCTTTAAATCCGATCACCCCTGGAATTTAAGACTGAATTCATATAAATCATCACCAAACTCTATCTATAGCCAATCTTGACAAAGATACATTTCAAGAAAATATTTTGGACCGGAAAAAGACATCCTTAATAAACCCCTACCACCATTTCCAGAATTTGATGTTGAATTCATTTTAGTCATCATTTAAGCTATAGCTATAGCAAGTTTCGAGAAATATATATCTCAAGAGAAATGTAATTTTTTTAATCTGAAGTGACATCGTCTGAACCGGAAGTGGAAATCCTTAGTGAGTCTCTTTCGCCTTCCAGAATTTATTTCTGAATCCGTATAGGTCTTTGTCTAAGATATATCTATAACCAATCCTGAGAAATAGATGTTTCAAAGAATTTATTTTAACGGAAAGTGGAAAAATTATCTGAAATAAAAATCCATAATGAACAGCCTTATTTCCTCCAGAATTCGATGTTGAATGTATATCAGCATTAAATAAGCTCTAAACATCAAATAAGCTCATCTAAGCTCTATATGTAGTCAATCTTAGGAAATACATATTTAAAGTAAAATAAAAGGTTCTGAACCGGAAATGGAATTCCTTAATGGACCTCTACTTCCTCCAGAATTTAATGCTGAATCCATATCAGTCATTGTCTAAGCTGTATATATAGAAGATCCTGAAAAATATGTGTTTCAAGGCGAAAATGTAAATTGGTGACAAAATTTTTGCCACCAATAAACAACAGAAATCTACATGTATCAGATTAGGATTAAAATTTCTTTAATAGGAAAGAATAGAACTTAATTCGTGATCCAAACAATCGGCCATGATTATTTTTAAGGCAAGCACCATACGTGATGAAAGAATGGTAAAATAGGAAATAGGTTATTAAATTTACGTATGGTGATTACCTGAATACACTGTGTTATGAAATCAGTCAACACCTTCCAATTGCTTGCAGTGAGCTAATATACTGAAATTAATGCGTATTCTCAACAGCTAGTAGTCACTAAATGTAACACCTACATACTTAATAAAAGTTCTGAATATCAAAAAAACCGTTTCAAATTGAAGCATAACAATGGAATGGCACACATTTTTGTGAGACAATTTAGTGCAATTTTTGTATCCCCTTTGTATCTCTGTCCCTAATTTGAATTTTCGTTGATCTGAAAAGAGAGACAGATTGAATGAAGTCAAAACTGAAATTCTGGCTAGAGTTGAAGTACTCCATCATTTTGAAAAGTGATTTTGAATTCACCATATACAGTTTTTGATATTTACGACGAAATAAAGCGCAGACTTTTAGTCACTGTTTTATGACAGTCTTGGCCCGGAAAATCATGACCTCAATAAATACACTTCACGCAAATTTCAGGTGTGGTTGGGGCAAAATAACCTAGGTCCAAAACTTAAACCAAGTTTCATTGGAAATTGAAAGAACCAATAATGCAAAGATGCGACATTGCACTGCGGAGCATCCAATGAGAGCAAGGAGGGCGTATCTAAACCCCAGGGCAATGATGTGGCTGCAAGGAGGAAGTCAATGAATATAATTCAATGATCATGAAAAGGCGAAGCGAGAGGTCGATTATTCAAACAGTATTGCTAAGAGAAAGAGTCGGGTTTTCAAGCAGTGTATTGGTTACTCATTTTGAGTAGAAAAAATAGTCTTTATAGTCTTCATGTATGTTAGGTCAATTTTTGATCTTTGGAATAAGAATCAAAAGACCTAGTCTCACATGGTGCTTTTCTCCTCCTTAAGTGCTGGTTAAAATTGATGTAATTTTAATTATAACAAAAATAGCGGTGTGAATAAATGATAACGCATTTTAAAAGTTATTTTTTTTTTTCCAAATGGCCAGGCACTTTGACCTTCGTCATTCGTCTTTATTACAGCGGCCAGAGTGTGAACCATTTAGCCGTCCATTGACGTTGCCCCAGGCGCACCAGAGGGGGGTGGATCACATTGCGCCCACAACACAAACATCCATGCCTTACGTGGGGTTCGAACCCACAACGTGGCGGTCGAGCGGTTGCTACGGAAACGCTTGCCTTGACCACTCGACAACCACGTCGGCAAAAAAAAGAGTTAAAAATGTGAATTTTAATGCGTAGTATTTTGATTTAATGATTATGTTAAGGAACTCGTGCAAAGAAGTAATGGTGGGTTTTGCGGCCACGATAGCAATGTACAAAAGTTAAGATTCACGACCACTTTAATTAAGATTAATAATTTAAGCAACAAAAGTTTATTTTTAAAAAAGGTAAACCCCATTTAATGTTTTGAATTTTTTGAATTCTTTCAATTATTCCTTTGCATCGTCACCCTTAATTCGAATTTTTGAAATATTAGATTTTTTTTTACCTGGAAGTTAAATCAGATGATCAGATGATACTAAAGCCAAGATTCTAGTTACAGTAGAAGTACTCGATAGTAAAGGTTTTGATTTTTCAACACTCCTTTGCACCGCCACGCCTAAGTCAAACTTTTGGAACTTTAGATTTCCCCCTTGGTCTTGTAGCTGAGATGTATCGAATGGCACCAAAACCAAGATTAGCTGCAGTGGAAATACTCGGTAAGATTGATACATCACCCCCTTCAATCACTCACTCAGTTTAGTGCATATTATATAGATACTAGAAATTGTACCCGCCGTTGCCCCGGAGTTAAAGCAGGGTAGTTATATACAATAACTAAATAAATAAATTTTACAGCTATAAATAACAGTTAAAATTGCATATAATCAGTGTACATAGGCACAGCGGAAGTGATACGCCCACCCCCCTCCCCAAATCACAAAGTTGAAATCTGCCACTTGCTGAAACTGTACTCTCTATATTAATGAACACAATTTAAATCTTAATTTCAACAATCTGCGCACAATTAGACCAATTTATATTTTTACCATATTTTCCACCAACAACGTAATTTCCATATTTCAAAATTATACAAATATTAAATAGCTGCCCGCTACTTGAATACAGACACAGATAATACCATAGCCATTTTCAAAATCGCATGTTTTAAACTAGAATCATTCTCGCGATACAAATAAAATCTCCAAAACTCAATTTCCCAGTTGCCTGTCTTGAACTAAAATCATTCTCACCCTATAAATAAAATCGCCAAATCTCAATCACAGGGCGTCTGACAGCACGATTCCCCAGATAGTGGGCTTGACTTCAGTCTGTTCGGTAATGGAGGGACATTCGGTTCAAACAAAAAAATCTAAAACATGGCTTGGTTAAAAAATGTATAATTAATCAAAGGATGGGTTTATGAAGTTATTTTATTTTCTGAAATAGTCTGTGGAGAAGCTGCTGTTAAATTATAAAAGTTTGATAGCACGTCATTTTTATATTGTGATATAAAGTCGAAGAGGTTTAAAACGCACAAAAAATGTATAAATTTTTACAAATTCACGAAAATTCGCCTATTCGGAGTACGGATTCCGTTTAAAGTTTGTTTGAAAGAGAATTTTTCGATCATTCCTATGATGTCAAGATGTAAACTCTAAGATAATATATTAAGTAGCTAAGGAATCGATTTGTGTGAATATCGCCCAAAATCGTTGTAAATCGGACTAAAACATGATATAAGTAAAAAACTAATTCTTATTTTTAAAAAGCTCTCCGAGACGTATCGTCTCGGGTAACTGTGTACCAAATTAGAGTCTTCAAGTATCCATGTGCCAAATTGAGGTCTTGAAGTATCTGTGTCCGATCGACATTTAGATTTTCCGCTACAGACGATACAAACAGACAGATATCTTCTTTTATTATAGACTAGAAAATGTACCCGAAGTTGCCCAGGAGTTAAAGCAGAGTAGTTAAATAAAGTAACAAAACAAGTAAATGTTATTCGTATAACTAATACAACAAGCGTGATACGTCCCCCCCCCTCTCCCCCCCCCCCCATCAAATTACAAAACCGAAATCCATCACTTGCGGAAATTCAGTTCAACATCAACGGGCACAATTTAAATCTTAACTTCAACAATCTCAGCATAATGAGCAACATAAAAATATTTTATTCGTATAAATAACGGGGAACACAACGGACGTGATACGCCGCACCCCCCTCCCCCCCTCAAATTGCAAATTCGAAACCTTTTACTTGCGGAGAGACTACGTTCTACTTTAACGGCCGCAATTTATATCGTAATTTCAACAATCGAAGCACGATTAAACCATTTTATATATTGGCCACCGCAACGTAATTTTCATATTTCCAACAGATGCAAAACACCATATTCCAAATCTCGAAACACGTTCTCAGTAAAGCAGAAAAAAAAAAATAAAAAATTCAAAACCTCTAGCAAGGAATCTGAAACAGGATCCCTCCAGAAGATTCTAATGAGGGAGAAGATTAGCACATCTATCACCCCTCAACCTTGAAGGTCTGAAGGTGATCACTTCAAAATTGCAAAAATTAAAATTACTTATAAAATTTTTAAAAAAATTGTTAAAATGCTGAGATATAGAGGGAAGTTTTAGTCAAATTATAGAATTGTGGTAATCTTGATTTTTCGGATGAAACGATATATGTATCCGATCACCTATAAAATGCAAATGCCGATGTATCGTTTAAAAAATAAATACATATAAAATAATTATCCCACATGTTCGTTTCGAACATTGCTGGAACACTGCGTTCTTCGATCATTACGATAGTGTCAAGATGGAAACTGTGTGATAACATTTTAGGTCACTAAAGAATCCATATGTGTGAACATCGGCCGAAGCCGTTGAAAATAAGGGGTAAAACATACACTAACTAAAAAATTAATTCGGAATTAAAAAACTAACGCCGAGGTACATCTATTAGGGTGTTAAAGTACCTGTGCACCAAATGTTATAGCCATACTTGGCTTAGATTTCTCGCTACAGACTGCACAGACACACAGACAGACATTTTCCTTTATTGTTCTAGATTCTATAT
This sequence comes from Amaurobius ferox, assembly GCA_951213105.1. Taxonomy (NCBI): domain Eukaryota; kingdom Metazoa; phylum Arthropoda; class Arachnida; order Araneae; family Amaurobiidae; genus Amaurobius; species Amaurobius ferox. Next base: position 69,468,703 of record OX578133.1, on the reverse strand, counting down.
TTCAGATAATGAGTAGTAATCTAATGAGCAAGAATCGACAATAAAACTGTTATAGAAGGCGATTACTTGACATAATATTATTATAAGTGAATTGAGGCCATACTTAAGAATGCCAAAATAAACAACACTTAAGCAGGAATTTAATATACACTCTGTTAAAAATGGCTCCCGTCAGCAACAATGCACATTAATAACAACAACAACGCATATTAATAACAGCAACAATGCACATTAATAACAGCAATTATGCACATAAAGACTATTATTGCGTACTTTGACAATCATTGCAGGTGTCAATATATTTGTTATAAGCCCGGATGATGCGACTTTTTATCAAATATTTATTGCCATCCATCTGCGCATTTCGTTCGCTCCTGGTATCGATTCCTACGATTCCTACTAATTTGACAATGTTCAACAACTTTGTAATTGCGTTGTCTGTCTGTCCCTCTTTCTTGCCTAGTTCGGAACAATAATTTTTTAAATTCTCTGCTAGGAAGCTCTGACATCACTTTTCGTAGATCGGACATGGTCCCTTTTCTCTAGATAGACCTAACGCGTACACTCGTGGGCCTTTCCTTACAAAGTTATTGGTATGCTTAAGGAATTTTCTAGAAACTTTGTATTGCACTAAAGACCCATCTGTTACACTAAAACTATCTGAAAACTAACAGTTGAAAAAGTGTCAGAAATATTAATTTTTGAATATCAATAAGGTTTCGTAATCAAAACTATATATAATTCAAAATGGAATAAATAAAGTTATTATCCTAAAGCAAGACATAATTTACAGCTGTTTATAATCTGTTGCATCTTTGAAAAGAAAATGACCTAAATATATTTATGTGGAAAAGATACTAAGAAATATATTATAGGAACATTTTATATATAAAATATAGCTAAAATCGATATCTTCATATATTCCAATAATTCCTTTTCATGCTTTTAATAGGATATAACTAAATTGATATTCATCAAAAGCTTTCATGTTTTGAATTCAAAATGCAATCAGGGAAAAAGTATTTCCCATTGCAGTTGGGTAGAAATATATTTTTCTCATTTTATAACATAAAATGCTATTAACTTACAGCCTATGATGAAAATTTACCTTATCATTTAGCTCTGTCTAGAACGATATAGATTTCTTTTATAAAAGAAACAGCGAATTCTAAGAAACATTTCCAGAATTTTTTTCTAGCTAAGATTTTTGAAGCTTACTCGAAAAAGTGAAAAGAGAAAAAAAAATCAAACAATGTAACGCATTTCTCCGTATCATGATAAAAATTCCTACTATCAGGAAATGGGAATACGAAACTTTGTTCCTGCGTTCCTTTATCAGTTTTCAGTTGGCTTCATACGTAACAGAATTGTCCTATATAATATATATTCAAAACCATAGGCATAATCCTTCCGAAGGAAATAGTTCGGCTGATACAATACATTATGTTACTAAGTGTAGTGAAATTACAATTTTTTTCCAAGAAATATGAAATATATTTTATTTCAAAATACTCAGAGTTTACAATAAAATCCAATACAATCCGTAAATACGTAATTATAAATAATACTAAAATATAGTTATAATTTAATTTATGTAGAAAATGCGCTATGTTTTGCAATAATTAGCCAATTTTCTTGCTGCATTAGAATTGCTTACTTATTTATGTTAGTATAAGTTTAATTAGTAAGGCGATCATAATTGCACAATTTTTTTAATTTAATTAATTTATTATTTATAAAATTATTAGCATTTAAATAAATTGAACACATCACGTCGAGAGGAAATTCAAACATTACAGACAATCAATGTGATGCTCAGATGTACGAGTATTAACTGTCAAAACCAATTTAATTTAAATTAATAATCATAATTTCATGGCCTCCGTCTATAATGATAAAGTGTATATATAATATCTAGCAGAAGCTCTAAGTTCGACATCATATAATGGCACTCATGGCAACAATCAAGTGCTTGTATTATCAATATTATTGGAATTGTATTGTATTATCATTGGTGTTGTATTATCATTATAAGTATTGTGCTCAAATTTGCCTTAAATTGGACAAAAATTTGCTGAGATAGCAACTATTCAGGGTTAAGGGAACTTTTTGTCACTCCGAGTATTTTCATCTATTTGTGTCGTGAAAATAATTTTAGTTCAAAACAGACGATTTGAAAATCGAGTGGTGTTATCTGTATCGCTATCATTTAAGACAATTTATTTAGGATCCTGTAGCATTTAGAAGCGTTTAGAAGCGTTTTATTCAGGATCCTGTAAATGACAGGTAATTCGTTCTAGTTTTTAGATACATTTTAAATTAGAGATTTCCCCCATTACCTAATGCAACACTAAGTCACGAGCACCATCATGTGGTTACACCATTGTATTACTTGTTTTTAACACTTTTTAACACAACATAGTTGAAAAGTGTTTATCACTTTGTTCATTCTGTCTGTCTGTCCGTTCGCACTATAACTGCCGTAAAAATGACTTTATCAAAATAAAATTTTAGTATGTTGTTCAGACGGTCTGTGGAACATATGGGAATGTAAATTAAAAATATCACCCAATTAGTTTTGGACTGAACCCGGGTTGAGAAAATGAAATACATTGAACCCTATGGGACCTAATTTTTCAAACATTTTTTAAACGAATTTAAAATTCACAAAATGCTTCGAAAGTTTTAAGAAATATTCAAATTATCCCATGAAAAATATGAAAAAAATTTCAGCAAAACATATTCGGTAGTTTTTTAAATAAAAATTAAAATAATAATTGCACCCATATTATAGGAAACGATCACGTGATCCACTTCAAAATAAAATATGGCATCCATCTTGTGTCAAAATCGGAATTTATAAAGTTCTTTTTAATTTATATTTAATGTTGTATCCGTCCTAAAACCGCTTTATTTTTGCTTAATTTCTATGCATCTATATTCTGAAACAACACAACTATAACATATTTGAGTTTAAATATAATCAATGCCATTCATCTTGTGACAAAATCGTGATTTTTAAAGTTTCTTTTAATTTATATTTAGTGTTGTATTCGTCCTAAAATCGCGTTATATTTGTTTAATTTCTGTGCATCTATATTCTGACACAACGGAATTACAATACATTTGAGTTTAAATTATCATCAAACTTTCATTATTTCTACAACAAAGCCTAGTTTTTACTTATCGAGAATATAAACACATTAAGATGTAGGATGAGTTGTATGAGACTTACTAAATTTCTTTAACGGAAAATTATTTAGCTCTGGAATCTGCAATATAGTTGATATGAATGAAACTTGATTTTTACAGACGATTTTATAGCAGACTTTTTCGATGAAGTTTTACGCATAGAGTTAAATTACTTTTATCTCCATGGTTTTAAGTTTTTAAGTAAAATAAATTATTGTAGTACTGTGATGAATGAAATAAAAATGTATGAATGAAATATTTACTGCTTTTACATAGAGAGCCAGGCGATTTATATTTCGATAAAGTCATTTGAACAAAGTTTATTTTTTTCGATGAAATTTTAACTTTTCAAATATAATAAATTTTTGTAATATTGTGATAATTTTAAAAATATTACCGCTGAATGTATCGAATTTTAGAGATGTTTAAATAAAATTACACTGCAGTTGGAAAGTGTTTCATAATCAATGCTTTATGCATGACTGATCTTTCTTGTTGTAAACATAAATTTAATAAGAGGAAAGAATATTGACTACGCAAATTTTCTAACCTATTTATTATTTATAAAATTATTAACATCTACATAAATTGAACACCCGATATAGAGACAAAATTCAAACGTTACAATTAAACAGCTGAGATTTATTAATTTCCGAAACATAATTTCATTTAAATTAATAATTGTCATTTCATTATCTCAGTCTATAATGTTAGGAAATCGGTACCTGAAATTTGTCAGTAACTTATCTAGACCGACATTCTTACCGGTCACTGAACACTCATTCTACTACAATTAGTTGTTCCTCCAAACAGTACTGTTTACTCCAAACGTTGCTACATCCCAGCTGCAAGGATACGTTTTTTTGGCCAACGGTGTCGATAAAAATATTAATGATTCTTGATGTCTAATAGAGTCCTTCAATCATGGAGTTAGAAAGGAGGAGATAAAACTCCTATGGATGAAACGCTTGAAAATTCCATAATGCTTTGAGAATTATATCTAGGTGTCGCTAGTGTTTGTAAAGTAGTATCTATTGTTAGTTGACACTATAGAAAGGCGTAGTATTTAGTATATGTATTTTTAATAATTTTTAAATTAAGGATTCCTTAATTATGAGTATGATTAACCAGTATTTTTTCATAGTTGTGGGATATAGTACAGAATATGTGGAGATAAACATGAATTGGAAAGTAAAATAATTTTGAATACGTAGTAATATTCTTTATTGCTTCAGTTATTCCTTGCGTTGTACTAATAATTAATTTTACAAAATCGACAGTTTAAATAAATATTTTAGGTCTTTCGCCATAGAAATGCATACAATACAGGACTACTTATCTTATCCCAGCGCCACCTGAATTATTGTCTCAAACGATATTGGCGTTTTCTTAATATGAAGATTTAACTCCTTACTTTTACCTCCATGCCTTCGATGTTGTTTGGTCTTACGTTAATTGCGTCTTTGCAAAATAAATAAATGATACAATGCGTTAAAACCGATTTTCAATTCTTGTGTAAAATATCGCTCCCAAAAGCGTTCATGTTGACATAAATTGAACACACGCATATCTTTCAACAAGAGGGCTGGTCGTGTTCAAAGATGTCCAAGACGTATAAGTCTATCCAAGATCGATAGTTGGAAATTCAACGCCCTTTATTATTCAATCTTTTCAGTCAGTTAAAGAGTCACAGGCCGCGCATACACAAACGCATGCGTATACGACATGCACTGTACGACAAATTTCGCATTGCCTGAAATTCTGAAAATTTCACATCACTATTTTTAACTCTTTGTAAGACACGTATTGGACTACGTCATTACCAAAATATAAAACTTCAAGTGAAACAGATTACAAAAGAGCAATTTAGGACCAAAATAGATGTTGTAAGATGCAGACAATTGTAACAGTTAGAAAGGATAGGAATTAAGGCAAATGGGGGTAAAACCTCTATAGTGAGAAAATTTGGAATTTTATGGGTACTTAGAACGTTCTTCGATCCTAGCTGGCAAAACACATATTTGAAAAGATTGATTTTTAAAAAATAAATATAATAAAAAAACCTTTTGGCGTAAAATAGGCTTTTGCACATACAAAAAACTGAAACCACGGCTCTTACACGACCCCTCTGCGACGATCTTTGTAACTACTGCTATTCATCAGAAATAATAATGCTGAAAGTTTTTTTTTTCTTTTATATAAAATTTTAGGCTCTTTTTCTAGGTAAGTTAGCACATGTTTTGTCACGTTTTTCTAAGAAACAGAACTTGAAATGCTAAAGTAGACGAAAATGTAATTGTATTTCCAATATATGTATTTTAAAATGCAAAAAACATTGGAAGAATACTTTCTAAAGTTTTAAATATTCTTTCAAGCGAAATGTCTAAAATCCGTGTAAACTCCAGAATAACTGTATGGTTTGAACCTTAGCTACCCCATTACGTATCCCTTTCTGGTTGAAAGGCGATAATCGTGTTCAAATAGTGGTGATTCTTTGTATTTAAATAAAAGTCGCTACAGTTTACAACACCTATTTTTAGATACAATTCTTTTTTCGATTTTTTGCATGCACATAGTTGAATACCTAACATTACACCTCTTATCTAAGAGAACTACTTTATCTGAAAAGTTTTAGAATTCCAGGATAAAATACCAACGGCTTCTTGCTATTGAGCAATAATAACAGCGGTACTTCATAAGGTGGTGATATAACTATGTAGCTGAAGTTTCTCGCTGTGTATAACGTCCATTTCAGGGTCTATTCAAGTTTCTCATTTTGAATTCAGGGCATTTGCTAACAAAGTGAAAGACCTACACTACCGAATGACTTATCCAAGCATGAAAATCTGGAGGTACATTTTCACTTTAGAAACAAAAATGGTGGACACATGAGCAAACTGCAACGCTTAACACTGACAGGGAATCTAACCTCATGTCTGGAATTCGTTCATCTGCTCAGACCTGACCTTTTACAAAAGTTGCGTGTGTGTGTGTTTAACATGTAATTTAAGTATGACAAAATTTCGCTTAAGGATTTCTCCATGAGAGACATCCCATCCTTAGCATTATAAAGCATCAGGTGATTGCTTTATAAATTTCTGTTCGTCGCAAACAACAAGCATTATACAATTTTTTTCAATTAAAACAAACAGTTTTGTGTACTTCACTGTTTTAACTTACTACATTACATACAATCGTGGTTAGGAAATTTTGGAAATTCCAATTATGCATTTTGTGCAAAAATATACAAACTTATTCCATTTTATATAAAATGTGTAAATTATATATTCAAAATTCATATTGCGGGGATTTTTCTAAAATCCGTATATGAAACGCTTTTAGAAAGAAAATATTAATATATTATTTGTTAAATTTAAAATATAATAGTGATATAGATAACTTTTTTTTCTTTAAAGTTCATTGGCGAATCGCACAAATTCAGACATAATCCTTAAGCTCTATTTAATTATTAGTTTGAAATTGTTTCTAATAGTTTTACTTTTGGAAATCACAGTAACATATTGTTTTGAAATAGTACTAACAAACACTAACATATTATCCATTCTGCATATTACTTGAATTCCCTCCAAAAATTTAATAAATCCAATAATTGAAACTTTAAACACCTAAATAAATTGCAGGATATCTAAATTACAATATTAAATGGTTGATTAGCCATCCGAAGTAAATATACGAATAAATTTCAGGGTTGTTCCTAATCTGGTCAGCTACATTACATTTAGAGTTTTATTTTATTCAAAATAATGCTACATCTTTCAGAGAATTATGAGAACATTTTAAAAAGATCGTTTCTTCCTCCAATAGTCTTGTAAGTAAGTCCCATATTTTAAAGATTTATTCCATTTAAAAGGCCATAAAATATTTTCATTTCTTGGTACAAGTTCTAAGTTATTCCGACAGCTCTTAATGGAGAGCATTTAGCATTAAGAACAAGCGATTAAAATAAATTACTTTCCATTTTCAAAATTTCTTCGAATTAAAATTACAGTGTTGTTATTTAGAATTACCACGAAAAATAATTAAATTTAGAATAAATGTTTTAGAGATGATATTCAAAATTTGATTGTTAATGCAAATATTTGTATCTACTTATGATCGAATTATTATGAGTAAAAATGAATACATAAAATGAATATTTAAAGATAGAAATAATCATTTTGAAGTTTAAGGATTCATATTCATTAAATCTGATTTAAAGGCTGAATTAAACAAACGGCCAGAGCTAAGGCTATAAATCAGGCCTCCTGGATTACGGCCACAGCTCAGGCTATAAACCGTGCCTCCTGAATTCGATCAGATGTGCTATTTACTACTCCACGCTAAAGAATTACTGTAGTTATCTTGCATACTTCCCCTTTTAAAACAAGGCCAGGAGTGGCCTCAACCCCATCTGACCTTATAAAACAAAGCCAGGAGTAGTCTCAACCCTCTCTGACCTTCTAAAACAAAGCCAGGAGTAATCTCAACCCTCTCTGACCTTCTAAAACAAAGCCAGGAGTATTCTCAACCCTCTCTGACCTTCTAAAACAAAGCCAGGAGTAGTCTCAACCCTCTCTGACCTTCTAAAACAAAGCCAGGAGTAGTCTCAACCCTCTCTGACCTTCTAAAACAAAGCCAGGAGTAGTCTCAACCCTCTCTGACCTTCTAAAACAAAGCCAGGAGTAGTCTCAACCCTCTCTGACCTTCTAAAATAAAGCCAGGAGTAGTCTCAACCCTCTCTGACCTTCTAAAACCAGGCCTGGAGTGTTCTCAACCCCCCTCTGACCATTCCAAAATTTGTGTTCGGACTTCATTGTAAAGTAAAGAATTAAATTTTAGAAACTAAAATACAATTGTTCTGAATAGGGAATGGAGTCCTGACCTTCCTAAATTATCTCAAGATATATTACCTATTATAATACTCTACCCTGTAATGAATTACTAGGATTATCTTACAATTTTCTTGTACTCACTCAATTTTCTTGAACTCAACCTCGATTACTATATGTGAGATAAATGTATGGTTATTTAAGGTAAGATCAGTAATTTATGAACTGATATTCATAAACCACGGTATAAAAATAAATGTCTGATAATTCTACAAAAACTATTACTTGTTGTGTTGTTGATGTTACTTATAACCTCCTATTTCGGTGTAACCGCAAACAGGACCAGTGATGCCAGAAGAAGGACAAAGAATGACATAAGACGAGATCACAAAGTCTATTACTTGTTCTACAATATTTTGCATACTATTATAAACTATATAATTTCTTTTCCTATCATATAGCGTAAATACAATTTAGTTTCCCTTTAAAAGTTCTGCTGACCTTCCTTTTTGAAAGTATGGCCACTTGCCTAATAAACAATCTCTTCATTTTGTTAAATTATTTTCTTCTGAAAAGTATTGCACCAATATCGCTTTAGTGAGATAACTAGTATTTGATGAAATCAGAATTGTTGTTGTTGAGACTCAGACCGTCCGACCTACCAGAAAGGTATAAGGTAAATGTTTGGACGGCCGGGAAGAGCCACCCAATTTAGACCGGAACCCAGTGAGGGAGGCATCCACAGGCACCGTTCCCTTCTTCCCCTACCACCAACCTCTCGGAAGGACTTACGGACCCACATGTTTAACGTGGTCGTACTCCGCGTGAGCACGGCGGCAGTTTTGGCAGCGGAGGGAATAGAAACCCGGGCCTACCGAGCGCAATTCCCGCGTTCTAACCACTGGGCTACCGCGGCCCCGAAATCAGAATGGTGCAAAACGTTAAATAAGAAGTGCAAGAATGTGTACATTTTATATCAGAATATACACTCAGTTGCAAAAAAATAAATGCAGCCATAAAAAATTGAGCTACAGGCTCGAAACTCGGCATGCAAATGTCGTTTAAAGAATTATGCAAATGATCAAACTGTCAGTGCCAGTGTTATTATGTTGAGTAGCGTTTCTATGTTTTGCATTTCCAGCAAGGTGAGTTGTGAATAAATATTTTAAGCTTTTAATTATCGTGATTATTTCGTCGAAACATAGTTGTTAGGTAATTTGAAATTTTTTTAAAGATCTTTGTTACAGTTTCTGTTTTGTTTTACATTTTTAAGAAGTTTGTTTAAAGGTAGTTTAAGATTGATCTTGAGTAGAGATGGAGACTCAATTAGAAACCTTAACACTAGAACCCAATTAGATAGGACCTCACAATTTTCATTTGCATTCTCATATCTGCTTTATTAATTTAACAGTTCGCCTACTATATTAAGGCTTTTTTCTGCTTTATTAAGTATTTCTTCTTTATTCTGCTTTATTAATTATTCCTTCTTTATTCCGCTTTATTAATTTAGAATACGCCTTCAACAAAAATATTATAGCATTAAAACAATTTTAAAAACCAATCCACCTTGTAAACGCAAAATGACATATCTTGAGTTACGTTCTTCTGCCATCACAAAGTTGAGTGCCTTTGTGCCGAATTTTGCCGATGTTCTGAGCTTTAATTTTCCGCTACGGACGACATAGACAGACAGACAAACATATTACTTATTTCATAAAAAGCATTACTTTTCGTTAGAAGTTGTATTAAAGTTCTTTTGCATTTCAGAATATCTGATTAAAATTGTGTAATAGATAACATATAAGATCTAATATTATACTCTGAACGAAGCGAATAAATGAAATCTGGAGATCGAGCTTCGAATTTATAAAATCACAACTAGAAATTTTTCAAGCTAAATACTAACGGGCTTCAAAATCTGAAAAAAAATGAAATAAAACGCATTTCTCAATATCATGATAAAAATTCCTGCTATCAGGAAATGGGAATGCGAAACTCTGGTCTTGTGTTCTTTTATCAGTTTTCACTTCGATTCATATGTAATGGAATTTTCCTCTTGAAAGATATATTTGGGAGCATAAGTTTAATCCATATAAGGAAAGATATGAACGGATATAGCACATACTGCGGGCAAATAATTCTTTTCCTGGCTATCTGCTGTATATGATATATATTGTACTCTGGAATTGCTTTCTTCTCTTGAGTTCTCTTGATTTAATCATACTAAAACCTCTCCAACTAAAACTTTTTTATCCCTTTCCTTCAATATGTTATATACGCATATATTTCACATAAATATTTAAAATTCAAACTAATAAATTGCAATGTCTAATTATATATGTCATGTCTAATAGTGATTCATGTTACAATGCTTTCTATATGAACTCAAACCCTGTATAACCCACGTTACATTCGTTACAACACGTTTTTACATTATATTCAGCTTGTCTTTTAGCCTGTCAATAACACAGAAAGTAACACTTTTAAAAAATAGAGTTGTAATTTTTATAAATAGGTTTCCATTTGGTACTTTCCCTACATACATAGTAATGTATTGGAAAAGTATTCTAGGTCAAAAATTAAAATTCGAGCTTTCAACGGAAGCGTACGTTTCAAACCACCCTGAACTCGAGTCTAACGTTTTTGAGGTGATGTCTGAGTATATGGATGTATGCTTATATGTGTATGTGAGTGCGTGTATCTGTGTGCGTCCGTCAGTCGGTGAATGTGATATCTCACGAACGAATGGGGCGTTTTGAACGTAATTTGACGTGATTATTACAATCCGTTAATACTGAAATCCCATTGATTTTAAATGGGATCAAATGTTCGAAAGACCCCCCATAATTTTCGAATGTATTTTTGAAAAATTCATAAAAAATTCAGAACATTCAATAATGTTAAATAAATAATAATTTTATACGCAATTTTTTATTCTAAAACGAATGACAAAAACTTTAGAACACTAGCATGAAATATTCTCAAGATAATGCTCATTTTTCAAACAAATTTTTCTAAAAAATTACAGAAAAATTAATATTAACAAATATGTAACACTTGGAGATTTATATGACGACCTTAGTGACTAATTCGTTGAAATACCACAAAGTTGGAAAACATTTTTAATATTGGGCCAATTAACAAAATTAATGCTTAAGTTCCGAAAATGACGCAAAATGGATGAATTAATAATTACCATATTTTAATATAATGGAGTATATTGCTTAGCAATATTTCCAATTATCAAGTTGTATTTGCGCGAAATATAAGTGCATTTAATACTTCGAAAAAATTTACATGTTGTCATCCGGAAGAGCGCATAAAGTCACTGTTAAAAGCATTGTGCCATGGATTTTGTATATCATTATTTCGCATTGAAAAAAGTGAAGTACTTGCATTATGTAGGAAAAGTCATGTACTGCTCGCATCAAATTTTTCAACAATGTATAGCGCATGGTGTCGACAGTAGTCGTCTTAATCGAAAATTGGCCTCAGTTAGATTTTGTTCCATGGTCTATACTATAAGTATGCAAAGTTTCAGATTTCTAAATCACCAGGTGGCATTTAAATGGTCTGGAAAGACTCGCCGATCCCTCCTTCATTTTGTACACCAGAAGAAATCGAAAATATGGATCCATAAGGTTCTGTAACTTTTAGCGACACTATAAGTGTATGATGATTCAGCCTTTTACGTCATCAGGGGGCTTCTGGAGAGTCGGAAAATACATCTAGACCAATTTTCTAAAACCCATTTTCTCGGCACCCTGCAGGGTAGATCGAGAATTCAGTTCCGTTAGATACTGTTCCATTTGTGATATTATAAATGTGCAAAGATTCAGTCTTCTAGGTCATCGTAGAACTTCTGGAGGATTTGAAAAGTTAACAGAAAAACCTCCATTATCTCAGCCCCCTGGCTTTGGATCGAAAATCCGGATTCGTTACGCTCTATATTATGAACGACACAAGTGTTCGAAAATTCAGTCTTCCAGTTCAGTGTTTCTCAAACTTTGGGAGACCTCGATCCGGTAAATTATTTTTATAAGACGAGGGCTCGGTTCCAACAAATTTTCTCCTAAATACCTTTCTTATTTTTAAGTTCATATATTAAACTAACATAAGTATTTATAATTAATCATAGCATAATCATAAAGCGTACATTTATATATACGGTGGGGCATGTTGACAAATATAAAATGACATTTAAATAACTTATCAATCACTGGACATCTAATGAAATCTTGTTGCATATTGCAATTTCCCCAGGCCAACATCATTATATTAATTTTTGTGCTGATTTTCATTGATACATCCCATTCTGATCACCCAAAATTTATAATATTGTTCAGTGTAAAAATTGATTACTGTATTACTAAATTCATTTCACTAATGTAGGTTGGACAGAAAAAACGGTATTGAGAAAAATATTTATCCATTGTAATTCACCATAGAAGTCAGCTGACAATGAGCAGTCTCTTACACATATTAAAATTCAAATCTATATGCCTATAATCACGGCAAACTGGTTTCAATACAAACCCTTACACGCTGCAAAGCGAAAGGAGCGGTAGCCCAGTGGTTAACGCGCGGGAATTGTGCTCGGTAGGCCCAGGTTCGATTCCCTCCGCTGCCAAAACTGCCGCCGTGTTCACGCGGAATACGATCACGTTAAACATGTGGGTCCGTAAGTCCTTCCGAGAGGTTGGTGGTAAGGGAAGGAGGGTACGATCCCTGTGTATACCTCCCCCACTGGGTTCCGGTCAAAATTGGGTGGCTCTTCCCGACCGTCTAAACAGTTACCTTGCACCTTTCTGGTAGGTCGGACGGTCTGGGTCTCAACAACAACAACACTGCAATGCGAACTATCGAAGAAACAGTATCCAGTATTACTAGATTTGAGAGCAAACTGCCTTTTTATTTTCAGTGTCAGTGAAAAATGTTTTCTTATAATTCCTTGCTGTTTGGTTACATGCAGCCGACGATACGCCAAACTCCACAGATAAGCGATACATCCCCCATGTCGCTATTCGATGTCTGATAATTCCAGATTATTCATGAATATTTCCATTACATGTTGCAAAGAACCTTGCTGTCCCAACCGGGAATCGAACTCTGTATCTCCGAACTGGCCTGTCGATGATCTACCGTTGAGCTACTGGGACGAAACTGCAAGTTCTTATCGTCGAAGTGGACTCTGTATTCAACACCCTCTAACGTCAGATTGATGGGCCACTGACAATCTGACTGACCACCTCCTGCTATATTTACCTCAGGTTAGCCTCCTGCTACTATTATTTTTACCCAGGTTAGTATCCTGGATGGTCGTTATCCTCTCAATTTGAAATCGGCGCTCGATCTTCCAGACTCCACTGAATCCGTACTAGTCGTACTAAGGTCACTTTCAGACCTCCGACATCTTTGCACTAACCTACAGGGTTGATTTGTTTGGGCGCCATTGTAAGGTGTCTTGCTGTCCCGACCAGGAATCGGACCTGGATCTCCGAACTGGACAACCGATGCTCTACCGTTGAGCTAGTGGGACGAAAATAATCAAGCTCTTATCTTCGAAATGGACTCTGTAATGTTTAAAAATATGCAGCTTGGTCACTGACATTTGCTAGACAGATGTTATTCAAACGCTCTGCTTCTAAGCTTTTCGACACATTTACGAATATTATTCTCCTTAGAATATTTCCACTATAAAATATTCATTCATAAAAAAAGGCTTAGAAAACTAAAACTACAAATTCCAGGAGAATCTCGTGCGGGCCGGCATAATTGATGAAAAACACTCTTATAGGTCATCATAAGGCCTTATGAAGGGTCTTGAAAGACAAAAAAAACGTTAGACAATTATATAGTGACAGTATATACAATTATACTATGTAGTAAATATATATAGTGACTCATATTTTAGAAGATAATATTGCAATTAATGTCGAGCACGTTTTTGTGACAATAAGGTAAATCTGCAAGTAAATGAAATAAAAATGTATTTTATATATTACTAAAGCCCTTAGAGCTCTATAAAGAAGGAGCTCTATAGAAAAGGAGCTCTAAAGGCGGAATAGCCCCGTGGTTAAGGCGCCCAAAGAACCTGAGTTCGATTCCCGACTCTACCAAAACTATTCCCGTGTTCACGTGGAGTACAATCAGGTTAAATCTGTGGGTCCGAAAGTCCATACGAGAGGTTTGTGACAAAGGAAGGAGGTTAAGTCCCCGTAGATGTCTCCACCACCGGATTTCGATCTAAATTGTGTGGCACTGTCCCGACCGTGTAAACAGATACCTTACACCTTCGGGTAAATTAGACGATCTGGGTCGAAAGAAAAAAGGAGGTCTAAGTAAGGGTACAATGGCTTAGCTCCATGATCACCGTATCTCCCCCAACCGCTCATGTGTAATTAGTAGGATTCAACGCAAGGAACGAAAGAAAAGCAATCAATATACGGAAAGCAATAAATCCCAGCCTTGCTTAATCGGTTGCTAGATGCACAGCTACGCCAGAATACTATTAACATGATTCACATTCTATTAACATGATTCGTATGCAAATAATGTTCGCCATGTTGTACCCATCTGTGAAATAAATGACTAACTCAACACTAGATTTCTGTGCATGTAAATGTTGTTTATTGAAGTATTCCTAAATATGACAGCAATTAGCTAATAACCATAATGTGTAAAATAAAAGCCTTTAGTAACAGTTTTAGTGTCGAGTCCATCTAATAAGGCAATGTTCTACAACTTTGTATAATTATCTTTTTCCTTCGTCTATCTCACTTTGCTACCGAGTTCGTGGTCCTATTTCTTTTATTCTCTGCTCCAGGCGCTGCAATTAATTTCATTACATCGGGCATGGTCACTTTACTGTCGATAGACCTAACGTATACACTCGTGAAGATTTCCTTACAAAGTTAATGGGTATTTTACTTGAACATTCCTAGAAACTCTATATATTCGTTTGTATTATCGTTTGGCCATATGTGTATCTTTGCTTGTGCTTTCTGTTTAAATAAATAAGGAAACTTCGTGTTTGTGAATAAAAGTTTAAAATTTAAAAAAAAATTGAGCATAAGTTCCCAACCTGGTCGGTTGAGAACTTACTGTCAGTATGACCAACGCCCACCCCCAAGAGGGCTATTCCCTATCGAACGGGATGGTATGTTCTAAAGGGGTGGTACAGGGCGTATTTATATTCTAAATATTACATTCCCTTCCTTTTCTACTGAAAATGGTTCAAATTTATTGATTTATGTTTTACTAATTTCCCCCTCTCCTTTTATTAAACGGCGCTCTCTCATTGGATATATGAACATGACTTCACTAACAACTATTTGCACACAATAGCCGGATATCACCTGTTTGACAAAGCAAAAACTAATACTAAAATAGTAAGTAAGATAAAACAAGAGTGAACACTCTGGGTTGTTTAGACAAGCCACACGGTCGTTTTATACACACAAAGGCTAGTTTCCAAGTGCGTGCAAATTAACAACGACCGACTATTATATCTGCTGGTACTGTAAGTTCCAAAGAAAGTGCTATCTTTACGGGGATCTGGAACAGAACATTTTATTTCGCTTATTTATGACAAACTTTTTTTTAAAAATTTTACAAAATGTTTTTCTTGTATTGGATGGAAATGTGCCATGTGAAATAAATGAAAGGAATTTAAAAAAAAAAATAATCTCAAACGTAAAAAGCTGAAGGCGTTAAGTTTAATACAATTATGAATTCAAACACTCAATTTACGAAAGAAATTTATTTTTTATTAGATAAAAACATACTCTTTAATTTGATTTCAGGATATTTTTGTATGATGGAATGAAAAAATTAAAAAAATATTTTAATGGAAAACTGTCTTGGCTTAAGAATAAAGCACCGTAAATATAAAATTTACATTTTTATGTGCAAATGATGAAATCAAATTAAACTTAGCATTATAGACAATTTATGTCTCAAATTTCAGAGTTTTATCCTGAGTTACATTAAGACATTAAACTTTTCAAGAATTCAATTTCTGAGAAGTTTTTGATACTTAACTTCTTTAAGTTTTACTTAAGAGATTTACGTAACATTTATGTCATTCGATTCTCACTATTTGAACTGTTTTTAACTTAATAAAAAAATAATTCATTTATCAGAAAAAAAATTGTCTTGGTTACCCTTAATGCATAACAATTTGTATCATACTACTTACTATATTTAATGTTTTATACAAAAATAAATAGTTTTCTATGACTTTTTATTTAATTTTCTTGAAATTCATCAAAATCACGAGAAATAATAATGTTCCCCTTATCACCACCATAACAGTGTAAGGGCGCATGACACAGAGCAAGAGATTTCGTATAAATGAAAAATCGCGTGATTTGGTACGATTCGAAAAAAAGGAACATGCCGTTTTTGCGAAATAGCCCGCAAAACTCGTCAAAATTTAAAATAAAAGATTACGTATGCTCAAATATATCAATTAAATGCTTATTTTATACATAATTTTTGACGATGGAAAGAATAAGACCCACCTCATTACTCAAGGACTAGCAGTTCATGAAATACTTTAGTTTTTTCTCATTTTCGCTACGCCACCTTTGAAAATAAACCCAGTTACCAAATAAAAACGAGAGCAAATTCAGTGTAATTTTAAATAACTATGGGTGTTATTTTGTGCAATTAAACTCAATTTAAATTATTGAAGAAATAAAGAGAACGTTAATATGAGTCAGCAGTGAAAGTCATGTGCTGCCCACATCATATTTTTTGCGCCCCTGCAATAATGGTAATATATAGGGAATGTATTGGAATCATGTCAAAAATCGCAGTTCCATTTATCGACTGATCTACACGTTTTGGGACCTCTAGATTACGAAAAAACTATTTTTAGAATGACGTCTGTGTGTGTGTCTGTCTGGGCAATGATGTATGTATCCACTCTCACTCAAAAACTAATGAACAAAATTTTATAACATATGGTAAATCACTTGTGGGTGACCCTAGTGCTGATTAGATTTTGGTACGATTCGGAATAAAGAAACCCGTCTTTTTTTTTTTTTTTTTGCAAAATGGCTCTCAAAAAATCCCATGTAACCAATCTAGCTAAAACCTAATTGACTAAATTTCACAAAATAGATATGTCATAATAGACATATTTGTAGATATGTCACTTGTGGGATACCCTAGTCCTGATTAGATTCTGATACGATTTAGAAAAAGATACTTTTTTACGAAATGGCCCTCAAAAATCGCAAAAAATCTGAAATAAAAGACTACGTATGCGATAATGTATCCATTAAATGCTTGTTTTGTACGTAATTTTTCACGAGGAAAATAATAAAACTAATCCCATTACTCTAGATCTAACCGTTCTCGAGGTATTTCAGTTTTTTCGCATTTCTGTTACACCGCGTTTGAAACAAAAAATGGTCAATTACCAAATAAAAACAAAAAGCGCAAATTCGGCGTTATGGTGTGCAATTTAACTCAATTTAATGAATTATTAAAGAAATAAAGAGAAAATGAATTTGAGTATATAGGGAAAATGATGTGCCGCCCGCATCCGATGTTTATGTTTATATTATAGTCTTTATTTTAAGCTAAGGTTTGTTTCATTTATTATTTTCCCTGCAATACATGGTAATGTATTACTTTCCCTGTAATACATGGTAATGTATTACTTTCCCTGCAATACATGGTAATGTATAGAGAAAGTCTTGGAATCGTTCCGAAAACCGCAACTCGAGTTTTCGACGTTTTGGGACCTCCAACACAAAAAAAAATCTATTTTTAGTTTGACGTCTGTGTGTGTGTCTATCTGTCTAGACAGATTTTGTATCCACTCTAACTTAAAAACTAATTGACCGAATTTCATAGAATTTGGTAGGTAAGCCCTTATGGGTGACCCTGGTGCTTATTAGATTTCGGTACGATTGGGTATTAAGGAACCTGACTTTTTTTTGCGAAATGGCACGCAAAAATTGCCTGTTTCCACAATCCTGTATCTCTAGCTAAACAAAATAATAGACCAAGTAGGTTAACCTGGTGCTGATTAGATTTTGGTACGATTCGGAAAAAAAGAACTGACTTTTTATTTGCAAAATGGCCCACAAAAATCGTTAAATCTCAAAATAAAAGACTACGTATGTGTGTGTGTGCTCAAATATATCAATAAAATGCTTAATTTATACGTATTTTTTTACGGCGAAAATTATAAAACTAACATTAGTCTAGGGCTAGCCATTCTCGAGATATTTTTCTTTATTTGCATTTTGTTACGCCACCTTTAAAAAAATGCCGAGGTACCTAATAAAAATAAAAATGCAATTAAAAGTGCAAATTCAGTGTTATTTTGTGTCATTAAACTCAATTTAATGAATTATTAAAGAAATAAAGAGAACGTGAATATGGGTCTGCAGGGAAATTCATGTGCTGCCCACATCAGATTTTTTTATTGCAATTATATTGTTCGTGCTCGACCGGCTAAGTAAAACTTACACATACCTCTACGTAAGCAGCGTCTTATTTTGGAAGATTGTATAAAACTTTACAACCAACCAGACAGCAAGGTCGCATAATTCCTATCTAATTCCAAACTGTATTCTGTATTCTAAACTGAAACAAAGTTTAAGGTATATAGAGGAAAGGTTCCAGAAAGGCAAATAGAATTTAGAAGTAGGCCACGAATAAAAAATGTTTCAGAAATACTGTCCTAAGTGTTGAGTCCTCCAAAACAGTCCTTGTGATATGTAACAATTTTAGTTGCCCTGGGTCAAAAAATTTAGTTTAAGCTATGCATTAGGTCCGTTCATAGAGAAGACAGGTAACACTCGAATTGGGTGCCCGGGTGCCCAATTTTATTGGCGAGGGCGAGATTCAAGGATGGAGGGGGCCCGTGATAAATCAGATATGGAGGGTGACCGTGATACATTTTTAGGGGGGGAACCAACATTTACAGCCTGTAAAGTTTGCAGGTCTCTTTATCCTCTTTAGATGTTTTTGCAGGGGATTTTTACTTAATCAGTCAAAAGTCACTTAATTCAAACTTCGAGTACTTGAAATTTCGGCCTTTCGGTCCAAGGACTGTAACACAGGACGGCACTGTTTTGTATATAACTCAGTTTATTGGGGACATCACAGAAATTACAGCAGCTGGCTGTTTAAAACAACAGACAACGTATACTAATTATTATTGCACATACCCAGAATAAATGGCAAATATAAAAGCTACTACCAAATACTAAGCTGGTGATAATGCTTACATGGATACGCATTTACAAAGCTTACATGCTTACCCCGGCATTATGTTACTTCGCTCCGTATCGCGGCCACACCCCGAATACTAGACTCTTTCTAGTCATCGTTATATCAAATGGGGTTTCCTTTCACTCACTACTCGAATCCTTCATCGTCTACTCAAGAACCCTTCTTTCATTCCATGAACCCACTACTCTAGAACCCTTCTTTCATTCCATGAACCCACTACTCTAGAACCCTTCTTTCATTGCAAGAAACCTGAAAACCTCAGGATCCGAAACATATTCCTGTTCTACCGTAGGAACGCAGAAAATGCTAATTGGGTCAGTGATTCATCTAACAACCGAACCAGTTAGTATGATTAGTTTAAAGAAACATAAATTATAATACAAACTGGGGGAAATAATAATCGAAAGGTTATTTAGACCTCACAAACCCTGTATAGTAAGTACATTTTGAGGGATTTCGCAAGATACACCGAGAAAAAAATATTTGGTCTCCTACAAATTAAAATTCATATATAATTCAAATATTTCTTTTGCATCAAGATTAATGCCAGAAAGTGTAAGTGCGCGTAGTTTAAATCCTTTGTATAATCACCGAATACATTAAATTTCCTTTGAAAAATTATTTAACCTCACTCCCCCCCCCCCCTTTCATTTCAAACCAAATTTGAATATGAGATTGAATGTAAACGTTTATCTTTAACAGGATGAGAATGACATGATTGAAAATGTGTAGATTGAAAATACCAGTGTTATGTAACGAATTCTGCAAACAGAATGCTATGAAAATCGGTTTTGAAGTTTAAAGTGTTTAAATTGCTTTGTGAAAGAGGCAGACATAAAAATCGCATTATCTACCAACTTGCGGCATTGTAACACAAATATTTCACATAAAGCGCAGCTAAAAGAGAAAAGCAATATTTTTCGAAATTTCATTATTTTTACCTTGCATAACCTAAATATTAAAAGCAATAGAGAGAGAAACAACTGCTCTACTTACATTTCAGTTTGGTTTTGTCTATCTATTTATTTATCTGTATATCTACTGTGGAGACTATTTTGCTGGCTTCATTTTCACAATATCATTTGTTCTTAAAGTTATTTCAAACAGAATAAAATATGTTTCGTGTCATCCCATTTCAATTAAACCTTCAAAATGGGAAATATGCAAAAAAAGGAAACTGGCAAATTCAAAGTGTATAGAGCAGTACTAAATCATAAAATATGAATGGCTGAAAGAAAGCATCAGACTTTTGGGAGTCGAGATGGACATTAGATAATACATAAATTTATGTCACAGGCTATAAAAGGATTGCCTCTAGATACCCCGAAAGAGATGTCACGTGACGGAAAGCCTGGCAACTGTGGGAGCCAGAGACGTCAAATTCTAAACACTGTATCCAATCAAACAGTGTGATAAGTAGTAATGTTGAAACTACCTTGAGACTGACGAAGTTGGAACCTGTACTGCCCTATGCCGAATATGATGAAGAGAATATCTTTGGAATCCAAAGGAAAGAGCACTGCTTAAAAATCCTACAAGGAAGGACGATCTTAATACCTGATAATGTCAAATATTTAAAAGTGTTTCAATCCGCTATAGTTAAAATATATTTTATAAAAAAATATAGTTTATATAAAATATAGTCCGCTATAGTTTCTTCTCTGGTACCACCAAGATCTCTTTGGTTTCATTAGGCATTAGCTTTATTTTTCTGTTGATTCTGGTAGCATTAGGTTTCTCTATTAAATTTTGTATTTGTTTATCCCGCGGTGTTTGGTTGTGATTATTTAGTAGAATCTCCAAGTTTCCGATTTTTAGAATATTGTTATCTGTGTTTAAAATTCCTTTATTTTTCTTAATGAAATCGTATTCCAGGATATCCTGATATGTTTGTGGAAATTGCGATTTAGTTATATAAAAGGTATTTTATATAACTAAATTTTTGATTGTCAATTTTGAAGTTCATTTCCACCGTTTTCGTATAATTTATATTGTGCCCCGACAGCGTGGTAATTGTTACTGCTCTAGAGACATACTTGACTGACGCATTCTCTTTAACTTTCTGAAAAACCTAGTCCGCTAAAACCGAAATCGATGCGCCTGTGTCCAATAAAATGTCCGCCTCGGTTTCGTGGAATTTTATCTGAACCGTAGGTAGTTTTGTGATATTCCCATCTCCGACTGAAGCTATTAATTCGGCCTTATCTCTACTTTTCTCTCTATGTACCATATTTTGTACATTTTAATTTCTGATATTTCTCCTATCCACTTCTACCTTACTTTCGGCCCTTTCTCTTGCAACATTTTGTGTAAGACTTCACGTAACCTTCTACGTATTATTCTGTCTATTATATTCCCCTATATTACCTCGGCGACTATTCCCTGAATCGTTCTCTCTAAAATTCCTTTTCTCTTTTTCCACGTTTTTTCTCTAAAATTTCGTCTATCATTCTCTATATTGTTGGAATTTTCCCCAAAATTTTGCGTAGCACTCTGCGCATTCTTTACTCTAAATTTATTTGTAACAGGACTTTTTGTATTTATGTATGTGGGAGACCGACTCCTGTTCCTTTGCGGTCTTCGTGTATCTTTACCTCGATCCCCCATTTTAGTTTAAATCTCTATAAAATTTATTCTCATTTCTTCTACGTGCATTATTCCCGTCCCCTCTTGGGTCTGCATAATTCCTCTCATCTACATAAAATTCTGATTTTCTACCCCTATCCTGGAATCTCCCCTCCTTTCTTATCTTAAAATCTTCTCTGGTCTGTCTGTTAAAATTCTATCGTCTGTCACTGGACCCTCCCCAATGTTTCGCACTTTCCGCTTCAGCATAATTTCCCGAGTAGTGTGGACGCTGTGAGTAGAAAAACTCTTGGTCCCTTCCCTTCGCATTTCTCTCCGCATAATTCGCACTTCCGGTAAAGAGAAAAACCTCTCGTAAACCCCTGTCTAAATCTTGATTCTCTGTGATTTTTCTGTCTCATATATTGTTTGTATTCTCTTATAAAATGTCCGGGTTTTCCGCAAAAGTGATATAAAAAAACATTTGGATTCCGTCTTATGTCTGCCTTCTCTTTAACTTTGAGGTGATTAATTTCCGTAGTTATCGATTCCAGTAATTGGGAATTGAACTGTTCCTGCTCTTTGCGTAATATTTGTATTTCATTATTCTGTGTAATATTATTTACCGCCACTGCCATAGCTGCCAAATTCGCCGACTCCAGGTTTTGCGTTATACTAACCGCTTCAGTAAATGTTTTGGGGTTCCCTTTTATTACCTCAATTTGAAATTCTGGTCTAATTGCGTCAATAAACTTACTGAGGCTCAATTTATCTATTATCTGTTGGGTACCATCATTTATTTGGGTATCTCCTATATAATCTAACGTTAGTGTCCTGATTCTGTGTGACAGCTGTTTGATTGACTCAGCTTGATTCTGTTTTGTAGTTGAAAAAATAACTTGGTTAGCGGTAGCATGAGGTTTCTCCGTAAAAAAATCCAAATTTTTTTGCTTGAATATCTCAAACGACGTTTCATTCCTCAATTCCCTCGAGCTAATGTAGAACTTTTTGCATTGTCGCGTAATCTCGATTTTGTTATCGCTAGCTTCTCCGCGTCGTTCCAATTTCCCAACTCACTCAGTGTGCTGAATTGTTCAAAAAACATTTGAGTTTCTTCCATATTTCCCCCATTCAATTCTTCTAATAAATATGTGATCCCAGGTATCTTACTCACCTGAGCCACTGGTACTTCAACCCTTCTGCCATATCGGAACAGAAAAAAAAAATTCAAGATCTTCTTACTCTAAATTCTCTAACATACGTAAATTTCTCCCTTCCTACCAATACTCGATCATATATAATAAACACTAATTCTCATTCAACATATATATACACTCTAATCATTAAAAAAAAATTCCCGTACATAAAATCATAATTTTACACATAAAATACTTTCCCTTTTGCATAAAATATTTCTCATTTTCCCAAACTCCCATATATTATTCCTGTGCTTCCCTCAAAATGCATACTTCCCCTTAATATGACATAACAATTGGTAGAGGAGAATTAAAAAAGAAAAGCTTTTTATTTCCTTTACAGGCCTCATTCCGGAAAAAAAAATTATTTAAAATTTTCCTAAGGTACACATTAATTTTTATCTTCTTCAAAAATAAATTTTCTTGGTTGTTATATCAAATATTACTCGAATCTTGGTCTCGGAACCATTAACTGTTGCATGAGTTTCTCCCACACGCCTAGTTTGGGCGCGATATCTACTATTAATTCTCATTGAATATTAAATCTAAAGGCTGAAGTGTCGTATAAAGTCACCTGAAAATCAATAGTATTAAAAAAACTCGTAAAATGAGGACATCGATGAATTATACACTAAAACCAATTTATTTACATAATTAACAGAAATATAAAATATTCTGATTTCTCCTCGCAAACAACATACTGCATAATTAATCCTCCACTAAAATATTCACACATAATCACAAGCTTGAAATTCATTTCTTTTCTAATATAAAGTAATATACAATTACTTTAAATAACACAATCACATACTTAAAGTTTATCCCTTCCCTACTCATTTAAAATAATATACAAGTACATTAATACACTGTCTGCAAATACGACATTAAATTATTTTAACGCCACTTGAGGTTCTCAAATAAATGCCTTGGTTGTACCGCAATACAATTCAGTTAAATCCTCGCCTAGAGGCATAAAGAGAGAGAAAGAGAGCTATTCAATTCAGAGTATATAAGTATGATATCTTAGACATACCTTCATCTCTTGGCCAGACCGACCATCGTACGGCAATTGTCAGGAACATCGGGAGCATATCGCTCCGTAGTCTTTTTAGACCTTTCACCTTTGAAAACTCAAAAAACACTCTCTCCTTCATTTCTGAAAAATCTCTCTGTCGAAAAAACTCTCGAAAAGTCGCTCTCTCCTCCCTCTTCTATCTAATTCTTTCTGAGGTCTAAGCCCCCTTAATTTCATTGGAAGGTGTATGGTTACCTCTTTTTCGCTGGCTAAATCTTGACATGGGGCTTGGCTACAGGCCCTAGAATTATTACCTCAGGTGGCCGAAATCCCACGCTAACACCTCGCACCTGCGCCCGGTTGTGCCCCAACGGTCGCTCACCACCCATCGAGCATTCTTCTATTTTCAACGTGCCCCCACCGGCATGATGTCCGAGTCCACTGTCCGTTTCCGTTTCAGGTGGCTAAAAGGGGAACCTTAT
This sequence comes from Amaurobius ferox, assembly GCA_951213105.1. Lineage (NCBI taxonomy): Eukaryota > Metazoa > Arthropoda > Arachnida > Araneae > Amaurobiidae > Amaurobius > Amaurobius ferox. The sequence continues at coordinate 69,444,165 of OX578133.1, read as the reverse complement.
AGAAATTGCTGAAAGACCTAGGGGGCATCCTTTGTAGGTCCAAGTCCTTCCCACAATTCAGCAATGTTACATATATAAAAATAACTATGTAACATTTACCCCTTTTCCCATAATGTTTTGGGAAAGAGCAACGAGGTCCATGAACCGAAACTGTAAACATATTTTACCCATACAATAAAAACAACAAATATCAGAATAGAAATACATAAAATATCAGAATACACTCTTTAGCCATATAAACATATGATTCAAATCACTTGTTTTGTTGTCCCTAAAAGCTCAATACAAGTAAAATAGCACAACTAGCAAAAATCAGATTCTAAATAAAATACGAAAAATAAATGAAACGAAAAATGGTTCTTGGAAGCTAAAAGAGCCCATCGACAACAAAAACAGCGAAAATAATTCAGGATAAGTATGAAAATTACTGAAAAAAAAAGACGGAGGCAAAAGATATTGAAAATTTAAACCCAAGATTTCCAAGCAAAGGAGAAGAAAGGACAATTATCATTAATAATGGAGTTTGGCTGAAAAACAATCGAATCGAATTCAAAAATAATAGATCAAATTAAAAACATAATTAGAGTGTGAATGCAGTCTTGGTTATGTTAATCAAACAAAAACAGATTTTAAATTTCGTATGAAGGAATACATGAGCCATATTTCTAAGCAAGATGTCGTCAATTGCTAAATATGCTTGAGACTCGTTAGAACATTATTGTGCCTCTCTTGAGTGCTCAGGGTGCTCGCTTGTTGCGGGTCCCGCTGAGCTTTTTTCAAGTTGAGAGGTTCTCACTCGTCCTCACCTTGTACTCTAAACCTACGGGTGAGCCGCGTGGACCGGACCATGAAGATCAGCGTAGATCCAATTCTAAAAACCCTACATAATTTGATATGCCCCCTTTCTTATTGCCAGAATAACCGTTAAGAACTGTTCAGAAACTCCTTATTAGCTGCACGAGTATTTAAGCCTGTCAAAGACAGGAAAACTAACAACAAATAACTTTTAACAAATTAACTTAAACAAATAATTTTAATAAGTTATTTGTTTAACAAAAAGTTATGTTTTGATTTGGTTCATTGAAATTAGCGCCAAAAGTACTCGTTTTAATTAAAACTCCGAGGTTCTGCCTCATGGTCGATACTATATATGTGCAAAGATTCAGCATTCTAAGTCACCAGGAGGCTTTTAGAACATCTTGAAAACTTAAAAAAAACATTTTCTCCTCCCCCAAGAGAAGGGAATCAAAAATCCGTCTTCTTTGGTTCTGACCAACGATTGTTCTGACTCGTGGTCGATATTATAAGTGTGCAAAAATTCAGCCTTCCAGGTCACCGGGAGAGAGGATCTTTCGGAGGGTCTAATAAAACTTTTCGGGAAAAAAACGATTTCTTCCGCCGCCGGCAGGGTCGAATATCTGGCTCCATTGTATTATATTCCTTGGCCGATACTATATGTGTGCAAAATCTCTGTTTTGTAGGTTAGCAGGATGGTTTTTGAAAGGGGTCTGGAAAAACAAAAACACGTTAGAGAATGATAATATAAATATAAGCTGAGATGTCTACTCTTACCACCGAAGAACAAAAACGTGAGTTTCTCAGATGCCTTAGATTGGAATAAGTAATATAAAAACGCAAAATCAACGCAAGTTCAAATTGCAAAGTCAAAGTCAGTATTGAAATATAATTTCGTAATACGCGGAAAACTAGAGAGAATAAATATCCAATTTAAATATTCCCACTAAAATTTTTATTTGAATTTGAAATCGATTCATTCGAAGTTTTAATCTTTACTTAAAAGTGAATAAAATAAAATATTGATTTAAAACGTAAGTGTTGGAGAAAGAAATGATGTTGTGAAAGCCTGATATGAATATCGATTTTGAGAGCCAAAACGGGAACTTTTATCTTTCTGGTGCAAGAAAAATAAAGATAATGCAATAACTTCGTCCATGTGTTTTGATGTTGATAAGAAAACAATTCATTTCACTCTGAAGTCAAGAAAGATGCGAAAATATTTTCATAGCTATAATTATACAAATTAATCCTATTCCATTAAAACACACAAGTTTTAACATTATCTCTTCGACGAAATTGGTTTCAGAAAACTTTTCAGAAGGTTTTTCGCTATGGAAATAGAATATCTATTTTACAATTTTGCTTCAATATTAATCCTTGTAAAAGGAAATTAGCGAGAACGTTTAAATTTCGCTGAAAGAGTGGATTAGAAAAGTATTAAGAATTTCCAATAAATATAAATAAGATGTTTTCATCTATTCATAAAACAGTATATACTTTTAAAATATTTAAAGCTTATGCATTATTAATTGCAATACATTGTTATATATATGTCATAAAAACCAGTACTATGATTATTCCATCAAAACATTTTATTTTATTTTGTTATTTATCTTAGAAGTATTTATTTGGTAGTATTTAAGCCTGTCAAAGACTGGCAAACTACCACCCTTAAAACATTAAATTGCAATTTTTTAATAAGTATCGCGCTTAGTAAAAATTAGATTCTGTCATGCAGTCGATATTTTATGTATAGAAAGATTAAAATTTCTAGGTCACCTCGGGGTTTCTGAAGGGTCTAGCAAAACTTTTGACCTTCTCCTCTATTATGTTCGCCTCTATAAGTGAGCGGAGATTCAACCTTTTCATTGGAAAGCTTCTTCTGGATCTGGAAAATCCTTTCAAAAAACCCTTCTTTTGTGAAACCCAGTAGGGAAGTAGAAGTATTTGGCTCCTATAGGTTTTGTCTCGTGGTTGATACTATAAGTGTGAAGAGATTCAGCCCTCTAGGTTACCTGGGGCTTCTGGAGGGTTGGAAAACATACCCTCTGGGGTTTTTTTACCCTGAGGGTTAAATCGAAGCTCTAGCTCTGTTAAGTCCTGTCGCGTGGTCGACACTATCAGTATGAAAAGATTCAGCTATTTAAGTCACCGAAGGGCTTCTAGAAGATCGTAAATAAAAATGTGTCCCACGCCCCATTTTTACTTCTCCAAGGAGGTAAATTTAAATTCCGATTTCGTTAGGTTCCGTTCTGTGGTTAATGCTGTAAATTTACAAAGATTCAGCCTTCTAGGTCACCGGAGACTTCTGAAAAGTTTGGAAAGGCATTTTGTAAAACCTCCTATTTTCCACTCCTGGAAAGATTAGAACATTCCGGTCATTTGGGTTCTGTCCCTTGATTAATACTATAAATGTGCAAAGAATTAGTCTTCTAGGTCACTGACGGGGGGAGGGTGTTCTGGAGGGTCTGGAAAAGCTTTTGAGCCTTTTCTATGTATAAAACCAAAATTTTCACTTCACTAGATCCTGTCCTATAAGTATCAAGAGATTTTCACGATCAAAGTCATCAAATGATCTAGAAAGACAAAACAAGTAATAACATACAACGTAATAACATACAACGCCACATTAACGTCATCAAAGCATGACACTGGACATAAGAATAAGAACACAGAAAATCATGAAGTAACTGGCATCTATTTCAGCTAAATTTAGCAACTAATTTCAACAGACATACGATCAAATATCTTTCAAGGTAGCAGAGATAATGTGATAGGAAATAAGAAAATTATGCCAAAAATAATGACAGCAATCAGTTTCGAAAGCTATATAAGCTAACTCCGTGCAACTGAAATCAAATAACATACAATCAAACTACTAAATAATTACCAATCAATGAAAATTAAAGAGTAATATTACAAACTAGCTTGTCATATGACGGAAAAGTATTTGCAAAATAATATAAATATTTGCAAATAAATATTTGCAAATTAAATTTGCAAAAATTTACAAAATTTGCAAAATATTACCTCCCATTTGGTGTCATTTTTAACATTTAACAACACAGTTGAAAAGTGTTTATGACTTTGTTCATTCTTTCTGTCTGTCTGTCCGTTCCCACGATAACTGCCGTAAAAATGACTTTATCAAAATGAAATTTTAATATGATGTTCAGACGGTCTGTGGGATCTATGGGAAAATAAATTAATAATATCACCCAATTAGTTTTGGATTGAACCCGGGTTGAAAAAATGAAATTCATTGAACCTTATGGGACCTAACTTTTCGAACATTTTTTAAGCGAATTTAAAATTCCCAAATTGTTCGAAAGTTTTGGAAAATATTCAAATTATCCCATAAAAATTATAAAAAAAATTTCAGCAAAATATATTCGGTAGTTCTTTTTTTTAAATAAAAATTAAAATAATAATTACACCCATATCATATGACGAGATCACGTGACCCACTTCAAAATAAAATACGGCATCCATCTTAAGTCAAAATTGTGATTTTTAAAGTTCTTTTTAATTTATATTTAGTGTTGTATCCGTCCTAAAACCGCTTTATTTTTTCTCAATTTCTGTGTATCTATATTCTGAAACAACGCAATTACAATATATTTGAGCTTAAATGGTTACAAAACTTTGATTATTTCTACAACGGAGCCTAATTTTCACTTATGGAGAATGTAAACACATCAAGCTGTAAGATGAGTTGTATAAGAATTGCTGAATTTTTTTAACTCAAAATTATTTAGCTCTGGAGTCTGCAGTATAGTTAATATGAATAAAACATTCATTGATTTTATATAGAGAAGCAGACGATTTTTAGCAGACTTTTCCGATGAAGTTTTAAGCATAGAGTTAAATTACTTTTACCTCCATAGTTTTAAGTTTTTAAGTAGAATGAATTATTGTAATATTGTAATGAAAGAAAGGAAGAGAATAAAAGTGTATGAATGAAATATTTATTGCTTTTTCATAGAGAACCAATTGATTTATATTTCAATGACGTCATTTAAATAAAGTTCATTTTTTTCAATGAAATTTTAAGTTTTCAAATACAATAAATTATGGTAGTATTATGATAATTTTAAAACTATTACGGCTGAATGCATCGCATTTTAGAGATGTTTAAATCAAAGTGCATTGCAGTTGGAAAGTGTTTCATAATCAATGATTTATGCATTGATCTTTCTTGTTATCAATTTGGCGATATTTGCGATATCCCTTTAAATTCTTTGCCAAGCGTCACAGACGGATGAACAGAGAAATGACTGATAAATGCTTCCAAAACATCATTACAGTACTATCCGTTTTCAAAACAGAATTAATTCCATTGATTTGGCGTCATACTTATCAATTTGGCAACATTTTTATCCATTTGATAATATTTTTATCAATTTGCCAACATTTTTATCGATTTGGCAACATTTGATGAATTTGGCGACATTCTAAAAAGTCGCCAAATTTGTAGCCAAGCGGGATCATTGGACTTGACAGACAAATGCTATCGAAACATCATTACGATACTATTCCCTTCCAAAACGCAATTTCATTGATTTTGAGCCATTTTTTTCAATTTGGCCAAGTTGGCGATATCTCACTCTTCAAATTCGTCGCCAAAATTTTTGCCAAGCGTTACTCAGAGATAGATAGATAAAGAAACAAATAAATCATGATGTTTATATTATATATTAGAGGAACTACCCGGTGTTATACTTATGTTAGTCATATTATACTTAGTCAGTGAGTCTGTGGAGACTATATCTCACGAACGAATGGGGCAATTCGAAAGATATTTGGAACAAAAATTGCAATACTGAAATCCAATTGGGAATACTGAAATCCAATTGTTCTTAAACGCAATCGAATGTTTAGATCCCCCCCCCCCCTCCAAAAGAAAAAATTTTTTTTTCGAGTACAATTTTAAAAAAATCATCAACAATAAAAACCTTTAATAAAGTTACGCAAATCATCATTCCTTATGTAATTTTTTATTAGAATGAACTGACAACGTAATTGATTGATATTGACATAAACTTTAGAACGCTAGCACTAACCGTTCTCGAGATATTGCAAATTTTCCAAATAAATTTATTAAAAAATCACATAAAATAAAAAAAAAATTCTTAACTATTGTGAAATATGTCCACTTTTCATATAAAATATAGTGCAATAAATTTGTTGACATCATTCTCGTGGATCTAGCTCGTTCCATTCATGAGAAGAGATACTTTGGACAATAGTTTCGTATTTGGACGCCAATAGTCATTTATCGACTGTATGAATAACCTATTTCTCCATCCATAGTATTTGGCGACATTTTGGCAAGAAATTTGACGGAATGTCGCCATTTGGCGATTTTAAAATGTTACCAAATTAACGAAAATTTCTCCAAATTAATAAAAATGACACCAAAACAATGAAAATTGGGTCGAATTGAGTAAAATTCAGTATTTTTAGCTGGATGACGCCAACTCGTGGACTTTTTGAATATTGCAAAATTAACGACAGTGCCGCAAAATTGATATAAAAATATCACCAAATTCATAAAAATGACTCTAAATAGTGAGTAATGTCTTGCAAATTTTTAATTCCGTCATACAAAAGGCATACCTTCTAGTATACTCCTATTAAAAAGCTATTCTCCCCATTTGACTGCAACACTTGGCTATAAATTTAGCGAACTTGGTAAATAATCTAATCTACATATCGCCAACTTATCAATATTTAGCCCCAGATTGACGAACATATCACAAAAAAATCTGATGTGGGCAACACGTGACTTTCCTTATGCATTTACAATGATTTTTCAATGAATTTACTAGTTTTACAGTCAAAAATTAATTAATTGAAGTATTAAAGTAAAAGGAAGTAATTGAAGTGTATACAGCAACGTCCGTGATTTTTATAAAACCTAACACCAGTAGAAAGCTTTGGAATCATTATCACGCCATTCTTGTAAGAAAGAGGTATCCAATAACATAAAATTGAAAATGGCAACTTTTTCTGCTATCGTGTGTGCATGGTACATGAACAGCACGTTTTTTAATCATGCCACTGTCAAAATTGAGAATGCCAATTGATATCTGAGTCAAAAGTAAACAAAATATGCTATTTTTTACAGGCCGTGTGGAATTTTTAGATAATCAGAATTTCATCCAGAGGTTAAATTCACAGCTCGCGTCATTGAATTATGAGATAAATTGTTGAGCGGCAGATGATATGAAACATTTTATTTAACAGGCTTAAGAAGAGTGTAAAACAATGAATCAATTTATTCTAACTGATAAATATGGCCGATATAAAAATATATAACGACTAATAAAGTATAATACTGAAATATTTAAAAAAATATAATAGTTACCTGAATCAAATTTTTATTTTCAGAATACTAATAACAATTGTTTGAGAAAATTAAAAACAGATTTTAATTTAAGATGAGGTTTGTAATTATAAACACGATTCCTAGATACTGAAATCTAAAATTAAAGAAGTTCATTTAAAAAATTAATATTGGCAAAATAATATATATATATATATATATATACATAACTTTTCATCTGTGAAATCTTTATATTTAACATATTAATGTCATTTAATTACAAACATATATATTCAATAATATTAAATACTATATAATAAAATAATAAAATTCTATCGACAAAGATAATGGCACACAAATAATAAAATATAAAACATGATAGAACACAAAAATCTTTCTCTTAAAATAAGCTTTGCTACATGAAAAAATATCTTGATAAAGTAATGAGTGTTTAACAAATTAAATTTAATATAAAACAACATAAATTTTTAATTTCTTTAAAGTAGTATGATTTTTGTTGTTGTACAGGCTTCTATATTTTTTCTACGTTTGATTTCATTTATCACTTGTAACTTCGTATGATACTGTGAAGATACTCATCAGTTAGTAGATTAAAAAAATTATTATTTATTATTATTATTATTATCATTATTATTATTATTATTTATTTATTTATTAGCGATTCGTCACAGAATAGGTTTGCTAGCATATGTACGAGTTTTCACCTGAAAAGAACGTTTCAGGATATCATTATTCTGGATTTCCAAAACTTCCATTTGGATTGAAAGCGGAACAGAATAATCACAGGTCACAATTTTTTTCGCGAGAATCTATATCTTTGAAAATTCATTTTGAACGACTTAAATACGTAGTTTCAACAAATCCGACCTTTTGGCGACGACATCCATTGGTCTATTGAAATTTCGAAAAAACGGCATGTTACAAAATGGTGCAAAACTCCTTCTTTCATGCGTTTTAGACGTAGTTCTTTCTGCTTCAAATGTTTTTCTGGCTGAAAATTGAAAACATATCAGTAATAAGTTTATCTTTCCTTTGTAGTTTGACAATAAGTTTATTTAGTTACGAGACATGATCCACTTTTCATTCGATAATTGAGGAACAGTGTTACACTTTTCTGCCATAAAAATGCTTATTTAAAAATGCTGCCATGAAAATATCTGCTCAACATAGCTTCTCTGCTTAGTCATCTATCTCACATTTGAGACATATAAAAGGTCGCCGAATTCTTTTTCCAACACTATTAGAAATTGTTGGAATCAGCGTTTCTTTCAGGCATACCTCCGGAGGGGAGGGGGGGAAGCCCCCCCCCCCGAGGTATGCCTGAAAGGTATGCCCGTTACACCCTCAAATACAGAAACACTTACAAAATTTAGAAACGACTGTCCGATATACACATAATAAAAGATTTGAGGCGCAAACATAAATTACAGACACGGTATAAGCAAATTGATACAAGGAAATGATAATACAGGTTTAGAAAAATTATTATAATTTGGGCATTATTAAAACATAACTATAATCTATATAAACAAAATTGAAAATCTGTCTGTCTGTCTCATCCTCACGGGAGAACGGTTAAACCGAATTTCATAGAATTTTGTAGGTAGCCTTGTAATAGCCCCACTTAAAATTTAGTTCATGTTTCGACTTTCTAGGACCAGGGGTTGTCTAGAAATTAATTAAAAACGTACAGTTAAACTTTCCATGGACATAACATGATGCAGACGATATTTTTTCCCGTAAATTTATTTAAAGAAAATTATATCATGTCTAGCAAAGGTTTTTAATCCAATATGTTTATGCGGCAGACAATTTTTATTAAATCTTTTCCGAGTTATAAAGACATGTATGTATATAAAAAAATCTGATGTGGGCAGCACATGACTTTTCTTATACAATGCAATGAACTTAGTACTTTTACAGTAAAAAAATAATGTATAAGATCCAAGGTAGTGTGTTTTTATCGCTGAATTGTACATTTAGCAATTTTCAGGATGACAACATGTAAAACGATTTCAAAACACCCAATTAACTTATATTTCAGCAGCTCTAAATAAACAATCATCAATATTGATAGCATCCTCAATATGCGATATAATCCATATATTAAAATATTTAAATAATTAATTCATCAGTTGGACGCCATTTTTGCAATTTTGACGATATTTTTGTCAATCTGGGGCAAAATATCGCCAAGTTGGCGGTACTTTGCTAAATTATTCGCCAAGTTTGCCAAATGTATCACCAAGTGTTACAAACAAACGGAGAGAAGACTATTTCTTATGCACTAGAAGATATGCCCGTCATGTAACGGAAATCAGATTTTGCAAAACATTACTTCCCATTTGGCGTCATTTTTATCAATTTGACGACATTTTTGTCACTTTGACAACATTTAAAATAGTCGCCAAGTTGGCGACGCTCCGCAAAATTTCATGCCAAACGTTACTGACTGAAGAACGGAGAAATGGGTTCTTCTTATAGTCTACTCTTATGTTATTTCCAAGATATTGAACGTTCATCATCTAGTCGTCATTCTCATTGATTTAGCGTCCATATTTATCAATTTGGCGAAATTTTCGTTAATTTGGTAACATTTAAAAAAAGTCGCCAAGTTGACGACATTCCGACAAAATCTCGCCAAGAGTTATGGACCGAGAAATAAGTTATTCTTATAGCATATAAATGACTTATTGGCGTCCAAATACAATAGTATTACCCAAAGTATCTTTCCTTATGAATGGAACGAGATAGATCCACGAGAATGATGTCACCCAATTTATCGCATGATATTACTTACGAAAAGTGGACATATTTCACAGTAGTTAATATTTTTTATTATTTTATATGATATTTTGATAATTTTTTTAAATGTCCAATATATCTCGAGAACGGTTCATTCTAGCGTTCTAAAATTTATGTCACTCGTTTTCTAATAAAAAATTTTACGTAAGAAATACCCATTTAAGTAAATTTAAAGGTTTTCATTTTTGATGATTTTTTCAAAATTTCATTCGAAATTAAGAGGGGTTCTGAACATTCAATTACGTATAAGAACAACAGGCTTCCAGTATTCGCGGATTGTAATTTTTGTACCAAATTTCGTTCGAATCACTGCATTCGTTCGCGAGATACCGTCTCCACAGACTCACTGATACACACACACACAGACATCACAAAAACGTTTGATTCGTGTTCATGGATGCCTGAAACGTGCTCTCCCGTCGAAAACTTAAATTTGAATTTTCGACCCATCACAATACTTTCCTTATATATTATGTATATAAAGAAAGTAATTGTGAAAATCTAATGTGGGCCGCACATAACTTTCCTTATATAATGCAATGAATTTACTTCTTTTACAGTAAAAAAATAATGTATGTGATCCACGGTACTGTGTTTTTATAGTTGAATTGTACATTTGGCAATTTTCAAGATGACAATATGTAAAACGATTTCAAAGTACCCAATTAACTTATATTTTGCGCAACTCTAAATAAACAAGTATCAATATGGATAGCATCCTCAATAAGCGATATAGTCCATATATTAAAATATTTTAATAATTAATTCAACAGTTAGGCGTAATTTACATTATTGTTTTTATATACTAGAAGTTATGCCGTCAAATGACGAAAATCAGAATTTGCGAAACATTGCTTCCCATTTGGTGTCATTTTTATCAATTTGTCGACATTTTTGTCCCTCTGACAACATTTAAAATAGTCGCCAAGTTGTCGACGTCCCGTTAAATTACGGACGGACGGACGTTACGATCTTTGCTGACGTTACGGTCTTTACGGACGTTACGGACTGACGGACGGAGAAATGGGTTATTCGTATAGTATATTCTTATGTTCTTTCCAAGATATTAAACTTTCATCAATTAGTCGTCATTTCATTGATTTAGCATCAGTTTCATCAATTTGCCGAATTTCTATCAATTGAGTGGCATTTTCGTCAATTTGGCACCTTTTAAAAAATCAGTGTGTTAGAGATTCCGATAAATTCGTCACCAAAATTTTGCCAAACGTTACGGACGGAAAAGTAAGTTATTCGTATGGTAAATTCTTATATTCTTTCCAATATATTGAATTTTCGTCAATTAGTAGTCATTTTCATTGATTTAGCGTCATGTTTATCAATTTGGAAAAATGTTCGTTAATTTGGCAACATTTAAAAAGTCTTACAATTTTTTAGTTTCAACATTCTTCAAGACTCATCTAAGCCGCACCATATTTCCTGAGAGCAAGCTCTATCTTAGAAAATTAAAAAACAATGTGGATTGGACTGCTACATCAATGCCCGTGCATCGATATGGCTACAAACCCTTCAACCTCTTTTAATTAGGTAAACATATTTGATTCTACTTTTCATTTTTTAGATTATTTGCCCAAATATTTTGCTCAATATTCTTAAAACACATGTGAAACATTTTGTAATCATCATCATTTATATACATCATATTTTGATAAAAAAAAATTTTGTACAACCGTTATTCATCTTTAAAAATTCATTCATTGCCAGATCATTTTTCCTTAAATTCATTGACTTGCTATTTGTATATCTCTGTCATTTTACAATTCTTCCCAAGTACCACTCTTCCTGTATATTGGAGTTTACGAAAACTCTCGGTCTCAAGAAATATCTTGGACTCTGATTGTCCTTATCCTTTTGTTCCTTGGTGTTATCAGTTCTGTCAATTTGATCTTCTTTACTTTTATTTAATTCTTCATTTTCATTTGAATTTTTTTTATTTTCATTACTTAAATACATTTTTCTTTCACTTGCAACGAAGCATTCATTAATATGTATTGTTATAATTTTGGCGGAACAATTGCCTTTTTCCCTTATCATTATGCTGTTATTTTTTTTTTTATTACTCTATATGGTCCTGTAAATTTGTCGCTTAACAGGGGTGGTTTGATCAGCTTCTTTAAGAAAACTGTATCGCCAACCTCTATGTATTTCATACGGATAACCGTATAACTTTGTGCTTGTTTTTCAGTAGCACTTCTTTGTAAGCCCGCAGTATCTTTCATTATCTTAGTGAAGTATTTCAGATTTTGTTTAACATATTCCTTTTAATTATCTATAATTTCTAACTCCAAACTCATTTCGCTAATGTCACTGTTTTCATTTTTATTATGAATATTTTCTCCTGGTAGTTGTAGGTTCCGTAAAAAAAGACAAAAACGCTGGTTCATACTCAGTTGTTTTGTTTTTTGTATTGTTGACATATAGCTTGAACCACTTTCGAGACTCATCCCAATCAAAGGTCTTATTTGCAATGTAAACCATGGACTCCTTCATCAAATGATACGCCAGTTCCAATCTACCTAACGAGTATGTATATATTGAGACGGGGTGTCCAAATTACTACTTACTATGGCTGCCCCTCCGTTGCGCCCATACTGCGGGCGGGCCATTGTGACGTTGAACTCAAACGTCACTTCGTTTCCCCTACATCCTATTTTCTTTCTTTACGCTATAATCATATTATGGTTATTATGCTGGATATAATATTTTAACGAAGTATCAATCGAGTAAGTGTTATATTTTAATATGTATAACAACGCAGATTTCCTTTTCACAGTAATCTAACATCATTTCAAGATTGTTTTATAACAAATTCAAGTATTATTTACAAAAATATCAAATTCTTATCAATCGTGTATAAAAGTACACACTAAAAGACTGCATATTTTGTTAAACCTCGGAAAGACTAGATGAACACAATGGAGTTTTTGCTGTTTATAAAATATCAGCAATCTTTCCAGTGTTTTTCTGGCCAAGAATTTGTAAAGATATCTATATGTAAAAATTATATTACATGTGTAACTGATCAATTATTTGCCAATCTTAACAATTCATACTAGTATCTTTTTACACAAACCACCCCATGCCTGGTACTAAATAGTTACACAATGCAAGCATACACACATGTAGATATATATTTTAACTAATTTTGTATGTACTTTTGTACAAACATTCATTCAACAAGCTTTCTTTTGTAGAAGTAAGTAATTTTGTTGCGATATTCAGTTTCTGTTATTATTTATGTTAAACAAGACTTGGTCCAGCTTTGAAACAATCAATGAGTTGCGCATTGCTTTTATTGTATAACTTTTGCACATGTCAAAGGTGTGTTTGAAAGGTTAACTGAATGGCCATCTCCGTTAACAATTGTTTATCAGTTATCAAGTCTCTCACCAGAGAAAAACAGCATAGTTATTCTGCATGGTTCTAGACAACATTCCAAGCAAAACACGTGTTCTGTGTATCATGTGACTACATAACATTGATTGAGAAAATCCTTGGTCATTCTGGTTATAATTGCACTGTGACCGAAACAAGTTTTTAAATGGCAGTGGTTATGAAAATGCTTTCGAACTCTCTGATTATGACTGGTGGTCACCAGTCATAATTGTAGAAACTCTTCAACTGTTTCCCAAATACTATCAGTTTTAATTAAATTTTGTCCAGTGGTATGCAGTCCATAAAAGCAATGCAAGCATTGCTTACCTAACATCAGTGTAAAAAAAAATAAAATTTTTTACTACAATATTTCATCAGAATTTGTGAAACGGTGATTAGTGATAGATCATTGGTGACCAAGCTCAAATTAATCTTAATTAATAATAGCAAAGATACACTTTTTTGTTGTATCTTAAAAGTTTTTTTCAAATTTGAAAAATAAGAACTCTTAATTTCCACGAAAATGTCATTAATGCGTTTGCAAAAAAAGTGGAAGATTGGAATTTATGTAGAAATAGGTTCAACAGTACAGTCAACCCTCCCATAATGCAATTAACACTAGAATGACTGATATTTTGAACTACCTAAAACGACGGGCAGCGATCAATTTGACCGCCATAGAAAAAGTACAACATACCTTTAATTTAAAACCAAAACATCATAGTTACAACATTTAGGATGTTTCTTCGACACATTTTTTGCAATGAAAATAAGAAAAGTCATAAAATTTCAATGGGGTGGGATTAGTCGTTTTTGAGAAATCGTTTCTCAAAGTAGTTATGCGGTCAAAATGACCGCTTCCGTCGTTCTAGTGTTAATTCATGCCGCTTTATATTATGAAACTCAGATTAGTGCACATCAGATTCATTCGTACCATGTTATATGGAAACAGCATGCCGCTTTATATGAAACTCAGAACAATTCGTACTGTGTTATAAGAAAACTGCATTAAGTGGAACTCAGAACATAGAAATCAGACTGATTCATTTTACGTTATATAAAATTGTATTTTTAGAGTACCATGTTATGGTAAATATGGTTACGAAATATAGGTTTATAGATACAAAAGTAAGGTAAAAATATTTTACATATGCCGAATTATTTTTATTAAGAATTTATAAGAAAATTAAAAACAATGTGAAATATAAACTTAATAACTTTTTTACAACAAAAATTCTATTAATATTCATCACCTCTGTTAAATATTAGTTAGTGGCCTAATTCTTTTAATGTCCTCGTCATTCTGCATATCTTCATTTTCGTTTTCAAATGTAGTTTTAATTTATAACTCTACCAAAATCTCTCTGAAAGAAGCTAAACAATTTTGTAATCTTTTAACTTTGCACTTCGCACTGATGAAGGATCATTTTCAATAAAGTAATGTTCTAATTGTTTACCCAAACCCAGTCTCCTTTTCACATCATTTAAATTGAAATTTAAAACCGCCTTTACCCATATTTTCGTCTACCAATGCATTTGAGATGAATGTATTAATTTATTTTACAGAGGATTTCCCTGATAACTGAAATTGAAATATGGTGATGTACGTGGATGAAAAACAGGGGAATTCCCCATTAATTTCGAACCGTAAAAGTGTAATAGAAAAAAATCTTGCTATAGGGAGACTGCTTAAACTGAGTGGTATTATAGAGAAACTTCTTTGTAAGACTATTGCGTTTTATGAATATTGCCTTATGACAGGGCTGGCGCAATTTTTGCTCCACATTATATAGAATCCGCATTATGAGAGTACCACGATATAGGTTAACTGTAATATATTTTTTCTATTGTTTTTATATACCAAAATTAAATGTTGTGCTTGCCTAAAGCAAAATATCGCTGCAGACCACTGATTTTATCATTTCCCTTAAAAATCAATTCGGTAACCTTTTACGTTTATATATGTAACATGTTACAATTTTGTTTTAAGTTTTTATAAAGAGTTAATTTTGTAGAAATATTTTATTTATTTTGGTTTTATGGCTGACAAGAGAGATAACGTCTATCCAAATAATTTGTAAATAAACAAAGTATGTTTACTTTGTCTATAGTAAAGCTAAGCGTCAAGCTGGATTTTCAGGAGTGACGAATCTCTCTCTGTCTACCCACATCAGACGATATTCCATTGGAAATGGAACTTAAAGAAAATATGCACACAATTTTTACTCGAGCTATAGCAAGTCTTTGATAGGCATGTCTAAGCTATAAGGAAGTGGCTGTTTTCTTAATATTTAATAGGAAATTTAACTTCAAATGTCCTGATGTTTTAATTTATTCACTTTCACCTTACATTCTTTGATATTTATTTATCATTTGCTTCAATTGTTTTGTATAAATTAGAAGTAGCATAGTTGTTTATAATAAAGAAATTTACAAGTCTGTGTATTAAGGTCAAGGTAAAAAATTCTTATGGAAACTAAATAAATCTTGAATGAAATATGCAATATATATTTGGAATTGTTCTCGATTAAATTTTTACCAAATGAAAAAATAAAGCTTGATAAGTTGTCTATTTATTTTCTTATATATTTTCCTTGATTTTTATATTCTAATTAAAATAGAGTTTTCCGTGTATTTTGTTTTCCTGCATATAATGTTTGTATTACAAAACCGGAGTTTCACTTCAATAAATATGTTAATGTCATTAATTTATTTTAATTATAATTCAGTTATTACCGAAAAATTAATTAAAACAGTATTGCATACCTCTCAAACCGCAGCGTAGTACAGAGGCACTGATAGGTACGGCAAAAAAATACTTTGCATAAGGGCTCGAGAGGCTTCATTTGTTTTTTCTCGCACCATCTGACCTACCCGAAGGTGTAAGGTATCTGTTTAAATAACCGGGAAATGTCATCCAATTTAGACCAGAAACCAGTGAGGGCAGCATCCACAAGGACTGTATCTTTCGGAAGAACTTACAGGCCCATGTATTTAACATTCCCGTACGTGACATGAACACACAGACCGTTTGGACAGAGCTGGGAATCAAACTTGGGTGATCCGAGTGCAATCCCCGTGCACTAACAACTGGACTGTTCCACAAACCGGACCCATTTTTGCCTAAACCGTTTGTAAAAATAGATCAATAACTTGTAAAATAAGGAGGGGTGCACATTTGTTGTATATGCCCAAAATATCTGACGGCAGCTATGTTCAGGTCCATTCAGCTGTACTAAGATATATTTATTGTAATAGACTAAATGCTTCTTTATGCAAATTTCTGTTTATCGAAGTTTACTTTATAATATATAAATTAATTTAAATGTTTTTCATGTACTGTACAGTGACCATTTTGTCTAATACTTTTGGAAAAAATATATTTATTGTTCAATATTTTGTTTTAAATTAATTTTTTTATTTCTTACTTCATTTCGACAGCTGATAATCCGGCAGTCTTAAATGCAACCTAGCTAAAATATATATCATGAAACTTCATATTTGCAAATTTTGGACTCCGTTTTTCAGTCTCCGCAAATTATTTTTACATGACTGTTATCATGACTGAGCCATCTTTCTCAAAATTAAAAACTAAATAATCAAAGACTTGTAAAGTTACTTGCTTTTTAAAAAGCAGTGTAAAAAGAATGAATTAATTTACTAATTGAAAGAATGAATTAATTAGTGAATTAATTAGTGAATGAATTAATTAAAAGAATGAATTAATACTATTTACTAATTGTCATTTATAATTGTGGCAAGAAAACATTTAAAACAGAATAAAATATTTAATATTTATGGTTGCAAGCAATTAAATATGTTGTAGAAAACTTGAAAGTAAGAGGAACTCGAATTCAACACAAAATAATACTGATGATTAAAATGATTTTCAAAATGCGAGCAAAATAAATTTACAATTAACCAGATGTTTTAAAATCCACCTAATCCAAAGAAAAATACCCAGTTCGCTGAAATATTTCAAAAATTACATTATGTGCTCAAATACGAATCGTAGTTTGAATGAATTTCGATATTATACATACGTAAATAGAAAGAGATATTCATCCGTAATATGATGAAGACAAAAAAATTAAATCTCCGTGTTTCAGAACATAAATGGCAATTAATGAAAATCCTCTTTCTAAAATGCATCAAATAACTTCAAATTGTTATATCTCTCTACGTATATGTTGTCGTTGAGACCCAGACCGTCCGACCTACCAGAAAGGTGTAAGGTAACTGTTTGGACGGCCGGAAAGTGCCACCCAATTTAGACCGGAACCCAGTGGGGGAGGCATCCACAGGGACCGTACCCTCCTTCCCCTACCACCAACCTCTCGGAAGGACTAACGGACCCACATGTTTAACGTGATCGTACTCCGCATGAACACGGCGGCAGTTGTGGCAGCGTGCAAATCCAGCGCGCAAACCACCGGGCTACCGCCCGAAATGTGCCAACAGCACGCGGTGTTCCCAGGTGGTCACCCACCCAAGTACTAACCGCACCCGATGCTGCTTGACTTCGGTGATCTAACGAGAACCGGTGTTTTCAGCACGGTAGGGCCGTTGGCTCCGCAACGTATATGTGTTATGTCACATTAGCTCCACCTTCAGTCGTGCCCAGTATGGGCGGGACGGAGGCGGAGCCGTAGTAAGTAGTAATTTGGACACGCCGTCTCAATAAATGCAACGAGGATGGCTTTGCCACACTCTTATAGAGTCTTTCTATATCCAGGTTGCCGGTAAATTCGATGTATTCCTTACTTTTAAACTGACTTGCATTGTCACTTTGGATTTTCCGAAATAGTCCGTACGTGGTGCAATATTGAACTATAGTGTCAGCTATAGTTTGTGCTGAGATGTTTTTAACTGAATATACTTCCATATGTCTGGGGAATATATCCAACATTGTTACAACGTAACAATGGCCTCGATTGCTCCGCGGTAACTTCCCGACAATATCTATTTGGATATGATCGGCACAAGCAAAAACTGGACTCATGATTTGAGGCTTTGCCGACGGGATATTTTTGTCCTAAATCCTCAGACACTTATCGCATGTTTTAACAAAATTTTCCACGTCTGTCAACATTGTGGTCCAATAATATTTCTTTTGCACAATTTGCAAAGTCTTACCAATACCAAAGTGGGGAAAATGAACGAATTCAAGAACCTTCTTCCGCAACTTCTGTGGAATAACAATTTTGTTATCTTTATTGCTTTTAAATTTATCTCATTTATTTTTTTTTGTAATCATGACTAGTTTTGTTGCATAACTTATAAAATACTTTTTGATATTTTGTGAACTTGTTTTGCCTTCATCTATTGCCTTCCTGTGTGTGTGATCTTTCTCAATTTTTTATCCTTAAATTGTTCTTTTACTATTTGTTTGATATTAAAATCATTCGTGTGCATTATATTGTTTACCATTTTCTCTTGATTTTCTTGATCAAAAATATATCGGAAATTATAGTCCGCTGGGTTACTTTCTCCAGGTTGGTGTTTAAATTAGAAAGTAAAAGTATTGATTTCCATTAGCCATCTTGCTATAATGCTTGGTTGCTTCTCCAGTTTTAAATGATGCATGAGTAACTTTAAGTCACTTAACAAAATAAATTCCCTTCCAAAGAGGTATCCGAGGAAATGCTGTATCGTCTCATAATTGCCAGCAACTCCAACTTGATGGCTAGGTATCTTTTCTCGGCGTCATGAAGCCCTCGTGAATAATACTCGATAACATGCGACACTCCATTTATTACTTGATATATATTTCCCGCTATCCCAGTGTTACTTTCATCTGTGTTTAAAATTAACTGTTCCTTAAAATACAGGGCCCTAACCGTCGGTTCGCTGAAAATTGCTGATATTAAATTATCAAATCCCTCCTCACACTTGCTAGTCCAATTGAATTTTACATTTTTATAATCAAGTTAATGGGTCAGTAATTTGCGCATATTTTGGAATCGATGATCTAAAATAATTTGTGGTTCCTAAAAAACTTTTAACTTGTCTAATAGTAGTTGGATTTTTAAAATTTTGAATCTTAGCACAATTTGTTTGATGGGCAAATACCGTCGTTGCCAATTTTGTACCCTAAAGATTCAATTTCTCTCTTGCAAATTTGGACTTTATGAGGATCCAAAGTAAGATATTTTTCCTTCAATCTGTTAAACACCGTTTGCATTTTTGCATAATTTCCCGGTTGGAGTTGCCGCATATGACAAAATCGTCAAGATAAATGTAAATATTTTGATCCCGTAGATCGCCTATAGCCTTGTCTAATAAAATTTGAAAGTACGCTCCTGAGTTCTTTAACCCAAAAGGAAGGCGAATAGGTGTAAATTATCCTAGGCACCCCGTTTCGAAGCTTAATTTTTCCTTGCCCTTCTTTTGTATTTTTATCTGAAAAAAGCTGCCTTCAGATCTAACACAGTATATAAAGCATGTCCTTCCGCAACCCAGATCCGAGGGCTCGCCTTATATATATAAAGTGTGTCCTGAAATTTTAGGTAGGATATCCTTGATTCGGAGTAATTCTATCAGTAATCATGAAATAAACGTGTTCAAAGTCCTATAATCCACGGCCATTCTGTACTTCACTTCTTGCTCTTTTTTTTGTGGCTTCTTTACCATCAAAATTGGGAAGCAATAGCTTGATTGCGATTTCTCAATCAGTCCAAATTTTAATAATTCTTTCATTTCCTTTTGCGCGACAATTTTCAAAGAATTTGGTAATGGATATGGCTTTATCTTAATCGGAAGATCGTGCATTAATTCAATATTCAGAATAATTGTATCCGTTTCTCTCAATGTCTGATATGATTTTAAAAACACCGCGTAATCATCTTTCAATAGCTAGTGCATCATTTTCTTATCCTCGCCTTGTAAATGGTCGAGGCCAAACTCAGTGTTCTTTCTCCATTTCAGTTTTCCTTAAATTTAGCATCTCTTCGATGCAGGCATTTTTTATTTTATTTACAGGCTCAATTTTTATATTATTCACTCTTTTCAATACGTTCACATTTAGAATTTCCATTTTTTTATTTACCACTCCTACCTTCATTCTTTTATTTAACCAAATAGTGCTTTTATTTTTATTATAAAATAATGTATTGACACATTTTGTATTTGTTACAGGTTGGGTTGAAAACTCCAGCAAAATTGCCTTGATGAGGTTTAATGGCTCCAGCGCGATTTCATTAGAATCAACGTTTCCTGACAGGTGCAATTAGACCAGTTTTGACCCCCTGCATCAATTTTAACCATCTCTTTTAGCTGAGCAAAAATTGGCTTATTGCTTTTAGTCGCTTTCTGCATTTTTTTATTTATACCAATTATTTTTAACTTATTTACATTCTTCACTATTAAATCTGGTCTTCTTTTTATTTTGTGCGGCCACTGTTTTTTTTTTCATCAGCACCAATTTAGATTTATTTCCTGTATCATTACCTATAATTTTACAATTTTCACTGATATACTTGGCTATGGTCACTATTTTGAATATTATAACAGTGCGTATGTTCGGTTTATTGTAAATAGTTTTCACCTTAATCTCACACTCATCATAATCAACACTATCGATCTTGTTTGTTTTGGGGCCTTTTTCTTATATGCCCATTATTTAAATTTAACTCCTCGTTACGAACATCATTTTTATTTTTATCAACTTTTCAATGCTTATATCTTCACTGTTAGTTATGACTTTATCCACATTATTCTCAACACTTACATTTGTACTGATATCATTATTTTTTACATTATTATCTCCATTTTGTTTTTATATTAGAATCGTATGCATAATCACCTTATTTGCCTCCTCACTTTGTTCCAAATGTTTACCTTCAATTAAAGGTATAGTTACATTACCAAATTTTAAAATGTTATTTCTTACATCTAAAATTCCTATATTGTTTACCAAAAAGTCATAAACTAATAAAATCCCATAGTCACTTCCAAAGTGATGATCAATTATAAAAAAAGTATTATTTACAGCTTTGCCTCCAATTTTAAAATGAATCTCTCACAACCCGAGAACTTAATATTTTGCTTGGTAAATGTCTGTAATGTTCCTTTTGTGATAACATAATAATTTTTGCATTCGATTCATTTTTCAGTTTCTGGAAAAACTTCTCCGCAAGCAGGGACACCATGGACCCGGGGTCTACCATTGCAACAGCGGACACTGCTAAACTGCACACATAGATTAGGTAACATTATTCCCCGCATGTTCTCCATTTTATTTACCTTTGCTTTTACCTGTAACTTGTATTTTCATAATTATCTTTGTAATTGGGACGTAGGCTTCGCCTGCGAACCTCCCTTTCATAATTTTGATAAACCGATTTGTTAATTTGCGATTGCGATTTTTCGCCTCTTGATTAGGACTTTGGTCTATTTTCAAAATTTTCACCAGGCCAAATTCCCCTTGCCAGTTTAAATGACCACGATTTTGACTGACGCTGGGGCTTCTTTCTTGCCGCTTAAACCTTTCTTTCGCAAATGTTTCACTATTTGCATACAAACGTCTCTCATTTCTTTGCGTACTTCTTTCTCTGGATCCGTTATTTTGCCCGTTTCTAAATTGACTTATTTTATTCTCATACTTATTTTCTCCATAATTTTTCTGTGCGTTTCGGTTGTGTCAACAGGTAGAAAAATAATGTCCTTTCTTTCCGCATCCTATGCAATATTTAATTTCATTTTCTGATTTCTCCCGCTTTTCATCTTTTATTTGTTGAAATTTAATTTTTAAATTTTGTATTTGCCTTTCCATCTATCTATCATTAAAATTTTTGCCTATATTTTCATTTCGATAAACATTTTGCATTTACATCCGTACTGTCGAAATCGCCAAAAATACTTTCTAAATGTTTCACGTATTCTACTGCCTTTTCAAAATCCTGTATATTAAGTTTTTTAATTTCAAATGCCAGATCTTGTCTTACAGACTCTATAAATTTTACAAACATTAAATTGTTCTTTATTTCGCGCATCTCATTATTCATATAATTCCTTAAAAATTCATTGGTCGAATTAGAAATTTCCAACGCCAATTCCGACACTTTCATTACTGGCTTCATTTTAATTTTATTAAAATTTGTCTACTTTTTTTTGCAGCACTGTAAGAGACATTTTAAATTGTCTCAATAATATTTTTTTTTTATTTTTTCAATATTATCTGCTTTTTGCAGTTCCATTTTTTTTACAAAAATTCATGCACTTTCTCCTAAGATCGGGTTTTTAAAATGATTGCTTTATTTTCTTCTGACCATTCAGCAACATTCTCAATTCTTTGCAACATTCTCAAATTGCGCGATAAAAAATTCAACATTCTCGTCTTTATGCCCATTAAAATCTGGCAATAAACTTATGAATCCAAAATTATCCATTTTTACCCTTGGATTTTCAATAATCCCTAATTACGATCTTCGAGGTGATTTCTGTCGTCTATTATTTTTCGGAGGCATTTAAAACAAAATTTTCTCTTCCAAAATCCTAATTAATAGCATAAAATACACAATTCAACATTATACACATAAAACACTTCTAAATGCAAATTTCTTAATCCTTATTACTTTTGACACAAATTATTTTCAATTTCTCTTCAATATATTTAAATTACTTCATTATATCTTTAGTGAATGTGCATATTTTAATTTAACAATGCTATCATCTGGTCATCACATGCTCCTCCATTAAAATTATTCATCTCCTTATTTAAATGTATTATTATCAATCTTAATAGTATTTATTAAAATTTCCATTTAAATTTTAAACCCGCATCAAAGTGTCACGGAAACCAAATATGGTGTACAAACGATTGTGGAAAGCATATTATTAAATTAAATTAATCTTAAACATGGCCGAGTATCGTAAATCGTGAAACCCGTTAAAACACATTGCGTTGTGCATCTAATAAAACCCACCTTATTCATCTTCAGTACGAGTTCCTGGAATAGAATACATTAACATACTACCACAATTAATTGCACCATTTTAACTTTAAAATAAAATCATTTATTAAGAACATATGATTAATTATTAAATTCCTTACAACAATTAGCATATTATTTTGCGGAGGAAATAAGACATGTGAGATCAGTTAAGTTAAAAATGTCTAAACTGCATTTATGACCTTCTATAATTATTGATAGGAATACATACCTCCAATTTCGTTTTTGTGCATTGACACATCCACCTTTGCCTCCATTACGACGGCACATTACTGTTAGACACCACTGAATCAATTCTCAGCACCTCTGCATCTCTGTCGTTGAAGTTATACTTTCGAGACATTTCGTTAAAGTCTATCTGGCATCTGACAGGCAAGTGCATATCCACATTTTGTTGCAGAGTCCGTCATCGAAGTATAAATCAAGACATTTCTGTGGAATACTATTGGCAACTCTCGATTGCATCTCAATTGCATCTCAATTGTTTTCGTCTTAATTCTCACATAGAAGTCATGTATATCATCTCTAGAACCTTTTGATTGCCGCCTCTTTTGCCTGAGGTCTGTAACGCCTCTTACGCTACTACTGGTCGACCTCAGGGCAACGCGACCAGACATCTTCCATATTGGTTAACATTTTTAACCAATCGCGTGGCTTCACTTTGGTCTCCTAGGTTTATGAACTATTTGATCTCTCGGATCAGGGTGTTGTAAAACTGGCGTCCTTAAGTCTGATGCCACTGTTTAATGCTACAGACATCATAAATAAAACATAAAACTATCTCACTAAATCTTGTCTCAAATCTGGTCTCACACGTAATATTGAAAGTATTGTTTTCACGAAAATTTTCGATTTCGAGATTTCGATGTCAATATATGTTTTAAAACCTCCTGAACACGTTTTGACTATTTTTGGAGTGATGTCCGTCCATTTGGAGAGATATGTCTGTCTGTCTGTCTGCCTGTCTGATGCCTGTGGTCGATTTCTTATGTACACGATAGAGACCACAAATATTAATGCTTTTTCACGAAACTTTATATCCAGCTTTATTATCGAAAAATCTAGAACTAGATATTTTTTAATTCGTGCGGAAACTTTACATTTTATTCTAAATTTTATATTTTTTTAATATGGCAGCATAAGACAAAATTGTTATTTATGGCTCAATGATCGCGGACTTAATAATTTCAATCATTGTTGTGTTGTGAAAAACAGCCACGATACAATTTTTCTTGTTCGTAACATTACCCTCCCTTGGGGGCAAGTTACCACCCCCCCCTCTCCGTGGGGTACGTTGTCAAGTATGGTATTAACCGAACGACTTTTTCAACCCCTTTAAAGTGAAGGGTAGCAAGCTATAGTTGGAATCATGTGGACCGATTTATCAAATATACCGATTTATCAAATTTTTTCTTGCAAAATTTGAAAAAGAAATGAATTCTGGTATGAGAAAGTCGAGTTAAGCCGTTACTCCAGTTAATTTTTTTTAATGTTATTCCTTCTGTGTAAGCCTGACATTACATTTCACAGTCCTGAATCCTGACGCGATTGTTTATTCGAATTATTTGAATGCTTAAAGTGAAAATGCACATACCAATTTACAACACAGGTAGGATAATTCCAGTCTTGAACAGTGTATTTAAAGTCAAAATTGATATAAAATATTGAAATAACATCTTTGAATACTTTGAACAAATATTTTATTCATATCGTATATTGAAATAACATCTTTGAATACTTTGAAAAAATATTTTATTTATATCATATATTGAAATAACATCTTTGAATACGTTGAAAAAATATTTATTTATATCGTATATTGAAATAACATCTTTGAATACTTTGAAAAATATTTTATTTATATCGTATTAAAACAAAAGTAGAATAACCTTAATATAAGCTTCACAAGTTATACAAATTCATTTTTATGGACAATTCAAAGTATCCCAATTTTATTCACAGAAATCTACAATCCGGAATAAAAGAAACTGATAATTTATGGGTTTTAGGAAATTAAATTACTACTATCAATAAACTATCACAATAAATTTATCTATTATTTTTTTTTAAATTAAGGATTACTTTAATTTAATCAAGCTGGCTTCTTTAAATTTCTTTGCAATGCAAACAAAGTACAGGAACATATTAATTAAAATAAACTTTCAATGTTTTCGTGAGATCACTAAGAGTTTTATATAATTATTCCAATTATTCCACTACGGAATGGTAATTCAGGTAATTCTGAAACAACTTAAAAGTGAATTAACTCAATAAAACCCCAGGCTGCAACTTATCACTGGGGAATTTGTTTTGTGAAAGTTGAGTTTAATGAACCTTATCATTGCCGTATTGAGCGCTTCTTTAACAATGTATTATAATTAGGTACTTTATTACAGATAAATCCAATTATCATATAATTAATATCAGTTAAAGAACAATTAAATTATGTCTGCAATGTTGCAAAAAGATCTTTCTGGTTTCAAGCAAAAATCATTTTAATCTTTTCAGAACTGTTTAGTTTCATTCAGATGCTTCGATTATTACTTTTCCTATATACATAGTTTAATATATAGAAACAATAGAAAATTTGAATTCGAATTTTCGACGAAAGAGTACGTTTCAAACATCCCTGAACTCGAATTAATTGCAGATGATGCATGATTAAAACAAATGTATGCATGATGAGTGCAATTGAGGTGATGCATGACTGTGTGTGTGTGTGTGTGTGTGTGTATTCGTGAATTTATGGAGACGATATCTCACGAGCGAATGGAGCGATAAAACAAAATTTGGTACAAAAATAACAATCAATGAATACTGGGAGCCTAGTGCTTTTACACACAATCGAATGTCCTACGGCCAACGGCCGTACCGTGCTGAAAACACCGGTTCTCGTTAGATCACCGAAGTCAAGCAGCATCGGGCGCGGTTAGTACTTGGTGGGTGACCACCTCGGAACACCGCGTGCTGTTGGCCATCTCGGGTGCGGTATCCCCGTGGTTTGCGCGCTAGATTTGCACGCTACCACAAATGCCGCCGTGTTCATGCGGAGTACGATCACGTTAAACATGTGGGTCCGTAAGTCCTTCCGAGAGGTTGGTGGTAGGGGAAGGAGGGTACGGTCCCTGTGGATGCCTCCCCCACTGGGTTCCGGTCTAAATTGGGTGGCACTTCCCGGCCGTCCATACAGTTACCTTACACCTTTCTGGTAGGTCGGACGGTCTGGGTCTCAACAACAACAACAACAACACAATCGAATGTCCGGGGCCAACGGCCGTACCGTGCTGAAAACACCGGTTCTCGTTAGATCACCGAAGTCAAGCAGCATCGGGCGCGGTTAGTACTTGGTGGGTGACCACCTCGGAACACCGCGTGCTGTTGGCCATCTCGGGTGCGGTATCCCCGTGGTTTGCGCGCTAGATTTGCACGCTACCACAAATGCCACCGTGTTCATGCGGAGTACGATCACGTTAAACATGTGGGTCCGTAAGTCCTTCCGAGAGGTTGGTGGTAGGGGAAGGAGGGTACGGTCCCTGTGGATGCCTCCCCCACTGGGTTCCGGTCTAAATTGGGTGGCACTTCCCGACCGTCCAAACAGTTACCTTACACCTTTCTGGTAGGTCGGACGGTCTGGGTTTCAACAACACAATCGAATGTCCGGTCGTCCAAATAGATACTCTAAGTCCTCTGGACGAGTCGGACGGCCTGGGGCTTTCACACAATCGAATGTTCCGGCCACACATTAAACTGCCGTTAACCTCAGGGTTGGCTGTGTGGTCTGGGCCTTCAACACAATCGAATGTTAGAAAGAGCTCCAAATTTTCGAATGAAATATTGATAAAATCATCAAAAAATCGGAACCTTCAATAATGCTATGTAAATAATCATTTCTTATATAACTTTCCATTAGAAAACGATTGACAAAAATTTTAGAACTCTATCATGAACAGTATCTCAAGATATTGCACTTTTTCAAATAAATTTATCAAAAAATCACATAAAATTTCAAAATATTAACTACTGTAACATATGTTCACTTTTCATATGTAATTATATGCAATAAATTTATTAACATCATTCTTGTTGATTTAAATCGTTCCATTCACGAAAGAAGATATTTTGCGTAATAATTTTGTATTTTGAGGCCTAACAATTCGCAAACATTCATTTCTATAAAATTGCAAGAATAACGCCAAGTTATCGAAAATGCCGCAAATTGATGAATTAATTATTAAAATATTTTAATATATGGACTATTTTACTTATTGGGGATGCTATCAATATTAACAATTCTCAATTTAGATTTGCGCTATTGGCTAACTGGGTACTTCGAAATAGTTTTAAATATTGTCATCCTAAACAGGGGGAAATGCTTAAAATTAAAAGCATTGTTCAGTAGTTTTTATACATTATTTTTTCACTTCGAAAGAAGTAAATTCATTGCGTTATATAGAGAAAGTCATATAATGTCCACATCAGATTTTTTTAAAAATGATTTGAATAAAGTAGATTAAAAGTTTATATATTTTAAATGTATTACAAATTGGTTAAGTGTATTCGTTTTATATAAATATTATATCACATAATATAAATTTGAAAACATGATTCCTTTTTGCAAAATGAGCTTACTATATAGTTAAATTTTCGATTCCCTCCGCTACCAAAACTGCCGCCGGGTTCACGCGGAGTACGATCACGTTAAACATATGGGTCCGTAAGTTCTTCCGAGAGGTTGGTGGTAGGGAAGGAGGGTACGGTCCCTGTGGATGCCTCCCCTACTGGGTTCCAGTCTAAATTGGGTGGCTCTTCCCGGCCGTCCAAACAGTTACCTTACACCTTTCTGGCACCGGCCGTCCAAATAGTTGCTCTTAGTCCTCTGGACGAGTCGGACGGTCTGGGTCTTCAACACCTTTCTGGCAGGTCGGACGGTCTGGGTCTCAACAACAAGCCTAGAAAACTACAATTTTGTATTGTGATTCTCTCTGATCCTAAAACATCTATTTTTTTTATAAAATAAACCACTAACATTCAATTTCTTAAAGAGCTGTGCCATTGTAACTTTATTCTCTGTCATAATTTCAAAGTTAACATTTATTTTTATAAAAAAAAACAATAACATAATTAATAGTGATAGAAAATATATAGGGCACTAACGAATCTCGTTAAATTTCTAGTATATTTGGCACATATCATGCTTAAAACATCCTGTGTATAGCACTCTCATACATAAAATTTATATTGACATTTATAGAGTATGACCTTTATCAATGGAAGGAAAAATTATTACCTAATTATAAGAAAGAAATGGGTAATGCATTTTTCGGAGATGAAGAATTTTAAACATTAAGAATTACTTTTGCTTCAAAATTAATTTAAAATCACTCTTTTTGGTATTTTTAATGCTTGAAATTAATTTCTTTATCTTATAAATGTAATCCACATCACATTTAAGTTGAGAACTACTTCACCATTGGAAAATGAGATTGATTTTCTAGTCAAATTATTCCTTTTCATGCATTTTCCCAGAAAGATATAGTACCAAAGCGATATCTAAAAATTATCCTTCAACCATAAAGAGTTATTTTGTAGCATAATACGTGTAGGATGCTACTTCGAAGATAAAGTAATTCTGTCCCAATGGCTCAATGGTATATATATATATATATATATATATATATATATATATATATATATATATATATATATATATATATATATATATATATATATATATATATATATATACTACCCTACACAGAAAATGCAGCATCATGAAAGAGCGAATAGAGTGTGATGATAAAAGACACACAGACAGAGATGGCATATTTAAATAAGTAATGTTAATTCCAGAAGGTACTGCAATACAGTATTGGCATAGACGTGGTGATCAATAGGCAGTAGGACCATCTCTTGCGGCAATACAAGCAGCAACCCTTCAAGGAACAGATGCAATGAGCTTGCGGATAGTTTCCTGGGGGTGGATCACCATATACCTTAAATCATCCTCCACAGGTCATTCTCTGTTTGAGGTGGGGACAGGGCAGTCATACGACGGCCAATCAAGTCCCATACATGCTCCATGGGTGAGAGATTTGGAGACAGTACCTGGATACGTAGAAAGGATTGTTTGCTGATGGATGCCGTCTGCCATCGTACGTTATCTTGCTGGAAAAAAGCATTTTACAACCGTTGAAGGTAGGGCAGTGTGCAACCGGCCGCAGCACCTGATCCACATATCATCGTGCAGTATATATATATATATATATATATATATATATATATATATATATATATATATATATATATATATATATATATATATATATATATATATATATATATATATATATATATATATATATATATATATATATATATATATATATATATATATATATATATATATATATATATTTATATATATATATATGTATATATATATATATATATATATATATACTCTCATGTCCAAAAGTTAAGCATAGTTGCTGTTTATGTGAAAATTTCAGGAAATCTACATCGGAATGGAAGGAAACGCGGTAAGCGCGTGCAATAGGGTTATAGAAGAAGAAAACAATGCAAAACAATGTTAATAACGACTTTTATTATCCAAAGAAAAGGATCACAATACGAGTGAAACCCCAGTGAAACAGAATGATTAAAACAATGTGATGCTGCAGTTTAATACGGTGTGTGCGAACCTCGGGTAGCCACGCATGCGGCACAACGATTTCCCATACTTTCGATGAGGGTTTGGATGAGTTGTGTACTCAAAGAGTTCTAAGCCTCACGGAGAGCAGTTTTCAATCCCGGAACGGAGCTCTCTGGGTAGCGGAGGGCTGCAAGATGTCTCCCGAGCATATTCCACATTTGCTCTATTGGATTTAGATCAGGAGAGTTGGCAGACCATTGCATGTGCTGGATGTCTTCAGTTTGAAGGAAGTCGTCGACCAAAGCCGCACGGTGAGGAGGCGCGTTATAATCCATGAGTATGAAATCAGGGCCAACAGTACCTCAAAACAATCGAACGATAGACTCAGGGACTTCGTCGCTATATCTCTGACCGGTAACCGACCCCGCACAGCTACGAATTCAATGGACTCTAGAGAACAGATTTCAAAACGAGAGGATAAAGACCACACAGGATACTAACCTGGGTAAAAGTAGTAGTATCAGGAGACTAACCTGATGTTAAAATAGCAGGAGGTGGTCAGTTAGTTTGTCCGTTGCCCGCCAATCTGACATTAGAGGATGGAGAATGCAGAGTCCACTTCGACGAAAAGAGCTTGCAATTCCGTCCCAGTAGCTCAACGGTAGAGAGTCGGATTTCCAGTTCGGAGGCCCAGGGTTCGATTTCCAGTTGGGGAAGCATGTCTCTTTACAAACGTTCTTTGATCTTTCCGATGGTATCAAGATGGAAAGTCTGTGATAATATTTTAGGTTGCTAAGAAACGCATTTGTGGGAAAATCGCCCAAAATCACCCTAAAACATAGATTAACTGAAAACATATTTCGAAAATTTAAATAATAACGCCGAAGTGCACGTATTCGGGTCCTGAAATACCTGTGTACCAAATTCCATGGTCGTAGGAAGCTTAGACTTCCAGCTACAGACTGCACAGGCAGACTTACACACAGAAAGTCATCTTTCTTTATTATTCTAGATTATTTTGCTTTAATTTTTTAAACAAATTTTTGCATAACATTAATATTTAATGTGTAAAATAATATAATGCCAGCCGTATGGGTCCCTTGGCGATTTGCAAAACCCACTGAGAATGATTAGATCAACGAAATTCAAAACAGAGAAAATTAACTATACATTTACTCAAAATAGATATCTATATAAAACATTATAGTTTAGTTCATTCAACCAAGTTGCTCTAACTCGTTCCAGTGATACCAGCGTTTCAAAGTGTAATATTTATTGGGAATGGATATTTTAAACCATACACTTTTACTATCCACTTTATTATTCGGTAAATTATTAATGCAATAGATAGATTTGATAGAATGATACCACTTTCTCAATATCTGGTCTCAATGTCTGGTCATTAGCAGGAGTTCTAAATCGCTACGGCAAGAACACTGTCAATGTCTTTGCTTCGAGAGATGTTGTATGATTTTTGCATAATTGGCATATTGTAGCTATTGGTTTGGTGGTGGTGGCATAACTCCATATTTTAGCTATTCAAAACTACATTGTCTACATTTCTTTTGTTTTTCTGCTATTTCCATTTGTGTTCGAACACTTATATAATTAATAAAAATAACACTTGTCTAGCTAAAACTCTCATTTCCTAAATAACAAGTTCAAAAACGGATAACAAAGGAAAGTATACAGAACGCCTAAAAAGTCGTTAAGCACTCCAATAACTTTATAAGGAAAGTGCCACGAGTGTATACGTTAAGTCCATATATAGTACAGAAATCATGCATATGATTGCAGCACCACAAGCGGAGAATTTATAAAGTTATGGTAACGGTCTAGACAATGAAGTTAGATAGACGAAAAAAAACAATTAAAAAAGTGGTAGAAGACTATCTAATGAACAGAAATCGACTATAGAAGGCATTTATTTGACACAATATGATTATTGAAGATTTGCTGTTATATTCAGGAATGATACAGTAATCAACACCTACATGAAGAGAAATTTGGTGTACAGCCTGTTTAAATTGTCCTTCGTCAGAGACATTGCACGCTTGAATACTACCAAACAGAAGTGAGGACCCGACCTACCTCTCGGTTTACGGGTTTAGTTCCGCACCACTGGAAGTCGTCCGCAGACGACCCAGCTGAGTCGAAGGAGGAAGACATGTGCTATGAGCCAGTCCGAACAAGAAGAATCGGCTCAACGCCAAAGAATCGCAGAGGGACTCAATGAGCACACACACCACACCCCCAGGAAACAGCAGAGAAAGCAGAAGCCCAGAGCCACACTGCTCCAGGAGAGCTCGGGAATCTTCAGGGATACTTCCCTTAATTGAAGAAACCCGAGCTGTAAAAACGCCCCAACTCCAAATGGCGTACAGGAGCAAACCATGTAGAACGGGAGACGATGAATGTCGACTGCAGTGACTGCCTAATATAGCCAGAAGAGTCAAGTTTTATTGGCACACAACTTTGATAAAAAATTTTAGAGGATATCGACATACCTACCCTCGGTAGTTATGCAGAGGCAGCATGCAACTTAAGGAGGCGCTGTCGTAGCCCGAGCTTAAACCTGTGCTGCCAGGTTAACTTAACCTAATAAAAGAAAAAGAAATTACTAACTAAACAGGGCCGGGCAAAAAAGGGACTCTGATGTCCACTCAAAAAAAACCTACCTTCCGGAGCGAAGGGGGGAACAGCAGGAGGGAAAAGGCCTAGGAAGACAAAACTAAACAGGGTCTTCAACTGGCTATGCCAAGGAGGGTATTAACACTCAGAAACAGGGGCCCTCACTCTGACCCACAACACTGACATGGACAGACAAACCCGAGAATAAAATAACATAATAATAAAATAACGTAACAGGGAAGCAATAGCTACTAAAAGAGTAACTAATCCTAGATCCTACGAAACTAAGAAAACCCCAAATTCCAGAGACGGAATAAGGTAGTGCGGGGAAGGTAGGCCAACCCGGTATAACTGGGCAGCAAAGATTGTAGGATTAACCAAACTAAACAAATAAGACTAGATAAAAAGTAGATCTAAACTAGATTAGATCTGAAGCACATGGCGCAGCTTAACTATGCTAAACTAATCTAGGCACAAAAACGCGCGCAGGGAGAGAACACTTACACAAAGTCCTGGCCGGAGGAGGTGATCTGAAAGGAAAAGGTTAAAAAGGAGATGACGAGGTGGAGCTAACTAGAGCCAAAGCCAACCAGATCTGCCCCGACCGTACCTGCATCCTCTGGAACTGACCCGTTCAAAGGAGCAGCTGTATTCTTCCTGAGAATAGCTAGTCAAAGCAGATTTAGGGACATAAGAATACCGAAAACATGGGTGGAGATCTGTAAGGGAAAATAACAAGTTAACCTGGAAGGAAAATAGCATGTTAGTCTGAAAGGAAAATAACAAGTTAACCTGAAAGGAAGAACGAGTTAGCGAAACGCGACAGAGCACAGCTCTGAACCGACTAAAACACCTCTGGGGTGGAAGTCAACTAGAAAACAGAGAGCTGAGACAATACCCCAGCAACGCGATGAATACGTTCGCTACAGCAAACAACGACGTCCACTACTAAGGCGGGAGGACACCCACACAGAACAAGCAGCTGGGACAATACCGCAGCTGACCAAGAATAAAACACTAGTCCTACCTGAAGAACCGCGGGAATAAAAGTGGCCACTAAGTCCTGTACACACACTAAGTCCACACACTCATACTGTAGTGGCCAGACACAATAAAAACAAACTGGGACAATCCCCCAGTTACCGACAACAGAACCAAGAGAGGAAAAGGAAGAGCAGAGAAGAGAGAGAGAGCAAGCAGAGAAGAGAAAGAGACGCCTGCGGTGGGAGAGAAGAGAAAAAGAGAAAGAGAAGGAAGGAAAAGAAAGGAAACCTACACGAATAGGTAGGAATCTCTGGAGAGGAAAGATCCTCTAAAGACGGAGTGCCAACCAGAAGTAGAGGTCCTCTCTTAATCATGATGGGAACATCCTTCCACCGATTCCCAGCCTTATCCCCCCAACATGTTTGAATACTGGAAAGAATATTATTGCGTACTTTAACAAGCATTGCTGGTATTACTCTGTTAAAGTCCTTGATGATATACAACTATTTTGACTGGTAGTCATTGCCTTACGCATCCGCGTTTCGTCGGTTACTGGTGTAGATTCCTAGTAATTAGACAATGCTCTACAACTTAACAATTGGCTTTTTCGTCTACCTCGCTCGGTTGCCAAATTCGTTATCATAACTTTTTATATTCCCCTCAAGGGGTATTGCAATTATTCTTAATCTATCAGAAATGGTTATTTTACATAATAGACCTAACGTGTGCACTCATGGATATTTCCTTACAAAGTTATTAGGGAACTTAAGAACTTGTCTACGAACTTTGTATGCCGTACTCCATTTTCCTGAGAGGATGTGGCCTGAGCTCCCAAGAGTCACACCTACATTCAATACTATTATGTTAAGAACTTATCAGAATTTTTTTTTAAATGAGAGGCAAGTGACTTCGGATTGTGAAACGAGGTATGTGCACTATTTGACCAGCAACGAATCGGGAGCCCTACAACCTGTCACGAGACAAAATCACGTGACATAGAAAGCGACTTAAAGGTATCGAAAGGCCATACGTCGGACCCCAACAATGGACAACATTTTCGCATTATTTGGGAAATGAAAATTATTTTTTACTTCAAATATTCAAAAATTTTCAAAATATATTTCGTTAATAAATGAAAATAAATTTGTCTAATGTTCCAAATATATTTCGTTATGATTATCTGTAATACGATTATCTGTAATACGATTATCTGTAATACGATTTTCCGTAATTATCTATAATCTGTAATAATTATGATTTTGTGATTATTGTGATATTGTTGGTTCAAGATAGCCAATCGCAAATAAGCGAACAACGCGCTAAGAAGGTCTCATCGCAATCGCCTTTTGCGGCTCCTTTGCTTTGCAGGTTATTCCACTCGCCACTAGGTTGTCCTACCTCACAATTATTTTTTACGTATCCTCCTTTAAAATTTGAACTTTCCTATATAATGCAATGAATCTACTTTCTACAATGAATCTACTTTTTTCTACAATGAATCTACTATCTACAATGAATCTACTTTTTTCTACAATGAATCTACTTTCTACAATGAATCTACTTTCTACAATGAATCTACTTCTTTCCACAATGAATCTACTTTCTACGATGAATCTTCTTCATTCGCAATGAAAAAGAAAATCTGATGCGGGCAACATATGACTTCCCCTATATATTGCAATGAATTTACATTTTTCACAGTGAAAAAATTATTTTTAATGTTGAATATTTTTAATGTTGAATTGCACATTTGTCGCTTTTCCAAATGGCAACATGTAAAATTATTTCGATGTACCCAATTAACTTACATTTCCCACAACTCTAAATTGACACTTATCAATATTGATAGCATCCGCAATGAACAATATAATCCATATATTAAAATATTTTAATAATTAATTTATTAATTTGGAGTCATTTTTGCAATTTTAAAAATATTTTTGTCAATCTGGGGGGAGCGAAACATCCCTAAGTTGGCGGCATTTCATTAAATTAGTCACAAAGTTCGCCAAATTTATCGCCAATTGTTACAAAAAAAACGGAGAGAAGAGCTTTCCTTATATATTAATGACTGGGGAATTGTTAGGATTCAAAACACAAAACCATTCCACAAAGTTTCTTCTCTTGTAAATGAAACGAACCACGAGAATGACGATAAGAAATTTATAGCACAATATAACATATGAAAAGTGAACATATTTCACAATAGTTAATACTTTTTTTAATTTTATGTGATCTCTTGATGAATTTAATTGAAAAAAGTATAATATATCGAGAACAGTTCATGATAGCACTCTAAAATTTACGTCAGTCGTTTTCTAATGAGAAATTATATAAGAAAGGATTATTTGCGTAACATTATTGAAGGTTCCGATTTTTGATGATTTTCTGTGTTTCATTCGAAAATTTGGGGGTCTTCCGAACAGTCGATTGTATTTAAAATTAATAGGATTTCAATATTCACGGATTTTTGTGCCAAATTTCGTTCGAAACGCTCCATTCGTTTGTAAGATATCGTCTCGATGGACACGAACACACTGACATCACCTCTAAAACATTCGATTCAAGTTCAGGGATGCTTGAAAGGTGTCCTTTCGTCAAAAACTCTAATTTGAATTTTCAATCCCGGTACAATACTTTCCCTATACATTATACTATGTATATAAGGAAAGAAAAATAGTAATGAATCAACTATAAAAATTAAATAATATAAAGTTTGACTGCATTAAATTTTTTTAAATTCTCTTTAAACTATTATTATAAAAATTTTGTTAATAATACCTCTTATAAGTACATTCGACGTTCTGTCATAGCAGAGAAGTTTTTTATAAATGTTATCTTTAAAATTAAGTTATTTTACAAATTCATTAGTTCTTTCACAAATTCATTAGTTCTTTCACAAATTCATTAGTTCTTTCACAAATTCATTAGTTCTTTCACAAATTCATTAGTTCTTTCACAAAGTCATTAGTTCTTTTACAAATTTAAATTCTTACAAATACATTACTTCTTTTGCAAATTCATTTGGTCTTTGACAAATTACATTTGTTTGGCCCACGTTAGTCGCACGCGATCCCACTGCCCCCTCCCCCATAACCCTGCGGTCTAGACTGTAGCCTAGTTTTGCCTACTCGTTAATCTCCCACTGGCAATGCAGACCTATCAATAAAACCATTGAACCATTTATCTCAGGATTCCCATTCAACTTTCTGATCTACTGAGATAATTTTCTTTTCTTCTATATTTAAAGTAGAACCCTCGACATTACTAATGATTAAGAATATTCTGGTAAAATATATTTTACTTTAAGATATATCATTATTCTATTTTTCAAAATCTAATAAAAATACAGAAAATATTTATATAAACGGGTCATATTTTTCACTGCGAGAAACCTTCGAAAAATATTTTCCTAAAAGCAAACTTGAAGAGATAAAAGTGGAATGTTATTGAAATATAGATTACTTTGTATAATTATAAATACGAAAAATATTTTTGAATATTTCTCTGAGCAGAAAGGAAGCCTTTTCTTATCAACTTCCAAACATAAGGACGAAGTTATTGCATTATCTTTATTTTTCTTGCACCTGGAAGATAATTCTCGTTTTAAGTCCGAAAATCAATATGCACAACAGTTTTCTGCGTAGAATTTCTTTTTATAAGACTCTCAGCAGAATCAATAATATATTACATTTACTTCAGAGAAGGAATTAGAATTTTATGTGTTGAAACTTTGCATCTGCCAATTTTAATGGGATATAGAATTTCCTATTTGGATTTAAAGTCTGTATTATTTTTACTTTTAAATATGTTTCTAAGAATGGTGTTTTTGTTGCAGTTAAAATATTTTTAAGCAGTGAAATATTTACAGCTTTGTAGAGCCTCTGCATTTCTGTTTACTTAGCTTTGCATATCATTTTTTTACTGCAAGATTTCACACATTATTTAGCCAAGTATCGTTATATACACTGTAAAACATTTCTTTCAGATTTCTTTATCAATAAGGAAAATTTTGATAAAGTCAGGTATTTTTTGTTTAGAAAGCAGAAAGTCAAGAAACCTCTTAACCAGTTCAAAGAGTTGCAAATACGGATATTCTTCCCACATTGAACTTCCTATGAACGGCAATAAGGAACGTTGCTCACCTGCTGGCGCATATCTGATCATTGATATGATTCTGTTGACTTCAATAGTCCTGGTATAGATAGCTTGATATTTCAGCTGATGTTCGTATGAGCAATTACGCAAGTTCAAGAGCAGGCGTGTTGGAGGCTTAAAAGAAGCTGGTGCCAAGCAGTCGGCAGTTACGTATGTTGGAGAGATACGACAGCAAGATGGTGTTTTTAGAAATAGCTCCAGGAGGACATACATAAACACCAAAGGATATAGCCTTCGAAAAACATGTGACCATGATGACCATCATGCGATAGTAATATAACCAAGAAAAGACAATAGCGGACCTGGTTATAATCCAAATACTCCTGTATGCATCATTCAACACCAGTACGTACCACTGAAAAGTGACTACATGAGCAAGATGCCTTTCTCGCGGCCTTTAAGATATCTACCACTTACTACTCAACATAGACCGCATCATCTGCAGTGATGTCGAGCCAATAAACAGTGGAAATCCTCCGAATAGCTTTCTCCTGTGTTTAGCCATGAATACCTCTTCTGCCTGGAAGCTTTCTGACTGGAAACAAAGATTTATTTGTATAATTGAGAATGTCAGATTTGATCTCCAGTCCACTTTGGATGTCAATCGGAATACGAGCATCACATCTAGAATGAAAGTTTGGGGTGTCATATCCTATGACAGACTTCCTGTAATATTGCTACCTGGCACTTAGACAACTCACCTGTACAATCAAGCATGGCATTCAAGATGTCCTGCAGACAGCTGTGCCAAAATAAGTAAGCCCAAGATTAAGTAGTTTTGTGCAAAACTGCTTAACCAGACTTACTTACCTTTAGCACTGCATCGATTTGCCGACAGAATGCTAAAAAATGTTTTTTGTAATAAGAATCTTTAGGAATGTATATGTTTTCAATTTGGTCATAAAATGTTGTAGATTAGAAATCAGGGCATTTCTTCGCTCAGTTTTGTACAATGAGAGAAATACTGTTTAATTATAATCTTCTAAGGACATTAAAATATGAATTCCCACATCAAGTCCCGAATAGTATAAAAGTGGCTTCGTACTAACGTACATTCATAACCTAAACTTAAAAAAAATTACTCAATATTATTGTATAAACGCATTCAGTGATTTATTTTTTTAATTGTCTAATCATTCTCCTATTTCAGCGGCGGAATAGTGAACCATTTTGTAGTCAGATGACGTTGCCCTGCCACACCACGGTAGACCGATTGCATTATACTTTAAACGGACACCACAACACCCATGCCCGCAGGTGGGATTCGAACACACAATCTGTCAGTCGTGGGAGCACGAGGAAACGCTTACCTTAGACCTCATACCTACTGGGCCCGCATTAAAAAAATTGTAATCATGGACTAATCTAATAATTTTCTAAGACACACTCAGTGATTAAAAACATTAAAATTGTAATCATGGTTTAATTTAATAATTTCCTGATTGCACGCTATCTTTCATCATTTCTAACTTTCAGTACATATTTGAAATGGCTTAAAACTTTCAAACAAATTGAAATTCAATAGCGTTTCGTGAACTTCCCTGGATTTCAGTCGTGAGATATGCTAACTAGATGATAATCTACAACTTTCTAACGGACGTTTTTTTTTTGTTTTTTTTTTTAATTCTTCCTGCAATTATCAATTTATCAGCCAGCTTTTCTGTAATCGCTTTTATTCGATTGATCATAGTTCCTTTAAAATACATACGCATTTTATGCTTTTCGCACCATGTGTTACGGTGTTACTTGGGTCCTGACGTTACTTTGCAGTTTGGACTCTGTATATTAATTAACGTGTATGTAAAATTATACAATAAAATAATTCAAAATTTATAGGGAACTATAATAATAACTAACTAACAATAAATTTATGAGCATTCATATGGTGGCATATGGTGCATACATTTCATTTTTTACGCAACTATTAAGCATTTTTATTCTCTTTTGCATACTTATTACGTACAGTCATAAGAATTTTGTGGAAAACTACAAATGTCATCTCCAGAACGGGAAATGAAAATCCTTAATGAATACCATGACCCCCTCCGATCTCCTCCGGAATTTAATGCTGAATTCATATCAGTCACCAGGCGCTCTCTATAGCCGAACATGAAAATCTCAGGTGTCAAGAAAAATTTTGATTTGAAATAGAAAAGAACCGGAAATAGAAATCCGTATACTCCCCTACCACCTCCAGAATTTGATGCTAAAATAATGTCAGTCTTCATCTAAGCCAGCGTTTTTCAAAGAGTGTTCCGCGCGACAGTATTCCAGGGATTCCGCAACGTTATAGTTGCGTGTACATTTTCTTGAAAATTAAAAAACTCGCGTAAAATGGGAATGCATAATTTGAACCGCAATAGACTTTATCTCATTTTGGAGTTCCGACATCAAATTGAATTTCAAAAGGATCTAGTGACCAAAACAGTTTGAAAAATTTTATATGCTATATGTATAGCAGATTCCAATAAATAAATATTTCAAAGTAAATGCAAATTTTTGAATGGGAAGTAACATCACCAGAACCAGAAGTGAAAACCTTTATGAGTCCCTTAACCCCCTCCAGAATTTAATGTTGAATCTATGTATATTAGTCGTTATATAAGTTTTTATCTACAACCAATCCTGAGAAATAGAAGTTTCAGGGAACATTTTTTGACTGGAAGTGGAAATGAAACCGGAAGTGAAATTTCTTAGTGAACCATCTTCCCCCCTCCAGATTTTGATGCTAAATCCATAACAGTTATCATCTAAGCCTTATCTATAGACAATCTTAAGAAATAGATGTTTCATCTAAAATGAAAATTTTTATAAGAGAGCCGGAAAATTATCCAGAAGTAGAAATCCTTAATAAATTCATCTACCCCCCCCCCCCCTTCTTCCCCTCCAGAATTTAATGCTGAATCCATATCAGTCATCCTCTAAGCTCTATCGATAAAACATCCTGAGAAATGTATGTTTCTAAACAAAAAAATTTCGAAAAATAATAGTATAGCAGAATTTAGAGTGAATTCGATAGAAGGCTAAATATCTTTTCCGCTTGCGAAAAATATGTATTGCAAGTCCTTCAGGTCTTCAGACGACACGACTCCCCAGGATGATTTTAATATTCAAATTGGTGTAAAAGTTATGAATATTTAAAGCAAAAAATCTGTTGAAAATCTGTTGGACAGATAATTTCCGAATGCTAAAGATACGAAAGCAGGTGTTTTGATTAAATAGCAGACATTTTGTCTAAACGAAAATACATCTATGTCCAAAAGAAATGGATTTAATTTATTGGCTTTCTAACTTTGGGAATTTATAATTTAGTACTATATTTTCCTAATAAATATTACGTTAAAAAGCGGCAAAATTCTGATGAAAACTCGTTGAAGATAGCATTCAATTTTTTTTTTAATTTCACTATTTTTTCATCTACGGATAGTAAGGCAGTTATCTTCTATACGTCGCATGAAAATTGGATTTTGTTTTCTCGGCGGAACGTGCTTTGAAAGCATCGAAAAACATATTAGTCTCATCATTTTGAATCTCAATTTCTAATTACGCTAAAGCTTAGTTTCGAAAATTATGCTTTATAGCATAACCTAACAAAGACCGTATATCCGGATTGTTTGCGCTCCACACGCTTATTTAGGACGTATTACGCGAGCGCAGAAAGTTATTTATTTTTTATTCTAAATGGGCGTATCGTAAAAGCATTGTTTGGTTTTCGAGAATTCGTTTTAAGTTCCGGTGTAATGTTAATCAGAGGTATGAATTTTAAATCCCGATCAACGACGAGTACATTTTTCAGTATTAAATTCCGACAGAGACTTACTTTTCTTATCCCCCAACCGTGCCTTGTTTTGTTTTGCTTTTTGGCTCATATTTCTGCCCTGTCAAACTTACTCGAAACAAAATCTTGGTTGTTTTATTTTACAATTATTTCTTAAAAAAAAAGTACTATTTTTCAGAATGTTATAGGTCACAACATATTTGCCCTCAAAGCAGAATATAATTCTCAGAATGACAGCCTGACTCTCAATGTATACTCCAAAATAAATACCAATAAAACCACAGACTAGCTTACACCGAAGAAAAATGAAATTTGCAAAACATAGAAATTCGTATATATATAATATTCTAAAGATCGGAAGTCGAAGCTATTTTTCTTTTTTATCAGTATTCCTCTAAATTCATCTATTATATGGTTCTCTTTTATGAAAGATATGTTTCAGAAGAAAGGATTAAGCCCTTAGAAACAACAGAAGAAGCTAAAAGAAATATATGTTTTCTGAACCGAGAAATGTTTCTCAGAGTTATCTTTATAAGACATAATGTATAACGGAATTCATTTTTCCGCTTGAATTAATGATCTTAAAGCAGCTGCCTGACATTGAAACAAATATGATTCTAAAGAAATTTGAAGTTAGTTTTAGAGTATGATACATACAGTGCTTTTCATCATATTTGAATTACTTTTCGAGCTTCGGCAAATGATTTTAGACACATACATATCCAATTTGGATGTTCGCTGAAATTCAATTCGAAATTCTTTCATATGCATTTTTTTCTTGCAGTTGATATTTTCATAAAAATAGAGGTCTAATTTTTGATGCGGTCCCTTGAGCCAAAAAAGTTCAAATAGAAAAAGTTGCACTATTCAGCACCTAGTCTAAAAATTAAAAAAGAAAGAGTAATCATGCATAAAGCATTGATTATAAAAAACACTTTCCAACCGAAATTCATTTAAACATCTCTAAAATGTGATACATTCGACATTGATAATTTTTAAATTATCACAGTACTACAGCAATTTATTATACTTGAAAACTTTAAACTTCATTGAAAAAGATAATGTTAGTTACACAAAATGAACTTTATTCAAATTACGTCATCAAAATACTAATCGTCTGCCTAAGTAAAATCAATGAATCAATCAATTCATATCACTTATATTGCGGACTTCAGAGCTAAATAATTTTACGTGAAAAAAGAATCAGCAATTCTTATACAACTCATCTTACAATCGGTTGATTTGTTTACATTCTGCATGCTACAGTAGCATTAAAATTCCTTCGTTGTAGGAATATTCAAAGTTTAGTGATTATTTAAAATGCAAAATATTGTAATTGCGTTGACTCAGAATTTAGATATACAAGTAATACGCAAAAATAAAGCGGTTTTATAACGGATGAAACACTAAATATAAATTTAAACGATTTTTACACACAGGGAAAAAATGGATGCCATATTTTATTTTTAAAAATGAGTCAAGTGATCTCTTCACATAATATGGGTGTAATTATTATTTCAATTTTTATTTTTAAAAAAAATATACAACATATTTTGCTGAATTTTTTTTACACATCTTATGGGATAATTTGAATATTTTCTAAAACTTTACGAAGCAATTTGGGAATTTTAACTCCGCTTAAAAAATGTTTAAAAAATTATGTCCCATAGGGTTCAATGTATTTCATTTATTCAACCCAGATTTAATCCAAAACTAATTGGGTGATACAATTCATTGCCATTCCCAGACATCCCACGAACCATCCCAACAACATAATAAAATTTCAATTTGATAAAGTCATTTTCGCGGTAGTTAACGTGCGAACGGACAGACAGACAGACAGAATGACCAAAGTCATAAAGACATTTCAACTATGTTGAAAAGTGTTAAAAAAATAGTGAAAGAAAACAGTGGTTTTCCCTGCAAATTCGAGGGCCAGTTGCAAATAAAATTGCGCTAACACATTTTATGACGTCTGGTTTCAATTTGCAGCAAGTCCCTTCAGCTCGGTTGACTGATTAGAGTTTCTTGGCATAAGATCCAAAGAGAATATGCTGCGCCAGACATATAGCATCGCACTACAGCACGAGTCTGAATCGAGCGAAAATCCATTTTTCAATTTTAGCCTATTTTGTTAGTTTGTTACGTTACTTCTCTAGTAAATATATTTATGATTATTAAAGATTAATTGTACCGGATTTATTTCTTTGGAATTGTTAATATAGAAAGCAACTTTCCCTAATCATTTTTTATTTTGCTCAAGGGATCGTATATAACTTTTGACCCCTTATATATATGAAAATACACCCCACCCCCTTAAAAATTATGTTGAATTTCGCATTTAATTTTAACAAATTAGATGTATGTGTCTAAAACCATTTGCCAAAGCTAGAAAAGAGAGGGAGGTCAAGTATGTTAAAACGTTTTTATATATAAACATCATATTAAATACTATCAGAAATTTACTTTTCAAATTATACAACCGTCTCAAG
Source organism: Amaurobius ferox (assembly GCA_951213105.1). Lineage (NCBI taxonomy): Eukaryota > Metazoa > Arthropoda > Arachnida > Araneae > Amaurobiidae > Amaurobius > Amaurobius ferox. The sequence goes on along the minus strand of OX578133.1, from coordinate 69,400,172 downwards.
TGATCTTTCTCTTTTTGAATTCCATACAATGCATGGTAATGTATAGGAAAAGTATTGGAATCATGTCGAAAGTCAGAAATCTAGTTTTCGATGGATCTACACATTTTAGACACTATAGAACACAAGAAACCTATTTTTAGCGTGTGTGTGTGTATTCAATATATGTATCCATTCTAACTCAAAAACGATTCAACGGAATTTCACAAAATTTGGAACGTTTCTTGTTGATTACCCTAGTGCTATTTAGCGGAAAAACAGAGCCTTGATTTTCGGGGAGGAGGGGTATGACCTTCAAATATTCACAAAATCTGAAATAAAAATCAATGAAATACTTTTTTAGCGTAATTTTTAACGCCAAAGACCAACCAATAAACAATAAGACTCTAGGTCTAACCATCCTCAAGATATTTAAGTTGTTTAGCATTTTTGCAACGCCAACTTTGTAAATACATCCAGTCGCCAAATGAAAACAGAAACTTAAGTAACACCGCAAATTCAGTGTAATTTTGAATAATTATCCGTGTCCTATTTTGTTTAATTAAATAATTAGTTTTAATGAATTGCGAAAGAAGGAAAGAGAAAATGACTTTGAACCTGTAGGGAAAGTCATGTGCTGCCTACATTCTTTTAAGTTCCCTACAATACATGTTGAAGATAAAAAAAAAGAGAATACGACCAACCTCATAACTCTAGAACTACCATTCTCCAGATATTTTAGTATTTCGTATTTTTGCCACGTTGCCTTTGAGAATACGTCCAGTCGCCAAAAAAAACGGAAATTCAATTACAAATTTGGTGTAATTTCAAATAATTATCAATGTTATTTTGTACAATGTAATGAATTCTAAAAGATAGAAAGCTACAATAAATTTGAGTCTGTAGGTGTAAAGTCATGTGTCCCCACATGAGATTTTTGCTAGCATGTAAAACATACACAAAACAAAAACTCGTTTATGTTTTTTTTTTTTACAAGCATTTCTCAAAAAGAAAAATATTTGTTTTTAGAATGTTACTGGCCACAGATTGGCCAGCAAAACAAATTAGAATTCTAAGAGTGAGTGACAGCCTAACTTTCAATTTATACTCCAAAATAAATATCGATAAAACCACAGAGTAGCTTAGACCAGAGAAAAACGAAATTTGCAAACCGATGAGAAAAATTCATATAATATTCTAAAGATCAGAAGTCAAAGTTCTTTTGCTTTTTATCACTATTCCTCTGGATCCATCTATTATTGGGTTCTCTTTTATGAAAGATATGTTTCAGAAGAAAGGATTAAGTCCTTTAGAAACAACAGAAGAAGCTAAAAGAAATATATATTTTCTGAAGCAAGGAATTTTTCTCAGGTTATCTTTATAAGACATAATGTATAACGGAATTCATTTTTCCGCTTGAATTAATGATCTCGAATATGCTGCAAGACATTGAAACAAATGTGATTCTAAAGAAATTTTAAGTTATTTTTTAGACTGGGATACATATAATCAGGGTTATGTATTCTGTAACATCTAAGTCATGAATAAAAAGTTCTGTAAATGTTTTTGGAAAAGAATGTTGGTTGTCTGAAAAAATATATTAAACAATAATCTATCTAAAAATTGCTAAATATATTCATGCTTCGAAAATAAGGTGAATTTTACTATTTTCTGGTTAAAGTAGCAGCAGTGATAGAACCCCAACAAAGCATAACCTATATGTACCTACACTATTCACATACATAGAAATGCCATATTTAGTTTCGAAGTTTGTAAATGAATTTGCATTGCAGGTGTGGCCGTATTAGAAAGCCTCATGATACAACTTGTAAACAGGTATTCATTGCCTCCCATAAACTCGTGTTTGTTCCTGGTGTCGGTTCCTACTAATTCGACAATGCTCTACAAATTTATAATTTACTCTTTTCGTCTATCTCGATTTGTTGCTGAGTTCATATCCTTAATTTTAAAATTATCCGCTAAGGACACTGCAGTTATTTTTATCAGACTTGGCATAGTCACTTTGATATAAACAGACTTAACATGTACAATCTAGGACGTTCTTTAAAAAATATTGGATTGCTTAAAGCCTTCCCTTAAAAATTGTTGGGTTGCTTAAGAACTGTCCTTAAAACTTGTTGGGTTACTTAAGGACTTTCCTTAAAATGATTGGGTTGCTTAAGGGCTTTCCTTAAAAATTATTGGGTTGCTTAAGGGCTTTCCTTAAAAATTATTGGGTTGCTTAAGGACTTTCCTTAAAAATGATTGGGTTGCTTAAGGACTTTCCTTAAAAATTATTGGGTTGCTTAAGGACTTTCCTTAAAAATGATTGGGTTGCTTAAGGACTTTCCTTAAAAATGATTGGGTTGCTTAAGGACTTTCCTTAAAAATTATTGGGTTGCTTAAGGACTTTCCTTAAAAATTATTGGGTTGCTTATGGACTTTCCTAGGAAACCTTTATAATATCAAAAGATCTTAATTGTTGCTTTCCCTATATTTCTTACATAGTATAATGTATATGGAAAGTATTGTGACGGGGTTGAAAATTCAAATTCGAGTTTTCGACAGAAGAGCACGTTTCAAGCATCCTTGAACTCGAATCGAGCATTTCTGAAATGATGTCTGATTGTGTGTGTGTGTGTGTGTGTGTGTGTGTGTGTGTGTGTGAGAGAGAGAGAGTGCCTATGGAGATGATATCTGACGAACGAATAGAGCGTTTCGAACGAAATTCGGTACAAAAATTACAATCAATGAATACTAAATGTCTATCTATACTAAAAGTTCAAACCAGTGTTGAGCCTCTAATATTTTAACAATCGGCGTGCTTTTAAAAAATGACCTATGTTATTTATCCCCAGTTCATGGTATTTTGTGAATACAATCCGCATTAGTTGTACATTAATAAGTTTATTTGACATTTGAATTCACTTTTAACATTTTATTTCAGATTGTTTTTTGTAGTTCCTTTAGAACCGCCCATACAAATTCTGAACACCTCCTACTAAAAGTGGCAAACTGGTAAATTGTTTGAATTAATATCAATTGTTAAAACAATTCATTACATTTAAAATCAAATTTCGAAAACCATATGAATCTCTACTTTATATTGAGTTGTGTCAGATTAGAAAGTAAGTACATTACCCACGTTGTTGCTACCACTCTTTATTGTGCATACTGTTGTGGAACCATTTCATGCCCCCATCCTCAGGACTGATGCAGTTCGCACTCTTTTAATTATTCTGAACTTTTGAGCTTATTCAGTCCTTTCTTATGAACATTCCGCTCCTTCACCTTCTCACAATCTTATCTACTTCGCATATTTATGTCGTATCATCTCATCTTTTGTTTCTTGAAAGTTTTAAATGAGCTTCATCAGCTCCGCCCACTTTGCTGTAGGGCAAGGACTGGCCATATATAACACACGTTTCAACACAGGTTGACTCGTGAGCACATTGCTTAACGTGGCGTAGAATCAACCGGTGGGGATTTCCATTTGTGCAAATATTCCACGTTACTCTCATTGGGACATAAATATCTAATGTTATGAGTCATTTTATACAATCAGACTAGCGCCACAATTATGTTTTAATGCACTTGATCAGTGTTGAGTACAATGGCAAATAGCACAAACAGCAGACCAACTATCTATGTTTGCATGTCCATGGCACAAACAGCACACCAATTCTCTAAATATCATAATAATAATAATATCATAATAAATATCATATAACTATCAGAATTGGAATTCGTGCAATTTCTGGCAGCACAGTTAGGTCTGAAACGAGGTTCCCTGGTAGCTCAAACAATAGTTAAGAAACTGCTTACCTGCAATATGTTAGTGAAAGTATACCTATGGTTCCTATACATAAGGATATAAAAAATATCTGAAGTTTTTCTCTCAAACGCTCATACATAAAAGGAACAAACACAATAAGATATAATATTCAGCATATTCGATTTGAATCTATTCACTTTACTAAATGCAGAACGGAATAAGAGCATTTTCATGATGGGTGATCTCGAAATACAAAAGCTTGAAATAGATATTGAAAATCACTTGAAAGTTGAAATAAAATTTTTTGGTCGCAGAAAATGTTACTTTTCATTTTGATTTCAAAGATCCGTATTTTATAGTTTATGTGTCGGATATTATAAAAGAATTTAGCTCATAAAAATATATTGAAATACTACAGTCAAAATTCGTTACGCATTCCATTGTTACTAATAAAGTTGGCTTCTATTTAACGAAACACTATTTAAAGGGACCCCGCACCCTAAAATTAAGAAAAAAATCAAGTTTTGCTTTTATAAGCATTTCTGAAAGTTTGTAATATTATCTAATATGTTGCATAAAATTCAGTATTTAAAAAATAATTAAAAATTTTAAATATAAAAGTATTTTTTAAAAATTCCAAAAATTATGATTTCAGAATACTTTTTATTTTACTAGAGAGCTCTGACCCCCTGCTCACTTAAGTCTGTCAATACCTAAAACTAACTTCTTTTATCCCAACTGCTACGCAAGCATAATACGCCCGCTGGGTTCCACCCCTTTTTCTCTAACTCTAATCGTTTTCTGTCTGACGTCCGGAGCTGGCTTTGTGATATCTTTTACCCCACCTGTGTATCATTCGGGAGGCTCTTGTTCGCAATCTATTTACCCCTCTTGGGCTCACACGCCCGCAAAGTATAAATACGTAATTTTTAGTTACATATTTTGTCTAAAATACAGTTTAAAAATTAAGCATAATCACTATATGTGTGAATATTTCACGAACAGAAGTCAGAATGAAACGAAACTTGGTATGCGTGTGTAATAAAGTAATGCAAGTACAACAGTAAAAGCAAGAGTAAAAAGGAATTATTTGCAAGAATTATGGACTTTTGAAAAGGATTCCAAAACGGGGTTTTTGTTTTTCTTAGAAAAAAACTGAAGCAACTTTGATAACATAAGGGATGATGTGGTCACCTCTCGAAGCCTATCAAGCCTCACATCAATTGTTTATGCTTTCTATGAGATTGTCCATTATCTGTGAAGGCAAAAGTCCCACTACTGAAGTAAAGGTAATTTAGCTCTAGAGTGGTCATTTGGTGGAGGTTGGCCTAATGCAATTCGTCTGCCTAGTGCATCTGACAAATGATCAGTGGGACTTATATCTAGAGACCTCGATGGCCTCTGCATTCGCTGATTATATTCACTTTAAAGAAAATACTCGGGAGGCTGAGAGCAGTGTTACGGGCGTTAACGTCCATGAATACGAACCTTGGACCTACAGTAACTCTAAAGGACGAACAAGGGGTCCATTATGTCGTCTCTGTACTTCTTACCAGTAACAGAACCTCTGCCGACGATGTGGACTCTATCCGTTCAGCTTTATATCTGCACATGCCAAGACTCCACAACCTCTAAATTGACCCATTTCCGTGATGTTATATGTGTGTGGTAATGTGTTCCCCATGCTCTCCATATAGTGGTGCGACAAAAATCAGTATGCTATCAGTATCAGAACTCATTAGTGAAGATCAGTATCTGAACAGTATCTGAACTCATTAGTGAAGATCATAAAGCCCCCACTGATTCAAGAGTCAACGTTCAATATTCCTGATTCACTGTAAACGCGTAGATCTGTGGGTAGAGGTGAGCCATGGGCAAACTGGTAGACGGCTAGCATACAGGTCAGTTTCCCCTGCAAACAGTTTGTTTGGAAACAGTTGCTCCTGTGGCAGCTATATCCCTCCAGAGAGTTGCCTTGCGGACATCGTCCTGTAGAATTGTGCTGTTAATGGCAGATACCTGTGCTGTCGAAGTATACTGGTTATCATCTGGCATCTCCAATGTTTTGGAACTTTCTTCACTTCCTGGAGATTACACATTGTGGCACATTCAGTGCTCTGCAAACTTCTATCTGCGTTTTTCCTAATTCAATAAATACGATGATTCTACCCTTTAAAAAGTTTAATTTGGCGGCTTTGGGCCAAGTTAGAAAAATTGCGAATTTAAATATCAGCAACAAATTGAACTAAATATTTAATTTGAAAGATCCTTTTAAACATACAACTCCAAACTAAAGTTTATTGGAATCTGCAGAGATTAAAGTATTTGGAGAATTTTTCACGAAGAAAAATAGTAAAAAGTTTAAAATGGATCTCTTAAGATGGAATTTTTCATTTCTTTGATATGAACAGCGCATTCGTTTAAATAAATTAAAAGATGCTTAAAAATCAATTTACAGATACCAAACTACCTGTATCAATAAATAATTAAGAGGGTTTTCTAATGATGTAAAGATTGAAAATTTAGGATAATTAAATGATTCGCTATAACTAAAAAATAAAATTTTCAACAAAGCTTAAAAAAATAAAAATGTTAATCTAATTATAACTAAAATAGGATGGCATACATTTCACTGTATTCTAAAGCTTAATTAAAATTACAAAGTATTTGGTGCCACAGAACCAGCATCAGCCTTGAGAGGAAATTTTAAAGACAGTTGTCAGCAGCTACAGCGGTCGTAGGTATATTTTGTCTTAATGTAGAGATATATTCATTTTTGCCTTATAAAATGGGCTATGATCACATGACTAGCATTCATGTTACACACGAAGAAATGGTTAAATTGAGTCGATTTGCAAATCCAGATCTTAGATAACTAAACCCAAAATTCTTATAAGTCGTTAAACAATGTTATCTGGTCTCATCAAGTAATATCAAGAAAAATAAAGAGCGTTATGAGTCTCTTCATCAGGTTAAAGGAGTGAGTACTAATCGTGACACATGACCACCCTTTAAAACAATTGTACGGTTACTGAATTTTCATATAGTTGCTTCAATCAAGGAGATACGAAACTAATTTGTATTGTCGATAACAACAGTTATATTCGTTGCAATTAAAGAATATAATTATTTTACAAACATATCTAAGTGGGTTACTAAGTTTGCGAGGTCGCAACAAACTTTTTGTTATTATTTCCTTCACTTTTATTAAGTTACGTTTTGCCTGTAAACCAACAGCCTATTACCGCTTCCGATTGCAGTGGCCCAATCACACCACTAGCCTGGAAGACACCTTGATTCCTAAAGGGATGAAATCGGTTTTCGGCGCGCGTTTTAGCAGTTCGTCTGCAAGTTGGTTGTCAGCTCGTTTAGCAGAGTGTCTGCAAGTTGGTTGGTTATTCCATAGAAACAGAAAGGAGTGCATAATCCGTTTGTCGGATCAGCCAGCTAGCCTGTAGATAATCACCATTTATATTAGGATGAACATAGGTTGATCGGTTGGGGTAGGTTTCTAATTTGAGCCGCTGTATCTTAGTTGTATTTAAGCGTAGTTCGTGCATGTCATTATAGATCACAAGTAGTAACTTGACGGGATAATCCATTTGTGGGGCTGGATAGCTCAGTGATTAAGGCACGGAGATTGCACGATTGTACTCGATTCCTGACTCTGCCCAAACTATACCCATGCTTACGCAAGTATGAGCACGTTAAATCTGTGAATCCGAAAATCCTTTCGACAAGTTGGTGGCAGGGGGAGGAGAGTATGGTCCCCCTACTGCGTTCCTGTCTAAATTGGGTGAACCTGTTCCAACCATACAAGCAGACACCTTACACCTTTGGGTAGGGGTGCGGTAGCCCAGTGCTTAGCGCGCTGGAATTGCACTCGGTAGACCCGGGTTCGATTCCCTCCGCTGCCAAAACTACCGCCGTGTTCACGCGGAGTACGATCACTTTAAACATGTGGGTCCGTAAGTCCTTCCGAGAGATTGGTGTTAGGGGAAGGAGGGTACGGTCCCTGTGGATGCCTCCCCCACTGGGTTCTGGTCTAAATTGTATGGCTCGTCTCTGCGGTCCAAACAGTTACCTTACACCTTTCTGGTAGGTCGGACGGTCTGGGTCTCAACAACAACACCTTCGGGTAGGTCAGATGGTCAGGGTGGAAAGAAAGAGAGAAAGCAAGTAGTAACTTTGAGTTTAGGTTATTAAGTTTATAAAATTGTTATTTAAAGTTTTATCTGGTTTCTGTGCATATAACTGGGAGTTTGTTTTATTTCATGTTTGCCTGCCAAGTTGCATAAATACTTGCATAATTTTCTTCCTTCCTTTAGAAAGACTTTGCCAATTAAATTCTTATTACGTATTATTCCTTAACATTCCCTTTACAGATAATGGTATGAGAAAAGAATTTGAGGGAAGGGGGTTCGAGTAATTCGTAATAGTTATATTAAAGTAATTTGTTAAACCTCGGAGTTTAATCAGCTCTCTGAATTCCAATCGCGGATATTTTAGTCAAGATCATCAACTGAATCTTTAACAGTATTTTCAAATATGTGTTTTCATAAGGCTTACAGGCAGTGCGTGATAATGATATTTCAAAAGATTTTTAAAGCGCCGATATATCTGAGCCAGGGAAAATGTGTGCATTCGGCAGAAACTCAAATGTTCTCTTTAAAATTTTAGAAGTTGCTTTCGGGTCTATCATCAAATAAAAGTAGAAAAAGTGTGATCCAAACGATGAACTTTTTATAATGTTCCTAGTTTTATAACTTTTCAACCTTTTATAGTTTCTAACTCAAAGAGGGGAATGATTTTGACTGGAAGGCGGTATTAGTATTGAAAAGAAAACTTTATTTTGTCCAAAAAGGATTTTCATATTTGATCTTTGAAGCTTTAAAGATATATTTCGTATTTATTTTCGATCGAAGGAGTACTTAGACAGGGATTTAAATAAAGATTTTAGGCTAATTTCAATGCAAAATTGTTCATATTCGTTTAAAAAAAAGCATATTTCATGTTAAAATAAATAAATTCAACATACTAGTTAGATAATTTTATTGATAACTAACACGATGAATTACTCAGCGGCCCTCGGATCCTAACTAAACGCCCGCTACCTAAATAATACAAATAACACCACTCAATTTCCAAAACCTACTTTAAAGGCAAAACGTTTAGAACAGAAAAAAATTTCCATTGCGCACAAAAAATTGTACAAAACAAACCTCCATTGTTGCAGACACAACCGCAATTATGCTCGCTTCATACAATCCTCCTCACTCCCCCCCCCCCCTCGATAGATCCGAAATCAACTTTTATAGACCTATTAAAAAATTCAGAAATAGAGTAATTTAAAGATATCTGATGTGGTCCACACATGACTTTCCCAACAGGCTCAAATTCGTTTTCACTTTCTTTGCCTTATAATTCGATACATTTTATTTAATAGCACAAAATAATACAGATATATTTTTTAATTACACGGGATTTGCAGTTTTATTGCAATTTTTCGTTTATATTTGTCGACTGGACATATTTTTAAAGACAACTTGGCAGAAATACGAAAAAAACTAAAATATCTAGAGAACGGATAGTCCTAGCTAGATTTACGAAGTTGATCTTATTCTTTTCGTCGTCAAAAATTACGCATAAATCAAGCATTTAATTACATTACATTTAAGCATACTTTTTTTTTTAGATTTTGGCAATTTTTACGGGACATTTCGCAAAAAAAGACGGGTTCTCTCTTTCTGGGTACTACCGAAATCCAATCTACAATGATATTAGAACATAATTTATTTTTATTGTCCTCTTATTTAATTTTAAACAACAAGATTTTAGAGTAAAACTAGCCGAATACCGATTGAAAATCAACGGTCTCACAATAAGCAACACCCGAATAACGTTCATTTTTAATAATTCAATTTTTCCTGTGGTCCTTTTCAAACGGTTCACCGCAACACCAAATATCAAATATCTGTCTCATTTCAGACTGGGAATTTCTCACTTATTCAGCTAAGTAAACATTTAAGTGTTGGCATCCCTAAATTAGCAAATAATAGAAAGCTGAAATTATACACTTTATTTCTATCTAACGATCTATTCTTGCACCAATTTAAAGCCTTTGTCTCATTGCAAAGTCTGTTTTACTATCATTTCACATTTCGAACATTTTGCTGTGTAGCACCCCCCCCCCCTCCCTCCACATAAATGTTCAAAAACTCGATTTTTCTTTAACCTTACGATTGACCTATGTATCAAATTTTAAGTCTATATCTCATTTAAAATAAAGTGGTTCACTGTTGTACCGCAAATAGTAGAACATTTTGATGTGCGGCACCCCTAAAGAAGTAAATATTGGAAACTGAAATTGTTTACTTTCTTCCTTTCGAACTATTTACCCTCACACACAATTTATAATATCTGATCGTAAAGTATGTTTTCTATCATTTCACCTTTAGAACGTTTTGGTGTGGAGCACCCCCCCCCCCTTTACCAAACATTTTTGAAAAATTCGATAGTTTCCGTGTATTTCATTCTTATGCCCTGTGTAAAAGAATGTATGTCTCCATCTCACTTAAAAGAAGGCGTTTATCATTTATTCGGCAAATCGAACATTTTGGTGTGGCAAACCCTAAAGTAGCAAATATTGAAAAACTGAAATTGCGCACTTTCTTTTTTTTTTTTTTTCAAACTATGTACCCATGCATCAAATTTGATGTCTCTTTCTCATCACGAAGTTTGCTTTTCTATCGTTTCACATTTCGAACGCTTTGATGTGGAGCACCCCCTCTACAGCACATTTATGAAAAATTCGATTTTTTCCAAAGGGGTTTTATTGAACCATTGACCCGTGTACCAAATTGCAAGACTCTATCTCACTTGAAACAGGCGTTCTTCATTTATGCGACAAATCGAACATTTTAGCGTGCAGCGCCTCTAAAGTACCAATTTATGGAAAACTAAAATTGTACACTTTCTTCTTTTCCAACTATCTACTATTATATCAAATTTAAAGTATCTATCTCATCGGGAAGTATGTTTCTATATCATTTTACCTTTCGAATGTTTTTATGTGGAGCACCCACCACCATAAATGAAATTTTTAAAAAAATCTGTTCTTCTTGGGTGTTTCTTTAAAAGATTGGTACATGTACCAAATATCCAGCCTCTATCACATTTTAAAAGATGCGTTTCTCATTCATTCGGCAAATCGAACATTTTGGTGTGCGGAATCCCCTAAAGTTGCAAATATTAGAAAACTGAAATTACACACTTTCTTCCATTTGAACGATTTACCTGCACACCGAATTTAAAGTCTTTATCTCATCCCGAAGTATGTTTTTTTTATCAATTCACCTTTCAGACGTTTTTGTGGGGAGTACCCACCCCCTAAATTGAACATTTTTTTTAAAATTCCATTCTTCTTGGGCTTTTTATCAGATGATTGGCCCATATACCACATAGACCCTATCCCATTTTAAAGGCTACGTTTTTCATTTTATCCGAAACTCGAACATTTTAATGTGCGGCAGCCCCTAGAGTAGAAAATATTGGAAAACTATAATTGGACACTATCTTCCTTCTAAATTGTCTACCCTTAAACCAAATTTGAAATCACTGTTCCATCCCGAAGCATGTTTTTTTATCAATTAACCTTTCGAACGTTTTTCTCTGGAACACCACTTAAACGGACATTTTGAAAATTTCTATTCGTCTTGGGTGTTTTCATCAGATGATTACCCCATATACCACATTATAAGCCTCTCTCACACTTTAAAAGAGTCGTTTCTCATTTATTCGGCAAAACGAACATTTGGTGTACGGCACCCCGTTAAGTAGAAAATATTGGAAATCATAAATTGCACACTTTCTATCATTTGAACGATTTACCCATGCACCAAATTTGAAGTCTCTATCTCATTGCAAAGCATGCTTTTCTATCATTTCACTTTTCGAACGTTTTGGCTTGGAGCACCCCCTCTACAGAACATTTTCGAAAAATTCGATTTTTCCAGGGGGGTTATCAAACGATCGACCCGTGTACCAAATTACAAGTCTCTAGCTACTTGGGAAGTGCCTAAAAAAAGCGTGACCGACAGACCGACACTTGGCAATCAGTATATAAGATAGACTAGCCGAATAACCGTTGAAAATCAACGGTCCCACAATAAGCAACCCCCGAATAACTTAAATTTTTGAGTAATTTGCGTTTCACACTTATTCGAAAAATCGAAAATTTTTGAGTAATTTGCGTTTCACACATTCGAAAAATCGAAAATTTTTGAGTAATTTGCGTTTCACACTTATTCGAAAAATCGAAAATATTTGCGTACGGAACCCCCTAAAGAAGATAATAGTGGAAAACTGAAATTGCTCACCTTCTTCTTTCGAACTATCTCCCCGCACACCAAATTTGAAGTCTCTATCTCATACAATTTTATCATTTCATCTTTTGAACGTTTTTCTGTGGAGCACCCTCTTAAATGAACATTTATGAAAATCTCTATTCTTCTTGGGTTTTTATCAAATGATTAGCCTATATACCAAATTTCAAGCCTGTATCAGTTTTTAAAGTGGGTTGGTTGGTTGATTATGGTTTAATGGCACAGGATCCAAAGAGGATATGCTGCGCCAGACATATGGTACCAAGATACGTAAATTAGTATGGATTAAAGCACGTGTATAATTTAAAAGAGTGATAATGTGTGAAAAAAACATTACTATGGAACATGTACAACAATGCAAACGAGATGAAAAATGGCTAAAAGGTTATAAAAGGTGAAATTAGAAATGATGGAAAAAACCAATGTCCAAAAGGAATGGGAAAAGCTCCAAATGAGAATTTTCTCCAATCAATGCTGCCAAATGTATAGTATAAGTCTTGAAATGCTTAAAACGGAACTGTTTATATTTCGAACACTCAATTAAAATATGTTTGATACTTGCTGAGGTCTGACAACTATTACAAAAGGGTTCAATTTCTCCTAAAAGTAAGTGTCTATGGGTAAAACGAGTATGACCAATGCGCAAACGAGTTAATATAACATCAAGTTTCCTACACTGAAAACTAGTCCACTTTTGTATTAAAGGCTTTATCTCATACAATATTTTGAGTTTGCTGATTCCATGAATGTTGCCATTTATCATATAATATTTTACTAATAGTTTTTTTATATCTGTCAAAGGAATGGGATGATTCAGAACACGATTAGCTGTTTTTGAAGCGGTATCAGCCAATTCATTTCCCTTTATACTAACATGTCCCGGAACCCAACAAAATTGAATATGGTGTCCTCGTGCCTTCAGACGATGCACAAGTTGGAGGATATCTAAGGCAATGGGATGAAGCATGGCCATTCCGGATGAAAGTAATTGCAAAGAACTTAACGAATCTGTATATATGATGTACTTTTTTACCCTTTGATAGGTGATGAAAATTAATGACTGGTGAATTGCTGTGATTTCTGCAGTAAAAATGGAACATGAGATATGAAGCTTAAAAGACTTAACTATATCATTACATACATAAGCAAATCCGACATGTGCTGCTGTTTTGGAGCCATCCGTAAAAATAGGAGTGAACTCCCTAAATAAATCTCTATGTTCTGCAAAAAGTTGAACATAAATGGATCAGGTGTACTACTCTTTAAAAAATTATCAAAAGGATTGAGAAAAATGAAATTTGGGACTTGCCATGGAGGCATTTCACAAGCCTTTCTCTTTCTAACATTGAGATTTTCTAGTGGAGTTGATGATACACTATTGCGCATTCGCATGCCAAAGGAAGGAATACAGGAGGGTCGGGCTGAATACAGCCAATCGTACTGCACATCCAGGATGATCCGTTGCAAAGTTCATGGCCCCTCTAAAGTGATAATTCAGTGAGGGCTGTTCCCACCTTAGTTCGAGTGATGTCTCATTACAGTCAACGTATATGCTCTGAATAGGAGAAGTTTTGAAGGCACCAGAACAAATACGAAGAGCATTATTATGAATTGGATCGAGCTTCTTAAGCACAGATTCTCATGCTGATCCGTACACAGAACATCCATAGTCAAGCTTTGACCGAATAACAGCTCTATAGATTCGAAGCATGGAAATCCGATCTGAACCCATTTTGTATTTGAAAGAACTTTTACTACTTTTTATTTGAAAGAACTACAATAGAAAATGTTGAAACACTGAAATTGCCCACTTTCTTCCTTTCCAATTATCTACACGTATACCAAATTTGAAGCTTCTATCTCATCCCGAATCATGCTTTTCTATCATTAAGCCTTTCGAATACTTTTGTGTGGAGTACCCACCCCCTCAAATGAACATTTTTTGAAAACCCTATTCTTCTTGGGTTTTCTATCAGATGATTCGCCCCTATACCAAATATCAAGCCTCTATCACGTTCAAAAAGAGGCGTTTCTCCTTTATTCCGAAAATCGAATATTTTGGTGTGCGGCACCCCTAAAGTAGAAATATTGGAAAACTGAAATTGTACACTTTCTTCCTTCCAAATTATCTACCCTTATCCCAAATTTGAAATCTCTATCTCATCCCAAAACATGTTTTTTTATCATTTCACATTTCGAACGTTTTTCTCTGGAGCACCCCCTTAATCGAACATTTCTGAGAAACTCTATTCGTCTTGAGTGTTTTATATAAATGAGTAGTCCATTTACACCAAATTTCAAGCCTCTATCAAAATTAATAAGAGGCGTTTCTCATTTATTCGGCAAATCAAACATTTTGGTAAGCGGCACATCCCTATAATAGAAAATATTGGAAATCTGAAATTGCACACTTTTTCCTTGTGAAAAAGTGTGCAATTTCAGACCTGAATTTAAAGTCTCTATCTCATTGCAAAGCATACTTTTCTATCATTTCACTTTTCGAACGTTTTGGTATGAGGCAACCTCACCATAGAACATTTTCGAAAAATTCGATTTTTCCCGGGGGTTTTATCGAACCGTGTACCAAATTGCAAATTTCTATCTAGTCGGAAAGTGCCTAAGAAAAAGCGTGACAGATGGATGGACGGACAGACATACAGACGGACATTTGGCAATTAGTATGTATATTATTTTTTCATGACACAACTTTTATCCCAAGAATTACAGGGTTCAAACATATCCCAGAATGTATCATATCGAACGTTTTAATCGACATTTCTTGTTGTGTGGCATTTCAACTATGGACATATCATTTCTTTCGGGTTATTTGTTTAGCTAATCTTCGTATATAGCATTTAAGACACAAATTTAAAAACATCTTATCTGATTTAGAAAATATTTGTTTTTGTCTTTCAAATTTATACGCTTAAATACTTTTTACCATCAGTTCGCATCTTTTCACGGAAATTTCGGTACGGTTTGCGGAAGCACTTAATTACACTTTAATCACTTAATCGCAGCTGTCAGAATTATCTGCTTAACACAATCTCCTTCCATCTTCATAAAAATTGAAAGTCAAAATGGCGGAATAAAAGAAAGGATTTTAAGGGAAACTTTCTTTTCTAAAGCACTAAACTATATTTTAGCATTAGACTTCCACGTTCTATGTGTTTCATTAAACCTTTCAAGTCTTAAAATGAATTTTCTTTAAAATCGGTGTAAAGTAGCATTTTCCAAACTGTTCCAAGAAGAGAGACTAAAGTGGCAGACTAAGAAAACTGCATCATTTAAAAAAAATGCACTTCTGTTTTGCTTTGTGGGTTGCCGAAATGTTCTAAATGCGTTTGTTAAATGAGATTTTTTAGTATGTCTCCAATAAAGAGATTAAACCAGAAGAAACACCTAATTTACAAAATACCTTAAATAAGGTATTTTATTAAATAACTTACATATATTTTAACATTAAACTTCCGCGTTCTATGTGTCTCAGGGTTGTTTTAAAATGAGTTTACTTTAAAAGCGGTGTAAAGTAGCGTTTTCTAAACTGTTCCAAGAAGAGAGAATAAAGTGGCGGATAAAGAAAACTGCATCATTTTGAAAAAAATCACTTCTGTTTTGCTTTGTTGGTTATGAAATGTTAAAAATGCGTTTGTTAAATGATATTTTTTAGTATATCTCCAATAAAAAGATTGCACCAGAAGAAACACATAATTTACGAAATACCTTAAATAAAGTATTTTATTAAAAAACTTACCTATATTTTAACCTTAAACTTCCGCGTTCTACGTGTCTCAGGGTTGTTTTAAAATTATTTTTCTTTAAAACCGGTATAAAGTAGCGTTTTCTAAACTGTTCCAAGAAGAGGGAATAAAGTTATGGACACAAAAACATCATAATTTACAGACAAAATGTTTTGCTTTGTGGGTTGCAGAAATGTACTAAATGCATTTCTCAGATAAGATATATTATATATCCAATGAAAATACTGAACCTGATAAACCTAAATGCCACAAACATCTTCCCAAAGTCTGCATAATTAATGGAAAAATTATAAATCATATATACATTTTATGACACTTAGGTAATAATACCATGTATTATGCAAACGTTCTCTATATTTCATTAATCTACCTTGAGCAGCAAATTACAGTATTGCATGTGGTGAAACTTCCATAATAAAAAAATATGTCTGTCTGTGTCTGTCTGTTGTGTCATACCTAGCGCAAAATCCAAATTCATTTTTTTTTTCAATATGCATGAAACTGTACAGAGAAAAAAACTCGAACACGTAGAATGGCAGTAACAGATTTTCAATCTCCGGACAAAGAAGAATTCTTGTGGCCGCGGCTCTCATGGATGTTTCAAGAGACTATGTACCTGTCCAAATAGCAAGCATTAGCAACAGGCCCAAAATAATTCATAAAGAGAAGCAGTTGACTTCATTCTCTGCGGCAGCAAGCATAATGCATTTGGACAACAAGCATAATGCGCGTCCAAGAGATAGAAACTGTGGGACGTAGAAAATTAAGATGATCTTTAATTTAAGTTACCATTAACATTGACATAATTAACATTAATTATATGGCCGTTAAAACACATTAGTGGAATTAACATTTAAACGTACATCGCTCGTTGTTGTGCCGCAATAACCCTCCAATTATTTTTACCTTTTGTGTAAGTCCTGAAAAGAACTATTAATTATTATTAAAAAGATTAGACTATTTAAAACTTAAACAATATCATTTATTAACAACATCAATTTATCCCTACAACATTTTATCATAATTATCAACTATCATTTAACTACTCTAGTTATGGGGGATATGTGACCAGTTAGTTAGATTTCTAAAGTGTCTAGGACCGGGGAAATGAGCACATACCTTACAGTTTAATCTTTGGCTCATCACGCTGAGGCTTGCATCCGTCTTATCGCTGACTGTACGACCACAACTCTTTCGTGTGTGGCTTGCATCTCGTACTTATAGTCAACTGCAAAACCTGCTGCACCAACACCTCGAATGAAACTTTCAACAACACATTTCGTGTCAGACTTGCTTCTACAACATCTCGTATCCAAGTTCGTTCTTTTTCATTTTGTATCGAAGTTCTTGGTTCCTTCGGCGGGGGGGGGGGGGGGGGTAGCTCCACCCTTCTTCTCCTTGCTGCTCATTGGTTCTTCTGAACCCAATGGCATCACTTGACATTTATCAAGCCCCCTTTCAGCCCCCTTTGGCCTGGGACACTGAAATTTATTGTATTTGACCTAAAAGTTCAAGTTGTTGTAAACACCGGCGCCAGCCAGACTCGATCTTTGTTAGGCGTTCTATGAACCATAAATACTGCAATAAAAATGCCTCATGTGAGGACATATTCTGGCCTCACATATCTCCCCACAAACAGAAAAAAAAAGAACAAAAAAAAAATTTTTTAAACCATCAGAGTTCGAAACCAAAGTTCGATGCACTTTCAACTCTGTAATTGGCATTTTTCACTTTCTTTTGGACAACGTCCGTCCAGAAAAGTTCAACAGTCTTGCTGTAACAGAAAAGTTTTTTGTACACATAATATACACAAAATAAACATAAGTTACGTACTCATGAACTTTACCAGGTCCAGCTTTCAATTGAAGCTAAATTAAATTTTGAGTAGTTAAAAAGATTTTTAAACATATGCACATTCACTTTGAAATGTCACACACTACTATCTTCTTTTATATTATTAACATCATTACACACTTTTTTTTTTTTACAAATTACACATTATTATTTTTTTGAACACAATTCTTTACATACTTCATCAAATATTTTTTTATAATTGATAACTTTATCACATATATAACATTTTTGCTGAACCTTGATACTGGTACATACTTATTAATACAATCACATATATATATTTTTTTTACATTGGTCATTAAAATATAGTTTTCACAGAAGTCAGTAACTTTAACTTTTCCACTGGGAATGACACATTTAGACCTTTCCCTTTAATAGGCCATCTTGTCCCAGAATGTAAACAATCAACAACAACCCCTGATTTGTGACAGGTACTGATTGATGTCTTCAACAAGACCATTAGAAGAACCCTTCTATAAGACCCCTTTGTACTCAAGCTTCGCTACCGGAAATGCGTACCGGAAATGTTCAAATCCCCCTTTCGAACTTCGGAACAGTGACCAGTCTGCAAAAGAGACCCTCGACAAAGATTCCCATTTATTTAAACGTTTTTTCAACAGCGATTAGCCCTGAATTTCCTCAACTCAAGTCTTCCCAAATGACAAAGCAAATCCGAAATGGACAACGTGCGGCGCGGATGACACTGAAGATGACAACTGCAATGGCGCTCTTCAAAAGCCTGTACTCAAGTATTGTACACTTTATTACCCACTCGGCGTGTTCTATAAACGTCGACTTATTCTTTTTAAATATAAACTTCCTCATCAATTTAATTATATTATTTATTCCTATCTGCTAATGAACCATTTATCCTTGCATGCTGCAGACGGGCTTGTACATTATTTGCCTTTTATAACTCTCTTTTCTTTTTTTTTTTAAACTCAACACAGCTTAAAAAGTCCCTTATTTAAATCTTATTCAGTTGGTTCCATTGAGGTGGCTTGTATTAATATCAAAATCATCTTAATGGTACCTTCTATTACAGCATGTATACCCTTTATTTACCTAATTGAAAATTTTGATATCATATTTTTAACAATTGAAATCCTTTTTATTTATTTATTTATTTATCTATTTAACATCTTATGAATTGAAATTCTTTTTATTTAGTTATCCTTTTTGAACGCGGATTTATTTACTCACCGTATCTATAAAAGTTATCATATTTATGTATTTCATTTTATTTTAATCCTTATGACTTTGAATACCTGACATTTATAACCATTTATATGCGCGATTGTTTATCATTGGATCTCACACATTATTATCTAATTATTTATTTTGACATTTTATTAACTGTGGCTAACCCCTTTATCGCCTTAATACATATTATCATTTATGTATTTACATATGTGACATTTATTTCATCCTAATTTATTTTATTTTTTAATCACATTTCTCAACACCTTATTCAGAATATCTTTTTTTCACACAATTTAATATTTACAAATACCTTTCAATTGCTACAGTATCTCATCGATAACTTTAATATTTCATTTACATTCCCCACTGACATCTGAGTGCCCTATTATTTTCATATTTATTTTCATATCCATATTTCATTTATACACACATGATTATCATAACCTTTCTTTACGTTGTAAATAAACAACAAAAATGCTTTATTTCGCACTCAAAATTCTTCTTATTATTTATTTTTTTATTTCAACCCTTTTTTAACACCTTCTGTGCAATTATTCATATATTCATTAAACAAAATTTTAACTAAATTTATTTACATTTATCCTTTCATTTTAGGATTAATTTAGTTACTTAAATTGCCTATACAATTTATATATTTATGAAAAATTTATTCCGTAAACAAAATTTTAACTAAATTTAATTCATTTATCCTATCACTTTAGGATTAATTTAGTTATTTAAATTCCCTATACGATTTATATATTCATGAAAAATTTATTTACTTCAACAATTTCAATGGATTTTTCACATTTGAACATTCCTACACGAGATATCGTGTCCTCGATTGCCTTATTGCAACGGGCGATTTACAGCTACTTTTACTGTTCATAAATCAACATTTTAAATTCAAATTGATTTAAAATTTTTCATTATTTATGCCTTTATTTAGTTTTTGACATAAAATTTATATCATCTATGAATAATCTCTAACATTCTCACTTTCAGCTCATTACTTATTTTTTTACTTTACTTAAATCTGTCATTCAATTTTTAAGCTTCAAGACTCTCCCTCAAGAGACCTCTCTTCCCTCAGAAGACTTAAGATTTTTGATTGCCTTTGAAAACAACCTGCAGACAAAATGATGTGAATGGACTTGCCTTCCACCCTATCTTGTCCTGACAATGAAGTATTTGACTGGACTGCCTGCACAACATTGCCCTTGCCTGTATTTGTTTACAGACCTTACATCTACCCACTTAGGTAACATATTTTGATTTTACCTTTCATTTTTGTAGATTTATTTACATAAATTAATCTCTGCATAATCTTCTGATCACATGTACATTTGAGTTAACATTATAAATTATATATAATATTATTTTTTGAAAAAGAACCATTTGTACACTTATTATCAATTTTTGTAACCTTCAAACCATGTTCATTTTTAAACCATTCCATGATTATTCATTTTTTTCTTTAAAAATTCATACCATTTCCATTCTTAAACAATTCTTTCATTATTGCTTTTTTTTTTTTTTTAATATCCTTCTTCCCATAAATTGGAATTTACAAAAACTCTCGGTCTCAAGAAATATCTTGAATTATGCTTGTGCGTATGCTCTCTTTCGTTGGTGTTATCAGATATATCATTTTGAGCTTTACTAATTTCCTTTACTTCTTCATTTTCATTTGAATGTTCTTTACTATCATTACTTAAATACTCTTTTCTTTCACTTGCCACAAAGCATTTATTAATATGTATTGTTATAATTTTGGCAGCACAATTATCTTTTTCTCTTATCATAATATTATTATTCTTTATTTTTTTTATCACTCTATATGGTCCTGTAAATTTGTCGCTTAACACGGGTGGTTTAATCAGTTTTTTTAAGAAAACTGTATCGCCGACCTCTATATCTTTCATACGGACCACCGTATACCTTCGTGCTTGTTTTTCAGCAGCAGTTCTTTGTAAGGTTACAGTATCTTTCATTATCTCATTGAAAAATTTCATGTTTTGTTTAACATATTCTGTATAGTTGTTTCTATTTTCCAACTCTAAACTCATTTTGCTAATATCACTGTCTGCACTTTTATTTTGAATATTATCTCCTGGCAATTGTAGGTCCCTTAAAAAAACAAAAATGCAGGTTCGTACCCCGTAGTCTTGTTTTTTGTATTGTTCACATAAAGTTTGAACCACTTTAGGGATTCGTCCCAATCAAAGGTCTTGTTTGCAATGCAAATCATGGACTCCTTCATTAAATGATGCGCCCGTTCCAATCTTCCTAATGAGGATGGCTTTGCCACACTGTTATACCGTCTTTCTATATTTAGGCTGTCTGTAAATTCAATGTATTCCTTACTTTTAAATTGACTTCCATTATCACTTTGTATAGTCTTAAAAATCCCGTACGAGGTACAATATTGAACCAAAATGTCCACTATATTTTGTGCTGAGATGTTTTTGACTGGATATGCTTCCAGATGTCTGGAGAACATATCCAACATTGTCACAATGTAACAATGCCCTCGGTTGCTCCGCGGTAACTTCCCGACAATATCAATTTGTATATGCTCGGCACAAGCAAAAACCGGGCTCATGATTTGCGGCTTTGCAGGGGGAATATTTTTGTCTTTCATTCTCAGACACTTATCACAGGATTTGACAAAATTTTCGACATCAGCCGACATGGCGGTCCAATAATATTTCTTCTGTACAATTTGTAATGTTTTATCTACACCAAAATGCGGAAAATGAGCCAATTCCAGTACCTCTTTTCTTAACGTCTGTGGAATAACAATCTTGTTCTCTTTATTGCTCTTAAATTTATCTCTTTTATTTTTCTTTGTAATCATAACCAGATTCGTTGCATTATCTATAAAGTACTTTTTTTTATTTTGCGTTTGTATTATCTCTTCTAGATTGGGACTTTGGTTTATTTATTAAATTTTGACTTGGCCAAAGCCCCTCGCTTAGTTTAAAGACCCGCGATTTTGACTGCTTTCTTTTGCAATAGTTTGGGTATTTGACCGACTATCCTTTCGTTCTCTGAATCCGCTATTTTGAGTGTTACGAAAACCATTTCTTTGCCCATTTCTTATATTTTGACTCCCATATTTATTTTCCCCATAATAATTTTGTCCGTTTTGATTGTGCCAACACGTAGAAAAATAATGACCTCTTTTCCCGCATCCTATGCAATATACATTTTCATTTTGTGATTTTTTCTGTATTCCCCGTTGATTACCATTAACTTTTCTAGCATTATTCTCCTTGCGATACACTGCATTGATTTCTGAACGGTCACACTCCTCCTCCATAATTTTCTCCAAATTTTCTGCGAATTCAACTGCTTTATCCAAATTAGTAATATTTATTTTTTTTATTTCTAACGCAATATCTCCTCTTAAAGTTTCTAAAAATTTAACTAACATTATATTATTTTTAATTTCAAACATTTCATTAGTTGAGTTATTTCCTACAAAATCATTTGTTGCATTAGAAATATTTAACGCTAGCTCAGCAACTTTCATGCCTGGCGTCATTCTAATTTCATTTAAATTTATTTGCTTTTGAAGCATAGTTACAGATGGCTTAAATTGTTTAATCAAAATTTGTTTAACTTCTCCCATGTTGTTTGCATTCTGCAATTCCCTTTTTTTTGTCAGAAATTCTAACGCTTTTTCCTTCAATCTAGTTTTTAAAATTATAACTTTATTCTCTTCTGACCACTCGGCCATACCTGCGATGTTTTCGAACTGCGTAAAAAAAATTCAATGTCCTCGTTATCTTTTCCATTAAACAGAGGTAACAGATTTATTAAATTAAAGTTTTCCATTCTTGTTCTCTGATTTTCACTTATTCTTATTTGTGACCTATCGGGAGACATTTGACGTCTCGAATTTCTAGTATTCCTTTGAGGCATTTAACACAAAATTATCCCTTCCAAAATTTTCTAACTTAATCTAAATACATGAATACACTTAAAAAATACTGCACATAAAATACTTCATGCAACAAAATATTCTTAACATATCATAAATTTTTCACACATTATTTTCAATTATAATATATTCAAAAGATTTTTCATTTTCAAAGTGATTGTGCATATTTTTTTTTACCAATGCAAAATATCTGGTCAACATATGCTCCCCAAAAATTTTCATTCATTTCTTTATTTAAATTATTTTTATTCACCTCAGTATTATTCATTACAATTTTCCTTTAAATTTATGACTTACACAAAAGCGTCACGGTAACCAAATGTGGGACGTAGAAAATTAAGTTGATCTTTAATTTAAGTTACCATTAACATTGACATAATTAACATTAATTATATGGCCGTTAAAACACATTAGTGGAATTAACATTTAAACGTACATCGCTCGTTGTTGTGCCGCAATAACCCTCCAATTATTTTTACCTTTTGTGTAAGTCCTGAAAAGAACTATTAATTATTATTAAAAAGATTAGACTATTTAAAACTTAAACAATATCATTTATTAACAACATCAATTTATCCCTACAACATTTTATCATAATTATCAACTATCATTTAACTACTCTAGTTATGGGGGATATGTGACCAGTTAGTTAGATTTCTAAAGTGTCTAGGACCGGGGAAATGAGCACATACCTTACAGTTTAATCTTTGGCTCATCACGCTGAGGCTTGCATCCGTCTTATCGCTGACTGTACGACCACAACTCTTTCGTGTGTGGCTTGCATCTCGTACTTATAGTCAACTGCAAAACCTGCTGCACCAACACCTCGAATGAAACTTTCAACAACACATTTCGTGTCAGACTTGCTTCTACAACATCTCGTATCCAAGTTCGTTCTTTTTCATTTTGTATCGAAGTTCTTGGTTCCTTCGGCGGGGGGGGGGGGGGGGTGTAGCTCCACCCTTCTTCTCCTTGCTGCTCATTGGTTCTTCTGAACCCAATGGCATCACTTGACATTTATCAAGCCCCCTTTGGCCTGGGACACTGAAATTTATTGTATTTGACCTAAAAGTTCAAGTTGTTGTAAACACCGGCGCCAGCCAGACTCGATCTTTGTTAGGCGTTCCATGAACCATAAATACTGCAATAAAAATGCCTCATGTGAGGACATATTCTGGCCTCACAGAAACATCAGTCCCAAATATCTAAATATCATCTTCACCAATCTCGGTGGACTAAATATTGCAGAACAGGAGGCTTCTTCTTCTTCGACCCAGACCGCCCGATCTACCAGAAAGGTATAAGGTATCTATTTGAACGGCTGGGAAGTGCCACCCAATTTAGATCGGAACCTAGTAGGGGAGGAATCCACAGGAACCGTACCCTCCTTCCCCTGCCACGAACCTCTCGGAAGGACTTACGGACCCACATGTTTAAAGTGATCGTACTCCGCGTGAACACAGCGACAGTTTTGGCAGTGGCGGGAATCGAACCCGAGCCGACCGATTTCAATTTCCGCGTGCCAACCACTGGGCTGTCGCGCCCCAGAACAGGATGCTTGTAAAATCCTCATTTCTGAATTCAGTACAGTCTTCTTAACTGCTTCAGTTCTCAATATTACAGTGGTGTTCAAAAAAATTTCATCACCCCGAAAAGTTCAGTATTTTTAAAATAAATGTTTAATATATATCTTAACAACCTCGAATGTTGCATAATATTTATTAGTACATTGCATCAGGTTAAAAAGCTAAGAGGTGATGTATTAGGCGTACATTACACCTTAGGTCGGACGGTCTGTGCAGGGAAAAACAGCGTATTATTACGAAGTTTTTCCCATTAACATCCTGAAAGAAAACTAATGCAATTTCTTTATGTAAGGAAGATATTTAAACCCGCGAAATTGACGGAAGAATAAAATGTAACCAATCAAGTAGAAGTCTATGATTCATATAAATCTACAAGTCATTAAGTTTACAAGTTACAGGTCTGCAAGTTATTAAATCTACAATCTAAAAGTCAAATAAATATCACTTTAAATTTGTTATCGTTCTTTTTCGTCATCTGTCCTTTCTTTCCAGTCATGGAGCTATGTGGGTGATGCAATATATTTAGTACCACTGTACTTACTCATAATAATCTATATATATATATATATATATATATATATATAGGACATCCATGTTTTCCTTAAATATATATGAATTTTGTACTTTCAGAAATAAAACCACTTTCTTTTACTTCTTTCGGGAATTCAATAGGAACAGAAAGAAAGAAATGCAGAAAATCTTTCCAAAAGTTATAAAATGGAACTCTGTGAGAAAACGTGATTTTTTCCACTCTAATTCCATCCTGTCTAGTTGCTCTATACTCTCCGCGTCAAAAGCTATAAAATCGTCGAGTAGATCAAAAACGCATTAAACAAAAAAATGTAAAAAATAAATTTTTCATCCTTGTATCTGGTGACAGCTTTGGGAACAATTTCAAAAAAAAATTCGAATTTTTATAGTCTTTGAGAACCTGTTCTGCAGGATGATCGAAAAGTCGAGCGCATCAAATTTTAATATTATGTAATGTACCAAGAAATTGTAATAGTAGACATTTTTAGATCATTAATAAAGACTTACAGAACTTCCTCGAAGAAAGCAAGTATATGTCAGTAAGGTGATTACAATTGTTTTGAGAGCGTTATAAATACCCTTCTTCAGGCCAAAAGTTTATCTTATAAGCAGCGATTTGATTTATTGTAAAATAGTATTAACATACAATAATTTATCAGAAATATCGTCTGCTGTTCTTAATGTCTCAAACGATAATCGTCTGCTACCTCTTTTTTGTCAATCGAAAGCATGGATTTTTCCAAAGAGCACTAATTCTTACTTTAGAGCAATATTTCTCTAGCCATATGAGCGTGTCATTAAAGAGTTTCAGAGAAGTCCACTGAAGAATTTCAGCAACTCAGGCTTTATTTCATACTCTGCATCCTGAATTAAAATGAAGACCGGCCTGTTCACGCTTTGTCTGCAACAGATACAGTTTCTTCGAAATAGCTTTGTTAACTTTGTAATCTTGAATTGTTAGAGATGAAATCATGGGTATTTCTTCCGAAACACTTCAGTGGCGCCCTCATAAGAATAGCTAGAGAAAAAATAAATATAATAATTCTTTCAATCTGGGAAAATGCCATGCTCTTCGATTGATAACAAGTAAATATAAAAACTTCGGGTAAACGCTTCCATAATTTTGCCATGCGCAGCTTCAGTATAGGCAAATCATAAGGAATCAAGCTGATCATGGTTAAATGGTTGATATTGGAAAGTAGTTTTTAATTCTTCCTTATCACGTGTCAGAAATGTTCTCATGTGTATATATATATATATGTTGTGGGACACATTTTAAAAAAAGTAAAGCTTAACTTTTATAATTAACATTAATTATTATTAATCATCATATCTTAACATTGCCGTAAATTCTCATATTAGTGGACTTATTATTGAAATCGTACATTGCTAGTTGTGCCGCTATATAAAACCCTCCAATTATTTAACTTTCGTGTGAGTCCTGTAAAGGAATTATTAATTATTATAATACTCATTGACTGCACCATTTAAACTTTAACAATAAAACACATTTATTAACAACATAAATCTTAATTAAATTCAACTACACTATTTCATTATATTATTTCAGCGGAGGGGACATATGTGACCAAAACGGAAAATCCTAAATAGTGGTTACGACCGGATATGATTTTCAATGGGCACATACCTTCAATTTCTGCCTTAGGCTTTGATCATATATCAAATGCTTGAATCAGCTATTAGTACTGGCCATAACTCTTTGGTGTGTGGCTTCTTCTCGTACTCTGATTGCACTCACACATTAATATATCTCCATTATTTTGGAACCTCTACGGGACACTCTACAAGTCTGAATTCACCAAATCCAGTTATCGTCTCCAAGTTATCTTAAGTCGTATTAGAACATATTGGTATCTCACTCTCTCAAGTCGTGTTAGTTTCTCATTCTTCTCTAGTCTGCTCTGATTCTCGGGTCACAGGCTGTGGTTCCCTCGTTGGGGGGGGAGGGTAACTCCCCCTTTTCTTCCATTTGCCGCATTGAGTTTGACGTAACAATCTTCTTTTTTATTGGTTACTCCTTTAACCAATGGAACCATTCCACATCTCGTAAGGCCCAGCTCAGCCCCTCTGTTATGGCCCCCTAAATTTATGGTCTTCTGACCTTTAGGTTCACGGGGTGATAAAACACGGTGCCAGCCAGACTACAAGTATTGTTCGCCGTTTTGGCCACCATAAATTTATACATAAAACTGTCTCATCAAATGTGAGATCTATTTCTGGTCTCACATATGTATATATATATATATATATATATATATATATATATATATATATATATATATATATAACATAAAGAAAAGAAAGAACGACAATGTATCAAAAATTCGCCGGGGGGGGGGGATTACCCTTTGCGTTTTCTTAGCAACATCATCAGAAAATTTTACAACATAACCGTAACGGAAAGTTACAGTTTATATCTAAATAAAAGAACACTTGCAGTTTAAACAGATGGAGATATACGACTACCAAGGACGTATCGGTTGCGAAGTTAAAGGGTGTTTAGTTTTGGCTTTGTGGAAGTTGTTTCTATAACTGTATGAGAGCTAGGATGGTAATGTGAGTGCGAGGTCAGTTCGTATTGTTATCTCTTTGATATTAGATATTATATGTTGTCTTTTGTGTTGATGTAGGTAACACTGTATCTTGAAATTTCATTTATTGTAGTTGAGTCTGCTTGGGTCTTTCAACTTTTGACTTTACATATTTCATATTGATTTTTGAATTTTGTGTACTTTGTTTTAGACAGTGTTTCCGCTTCCGGGAGTGTTGTCATGACGTTAAGCTGGCTTAACCGGGAAGTGGGGGTCACAATCCCTCCCGGCGAATTTTTGATACATTGTCATTCTTTCTTCTCTTTATATTACATATGTTACATATAAATGTACTTGGAAGAGCTGCATCGCGTTTTAGGGTATATTTTCTGTAAGCTGTTTAAGGAGATGTCGATAAATTTATATATTTGGATATATATATATATATATATATATATATATATATATATATATATATATATATATATATATATATATATATATATATTTATATATATATACAGGGTAGCCATAAAATAACTTTCCCTGTTTGGAGGCGTCTGCAGCTAAAACTAACGAACGAAATTAAACCAAATTTCAAATACAGACTGTGGAAGATATGGGGAGATGAATTCCACAAAAAAGAAATAGTACCAAAAGTCGCCGATAGGGGAGATTTTGGCGCTGTCGGAACCGAAATCGAGTGAATAATTATAATGAACACACGCAAAATGGAGTATGCAGAATTTCAATAATGTTTTCTTCCCGAAAGATTCCCCGAAAGGGCGGCAGGAATTTAAAGGGCGAATGCTCGTGTCTTGAGATGCGTTATATTTTGGCGTAGCGGAAATAGTAGATATCTAGATACTCATAACTGCCGCTAGATAATTATGTGCTCATAATTGCCATGATTAATACACGCATAAACACAGTTATATAACATGTTATTTGTATTACTAAATAAGAATTGTTTACATCTAAAAAATTGTGTGAAAAATATTTACATCTGTGAAAATAGGAAATGAAGGTAACGAATTACATATATTGTAATATAATGTATTAAACGTGTATATAAATTGAAGTGCAAAATAACAATTATGACATATTCTTTATTCGAAGTGTACAATAGACTGTAATTAGAAACATAATGACAATATAGATATTTAAGTACCAGATCTTTGAAAGTGGTGTCACAGAACAATGACTATGACACGGAACATTATTCCGTGCTAGAATAATAGATGTTTCTAAGATTTATAGTGTGCCTTCCAAAAGTTATATAGTGTGCCTTCCAAAAGTACGATGTAGTGAAAAATATCCTTCCCGAAAGATATATAGTGTATATTCCGAACAGTAATAATTTCGTCATGTGCATCAATATATATGTGTTGCCAAGTACAATATGGTGTGCCTTCCGAGCAGTGAGTTCCTACATTTTAGTGACATGTCGGTTGTAGTGCACCGATGTATGTATTTTCAATGTTACAATACAGTGTGTCTTCCGTGCGGTGATCTACATTTCTGTGACAGATATGTGTGCAAGGGATTAAAGCAATATTTACTCAGTGCACACAATGTGTACATATATTTTCAGTGTTTCAGGACAATGCGGCATCATTGTGTGAAATTTCAGTGCTTTATAATACTTTCTCAGGTACAGATATGTGTGTCACGATAATTGTGCCTCTGTGTCAAGATATTTGTTCAATGCAAATTTTTTACCGTGGTCTGGATTTTTTTTTTCTCTGCGGGGGGGGGGGGATATCATGTCGTACAATACTTGTACGACATGTTGAAATTGCAGTTACGGATGCCAAGAAAGATAATGAGCAATGTAAATGCAGCAGTGGAAACCAATTGGAACGCAAACATAGATAAACAGCGTTCATCCCCTTCTGTATCAACGACAAATGGGAGAAGTGGTATGAAGCCAAAGGGGGAATTGAAAAAGTGCCCCAAAGTTTGTTCCAGAAAGTTCGACAGATTTGAATTTTCGACAACGACCTAGCAACATGTCAATTGAGTTGTTCAAAAAAATATCTACAGAGAGCACACAAAGAAAGCGTGGCTCAGAAGTGTGATGTGCAATAGAATCTTACAGCATAGTGATTACACGAATAAGTGTCAATATGCAAGAGAATAGGTATTTATGTGTTTCACTTGTCACTAATTATCACAGAAAGCACACATTTAATGGTTATCTAATAATGAACAATTGGTTCGTACGAATCTACATCGTAATAACGAGTTCTTGTATTTTAAACTAAAAGAACTATTTTGAGTTTCGGTAGATTAAACTAAAGTGTCTAAATATATGTGTCAATTATATTATGTGTCATAAATATGTTTATTAATGAAATATTGGTAGCACTAGATGTATTATAAAAATGGATTGATGAATAATTCTTAATAATCAAGATAAATAGATAGCTATGAAATTAAATATTAAATAAATTGGTCAATTTAGATAAGTGTGTTTATTTATATCTTGTGTATTTGTCTCTCCGGCTTGAGAACCGGGAGTTTACATGCTCCACCCTTAGTGAAGGCATCAAAGGTAAGTCCTGGTATAGTAATTTTAGATAAGGACAACTGTACCTTATGACAACGACAGAGAACGAGGCCAAATAAAAACGATAATTAAGCAAATGTCTTGTTATACTGTAGTACTTTGTAAGAAATGGCGAGAAATCCACATGGAAAAATAATAATCAGTGTAATAAGCTAATCTTAATTTATTTAGACTTATCCTTTTTACCGTAAAAAAAATAAATGTTGTATAAAAATGACGAACAAATGATGCAGTACAATAATTATCCCTTTTCGTTGGCATCATTTTTATCGCCTATGTACATGTCATATACAAACCGTAAATCTCTCTATACTAAATAGAGAACGCTCTATAATTTTGTAATTGAAAAATTTCGCCTATTTTGCTTAGTTTTCTAGATACGAATTCTAACTTCTTCAATTCGCCACTAGAGGCGCTGCAAATTTTATCAATCGAAAGCACGTAGTCGCTTTCTTTTAGTAAACCCTGCTTTTGTAGCTCTAGAACACTTCAATCGAAAATTGAACAGATTCATAAGAACTTATGAGGGAACCCTATACAATATTTGAAAGCAAATCTGTTTAAAAAACTAAAATGAACTTTTTAATGGCATTTACATTTCCTCCTTACGAAACCTAACTGTATCTGTAAACAGTAAACTTCTCTATCTTTTGAATTAAGAATATATTAAGGAATATAAGCATGTATAAATTAATTATTCCCACAAATTGACAATGATTAGAAAAAAATTTGCATTATTATCATATCGTATTATTGCCAACTGCGACATTTAACCAAAAGTTACCAAGAAAGCGATAATGCGCCAAAAATGTAGCCTATTGTGAGACCAGAAATAGATCTCACATGTGTTTTGGTGAGACAAGTTTATGTCAGTTATTTATTGTGTCCGAAACATCGAACAATACTTGTTGTCTGGATGGCGCCGAGGTTTACAGTAAACCATAAATTTAGGAGCGTCAAGACAGAGGGCGCCGAGCGGGCCCTTACGAGGATGCCAAGTAGAGACATTGGTTCAATGATTAACCAATGAAGAAAGAGCTTGTTGCGTCACACTGAATGCCGCAAATGAAAGCAAAAGGGGAGTGACACCCCCGAGGAAAAAAGAGAGCCACAGCCTGTGACCGAAAAAGGACACTAGCAGCAGACTTTGACAGATAACTTCGAGACGATAAAAAAATAACGACTTGTGGAATAACAGTTCGAGTTCGACATTACAATTATGACTTAATGACTTGTGCAGAGACTAGAGATATACTTGTGCAGAGACTAGAGAGATACTTGTGCGACATGATGACTTGTTGATGTGCGGGTGTGCACGCCATGAGTACAAAGTGATCGTCGATATTACGGGTCAGTGAATAAGTACTTCGAGTCTATTCCGGTAATATGATCGGTGAAGTACCTGGTGGTGGCAAAGTACAAGACAGACTTGAAGGTATGTGTTCCTCAAATAGATATCTAGGTCTAAACAAATATATTAGGCCAGTTAGGTGGTCTCACATGTTCCCTCCGCCGAAATAATATAATTAATTGTGTAATGAATTTAATAAGTATTTTATGTTGTTAATAAATGTTTCATTGTTAATGTTAAAATGGTGTGATCCATTTAGTATTATATTAATTAATAATTCCTTTACAGAACTCGCGCGAAAGTGAAATAATTGGAGGGTTTTATATAGCGGCACAACAAAGCAAGGTACAATAATAAATAAGTCCACTATGTATGAATTTACGGCCATGTTAAGATATGATAGATTAATGATAATTAATCAAAAAGTTCAACTTTAAGTTTTATTTTCTAAATGTGTGCCACACCTATATTGGCCAAATTTTCGTCAAAACTAACAGAGCAGATAGACACAGATAAGGGATTTTATTATGTTTGTCGTTATAGTCTCTTATAAATAAGAAGTATACGGAAACAATGGAGCATTCAAAATGGAAACTTAACTCCCCCAGTAAATGAAACCACAGATTTTTTAATGGAATTTTTTTAATATTGTATTCAAAATTTAAATTATTGAAGATTTTTATCACATAATCTATTCAATATAGAAAAAATGTTGCAAAAGACATATAAAATATGCCTTTTAAATTGAACTTGTACAAAAGAAGTTCTTAAACTATACATCATCTTACATAGTCTAATGTGTAGGGGGGGGATAAGTAGTGTGTGCACGCAGGCACTTCACAACCCTAGAACGTGCACCTCGGCGATATTTTTTTTAATTAGAATCAGATTTCAGTTATTTTATGTTTTAACACGATTTTGAGCGATATTCAAGATTTTCACACTATTCGGTTCCTTAGCTACCGAAAATATTATCACAAAGTTTCCACCATGGGAAAGATCGACGAGCGTACTTTCTAACGATGCTTGAATCGCATCCGTAGAACAATTCCTTCATATTTATTTATTTAAATACATCGAAATTTGCATTTTTTAGATTATTTTATTTCTAAAATAATCTAATTCTTTCGCCGCATCCCAAAACACTAAGATTAATATTTACTACGGACAATGCATGTGGACAATACATGTGGACAAACCAAAAGCATATTATGGACATCTTACATAATAAAGTAAGATGTCTGTGTGCCGTTCGTATCGCCAAATCTAAGCGTACATACAATCATGAAATTTGGTACAAAGGTACTTCTCGACGTGCAGAGGTGTACCTCGACATTTTTATTTACTTTGTTTTTAATTTCGAACTAGTGTTTTTAGTTATTTTATGTTTTACCAGATTTAGGCCGATATTGACACAAATCTTTTAATTGGCGACCTAAAATTATTATTACAAAGTTTACAACTTGACACCATCGGAAAGATAGAAGAATTTCAAATGGGTTCTAGTATGAGAAAGTCGAGTGGAGCCACATACCAGTTAAATGCTAATAATCTTTAATATTTATTGGTAAATGAAGTGAGTGTTGTTCATAAACAGCAATGCAACTGAAGAAATTATCAATTCAATTCAAGAGTAATATACGTCGAAGTTCTGGAACCGATGAGATTTAAATATTTTCTGTTATGTCAAACTCAGCAATTTATCTTTCATAAATTTTTATCATTTGGCATTGAATATGCTCATAAGTACATTCGAAGTAGTACTTAAAAATTAATTTCAGCTCGAAATCCTAACTGTCAACAGTGCTTGAAATAATTCAGCGACTGGTTCAAGTGATTTTTCTATTTTTAATTCGATTATGCAGAAATAAATGTAGAGTAGATAAATTTATTAAAGTATGTCCCAGAAATCATTAATGTTATAAATTGAAAGAATTTTTTTGGTACAATATTTACACGATATGACATACATTATCCACCGAAAAAGTCGTGAAAAAAGGGAAAAAAACTAACTCTAATTTATGATAGTTGAAACATGTATAAGTATGTCATGCAAAATATTTTGTGTACCTAAAAATTAGTTGCGTTACAATTTTGTATAAAAAAAATTAACTTGTCATCCTATAATTTTATTTTCTAAATATAAAGTTTTTATATCGTTCTTTCTTTTTCTTTTTCTACCTACTTACTATCCGTAGATGTTACAGATATTAATTTATACAATAAAATTCACTAACTACAATAACAGTCACAATGATTATAATTCAATACCTCAAATTGTCATAGTTAATCGGTTTTGAACAAATATAAAAGCGCCAAACCAGCGATAACGCCTCGGTGAAAAATAACCCATTTTTCGCCAAGTCAGCTCGAATCTCAGATTTCGATCCAAAATGGCTCAATGGGCCAGTCCGAGTATATCGGAGCCGAGTATATCTAGACGGCTGCAGGAAGTGGCCTCATCTGCTTAGGGATTTATTTGGATATCAAGTTGTAACTAGAATCAAAAATATTGATGTGCCCAGCACCGGGACAACGGTGTATTAAGTTTCCGAGCAGCGATCTAAATAGGTCTCCTAAATACACAGACTGGCGCAACTGCCTCTTTGATTCCAGCCGGTCCAGTCAGTTATCGTCTTCTTGTGCTATTTCAAAGAAGTGCGCATGTTACATGACTGACATTTAATACGCAATTTAACTATAAAATGGGTGATTCTGCTTTCAAAAAATTGTGCCAATCATTCAAAAAGTAGTTTAGAATATTCTGATTTTATGGAAATCCCGAGAAAAGGACAAGAGAGTAATATACTTTTCTCCATGTACTGTCATTGCTTCAAACGCAAGTCAAGATGGCCGCTGTTGTGCCAGCCTTTACATATAAGAGCCTTAGGCATGGAGTTAGAAAGAAGGAGATAAAACTCCTATGGATGAAACGCTTGAAAATACCATAATGTTTTGAGAATTATATCTAGGTGTCGCTAGTGTTAGCAAAGTAGGTGTTATAATTAGTTGACACAACACAAAGGCATAGCATTCAGTAATGTATTTTTGATTATTTTTAAATTAAGGGTTCCCTAATTATGCGTATAATGAACCAGTATTTTTTCATAGTTGTAGAATGGTATACTGAATATAAGAAGGTAAAAATTAATTGAAAGGTAAATTAATTTTGAATACGTAGGAATATTCTGTATTCTTTCAGTTCTACTTTGCAGTGCGCTAATAATTAGAATTTTACAAAATTGACAGTTTAAATAAATATTTGAGGTCTTTCGCCATAGAAATGCATATAATACAGGACAACTTAACTTATCCCAGTTCCACCTGAATTACTGTCTCAAGCAATATTGACATTTTCTTAATATAAAATTTTAAAGTTTTAACGCCTTACTTTTATTTCCATGGCCTTAGATCTAAGGTGTGATTAGATACTTATTTAGGGCGAAAATGTGCTGGAGTGTGTTTTTAATGAATTTAATTAATCCCTGCTATAAATCCCAGGCAACCTCGGGTACAATAGTTTCTAGTATCTAAATGTCAATGAAATTAGAACGGTGAATTAGTAAAAAGTAGGGCTAAGGATAGCTTGAGTAACGTAATTAGGCGGAAATTTATAAACAATATAGCATACAGCTATTTCGAGGACTCAGTTCTTCGGGTCTAGACAGACCAACACACCCGAAGTCCCGATGATACAAGGAGCAATGGAAGAAAAAGAGGGGTATATTGAATTCCTAAGAAAGTTCGTCAGCACCCCAATATCTCTAGAAATAGAAAGAAAGATCCATCACTGTACCCGTTAGGCCTATCTAAAGTAAAGTGACCATGCCCGATCGAATAAAAGGAACTGCAGCGCTCTTAGCGGAGAATTTCAAAGTTAGAATAACTAATTCGTCAACAAAACTAAACAAACGACAAAAGCTAATTATAAAGTTGTAGATCGTTGTCCAATTTGTATAGGAATCGACACTAATCACACACAAACGCGTATGTAAAAGGCAATAAATACCTGTCAAAAATTCGTATAAATAGGGTCTAGACACATGTAATCATTAAGGCCTATACACATGAAAAGAAAACAATTAGAGGGGTAGAACTTTGTCTAGTTAGTAACAATAGGCATCAGGAACGCTTAAATAAAAGGCAATAAATACCTATGAATCGTATCAATATGGACTGTAACGCGGAGGCCCCTACAAAGCTTCTTCTTCTTCGACCCAAACCGTCCGACCTACCAGAAAGGTATAAGGTATCTATTTGGACGGCCTGGAAGTGTCACTCAATTTAGACCAGAACCCAGTGGGATAGGCATCCACAAGAACCGTACCCTCCTTCCCCTACCGCCAACCTCTCGAAGGGACTTATGGATCCACATGTTTAACGTGATCGTACGTCGCTTGAACACAGCGGCAGTATTGGCAGTGGCCCCTGCAAAGTTTGTCAAAGTAATATCATATTTTGAATTCAAATGTACATTGTTGCTGACGTATGGTATTTTGAACAGGCTGTACATTAGATTAATGCACATGTAAATATTGTTTATTTTAGTATTCTTGAATAGGACAATCATTCGGTAATAACCAAATTGTGTCAAAATATGGTTATTAGCGATATGGTGCTTGCCTATATAATAGTTTTGCTGTCGAATTCTATTAATTAGATATTGTTCTACTACTTCATAATTGGTTTGTTCGTCTATCTCGTTTTGTTGCCGAGCTCTTCAAACTTTTAATTCTACAGTAGGAGAGCTGTGTGTGTGTGCAATCACCCTGTTTCGATCGGACATGGTCACTTTACTGTAGACTGACCTAACATGTATACTCTTGAACCTCGCCTTCCAAAGCCATTGGGATACTTAAAGGACATTCCCAGGAACCCCGTACCGAAGTCCGCGATAGAGAACCAATAAGAAAGTAAAATGAAGCTCAGTTAAGCCAATCCGAAACGCAGAACAAAAGATTGGAGTAACCGCTCCCTCCTCCCCCCCCCCCCTCAAAAAAACACAACAAGGCGAAACACTTCCGAATAAGATTAAATGAGTCCTATCAAGACGAAAATAAACAAAACGGCTCACTAGAGTCCCAACTGCCACTTGATAAACAAGATAAAGAAACAACTGCATAAAATTTAAATAACTTCGTTAATAGAAGAGTATAATAGAAAATTAAAAGCATCTGCAGGTTTCGATGGCAAAAACAGGTTCCTTCGTCGGGACACACAAAAAGCGCAACCATCACTCGTCAGAGAAAGATCGACCAGTAAACATGGCAGAAGCAGGGAAAGGGTGTTACCAGCGGCGAGAGAAGAAAAGGGGGAATTCAAACAATAATTGAACCCTTTATTGAACGTTCACTTTCTTCTAATTCTCTCACTTTCCTGGTATTTTATCGTTCATTCATTATGTCCCACCTCAGGTTCCTTCTCCTTTCTTCTTTTCTTCAGACACAGACCGACCGACTTACACGAAGGTGTAAGGTATTTCTTTGGGAGGCAGGGAGAATGCCACCCAAATTAGACCGGAAACCAATGGGAGCGAAATCCACAAAGACCGTACCTTCCTTCCCCTACCACCAACCTCTCAAAAGGACTGTCGGATCCACAAATTTAACGTAACAGTGCTCAACGTTAACACGGGGATAGTTTGGGCAGATCCGGGAATCGCACTGGGATCGTCAGAGTGCGATCGATGTGCCTTAACCACTGGGCTATCCCACCCTAGTTTCTCCTCCCTCCTCCATTTTTACCCCCCCCCTCTTTTATTCTCCCGCTGTTGACAACACCCTTTCCCTGCTTCTGTCCCGTTTGCTGTTCCTGCATCAGTCGCCGATCTTTCTCTGCCCAGTGACGGTTGCACTTCTTGAGTGTCTTGACGAAGAAATATGTTTCTGCCATCAAAACCGGTCGATACTTTTAATTTTCATTATACGCTGCTTTTAAAGAAGGTATTTGAATTTTATGCTTTAGCAGTAGTTTGAGCTTTACGTAAACAGCTGTATGTTGTATTGTTTATCTATTAGTGCTTAATTACGTTACTCAAAGATCCGTTTTCCTTTGCACAAAGTTTTTATACTTATTTCAAATTAAGTTTCATATCCTTTCAAACACATGACTACGTGAGGTTATATAAAAGAAAAAAATCATGGATGCTTATCTGCATTCATGATTGTTCAAAACATGAAATCGTGAAACGCTAATGCACAATTAATGTATAAATGCTTTCTATGAGCCGGCAAATGGCCAAAACATTAACTGCAGTAAACATGCAACTGAATTAAATGCTCTTTTTGTGATTTTTTTTAACATTTCCATTAAATATTATTATTTTAGTGTAAAAACTTCAGACGGTGTAAACAGATGGTTGGAACTTAGAATAAGTAGAAATAATAAGACATTAAAATATGCTTAGAAGCACATTTTACGCAAAAATGTCTTCAGAGATCTGGTCACGGAGTACAAATCTTTGGAAGTTTCATTAAAAATTCATGTACTTTTTTTACCTTGAAGGGACCGGCTGCATCCCGTTCAGGTTTAAAGCTGGGATCTCGAATGTAGTAGCTCGATACTACGCAATTAAACCGAAAGAAATCTTCGGGTACGAGCTCATGATTAGGAAAATGTTTCATAGCAGATAATGACGCAAGCAAAAGCCGGTCGCTGGTCACCACATAGTCCCTCTCTTGGAGGAAAACGTGCATAATCAAACCTGTGAAAATAGCGACCCTGTAAAGCCCGCTAATTTCCAATATGAGGCCAACGGGTGGGAGGCTGAAAAGAAGAGCGGTTGCTTCTTTTTGTGGTACTGTCATCTCGTGAGTGAGTGGCGTTGGGATCGTCGTCGAGAGGGTTGCGTGTTCGTTTTTCTTCCGTCACCACTGAGGGGACCGGCTGGCTCCCGTTCAAGTTTGAACTAGGGGCGTCAAATGAATTAAACCAATGCTATATGTTTAAACCGAAGACAGTTTCGGGTCCGAATTCGATAATTGGGTAAGTGCTTCGTAGCTAATAATGGCGTAAGGGCCGGTCACCACAAACTACATAATATTGCACCTAAATTTATTAATACATTAAAGCAATTATTTAAATTATACTTGAAAATTAGCTGGATGCTTTCAACAGGATTGAATGTATCCGTCTTTCTGCCTACAATTGAAGAGTTGTAGCCAAAAAGCCTAAATCATTTTCATTCCTCACCTTTCTTACACTGTTAAAAATTTCTGTTCAAGTTTTCACTAAACTAAGGTGCAGTCCACAGATTTTATGGAAATTGCACCATAAAATGGTAATAGTAAAACTCTCCGTAAACACAGAAGCGCCATAAATTCGTGCAAATAAAAATTTGGATTTTCAGCCATACTTAAAAAAAGTGAATATGTACACCAATATCTGGAGCAATTCACTAACCAATAGGAGATATAGCTTCCAGCACATGCGCAGCTAATTCTTTCGTATGTCAGTCACCGCCATATTTATTTAAGCCAAGTTGGAGACATTCCTCCAAATTCGTCGCCAAAATCTAGCCAAGCGTTATGGAAGAAAAAATAGGTTATTCTTATAGTGGATAAATGACTATTGACGTCAAAATACAAAACTATTGCCCAAAGTATCTTTTCTCATGAATGGAACGAGCTCCACACGTATGATGTCAACAAAGTTATCACATAATATTACACATGAAAAGTGAACATATTTCACAAAAGTTAATATGTTTTATTAATTTGATGTGATTTCTTGATAAAATTATACAAAAAATGTACCATATCTCGAGAACGGGTCATGCTAACGTTCTAAAATTTATGTCAATCGTTTTCCAATGAAAAATTACGTAAGAAATGGTTATTTTCATAACTTTATTGTAAGTTTTGATTTTTTGATGAGTTTTTCAAAATTTCGCTCGAAAATTTGGAAGGGTTCTGAACATTCGATTACATTTAAAACAATAGACTTTCAGTATTCACGGATTGTAACTTTAGAACCAAATTTCATTCGAATCGCTCCATTCGTTCGCGAGATATCGTCTTCACAGACTCACCGACTCACACACACAGACATCTCCTCAAAAACGTTTGATTCGTGTTCAGGTTTGCTTGAAACGTGCTCAGGGTTGCTTGAAATGTGCTCCCCTGTTAAAAACTCGAATTCGAATTTTCGACCCGTCATAATATTTTTTATACATTATACTATGTGCATAAAGAAAGTAATATACATTATACTACGTATATAAGGAAAGTAAAAATTTAGACTACAAAAATAAACTACAAAAGTTAAAGTTTTTTACATAGTTTTCGCTCGAATTTAAAAAAATTCTCTATAGTTCTAGATGTTTTGATTAAATAATACTGGAAACCTATTGTTTTGATACGCAAACGAATATACAGAATCCACCTAAATTTTCGAATGATTTTTTTCAAAAAAATTTTGAAAAAATCATCAAAATTCAAAACCTTTAATAAAGTTACATAAATAGTGATTCCTTATGTAATTTTTCTTTAGAAAACGATTGACACAAATTTTAGAACACTAGCATGAACATTTCTCGAAATATTGCACATTTTTCAAAAAAAAATTATCAAAAAATCATATAAAATAAAAGAAAAATACTAACTATTGTGAAATATATTCAATTTTCATAAGTAATATCATGCAATAAATTTGGTGACATCATTCTCGTAGACCTAGCTCGTTCCATTCATGAGAAAAGTTACTTTGGATAATACTTTTGTATTTGGACGCCAATAGTCATTTATCTTCTATAAGAATAACTTATTTCTCTGTCCATAACGCTTTGCGAGATTTTGGTGGAATGACTCCAACTTGGCGACTTTTTTAAATGTTGTCAAATTTAGGGAAATATCGCCAAATTGATTAAAAAAATGACGTTAAATCGATGAAATGATGACTAATTGAAGAAAGTTCCATATCTTGGAAAGAACATAAGAGTAGACTATAAGAATAACCCATTTCTTCGTCCGTCCGTAACGTTTGACGAGAAATTTTTCGGGACGCCGCCAACTTGGCGATTATTTTAAATGTTGCCAAAATGACAAAAATTTCGCCAAATTGATAAAAATGATGCAAAATGGAAAGTAATGTTTCGCAAATTTTGATTTCCGTCCATATGACAAGCATACCTTCTAGTATATAAGAAATGTTCGTCTTTCCGTTTGTCTGTAGCACATGGTAATGCATTTGTTGAATAATCCAACAAAGTATCGCCAACTTGGCGATATTTCGACCCAGATTGACGAAAATATCGTCAAAATTGCAAAAATGACGGCTAAATAATTGAAACTGTCGCTTAATTGGTGAATTAATTATTAAAATATTTTAATACATGGACTATATCGCTTATTGAGGATGCTATCAATATTGATAATTCTTTATTTATAGTTGCACGAAATATAAGTTAATTGGGTATTTTGAAATAGTTTTACATGTTGTCTCCGGAAAATCGCCAAATGTTCAATTCAACGTTAGAAACAAAGTACCGTGGATCGTATACATTATTTTTTTATTGTAAATAGAAAAAATTCATTGCACTATATAAGGAAAGTCAAGTGCTGCCTATATCAGATTTTTTGACTTACTATATTGAAAGTTTTTAGCAGAGTGTTTTTGAACTTGGACATTTTCGGAGTTGCACGGATCCACATGGCGCCGAACTTCACCTAAAGGCTCTACTTCCATTTGTTGACCACGTCCTTTTCCGGTACCGCGTGATTTGTTGAAACGTTAGCCTAATTTTACTCTTTCTGTCACTCGATTTCACCATATTCTGGAATCAGGTGGGAATTTCCTGATACATTACAAAAAAAGAAAAAAATCAAGTCTGTCTAATGCCACTTCAGGAGGCATGTTGTCTAGATTATTTTTGAATGTTTTAGCTTTATAGCCAGTTGTCCTATTCCAAGCTCTGTCGTTCATAGTTCTGCGTCGATCTATAGAGGGCGCTCCTATATCGGAGCAACACGCAACTGTGTTTGCACCCCCTCTAGTGATCGAAGTGAAGAATCTTGGAAAATGGTCAATTTGTGCGAAAATCGTTCAAAATGGCGTTCAAAATTAAGTAACTAAAACAATAATTCGAATTTTTTAAAAATCACTTCGGGCGTGACTTGAAGTATCACAAATTTCGTATCTGTGAGTCGCTTAGATTTTCTGCTACTCGACCAATAAACAGCTAAATAGGCAAGCATATTATTTTCATTATTATAGACTAGAAAGAAATACAAGATTCGTGTGCCCAAAAATGGCCAGGTTCTGAATAAGTGTCTGTTGCTTAAATAATACAGATACAGATAATACCACTCAATTTCCAAAGCACCTGTATTAAACTAAAATCATTCCCTTGTTCCATTTGTTTTCATGCACAATCATGCCAGTTATACGGCGTTGTTGTTGTTGAAACCCAGACCGTCCGACCTACCAGAAAGGTGTAAGGTAACTGGCCAGTTGTACGACGTGCATATTCTCTCTCTCTCTTTACATGTTATATCTTTTAAATTCGAAATTAGAAAACCGATATTCAAGAAGTTAGACTGTTGGATTGTTTAAAATAAACACTAGTAAATGGAAATACTTAAAGTCACATAAAAAGAAAAAGTACATTTACCCTGAAGTAAAATTCAAACACAAAAAACGTTGTCAAATGCTGTCAAACATTGTCGTAAAATCTGTGACTTCAAGTTCGCTTATTCCCTACGCTACCAATGACCAATATGGAAGAAAGGGGAACAACTGGTTCATACAGAAAAAGGTGCTATGGACACTTCAGTTACCAGAGCTTTTACAATTTATGAGAGGTTTCACCACAGACTACTATACAGACCTGTCACTCTCGATAGTTTCGTTTTCGCGGCGGCCATTAGAGATAGACCAAACATTGGGTTGGCGCGCTCTTGGCGATGGTCTGGTTTGTTCCGAGCGCTTGGCGATAGTCTGGTTTGGTTCCAAGACGATTTTCAATGTTATAACCCTGTTTCGCTCGGCGAAAACTTAGAACAACAGACTAGCGTGGTTTGAGTAACGTGAAAAAGGATTATTTGTTAAGTGTTTAGATCATTTCATAGAAATGGATTGATAAAAGAAAACTGGTTGCGTTACAGGGTATGTAATTTATGTTTATTAAAATTGAAATAATTTTAGTTATCACCATTCTACATACGTGTTCATTATAAGTATACACGTGTTCATAAGTATACACGTGTTCATATAAGTATATTAGTGCTGTGTTATTACTGCCGGATTAGACTACATTTTAAGAGGTAGTGGTATAATTAGTTAAAAAATATTTTCCGTATTTTTATGAAATGTGAAATAATTGATATTTGGATAGCTTTTTCTTAGTTGAATGTGATATAGTATGTGTATATATTTATGTAAAATTTTTATTAAGTGCCTTATGGTGGAAAATTCCCCCCCCCTCGGGTAATTAATGATTGAATTCCACAACTTCGATAGTGCATTTATGTAAATTTGATATTTACTATATGAATATTTTTATATTTAAAAAAAAAAGTCTATTATCAGTATCCCAG
This sequence comes from Amaurobius ferox, assembly GCA_951213105.1. Lineage (NCBI taxonomy): Eukaryota > Metazoa > Arthropoda > Arachnida > Araneae > Amaurobiidae > Amaurobius > Amaurobius ferox. Next base: position 69,357,144 of record OX578133.1, on the reverse strand, counting down.
AATAAATTAAGGATCAAGTAATTAACGATCAACACGCTAGTGTACTTTTTAGACTGAAAATATTATATAATATTTCAGTCTTTTGAGTATGTTAGCTTGTAATTTTTTGTGCATTATGTTTTATAGTGAGACAATGCAATGTGTGTATTTTTTAATCTATTTTATGATTATTTGAATTAAATATATAACTATGTTTATTTAAATATTCTTAAACTAATGAATATATTTATGTTGCAGATTAATGTATTTTTAAATCCTGATCCTTTCTATAGTTTCAAAAATTATAAAAGTACAGTCCTCAACATTTTGTTCCCCTCCCGTTTAAAAAAAAAATCGCCAAGCGAGCGATAGCGCGCCAAATCTGGCAGACGCATCGTAGTTCAGTTGGTCCAACTCACGAGCTCTAGTGTCTATGCGACATCCCATGTTAAAAATGTTGCCATAGGGTCCTATGGGAGTGAGCCTTCTGAATATAGTATTCTGTGGGTTTCACATTAAAATTCATAGAAAATTCAGGAACATGGTAATTAAAAAAATTATCAGAATGCTAAGCTATCGCACAATATTTATGCCAAAAATTGGAATTGTGCAAGTCTTTAAATGTATTTGGAGATTACAATAGGAAAATATCATAAACTTTTCATATTTCAAAAATTTTAAATAGTTTTAAATATGAAGGGATGTTTCTACGTAAAGCTCGTTGAAAAGATCGTTCTTCAATCTTTCTAATGTTGTTAAAATGGAAACTCTGCGATAATATTTTCGATCGTTAAGAAACCAATGTGTGCTAAAAACACTCAAAATGGCACTTCAACATTTAATAACTAAAAAACCAATTCGATTTTTTTAAATATCGCTCCGCGGTATCTTTGAAGCTAAAATGAAGCACCACTGTACCATGTTTCGGAGCTGTGGGTCGCTACATGACCAACAAACAGACAGACAGACAGACAGGGCCTGATCAAGCCAAAATGGGAGCCAGAGCCTTGTATTAATTCGGGACCCTCATACGCATACCAAACGCATGCGTATCATCAACGTATGCATCAACGCCTGCATCAACGCATAACAAATTTACAGGGGTTTAGGTTCCGAACAGGTTTCGATAAGTTACACAGTTCCATACGCCCATATTGTTATGTAGAAAACTTCCAAACTTTTTTCTTCAAAGTAATATATTAAGAGTTTAAAGAATGTATAATATTTAAAACTATTAACATATTTTATAATTTAACTAATATTACAAGTTTTAAATTAATTAAAAAATTATTTATACTTCAATTTTTAATGACGTGCAAAATTTAGGCACCCCTTAAAATTTGGGGCCCAGGGTCGCGGCTACGAATGCCAGTACATTAATCAGGCCCTGCAGACAGACCAACATTTTCTGTTATTATTATAGATTAACACCAATATTTTAAAGCTATTTTTTTTTCTTATTTGGATTAGTATAAAGTGCATAATAAAAAACCCATGACTTTCTATTTAGTTCCTTGAATATTGGTAGTGAAAAGGTTAACCTCAAAAAATATAGATTACGTTTCTGAAATAAAACCGCATGGGCCAATACACTTTTCTAAAATTCTAAAACGAAGAAAAAAAACAGGTGTAGAAAATCTCTCGAAAAGATAAAATAAATTTTTCATTCGCAAGAAATGGGGTTTCTTTTCTACTCTAATTCCATCCTCTGTTAGTTGCTTTGCACTCTTCCCTTCCGAGGCTATAAAGTCGTTGAATAAATCAAAAAAAGTATTAAACAGAAAAGAAAAAGAATATAAAATATAAAATTTTCTTTCTTTATCTAGTGACGTTTTTTGAAATTTTTCAAAAACTTTTTTGCCTTCTTAAATGGAACAATCATTGAACCCTGTTTAAAGATAGCCAGCATCTAACCGAACTGACTAGATATTTTAACCACTAATATAGGGGTTTTAAAGGACTGTGTGTTTTCTGCTTGAAGTAATATTTTCCAGTATCGAATGACATTTTTGTGATACAACATAAACCAGTATGATTTTGCTATTCTGAGCGTTTTAAACTATTTCAGATAGACAATGGTTATAAAAACAGATAAAACGGTATTTTGATAAAGGGGCTTGAAATAATATAAGGCCCGCCCATAAGGAACGGATGACGTATTCAAGTCTCGGTTCAAACAATTTTGCCAAACAATGTGTCGAAAACCCAGACCGTCCAACTCGTTCTAAGACATGAGCAGCTGTTTGGAGTGTTGTCAGATTTTTATGATTTACATCCACATCTGAGAAATTTATTTAGTCTACGTTTATTCTCTGAGAAATTAGTTTAATCTTTGGGAAATCAAGCGGTTCTGATAAGCTGCGTGAATTATATTCCCATGCTTTTCACCTGTGTTTTTTCCATCCTTATAGGAGAAATCAAGTTGTTCTAACAAATTACATGCGCTAGTTTTCAAGCTTATCATCCATGTCTTTCCCATCAGTGACTGAGAAATCATTTTTATGTCTGTGAAATCAAATTATTTTAACATATTGCATGCTTTAGTTTTCAATCCTATCACAAAACAAATTGTTTTAACATGTTATTCACATTAACTATCAAGCTCATCATTCATGTATTTTCCATCCATCAGTGGGATATCCATTTGATCTCTTAGAAATTAAGTTTTTCTGATACGCTGCATGCGTTAGTTTTTCAGCTGATAATCCATGTCTTTTCCATCTACCACTAAAAAATCAATTTAAAAAATGTTTAAGTTTTGTCTTTAATAGTTAATTATATAAGTGTAAATACTATCAATTACTATCAATTTATTCTAACTTTGACATTCAACTCATAAGTTATTGCATGCAACTAATTTTGTATAATCGTGAACTCCTGTTTCAGATTCTTTCAGCCATTGAAACCAATTATCTTAAGGATCAGTTATTAATTTTCGTTCGGAATTGAATAGAACAAGAAATTAGATAAAAATCAATATCTATTGAAAGCTACAAAAATATTCTAAATTTTTCTTGAAAAGCAAAACTAATTTCTGAATGAAATATACTTGCATTTACCACGTACTAGTGAAACTTACGTACTAGGGAACTTTCGCAATAAATATGACAGTTTAAAATAAATTAGGCAAACAGGTATAAGAATATTTAAATTAGAAGGTTATAACTTTTTGTGGGATTTAAGATATTTATTATACTGGCTTGGAAAACCAGAAAAACACCCCACATCCTATCTCTTACGATTAAAATCTGCAAGCAGTTAGTATTCATTCTTCTAAATGACTCTTTATAGAAGGAATTTATACTGTAAAAATCAATGACAAAATTTAATATTGTGAAGCCTTTGAAATTGTTTCTGGCAGTACGCCTTGAGAAAGTACAACTTCTGCTTCGAGTGCATTTGCTTTATATTCACGGAACTAACAGGACAGCTGATCCAATCGAAAATGGCTGGCCTTAGAACTAGATTAAACTGTAGTTGTAATCCCCTGGTGTTCAGTGATACTCAAAAGGCCCAATATCTGCAAATTGCAATGGTGAACACCATTATTTTTCAAGATCTTATTCCAATTGATTCTTTGAAAAGGAAATTCAAGCAGTGGAGATCAATAACATGTCGTACCATAAAACGATTAAAATTGTTTCAGCCAGTGTACCTTGGTAAAGTATATTTTCTTGATCTTTTACTCATTCAGAAAGCATCAGCTGTAAAACAAAAAAAAAATGAAATTCAGTTCGAGAGATCCTCAGAACTTAAATGGGAAACAAGGATTATATTTTTAAATATAGATGGTAGATGAACAGAATGTAAAATCCTTTCTCAAAATCGTTTTATTTAATAAAAATTATTTAAGCGAGCTACAAACAGGAGACCTTCTGTTTCATAGTTGACGCTATATCTACCATGCCACAAAGACCACATGGAGGATACCTTGCACAAAAATAAAAGAATATAGTAAATTTCTCTACTACTCCATTTAAAAGTCAGGAGGTTTGGGGGGTTGATTCTATACACTCTACCCAAGTATCAGCATTCAAGCAAAAAAATAATTTTGAAAATTAATTCGAAAGATTTTCAGAAATTAATCGACAAAAAAACGACTTATGCTTTAAATATATAGATGTTGTACTAAAATAAGAAGAGTTCACTCCGATTAAAGTTATAAAACGGTGCAAATTTATAAAATAAGAGGCATCAGAAGGAGTTCAACGGCAGACACGATTTTTACAATATCATCTCTCTTTATACTCTCCTGAGTGCAACCGCTTCAAAAGTAATCGCGGATCAACTTTTAGGGCTTTACGGCATAAGATAGTCCCGCATTTTTAACGCCCTATTTCCACTTTAAAATATTGCAAACGCTTACTCCATCTTGAGGACACAACACATGCTTAAGCGGGCATATTAAAATTCGACTTTACATGTTATCAAGAGACTTGAAATAAACGGAGTTAAAAATTGTGATAACATTTTTTTTTTCCTATTAAGTATTAGGGTTTAGTACTTTGAAAATTAATTGACTTTAGAAAGAGTTAATTAATTATTAAAAGTTATGTACTGATATTTAAAGATATAGATTTTTATTTTTTGAAGAACTCGGCAATTTGTCAAATTAAAGCTTTTGCTAAAACATAGAAAAACAAGAAATTTACGAAAGAACTTTTCATATGGTGGCGAAAGGTGTGTACGCTTCATTTTTGACAAAACTATTGAGCATTTTTATTTCGCACAGCCATACAAATTTTAGGAAGAAACGGAAATCACATCATCGACGAAACTGAAAGTGGAAATTCTTAGGGAACTCCATACTCCCTTCCGAAATTCGATATTAAATACATATCAGTCTTCCCTGAACTCTATCTATAGCCAATCCTGAGAAATATACGTCGCGTAGAAAACCTAAAATCTTTTAATCATAAGTGAAGTCTCAAAATCGGATGTGGAAATCCTTAGGGAACCCTTAAATCCCCTTCGAAATTTAATGCTGAATCCATATCAGGCGTCATCTAAGCACCATCTATAACCGATCCTAAAAAGCAGATGTTGAAATTAAAATGTAAGTATTTGAATAGAAAGTGACATCTCCAGAACCGGAATTGAAAGTCCTTAGTGGGTTCTCCTATCGCCTTCAGTTATTTGATGCTGAATCCATATCACTCCTTGTCTAGGCTCTATCTATAGCCTATCCTGAAAAATGGATGTTTCAAGGACAGTTTTTGAGCTGAAAGGTTTTGACGGAAAAGCGCATTGATATTGATAAGCATTGATATATTTGATAAGCATCTCTGATCTCGAATCAGAAGTTTTTGAGTTGGTGTGTGTGTGTGTGTGTGTGTGTGTGAGAGAGAGAGAGAGAGAGAGAGAGAAAGTCTGTGGATGCACTATCTCAGGAATACATAAAAAGTTTCGAACGTAATTTGTAGCGATTATTATAATTAGTGAATTCTGGAACCCTCTTGATTTTAAACGAGACCTAATGTTAGGAATCCCCCCCCCCCCCGCTCTCCAATTCTCGAACTAATTTTTAAAAAAAAAATCATTAAAAAATCAAGATCCTCAATTGTGATAAATAAATAATAGTTTCAGGCGTGATTTTTTTTATTTTTTATTAAAAACGAGTGACACAAATTTTAGAACGCTAACATGAACGGTTTTCGAGATATTGCACGACGATTTCCAAATGATTTTTTTTTTAATTATCAAGACTTTCAACACTATTCAATAAGTAATCATTTCTAAATAATCATTTCTAAATAATCATTTCTAAATAATCATTTCTAAATAATCATTTCTAAATAATCATTTCTAAATAATCATTTCATACGTAAATTTTCATTAGAACACAAATGACATAAACTCTAGAACGCTAACATGAACCATCGTTAGCTTTATTTGAAACACGCGTTTTTCATATAACTTTTCACAAAAATTACATAAAATTAACAAAGTTTTTCCTATATACAAAATTTTGTAACAAGTATATTAACATCATTCTCACAGATCTGTGTAGTTCATTCCACTTACTAGAGAAGGTATTTTATGTAATAGTTTTACATTTTGACTCCCAACAATTCGCTAATAATCACGGAACAGCAGTAAAATGTCAATTACATTTTAATGAAGATTTTGCACGTGAGTATAAATTAGTCATTCTGTTTGGGCTGATAAACGCAAAATTTTAATTTATGTGGTATTAATTTAATGCCATAAACATTATTCTATGAATCTCGTACACCTTTATTTCACTACGACAGAAATAAAGTCATTGAATTATAAAGGAGAAGTCATGTGCTGCACACACCAGAGTTTTACATTTCTATCACTATCAATTTCTTTATCATTTATTGTCGATAATCTGAATTAAAATCGTCTGCAGGAAAAGCAAATTTGAATTTTTTGCACAACGAAAACAACTTAATTCCATTGCTAAGCAACATGAAATTTTCAGAAAAAAACCGTCTGCTTAATATTGTTTCTATGGCAGATTTAATTTTACATCTTTTATTATTACCCCAACAACCCCTGGGCCTAGAGTTTAAAAATATGGACGAGCTTACCAGCAGTAAAATAAAGAATGGCCATACCAAATTTGAAAAAAAAACTGGAATTACATACGGAACAAACAGATAGACATACAAACAGATATTCACTTTCGTATTTATAGATCACATAAATTTTCATAGGAAAGTCCACCTCAATAACTGTAAAAAAAAGTACATGAAAGTACACGTTAGATCTATCTATAGTAAAGTGACCATGCCAGATTTGAGTAAAAGAGATTTCAGGCGCCCCTGACGGAGAATTTAACAAGTTAAAATAACGAACTCTGCAACCAACAAAGCGAGGTAGAAGAAAAATATCAATTACAAAGCTGTAGAGGAATATCTAATTAGTAGAAATCGACATCAGGAACACACAAAACGCATATATGACAATAAATACCTGTCAAAAAGTCGTATCATCAGGAGCCGTAACACGGTGACGCCTGCAGTACTTATCAAAATAGGCGATAATATTTTTTATCGAATTCAAATGAGCATTGTTGTTTACGAATGGCATTTTGAAAAGATGTATATTAGATTCCTGGACATGTAAGTGTTGCTTATTTGAACATTCCTGAATATGACAACAATTCACCAAAAACCCATATTGTGTCAAATAAATGCCTTCTGTAACAGATTTATTATCGATTCCTATTCTTTAGACAATGCTATACAACTTTGTTATTGGCCTTTTTTCATCTACTTCATTTTTCTGAGTTCGTTAACCTAACATTTTATATTCTCCGCTGTTTCATGCGATCGAGCATGGTCACTTTACTATGTGTGTACTAATTCCCCCGTGGTGAAGGGGCACCTACGCACCACGTCCACAGGACCCCCCAGGGTGTCCCATGTCGCAGGGGAGGAGATTTGCAGCTTCACTTTTATAGAGGTCCCCCGAAGGGTGGAAGTCTGACTTGGTCTCGACATGACAACATCCATGCCCGCTAGCGGGATTCGAACACACAACCCGGAAATCTAGAGATCAGACGGAAACGTATGCCCCTGACCGCTCGACCACCGGATCGGCTCACTTTACTATAGATAGACCTAACGTGTACACTCACTGACCTTTCCTTACAAAGTTATTGAAGTGCTTTAGGACTCTCCCAGGAACAATGCATTTTAATTCTAGAACTTGTTTATACATACCTTTGTTATTAAACAGCGAAAAACAATAAAATAAGTGTATAAAAACGAAGTTATTTTCCCATAATAACGGAAATGTTTATCAACAAGTTCTTTAAGCAGCAGAGTTTCAGCCATTTTTGTAATTTTTCTTCTCTTCAAAATATTTTAGTTTCAAAGCAAATATTTTACTATCGTGTTTTTATTACGAATAACTTCAATCCATTTTTTTTTTCTCTCTCTGACAAGATTTTATCCATTGCAAAACTCGAAAATTATCGCATCGTTCAAACGAGAAGCATTTGAAATACATACTTATACCCGGAGAAACTTCATTTGTTTAACAATAGAATCGGCTTCCTTCTTTGAAGATTGTTAAGTGGTCACTGTTTCTTTCATCCCTGGGTAGGCAATTTGCATTACAAAGAAGCTTTTCTTATCTATCCTGTAACAATTTTTTCGGAACAAAAAATGAATTGATGATAGATCTGAATATTTTAATCAGACGTCTACAAACATAATTTGCATTTTCAAACATCAGCAAATCTTCCTCAAATATCAGATAGCTCGAAAGTATTGAGATTATTTTTTTTTTTATATATTCGCGCAATTCAACTTTTGCAATTTGATAAAAATAGGAAGAAATATTTTTAATAATAGCTCTTATTTGCCGAAATTCAGATTGCTTTTGTTAGCAACATTTCGATCATTTCATTTTGGTATGTGGTTGACCGAGCAAAGCTAATTAATTCCAAATAATAGGTTGTTAGATTCGCTGGCTAGGGGAAGGCGGAGAGAGGGCGGCTTTTGCACTTAACTTTCGAAAATTAATATTTTATTTACTACTTACATGGTACGCGTATGTCCAATTTCAAATTTGTAGAACCACTAAAACTGTGATTTTTAATTACTTAGTCATATCTGTGTGTATCAAGGAATTCAAAAAAGGTTGTAACGAAATTTATTTAATTAAACTTGTAATTAAACCTGTCATAGACCTTATTAAAAAAATTTTAACCTAATTTTTAACACTTTAAAACATAGTTTAAAAGTGTTTATGACTTTGTTCCTTCTATCTGTCTGTCTGTCCGTTCGCACTATAACTGCCGTAAAAATGACTTTATCAAAATGAAATTTTAGTATGTTGTTGAGACGGTCTGTTGGAATGTAAATGAATAATATCACCCAATTAGTTTTGGAGACGACGCGGTGATCGAACGGTCAAGGCAAGCATTTCCTAGCGATCGTTTGGCTGCCGGGTTGTGGGTTCGAGTGCCACCTTCAGGCATGGATGTTGTGTCGTAGGGCGCAGTGTGTTCCGCCCCCACTGGTGCGCCGGGGCAACGTCATGTGACGGCTAAATGGTTCACGGTTCTGGCCGGTGTATAGGCGAATGATTAAATATCAAGTGCCTGACCATTGGAAAAAAAGTTTTGGATTCAACCCAGATTGAAAAAGTAAAATACATTGAACCCTATGGAACCTAATTTTTCATTCATTTTTTAAGCAAAGTTAAAATTCACAAATTGCTCCGGAAATTTTAGGATATATTCAAATTATCCCATAAAATATATAAACAAGAAAGATCAATCATGCTTAAAGCATTGATTATGAAACACTTTCCAACCTCAATGCAATTTTATTTAAAAAAGTCGAAAATGCAATACATTCCTCGGTAATATTTTAAAACTTATCACAATACTACATTGATTTATTATATTTGAAAACTTAAACCTTCATTGAAAAAAATGAACTTCACTCAAATGACGGCATTGAAATATAAATTGCCTGGTTTAAATATCTCTTAAATGCAATACATTCTACGGTAATATTTTTAAAACTATCATAATACTACGATAATTTATTATATTTGAAAACCTAATCGAAAACAACTGAAATAAATTCAAATGACGTCATAGAAAAAATAACACGCCTGGATCTCTCAATAAAAGCAGGATTTCATTCATAACTTTCTCCTATTCATTTCATTCATCACAATACTATAATAATTTATTTTATTTAAAAATTAAGACCATGGAGCTACAATTCATAAACTCTATGCTTAAAACTTCATCGAAAAAAATCGTCCTTCTGTTTATAAAATCTATTAATATTTCATTCATATAAGCCATGCAGACTCCATGGACTGAATTATTTTGTGTTAAAGAAATACAGTAATTCTAATACAACTCATTCTACATATTTTGCTGTTTACATTTTACATAGGTGAAAAATAGGCTTCGTTGTAGAAATAATCAAATTTGAATGAGAATTTAAACTCAAATATATTGTCATTGTGTGGTTTTAGTATGTAGATGCACAGAATTTAAGTAAAAATAAAGTAGTTTTAGGACCGATACAACACTCAATATGAATTAAAAAGAACTTTAAAAAATCACGATTTTGAAACAAGATGGATGCCATATATCATTTTGAAGTGGGTCATGTGATCGTTTCATATCATAGTCACGTGATCGTTTCATATAAGATGTGTAATTATTATTTTAATTTTTATTTTAAAAACTACTGAATATATTTTGCTGAAATTTTTTTTATATATTTTACGAGATAATTTGACTATTACCTAAAATTTTCGAAGCAATTTGTGAATATTAAATCCGCTTAAAAAATGTTTAAAAAATTAGGTCCCATAGGGCTCAATGTATTTCATTTTTTCAACCCGGTTTCAATTCAAAACTAACTGGGTGATACTATTCATTTATATTCCCATAGGTCCTACAGACCGTCTGAACAACATACTAAAATTTCATTTTGATTAAGTCATTTTTACGGCAGTTATCGTGCTAACGGACAGACAGACAGACAGACAGACAGAATGAACAAAGTCATAAACACTTTTCAACTTTGTTGTAAAGTGTTAAAAAAATGGCAGCAAAATATGTTTGGTAGTTTTTAAATAAAAATTTAAATAATAATTACACCCATATCATATGAAGGGATCACGTGACCCACTTTAAAATTAAATATGGCATCCATCTTTTCCCAGAGTCAAAATCGTGATTTTTAGCACTTTACAACATAGTTGAAAAGTGTTTATGACTTTGTTCATTCTGCCTATCTGTCCGTTAGCACAACTGTCGTAAAAATGATTTCATCAAAATGAAATTTTAGTATGTTGTTCAGACGGTCTGTGGGACCTACGGGAATATAAAGGAATAATGTCACCCAATTAGTTTTGGATTGAACCCGGATTGAAAAAATGAAATACATTGAAACCTATGGGACCTAATTTTTCAAACATTTTTTAAGCAAAGTTAAAATTCACAAATTGCTCCGAAAATTTTAGGAAATATTCAAATTATCCCATAAAATATATAAAAAAAATTTCAGCAAAATATGTTTGGTAGTTTTTAAATAAAAATTAAAATAATAATTACACCCAAATAATATCAAGAGATCGCGTGACCCACTTCAAAATAAAATATGGCATCCATCTTTTTTTCCCAGAGTAAAAATCGAGATTTTTAAAGTTCGTTTAAATTTATATTTAGTGTTGCATCTGTCCTAAAACCGCTTTACTTTTGTGTATTTTCTGTGCATCTATATTCTGTTCTAACGCAATTACAATATTTTTGTGTTTGAATGCTTATCAAACTTTAATTATTTCTACAACGAAGGCTAATTTTAATGGATGCAAAATGTAAACGAGTGATTGTAAGATGAGCTGTATAAGAATTACTTTTTTTTTTTTAATTTATTATTTTCACGCAAAATTATTTAACTCTGGAGTCTAGAATAAAAGTGTATGAATGAAATATTTACTGCTTTTACATAGAAAGCCAGACGATTTATATTTCGATGGCGTCATTTAAAAAAGTTAATTTTATTTCGATGAAGTTTTAAGTTTTCAAGTAAAATAAATTATTGTAGTTCTGTGATAATTTAAAATATATCACCGCTGAATGTATCGCATTTTAGAGATGTTTAAATAAAGTTACATTTCAGTTGGAAAATGTTCCATAATCAATGCTTTATGCATGATTGATCTTTCTTGTTTAAGTTTTATTTCATTTAGCAATGTATGGCATTTAGCGTGGAAAATAGTCATCTTAATTGAATATTGACTCAGTTAGATTATACCCCGTGGTCGGTACTATAAGTGTGTTAAGTTTCAGCCTTCTAGATTACCGGGAAATTCAAAATGGTCTAGAAATATTTTTGATCCGTCCCCTCATTTAGTACACGTGTGTTCCTACCTTCTATATGTCTCAGAGAATTTAGAACATAAGAACACACATTTTGAACATAATAAAACAGACCACTAACTTTTAACACTGAAAGTTGAGCATTAAAATAGCACTCCTTGTTTATAATGTAGCTGTTCTTATGTTGTTGAGACCCAGACCGTCCGACCTACCAAAAAGGTGTAAGGTAACTATTTGGACGGCCGGGAAGTGCCATCCAATTTAGACCGGAACTCAGTGGGGGAGGCATCTACAGGGACCGTACCCTCCTTCCCCTACCACCAACCTCCCGGAAGGACTTACGGACCCACATGTTTAACGTGATCGTACTCCGCATGAACACGGCGGCAGTTGTGGCAGCGTGCAAATCCAGCGCGTAAACCACCGAGCTACCGCACCCGAAATGTGCCAACAACACGCGGTGTTCCCAGGTGGTCACCCACCCAAGTACTAACCGCGCCCGATGCTACCTGACTTCGGTGATCTAACGAGAACCGGTGTTTTCAGCACGGTACGGCAGTTGGTCCAGCTGTTCTTATGTGTTATAAGAGCAGCTACGTTATAAACGAGGTGGTTTGATATCGGCAAACACACGAGTTATAACGCGTACACGCTGAATAAACCGTTTTTCGATTTAAACGTCAGTTTAAAAGATATTTAGTGTCAAAGAAAGCGAATTTGAGTTGCGCGTTCGCGTCCTGGACAACAATAGCAAGACTGTGTATTTTTGCAGGCATACCTACATAATTTAATTTTTGCATAACGGGGCCCTTAGTTTAAAATTTGGATTTAGTTTGAGTTAATCTATTTTATGCATTTCTTCTTCTTTTATGCACTTCTTAACATTTTTCTTTAGTATGAGCAAAGATTTAATTGATCGATTAGGTGCACGAGGGTGGTGGTATGCTCCGAGAGTTAGCGAATAAAAGCGAACAAGGGTTGGCCTCAAAAGACATATTACACCTGCGTAACAGGCGACACGAAAGAACTATCGAAGCGAGATCATCGAGAGCTAGCGAATAGGGTGCGAAGCCCCTAATAATTCAAAATAAAACTTATTAAAAAAAGTTGTAACTTACTTTTTCAAAAGTGCTAGTTTCCTGTCTATGACTAGCTTAATTACTGGGGCGGGGTATCCCAATGGTTAAGGCACCGAGATTGCATTCGGAGGACCTGAATTCGATTCTCGGGTCTGCCCAAACTTTTTCCTTGTCCACGCAGAGTAAGTGCACGTTAAATTTGTGGGTCCGAAAATCCTTCCGAGAAGATGGTGGCAGGTGAAGGACGGTATAGCCCTTCACTGTATTCCGGTCTAAATTGGGTGTCACTGTACCGACCGTCTAAACGGATACTTTACACATTCGAGTAGATTCGGGGCGCAGTAGCCCATTGGTTAGCGCGCGGGAGTTGCACTCGGTAGGCCCGGATTCGATTCCCGCCACTGCCAAAACTGCCGCTGTGTTCACGCGGAGTACGATCACGTTAAACATGTGGGTCCTCTTCTTCTTCTTCGACCTAGACCGTCCGATCTACCAGAAAGGTGTAAGGTATCTGTTTGGACGGCCGGGAAGTGCCACCCAATTTTGACCGGAACCCAGTGGGGGAGGCATCCACAGGGACCGTACCCTCCTTCCCCTACCACCAACCTCTCGGAAGGACTTACGGACCCACATGTTTAACGTGATCGTACTCCGCGTGAACACGACGGCAGTTTGGGCAGCGGCGGGAATCGAACCCGGGACTATCGAGTGCAACCTCCGCGCGCTAACCACAGGGCTACCGCGCCCCTAAACATGTGGGTCCGTAAATCTTCCGAGAGGTTGGTGGTAGGGGAAGGAGGGTACGATCCCTGTGGATGCCTCCCCCACTGGGTTCCGGTCTACATTGGATGGCACTTCCTGGCCGTCCAAACAGTTACCTTACACCTTTCTGGTAGGTCGGACGGTCTGGGTCTCAACATTCGAGTAAGTTCGGCCTCTCAGATAATTGCTGTAATCCCTCTGGGTCAATTAAGAGGTCTGGGTCTGCAACATTCGAGTAGGTTGAACGGTCTTTGTCAAAAGAAAAAATTCTTAATTATTAGTTGCACATATGTATTGCTTACATAAAATGTTTGGAAGGGAGTTTTGTAGCTTTATTATTTTTTTTCTATTATTCTTAATAGGCTGTGTATTATTCTTAATAGGCTGTGTATTATTCTTAATAGACTGTTGAGAATAATGTTTTTCTATTATTCTCAACAGGCCCTCCACATCTAATTTTGGGCCTGGATATTAAGTCGAGCTCCGGACCCTAGATAAAACATAAAGTGGAGGGGGTGTCCCTTTTTACTGTATCATTTGGGGTAGAGTTGAATTTCATAAAAATATATCAAGTACAAGGTGATTTATGAGAGATCTTTCATATGATAGCAAGTGTCGTGTACATTTCATTTTAGAAGAAACATTTTTATACTCTTTTGCACGCGTATTTTGTATAGTCATACAAATTTTTGGAATAATCGAAAGTGACATCGCCAGAACAAGAAGTGTAAATCATTAGGGACCCCTCCAAATTCGATGCTGAATCAGACATTATATAAGCTATTCCTATAACCAATCCTGGGAAAAAGGTATTGTTAAAAAAATGGAAATTTTTTAATCCGAAGTGACATCTGTAGAACCAGAAGTCGAAATCCTTAATGAATTTTCCTATCCCCTAAAAAATTTGATACTGAAACCATATCAGTCATCATCTAAACTCCATTCATAGCCAATCCTGAGAAATAAATGTTTAAAGGAAAATGAAATTTTTTATCCAGAATTGGGAAAATAATTGTAAATAGAATTCCTTAATGAACTCCTCCTCCTCCCTGAAATCACATCAGTCATCACCTAAGCTCTACCTACAATCAATCGAAATACACGTGTCAATGAAAGGTTTTGAACCAAAAGATGAAAATTCGCAAGTATACATCCTTAGAAAACAAAATTCCAGAGGAAGTCCCCTACTTCCTCTGGAATTTAATGCTGAATCCATATTAGTCATCATATAAGCTCATCAAAAAAAAAAAAAAAAAAAAAAGAACATGGTGCAAGGAAAATGTACATTTTTTAAATGAAAGCGACATCTCCACAAGTTGAAATTCTGATTTCTCTAACCCCTTCGGAATTTGATACTGCAATCATCGTCTAAGCCGTAGCCAATTCCAAAAATTGATGCTGCAAGGGAATTTTTTTGAACCGGAAGTGGTAAAATATCCGAATTAAAAATTCTTCTTGAATCCCTTTACTTTCCATCACTAAAGCTCTATAGTCAGTCTTAGAAAATGGATGTTTCAAGGAAAAAGGAAAATTTTGAACTACAAATGTAAGAAGAACAGTATATGAAAATCTTTAGTGAAGCTCCCTACCTCCTCCATAATTTGATGTTAGATCCATATCAGTCCTTATCTAAAAGTTCTCTCTATAATAGATTCTTAGAAATTGATGCTTCAAAAAATTCATTTTTGCAGTCAACAACCACTCGAAAGAAATAGATATCATTGTTACACCTGAATTACCTCCAATTTGTGTGCATATGCAGCATGTAAATAAAATATAATATGTCCGAAATATCTCGGGAATTTATCAGACTATCAATTTTCATTTGTTTCGTAACTATTTTGATAGAAATAGTACATGCACAGATATGTGCCGTTTTTGTGCATCAATCGTTTCGACTCATTGAAAAATCCCAAAACGCAAAGTTCTCTGCTTTTGAAAAGAAAATCGTTTTTTAACAGTTAGCAGCAAAAGTTAGTGTCCTCAAAGTGCTCTACTAAAATTATCCTAAGAGGTTTTAATCTCCATTTTTTTTTTTAAACTACCGATAGAAATCATTTTTGATTTAATACATACAGTCTATTACAAAATCATATTTTCTGAATTACATTGATTTTGCAGTATTTCATTGAATTTGTCTTTTATATGGTGAATTAACTCTATTCGAATGCCAATTTGCCAATTACAGTGCCACAATTAAAAAAAAATCTGATGTGGGTAGCACATGACTTTCCTTATATAATGCAATGAATTTACTACTTTTACAGTAAAAAAAATAGATTCTTTTTATAATAGATACTTATATTCTTTCCAAGATATTGAATTTTCGTCAATGAGTCGTCATTTTCATTGATTTAGCGGCATTTCTATTCATTTGGCGAGTTTTTCGTTAATTTAGCAACATTTAAAAAAGTCGCCAAGTTGGCGACATGCCACCAAAATCTCGCCAAGCATTATGGAACGAGAAATAAGTTATTCTTACAGCAGATAAATGACAATTGGCGTTCAAATACAAAAAGTATTACTCAAAGTATCTTTTTTCATGAATGGAACGAGCTAGATCGACGAGAATGATGTCACCAAATTCATCGCATGGTATTACATGTGTAAAGTGAACATGTTTCTCAATAGGAATTTTTTTTTTTATTTTATATGAATTTTTGATAATTTTTTTAAAAGTGTGCAATATCTCGAGAACAGTTCATGTTAGCGTTCTAAAATTTATGCCAATCGTTTTCTAATGAAAAATGACATAAGAAATGTCTATTTGCATAACTTTATTAGATGTTTTGATTTTTTGACGATTTTTCAAAATTTCACTCGAAAATTTAGAGGGGTTCTGAACATTCGATTGCGATTAAAAACAATAAGCTTCCACTGTTTATGGATTGTAATTTTTGTACCAAATTTTGTTCGAATCGGCCCATTCGTTCGTCAGTTATCGTCTCCACAGACTCACTGACACACACACACACAGAGAGAGAGAGATAGAGAGAGACATCACTTCAAAAATGTTCGATTCGTGATCAGGGATGCTTGAAACGTGCTCTCCCGTCGAAAACTCGAAATCGAATTTTTGACCCCGTCACAATTCTTTCCTTATACATTATTGTACATAAGGAAAGTAATAATGGCGTTGAAAACAGTTTATACCTGCATAGCGGGATCAGTAACATTTTATTTTCTTTATATTTTCTTCCTAGATACTCCCACATTCGGATAAGCCGCCAATATAACTTTGATAAAATGAAGTTCACCTGAAATATTTTTGTTTCATAACTAATTCTTTCATTCTAATTTATTTTTATAATTACATTAAAAGAATGAAAACATGAAGTTAATTCAATATTATATTGCCATGTGTTGTTCTAAACTCATTCATTATGTTCATAAAATATATCTTCCAAAATGTATCAATTCTGATATGAGATAAAATGCCAAATGATTATCCAGAATTATGTATCGAGGAATTGGGGTCACACAAGCTTAAGGCCAAACAACACAGTTTGTGTGTACAAGAAATCCCATATAATGAAAAAATCCTTTTCTAATTAGGATTTAGGGAGAGGGGGCAGATCCCCAAATCTCCCCCCTCCCCTGGATACACCTTGTAATATACTATAATATAAAATGTGTGAATTTTCTCTTTCAAAAAGCACAGTTCCTACTAATTACCAAGTTCAACATAAAATCATACAATATAAAGTGAAAGTTTAAAAACATATTATAAACACACTAAAGCATTCATAAAATTCTTTAATAATGCAATATTTTGCCTGAAATTTTGTACATATTTAACTATAGTTATTTTAAAGGAATGAATTTACAAAGCAGTATAAAAATGTGATAAAATAAATTTAATTTATTCTAAGATTAACTTTGCTTTATGATTAAGATATCTAAAAATAATACTTGAAAAATATAAGAAAATTATTTTGAACATACCTTAAATCTTAGATGGTATCATTGGGATGGATATTCCCTTTTAATCTGTTGTTTCAGCTAATAATTTTTTTTATAAAATTTAGTTGCATGTTGGGAAATGCACTAGCACTGATGAGATTATTATAGTATTGTATGAGAAATTAAAATAAACTTGCTTTTTGCTATTTCTTTAAAGCAATATCGGCTATTACATCATTTAAATCAATGTGGGAAACAACTTCATGCCTTCGAGGAGCAATTTAATCTGATAGTAGCTCCTTCGTTCTGTAGAAAGAAACTAGAATTTTTCTTTTCTACAGCCTTGCATTAGTCGGACGGACACCAGGACACTCCGTCGCGTTAATTCGTTTACGAGAAGGGAAGATAATATCTCCCTTCCAAAACTTATAATTTCACAAAGAAAACCTGTAAACAAGGATCCTCTCAGTTGCCAGTTGGATATGATTGATATGAGCTGTAAACTTCAATGAATGAGAGAAAAGCGAACTTACCCGCTAGGGTTATAAGCGTATCTATTTTATCAGTGCAATTCTAGAAAATTGCTAACTGCTTTCCCTGTAGTGATCGGTTTTTTTTTTTACTGCCTTGTTGACATCGTCTTTCTTAACAACAAATAATGGACAGATTTTGCTGTTAAACACAATGACACTGTGCAGCTATCTCTACTCAGATGACTTGTATTGAACTAAGGATACCTTCTGTCAGCCTTTTTTAACTATTTCGGAAATCGAACAATCTTCAAGTAATTTAGAAAACAAAAATCTGATGTGGGCAGCACATGACTTTCCCTGCAGACTTATATTCACGTTCTCTTTATTTTAATTACATTTAATTCACTTTTAATTCAATTTTTGTTCTCATTTGATAGCTGGACTTCTTTTCAAAGGTGGCGTAGAGAAAATACGAAAAAACTAAAATATCTCGAGAACGGCTAGTCCTAGTGTAATGCGGTTGGTCTTATTCTTTTCTTCGTTAAAAATTACGTATGAAACAAGAATATAATGGATATATTTCAGCATATACAGTTTTTTATTTTAGATTTTGTCGATTTTTACGGGCCATTTTGCAAAAAAAGGCAGGTTATTTTTTCCGAATCGTACCAAAATCTAATCAGCACCAGAGTGACCCACAAGCGAGTTATCTACCAAATTTTGTGAAATTCGGTACATTAGATTTTCAGCTAGAGTGGATACAATTTTTTGCTGGCCATTTCACAAAAAAGGCGGTTTCTTTTATCCCGAATCGTACCCAAAACTAATCAGCAGCAGATTCGCCGCCCACAAATGACTTACCTACCAAATTTTGTGAAATTTAGTCGATTAGTTTTTTAGTTAAAGGGGATACAAAATATGCACAGACAGACAGACAGACCGACACACAGACAGACACACACACACAGACGTCACGCTAAAAATGGTTTTTTCGTATTCTAGAGGTCTCGAAACGTGTAGATCCGTCGAAAACTCGAGTTGCGATTTTCGACATGATTCCAATACTTTCCCTATACATTACCATGTATTGCAGGGAAAGTAAAAATTATAAATTCATACACAGCTGTTCTATAGTAAATATTTTTATTCTCAGCAATGTTCACGGGCCCTTAACAGTCTCCAGGCCCCAGTACCGTGGTCCCAACTGACCCCCCCCCCTTTATGGGATCCCTGGTTCTCAACACATTTCGTATTTGTAGATTCCTTGGAACTGGCTGCGAATTTTCATCGCACAGTTACATCACATCTGTCTGTATGTATAGAGAGAAAATCTCTATTTATCGTTTGGGGTAACCTATTGCTAACTTCGGTAAATATTTAGCAGTGCTTCTTCTCTGTCAAAACAATTTTACGTATTATTATAATGAACTTAGCTTATTGTACTGACTTTAAGGTTATAACTTCAACAGTAAATTATATTACTTCCTCAAAAAGCATTGTTTTATGTATGAGTTAGATTTTTTTTTTCCACAAATATAATTATTTGCATTTTATTACTCTTGAGTAATTGCCTTTCTTTTTAATGAAATTTTAAGATAAAATTCACTGACATTTCAAAATAATGCAATTTTACACACAAGTCTTTGTAACATAATCTTACCTTTAGTTTAGAACGACTGCAAAGATTATGGAATCCAGAATCGATGCTTTAACCTCCTTTCGAGTGATCAATGTCTAAAAAAATGTACTTTTTTCGGCCAGTTAATTTTTTTTTTTTAAAGAAATAAAAAGTTCCTGTCTGACCTGATAGGGATAAAACTTTGTTCTCGGCACTAGAGGAAAGAATAAAAAGAATTCAATCACTTTCAAAGGCAACTGGTTGAATTTTTTTACACACTGTTCCAGAACTTTTTTAAAAAGATATTTTCATTTTCTGCTTATAATGTGGTAACCGTGATCATTTTTCTTATACACGTTGCAAGCAAAATTAAATGAAAATAATACTTTAGGAGATAGTTAAGAGTCCATGGGTGCCTTTCTTTGGACGAAATGAGCTGACTTTTATTCGTATGAACTTTAACTAGATTTTCGAAAACAACGGAATTTGGTGTTTCAAGAATTAAGGAACTTTATAATCACGTTTTTCCAATATACAGGTTTGGAATAAATTACATAGGAGAAAGCACCAGTCTGGTCAGATCCGAATATTTTCGAACTGGGTCCAAATTACCCAGCCCAGACACGAATAATTCCAAACTGGGTCTAAGTTACTCAGACCAGACACGTAGAATTTCAAATCGAGTCAAATTATCCAGACCAAACAAGAAGAAATTCAAAGTAGGTCCAAGTTACCCAGACCAGATACGAAGAATTTCAAAATGAGTACAAATTACCCAAACTAAATACGAATAATTTCAATGTGGATCCAAGTTACCCAGATCAGACACGAAGAATTTTAAGACGGATCCATATTATCCAGACCAGACACGGAGAAATTTTAAGTAGGTCCAAGTTTCCAAGAGCAGATACAACGAATTGCAAAGTGAATCCGCGTTACCCAGACCAGACACGAAGAATTTCAATGTGGGTTCAAGTTACCAGATCTGAAGACCAGATCTGAAGACCAGATCTGTAGACCAGATCTGAATAATTTCAAAATGGATCTGGAATTTAGCCAGACCCAAATTATTTTTGAGTCCTGGCTGGGCTCAAATCACATAATCAATATTTAAGGGGTTGAACTTCTAAAACATTAGTAAATTAAAAATACATAATATTTTTATAACTAACTACACATCCAATTATACCAACTATCGAGATTTAAGATTATCTTATTATAATTCATCATTGTCACCTGCATACTTGGAGTATAATCCATAGGATGTAGTCAAGTCGGATTATTATTAATACATGATTAATACGACGGTTGAAAGTAAAGGATGTCATTTTTCGAACGTTTTTCCTTTTGGAGTTTTGCCATAATATGTTCTCAGTTTGCGTGGAGTTGTTTGTACATTGCATTGTAAAATGCCAATTTACACATCGACTAAGATTTAAATAATAATAATGTAAAGCATAGATTTCGTAGTTCAAACAAGTATAAAATCTTTCATATTTAAGAGCAAAGAAAGTGTGCATCAGATTGATTTTTGTTTCAATAAGTTATGGAAGATATGGAATAACAAAAAATTTTCACTATCAAAGTAAAAGTTTGAAAGTTAGAGAGTTGAGCCTAATATATAGTCTTCACAGACGTATTAATTCACTTGTTTAGAAACAAGAGTTTGGTTGACATGCTTAAAAGCTTTTTGAAGAAGCAAATGAACAACTTTGTAGTTAATTAAATTTTGTATTGAATTAATACATTCATTATCTTCTAACCCCCTCTGAATGCCTGGCCAATCCACTCTAGTAATATCCGTCTACCGTATGGTCGACCCTGAATGCTAAACTGGAAAACTCCGTAACTTAGTTAATTTCAATCTAATCAAAAATGAATAACACTTCCTCTATGCTCCCCCCTATGGTCCATCAAATATAATTTGATATCCCCACCCACATCTTCCGCTTATAACCCAGACTCACCTTAGGGTAAAAGGGCGTATTCAATGGGGTTCACCCCCACCCCGCTTTCGAATTTCAAGAAAAGTTTCAAAATGCTTCCTATACACACATGTCATAAAACAAATCTTCTCAATCCCCATTCAGTTTGTCATACTGAAGTCCTTGAAAATAAACCATTTTCAACCCGAAACTAGAAAAACAACCCGTTTTCAACCCAAAGTCTCCTAATTTTAAAAAATCCCAGTTACTGAAACCGGCAAAAAAAAGAGAAGAAACTACGGTCAAAAGTCAGTTATTTGGAGACCAGAGGTCTGCACGGATCTAATTTAAAATTTTTACTCAGCCCGAAATTATTAAAATCTGACTCGGCCAAAACCCGGGATTTTTTTTTAAATAATTCACCCAAGCCTGGCCCATCTCGAACTCACTCAAAACCAGCCCCAACCCCCCAGTTCGAATATTTTACAATAAATTGAAGCCTGTTGCCTCGCATGATGATAAAATTATGCCATTTAAAGAACTAAACACATGCTATATTACATATAGTAATATAACATGTTATATTACATGTTATATTACATATAGTAATATAACATGTTATATTACATATAGTAATAATTCTCTTCCCTGAGATTATGTTTAAAAAATGCTTTCTTCACCCATTAAGTGACCAATGTAATACCCTTCGTGTTAGAGCTCATCAGCATCAGATATTCTTGATTGCAGTGGTAGTAAATGAAACGAGCATGTTATATGCCACAATTGCTGGTGTTTTTAAAAACATTTCAATGCTACTAAATTTTCTATGTACGTATACATACAAATAATTTCCTTTGATTATGATATAGTTGTGAATATTTTTTACATTTAATAATTTTAAATAAAAAGTGTAAGATGTTTTGAATACATATATAAATAAATTCAAGGACCAATGTTAATAACCGAATAATCATTTCCACAAAAATTAAATTTGGAATATATTTCTTCTCTATTGAATTTATAGACCACATGATGATGTTACGAAACATGACATCTGGTACATAGACGTCGTATATTTATTTTACTGCATCCAGGCCAGAACATATTTTTTGTTTTGTTATTGTAGTTTCAAACAACTTGAATGTTGTGAAGAGCAATGTTTTATTTTGAATAGAAGTCTTCAATTTCTTATCTGAAATTATAATTTTTCTGTATCCGTTTCTAATTTACTCATATCCGTTCTCTGTATAGAGCGAACTTTTATTTTTTAATATTGAACAAGGAAACTTTTATCCGCTAATTAAGGATTTTTTTTATGTGTAATTTAAAATGTTTCTGTTTTAAATTTTAATCTATTTTTGGCTTTTTTTATTCATATTAGCCCGGAAAGACCCGACCCGATTTTAATGAAAACGTGGCCCGAGTCCGGCCCGTGGGCCAGGTCGGGCCTAATCTCATGGACCAACTCGAGTTCGTGCAAACCTCAAACTTAAACCCATTGAGATTGGTATAAACTGAACCCCCTCCCCTATAAAATAACTGTGTTAGAAGGAACAACATTCAAGTCCATGATTCAAGTCCAGAACAGCAATTTTGTTATACATTTCTAACTAAGCTTGACTTCAATGCAAGCCTACAAGTTAAAAATGAAAAAATACTATGCTCACAGATTTTAACATCAAAACCACACATCTATAATAATAATAAGGAATATATTGAGAGATGGTTCTGGTGCTGCCATCTGTACATGCGTTAAGAAACTACAAACTAATGAATTTAATTTGTGTATGGAAGTTAAAAGAAGCTTTTAAAAATTCTCTCAGCAGCACAAATAAATCCACATATTTCCTTTCAAGAATTAATGGGCATAAAATGTCCATTAACATATATAATAATACTAAATATTCATAAAAGAAAGTGGAATATATTTTTGCATTGATAAATCCTTCAACGCATGTTTTCTGACGTTTGAAAATATAAAAAAAATCCAAATTATTTTCAGTCACAGAATCTGCCTATACGGGGCTTTCCTAAAGCTGAAAACGACGAACAAACACAGGTAACAGCATCAATGAATCGATTTCGTGCTTTTTAGAACAGCATAACCGATAATGCTAATGGCAGCAAGAAAATGTAGTCTTGACGTTTTAAGCAGGGTGTGTGGTATGATTAACTTAGCCTAACACCAGAGGTTCGCAAAAATGTGTCACATAGCACGTTTTCTTGCTGTCATTGCATTTATCGGCTATTCAGTGCTGAAGAGTGCTTCCTAAATTATCTAGTACACTAAAATTGTTTTTTGTGCTGAATCAGTTTAAGTATATAACATAAACTTCGAAACAGGCTCTAATATGAAAATTCGTTATGGCAATTTTTGCGCCAAACAACTGCAATTCCACCTGATAAGGGAAATCAAAGCTTTTGCAAATAACGTTCTCTTATCTCTACTAGCATGCCAATATTGAAACAATATTGTATTACCTTGGCCTTTCATTGGAAATATTCCCAATGTAACGCAATATTAGGGATACATTGGCAGCCAGTATTGGCTAAATATTGACATTACAATATTACACCAATATTGGAGTTGCATTGAAAATATTTCCAATATTTGGATTATATCGGCAACCAATACTAACTAAATATTGGGTTTATATTTGCAAATATTGGGAATATACATTAGTCGACAATATTGGCTAATTATTGAAATTACAACATTAAGCCAATATAGGCTTTGCATTGAAATATTTCTAATATTTGGAACATATTTGCATGCTAAAATTAGCTATAAGCGGCAAGCCAATATTGGCTCAATATCGTCAAAATGCCAATATTAAATCTATATTGGCTACCATGCCAATATTGGCATGGTACTAGGACCATTGTTAAAATTGACTTAAGGAGATAATTACTAAATAATTTTCATATTACTGTAGGGTTCACTTTCAATATAGAAGATAAAAATATCGTCCCAGTATGGATGGGGGTAGGCGTTGTCTAGCCAGAGATAATCCCTGGTTCGAAACCCTGGTTGGAACTTGAGTTCTTTATAATGTAGTCTGAACAACTGAACCCTGCAATGATCATTAAAGTCTAAAAAGATCAAGTTTTGATTTTTACACGAACCAAACCAGACTATTGCATGAGGACTATAGTCCCGCGGAGGCCTCCTCCAGCTGGAGAGCCTCCATTAGTGCCAGGCTTGGATCGTCACCTCCGAGAGCAGAGGCCGGAGCACTAACTTTCGACGTCTCGGCTTGTAGGCCCACTGCGAGTAGGTCTTCCAGATCGCGATCGGAGCTATTGCTATTTGCTTCCCTTTTAATTCTCTGTTCGATGTAAAGGAATGATAATTTGTCAGTAAATCAAATAATATTCATGAAATTTGGAATTATTTTCGATAATGTACATTAAAATGGGTGATTTAAAATATTAATATTGCTGTACATTTCCTTAAAATAAAATATTTATAATGTCTCAAATTCACTCTGGGAGCAAAGATGAAAGGATTCCATTCAGTTAGTGTTTTAATAAAAATTTGAAAAAGAGCCCTATATATGTATTGCTTAATCAGGCATTTTATTTGAATAATTCTTCAGTACATTCAGCTAAAGTATGCGTACTTACAGATAAAGTATGCAGAAACAAAAATGTTTACTGAATACTATATCTTTAAATATCATAAGATAATCATTAAAAACAAACTCGGAATTTAACTTTTAACATGCTTACGTGTTTACTTATTTTTATTTCATTTTATTTCATTCATTTTTTGTTGTTGTTGTTATAAATTGTAAAATGATTTAGAATTAAGATAAAATACTAGTTGAATGTCATTCATTAACCTATGCACTATAATTTGTAGAAGTTCAGGTTTTCTAATATAGCACATCCTTTTTTTACTACCACACATTAACAAATTGTAAACAATTTTGTTTAATTATAGAGTTTGAAATACCTCAGGGGTTTTGAAAATTTAATAAAGCTGTATAATAGAACTTTTTGGTATTAATATTTCATTTACAATTCCATTCAAGTGAAAATGTAAGAAAGATTAAATTAGCTTTGTATTATTAAAATAACATTAACTATAATATAATGAAATATGCAATGGTAACTTAAAAGTGAAAATTGGTTACTTTGCTTTTTTCCAAGTAATTTTAACAATTTTCGATAACATAATAACTCGCTACATATAAAAAAATGTGCACAACCTAAACATAAATGACTTCTTAACCCATTCATTTAAAATTCCAGCATGCCATAACAAATAATAAAAAATATACATGCAATATATTAAGATACTAAATCTTTTATATGCAATTACTTACTTATCAAACGGTTAAAAATACGCTATTTGATCTGTGAAATATTACATTTTACATTATTTTACTTTCATAACTTTAGTGTAGCATTTTTATTGCTACGATTTCTTACTATTGACAATATCTTAAAATGAGAATGAAATTTTTTTATCTATATAAATAAAATTAAAAATACATTTATCTGTCTGTGTGTTTATCTATCTCATCATCACGGTAGAACTGCTGCATCGATTTTCATGAAAATTTTGTGGGTAGCCTTGAAATAGCCCTACTTAAAATTTAGTCCATGTTTCGAGTTTCTAGGACCAGGGATTGTCGAGATATGAATAAAAATCCCACAATTAAATCTTTCATAAAAATATAATTATACAAATGATATATTTTCCGCAAATTTATTAAGAAAATTATATCATGATGCTTAGCAACGCAATTAAATCAAATGTGTTTATTTGGCAGACGATTATTATTAAATTTTTCCCGATTTAAATAATAAAGAAATTGATATAAAAGAAAATTTTATAGCCATTTTTATACCATTTTAGCTCTTTCACTTTAATATATATTGATCCAATTTCATATATATTTTATAATTTGTTTTCAAACGAGGATGTTTTATTCTTCAGATCTGCTTGAAGATAATTTTGTATAGAAAACACAGAAAGGAGAATTAAATTCAGAAGAATTAAGTGAAGGGAGAATTAAATGAAATATTTTAATAGAATGTTTTGAGTAAGAATGTCATTTAGAATACTGCAGGAATTTGCACATATTTTAAATCATGGGCAATGTCGGGTATATCTGCTATTAACAGTATACATAAATTTGTATGCTGTACATCTAGCTGTCTGTTTATTATCTCAGCACGGTAGAACTCACCTATTTTCTTTTCATTAGATTTATTATAAATTTTCAAAAATAGAGACTCCAAATATTAAAACTTCACATCAAATTCTGAATTTTAGGTTTCTTGTATTATATAATCAGTACGAAGAACGGACATAATGCTAGTCTATTATAAAATATCACACAACTAACAACATTATTAAAATAATTTTAAAATATTTGCAGGAAACTGAATAATTTATGACAACATATTAAGTACACTAGGTAAATGCAATAAATGACACAAGCTAACCTGATAAAATATACATTTTAAACATTGAATGATTTTAAATACTTCACAATTACTTAACAAAACTTAATTTTACAAGTGCCTAGACAGTTTTCTTAATTAATGTGACAACAATGAAATTTTAAAACAAACTAACAAAACTCTAAAAGGTTGCTGACGTTATAATTAGCAACAAAACAATTTAGAATCCAGTTAGCTCTTTAAATGAATAGCAATAGATTGAATGCCATATATTTAAAATTCTAAGTAATTTTAAATGACATGATAATAAGCAAAAAATGGCAAGCACTTACTTCTAAAGAGCATTTCAAGTATCCAATTAGTATTATACACTAATGTGTAATAAGGTAATTAGTAATCCAATGTAATAAGGTACGTAATCAAAAATATGCAGGTCAAAATCCTTATTAAATCATGAACTAATATATTATACACTCAACAATACGATAAAGTCATTATCTAGAAAAAAAAGCGTTGTACATCCACGAGCGCGAGCTCACGTACTACACATACTTCTTTGTGTGGGCTACTAGGGGAGAACTTTCCAGAAAAATTTAGCCGGGGGAAATTCTAAGGCCAGATTTGGGCCTACAGCTCCTACGTTTCGAAGTGAAGGGGGGTCAGTAGTTCGGCCTCTACTATCAGGGGTGACGCTTAGACTAGACTGTCGGGTGGTGGGCCACTGGGTTTGAGGCCCGCTTTGGTTCGAAAGTATTTCAATCAACATAAAGAGCATTCAACGAACATAATAATTCAATCACAATCAAAGGCCGGGAATATTCATGGGTTTCTGACTGATCCAGTCCATGGACTGAATGGGGGATCAAGTAATTTATCTAATAATCGTCAAACTGGTATATATTTGAGAGTAAACTTCTTATGTTTCTTTTAAATAAACAAACCATAACTCACCAATCAGAATATTTTTCATATTGTCAGGTGTACATCCGAAATCATATCCTCTTGCATTTGGAAATCATCTCATAGCTGCGGCCATGTTGTTTATACCCCATGTTTTTTTATTGGTTGAGAGTGAAACAGTAACACATCACGTGACCAACGCATCCGTCAGAACATAAACTTAAACCATGTTCAACGGATGAACGCATAGTCGTGAGTTCGAGTCTGTGATTGGTTGAGGTACAGCTTCCAACTGATGGGCAACGTACCAACGGATGAATGAGAACCTGGCCTAAGAGTTTCCCGGCTGGCATGTTGCTGAATAGTGGCCTGGGCTGGCCATAAATGTTTTCAGTGGCCGCGCAATTTTCGGGCAGGTCTGATCCTTAGACCGTAGCCCAGTGGTTAGAATACAGGGATTGCACTTACTCGGAGGACCCGAGTTCGATTCGTGGCTCTGCCTAAACTATTCCCGCGTCTACGCAGAATACAGGCACGTTAAATCTATGGGTCCAAAAGTATTTATGAGGGGTTGGTGGCAGGAGAAGAAGTGTACGATCCCTGTGGATGCCACACCCACAGGGTTTCGGTCTAAATTCGGTGGTACTGCCCTAGCCTTCTAAACATATACTGTGAAGTAGCTCGGACGGTCTGGGTGAAAATAATAAAAAGACCTTCAGGCCAAAAACGAGCTGTACGTTACATTGTTGCACTAAGACCGACTGGTCAGGGCCGCTTTCACTGGAAGCATTCATTTCAAGTTTTATAGAAATACAAGTTTTTAATAACAATTTTATGTCTACTGTGCTAAAACGGATATTTTGTTTACGAATATATTTTTAATTTTTTGACCATCGGTAGCGAAGCGTGATAAAATTTGTAGAGACATAAAAGCAGGAACCAAAATTCACAAACAAAATTATTTTAATTTGTTTGATTTGAACATTTTACTTTATTTTAAAATACGCGTTTGTGTGGATCTTTAAAATTTGATTTTCACTCTCTTAAATTTCCAAAAAAACATGTATTTTCGTGTGATAAGCCCTGGACAGGCTAGACCGGTAAGGTAAAAAATCCAAAGCATGATCCCTGGATTGGTACAATCTACCAATAACAGACTAATTCGGTTACAAATTAAGTTCTATGGCAACAAGATAATCTACCATTATGAACCATTTTATCGAACACAGGTAAACTATTCGATCCATTAGGAAGGATAGCACCAGTTTTAATCACAGCTAAAATTATGCTTCAGTCATTGTGGATGATTGGATTTGGATTGAATTGGGACGAAGAACCACCAGTAGAAATTCGACAACAGTGGAATTATTGGATAAGTCAGTTACCAGATATGGAAAATATTAAAATTCCACACTGGATAAACTACAGTTATTCCGAAAACCATTCTATCGAAATGCACATATTTTGTAATTCCTCGAGTAATGCATGTGTTTCTGTTGTCTAACTTCGGTTAATTTCTGAAAAAACAATTTCTACACACATTGTTGCAGCAAAGACTAAAGTCGCACCAGTGAAAACTGTATCTTTACCAAGATTAGAGCTTTGTGAAGCACTATTAGGGGCAAGAATAGCTTATCAAATCTCATTAGCTATACATGCAAAAATTGAAACTACGTACTCTTGGGCCAACTCGATCGTTTTAACCTGATTGAGAGGACATCCTTCTCGATGGAAAACTTTTATAGCGAATCGTTAAGTTCGTCCTTTTGTTGTTTTGCTATATATATATATATATATATATACATATATATATGTATATATATATATATATATTTATATATATATATATATATATATATATGTATATATATATATATATATATATATATATATATATATATATATATATATATATATATATATATATATACACACAATCTCTACAATAATATCAGTGAAAGAGTACTTACATTTCTCTCAGGGCTGAGTATTTGTGGACCATTTTTATGATAATCTTTCGAATTCGTTCGCTACTTGCATGAAGGTTGATAAATAACAAGACTAGATCCACCCACAAATTCTTAGAAGTGGTCAGCAATATTTTAGTTTCTAAAAATAAATTCCGCCTTCGTGATGGTATTTCTAGATAATTTTCCCATAAAATATGAGAGTGGAGGTTCTGCTAGAATCAATATTTTTGAAGACATCTAGATAAAACTTTTTTCGTCAAATGAAATAAATCAGGACTTTTATTATAGCTATATATATTATATCCGTGATTATAATTTCAGGGTATTATGCAATGGAATGCTTTGTAAAACATTAAGACATAAGAACCCAACATATCTTTGAACGCATTTATCCGTATTGTTCTTGCGCTTCTCGTATTTCTTTTTAAAAGCTATAATTACTCCAAAAAATATATTTACACTGTACTCTTAGTTAATGTCGGTTTTAATATTCATTACACTACTATAATATTAAGCCTCTGTGTTTAAATATATATTTTCATACTTACAACACGCGTATTTCGTAGATATATTTTAAAAGATTTTAAAATATTACTAAGAATTTTAATTTTAACTATTTCTTTTTCAAACATAATAGGTTTAAGTTTCTAATATTACTATTTACTAAATAAATACTATAATAATGTGAGATAATGTCAGACCAGCAGTATCAAAATTGTTAAGTTAATAAAGGGTGTCATTGTAACTAACAATACGTAACAAAAAGTGAGATTAGGTGGTAACAACGGTGATACTAAATTCAAGTAATATTTAAGGGACATAAATCCACTAATTAAGTTTGCATAACCTCAGGCACGGAGGTAGTCCAAACCCTGACAATCTACACATCGCAGCGAGAGCGATGAGCGAATAAGATCATAATAGAAGGCCAAAATAACACCATGTGAAACCAATCAAAGCAAGGAGAAGGACTTTCCCAAAGCAATGTTACGAATTGCTAGACTCTAGAAAACATTATCTGAAGTAGAGCGAGATGAATGAGTCAGTGAAAAACAAGGATATATGAGATAAAGTAGTAGTCATAAGAGTTTGATGATGAAAGAAAGGTCTGATGAAAATATTACGTGAACCAATAAACGTGCAGTTATGTGCTAACTTCTATGTAACCATTCGTAGAGCCAGTTTAGTAATAATTTTGGTAATAATTCGGAAATGCTGTTCTCACATTTTGAATTAAGTAAAAATAAACGTATTAAATAGCTTATCTCCCCAGTAACCTCATTTAGCACTACAAATAAAATTAAGAAATGTTTTGTAACAGATGGCTATTATTGCTAATTACTATAATTAATAAAAGTATTGAATTAAACTAAAAAGGTGCAATTAATTACTATACTAATATTTAAAGTTCAGTCATATAAGCATCTCGTCGCAGAAGCAATTGGCGGGTTAGTATGCAGATATACCCAAATTTACAAAAAGCAAACTTACCAAAGTAATAATTGTAATGAATCCAATATGCTTAAATATAATACAGTTGTTGTCGCTACGACTATACTATTATTTCTAACACGACAAATATACTACTGGAAGTTAAAAGACTACATCCTGGAAGTTAAGACTTTCAGGATGCTATAAATAAGTTTTAATGATATTCTAGTATTTTGTAATTTTGGCAGAACTTGTGCAATGCATTATTCAAAAGAATTGCGATTATCGGCGTGATATAAGTGTCACATGGTAAACCCATGATCTATTTTTGGGGTTGTGATCTCGAGTTAGCGCTTTTATATTTTAGGGATCAGCTGTAGGTACCAGCTGCTCAGAAAAACAGGGACTGCGGATAATCGTTGGAGATCACATTTTGCCGAAAATATGCATCTTTGTCCGAGCCGGACGAGATCATAGAGGATGCGGGCCTTTCGAATTAGCCCCCGAAACAGTATCAGTTTGCTGAGGCTTGCAAAAGGGTTGGCTTGACCGGAGGGGTCTAAAAACCAATGATGTTGCTTTCGGGTCAAGAGGTTACGCCCCAAAAACCAATGAGAACGTTTTCAAGATTTTAAACCAGGATATGCGGATGGTCTTTGGAGATACCATTTTATCGTAACATGCAATTTTGTCCGAGCAGGACGAGATCATAGAAGTTGAGGGCCTTTTGAATTAACCGCCGAAACAGTATCAGTTTGCTGGGGCTTTCAAAAGAGTTGGCTTGACCGGAGTGGTCTAAAAACCAATGATGTTGCTTTCGGGTCAAGAGGTTACGCCTCAGAAAAAAATGAGGACGTTTTCAAGATTTTGAACCAGGATGTGCGGATGGTCTTTGGATATACCATTTTACCGAAAACATGCAACTTTGTCCGAGCAGGACGAGATCATAGAAGTTGCAGGCCTTTCGAATTAACCCCCGAAACAGTATCAGTTTGCTGGGGCTTGCAAAAGGGTTGACTTGACCGGAAGAGGGTTTAATAACCAATGATGTTGCTTTTAGGTCAAGAGGTTACGCCCCAGAAACCAATGAGAACGTTTTCAAGATTTTAGACCAGAATGTGCGGATGGTCTTTGGAGATATCATTTTACTGAAAATATTCAACTTTGTCCGAGCCGA
Organism: Amaurobius ferox; assembly: GCA_951213105.1. NCBI lineage: Eukaryota > Metazoa > Arthropoda > Arachnida > Araneae > Amaurobiidae > Amaurobius > Amaurobius ferox. Next base: position 69,324,673 of record OX578133.1, on the reverse strand, counting down.
ACGAGATCATAGAGGTTGCGGGCTTTTTGACTTAGCGTTCGAAACTATATCAGATTGGTCAAATTGCTGGGGCTTGCAGAAGAGTTGGCTTGACCGGAAGGATCTGAAAACCAATGATGTTCCTTTCGGGTCAAGGGATTACGCCGCAGAAAACAATGGGAACGTTTTCAAGTTTCTAGAGGCGTATTTTAAAACTTTGAAAGAAAGAGAGCGAGAGTTTTAAATTTGAAAAATGAAAAGGACGGGAGTTGCTTCTGGAACGAGTGACCAAATAGTCGTGGCTTTCTTTTCCTCCCGACACCTCTAGGAATAGATGATGGTTGAGCCAAACTGGGCAACGCTAAATTATGTCTGTGAGTTATCCTTTTAGGACTTTTCCTGAATTTATTACACTTATATATCTCGCCCTCCTTTAAATAAATTTAATGCACTGTTAGGCAGGTAATTTTATACTTGGTTGGCATCTTTCTAATTTAGTCTGTAAGACTCATTTAAATTGTTTTAATTGTTTTACAACCCAATGAAGGGTATGGAGATTAGTGGTTATTATAACACTTGTAAATAGTTATATGTGTTTTTTTGTAAATAAATCATGTATTTATTAAATGTATACACGGCTTGTTCTTTTCGAACTCTTACCGTGCGTGTCCAAAAAAGAGGTAGATATCTCAGAACAATAAGTATGCCGATTCGAGTGTGCGTCACATTATAACGGAAAGCTGCTTTATTGCCTATAACAGAACGAGACTCTAAGATGGCGCGTGGAAACGTTTAATATATATAGCCAATTTAGCTTTTTTTTTCTTCTACTACAAGCATATTTCTAGATAAAAAAAGAACTTAATTTCAAACGAAATTAAGTTATTTTTGACGTTTATTAAGTTATTATGACGATTCAAACGAATCGGCAATCGAAACCCATTTATTTGAACTGCATTGTACTTGATGATGTAACAAAACATATTAATATTAATTGAAAATAAATACACTAGTTATCTCCGAATATAAACATTCCAAACCTCTCTTTTCTGATCTGCTAATTTTTGTACAACAACTTAGGAAAACTTTTAGTGATTGTACGATTTACTCGCCGCTGAACGAAATCTGGAATCCCAAGAATGCCGAAAATGCACTGCGCCTTACTCTAACTTCTAGTAAGGAACATTGTAAGTACCCTGAGCAGGAAAAAGACATTCTTGGAATATCTTACATCGAGGTATTCCTTAGTTTTTCTCTTCATATTTTCTGAAATAAAACATCCATACCAAGAAAATCTCTATTTTTCAAAAACTGTAACAATAAATAACCAAACACTAAGCAATTACTAGACAATTTAAGTAATTGGAAATGAGTTTTACATCAAAATCAATCAAGTCGTATCTACTTTTAATTAAAGAAATACTTTAGTATCTATAAGCCACTCAGTACAACTTCAGAATTACAGTTACGTATTTATTTGTAAAGGTCTAACCGCGCAATAAAAAATTAGTTATATCTCCGATCAACATTTTTTCAGTTCACCTCATACCTAATGCACTTTTCCCATAGTTATTTTGATGTGTTTAATTTTGCTTTAAAAATTGCAAAGAATATGTTATATTACCCAGACCGTCCGACCTACCCTAAGTTATAAGATATCAGTTTAGACGGCCGAGAAAATGTCATCCAATTTAAGTGGGAACCCAAAGGAGGATGCAAACCACAGGGACCGTGCGGAAATTCTTCCCCTAACCCACCACATCTAGGTTGGATTTTCAGACCTACAGATTTATTGTGAGAAAAGGATAGTTTTGAGTGACGTCGAGGATCGAATACAGGACTACCGCTTGCGATCCTCCTGCCTTAATCACTGGATTATCCTGGCCCTGCCATAACCTCTGAGCTGTCCCTATGCGAAAAAAATATGTGTATTTTTTTTAACTGGATACAGAAAAGTTTGAAATAGAGCATTTATTTTTGATCGCTCTGCATATTCTTTACAGTATTCTAGCGCCCGAGCCAACAGCACTGTCTGTGGACAAATACACAATGTCTGTGTTACACGACATGTTGTTTGCATTATGGGCTGGTTTCCTGGGCGACATTATGACAATGGTGATAACCCTGGTGACCTTATGACAATGTTCCCTCCCCCCTTAAGGATCTCCCTCAATCCATCTATTAAAAGAATATGTATTATACGCAGTTTAAGATGTTTTAATGAATATTTTCTTATAATTACATTGATGGAATAATTTCTTCATGAAGCTCTCAGCAATATCTCCTACAGTGTTTTTATCCTCCAAAGCTTAAGAGGAGCAGAAATAATTAAAAATATATAATTTTTCTTTCAAGGACGCTTTGCTATTCACCTTCACCTATTGAACTACAAGGGAAACGGAACACTCTCGGCGGGAAGAGTCCCTGAAGTCACATGACAACGTTTCGGTCTTTCGTTAGGGTTGCTGACGATTTCTCTACTTGATTATTCCTCGAAGGTACCTACTGAATACGCTTCGACTATTTTTAGCGTGATTTTGTCTGCCATGCGGGATTTTATTGCCACGTTTTTAGAACCTATTGAATGTGTTTCGACTATTTTCTTAGCTAACAAAGATGTTGGTAATGAATTTTTGCGGAAATATTTTGGCAAATGGAGAATACAAGACTTTGTTGTATTCATGGTTTAACGTAGTAGTTAAAATTAATAGATACTCTCAATCTGTTCTTACCAAAGAATGCAATACTAGATGGATATTTTAAAATGGGAAAATGGTTGGAACCGAGAACCCTTCAAGCTACCCACTGCACAAGCCCACTCAAACTGATCTTAGCAAAGATCGCAAAACTTTGTGGATTTTGTAAAGAAATGTTTACATTAGAAATAGCAAGTGGTGTATATTTAGAATTGTACATATCGAGGCTCCCTGTACATACATACACTACACGAAAAATAACTAACATAATATAATGAATTAAAGCCATTTCTTTCAATTCAAGGCAAGGACTTTCACACAAAAAATATAGCAAATCGGACTCGAATCTATCACCTTATCACCATATAGCAAGAGGGTGACCGGAAGTTCATATTGACAGAGGGAAAAATGTGCCATGTCATTGTTTATAGAGCAGATTCCAGAGGTTAACACTGAAAAGAGTATAAAATACAACACTTATTTTAGTGTGATTATATCTGCCATGCGAGATTTTAATGCTGCGTTTTTAGAACCTACTGAATACATTTCGACTATATTTTTAGCTAACAAGAATTCACGATTTAGTACCTACGAAATACGCTTCGACCATTTTTAGAATGTTGTTAGTTTTGTCTACCATGCGATATTTTAACACCAGGTTTTTAGCATCCACTGAATACGCTTCGATTGTTTTTAGAGAGATTTTGTCTACAATGCGAAATTTTAATACCACGGTTTTAGAACCTACTGAATGTGTTTCGACTATTTTCTTAGCTAACAAAGATGTTGGTAATGAATTTTTGCGGAAATATTTTGGCAAATGGAGAATACAAGACTTTGTTGTATTCATGGTTTCACGTAGTAGTTAAAATTTATAGGTGCACTCAATCTGTTCTTACCAAAAATCGCAAGACTTGGTGGATTTTTTAAAGAAAATGTTTACATTAGAAATAGCGAGTGGTAGATATTTAGAATTGCACGTATCGATTCTCCCATTAAATGTCACTATGAACAAAAAAAAATATGAAATAAACAAGAAAGTGATTTTTCAAACTTACAGCAGCAGTAAATTTCTCATTCCAAGATAAAGCGATATTTTAAGGATATCCGATTTTTAACATTGAATTTAAATGAAAGAGTGGCCCTCTGGGGTAATGTTATACAAACCCTAAGACTCTTTTATCGTTTGAATTTATGATATTTGAACAAAATTTAGACAGAATTTGACAATACTTAGTGGGTGATTACAGAATAAGAGCCATGCTTTTAATGTTGTAGGTACATATCAGGCCCTTAAATTGGTATATTTTTAAAACTGCCACGAATTTTAGTGGAATAGAATAACACTTAGCGATTTTTTTAGGATATGCGATTGTTAACATTGAATTTAAATGAAAAATTGACACTCTAGAGTAAGTGTAGTACATTCTAATAACATTAAAATATGAAAAATTACATATAGGAAAATATTACATATAAGAATATCATGATTTCGCGGCCGTAGATACACCATAAAACCATTCAATTCTTAACGGATGACCACATTCTAATATGCATATTTAAAAAATCTGATGTGGGCAGCACATGACTTTCCTTATATAATGCAATGAATTTACTACTTTTACAGTTAAAAAAAATGTTATTCTTATAGTAGATACTTATATTCTTTCCAAGATATTGAATTTTCTTCAATTAGTCGTCATTTTCATTGATTTAGCGTCATTTTTATCCATTTGGCGAGATTTTTGTTAAATTGGCAACAATTAAAAATGTCACCAAGTTGGCGACATTCCGCCAAATTCGTCGCCATAATCTCGCCAAGCGTTATGGATGGAGAAATAAGTTATTCTTACAGCATATAAATGACTATTCGCGTTCAAATACAAAATTATTACTCAAAGTATATTTTTTCATGAATGGAACGATCTAGATCCACGAGAATGATGTCACCCAATTTATCGCATGGCATTACATATGAAAAGTGAACATGTTTCTCAATAGGAATTTTTTTTTATTTTATATAACATTTTGAAAAATGTGCAATACCTCGAGAACGGTTCATGTCAGCGTTCTAAAATTTATGTCAATCGTTTTCTAATGAAAAATTACATGAGAAATGCCTATTTACGTAACTTTATTAGCGGTTTTGATTTTTTGACGATTTTTTCAATATTTCATTCGAAAATTTAGGGGTTCTGAACATTCGATTGCGTATAAAAACAATAGGCTTCCAGTGTTTACGGATTGTGATTTTTATACCAAATTTCGTTCGAATTGGTCCATTCGTTCGTCATTTAGGGTTTCCACAGACTCACTGACACACACACACACACACACACACACACATCACTTCAAAAATGCTTCATTCGTGATCAGGGATGCTTGAAACGTGCTCTCCCGTCGAATACTCGAATTCGAATTTTCGACCCCGTCACAATACTTTCCTTATACATTATGTATATAAGGAAAGTAACAAAGTGTGGAAAAAAATAGGACGAAACTGAGATCTGCGTCAAAATTTTACACTTCTTACAGATTAAATCCCAACTTCGTAGATTTTTTAGGAAACTGGGGTCGAATTTTCACTGATTCTTAGAGTTTGAAACCACACATTCTTTATGAATCTTCATACTTTTAGAGAATGGATAATAACTTACCATTTATTTTTAGTAATATATAATTTCAGAATTTTAACACTGAACATAAATTTCATGAATTAAACTCTGTAAAGTGTAAATATCTTTCATTACGAAAGTTACATTATACACATTTGATATGATTCGAATAAATCTATTTTTAATTTTTTTATATTTTATTTTAAACAGCAAGATTAGTGAACCCAATACACTCGAATGCATAGATAGGTAACCCACGAGCACATAGCATTTTTAAATGGAACATGTTAAAAATGAGTTGATGAACGTAAATAAGGAGTTGCATTTGAAAGATAAAAAACCATTTAATGAATCTATTCTTCATAAAATACACATTAACTATTATTTGTTGTAAATTCAAATAAATAAGTTAAAATAATTTTTTTAAGTTAAATTAATTAATCGCAAACCGCTTTCGAGTATTAGAAATTTCACTTTTCTCACAACGAGCGTAATATCAAGAGAGTTAAACGATTTCCATGTGATTAGGTATATGTATTTTAATCAGTGTCCATCACCCAATTCGCGTCATAAGGAAGTTCTAATTTTTTATTGTTTATGGATATCAAAATATATTCATTTTCTGGTAAAGTTTTGTGTTAAATACATCAGATATTTTAGTTATTGGGTCTGTGGATAATTTTTTCGTTCTCTGAGAAGTAAATAAAACAATTAAAATTTGCAGAAAAGTTGTAATTTCTTCCAAATTATCCAATAACTCATAATAGTTGTAGAAATTTTTGCAACTAATGTACTGTTGAACGCAAAATTAAAAATAATTAAGGTATATAGGTCTCAGATACCTGTCATACTACAAAATTAATCATATTAGGAGATCATAGGATGCAAATAGGGCTTTTATCTTCTCCAGTTGGACATTTACATACTACTAGAACAAATCAACCCATCGCTGCCTGGGTCCTAAATGAGCTTCCGCTACTTAAACAATACATTTACAGATAAAACCACATAATTTCCATATAGCTTTCAAACCGCCTCAATTTTCAACTCACTTCTTCCTTTCGTTTCGCAACTGTGGAAAACAGGAAAATAGAATAAATAAATAAAAGAAACAAAATGGAATCCTTTCTTAAGAGAGAAGACTTGATTTAAACCACACCGGGAGCTCTAAGGTTTTGACGTTCATGAGCTCAAACGTTCACCAGGGAGAAAAAAAAGATATGTATTTCATTAATGTATCTAAAATTTTAATTTTATGCGTTTGTATGAAAATTCACGAAAACTAAAATAATGTAGTATTTTTTTTTCTTTAGAATACGAAGATATATATGCATATTTAAGTACCAAATAATCTAAAATATACGCATTTTGATGTATTTTAAATAAATAAATAAATATGTTTACAAATGCCGGTCGTTTGGCCGCTAGGCCATTAGACAGCAAATAAACGAATATAAGGAATTGCTTGTTCTACGGGTTCGGTTCGGTTCAAATATCATTTTAAAGAACGTTATTCGATCTATCCGATGGTGTAAAAATATAAACTCTATGACAAAATTTTAGATCGCTAAATAACCAATTTGCATGAAAATCGTGCTTCAATATAAAATAACTAAAAAACTAATACGAATAAAAGAAATTCGCTGAGTTGTATTTGTCCGGGTCCTGAAGTGCCTCTGTACTAAATTCCTTCATTGTCGGCAGCTTAGATTTCCCGCTACACACCTTCTTATATTAAGTAAAATTAACTTTTTCGTACCCTTATGATAGAGACCAGTTGATTTAGAAGAGTCAAACTACTATTACCTATTTTAAAAAAATCTTTTATCGCAAAAACCAGAAACTTTGCATATATGAGATTTTGATACAAAAAATTGATTACTACACAAGATCAGAGTGTCTTATCTTACTTTTGTTAAAAGAGTGGCAATAAGAAAATAAGTTGATCAAATAATGATATTTTGGATAAATCTGTTTTTTTACTTTATTGATGAATATACATTTCATTTTTCGTTTCATTAAGTGATTGCTATTTCTGCTGTGTTTTACTATTTTGTAACTAGAGAATGCAACTTTAAATTAATTAAAAAGATAAAGCAAAAATTATTTTACTAAAGTTAGGTTTGCCGAAAATGCGTTGGATACCAGGGGGGGGTAATCACTCCCTTAATTTACATGGGGCCCACGGCACTACCTGGTGCCCTGTCCCACAATTTGATGTGGGGGGGCCTGTCCGTAGACATAAGCAACCTAACTGACCCTATGCCGCACCGACTATCAACCTGTATAGCTAATTACTACTTACTAAAATTTCATCTTCTTGTTGTTACCATTTCTAATAAAACGTTTTTTATTGATCCCAAATTCTGATCGTTTGCATATTTCCTCAAACGACACATACATGCCGAGCTTCGCGGCTGTAGGCTATTTCTTATGGGTGCAAGGGCGGTGATATGTGGGTCACCACACGTCAGGTATTGACGCTACATAGACCGATCTCGTAAAGTGGAGTAAATAAAATAAATACATAATACCAGTAATTAAAATGAAGAGGCTTAATTTTAAACAATAACAAAGAATTTATTTCATTAAGATAAAACCTTATTTAATATTTGATAAAGTCAACAATTCCACAATGAATGTTAAATAATTCCAGCACTCGTAATAACTCATTTAATTTTACAATCATGCAACAATATCATTGTAATTAACACACCGTGTCAGTCAGGGGCGGCAAATAGGGGGCGCGAGGGGGCGCGGTCGCGCCCCCAAATTTTTCTTATTCCAGACCAAAAAATTCTTATTCTGTACCAAAACGGAAAAGGCGTAAAAAATTCCAAACGAATTCGGTGAAAAAAATTCCCAAGGTGAAAAAAATCCCCATGATGATGTTGAATCATATCACAGAATCAATATTCAATATGAAATTATAGATTCAGTATCTAATAAAATTGAGACAAGATTTAATGAGAACAATAGATTTGTTTGCCCTTAGTTCAGTATTATCCGGATCTGATGTCGGAAAAGAAAAAGAAAAAGTTTCTACCATATGCAAAGTATATAACTTCCAGAAAGAGGAATTGCTATGTGAATTGCGACTGTTTTATTCAATGGTGAAAAATGCAAACATAGACCATCCCAATTTTAAAAGTCGACTGGATTATTTTAAAGAGCGTAATTTAAAAAATGTGATTCATGTCATAACTTTATTAGTTAAATTGTTTTTGATTGTGCCAATCAACTCAGCCAGTTGTGAAAGGTCTTTTTCCTGCTCAGGAGGTTGAAAAATTATTTTCGCAGTACACTGGTACAAGAAAGACTTTCATCTTTAACTATTTTAGCTATATAACAAGATACACCACTGGATTATGATGATATTGTAACAAAATTTTCTCTTCATCCATACTCTAAGAACCGGCGATTAAAACTTCAATAACAGGTAAATAAATATAGATATTTGTATTTAGAAAAGTTATGTTAACAACAATTATGTTAACACAATTATGTACAAAAATTATGTTAACAACAATTATTTTTCTCAACATCAATTCAATTTTGTGATCCCTCTCCCCTCTTACGCCTCCCCCTCTCCCCCTGTTAACAAACATTTTATTTATTTCATATTGTGGATTTTCATACAAATCTCGCACCCCCAAATGAAATGTTGAAATGCCGCCCCTGGTGTCAGTCCTACTTTACCTATAGGATAAAATGTCTCCCATACAATATTTCAATTCATATTCTGAAATTCTCTTTTATCAACACCTGCCTTACGCGTGACATACACTTCACACTTGCATAATTAAATTCAATAAAATCTTTTATCACTCCTAACACTATTCATAATTAATAGAGAGAGAGGGAGAGAGCATACTGAACAATTGACCTTCATGCAAAATACATGTAAAGAAATTGCATACCTCGGACTTTGCCGTCGACCCGCTCTTGTCATCGGCAGGAGGAAACGGACTTCTCCGATGGGCTGCGTGTCTTATCGTCGCGCTCGTGCGACCACCTTTCAGCACTCCCAAAACTTCCACTCCTCTCGATTTTCAAATTTTAAAAGTTTAAGTCTCTCTTCATCTCTCCCCTCTCTCTTAGGCCCCCAGACTCTCATTGGTTCCGTAAATATATAACTCCGCCTTCCGGCTATCTAACTGGCCGAAGCCCCCCTTGAAATATCAGATATTTGAGTATTGTCTTTTTCGTTCAGAAAGTTCACACGGACATTTTCCCATGTCCATCTGGAAATTAATTGACCTCTCGGGTCAAGAGGTTCAACTCCTTCCGTCTGATATAGTACCAAGTGCTGTCAGACAGCTAAATGGAGACCTGTTCTGCCTCATGGCTTACAGGTTTGGATCTCCATCGCTGAGAGTCGCCCGCAGACGACCCGGCTGAGGTCCAGAAGAGTAAGTGTGGTCTCAATCATGACCGAAGAACCAAGGCAGGACAAATGCCAAAACTGGAGAGGCTTCTGCTGGACCCTTGACCACACACACCACGCCCAGAGAGCAGCCAAGATATGACAACAGTGCCCTGAATATCACCGCCAGGAGTTTCCCAGCAGTGACATCCCGGGCAGCCTCCTACTCCAGCAGGAGAAAGTGAGGCTCTACGGACGATGCGTGAACGACATAATTACTACTGCAGTGACCGCCTAACGTTCCGAAAGAAGAGCCGTAGTTACGGCAGCCGTATAATTTAAGTCGTGTTTAGCAGAGGATTCCAACTTTCTACCCCTCGGTAGTTATGCAGAGGCAGTATGCAACTTAAAGAGGCGCTGTCGTAACCCGGACTTATACCCGTACTGCCGGGTTAGCTTAACCTAGAAAAAGAAGGAGAGATAGGAGAGACTAAAGGAAAGGCTAAAGCCAACGCCGGGAGGGGCCAAGAGAGGGACGAACAGAGGAGGATGAGCTGACCAAGGAGGAAGATTATTTTAATCTTAGACCCGGGATGAGGATCTTAGAAGAGAAGTACCAGGAAGATTATCATACAAAAGACTAATTAATATAATAAACTAATTAAAACCAATTAAATACAACTAGTTAAAATTAAGAGGACACGGAAAAAATAATTAATAAACTGGTATAACTAAAAAGAGGAAAGAAACCCCCTAAGCCAGGGGAAAACACCAGGAGGACCCTAAACACTAGGAGAAGGGAGGAAACCACGGAGGAGGGTGGAGAGCCACGGATAAAGTGGCTAGACTGCCACAAAGCCGAGAACGGGAAGCCTTAAGAGACTAAGCTATTACTAGGATAACCTAAAACCGCTTACCCTGGAGGACTGCCCGTCACAGGAGCTGAAAAGGAAAGATTAGAGACAATGGGCCCCCGGGGGGGCCCACAAAGCCTACCAACTACCAGATACCACCTGAGGCAGGCCGTCCTGTGCCTGGGAAGCTGGAGTCTTCTTCCTAGGGGAAGGGGGGGAAGGACCTATTGTCCAAGGGCAAAAGACTTGGGCGGGCTGGAAAAAACAACACATTAAAGGCTGAAAAGGAAGGGGTATTAAATCTGAAAAGGAATGTATGGGTTAGTAAACACTTGGAAGCTTACTTCCAAGACAAGAATACCAAACCGGGATGACACCGAAAGATGGGCGGTGCGGGACAATACCCCGACCGTACGAGAATTACCGTCCACAACAAGGGTGGAGAGACGAGCCAAAACGTGAGGGCGGAGACTCCTTCCACAACTAAGGTGGAATCGCGAGAGGATGGTGCTGACCTCAACTAAGGAGGGTTCGCAGCCAAAAGGAGCCTAGATCTGAAAAAGAAACCTGTCACTAGTAATGTGACGACACAACTGAAAAAACGCTGGGACAATCCCCCAGATGTAGACAATGGACCAAAAAGTCCTGAGGCAGAGAAGACAGGGATCTCACAGGCTAAAGAGAGCTGGAGCAAAAAGGGATGCCTGCGAGAAGGACAGAAAGAGGAGAGGGGAGGGGGAAAGAAAGTCCTACAGAAGTAGGAAACACTGGGGGAAAGACCTTCCAGTGTCGGAGTGCCATGCGAGAGTAGAGGTACTCCTCCGCAAATCAGGTGGGAACTACCTTCCACCGATTCCCAACCACAGCCTCCCCTAGTACCAAGTGCTGACGTGAATACGAGAAGCACCCTTTTTCATTCTCGAACTACGTCCGGTCCAGCTGTGTCTAAGGGAACGTTATATGAATTGTCTCGCTGTATGAGGGACCATCTTCTTAGATCCACTTCCACTTTCAAAATAGCAATGTTATATTGGGAATTGAAAATTACCATATAACAATTACCCTTCTTCCCCCCCCCCCAAAATTTGGTGGGAAAAAAGCCAATTATCGAGTGGCGAGTTCACCATCACACTGGCAGTGTTACCTGTGACATCATCTCCTTCCTCTCTCAAATCCTGCATCATCTGTAACATTACACTATATATACATATATCAGTCATTTCAGTACAACAAATATTACTGGTAACAAAATATCAAATACTCTTTGCATATATACAAATCACAGTGTTCCTGGAAAGTTTTTTTTTTTGTTGTAAGCATCAGTTCGATTTATTGTTATTCTGTATCTGAAACATTGTAGCTGCATTCGTGGAATGTCTTTTGTAAAGTTTATAGGAAAGAAAAATGTTTAAACTGTTCATCTTTGTAATGGTACGATTGAGTGTACACTATCTCCTTATGATTAAACACTGGCCTTGTTGCAGAAATGAATCGCTGGAATTGCTGGGTAAGGAATCGTTGACCGTTTGAGAATCGTTGCACGTCTGGAATTGTTGAGTAACCGGAATCGTTGACCACTTGAGAATCGTTGTTCGTCTGGAATTGTTGAGTGACCGGAATCGCTGACCCCTTGGAAATCGTTGTACGTCTGGAATTGTTGAGTAACCGGAATCGCTGACCACTTGGAAATCATTGTTCGTCTGGAATTGTTGAGTGACCGGAATCGCTGACCACTTGGAAATCATTGGGCAACAGGATCTGTATGCTATTTCATGTTTTGTTTAAGCAAATCAATACATATACATTACACTCAGGCCAACTTATTATTACTCTCCTCTCTTAAAACTCACCAACGTATATTTTTTACAAATTCACTTTCCATAATTTTAATTTGTCACCCGGCACACGAAACACTACAGAAAAAAAACTCTCTTTTTTTTTTCAAACTCCTTTAAATTTGTTAACATTCTCAAAAATTGCCCCATTGAAATTTCTACACTTTATCTACTTTACATCCTTCCATATAATATATACATTTCCTATTTAAATTTGATACTCCCTTCAAACTTAAATTTTTCAAATTCCTACAATTTATCTATTTTACATTCCTCTGCCTTATATATATATATATATTTTTTTTTTACATTATATATATACACTTCTTATTTAACATCCTATCCATTTATTTACTTTAAATCCTTCCACATAATATATACATTTTCTTTTTTCAAATTTGATACTCTCTTCAAACTTAAATTCTTCAAATTCCTACTATTTATCTATTTTACATTCCTCTGCCTTATATATATATATATATATATATATATTTTTACCTTATATCTATACACTTCTTATTTAACATCCTATCCATTTAAGTTTGATATCTTATTCAATCATAAAATATTGAAATTCTTACAATTTCTATACCTTAAACTTCAGCACTCTTATCAATTTATATTTTCCTGACCTCATCATGTGTTCTCAATCGAACGTGCCATAAAAATATAACTCATGTACATATTTATAATAAAATACTTAAACAATTACACTATCCTCTCAAATACTACCAAAATAAGACTTATATAACTCCAAAAATTTCCGCACAATATATATAACTCCAAAAATTTCCGCACAATACTTTAAAATTTTCCTACAATCTCTGAGATGACAGAAAAAACCCATGTAATCATTTAATTACCATCCTACTGAAATTCTTATAACTCCCCTGCGATTCTATATTACAATATCCATAATTATACATTTTCTTTCACATATCACCTGATTTAATCCAAATCTTATACTTGTATACGGAATTTCCCGAATTCATTACCTTATTCACTTTCCCACCTAATGGAACCATACTTAAATTTTTCGTAAATCTTATCCCTCACTGAAATTCTCTCAATGCATACATCATTACAAGTTTTCTCTCAAGTATCATCTAACTCAATTCAAATCCCATACTTGAATACCAAAATGTACATTTTCCTTTCATATATCCCTTGTAATTGAATGCTAAGTCTCCTGAATTAATTCATTTCTCCTCTTTCTCTTTTCAATTTCTAAACTTTGTGTAACAATTATTCTAGCATCTAAATTCCCTGTTCAAACTGAAAAACTAGTCCCCAGAGAAAATCTAGTAGTGGTATACAAGGTCGCACTGTTCTTCTGCTATTGTGTCATTTTCTGGAAAGCGGTCCCCTTTTGACCCGCGGCTAAATCCGGGCATTACTTCGTGTGAGGTCCTCTCCCAATTAGTCGTATATGGCTCGTACATGTCGCCTTTTTGAAAATGGTCCATCTCGTCATCCGCCATGCTGATCATAGTGTTTAGGACATCGAGTTGTGCGCGTAGCAGTGTGTGTGATTGTCCGTGTTTCGCGACTCCTATGGATTAAACATTTCCCAGGATTAATTAAAATGCGGTTAGTGTTAATTCTGTACTTCCATTCTATTTTATTATTATATCATGTTATTTCCCGTTAAGTGTACCTAAATCCAAAATCTCCGTCGTCTAGCGTTCCTTTCGCCATTTCGTTTTTCTAAAAATATATATATATATCCCTTATCTACATACCCATTAAAACTCTTATTATTTTTTTCAAATACTTTTTATTTAACCAATAATTCGCCTATGTTTATTAAAATTATCTATTCATTTTAAATTATAATTTGCGTATAAATTTTTTTCCATTACAATTATCTATTTTCTTTGAACGGTCATTTTGATTTTTAATTAAAATTCTCTATCCATTCTAAACTCTAATTTTTATTTTTAATTACCCATTATTTAGTTATTTAAATTACAACTTTTATTTTGAATTACCAATTATTTATTTATTTAAATTACAATTTTTATTTTTAATTATGAATTATTTATTTATTTAAACTAGAAAAAAATTTGTTTTTTTTTTGTTTTTTTTTTATTTTAATTACCAATTATCTAATTATTCAAACAACAACTTCCTATTTCCTCTCGCGTATTCATCTAATAAGGGTTGATCAGTCCGTTTATTAAATCAAGGACGCGAAGAAAACGTTTATTTTTGTTATAAGATTTCAGTGCTTTTTTTTTTCAAATGCTTCGTATCACCCGATTTCCTTAAATGATATATTTATGTTTTATTTATCTCAAATTCCCCCTATTTATAGTTCCATATTTATTTAAACTTTCCTGTTCATTTAAACTTTCATCTAATTAATGTAAGATTTATTTAAACTTCCTTAATTTATAATTCAATGTTTATTTAAAATTTCCTTTACTTAAAATCCAATATTTATTTAAAATTTGCGTTCCATCTTTCGCGTTACATTTTGTGAATGTCGTGTGTTTTCTTTGTTACTAATATTTCCAAAAATTTGAATTACGGTTTGTCCGCGCTCTTACCTATGTTTAAATTTCTTTCGTGCTTTAATTGAATCAATTTAAATTTTAATTCTTTAAAGATCTCAACGCATATCTGTGTTTAGGCCTAACCGGTGTTGGAAGCAGCACTGTGCGTGAACCAATTGTACTGTTTATACCGTCTCCTTGTAAATTTTCTGCTGATTCATCCTTCCCTTGCATGTTTCCCCGCTCCATTTGTATACAACCCCCATCTACTTGTGTATCTCGTTCCATTTCTCCCGCCTCTTTATCCGTGTTTCCTTCAATTTGTGTACAGTCCCCCTGTTCTGAAAGTTCCAAATTCTCCTGCGTTTCTAGCGTGATATGTCTGTCTGAGTCCCCCCCTGCTGAAAGAATGGTTGCGTTCGGAGAGTCTTTTGGAGGGATGATTGCGTTCTCGGTTGAGCTATGAGTTGTTTCGTTTTGCACTTCTCCGGTAACCGGTTTCGCGGATTTAAGAGTAAGAGTGTTTTCGTGAGGATGCTGTGGCTTCGCGCTGTGTGAACGGGTTTGACAAGACTCTCTGTACTGTCCGTTTGCTATTTCCTCCTCCAACATGATAAGCGGATTATTCTCATTTTGACTTCTGACTTCCTTTAGTTCCGGTTTTGGTTCAGAGTTTTGTTGCGCGCTTTTAGGAGTGGGGAGAAGAGGTGAATTATATTTGTTTATGCACGGTATTTTTAGATGAGGCTTGCGGTCGGGTAGAGTCCGCAATCTATTTATGTGTGCTTTTATGATTTTAGAATTAGGCTTGTCACACAGTTTTATTTCATATACAAATCAATTAACCCTGTTAATTACGCGATAAGGTCCCGTGTGGTTCCCTTTTTTATATCTGTTATTATTGTTTTCCATGAATACCCTCGACCCGATTTCCAAATCCCTGAATTTAGCTCTCTGGAGTTGTTGACTTTCTTGGCGTTCTTTCGCGAGAATTAAATTTTTATTTGCCTCCTTGAATGCGTTGTTCATCACTGTGATTTTTTTTTATATGTAATCCTGATATGTTGTTTCTGTATTGTTTTCTGTTACATTAGTTTCAAAAAAAGTTGGAAGGTCTCTTCCAAAAAAAAGAAAGTTTGGTGTTTCTTTGGTGCTTGAATGTACTGTCGCGTTGTAAACAGCTACGTGGCATTGTACTGCAGTATCCCAGTATGGAGAATTCTCCGCTAATGTCGCTAAGGTGTGTTTTAATTGTTTGTTTGTTACTTCCACTATACCGTTAACCCATGGCGAACGTACCGATGCTATTCTGTTTTTCCGAGTTTTTCTGTCATAATTTGGTGTATATTTGATGTAAACTGAGAGCCTGCGTCCGATAACACTGTCCTAGGACATCCCCAATTCATAAAGTAATTTAAGAGTCTATCCGCAACCGTAGTGGCCGTTATATCTGGGATTGGAAACATTTGTATATGTTTGGAGAAATGGTCTACCACCGATAATACATATTTGTTGTTTTGTGTGCTAGTTTGAAACGGTCCGCAAATGTCTGTCGACAAAATTTGCACGGGCCCATCAGGTATAGGATTTCTTCCCAGGGGAACGGGCTTCTTTCTGCACGAAAAAGACAATACTCAGATATCTGATATTTCAAGGGGGGCTTCGGCCAGTTAGATAGCCGGAAGGCGGAGTTATATATTTACGGAACCAATGAGAGTCTGGGGGCCTAAGAGAGAGGGGAGAGATGAAGAGAGACTTAAACTTTTAAAATTTGAAAATCGAGAGAAGAGTTGAATTTTTGGAGTGCTGAAAGGTGGTCGCACGAGCGCGACGATAAGACACGCAGCCCATCGGAGAAGTCCGTTTCCTCCCGCCGATGACGAGTTCGGGTCGACGGCGATGTCCGAGGTAGGCAATTTCCTTACATGTATTTTGCACGAAGGTCAATTGTTCAGTAAGCTCTCTCCCTCTCTCTCTATTAATTATGAATAGTGTTAGGAGTGATAAAAGGTTTTACTGAATTTAATTATACGAGTGTGAAATGTATGTCACACGTAAGGCAGGTGTTGATAAAGGAGAATTTCAGAATATGAATTGAAATATGGTATGTGAGACATTTTACCCTATAGGTAAAGTAGGAATGACACGGTATGTTAATTATAATGGTTTTGTTGCATGATTGTCAAATTAAATGAGTTATTACGAGTTTTGGAATTATTACACATTCATTGTGGAATTGTTGACTTTATCAAATATTAAATAAGGTTTTATCTTAATGAAATAAATTCTTTGTTATTGTTTAAAATTAAGCCTCTTCATTTTAATTACTGGTATTATGTATTTCTTTATTTACTCCACTTTACGAGATCGGTCCATGTAGCGTCAATACCTGACGTGTGGTGACCCACGTATCAGGCGGATCCAGGGGGAGGGCGCATAGGGCGCGCGCCCTCCCCGAGAATAGGATTTCAAGGCAGTAAAAAATTCAAAATATAAAATGCTAGAAAAATAAAAATATAGGAAATAAATAAAAAAAAAATACAGGAATGAAATATGCTTAAAAATTTCGACAACACAATCCAAAGTAGAAAATATAAGCTGAACTCAAGGAAGTATCTATAAATTAAAAAAAAAATCTGTGGAGGTGGTCGTGGCTTGGTCACTGCCCAGTAGGTGTTATTATTTTCACAAATGAAATACATTTTGTTAAATAATGAAAAAAAAATTAGAAACATTTGATGATAGCTTAGCGATGCTTCGCACAGAGCCCAGTGTTTTTTTCAAGCATACCTCCGGGGGGTCCCCCGGAAAAATGTATTCGCCCCCCCCCGACGACATTTTATGTTAACCTAGTTTCTATTTATGTGATTAAATATATGTATATTGGGCAAATAGAAAACTTGCCCTCATAAAATTTCATTCGCCCCCCCCCCCTGACCAAAAAGTCCTGAAAGAAATACTGGGCAAGACTTTCCTCGATTTTCCTAAAATAGTATACTAGGTATGCTTTCAGAGCGGTAATTGCTAATTGAGTTGATCAAGCTAATGAAAAAGTAAACTTTTATTGAATTATGCCTTGTTTTTTGGTATTTTGTAACCGGTACGAACTTTGTGCCAAAAGTTAAATATAGTAGGAAAGCAAAAGGTTTTCAGAGTTTAATATACGAAAAGGAAATTACCATGAGCATGAAACTGAAACTCACAGAATATAGAGTACTGAAACCTGCATACATTGCAGATTCTGATCTTTCGAGTGCGATAAGAATTTCTATCTTCAATGTTTGTAATCTCGCAAATTCGACCTTTTTAATTAGAAAGAGACCTTTTTAATGGGTCGTTGATACCAAGTAGTCGTGATTCTGGGAATACCTCGATCAATAATTCCTCATACGTGTGAACTCCAAACATCGCAACATAAGTAAAGCCAATGGAAAATTGGGGGTTTGTCAATTTCCACAACGCACTGATCTTGGGTTATGTCTTGACTTCAGAGAGTTGCATATGCGAGATTGCATGTGATACAATATACTGTTCTAGAGTTATGCCTTGACTTAGGTGGGCGTTGACTGCATATGCGAGAATATGCAACAGAATGTGAGAATATGCAATGCACATCGTACGAAAATAATGGAAAACTATGCAACAGACAACATTTTAAACCAAAATCAAAAATAGAGGCATCAAATTAGAGAGAATTTTAAGGGGATGACTTGTCTCTGTGGCTGCATCGGAGACGGCGAGACCTGGTTGAAGAGAGTGAAAGCAAGATTTTTCACGTGAAAGCCACTAAAATGGTTTCATTTGTATTTATACGAACGAACTACAAAGAAAATTTTATCACAATCGTTAAAGTCGCTTTTAAGGAAAATTATTGCGTTTTTTACATTTTTCTAGTTTTTTCATACTATTTTCGATATTCATAACTAAAAACCTAGTCCGCGTTAGTTGTGACCCCTATGCAAAATGTTGGTTGTGACCACTGTGCAATTACTTTAAGCTTTTTAAAACCAGGCGTTGAGAAAAACGGTGATAAAGATGACATTTGGGCCTGGGCGGATCCGAGTCGCAATTAATGATGCAAATATTATTTTGAATATCTTCTCCGTAATTAAAGTGCCTTTAGCTATTAATGCTGTTTCGACATCACGTCGTTTGAAACTCTGAAAGGTATGTAAATCACTATTCAGTATGGATTAATTTTGTCTTTCTTTTGTATGTACTGTTTGTGCGCAGATGTGCTTTTTCTCAAATAAGTAATTCAGATAACAACAGTGGTTTCAATTTTTTACATTTGCCTGTATATGCATACAGAGTATCAGTTTGGCAAGTGAGCTGATAAAATAGGAACTGCTAAAATATCATTGATTGGAATGGTGAGGAAAGTTCAAGCAGTGCGTTTCGAAAACTAACATTGACTTGTGTTTTTGCCGTCAAAACAAGAATATTTCTGCATGTTTGTGGGCACAAGTTATGTTGGGAAATACAAAGCTCAGCCTGAAAAGTGTTTAGTGACAGAGCCACTTAAAAAGTATTTAAAATTCGCATGAAAAATATTTTTTTTAGAAAAAATAAAATAATAACACTGAATAACACAATAGGGCGAGCTCATACATTTATAAAAACGTTCGTTTTATCAAAAGTAGATAATCGAAACCAGAAGAGCTTTTTATGACAGAAATAAGTTGAAGGGAGCATGGCAAGGCTGCGTCCAATAATAAAAACGATTGTTTTATTTGGCGGCCAAAATATTTCACAGAGAGGCAGGCCATCAGAGCTAGACACCAATTGCGAACCTACCGGAAACCTACGAATCCTCAAGGTCCTTCGCTTTTAAATTGACAGTGGAGACAATATTATATAAAATCAGTCAGAAAAATCCTCTACAAACGCAACATTAAAATGGCTTGCAATAAGTTGATAATCTGCATTTGTGTCGAAAACGATTCTGACACAGGTACAGGAAAAAATATTACAGTATAATATTTAATAAAATCACTGATGAATCTCCCAAGTTACAACTCTGTTTGCAGTGCGCTATTGCTCAAATGGCAGTGAAAAGACAATTTTGTATGTTTCGTAGAACTTCAAGAAGACATTTGCGATAAGAGGAAGACTGGTCAATTAGAAGTTCTGTTCTTAGGAAAGGTATTTTTAAATGTACAAGAGAACTCACTGAAACTAGATCTGAATTCTGGCGTAGCGACTAGTTGTAATAGATTAATCGTAAATGTTTCGCAACTCTGTAGAATGTGACGGAAATTAAAAGAGAAGTTGTGAACGCCTCTCTCTGTCGTTGCAAAAATCATCATCTTAATCTGTAAATTTCTAGTTACTGTGATACGCCTTCCAAGAGGAACGCACTAGAACCGTAGAAGATATTATCTCTTTTTTCGACGCCATGTAAAAACTCATGCAGTACTGAGAGATCACTTGGATTTATTTCTTGGTCGGACACTGTTGAACCCGCTGGGATTAGTGCATTGACTCAATTCATCAGTTAAAAATTAATTTAATACTCACTTTACAACAGCTTTAATGAAATTAACACAATGCCGTGATATGGAAACAGCGGCCAAAGCAAATCTTCTCAAAGGTATATCGCATTGTGAATTCAGAATGGCCATATTTTCGTTGAGTAATTTAATGGTTATAATCACACCATTGAATTATAGTTTTTACAGAAGAAGAGCTTGGATGCACACGAAACCATTGTAAAAATTCAGCAAACGGTCAAAGTGCTAAAGGAGAGTAATAAGTACACTAAGAAGTTCTATATTGAATTACAGATAGAGGAGGAAAGCGGGAATTAAGAGTCGAACTAACTATCCCAAGACTAGCTGGCAGATCGCAGCACCAAGTTAATAATTTAGTGGAAAGAGACCCTCATCAACAACGCACTGAAAGTGGACTGTTTGCGTTCTTTGGTCAAATATATCCTATGATTTTGTGAAATTTTTCACTCGCTAAATGGTTCCAAATCATTTAAAAATTAAGAGTCTACGGATGTTAAATCATACTTCAGAAGGATCATCAAAGCATCATGACACCTCATGGCACTACACGATTCAGACCAGGACATCCTACAACAAATTGTTGCAGAAGTAAAACTCATTTGTCAGAGGCCAAACTTCAGAAGTCTTTTTCGCTCGGCGTATTGCAGAAATTGAGGGAAGATGCCGATATTTACCCGCACCTTATTAAAGTGTACAAGACCACACTTCGGGCGTCAATTGTCACAGCAGAGCGAGGTTTATTTACTTTGCGAGGGCTTAAAACTTGTTTGAGGTCTCAAATGGCCGAAGACCTTTTGACAGGACTTGCTCTGATAAATGATCATACCCATATTTGAGTTGATGTAGAGGCCGTAATAAATAAATTTGCCACAAAGGAAATTAAGTTTATTTTATAAATACTATTGGCTGAGATATGAAAAAATAAAGATATTAAAAGATGTATGAGATATAAAAAGATAGAAATAAAATTTATATGAAAAATGATATTTTAAAATATATATCTATGAATGTGTTCGGATTTTTCTTTGACTTATTAATGTTTTGCAAGTTTATTCAAGGGCATGACAAAACACGACCACAAATTTAACAAAATATGTGTTGAAGACCCAGACCACTCGACTGACCCAAGGGTTTACAGTAGCCGTTTGAGTGGCCGGTAGGAACAAAATAGGTGCAAATTAGCTTTCTAGGTTTGCGCCTCACCCGAAAAAAATTTCTGGATCCGCCCCTGTATGGGTGCATATAATTTTTTGTGTGTATAGCTTCAATGCTTTTTCAGCAGTGATTTGAACGAATTTTTAATCACCTTTCTAAAACCGCAGTGTCAGTATGTCAGAGAACATGCAACACCGAAAGCTAAAAAAACTTCTGTTTACTAATTCTACCATGCTGAATCCAAATCTGAAAGTCGTTTTTAAAATTAACCCTTGGATCTGGGAAAATAGCCTCTCTAAGTTTGACCTTTATTGCTATTTTGTGTTTATAATCTCAAGTCGAAGGTGTTGCCAACATGGTGCAATTGCATGGTTATGAGAACTTAATGCTTGAAGAAATGAAAGGAGATCTGTATTCAGCTCATGGAGTTAGAGGTAAGACCACCTCCATGATTCAGCTGACTAGGAAAGTTAATTTTGAGAGGGCATCCCTATTTAAAAATTCAGAATATCAAAATCCAAGCCATGGAGTTAGAGAGACTTATTTTCTGCTTTATCTTCAAAATCACCTTGTAAACAATGCAATTATACAAACTTTGTTCATAGATAGATTAGTTGGAGCTGAATTATATGACCCATAACGTTAGAGAGAGTTAATCACTTTTCTCCCATGGTATGGTCAGACCAATTAAAATCCTAAGATGAAAAGATTGAGTTATTAAACTTGATAAATTGGTTTGCTAAGGTTATAGGGGAGCGTAAATTCCTTGATTTATGTTAGGAGTCGGTATAGTATGTCTGTTTTTATAGGGAGTTCTTTAAGAGATAGTAATATTGAATTGGAGGGGTGTATGGTTCGTATGTGACTGTGAATATTAGGAGCGGTTGGGAGGATTGGTGACAGTAGATGTCAACCGGTTCCCGTTTCTCATGCATGGCCGTGGTGTACTTAGATGAGCTAAGCGCCCGAAGTGCGCGGAATTTTGCTGGTTTATAAAAAAATTTCAACTTCGATGACAGTCTTCGAGAAATAAATACTTCGAAAGAACGTTGTTGTTACTTATGACCTCCTGTTCGCAACATAACCGAATCAAAAGAACGTAAGATTAAATAAACCAATTGCAGAGAAAGGAAGTCCACAAAATATAAAAACACTTTTTTTTTTAATTGATACCAAAATTTTCAGTATAGGTAAATTATTACTGGAAACGAGTGCATATTAAGTGGCGCAAACAGGATCAGAAATTAATGAAGTAATATAAAGCATCAACATATTTCATGGACAGCTGATTTTCAAAAACAAAAAATTATGTTATTCATCCCTAACAGCATTTTTTTCACAGGGACGTAAGATTTACGTCACACTGTGACTTTGGGACGTCACTGGATATCGCAGTTCCGCTCGGCAATGTCATATTGGGGTCACAGCGAAGTCGTTTAGGTCATTTTCATGGTCGTTTGTGACGTCGCACATTAACTTGTTTGTGGCGTCACATTGTAATTGCCATTGCAATGTAGTCACATTGTTACTTGTTAATTAAATTGTGGAAACGTCACAAAATATAGTCACAATGAAGTTACAAAGTTACTAATACGTAACGTCGCATAGAAGTCACAAATATGATGTCACATTCTGACCCAGGTGTCACGTGACTACAACGTCACTGTCACACATATGACGATCTTTGTTGTGAAGGATTATTTTGATCCATTTTACTAGCTACTTCATCGATATTTAATATGTAAGATCATTTCATCACTTTTTTGTTTCCCACTTATAGTGACAGCTCTAGTAGAGAGTTTGTGACTATTCAAATACCAAATGATGACCACAAAAAAATCTGAGTACAATATTTCGCAACTATCAATGTCGGTTTATTATTTTGAAAAAACTCTGTTTAATTTTAAATAATATTTAGGGGGATTTTTACATGAACGAGAAAGAAATATTTTAATTTTAAAAAAAATAATAATCATTATAAATAAATTAATGATTATTTATTAATAAAAATGTAATATATAAAATGTGTCTACAAAATGTACAACAGTAAAATTATAACTAATGCAAATTTTGATTTATTGAAAGCTCAATTATTTAACATATTTTTCTCGGTTAATAAAAGGTTTATAAAAACATTTTGATGTAGTTAACATTTTAGTGTAACATTCTAATTTATACACAATTTAATATAGAACGGTCGAGTAAATGTTGCATTATTATTATTTAGTATTTTTCAAAAAGATGTCTGTTTCTGTGTGTGTAGCGCGTAGCGGAAAATTCAAGCTTTCAACAGCTTCGAAAATCTGCATAGAGGTGGCATCTCAGATTATGCAAGATTAAAAGTCAAAATTTCATTGTTTTTAAATCCATTTATCCCAACAGATTATTGTTTGAAGAATGGCAGACGTTTATAGATAATTGGCGCGACACAATGTGGGTGATAAAATAAAAAATTCCAAGTTCCAGAATTTTACAGATATCATTTTCATTTTTTTAAATGAGCAATTATTTCATTGTTATAAGAATTCGCTCAATAAATCTCTTCTATAGCACGAAAATATTCGGAGAAAGTATTTAATTATCTAATCTTACATTTCGGCATTTGCTTCAAGTAAGTACAGCAGACGAAAGACATAAAGTGATTTAAATTGAGAAGTTTTCTTATTTCTTAAATTCTAAAGATGTGATTTATATTTTTCAAAATACAATTATTTGTCATTAAAAGCATTGTGAAAAAATCATTTCAATCATATAACAATCATAATCCCGATTATTATCTCCTTGCTTTTTGTTCAATCCTAAAAGTGTCGCAGCGCAACGAGAAAAGGCATATTTAGGAGTATATTTAGGGCGTATGGTTTGCATATCAAATAGTTTAAATGCAAACATGTAAATAGCGTTCATTTTTTCTGCTAATATATCAATCAATTATATACTATGTGGATTACGTTCCCAATGAAAATCTGAAGATCGCTTTTGCATTTTTCAGAGTTCTGTGCGTAATACCTGATGCGGAATGGCAACACGAAAACTTGTTATATTCCACAAATTTGTGAACTGTTATAGAGACAGACAAATTCAGTCTTATCACGCAGTCGGCATTAAATTTTACAAAAATTGAGGCCGAACTACACAATTTATCTGTGGACTATGACCAAAATCAAGCGTTAATGTTTACAGAACCCGCCTAAAGGGGACATTCCCAAAACTAGAATAACTCTAGTACCGATGTCGGAATCTGCAATGGGAGCCCTATCCTATGTTTTGAAATGCCTCTCTTTGGTGGGTTCTGTTAGTATTTATAACTTAAAAATTTACTGCAATTTGAGAATAACTTTATTTAAGTTATAAAATTAATAGCATTTTAAGTTAATCAAACTTCAAATTTTCCAATTTCAATTTTTGCCGCATACGCAGCCATAAGTTAAACACAATGTTGTTCAATTCTTATGGAAATAATTTGTTGCTATCATCCCTAGAATTTTTTCTCCCGAGTTCTGAGTTTTATGTATTCGTAGCATCTTTCATGGTTACGAAGCCTAACTTTTTTATTTAATGAATTGGTTTAAATAATTAAATTGCAAATATATTAAACCCATTTTCACACTTACATATGTTTAGGCAAATTATTTTTTCTTTCAATTTAAAAAAGAAAATACGTCATCATAAGGAAACACAAGCAAAAATAAAAAGCCTTAAGTTTTTTTCCCCTCATCAATTTGATATATAATATTCTCCCGAAAAATAATCACAATATGAAAAGACAAATTGCATAGATTTTAATATGAATAACATGTATGATTGGGGTGCCTCTGACAGACATTGGGCGTTACAAAAAATATAAACACTTTGGCCGCTTATATCTCCGAACCTAATTGATAAAAATATCATCAATTTTTACTTATTTTGTCAGAAATATAGTACCATTTATGTATATATAACGATAATTTCAATATTTTAGTATATTGGCTTTTTTTGTTGTTGTTGTTGAAAAACTAAAAAGTTTTTATTAAAGAGAATTTTAGTCTCCTTGCTTTCACTCGAACTATTTTCCAAATTATGAAATATAAACCATAAGCAATGTTATATTGTAATTTTCAATTCCCAATATAACATTGCTCTTTTGAAAAAGGAAGTGGACCTAAGAAGACGGTCCCTCATGAAGTGAGGCAATTTTTGTAACATTCCCTCTAACGCAGCTGCACCGGACATTCATTTCGAAAAGAGAGGGTGCTTCTCAAGTTCATGTCAGCGTTAGGTGCTACAACAAACGGAAGGGGTTAAAGGCCCAGACCATACAGCCAACCCAGGGGTTTACGGCAATTGAGCGTATGGCCGGGAGAAAAACGGAAGGGGTTGAACTTCTTGACCCCAGAGTCAATTCATATCACTTGAACCTTGGGAAAATTCTCGTGAGAACTTTCAACGATTTTAAAACTGGAGACTGCATATCTCATATTTCAGGGGGGCCTTGACCAATAATATAGCCTGAAGGGCGTAGCCCTTAATTTACTTAGCCAATTATGGACAGGGGCGCCTTGTTAAGGGGGTAGAGACAGAGAGCAACTTTGGACTTTAAGTTTTTGAAATCGGGGACTTGAATTTTGTGAGTGAAAAGAAGAGGTCGCAAGAGCGACGGATCTCGGAGAGAGCGAGCCCACGGGACAGAGCCGGAGCGCGCTGTTATAAAGTCCGACATCGGCAGTGATGATCGAGGTAGGACAATTCTACACATATTTTTGCACTTTGATTATTATTATCTCTCTGACCCTCCTAAATAAGGTTAACCTGGGCCATTAAGACGTAGGCTTGTAAGAATAGTGAGTTAATGTACATTAATAGGTTAATAATTGTAATGCTCATATTATGATCATAGAATGAGGGGATTTGATTGTCTTAATGTACTACACTAAAGATGTTGGTATATGAAATTTACCAGATGTTAATAGTTATTAAATAAGGTTTTATCTTAATGAAATAAATTCTTTGTTATTGTTTAAAATTAAGCCTCTTCATTTTAATTACTGGTATTATGTATTTCTTTATTTACTCCACTTTACGAGAACGGCCCACGTAGCGTCAATACATGACGTGTGACGACTCACATATCAAGCAATAAGAATGTTTAGTAGGAAATCCAAGTTCTAGATTAGTAATTTATTTTTATAGATTTAATACAATTTTCGAGGAATCGTCTTATCAAGGTTAAAAAGATTGAATATTTCCTGTTTTTTAAGTTTATAAATGCTTATTTCTTGAAAACGAAAAGTGGTAGCTATGAACAATGTTAGATAATTTATAGCTCTTTGAAAACCATATAAGAATGTACAATTGGATTTTGGATAGGTTCTTAGTTTTTGAACGATTTCGATATTTTTAATATTTTGTAAAATGTGGTTCTAATTTCCATATTTCAATAATTTAAAAATATTTGAAAAAGTGGTTCTAATTTCAATGTCTTAATATTTTGAACCATTTTGAAAAAGAGGTTCTAATTTTGATATTTAATTATTTAAAATTATTTTTAAAATGTCAAAAAGATAAACTACCTACATAGAAAAATGTTATTCACGTGAAATCATTTCGACTGGAGCCGTGGCGGAGTTTTATAACGCTGTTTCGGACCGGGCTCGGACTTGGCTTTTAAAAAAGGCCGAACATATTTAATTTTGAAGATTTTTCTGGAGCCGAATATATTTATTTCGCTAGGCGAACATATTTAATTTTGAAAATGTTTCAAATGAGTTTTAATTGAATACATGAAATAATTGTCTTTATTTCAGCTATATATATAGATAAATGTTTTAAAAAAAACTTTTATCCCAATTCTCCGTAGAAACATTATATACATTCATGTTTTTAACACATATGAATATAAATTATTTGAGGCCGGATCAGGCCAAGACTCAATGGCCTTCGGGCCGGGTTTAAGCGTGGGTACAGTGTCCAGAACTAATAGTGTGCCGACCGCCTATACCTCCCAATGCTGGGAGATGTTCCTGAAAAGCCGCCTCCGCCAGACGGCGTTGGTCTCGAATAAGCGGTCTAAAGCGGAGGAGTTAACATTGAAACAAATGGGAATTTATTGCAAATGAAATGACTGATATCTTTCGAAATAACTGAAAAATTTGTGTGAAATTGGGTGCGATTATTGTAAGTGGTATACACAAAAAGTCATTTGATTTTCAGAGAGATTGAGCTAGGGATATATTCTTATTTTTAAAATTTTATTTAACTTGATCTGGTGTTCGTTCAAACATTTGAGGTCCAAAATAATCAGGTTCATTTATCATAGTAACGCGAAATTCGTTATGACGTTTCCTCTTGTGGCACATTTCAGTTCTTTCGATTTTGAAGCATATCGGGCTAGCCCGTCCTGGGCCCGCCATAGGACATTACCTGGTTTTAGAGAATATCTCGAAAATCAGAGAACGTTGGAAATTTATAAACGTTATTTATAAATGTTTAATATATCGTTTTCTTTTGGGGTGTATTTTAATTCTTTCAATTTTCAACCGTACCGGGTTAACCCGTCTTAGGCCCGCCTTAGAAACTCACCCGTTTTTGCGGTATAACTCGAGAACAGGTGTATCTAAAAATTCGAAGTTTAGAATATCTTTGTTATTTGCTGTATATTTTAACTCTTTGGATAAAAATTTTATCGGGCTAGCCCGTCCCGAGTTCAACAAAAGGAATATATCGTTTTCTGAGAATAACTAAAAATTCGGACCATCTAGAATGTATAAATTTAATATGTCATTCTCCTTTGGGGTATATTACATTTCACAGCATTTCGAACCGTATCGGGTTAGCCCGTCTTGGGCCTGCCATAGAAATTTACTCGCTTTTAAAAAATAAATCGATTAGTCGGAGTAGCTGAAAAATATAAATTTAGTATATCATTTCCGTTTGGATGGATTTTAATTTAGATTTTGAAGCTCGTCGGGCTAGCCCGTCTTGGATCCGCTGAAGAATGCATTTGTTTTTGAAAAATAAGACGAGAACCGAAGTAGCTAAAAATTCCAAATTTAACATGTCGTTGGCTTTTGGGGTATATCTAAGTTTCTTCGGATTTGAACTTTATCGGGGTAGTCCGTCATGGGCCCGACATAGGAATGGACCCGTTTTTTAGAATACCTGGAAAATCGGGGAAACTAGAAAATATAAATTTAGTACATCCTTATCTTTTGGGGAATATTTTAATTCCTTTGTTTTTGAACCGTATTGGGTCAACCCGTTTTGGGCCCGACTTAGAAATTCACTTTTTTAGTGGAATAACTCTAGAACCGGAGTATCAAAAAGTTTCAAGTTTAGAATGTCGTTGTCATTTGCGGTATGTCTAAGCTCATTGGATTTAAAACCTGGTCGGGCTAGCCCGTCCCGGTCCCAACAAAAAGAATGTACTCGTTTTTTAAGAATAACTCCAAAACTGTAGCAGCTAGAATATCTAAATTTAGTATATCATTGTTTTTTAGGGTATATTTTATTTCTTTGGATTTTGAACCTTATCAAACTCGCCCGTCTTGGGCCCGACATAGTGGTAATGTACTCATTTTTCGAAAATAACTCGTAAATTGGAGCAGCTAAAAAATCTAAATTTAGTATATCAATTTCTTTTGGGGTTTATCATAATTAATAATTTGAACCTCATCGTCTTGAGTCCGTCTTAGGAATGCGATCGTGTTTGATGAATAATTCGAGAACCGGAGTAGCTAAAAATTCCAAATTTAGCATGCTATTGTCTTTTGTGATATATTTCATTTTTTCGAATTTGAACTTCATTCAGCTAGCTCGTGCTGTGCCTGCTATAGGAATAGACTCATTTTTTTAGAATAACCCGAAAACTGGAGCAAATAGAAAATCCAAATTTTGTATATTAATTCCATTTCGGATAGAATTTAATATTTTCGGCGTATATATAATTATAATTAGTGGCGTAGGCATGGGAGATAGGATGTGTGGTAAAAAAGCTCATTTGCCGAACAATTACATTAGTTCTCAAAATTGTCTATATTTTAAAAAAATGAATTTTGTACTATAAGCTCCATTCGATCGTCGACCCCCCTTGTGTCCTAAATACATGGTTACATCCATATGCAAATGAGCTAAGAAGTGCGAAATTTGTCCACGGATGTTGGGTCGGTGCACTGGGAGTACGAGTGAAGGTTACGATTCTGCGTGATCTGACGAAGAAGGTTTTATGCCTTCGAAACCGGTCGATATTAGTATTTTGAGTGGTATTCTGCTTTTTACGAAGATAATTTTATTTCTTTAGCAGAAATTTGGACCGCACGTATTGATTTTGTTTACTTGAAATTGAAATTTTTCAATAATTTTTAAAAGCATTATATGAATAACTTGAACGAATGCTTTAAAACCAAATTTTTGTTTTGCATTTTGATACATATTACCATGTAAACCTAAAAAAAGAATGTATGAGAATGTCTGGCAAATATTTTGTTTTATCTCATATGTTCATCTACTAGGAAAAATGCCTGTTCGGGTGGCCCTGTGAATTTGGAAGAAAAACTTGAAACACCATTGCGGCTTGAACATTAGAACAAGGTGGGGGCTGCCTACAAGTCCTGTCTCTTTGTACGGTGAAAGATAGCGCTGATAAGAATTTCGATTGAGGGTGGACATGTAATCGACCGCTATTTTATTTCGACAGGCGCGCCTCCTTTACATACGTTTCCGCAAGTTGCCACATCTCTTACACGAACAATGCTCAAAAGATCCGAAAATCAGCGGGGGCTCTGGAAATGGGTAGAACACCAGGGAAGGACATTTTGTACTGCCTTCAGGGTGGCCTCTAGATACAATAGGAAGTATCTCATTAGCACATTGGTCATCTGAGATCGAATTTGTTTTTACTAAGTACCGTCACCTGTACAATATTCTTTTTCGTTCTAAAATTGGACAGGATGGACCCACTCAGAAAGAAAGATTTTTCGAAATTGTAAGTAGCAAGCTTTCACTCATTTGATGTTTGTTGTAACTGACGTTGAAAATCTATATTTGGATTAAAAAGGGCTGTTTTTATAGCTATACCATTATCGCCTTTTCTGTGTAAAATTGCCTAGAAAAATGTATTAATTCGATTCATCCAGCATATTACTTTATTTTGCATTTCGACGAATAGGCTAAAAAATCGCTTAACATTTCATAATCTGCGAATTTCAGCATCCAAAAATCCCGTCACAAGACTTTTCTTTCTATTATACTATGTAGTACGAATCACTATATTACTATGAATCTTTAAAGTGCACCGTGGACTGGTTTCGCATTATTTAATTCTCTTGCATATAAGCGTAGGCAAGATCTAGGATAGGGGGGGGGGGTCGATGATCGAATGTGGGTTTACACAACAGTACAAAATACTTTCTCAAATATAATCCCTAAGGAGAACTAATGTAATTGTTTGGTAAATGATAATTTTTCTCCAATTTTCGAGTTATTTTCCAAAAACGAATGCATTCCTAAGGCTGGGCAAAGATGGGGTAATCTAATAAAGTTTAAAATCCAAAGAATTAAAATATATCCCAAAAGAGAATACTATATTATAAATTAAAATCCATCCAAAAGGGAATGATATACTAAATTTACATTTTTTAGCTACTCCGACTGATCGAGTTATTCTTGAAAAGCGAGTAAATTTCTATGGCGGGCCAAGGCGGGCTAGCCCGATAAGGTTCGAAATGCGATGAAATATAATATACCACAAAGGGCAATGATATATTAAATTTAGACATTCCAGATGTTCCGAATTTTGAGTTATTCTCAGAAAACGATATATTCCTCTTGTTGGGCTCAGGACGGGCTAGCCCGATGGGGTTCAAAATCTAAATTAAAATCCATCCAAAAGGAAATGATATACAAAATTCACATTCTTTAGCTACTCCGTTTGATCGAGTTATTCTTGAAAAGAAAGTAAATTTCTATGGCGGGCCAAGACGGGCTAGCCCGATAAGGATCGAAATGCGATGAAATATAATATACAACAAAGGGCAATGATATATTAAATATAGACATTCTACATGCTCCGAATTTTGAGTTATTCTCAAAAAACGATATATTCCTCTTGTTGGGCTCAGGACGGGCTAGCCCGATGGGGTTCAAAATCTAAATTATAATCCATCTAAAAGGAAATGATACACAAAATTCACATTCTTTAGCTACTTCGTTTTATCGAGATATTCTTGAAAAGCGAGTAAATTTCTTTGGCGGGCCAAGACGGGCTAGCCCTATAAGGTTCGAAATGCGATGAAATATAATATACCACAAAAGACAATGATATATTAAATTTAGACATTCTAGATGCTCCGAATTTTGAGTTATTCTCAAAAAACGATATATTCCTCTTGTTGGGCTCAGGACGGGCTAGCCCGATGGGGTTCAAAATCTAAATTATAATCCTTCTAAAAGGAAATGATACACAAAATTCACATTCTTTAGCTACTTCGTTTGATCGAGATATTCTTGAAAAGCGAGTAAATTTCTTTGGCGGGCCAAGACGGGCTAGCCCTATAAGGTTCGAAATGCGATGAAATATAATATACCACAAAAGACAATGATATATTAAATTTAGACATTCTAGATGCTCCGAATTTTGAGTTATTCTCAAAAAACGATATATTCCTCTTGTTGGGCTCAGGACAGGCTAGCCCGATAAGATTTTTAATCCAAAGAGTTAAAATATACAGCAAATGACTAGCATATGCTAAACTTCGGATTTTTAGATACACCTGTTCTCGAGTTATACCAAAAAGTAAAGTCATATGGCGGGCCCAGGACGGGCTAGCCCGATAAGCTTCAAAATCGAAAGACTTGAAATGTACCACAAGAGAAAACGTCATACCGAATTTCACGTTACTGTGATGAATGAATTTGATTATTTTGGATCTCAAATGTTTGAACGACCACAGATAAAGCTAAATAAAATTTTTAAAATATGGATATATCCCTAGGTCAATCTCTCTGAAAATCAAATTACTTTTTGTGTATACCGCTTGCAATAATTACACCAAATTTCAGACAAATTCTTCAATTACTTCCAAAGATATCAATCATTTCGTTTGAATTAAATTCCCATTAGTTTCAATGTTAACTCCTCCGCTTTAGACCGCTTATTCGAGACCAACGCCGTCTGGCGTAGGCGGTTTTTAGGGAACCTGTTTTTCGCCTCGGTCGGCACACTATCTCTTCTAGCCACTGTAGCGTGGGTATTGTCGAGCCAGGCAGAGAAAAAATCTAAATTTTCGGCCCATTCTAACCTGTATTGGATCCACTGCCGATCTTTTTGTATAGCTTAGTGCTTCATTCACAATTTGCGATTTTATTTTGTTGTAGAAAATTTTTATTTGAATGACCTATGAATTGTTAAAAGATACCTTTAAAAGCACAAACATTTTATAACAAAATTAAAAAAGCAATAAAAATAAATAATAATTATTACGAGAAATGTATATAAACGATTCTTATGCATGTCTTTAAATAATTTAAAAATACTACCTTACTTTACGCGGTCACAAACCAGCTCTGTGAGAAATTGAAACAATCTGAGCTTGGCTGAATGAAGATTCCATGCTTAAGCATTCTGAGAGTCATAAATTACTTGCCTAATTAAAGACACTTTTAAGGGTGAGCGTCAGTAAATTTTCTGTCCTATCCGCGCTTTGTTAACTTTCGCGGCACACATATTTCGCCGAAATTCTGCGCAAACAGTTGCGAAATATTTTCTTATAGATAAAATGCTATGCTTAGATTATATTAAAACTAAATTTAATACCCAATAAAACATAGAATATATGTTTTATTTTAATTTAAAATATTTTTAGTGCTGCCATCTGTTGTCGTAATTTAATTCATACCGACTAT
The DNA here is from genome assembly GCA_951213105.1 of Amaurobius ferox. Lineage (NCBI taxonomy): Eukaryota > Metazoa > Arthropoda > Arachnida > Araneae > Amaurobiidae > Amaurobius > Amaurobius ferox. The sequence continues at coordinate 69,291,285 of OX578133.1, read as the reverse complement.
TTTTATTTTTTAATGAACATTTTTAAATGTCTATTCCTTCTAATACGCTATTAAATACAACAACAAATCATATATAATGCCATAATCACGGAAACGTAATTGAACTTGGACTTGAAGACAAATCTGCAGTCCTCAGTGATGTACATTCAGATCCCTTATCAAATTTATAGAATGATAAATTACCTTTCCGTGATTGTGGCATTATTATATATGATCTGTTGTTGTATTTAACACTGTATTAGAAGGAATAGATATTTAAAAATGTTCATTAAAAAATAAAAATAATCGGTATCAATTAAATTACGACAACAGATGGCAGCACCAAAAATATATTGGATTAAAATAAATTTCGCAACTGTTTGAGCAGAATTGCGGCGAAATATGTGTGCCGCGAAAGTTAACAAAGCGCGGATAGGGCACAAAATTTACTGACGCTCACCCTTAAGGGAATACATACTGAGTTTGCTTTTCAAATCCCTGGAAAATGTGTTTCAGGATTTTGCTCCTGCTGTATTGCAGACTGCATAGCAAAAAAGATAGGTTTTGTCAAAGCCTAATTGCTCTTCCATGGTTTTGCCCCCAAATATGTGTACTACAAATGATTTGTACCCTCGGGGTGCAAGATCTGCGTCTCCGAATTTCCTCAAGAAAAAAGCAGACAAAGATTGGGAACTTCCTGGACAACTCTCGTTGTCATCGCCCTCACCCAGGTGGCTCATTTGTATTTGAATGGGATTTAGACACCGCAAGGAAACCATTGCCTTATGTTCATAAGATGACTTTGCTTTAACATGGTTTTCAAGGATTTTGTTTCACAAAAGAGAATCGGCGAATTTTGTAGTGTACATTTATAAAATTAAAGTAAAAAATAAGTCTGTAAAGTGAAATTTATGATGAACAAACCTCACTCTTATTTTCCCGAGTGATTGCCAAATTTACCGACTTTCTTGAGTCAGAGGGGGTGTGACACCCGCCGGGTACTTACATCCCTGATTATACTCTAAAAATGCAATAAAGTGTACAAAACTTGAAAGATATTAGTGCAACATGAATAAATCTTTAATATATATAATTTGAAGCTATTATACTTTAAGGTTTGGAAGGGAGAATAACACATTCAGGTTGATGTTTGGACTACAGACCACATTTACTAAGATAAGACTGTAACAACTAAAAATCAATACTAATAGATACTACAATTACAGAAATTATAAAATGAGTATTTAAAACAAATACTTTATATAAAAATAAAATTTTCAATTACAATATCATAGAACTTAGCTCACGCAAGTATGATCCTGTACTAGTAATCCAATGACAGACTATTTATAAGCCATTTTTTCATTATTCCCTCTTAGTTTCTAGAAAAGCAAAATTACCAAAACCTTTTCCTAGTATGTTTAGAGCAGTTCAATACAGAACAGCCACCACAAATTATTTCAATAGTACTTTCTGAAGAGAAAATATGGATAGAGCTAATGATAATGGATTATGCTTCCGGCTTCAGTGGGCTTCAATATGCTTGACGAGTCAGCTCGTATATAGAGGAGCCTTATCCGACAGTGTTTCCAGTTCTACAGAGAATGTCCGCAAAACCACTGCTCAGTAAGTCACATGACTAATATCTTTCTCAGTAGCGTCGTCTGATAGTTAATGTATATTTGAGTAAGAAAAACATATCTCTGCATTTTAACAAGTTATTTTTGCTTCGCTTTCATTGCTACAAAGTAAAGCCTTTGAGATATTTTAAAAGAGAACCTTGTTCGTTTTTAAAATTTTTTTTATAATTTTTATAATTTTTAAAACATTTCAAAAAACCAAAAATATCAAAACTTTGTAGTTGTTGAAACCTTGTGTGGTGTGTGTGACGAATTACCTTGTGTCATCATCACACACAGAACACATCAACCATTCCCTATTTGAAATACATCCAACTCTTTTTTTAACAAGCTTTTTTTTACATGAATTTGAAGTTACACAGTTCAAAAAAGTCTTCCTTTTTTGAAAAATTTATTTGGTCTAACATGATTTCAAAGTCATTGTCTTATACTTATGCACATGACCATGAGTGGTCTAGTATAAATTGCAGTTTTTGGTAAAAATGTATCAAAAAAATTCAAGTTTTTACCACACTTAAAAAATTAAGCAGCACTGAGCAGTTATAATATTATCAAATAAGGGGATTCCCCAGTAACTACTGGAGAATCCCTTATTAGAAGGGATCTTCCCTTATTAAAGGGATTCCCCAGTAACTATTGGGGAATCTCCTTATTCGATAACTCTTACCTACCCATTTCGTATGATATTTACATAACATATTGTATCATTAAATTGTTTAAGTTTATTAGCTTACAATATTTAATCTATTGTTCATGTTATCAGCCATACATAGTGCTATCAATTGTGTATTTGAACATTTCTGACCTTAAGAAGTGAAAAAAGGTATTTTTATCTAGATAAAACTTTTACCCTAGATAACATTCAACAAAATGTCAAAAGTTTCAAAGATTCGTAAGAAGCAAGCCATTTCTTTAAAAGTTAAATTAAAAATCTTAGACTTTGCGAGACGTGAAGATGCAAAATCTGTGGGCAAGGATTTTAGAAGAACGAAGCTACTATCAGAACCAATAAGAAAAATGAGAATGCCATACAGAAATCTGTCATCTGCACATCAAAATTTTTTTCCAAAACATCGTCATACATTAGAGATGAAGTGTTAATAAAAATGAAAAAGTGTGTAGTGCTCTGGAGGGAGGATTTATTGCAAAAGAGAATACTTGTAGATGGAAATACTATAAAGCAGAAGGCACTACAAATTTATAAACAAGTGCAGATATCGGAGCTATCAACAAATCGTCAAGATAAGAGAAAAGAATTTTCGGCTAGTGATGGATGGCTAACAGGATTTCTTAAAAGAAAAGCATTTTATAATTTAAACATTAAAGGAGAAATTGCATCGACAAATGAAGAGGCTGCTAAAAGCTTTCCAGCAAAACTAGCCAAAATAATCGAAGATAAGGGTTATGTTGCCGACCAAATTTTCAATGCTGATGAAACGGGTATATTCTGGAAAAAAATACCTGCCATAACTTTTATAGCAAAATTTGAAAAAATTGCTAGTAGGTTTAAAGTTGCTAAAGATCAGGTGACTTTCATATTGTGTAGCAACGCTTCTGGTTACAAAATTTTAAAGCCTCTTTTAATCAACCGATCATTATGGCCATATGTTTTGAGAGGAAAAAACATTCAACAGTTGCCGGTTCATTGGAGGGCGAATAAAAAGGCCTGGATGACAGCAGTTCTATTTATGGAATGGTCTGAAGAATGCTTTGTTCTGGAAGTTAAAAGATATATGGAGCAAAGATGTCTTGATTTTAAAGTACTTTTGGTCGTAGATATTGTGCCCAGCAGTGGTGGCTCGTGTATAGGCACTGTGGAACTGCAGCATCATGCAGTGGAACTGCAGCATGCACATGTTTGTTTCCTTTTACACAACTTTAAAACAAAGGCTAAACATTTTCTGGAGCAGCACCCCCACTAATTTTAGTTACTAGCCACCACTGGCACCCAGTCATCTGGTATTAGAGCATCCAAATGTTCAAGTAATCTTTTTGCCGCCTAATACCACTTCCTTGATTCAACCATTAGACCAGGGTATAATCACTACTTTTAAGCTGTATTATACTCAATGAGCATTCTAACATAATTTAGATGCAATAGAAGAGGGCAATCTCACAATCGTTGACACATGAAAAAAATATTAGATTATGGGTTTCATTACATATACTTCATTGGCCATAGAGAAGTTAAGGGTATCAACATTAAATGCCTGCTGGAAAGCACTTTGGCCAGAATGCGTCAAGAGTGGTAACTCAGTGCCCCAAACAACGATGGAGTCTTCTAAATTTATAGCCTTAGCACATGAAATTGGAGGAAAAGGATTTGAGGACTACAAGTTGAAGACAACAATGAATTAATGATAGATAAACCTCTAGATGTTGAAAACCAAGACCGTCCGATTCATCCGAGGACGTGAGCAACTATTTGGATGGCTGGGAAGAAAACCTCCAGATGTGGATGATCTGATTGATTTAATAACAGATGACGGTAAGAGTACTGAGGATCATAATAGCAATAACGAGGATGAGGATGAAATATGTCAACTAACTGCTAGTTTAATTGACAAGGGTCTAACATTTGGGAAATGTATGGTGAATCATTTTTTAAAAAATTGATCCAAACATGGAACGTGACCTAAAATTCGAACGAGATATGAAGAATTGTTTGGCTGGGTATCAAGAGTTGTATAAAGAGCTTAAAAAGCCAAAAGTTCAACTGTCTATAACAGATTTTTTAATAAGAAAGTCGACAGCGCAAGACCTTTAAGAAAGTAATTTGGTAGTTCAAAACAGTATTACTGGACGAAAGTCTAAATTAAAGAGCTTAACGGATGTGGATATCTCTAGTGATGATAATGACTTTGGTCCAGTTCGTAGAAAACAATTGCGCTTATTATCAAGTAGTGATGAATAATTATGTAACTATATATTATTTTTTTATTTCTATTTTTAATTTTGAGTTTTCTATTTTTAATTTTTGGATTAACAGATTCCTTTTTTTCTGCTTGCGCTACCCATTTTTACCTATGAATTATATATTTTAAGTTTAATTGCTCAATAAAATTACATATGTATGTATATATCATTCATATGCATATAAGAAATTTTACAGTTTTCAGCATTTTTTTACATGGTTTTTAAACTAAATGTAGTTCTTTATTTCATCTTGCACGGTTTTCAGATAACATGGAATGTATCCCCAATTTTACTATAGGAACTTATCTTTTTTTACATGAATTTCTGAGGAATGTATCTACCGTGTAAAAAGAGAGTTGGGTGTATGCTAAAGGAGTGATGCTTCAGATCAATCTATAACGAGTAACAGAGTTACTCATTATTTTTTTATTGCGGAAATGATATTGTCTTTGTAATAACAGTTTTATTACTGTCTTATTTGCTTTTTTATTAATTTTAAATTAAATAGCAAATATGTTACATAGAAAGCTGTAAATATATCATGTCTCAGCGAAGAAAGAATCACCAAACTTCTGCTCTTGCCGAAAGACCATTCGAACCACCAATCTCTATACATTGAGGTACTGAGGTAATGATCTTCCCTTTCACATCCATAGGAGGCACTATATTCTCATCCTTCAGATTCCTGATAGAAATGTAACTTCTGATTTGTACAACCACCTCAGTTTTCTCCTTTTAATACAAAATAGCATCCTATTTGAAGTAACTCTTAATGAATATAAACTGCTATCATAAATTGTACAGTCATGGTACGATTACTACGATGCAGAACCTAACTAAGTCCGGTATATACCTAACTATAGTATTGACAATTGGACAGAATTTAACATAGCTAAATCTTTGATTTATCCCCTCCTCAAGACAGGAGAAAATGGGTATTTTCAAAAAGTGTTTTCAGATCCACTAAAACCTGTGCTCTCTCCCCTAATGACCTAGAAGGCTGACTCTTTGCATGCATGGTATCGACTATTGGACAGAACCTAACATAGTCCCCCTCCCCCCCTGGACCCATCACAGTTTTGAAACTATTGTAGTCATCTAATTTTCATAAGTCTGCTTCTATCAAGTAAAATGAATTTTTGTAAATGTAGTCTAGTATGTATGTTTGTATATGTAGTCTTGTATATATATTTAACAAATTTGTATATATCTTTGATTTCTCTTCATGATATTTTGTATATGTAATAACCTATTTTAGAAATATTTATATATATACATCATTGCTCCCATTTGAAACAGTTCCATACATAAGTGTTTGTGGAAGGGAGATATTTGTATATTTTAACTGTATTTAGTATGGACAAACATTTTTGTATGCAATTGTTTATCATTTGTATCTCGGCATTATGTTATGTTTTCTGATTTGGGGAGGCCCAAGGGGGCTAATTACAGAATGAACAAAAAAAATGTGTGTCACAGATATTTTTCACAACAATTAAAACTATCAAATCTCATGATCATTGAACCATAAATAAACCCTTTTATGCAGAATTATGTCAAATTTTATCCTATGCTGCCAAGTTAAAAAAAAATCAAAGTTTTTGGTTGAATTAAAAAAAAATTCCATTTAGTTCTAGATTTTTTTATAACAAAGCCAGATATAAAGTTTTGTGAAAATCCAATAATATTTGTAGCTGCTGTCGTGTACACAAGAAATCGACTACAGACATCAAACAAACAGAGTCATCACTCTAAAATAGTCAAAATGTGTTCAGAAGATCTTTAAACATATATTGGCATCAAAATCTTGAAATCGAAAATTATCATGTGAGAATAATTTTCTCAATACTATTCATGAGAAAGTACAAATTCTAGATCCTGTTTGTAAACGAATTTATGAAAATATAAAATTTGGTTTATAAACCAATTTACAAAAATATATAATTTTGTTTGCAAACCAATTTGCAAAAAATATATAGTTTGGTTTGTAAATCAATTTACGAAATTATGAAGTTTGGTTTCTGAACTAATGTACAATATATGTCAAAATAAAAGGTGCTTAAATAAGTAGTTTTCTGTACCAATTCTGTATACAATTATAACAACAAATGGAATACAATTGAAAATATATGAATTTGAAAAGCTTCAGCCAAAATAATACACATAACTTGAAAGTTGAAAATATCAATACCTGTAATTTTATTCCTTGGCAGTAACCAATAAAACAAATAATACTAGAATCAGTCTGTATTCATTCATTATAAAAAGCGGGATAGTTTTAACCAAACCAGAATAAACTCTAAAATTAGCATTTAGATCGCCTCAATAAGTAACAGTAATTCTTAAAAAAAAATTAATCTAATATAACCCTTTCGCAACGAACGGCACGCCCAGGTGCCAGCTGCGAACTTGCATTCAAGGACGAACGGCACGCCCACGGGCCGGAGGAAATTTTACCCTAAAGGACGACTGACACGTATTGGTGTTTCTACGTGAAACGTTTTAATTTCAATGTATTTGTCTCCTAGATGGCATTAAATGCCCGTGGAAGCAACTTAAATGTATTTTGTAGATGTTTGACCTTGGCACAAGGAAAATCCAATGAATTATTTCTCCATTTGGAGCGGTGAAACACATGGTTCTGTAAAGTAAACAGAGCACTTCTCGTAGCATCAACAATTTTATAATTGATTTCCGGGTCTCGTTCTGATTTTGTCTTTTATTGATTTCATTGTTGCATTAGAGGAATATAAGAGAGGTTTTTTTTTTAGTGGGTGGGGGAGAGGGGGGAGGGTAAAGGAATGTGCAGCAATGAAATGATTAGGTTATTTATGTTCTCATGGAAAGGAAGGCTGGGATTTCGTTAATATATCCCATCGAAAAGGTCCAGATATGGAATAAAAATATATAAATCGTCAGAATCGGAATGAGGCCATAAATGGAATTTCCTTGTGTATACTGGAAAGGACACGGAATTATCAAGCTCTGATGGTGGGTATGGAGAACGCGTTGTGAAAACATTTCTAAGTGAACTTTTAGGAAAAGGATATACTTTGTATTTGGATAAATTTTTTACCTCTCCTGTACTTGCAAAGTATTTGTTGTCTAAGAATACGCATGTATGTGGTACAGTTTTAAAAAATCGGAAGGATATGCCAAAGAATTATCCATCTGTACCTAAAACATATATACACTAAAATTTTTAATATTTTGATAAAAGAAAATTTGTATAAAAAATATACATCAAATAGAAAATAAGTATTTCCTTTCTTCCGGGAAAAAGTAGAATGCTGTGTTGAACGGGTGATTTTTAGTGAATTTTTTTCGAGAGTTAGGCTTAGCGCAAAAAAATAGCCGTCTTTTGGGCACATTTCGGAAACGAAGTGCTTCGTCCTTTGGGCCACGGTAGTTTCGGAATGCCGCCGTCCCGAAAGGGATAAAGACCATATATGATATCAAATTAACTTTTTATCTACATACCAAATCAGGTAACATCAGTTAACAAATTAAGTAAGTCTAAATTGACTCTTTTACTGAAAATTACAGTAACTGAAAACATTCTAATAGCTTTTATCTCTTAACTGAGTTTTTATCAAATCAAGAAGAATGAATAGGTCTAAAGAGAACAAATCTAATTTATATAAACATTCAAATATTCCTAATATGAGTTATGTTTCTCATTCTGTTAAAAAATATCCAAAGAGAAATATGCTTAAGAATTTTCATAAAAATTGCTGATGTCAATATTTAACATGATGTAAAATTTATTTTATAGTAAATTAAAAATAATCCTTCTACTGCTCAATGCCTAAGCACTATTTGTATCCAAATAATCCATATTATCCAGAAAATTGTATCTAATGAGTTGTCATTGATGACCCCAAATTGATGAGTTGTCATTGATTTATCCCAAATTTTGTTAAACTGCCAAATTATCTGGTTCTTTTAAAAACTACAAATTTTTATTAAATTTTTAGAACTGTACTATTATGGTATCATAACAATCATTCAGATTTAACATTTTGTAGCTTAGATTAATAAACTAGCAATTTTAATGTAACAAAACCTAAAAAATATACCTAAAAAAAATTTCATTGCAGTTACAAGTTATATAAATTGAACAGCTCTTATTGTGTAGCTAATAATAATTAAAATAACAAAGTAGAATAGAATAAATTTTTAATCAATGAAATAGTATTTTGCAACTTGAAATGCATACATAAAATTAAAGCACAATCAACATTTTCTACAACAGCTTTTCTACAAGCTGTATAAAATAGAATTTCTTATCAGTAGCACAACTATAACAAAACAATCAAAATAATTATAGGTAAAAACTAGGTAAAGATTGTATCACATACTGTTATACTGTTATATTGGAATACTGTTATATTGGAATAGTGCTAAACAGAGAAATAAGTACATAATCAACCAAAGCACTGGGTAAACATTTAAAAATATATATACTTAACAAAATATTAAAACAGTTGTTAAGATGGATAGTAAATTTAATTTGTGTATGCTCAACAATAGAAGAGTTTTAGAGTTTTAAAATTTTGTTATAATATATGGATATTAATATTGTACAATACCAAATAATTTTGTACAGTTAAAAAGTGCTTGTTTTCACTAATTATCTGATGGAATGTATGTTACAATTTGAAACAAAGCCATTTGTTTTAAACATAAGTTTGTCTAATCAGACGGTTATTACATAATCCAGCTTAACATATTTTCTTGTAATTTTTATATTATTTGTCTTGCTGGTTTTTCAATACTAAAGAAAATAAAATCCTAAAACAATCAATCAATCTCTAAAATGGAAATCACATGTAAGAAGTTAAAGATTATTTTCTAAATATCTCACTTAAAAATTTACTAAATAATTGTGTAATGACAAATAACTGGATTATATGAATAAAATGAATCAAAGTTTTTTCTAATATCTTCTGTATGAGAAAATATATTTTAACAGTTTTAGATAAAGGGTACAGATAGAAATAGTAGCAAATTTGGCTTTTAGTAAATACAAAGATTTATTGACAATATCCTGTTATATTATTGTCTTACTTCATTACTAACAGTTTTTCAAATATATATATATATATATCTAAAGAAGGCAATTGCAATTGGTACATTTAAAATAATTTTATGTGCTTTAAAATACCACAGTTTTTAAATGCTATTTGCAATGAAATTTCAAAAAGTGTACATCTCCTGATGTTGTACCAAGAACTAATTGGTAATTGGATGAATCATCATTAGATTTAGGGGCAGCCAAACAACATATTGGTGCATGCGAATGAAACTGGCAAACCTAATTAAATAAAAGAACACATTAAAATACAAAAATAGAAGATATAAGGCAAAAGAAGCAACAGTTAGATTATAATAGTTACAAGATGACAGTGAGAAAAAAGAAAGAAAATTTTATCTAATAAATCCCAAAATAATTTTCATATTTTAGGTGAAAATTAGTTGAAAATCCTGAAAATTATAAGGACCCAAAGTTCAGAACTCAATGTTTTGGTGTAAATTTTTGTTTTAGATATTCTGACATTTCATTCAAACTTTTCGAAGAAACTTGGTTTCTTCTTTTCGGAAAGAATCATCACTTTTTTCTTTTCTTTCCCATTCTAACCGTTCTTTCCCTTCTGACTCCCTTCTGATTTAAATTCACCCCTAAGTATATAATTTCTCACTATAAAATACAGATTGATGTTAAAATAATTTAAATAGATATAATATGCATTAAAGTGATACCTGTTTGAAAGATGGTAAATTCCAGACCTTCACAGTTTTATCTAAAGAACTTGTAAATATATAAGGTTTCAGAATAAGTATTCCAGTGATAGAATCAGCATGCACCTATAGTTTAAGAAAAAAAACACTAAAGTAATATTTATTTAAATTTGCACTAGAGTAAAGCATACTTTAAGTATCCATTTAAACAAGTCAATACTAATCAAAATCTTGAAAACATATTGACAATAACAGTACTTATTTTATACCCCACTCAAATATTTTGATTTTCAAATTCTTAACCCTCATTTTATTGCCCTTTCTTTTCCTAATTAGCTTACAACATCAAGGTTTTTTTTTTTCTTATATTTATGTTCAGTTAGTGTTTTGGGGATAACTTTTTAATATGTTTTTGTTCCGTAGTATTTCTAAAAGTAAATTAAATGAAAAATTGTTATTACTCACTTCCCTTAATAACTGAAAAATGAGCAATCTGATATAGTTTTTAATGTCTTTATGTACCCTATTTTTAAATATTCCACTTGAATATTTTGATCCTTTTTTAATTTCTACTCTCACATTATACTAACCCTTCTCTTTTTCGACTCAACTTGAAGTAACCTGATTAATAAGAAAATGAGGAGAGGGAGTGATATAATATGAGGTATCATGACAATTTTCCAGTATTTGGATTAGATTCCTACATCCAGAAAAAAAATTCAGATGTTCTCATTCATTACTTTTTCTAAAACTAGGAAAGAAAGAAAAAAAAAATTATCTTTATCACTGCCTTCCCCACCACACACACTACTAGTGAATGAAAAAAAACATTAGCATTCTCTTAGTCTTGATGCACTCTTTTTTTTAATGTCTTACTTCATTTAAAAATATATATATTATTTCACCACTGCCTCCCCACCACCACCACATAAAATTTTAAGTTTGTGGATTTGTAAATTACAATTAGAAATGAATTCTGCATTTCTATGCTAAAATTTAAAGACTGTTGTATGAATAGTTAAGTTTTTGAGGTGTTACATACAGACACGGCTCTTTAATAGAGTTCCTGTTTTTACCTGTAGAAAAAAAGAAACCATTTTCATTGATGCAGGATATATTTAAATAATTTATACCTGATTTCTGTTTGACAGAAAATTATTGATACAAGTGCTATAACAAAAACATAAAGTAGAACATACTTTGCTTATTTGTAACCCAGTGAAACCCTGATTTTATGTTTCCCCATGTTATGTTTTATCATTTTATGCACCATTTTACTCAATAATTTCATACACATTTACTTATTGTTTAGTCTCAATAATTTCTTATACTAATAACATGTTTTAAAATGTGATAAATTTTTTCAATCGCATGCATTTCTGCATATTTAAAACAAATTCTGGAAAATTTTCAAATTTTGTTGTGAAATTAGATTTTTTTTTTTTTTGTATTTCATGTACACATTTCTAACACAGTCTTCTTGCAATACAGTTTTTTGGGGACATTTCCCAAACTCCTAATCACAATGTAGAACCTATCCTCCTGTACTTTTGGATGGAGTGATTGTTGTGAGCTACTGACCCAAGACAATGACCAAGAGTCTACTCCAGGAAGTTTTGGGTTTGCAAGACTCCCAATCCATTGTTCACTTTTTATAAGTGTTTTCTTTGCTAAAGTTATCTTAAGTAGCTGACTACCACTTCCATGTGGGCCCTCCTAGGTACTCAAAATTTGAGAAGTGAAAAGTAGCAGCACTTTTAAGGTTTGACAATGAATTCTAAGTAGGACAAATTGGTAGACTCCTCATTGGCATTGGAATTCCCTATAAATTTAATGAGATAAAAGTTGTCAGTGTTTATAATCTATTGAAATTTAAAACGCAATCTTTAGATAGAAAAAGTATGGTAAATATCCAAAGGATCTTCTATAAGGTAAGAAATGAAGTAAGGGAAAATATTCAATAAGATAGTAGTGGACATATATAAGGATAATTAATATCTAAAAGCAGCAAGAATAAGATGCTGAAAATCAGTCGTTTATCCGACCTCTTATTTATGTTTGAAAATTTGAATTTTAACCACAATTCCTAAGTCTATCTAATTTTTCATTCTTTTTTCTAAACCTTATTATAACCGCATCTAGAAAGAGGTGGGGGGGGGGGGTATATTATTGGAATTCTACAATAAATATGGGTATATTTGCATGTATAAAAATACATCAAATCTCATCAATTTCCAATAAATATAATGGTATTTTGAAAAAGAAAAATATCAACCTTGATTAAAGAGCAACATATAAACACACTTTTCATATTTATATAATCTGTCTGGTCAACTTAAAAAGAAATTTAAAATAATAATTTTATAAACCAACCTTTTGATCAAACTCCAGAGAATGCTGAACATAAATCCTTAATACGCCTTCTGTACTTCCACAACAAATAATTCTATCCTCTCCTGTGCATAAAGTAGTTGTAAAGTTTGTACCATCATATCCAGCTGAAGGTTCATAAATAGTAAAAGGACTAGGCCATGTATTCTAAATAACAAATAATTTGATGTTTAAAATTTTATAATAACTTACTTTTAAAAAGGGATTTAACCCCAAATCATTCACAAAAATTTACTGAAAAAATTATTTGATTTGGCAGAATATAAAAATTATAGTTTAAGTACATTAATCAGAAAACTGTAAAATTACTATATTTACTCAGAAATTTCATATATTTTCTGCATATTTTCCTAAAATAAATCTAGGGTCTCTTTTTAGTTAATGCAAGTTAAATTCAGAATTATATCCATGATATGATACGAGCTTCACACTCAATATTCATAATATAAAGTAATTTAGGAGTCTAAACAAAGTTAATTCCTAAAACTGGAACATTACTGATTGATTCCAAGGTAGTTGCTTTAGCACTTTGGAAGTTGAAAATTTTAGAAAATTAAAAAAAAATGGAGTTGAAAAATATTCGAAAAATTTCTTGAAAATAAAAACATGCATTAAATATTAGAAGTAAAAAAATTGAGAAACCTGTTGAAACCATGAGTTAACATTGATTCTACTATGCACTGAGCTAATATAGGGGTAAAGTAAAGTTAGTTAAAAAATGGAAAGTAAAATATAAAAATACATGCAAAACAAGTCTGTTAACTGTATTTTATTTTTTCAAATATTTTAAATCAACATTCTATGTCACTAAAAGCACTTTTATTATAAAGAGCTCTGATGCATAGTTTTGTGTAAAAACTTAAAGCCTCAAAATTTAAATTAAATTTTTATCTAAAATTTAAGCCTCAAATTAATAAAAAAAATTGCATGTAGGTACTTTTCATAATGCATGAGGTAATATAATGTAGCAATACTTTTCTAGCCCACAAATATGATTTTAAATTCATTTTGAGACCAGCAACTTTAGTGAAAGTGCTTGGTTATACATTCAACTTCATTTAATGCCTGGGAAGCCAATGGAACTTGTAAAGGAAAATATTCTAAAATTGATCTATCCAATTACAAAGTCTGTTATAAAGTATATAACAAAGTCTGTCTCAACTACTCTATATTAGTTATATGTATGGTTAAGTTATAATTATATATTAGTTTTAAATCATGTTACAGTAGGTTAGTCGAAAACCCAGACCACCCGACTGACCTAAAGGTTTACAGCAACAATTTGGGTTGTCGGCAGGAGGTTAGTGTAGCAGCTAAACTATTAAGGTAACGAAAGTTTCAAATTTCACCTTCATGATGTCCTGGAATATATTTTTAGTTTTTTATATTTCTAAATTGATTTCCGAATGACCAATTGCAAAAATGAGATAAAGAGGATAGAGAGAAAGCTATTAATATAATAAAACCAAAGAAAATGGGATAATAATGAATTTGCAACTCTTTCTGAATGTGCTCTATAATGTAAAAGCATCTTAAATTAAAGATGTAAGCATTTTTTTATAAATACTTGGTGTTTTTTAATACAATATTTCAATCCATGCAAGACACAACAGCCAATTATTTAACATTTTAAATCATAATTAAAAGAGGGACAATTTTTTTTCTTAGCACTAAGTGTTTAAATTATTCTCTAAGAATTTCTGGTTTTACTTTAGTTTAGTAATAATGTAGTATATTTAAATTTTCATGACATACTGCCAATTAGAATAATAGTTGTGGAAAGTATATGTCAATTTTCATATTGCTGAGAGCCCCTCTCTCCCGCTGAGTGTTAAAATATAACTGGAGGACAAAAATTGGACCTCCTACCTTATATTGGAAAACTTGATCTTTTTTCCCTCTAACTTTTGAATAATCTACTTTTGCATTAAATTTCAAGCTTCAATCTCATCAGAAAGTATGTTTTAAAATAAGTTCGAATTTTGCACATTTTGACAAGCATCCATTACTTGACAATTTTTGAAATCTTTCATTTTCTAGGGGTTTTCATTGAAGGATTGGCCAGTATATCAAATTTCAAGTCTATTATATAAAAGAATGTGTTTCAAAATTTTACAATAAATCGAATATTTTCGTATGTATTAGCCCAAAAGTAGCAAATGTTGAAAAACTTCTGTTTACCTAATTCTTTTGATCAAACCTCCTTATTGCAAAGTACCTAGTACAATCAGTTCACATTTTGAACACTTTTGGAAAGTTTGATTTTTCTGAAGAAAGGGTTATCGAATGATTCACAAGTATACCATATTTCAAGTCTCTATCTATGTTGTTGTTGAAACCCAGACCGTCCGACCTACCAGAAAGGTGTAAGGTAACTGTTTGGACGGTCGGGAAGTGCCACCCAATTTAGACCGGAACTCAGTGGGGGAGGCATCCACAGGGACCGTACCCTCCTTCCCCTACCACCAACCTCTCAGAAGGACTTTCGGACCCACATGTTTAACGTGATCGTACTCCGCATGAACACGGCGGCAGTTTTGGCAGTGGCTGGAATCGAACCCGGGCCTACTGAGTGCAACTCCAGCGCGCTAACCAATGGGCTACCGCGCCCTCTATCCAAGTCTCTATCTATGTGGAAAGTGGCTAAAAAGTATGACAGACAGACACTTGGCATTAGTATATATAGATAAGTAAAATAACAATAATCATCTAGACAAGAGAAATAAAATTATGATTATTATTTGACATCTGACCATAGATTGATAGATATTTAGCTATTGCAGAATTATAAATTTCATAAATCCCAATAAATTGTAATTTATGCTCAGAATTTTAAAAATGACAAGCTTTCGAATAGATTAAACAATTTTGATAAATTTGATTTTTAGATTAACTTAATAAAACACATGATGCAAAACAGATAGCATTGCTTAATACTATACATTTCTAGCAACTGATCCCAGCATTACATGAATATCAAATGTCTTGCATAGAGACTTATTTGCTTGCTAGTTACCCACACACAATTTAAGTAAACCTGCCTCAAATTCATACGGTAATACAGGTTCAACTCTCAACCAGAATATCAATAATGTCAAACAAAAATGTATAAAAAAAATGTAAGGAATATTTAATGAATTACAATAAGTTCAATTGGAGGGGTCGAGTCAGCTGTACAAAATTTTTTCAATCTTGCATCACAACTCATTACGTCAGCTATAGAATAAAGTTTTATTGTTCCTTCAACAAATGAAGTGCAGAAGAAATCAGAAGTTTTTTCTCTTGAGAATAAACGAACACTCAAAAGCCAATCATCACATCTGAAATGATACACAATACAATATATATAAGTAAATAACACAAATTTTATAACTTTTTATTACTCTCTATCTAACATAATAAAGTATGTTTGTGTGTGTTCTCTGTAGCGAGAAATATAAGTATCAGACAGCAATGAAATTTGGTACAAAGGTACTTCAAGATACAGAAAAATATTACTCTATGAGAGTTTTTTAAAATTCAAATTAGTTTTTTATCTATTTTATTTTAGAACAATTTTGAACATTTTACACACATATCGGTACCCTAGTGACTGATAATATTATCACAGAATTTTTCTCTTGACATCATTATAAAAATCAAAGAACATTCTTTCCAACAATGTTTGAACCGAATCAGTATACAATTCCTTTGTAATTATTTATTTTGAAATACACTAAAATTTGTGATTTTTTAGATTATTTGATACTTATTCTGCCGTATCCAAAAAAGGAAGATTAGCACAGTTCTATTGTTTGGCAAAATGTATGTGTATATCTTTGCATTCTAAAACAAAAAAGTTTTAATTACTACATTATTTTATTTTTTTGTGATTTATCAAGCAAATGCATAAAAATTTAAATTGTATATAGCATAAATAAAAACTGGTGGATTGTTCTTCCTGGTGCACTTTTCTGTGTATGCCTGCCTTAGAATTCATGGTGAGGTTTAAACCATGCCTTTTCTCCTATAGAAATGAGAAGGGCATGTGTGGGGATTTAGTTTGAAATGGGTAGAGGAAATGATTTGGAAATTGAGACAGTCTGAAGAGGTAATTATGTAAATGTATTATTAAAGTAGCAGGTGCTTATTTAGGATCCAAGCAATGCTGAATAATTCATTCTAATTACTAAATAGTTTGAAAGAAAAATTAATATAGCATATACCCCAATTATGCATCATATAACAGTACAATAGTAGATTCATTGTTTTGTAGATGATGAATGCTACATAATTGTAGAAGTCATATTTTTTCACAATGTCACATCTAATCAATAAAATTGCACAACCAATAATTTTTAAAATATCCTGGGTTTTTTTTTTCAATTTTAATACTAAAAGCTATTTCAAAAATAATCAATAAGTCAAAACATTGTTCAGCCTTCAAATTATTCAAGCTCAAATAATTTTTTTTATAGAGAAAAATAAGCAAATTATAAGATTTTACACCAAATATATATAATTAATCAATATACTACTTGCATTTTAATGCGTGTCTGATTTTTTGATGTGATAATCATTATATCACCAGATTTCAATCCAACAACAATAACATTTGTGCTAGAGCAAGAATCAAAACACAGGACTTCACTTTCAAAATGGTGAGAAGAGTTTACTCTGGAAAGAAAAGATTTAGCATGTATAATACTATTTAAAATAATATTCACAATATTAACCATGATTCATATAAGATAAATGGCATTTATTTATTTTTTTAAAGTAATTTTTTGAAATAAGTAATTTTTTACAGGCAAGGGCAATTAAAATATACATTTTCATGAAAGTGGAAGTAAATTTGACAACTGAAAAATAAAGGTACCCAAGACATTTATTTCATGGGAAAACTTTTCTGGAATCAGACTGACTTATAATTTCACAAGCCAAAGTGTGTACATGAGAGTAAATGACACCAAGACTTTCTGTTTAACATGAATTAAGAATCGCTTTATGCATTCAAACTAAACAGAGAAACCTCCCAATGAAAATCTCTTGTCATTTGACTATTCTCTGTTTTTAGAGTTGCCCTTCATTTAGAATTTGCAATTAAATAATAGAGTATCATTATAGAGTATTATGAAGTTATAATAGATTTATATTACTTTTATCTATAACATAAAATGTGAAAGAGGGAATACATTAAAATTATAAAAATAGGAACCAATTATTTTTGCATTATAGTTATAAAGCATTTCACATACATAATATTGTAATTAGTAAAATTATAGTTAAACTAGTAAGATCTAGCAGAAGAGTGTGTATTTAAGTGCAGTGATCAAAGGTCAACTCTTTATCTCTGACTTACCCTTAACTGAAAAATCTCCTAATGATAACATCATAAATATGCACACTTTTTAATTAATTTTAGACAAATATTTTCCAAAACCAATCCCAAATGGTTGTTCAAAATACACCACTGAAGCACCACTGATACACCTAGCAAAAAACTAAAATATGTACTAGATAAAATGTTGTTTCAGTTTCAGTAGGCCTTATTTAGGCTTTGATCAGTCGTTGTTTAAAGCAAGATTTAAACATCAGTTTTGGCTATTTTGCGAGTTTTAAGCAGGAAATATGTTTTCAAGATTTTCAACATATTTAATTCTGGTCAAGCAGTCCTTTTTTTTTCTAGCAGTTATTAATGCTTTGTACATTTTCAGCTGATTAATTTTCTTATGTCATCACCATCATCATTCTTGAAGCATCTCAATGTTCTCCAGGTTGCTCTTCAATTCACTTTCTATATTCATTATCTCACCCATAACACAAATAGTTGAAATCACTATTGTAGCCAAGTGTTTTCAATAAATTTATAGCTTCAGTTATATTACCTAATTAACTTCCCTTATAGTTTAAAACAAAATTTACATCACCCAAATTATAACCAGCTTTCAAACAGTGGTGTACCTGTATCTAACATTTCTGATAGTCTGATTCAAGGAATAGCATGAAGCACTGTAATTTTTCTTATAAAAGGTCATTACCAGAATTTGAAAAACCTATTTTTGATAATATGTGGCTGAGGGGGAGGGGAATGCCATATTTTCTAAGAAAAATTAATAATTACATACAGGTTACAACATGCTTTTAGGCTTTGAAAAACAAGAACTACATAATCCTAGTTGCTTAGCACATGAGTCCCTTAAGAGAAATACCCAATTTTCACTGCAGTAGGTCTTAAACCTGCAATCATTATCCCCAAAGCATTATATTAAGTTTAAGTGCTCATGAGTATGGAAAGTGGTATTCACAAGAATAATATGTTACACAAACTTCCTTTTTTTATGCACTCTATGATGCAAAAATTAGACAGCATATCAAAATATGCTGAAAACTGTTGAGTTTCATAAAAGATCTTTGCTTAACTACAGCATACAGTACAAAACTAGGGTGTCAACTGGTTTTAAAGGCAAAATACACCTTTCTTTTTCAAAGCAAGCAAGAAGTGAGAACCCACTTATTCAAGCAAGTTCGATATATGTTGCAGAACAGCACATGCGGCTGAAGGTAAGGGAAAAGTTACCATCACCACCAGGAGAAATGAAAACAATGTAAGTCTTAGGAGGCAAGAAGCTAGTGACAAGATATTATGAATGAATGATACAAATTATGAAGAGAAAAAAAACAGAAAATGAATGGAAAATAAATTAAGACAGTATGTCAATGGTTAGCAGGATGATTAAAAACAACTGACTAATAAGAAAACTTAAGCTTTACTCAATTGATTTGCAGCAAACCCAAGGTTTAAATAAGTTTGTAAGTAACAGTAGTGAGTAAACCTAAGATTTACAGAACTGATTAATTAGTAAACTTAAAATACTGAATACTGACATAATTTACTGAACTGATTAGTGTTGTTGTTGAGACCCAGACCATCCGACCTACCAGAAAGGTGTAAGGTAACTGTTTGGACGGCCGGGAAGTGCCACCCAATTTAGACTGGAACCCAGTGGGGGAGGCATCCACAGGGACCGTACCCTCCTTCCCCTACCACCAACCTCTCGGAAGGAAACTGATTAGTGTGTAAACCCAAGGTTAAACAACTTAGTAACCCTAAGGTTTACTCAACTAATTAGCGACTAAACATAAGGTGAAAAACTGATTAGTAAGTAAACCTACAGTTTATTTACTAATTGGTTTAAATTATTTTGCTAACTATTCATATAATGCCTCCTCGATTTCTTTCTGTTTATTCTCTGTTTTCTGCTTATTTCTTCCATAGTTTGTACCATTTAATCACAGTATCCTGCCTCCATGGTTTTGCATCTTTTTATCTCTTCTTGCAGTGATGACAACTTTTCTCCTACTTTTAGCCATATGTGCTATTCTATTGCAAATGTTGATCTTGCTTAAATAAGTGAAACCATGTTTCTTGCTTGCCCTGAAGAAGGCAACTAATTTTTATGTTTGAAACTAGTTGACACCTTGATTTCTTTTTATTTTATGCTATAGTTATATAAAGATTTCCTATAAAACTGTAGACAGCATACATTTTAAACATAGTATAAACAACTGATAACCCCATTGAAAAGGTCATAATTATGCAATGTGTACATACTAAATTTACATTTGAGCAATAGCTTTCTGTTTTGGTATGGAAACAGACCAGAAGTAAAAGACTGAAGATAATTCCAATGCAGATAATAACTTAACATGAAGTGTCCATTTCATGATTTGTTTAAAAAGGAAGTTTTAGCAGTATATTATTAAACTGGAAAAGCCTTGACTAACTTTTAGTTTGCAACTTTAGGTTCATAAGTAACAAGTTCAATACTATTCTTTCAGTCCCAGGTAGGCTAAATTTTTAGGCAGACATTTAAAAATGAGCATTTATATAATTTGCTGTAAAATATAAAAAATATATTAATTAGGTAAACATGAAAGAGAAAATACTTACAGTAAATTGTAAGATTCATTTCCTGGAACTGAATTAGATTCAATACTTAAGATATCTAAAAAGTACTTTTCCTCAAGATTGACAACTTGACTGACAGCACAGACAAAGCTATTATTTCCCAGCAATGACAATCCTCTAATAAAACCTCCATTGTACTGAAAAATTGCAGTTTTCATTATAGAGAACAATTTAGATGATGTTATTTCGTTTACAATAAATGATAAATTAAGTATGCACAGTATAAAGTTCTCTGCAAATAAAGTAATAAAAAGCAGATGATAGTTTAGGAAGCACATGGATTTTATTTTTCGATAAAATGCCAAGAAATGTATGTTAACTGAGAACCATGTGCAAAAAAATACAGTAATGAAAAAATATAGCTTAAATACAGCAGTGGTGCTACCAGTGTGGGGAAAGTTACATCACTACACTTCACTCTTGACTGAAGTAATGGGACTAATCTTAAGAGTTTACTTTTAAGGTATTATTTTCCCAGGTGTGAAAATTTAGAAAAAACTTTTATTTCCAAAAAATTTATCTTTTGTAAACAAACTTTTAAAAATTCATCATCAAAGCTCTAATATGCAATTTTAGTTTTACAATCACAAGATTGAACATCATTTATGACAAAACATTTATTTATTTTTTAGTTCGAAATAAATTTTCAGCTACTTCCAAATAAGCTAAACTATATGTAAAGTTATATGAAATGTAATAATAAAAACTTTATTGCCGTACACTGGATTTAAAATACATTGATTTGCCAATTTTAACAGAAATGGGTTGTTAAAAAATTAAAATGACACCACTGGTATTTGTTTATTTATGTTTCACGTTTTAAAATTATATCCTCATTAAGTGCCTGTTTGGGCCCAAGTTTGTCCCTTTCCTAAAGACTTGGAGAAGGGCTTAATTTCAGTTGTCCCCCCCCTCCAAGCACACCCTCAATGTAAACTCTATCAATTCATAAAACTCACTTTCTCTTATCTTTTTCCTTTTAGCTCAAAGTTTATGACTTATGACTTAGAGGTGGGTGGCTCAAAGAGAGCCTAACACATTGACCAGAGGTGTATTGTACTTTCCCCAAAAGATGAAACAGCCCCTAAGAGAAGAGACCAGTAGCCGAAGCAAAGACCAACAGGCACTTGACAGGAATATCCTGTAACTCCCAAGACTCAATCACATGTCGACCAAAATGCTCGAACCTATGGGCAGAAAACATTTCACACTCACAAAGTATGTATGTGGCAGTTTCTTTGTTGTACTTACATCCTCTACAGATCAGGTCCTTAGTGACACCCATAATGCTTAGGTGTCATTTAAGGGTGCAGTGCCCAGTAAAGAGACAAACAGCCCTTCTACTGCCAGTTCTATTGAGCTCAAATAGCTCCCTATGATGCACACTAGGGCACTTACAATTCAGTTCTTTTGCCTGCTTTGGCCCTTGATGTTGCACCAGTTCTCGCACTGCTGCTTTCTAAAGATGTCATAAACAGTTCTCCTGATCAGTTCATTAGAGACACCCGATGCTGGCTCTGGACCAACAAAGATGTGCTCGAACCTTTTCTAGTCAACTCATCAGCCAATTCATTACCGGAAATGCCTAAATGTCCAGGTACCCAGTAAAGTGTGACTTGATTGTTGCTGGCGATATTACAAAGTGCAGTGTAGCACTCTCAAACAAGGAAAGAGATTGTAGTAGACTTTCCTAGAGCCATAAGAGCAGCCTGGCTATTAGAGCAGATATAAATTTGGCTACTCCTGTAATTTCTGTCAGAGCAAATTCTACAACACATTAGAATAGCAAAGACCTTAGCCTGAAAAACAGTAGTGTAGCAGCCAAGTGGGTAAAACAGTTTTGTATCATCATCTGGACAGTATACTCCGGCACCAGTGCTACTGTCTAGCTTGGAGCCATCACTGTACAATACAATGCACTTCTACTTATTGCAGTCTTCTTCCAGTCATCCCGTGAAGGGACCTGAATCCCATAAGGCTTGTCAAAGATATACCTGACAAGAATGCCATCAGATGGCATAAAGAGATATGGATGATTTATAACATTACTATTAAGATTACTCCAAGACAAATATTTGAGTAATCTTTCCAGTGACCCAAATAGAGTCTTTTCAGGCTTATGAGAGCCTCAGCCTCAATATGCATGTATAGAGGATGCAGTCCAAGCAAAAGTTCAAGAATTGCAGTGGGAGTAATTTTCATGCACCCAGAGATTGCAATATAAACCATCCTTTGGAGCCTAATTAAATCTAACTTGGCAGTTTCACACCTGACTCTAGACCACCAGACAAATATAGCTATAGGTAATGATGGGACAGATCACCATAGAATAAATCCAATGGATAGCCCTGTGGGATTCAATCCACAGGTTTTTCCAATAGCACTTCAGCATGACCAGAAAATTCTTCTAGCTTTAGTCACACAGTAATCAAAGTGTCTCTTCCAATTGGGGCCCATATCAAAATAAATTCCTAAGAATTTTACTTCTTTAGAACAGATAAGCTTTTGACCAAAGAAACAAATGTCTCTAAGGTTGAGAATGCGTTTTCTAGTAAACTCAACCATGACTGCCTTTTGCAGATTAACAGAGAGACCCGCATTATTGCACCATGACTCAATGTTCCTAAAAGCACAGGACATAATGTCAGAGACAGTATTATCAAACTTGCCTCTAGCAACGATTACAACATCATCAGCATATCCAATGCAGGATAAGCCAGAACTAGTAATGTTCTCCAAACGAGAGTCCACAACTAGACACCATAAAATTGGTGAAAGAACACCTCCGTGCGGACAACCTGCAAGAGCATGAATCGCCATGTTATCACCAAGTAAAGAAGCACAGATATACCTGGTAGATAGCAGATCCGTGATCCAGTGAGAGATGGTCATATCAACACCTTTCGTGTCAAGAGCATAAAGGATGGTCTCAATGGGTACTTTATCAAAAGTACCCTCAATGTCAAGAAAAACAGCTAAAGCAATTTCCTTAATATTCAAGTTTCTTTCCAAGATAAAGGAAAGACTGTAAAAAGCAGTATCTGTAGATTTACCTGGGAGTTAGACAGCGGTATTAAAGCCAAAATGTCTTCCCTAATATACTTGTCAATAAGCTTTTCAATCGTCTTTAAAAGGGAAGATGTAAGGCTGATAGGTCTGAAAGACTTGGCCTCATAATAGTTATCTTTCCCAATCTTGGGAATAAAAATGACCTTAGTATGCCTCCAGGTAGATGGTATGTGCCCAAAGGCAATACAGGTAGAAAACTGTAGATCTTACAGAGAATGGAAGCAAGCACCTGAATTCCCTCCTTAAGAAGAATCAGAATGATGCCATCAATCCCTGGGGTTTTATAGGGATTAAAATAATTAATTGCCCAATTAACTCTGTCAAGAGTAACCACCTTCTTAGCAATACCCCACTTGCTACTATCACAAGTAGAAGTGGAACAAGCAATAGGAATAGTATTATAGCTATTCATCTCTGAAACTGGAAAGTGAACCCTAAACAATTCAGCAAGGGTCCCCTCCCCAGTTTAAGAGAACTTACCATTAGGCAACCTAATTGTGTTTAGACTGCAGTTTCTGTCCTTAGACATAATTTTTAAGTTTAGCAGTGGCAGAAATGTCCTTTGTGTCATCACAGTAATTTCTCCAAGAATTCCTCTTGGATTCTCTAACAGCTTCTTATAGGAGGTAAGGGCAGTCTTGTAAGTCTGCGAATCACCACTCTTTTTGACTCTATTAAAGAGTCTTCTACACTTACCATGTATACAGCTGAGCTCTTTTAACCACCAAGGAACAAACCTTGGGGAGCCAGCTTTAGTGGTCTTATGGTTCTGATAGTATGATAGGATAATGGCCTATTGCAACTGGTCAACAGTCGAATCCAAGTCAGCTACTGAAGAATACCTACTAAACTGACTCGCAGTCCTGGCATGGAGATCTTCTTTGTAGGAATCCCAATTTGTCCACCTTGGGTTCCTACCTTCCATCATTAGTCTTGAGAGACCTTTAACAGAGAACATAATTAAACAATGATCAGATAAAATTATATCATCTGAAACATTCCAATTAATTGCGCAGTCATACGCAATGTTGTTCCATATGGTTAAATCAATAATCTCATTTCTGTTAACAATAACAAAAGTAGGTTTATTGCTTCTATTAAGAATAGATAAATTGTAGTAAAGAATGTGTTCCAAAAAATCCTCACTACGTCGGTTTCAGTCACTGCTACCCCACATGGTGTGGTGAGCATTTGTATCGCAACCAATGATGAGCCTTTTATCCACACTACAATGTTCAATGAGATCCTTTGTCACTTTTGTGAGGACCTCTTTCTCTTCATAAGGAAGATAAGTTGACATAAAGATAAATTCGTCCTTACATCCACTGGACTCATAATTCACCTTGACAGCAACATTATCACCATCTAGGTAATTTACTAAGTGCACAGGATTGAGCTTGTTGCTAACAGTAATGCAGGCTCTTGGTCTGATACAAGATGTATCATAAGAAACATTACAGCCCTTGATCCCTAGACCCAGAATCTAACTGTTTCAGATCCATGGTTCTTGAATTAGAGCAATGTCAACCTCACCACTAGTCATCTTCTTGCCAAGAATAGCAGAAGCCAAAAGACTATTGTGCAGGTTAATCTGAACAACATTGATACTGTCCATAAGCAAAGAGCAAAGAAAGGACAGCGGAGACTAGAAAGATATATTCTTCCCAGTGTCAGGAGAATGATCAATGCCTAGCATTTCATCTTTCTCATATTCCTGCAAAAGTCTTTCCAACTCATCCTCAGATATTGGTAAAGTAAAATGCAGCATGCTTTCAGAGCTGGAATCAATTTCCAGCTCATCAAGCTTAGGTAAATCAGTATCAACACTTTTGACACTTACCTGAGAGGAGGTTGCCTGGAGCTCAAAATTTAAAGAGAGGAATTTTTTCCTCTCCTGGGTACTTGCCTGTCCTTGAGATTTCCCTGTCCTTGAGATCATTTAATAATAGATTTTTTTAACACTTTACAACAGAGTTGAAAAGTGTTTATAACTTTGTTCATTCTGTCTGTCTGTCCATTCGCACAATAACTGCCATAAAAATTACTTTATCAAAATGAAATTTTAGTATGTTATTGAGACAGTCTGTGGGACATATGGGAATGTAAATGAATAATATCACCCAATTAGTTTTGGATTGAGCCCAGGTTGAAAAAATGAAATACATTGAACCCTAAGGGACCTAATTTTTCAAACATTTTTTAAGTGAATTTAAAATTCACAAATTGCTTTGAAAACTTTAGGAAATATTCAAATTATTCCATAAAATATATAAAAAAATTTCAGCAAAATATGTTCCATAGAGTTTTAAATAAAAATTAAAATAATAATTGCACCTATATTATGTGAAGAGATCACATGACCCACTTCAAAATAAAATATGACATCCATCCTTTTTCTAGGTCTCAAAATTGTGATTTTCTAAAGTTCTTTTTAATTTATATATCGCGTTGCATCCATCCTAAAACCGTTTTACTTTTGTGTAATTTCTGTGCATATATGTACTGTACCAATGCAATTACAATATTTTTGAGTTTAAATGATCATCAAACTTTGATTATTTCTACAACAAAGCCTGATTTTGATGTATGCAGAATGTAAACAAATCAAGCTGTACAATGAGTTATGTAAGAATTGCTAAATTTTTTTTAACAAAAAATTATTTAACTTTGGAGTCTGGAATATAGCTGATATGAATGAAACATTCATTGATTTTACATAATCAGACGATTTTATAGTATTGCCTTTTTTGCTAAAGTTTTAAGCATGGAGTTAGAAAGCACTTTTACTCTCTTTCATGGTTTTAAATTTTTAAGTGAAAATGAATTATTGTAGTATTGTGATAATTTGAAAAATATCACCACTAAATGAAAAGAATGGACTAAAAGTTTATGAATGAAATATTCACTACTTTTATATAGAGAACCAGGCAATTTATATTTCAATGATGTCATTTGAATACAGCTCATTATTTTTTCAATGAAGTTTAAAGTTTTCAAGTATAATAAATTATTGTACTATTGTGATAATTTTTAAAATATCACCGATGAATGTATCACATTTTAGAGATGTTTAAATAAAATTGCATTACAGTTGGAAAGTTTTTTATAATCAATGCTTTATGCATGACTGATCTTTCTTAATTACTGATTGGCTAATTGTAACATGCAAATTTAGATTATGAGTTAGTTGTGTATAAAACTCCAATTTGCTTGCACCATGTCATATGCCTCTGATGGAAGGACATTTTATGCCCAAAAGTACTTGGGCAAATCAATGTATTTTATGGCCTTTGTGCTGTAATAAACCTTTAATTTAAAAGTTTTTATTTATTCCCTGACACATCACCATTTTTATCATTTATATAGAGTATATATAAATGAATAAAACCTTATAAATCTTTATTTAAATAAATGATACTTTTGTATTTGCATTGTGCCAAATATTACTCTAATTTATTTTCTAATAGTCTGCGAGTTGAAAAATAATTTATTTCTAATAAAAAGTTATGAATTACATTTCAGAATAATCTCCTCCTTCAGCTATCCCAATACATTTCATCATGGCGAGAGATATGAAACAAAACATATGTTTGAACATATTAATTACTGGATATTTTTATAAAGCTGTGAAAGCATTTTGCAACAGTCTGAAATAGCCAATTAATTAAAGAGTTTATGCAGCATATGAAAAGTATTCTTTAAAAAAAGCCATTCCTGCTTCACAATTCTAAGATTAAAAAATACAAAATATGACATCAGAGCAAAAAAATTGGTAGGTATTTTTTTAATGATTGGATTTATTAAAATTTAACTCCAAATGAAACAAATACAAATATTAAAAAAACAAAACAATATATAATACTAACACTTTTTTTCGTAGCATATATTAATGGTGAAAGGAAAGGCATCAAATCAATTTTCCATAGAACTAAGTTGCCAAGCACATCTGAACTAAGAGCAAATTCACACTTTGAAGTTAAGACTATTCCTGTTATGGCAGATGAATGTATTGGATGATTTTCTGGTAATTCAACAGGAACTTTCCATAAATTTACAGATCCATCAAGAGAACATGATATAACTTCTTCATTTGCAGTAGTACAAGAAGTTATAGACTTGGTATGGCCTTCAAATGAACAGCAGAATATTTTCTAAAAATGTACCTTAATTAATCAATTTGTTAATTAAAAGTATTAAACAGAAATTAAAATTTATTACATAGCAATATATATATATATATATATATATATATGTCATGATCATAGAAATCATTCAGAGAAGAGGCTCTTTAGTTACAAAAATCTACTTTATTAAGCTGACAATCTTAGAACATGATTTCTTATATTGGCTGAGCTCTCTATCGGCATACATGTAGCAAGAGATCTCAGTGCAGTCTGACGTGGTTTCACATAAGTTACATTTATGGCAAAGGGTGTGTAATCTGATAACAGTATAGGAAACATGCTGTTCTCGCCTTTTCTATACTTCAAAAATGTGATGAGGGTGCAGTTTCAGATGAGAAAGTTTACGTAGTGGTTAGGATTAGTAGCCAAATATGCTGTTGTAGAGGAAAAGAGGAAGTATGGGCATTCTTTGTTAATATTAATAGCATGGGTTAGAATTTAATGTGGTTACAAGAGAATAACATGAGAGAGGAATTTGAAAAAGAATTATAAAAGAAAAGGGTATGATAACTGGGGAAGCTTAAAATTTCTGTATCATATATATATATATATATATATATATATACAAGGTGCATAGTAGGGATGTCACAAAACCAAAAAAGAACTAAATACACAATAACAGATAATCAGATTACTGAAGAACTGATACGATACTAATTAGTTTGCTAATAACGTATAACACATTTATAATAGCTATAAAATTATACATAAAACTTATTTTAGGCACAATTTATAACTAGTCACCTTTGTAAATATTAAAAATTAAAAACATTTATGATACACATGCTAAATATTTTATATGCTCTTCTGAAAATCAGTACAAAAGAATGACTAATCGTAAAACAATAAATAATTTAAATTAATCTGAAAAAATTGCATAAAATACAAATTTTGGATTGTAATCACGGATAAAAAAGAATAGAAATACATGAATAAAAAACCATATCTGAATCAAACCTTTTCTATCTATCATACTTCTAAGGAGATGCATTTGTGTATTGTTGGTTATACCCATGCTGATGAGTAAATATCATTTAATAAATAATCTTCTCTGCACTTTTAGCAAAAGGAATTTGTAGCGGTAAAGTGTCCCAACAACCTTTCGGAAAATTATTGTCTGCCACCATAGTTATACAATGATTCTGGTTCAATGAAACATTGCTGAAGAGATAGAAAACAGAAAAGAAAGGATGCATCAACTGTTGAATAAAACAGTCACGAGTAGGGCCGCTGACAGGTAGAGTCAAAAGGATGCCCTGCATATGGACCTGGGGCACCGGTCTGTATAAGCAGTTTATGAAAAAAGGTCAATAACTTGTAAAATAAGGGGTAGAACAAAGTGCATTTACTGCATAGGGGCCCAAAAATTTTGTCGGTGGCACTGGTCATGAGTTTGTGTCTTCAATCTAATTTCAATAAAAAGTTGTATAATTTATACAATTAACTACACATACTATAGGACCAAGAGGTATGCTATACTATTTTGAAAATCAGTTATTATACACTGAAGTATTTAAGTATGTAAGGAATTTCTGTTAAAGAAAAGAACCATGGTTACGGTGTGGATACGAACTACAAACCAGCTATCTGCAAACTTGCCATTTTGCCAGTCAATGTTCAATCACTTAAGCTATCTATACTCTTACTAGTATTTCAAGGAGAATAACTCATTGCCCCCTCCTCTCAAGGCGGCTAATGATGCCATGAACACAAAAATTGCATTGCCACTATTTTTGACAAAAATGATTGAAATGAAAAGTTTCATGATCATTGAACTATAAATAACCCCTTTTATGTAAAATTATGTCAAATTTTGTTATCCTATACTGCCATATTAAGAAAACACAAAATTTTGAAGTTTTCACTCAAATTTTAAAAAATTCTAACTAGTTCTAGATTTTTCGTTAACAAAGTCCAATAAAAAGTTTTGTAAAAGTCCATTAATATTTGTGGCAGTTACCATGCATACAAGAAATTAACCAGAGACAAACAAATGGACTTTACATTAAAAATAATCAAAACATGTTCAGTAAGGACCTAAAACATATATTGGCCTTGAAATCTTGAAATTTTGTGAAAACAATACTTTCTTTATAGTATATTCTTTTGTATGAGAAAGTAAAATTAATAACAGGGAAATAAGTTTGACACTGAGGTAAAAATTACATTAGTGTGTCATTTATTTCCCTTCGCGCGCACTGCAGTCGGGAGGAGTTTTTTTCTCCCATACCCTTTTCCCCATTGATTGTGCATTAAATGAGAAGGTGTTTTGCTGAAATAAGTATTAAGTAAATAAACATGTATAATAACAGATAAGTAAATAAACATGTATAATAGCGGATAAGTAAATAAAAAAACATACAATTCCAATTTTTAATAGTTCATCTTGGTGTGATACATTTTAAAACATGGAATATAACAAAGAGCAACTTCACAGTCTAGACACCATGTCCTGGTTTCTTTCCTAAGCTTCTTGCCAGTTTTATTGGATGCATAACATACAACACACCGCCTAGTTGGTTTTTTTTTTGCAGGGTGTGAGATAACTTATGTTTTGCTGAAATAAGATTGAAAATATTTGAGGCCATAATTGCTTTGAACATGAAATCTCAACAAAACTATGTTTATTTTATGCGTGTTTACGAAATACTGCATCTGATAAAATTTAGTTTGTAGGACTACTATTGCCATCTAGTGTAAAAGATTGTAAACACAGTTAATATCTCATAAAAAAATCATATGAAGTGTTATTTCCATCAAACACACAGGAGTCTCAGCTTAAAAGTACATAACGAGTCTACCTCATCAAACCTGCTTAGCGGTAGTGCAATGCATGGTGAGTTGAACTAGTCAATAATGCTTAAAGGGTTAATCATCCCATCATTACCACAAATGTGTGATGAAATCGTTAACCTACAGCCATCACAATCACCAAATTTCTCTCATGCTCTTTTGTTTTGACTACTGACTCAACATAAACATTTGGTGAAAACAACGTTTTTGCAAATGAGGAACATATGGGAATCCAGTCCGAATAATTATATCTGGAAATATTGGTTTTAGAGCACAAACTCTTAAAGAGTTCAAATTTCCAGAACTTTTTAGCCCAAATTGAAACCAAACAAAGAATAATTAAGATATATTTCTGTAAAGAAAAAGAAACAATTTATAGGGTAGATGAAGGAGTGCACCATTCAAAATCTTTCCACTTTTCTTTCTACTTTTTTTATATTTTTTTCTGGATGGTTATAGGAGATGTTTTTCTTTTTTCTTTTCTACTTTTGATTCAGCTAATGCAAAACAAATTTTATGGGAAAAGATGCAAGTAAAATAAATAAAGATTAACTGGAGAGTGGCTCAGCTTGACTTGTTCATACCATAATTCATTTTTAAGTAGCTTGTGGATTTGTTTTTTGTTTTTCAAATTTTACAAGAAATTTTTTTAAAAATCGGTATCGTTGGTCCAAATGATCGCAATTATAGCATGCTACCCTTCATTTTAAAAGACTTTAAAAAATCTTTCTATTGATAAAAAAATGTTACAAAAAAATCTTTTATAACGTGTGAATAATATTGTTGACGTTAACCCCTCCCCAAATGCAAAACACTTAAGAAAACTTATTTTATTCACTTCATTATAGTACAAATTCCATTCTTCAATAGATTTTGTTTCATCTGTAGCATCCCCCCCCCCCCCCCATCAAATGTCTGAAAAGTTTTTCACTGAAATCCAACTTTCACAATCCAACATTAGCAACAGAACGGTTGTCATTTTCATTAGTGAAAGTATAAACTTTCAGCTTGAAATCAATCATATATATTTTTGTCTTTTGTTTGGAGAGCCATATTTACAATAAATAATAAATAACTCAATAAGATCGTATTGCAAAGCATGGAGCAACAAGGTCATTAACACACTGACCTCTCAAAGGGGTCAGCTGAATTCACAAGTCAAGCGCATTCCTTTTTTTCTTTGAGTTCAATACCCCCCCCCCCCCCCTTCCAGCACCACTGCTCAATAATGACTCATCGTATTTTAGAAAAGTCATTGAGAAGAGTGGTATTTTTCGTAATAAGAAAAGTTATGTATTTAATCTACTGCAGTATTCTTTACATATCTAAATATTCTTAATAAAGTGTTTCTTTTTTTCAGAGCCATTAGAACAGATGCTAGAAATTAAATAAAATATTTAGAATTTTTGAATTATAAAATATAAAATCTATAAATTATGAAATATATAAAGATTTACAGTGTACTTAGCATAGTATAGTGATTAGACAACAGTTCAAAATCAACTTAATATCCTGTTTAGGGCCATTTTGGCGATACATCAGATATCCAGTCCGGAGTATTCCAGATGATATATATACATACATATATATATACATATATATATATATATATATATATATATATATATATATATATATATACATATATAGCATAGTAAACATATAAGATTAAAATTAATTCCACAGTTATCCAATTATTCTCCAGAAGTTGGCGCAAAGCAGCTCACTCTCCTAAAGTAACATGCAAGATTCATATGAATAAAAGGGGGGGAAATGACCAAATGCAAGGCATAAAATGGTAGAGGGGGATAGCAACCCCTCTTTCCCGTTTAAAAGACTGCTTTTATACCCGGGCAACACTAACGGTACCAATGCCATGCAGTAGTCATACTTCCGTAAATGTGTCAAGTCAAAAACACTCGAAAAAGTGCAAAGTAAACAAATAGGAATCAACCAGGATCGCAAGGGAGAGGAAAAGAATGGAAATGCAGCAAATGCCAGAGTGCATTATATATAAAAGCAGTTTACGCATGCGTAATTCGTTATTTTCACCTTCATCGTTCTATACATCTGCCATATCCTTTAAGTAAGCATTTTCTCCCTTCTTTGTATTAAATAGGGAATTATAATAACATGTCAGGAAGCCAAATGGATAATTCCGTTTTATTGCCTCCTTCATAATTTTCCTATTATGTATGATGCAATCAGACTTGAAAGTATTAATCCGTTGATTTCTTTTGAGGTGACCAATAACAACATTTCTGAATATGTTTTGGTCAAATTAGACCTCCAATCAATAATGTGATTGATTTCCATATTGAAATTGTTTCTCTTGTCATATAAGACAGTATATGTACCATATCTACTGTGATGTTTTAGAGTGATGTCTAGAAAATCAACACTATCTTCCTCCTTACTTATATTCTCGATCAATTCCAGTTCTTTTGGAAAAAAAGTAAAATCAAATTGGGGTGTATTCTTATATTGCCCAATAAGGACATCGTCAACATAACGAAAATATGTCATTTCATGTAATATATGAGTGCCATTTCCAAATTTATACAAGTATAGATCGGAGAGCAGGGATGAACATCCCCCTCCCATGGGAATACCCTTAACCTGTTGAAAATAGTTGGTGCCATCAAATAAGATATTTTTAAACAACACAATGTGAATCAAGTCCTTGTATTTTCTGAATGAAATATGCTCTTTTAAGTCATATATTTCATGTAGTTCCTTCAAAATTTCATATAGATTTTCCAGATTGATCTTGTAGAATAAATCACGGAAATCGTAACTTTTGAAATGTATATTCTTGTTATAAAATTGAAGTCGGTTGATGACATCGTAACTATTATTTATCATAACTGCTCCTTGTTTCTTGAGTATAATCATAACATTTTTAAGTATAGTTAAAAGTTTTTCATTTGCAATTGTCAAATAGGATCCACATCCCACTGTCACAGGCCGGAACTTGACTGGATTTTTATGAAGTTTTGGTAACTGCTTTAAGTTCGATGCCAATGCGTTTATACAGAGCTTTAATTTTATTTGCCAAACAATTTCCATTTTGTTGTAAAGGGGAGTGCATTTGTTTGTCAAGATAACTATTTTTTAAAGTATCAACGAAGTATTTTCTGCATGTGAAAGCGTAATTTGATACTACTTTATCAGTATAAGTTATAACATATTTATCTTCATATTTATTGATTGCATTTTGAAGAGAAGGATAATACGTTTTATTACACAATGTTTTGTAGTGGAGATTGAACATTTTGGCAAGGTTGTATTGCCATTCTTTGAAAGCTTGTATTGGCATGATGTATTTTACGGTGAGTTTATATGTAAATTTTTCAAATCTTGTTCAAAGTCCTTTTTAATATTTGTGAAATCTTGTATTCCAAATTTCGTACTTAGTTGAAGCATAGATTTTAACTTGTGATTATCCAATAGATCCAGGTTTCCAGTGATAATGTGCCTATGATGGGTATCTATATAAGGGCTGTTTTGACAATTACACACTTCACTTTTATATACATTGATGTTTCTACTTATGCGGTTATACTTAAATATTTTTCTACCATTGGTTTGCACATATTTATAAATCAGTTTTACTTTGATGTTAGGTATTGGTAAGAGATGTGCCAAGTTTTTTATATATGTTTTGATTGGTAATCCATCATAATTTTTATTTTTGTAGGTTGTAACAAAAGGCTCTGATGTAGTAGTTTTCTTCTGAGTAGAGGATTTAAATACTATGTTTAATGTACTGGCTTTTAGTTTAAGTAAATCCATCATGATAGCGTAGTTTGTACATGCATTTTCATTATTATTAAGAATTAGTTATTCTTCGAGTTGATACACTTTCAAATAACACCAGATGCATTGAATATAACGTTTTTTTATACTAAATATAAGATTTTTGATCCAACCGGGTTTTATTATTATTCCTGTACACACATTTTTAATGAACGTTTTGATATTTTCAAGAGTTGCTTTATAACTGATATTTTTCTTTTTTCTTGTTCCTCTTTGCCATCTCTTTTTTATGGATATCTTGTATTACAGGGTTACGTTTTTCATTTTTACAAGATTCCAAATTATAATTGACATTAAATATGATCGCATTGAGTCCATACGGGAAAGCTGTTCCCGTATCAATAAAATTATATTTATATAAAATCCAAAAAAAGTTTAAAATGTTTTAAAAGTCACTGAGTCATGCATTCGCACATCCAGGCCATTCTAATATGCTTTATGAAGATATAGAGTTTAATGTAAGTTTTATACTTTCTCCACGGCTTTAAAGAGCAAGATGGTGGATATAGTCAAAACAATCACGTTTTACATTTACTCCTCAATAAGAGATATAAACTGTTGAAATGATACTTTATGAATGAATACAACTATATTATTTAGCGACTGGCAATTATACTGTTATAAAGTATATGCCCGGTAATACAACAATACAGGGTAGTAGTACAGTACAGGATCTATTATCCGGAATGCTTGGGACTTCAGGCATTCTGGATAAGGGGTTTTTCCGTAATTCGGAACACTTTTTCTAAAACTTACTGGAATGGTCTCAAATGTCGTTATAGAAAATTATAATTCATTTTAAAAACATAAATGTATTAAAAAAATCTTTTTTACAATCTATATGGGTTAACTAAAATGCAAATTACATGTAATTGTATTATCAAATTTAGTGATTAAGAAAAATTTTGAAAGAAAAAATGTCTGAAAAAAGTTGATTATTCAGGGTAGTTATTAGAAATCTTTCTTTTTTAACATTTCAACTAAAGTGGGCCCTTACCATATTCATCTAATATTTTGGCAGAAGCACCTTTGTTCATATATTTTAAAGTATTTTTAATAAAATTAAGATGAGAAGGATGTTCATTTTTAATTGAAATGATTGATTCAACTATGGGTGCAAATATATCAAATTCTAATTTATGCTCTTCAAATGTATTTCTAAATTCTAAATGCCTGAATAAATAAAAAAAATTTTAATTTCATTATCCTAAACATATATCTCATTTTCACCAACAATAAATATGTTTAAAAGATAATATCTCAGCATAAAAAGCACAAAAAATATAAAAATATTAGTGGATGGAAGCAGATTGAAAAAATGGAAAATATTTAAAAATAAAACGAAATATACTGGCGATCGTGTTTAAATAAAAAAATTTCGCGATATTGCTAAACTGCCTTCTATAAATTACTAATTAATAAATGTAACACGTTAAAGCTCCATAAATATACTGCAATGGAACTTTTTGCTAGGGTCAATTTTCGGTCCAAAATAGCCTTTTCATCCAAATAATAGGATTTAATTGAAAATGATTTTGATCTCGGAATTCCATCAACGTTTTTTAAAATATTGAAGATGTGTATATTTCCACGGAGATGAAAAAAGAAATGGATTTTCCCGAGAAAATGACAAGTTTATTGCTTTGGTTAAGTATTTAAAGAGATCATGGCCTTCTGATTGATATCAGAAGGCCATGAATGGCATTTTATAGCTGCTATACTTTTCTCTGCATTTCGGCAAAAGGCAGCATTCGGCTCTCATTAATTTCTGGAATTCCTCACTTAATTGTACTTTCTATCATCTCGTAAATGTGTTGATGAAGCTCTTTTTTTTCATCTTTTCCAATAAATGTTTATTAAATTGTTCAAAATAGTGTGAATTCTGCGCGGCACATCGCGTTTGAAGAGCGTAGGATTTCTTTAGCGATATCGGGATATTTCTAGCGAAAAAGTTGGAATATTTTTACCGAAAATCAAAGTCCCGGAACAAAGCGCAGAAAAGAAAATGTAACGCATTCGGAAAAATCGAAACCTTTGTGCCTAGTATGCTCTGCCCTATATACCCAGAAAAAAATGAAACGCCATTAAAAAAGCACCTTGCCGCGACTTGTATAGTACAATACAGGAGTTAGTTACGGACAAGTCGTGGCTCCTATATACTATACAGGAGACTTATCCGAAACTAGTGAAGAATAGAATAGCGCGTCTCGCTGTCAATGTGACGGTCTCGCCCGTGCCGGATCGTCACCTCCGAGAGCTACTATCGGGGGTGACGGCCGGATGCAGCCGCTTAGGAAATTTTTGGGGAAAACTGTGCTACTTCGGATGTTTTCCGGAAAAGAGGAATTGTGGAACTTCTCGGAGAAAACACGATCTACAGAATATTTTCATTCGCTATCGCGAAAATTCCTCGCGTTCGTTTTCGAAATTTAAGAAGAATCAGCGTCGGTGAGTGTGCGCGGCATTTTTTTTCTGTACGGGAATTTTGAATTTCGTGCGCGGTTTGCGCGTCCTATTTCAAACCCTCTAAAATAGTAGGTTTCAATGCATTTTTTTTTATTGATATTACTAATTAAAGCAAAAACGCATTTGGCAGGATTTTAAACAAAAAATCGCTATTTGGCGCAATATTT
Source organism: Amaurobius ferox (assembly GCA_951213105.1). NCBI lineage: Eukaryota > Metazoa > Arthropoda > Arachnida > Araneae > Amaurobiidae > Amaurobius > Amaurobius ferox. The sequence continues at coordinate 69,254,168 of OX578133.1, read as the reverse complement.
AGCAAATAATCGCTTGTTGGCGCAGAATTTGACATTATTTTGCCGTATTCCGGTTTTGGGAGAGTCCGGATATTGGAATGCCGGATAAGAGGTCACGTACCAGTACAGGATCTATTATCCGGAATGCTTGGGACTTCAGGCATTCTGGATAAGGGGGTTTTCCGTAATTCTGAACACTTTTTCTAAAACTTACTGGAATGGTCTCAAATGTCGTTATAGAAAATTATAATTCATTTTAAAAACATAAATGCATTAAATAAAGCTTTTTAACAATCTATATGAAAAATATACTTTGTTAACTAAAATACAAATTACATGTATTAGTGTTTAAGAAAATTTTTGAAAGAAAAAAAAATGTCTGGAAAAAGTTGATTATTCAGATTTTAAACCCCTGTATCCTAGGAAAACAATTAAGCAATATGTTGTAAATCGGAAACACTTGTTTATTACCTGTGTCGCCCCTTCGGCATTATCATAGCAGACCACTGTGAAAAGATCAAAACAAGCTGGTTTAACGTGATTACAGTTTATTCATAATCAGTGCGTACAGTTAAAAAAACGGTTAACTGGAAATGCGAAAAGTTAATTTTTATGTTAAGAATTTCAAAAATATGTGAAAATGAAATCCATAAATTGAAAATTATAAACTTACTAGTACACAAGAAAAAAAAATTAAAAATCTCTGCAAGTTTCTTTAGATTCTGTAGCTTTTTCCAAAAGCCCCAGTCACTTTGCAGTGAAATACATTATGACGTCACTACCACTACGAAGTCATCGAGGCATCAAACAAACGCGCACCCATTCTAAAAAAGAAAATATGTTTGTTTCCTAAAAATATAAGTTTTTTATATCGTTTCACAAACAAACTGTTTTGTCATTCATCGAAAGTATGTTTATCTGACATGGAACAAATATATCCACCATGGAGGTAGAGTTCATTTTTACCTCCATGATACTTGTAGTTTTCCTCTTCCGGAAATATTTTTATCAACATTTCCAGTGTCGTAAGTTGTGGATTCAGACAGACCTTTATTTATGTCAGGATGACAAACAGTTGAAGTGAGAAAAATGTAGATTTCAATGCATTATTTTATAATATTAATAATGCTAATTAAGGCAAAAATCATTTGGCAGAATTTTAAACAAAAAACCGCTATTTGGCACAATTTTTGGCAAATAATTGAGTGTTGGCGCAGAATTTGGCATTATTTTGCTGTATTCCGGTTTGGGGACAGTCCAGATATTGGAACGTCGGATAAGAGGTCGCGTACTGTATATATATTATATACTATTAGAAAAGTAAATAAAATTCTTTTCAGCATTATAAATATAGAAACATTTTTTTAAATGGTTCTATACTGTATTACAATAATTCTACATTATTATCTGTTAGTTTTATGTAATTATAATTATAAAATATAATAAAAAAAAAATTGTTCTAACTGCTGTCAGAAAGAATCGGGATAATGTTAATAAATTAACCTTTATTTTCATTATTAACTTAATTGTTTCTAAATCAAAGTTCCTTAGATTCTTTGATTGCTAATGAATTTTAGAATTAACAAGGACTTTGATATTTTGAAGCTCACATATTATAAAATAGAAGTAAAATACAACAGATCAAATATGACTGAGTATTTAATCTGGTACAATATTTAATTATTATTTTATGACAGCATGTAATGTAAAAGCTGATTCACAGAAATCTGTTGTTGAAAATTACACAAGAACATAGCTAACAACTCTTCTGATTTTTCCAGGTGACTTCCAGTTTCTACCTATAGTTCATCAGTTTCTACCAACTTTCTGATAAACATCCAAATATCCTGATTTTTTGGCAGTTTTTCATAAAAATTCCCTATTACAGGACTTTGATATTTAAGCTCGATTCAAAGTTCAAAACACAAAATTCACAGACCTGAACAAAGCTGGATTTTGGTACATGTTATAAATCATGAATAGGAACAAATAGCATACAAAAATGTAAAATCATGCAGAAAAAAAAAATCAGAAATATCTTAACTGAAAAAATTTGATGAACTAGTATAAATATAAATCAAATCAACACTTCAATTAAATAATAACATTTCATTAGCAATTTCAAAAACCTTAACACTTTCTTAAAAGTGTGCTGCCTTATCCTTTTTTAATTACCAAATTTTCTTTGCTTTTGCACTTGAAAAAAACATAATTTCTTGCAAAGCTGTAAAGTTCTTCCATTTGAGTCTATCAATCGCAGTGTACACAATGTAATACAATGAGTCAATAACAAGAAACACTTATAACACAATAACAATAGACATTTTTTTCTTTCTTGTCGTGATTCCTCATTGGTCATGGAAGCTTCACGTTGATATTTATTCCATTATGAATATCTCAAATCTCCCTCAACTTATTCAGGGTGGCTACAGGATCTCAGATAATAAAATTTGCTGATAATTCCCTGATTTCCAGATATGATATCTTCAAAAATTCCCTGATATGTGTCACTATCTACTATTACTGAATATCAGTTTAACAAGCATAAAAAAGTTAATTAATAAAATTAAAAGTGATAATTGAAAATAAATAATTAAATTTAAATACTTTCAGCATGGAAAAGTATAATAATCATAGTATGTATGCAACAGTTATATAAGAACAGTATTATTGCAAGAATATTAATGCTTCAAACATGAAAATTCAAGATACACTATAAAACTGACCTATAAACTCAGCAGTGTTCTGTAAAATCCAGTCAAGAATTCAAATGGTAGTTAAATATCGCTTATTGCAATAAAATTATGTATAAGCAGAAACAGTAATTTTTTAATTTGCTTTTCCTGTCATATGAAATATCTTAACTTTCAAAACAATTAAGATAAGAGGGTCACTGAGAAATATTGAAATTTTAACACGCTCTTCTTTTTATTAAGGTGTCCAATAGGCTGTCTCCCATCACTTGAAACACGAATAAGGAATTCAAGACATCTGTATTGTTGTGAATTGGAAGAAAGCTGTGATTACCAAAAAAATTCCAACTTCTCTGATTTTACAGTTTTTTAAAGATATGATATTTTTCAGATTTCCTTGAATTCCAGGTTCTGTAGCCACTTGTTATTTAATATCAGCACATATTCATCATATCATAAAAATTTATCAATATTCTACTTTTGTAGCTATATATGGGTTGTTGTTGTTGAGATCCAGACCATCCGACCTACCAGAAAGGTGTAAGGTAACAGTTTGGACGGCCGGGAAGTGCCACCCACTTTAGACCGGAATCCAACGGGGGAGGCATCCACAGGGACCATACCCTCCTTCCCCTACCACCAACCTCTCGGAAGGACTTACAGACCCACATGCTTAACGTGATCGTACTCGGCATGAACAAGGCGACAGTTGTGGCAGCGTGCAAATCCAGCACGCAAACCCTGGGTTACAGAGCTCGAAATGTGGCAACAGCACACGGTGTTACCAGGTGGTCACGCACCCAAGTACTAACTGCACCCGATGCTGCTTGACTTCGGTGATCTAACGAGAACCGGTGTTTTCAGCACGGTAGGGCCGTTGGCTAGCTATATATGGGTGAAACATTTGACATCAGTCCATAAATTTGTAATTTTCTGTTTAGGTGTTGGGAGCCTGGGGATAAATTTGGTAGTGTTCAAATTGACTATGAGGATCATCTGACATGTTTCATAACAGATTCCTGAACTGAATTCCTGTTCAATCTGAAAAAAATTATATTTTGCTAAATAATATTTTTAGAATTATATAATATTTGGATTAGACTTTTGTAATAGTACTGAACTGTGGTGAATAAAATCTTCAGTTTCACATTCACTCAGAAATACCGAAAAAATGTGTTGAATGCATTAATACTATAATAACATTTGATTAAAAATTTCAAATCTTCTCACATTGCAATTCTGCAACAAAAATTTATTTAAAAATTTATTCTCCCCCAGTCTATATCAAAATCTCTCCCAGATGCTTTTCAAGGTGGAAAGCTCCCTCATCGCATTTTAAGTTGTGTACATCCTGATCTCCCTGATTTTTTTTGAATTACATAACTGGTACACATACAAAGTATTTGTCACTCATTCCCCAGCTTTAATAACTAATTCTCAACATTAGATATGCTAAAGCATTGGCAGAAGACACAAGTGTATGATTAATATAAAAAAGCTATTTTTTTATAGATGAAAATTAAATTTATACTAAAAATAGAAAAACATATTTGGCTAATTCATACCTGAAGTGGCTTTGTTATTTTAATGCTCCCATCTCTATCAACAAAAGCAAGAAAAACTTGAAATTGATCACTGGATTGGTGTTTGGAATCATCTATACAGAAAATGTGTTTCAAGGATTAATAAAAATTTCAAGTAAATCAAAGTTGAAGTTAATCAAAGAAGAAAAATAATTTATTCATACAAAAATTGATTAAAATCTTAAAAAGAAACACTCACTCTTTTTAATATGGAATGTTAAAGTTGTTGATGATAACTCAATCCCTGGAATGGAAGTTAGAACTTTCCCTTCTCGAGACCACATAATTATAGCTCCATCATTGCCACAACCTAACACATAATCTTCCTAAAAAACACATATAGTCAATATTTATAAATTTCTTATAATCTAGCAAAAGGCTTAAAATTATTTTACATATAAATATACTTACAGAGCATGCAATATTAACTACACTTGTTCGTAATCCTTGGAAAATTTGTATAGGCAAGCCATAATCCTTCCATAATATGATATTATTGTCATGAGATCCAGTAAGAAAGTTGTCAATAGCAATATAATTGGAACCCTTCATAGAGAAACAAGATTAAATTTATATACAAAGAGAGAAAAATAGTAGAATTAGAGAAATTTGAAAAACTTTGAGACAAATTCAAATTAATGAAATTTTTAGATTAAAAAAAATAGACCATTTAGAGCAGTGATTCCCAAATATAGTTTAACTTATCACACATTGTTTTGCCATGTGGGATATTACAGCACACCTGTACAGAAGGTGGCAGCACTGCACTTAAGGTGTTATGCCTACTTAGGCCTCATAAAGGGTAGAGACATGAAGAGTACAGGGCTCTCTATTCTTCATGTTAGGTCTATATTGAAAATTAAGGATCCTGCTTTAGATCCTTAGAATCCATTTGGATCTAATATAAGCTTAGTTTCTGATAAAGTCATTTAAGCAAGTCGAATCATAGCTCGAGAAATGTCTTGAATGCTATTGAACCCTAGCACAGTATATAAACCAATCAACACTAATAGTGTATTAATAAATATTGTTGTTAAAAATATTTAGTACATACTTTATATATTCTCTTTTTGCCTAGTTTAATAATAATGTATATTTTTTTATCTGTTTTTCTCATAGCACAACTACGAAATTTCAGGTACACTACTGTGCAGCAAAACAACCTTTGAGAATTACTGATTTAATGCATCTTTTATAATGCATTAATGTTACATCAATAGTTATTTTTATTATAATTTCAGTTTTATAAATTAGTCTTAAAAGCTAATTAAACATATATTTAAAGAATTTTGTGATATACAGGTAATATGTTTTTAATAAGTGCTATGATAGCAAGATAAATAAATGTCAAATCGAGACCAAAGCAATAAAAAGTTAATTCTTTTGAACAATTGTTGGCACCAAACTTGACAGTATGACTCATGTATTTTATGACCAGGCAACAGAAAAGGTGTACATGAAATTTGATTCTACAGATGCACTCGCATATGAAGAGGAGTGACATCATATGTTGGAGCAGAGGCCATGAAATTAGACAGCCAAGGAAGTTGGGCCAATGACAAAGTCATGATCCAGCCCATTATACAAACCTGCTAGCCAATGGACAACCAAAGAAGAGTTTTGCAAAAACATAGTGCAGCGAAAGTTGAGATGGAAAGATATCAGACCAGTGTTCTGTAGTTGAAGAATTAATGAAACCTAGTGCAGACAATATTCGAAAAATAAACTAAGAGAAGTCCAAAAGGTACATTAGTGCTAATGAATCCAAAATGAAGACCTTGGAGGTCTAGGGGACCCAATGCTTACATTTAAGTGTAACCAAGGGTCAAGATCACCATTTTTAGTCAAAAATGAAGAGCATTATAAATAATTTGACTCAGTAAAGTAAAATTGCATCCTGTACTGTCATACTCTAAATGCCAGCCCAAAAAGCTTTGTTCGGCAATGTAAGAATTGATGAAGATTAAAATGTCAAATATTAATGAAAATTTAAATAATAAGTATATCAATAATAAATAATAACAATTGTAATAAAATTTTAATTTGAGAAAAACAATGTCTCATCATTTCAGAGTTATTAATTTTAATTTATATATAATAATTATCTTAGTTACAGGTTGAAGCCAGACTATACATATTGGTGGATTTTTACTAAAACAAGCATTGTAAAAATAACACTATACAAAGCGGTACACAGGGTGTCCCAAACAGATTGAAACATGCTTTAATTCTTTACCTGTTGGAGATAAGTGGGCAATGTAAATTGTAAAAATGTTAAAAGTAAGGTAAAAAATAAGACTGCCTTAATGAAATAGTCCTCCCATTAATTTTCAAAAAGTTACACTTTTTTAATTTTTATACGAGCCCCTTAGACAAATTTGGTCCATCAGAAATTTTTATTTTTAATGCAACAAGATAATTAAAAAACCCTGCATATCTGTATCTTTAAAATTGAGCGAGTTATATTTAATTAAAAATTGAACATTGTGAATAGGGACCATATATCAAATTCGAAATGTAAATTTGTGATATATCACGAAAAAGATCAATGTATGCATATTTTAATTATGTGCCCCAACCACATAGTAAGTACCACTGCTTTATATGATCTGTCTGTGTAATGCTTTATTTAGATGCATTTGTGATAAAAAATTTGACCTATATTAATGTATTTTTGATCTAAACAATTTCCATCATCAATTTGTTTATGATCCCTATTTTCACTGATGAAACAGCCTTTCACATGATATGGAAAAGTGGCATAAGTCAGATTTTTCCCCTTTATCATAATTCAGTTGATTTTAAAAATACAGATATGCAGGATTTTTTAATGATCTTGTTGCATTAAAAATAAAAATTTTCTGATTGATTAAATTTGTCTAAGGGGGTCGTATAAAAATTTAAAAAGTGTAACTTTCTGAAAATTAATGGGAGGACTATTTCATTAACATAGTCTTATTTCCTAACTTACTTTCAACATTTTTGAAATTTACATTGGCCACTTATCTCCAATAGGTAAAGAATTAAAGCGTGTTTCAATCTTTTTGGGACACCTGTATATATTATTAATTAACACCTCATTTTAGTGTGCTTTACTATTTAATATATGACAAATTTCATTAGACACTGACAGATAAAGGTATGCAGTACAAAGGTGCCCAAACAGAACACTTGTCGCCATGCTTAGATTTTCAAAAATATCTATTGTGAGCAGTACATGACTTTTACTATATAATTCACTGAAATTACTTCTTTCACAGTGAAAAATGATGTATTTTTTAATGTTAAATTGTATATTTGATACTTTTTTTGGAAGACAATATATTTGAAGTACCTAATTAAAGTACATTTCTTGCAACTCTAACTTGACAATTATCAATATTGATAGCATCTGCAATAAATAATAGAGTCTATTATAATAAAATATTTTAATAATTAATTCATCAATTTGGCATCATTTTTGTTAACTTAACATGACTTTCATAATTTTGATGATATTTTCATCAATCTAGCATGAAATAGTGCCAAGTTGATAATATTCCGCTATAGTAGTCACCAAGTTCGAAAAACTTATCGCCAAATGTTTTAGACAAATAGAGAAAAGTATATTTCTTATATACAAATAACTGTTGATGAATTGTTAGGCATCAAAATACAAAACTAATACACAAAGTATCTTGTCTCATGAATGGAATGAACTAGATCGACAAGAATAGTGTAAATTTATTACATATGAAAAGTGTACATATTTCATGATAGTTAATACTTTCTTCTTTTTATGTGATTTTTTGATAAACTTATTTGAAAAATGTGCAATATCTCAAGAACAGTTCCTGCTAGCATTCTAAAGTTTGTGTCAATCATTTTCTAATGAAGAATTAAACAAGAAATAATAATTTATGTAGCATTATCGAAAGTCCTGGCTTTTGATGATTTGTTTCAAAATTTCATTCAAAAATTATGGAGGGGGGGGGGGGGTCTTCTAAACATTCGATTGCATTTAAAATCAATAAATTTTCAGTATTCACCGATTGTTATTTTTATACCAAATTTTGTTCAAAATGCTCCATTCATTCATGAGATTTCGCATCTACAGACTCACGGACACACACACACACACATAGACACCACCTCAAATACATTCAAATCGAATTCAGGGATGCTTAGGGCATGCTCATCTGTCAATAACTCAGATTCGAATTTTCGACCCTGTCACAATACTTTCTATATATACTGTACTATATATACAGGGAAAGTAATTAGCTATTATTTCATTTACCACTATTGTTCTGATGGATACTCTATTCTAAAAATGTTTAACCAAGTTGCAGATGCTTTTAAAAATTATAATGAATAGTAGCTATAACATATATGTCAGAGTTGAAGACACTATTTATTACTTTCTGTATACACATAGTATAATATATATAAAGTATTGTGATGGAGTCAAAATCTCGAATTCAAGTTTTTGAAGTTAGAGCACATTTAAAGTATCCTTGAACACAAAATGAACATTTTTGAAGTGATGTCTGTGTGTATGTGTGTATGACAGTGAGTCTGTGGAGACGATATCTCACGAATGAATAGAGCAATTCAAATGAAATTTGGTACAAAAATTACAATCAGAGAATACTGGAAGCCTATTTTTTTAAACAAGATCAAATACTCAGAACACCCCTAAATTTTTTAATGAAATTTTGAAATAATCATAAAAAAATAAAAACCTTCAATAAAGTTGCATAAGTAAACATTTCTAATATAATTTTTAATTACAAAATGATTGGCACAAAAATTAGAATGCTAGAATGAACTGTTCTCGAGATATTGCACATTTTTTAACAAATTTATCAAAAAATGATATAAAATTAAAAATATATATATTAACTATTTTAAAATATGTTTACTTTTCCTATATAAACATTATGTGATACATTTGTTAACATCATTCTCGTAGATCTAGTTCATTCCATTCATGAGAGAAGGTATTTAGAGTAATAAATTTTTATTTGAACACCAGTAGTCATTTACCTACTATAAGAATAACCTATTTCTCATCCATAACGGCAAAATCTTGGAGACAAATTTAGTGGAATATTGCCAACTTAGGGGCTTTTTTAAATGTTGCTAAATTGATGAAAATGTTGCTAAATTGATAAAAATGTCACCGAATTAATAAAAATGACTCTAAATCAATGAAAATGATGACTAATTGATGAAAATTCAATATCTTAGAAAGACCATAATAATGGACTCTAAGAATAACCTATTTCTCCATCCATCCGTAACATTAGGAAAACAGTTTGGTGACATGTCGCCAACTTAGTGACTATTTTAAATGTTACCAAAGTAACAAAATTGTCACTGAATTGATAAAAATAAAGTCAAATGGTAGGTAATGTTTTGCAAATTTTTGAATTCCATCTTTAGATGGGCAAGTATACAAGAATACAAGTATACAAGACATGCTCTTCACTCTGTTTGTCTGTAACACTTGGAGATACATTTGGTGAATATGGCGATTAATCTGATGGAATATCATCATCTTAGTAATATTTTACTCCAGATTGATGAAAATATTGTCAAGATTGCAAAAATGATGCCATGTTAATAAAAATGATGCCTAATTGATGAATTAATTATTAAAATATTTTAATATATAGACTATATTGCTTATTGAGGATGCTATCAATATTAATTATTGTTAATTTAGAGTTGTGTGAAATACAAGTTAATTGAGTACTTTAAAATAGTATTGCATGTTGTTTTCCAGAAAAGCGCCAAATGTACAATTCAATATTGAAAACATTTTAACTGTGAATATTATACATCATTTTTTTACTGTAAAAGAAGTAAATTCATTGCATTATATAAGGAAAGTCACATGCTGCTCACATCAGATTTTTTAGAATTAGGATTGCTCCTGGTTTTTTTTTTTCTCAGAATCACAAAGCAGCATGGCAGGTGTTGTAAACATTGATAATGTTTTCTTTGAGAATACTCATTTATTTACTCATATCTGAGGCATGTATTATTTTGGAAAATTTATGACAAAAGTTCCTGCAACTAAAAGTCAATTCACCCTCAATAAAATAAGGATAGGTATTTTATATACGCGAAACTTTTCATCCTAATAAGGCTTTAAAAATTACAAATAGACATATAGTTTAAAAAAGACATGGACATAATTTTTTAGAAGAAATTAGAAGGCAGGGATACAGCCGGTGGCTTATTTAGTGTGTATGTGGGGGGGGGGGGGGTCTACCAGGTTCAAAGTCTCCCTTCTAAAATGTTTTGCACTCCTTATATGACAAGCAACACACTGTAATGTATCCTTTGTAAAGTATCCCCTTCCAAACATGAAACTTCAATATGCTACCCAATGCTATCTAATCCTAAGTCTGTGTACAACAATGTGTATGAATATGTGCTATCATGAATATGTACAATGTGAGCATTAATTAACATTTAAAAAAAATATGGCCCAAAACCACAAAGATGGATATCTATTTCTAGTTATAGATAAATATCACAATTTCATTACAACAGAAAATTTATGAAATACTATCAGTATACCCGTTCTTCGTACAGAATGTGCATTATAAAGAAATTTAAAATTCCAATCATGAGCAAATTCCTATAGTATTCAAAATGACATTATTATTCAAAACATTCTATTAAAATATTTAGTTAATGCTCCAAAATTTCATGAAATTCGGTACAGTCTTTCTCCCATGATGATGGGACAAACACACATACAGACATATTTTCAATTTTATTTATATAGATTGTGTAACAGAAAAGATTTTGAAATTAAAAATGTAAATCAGATTCTAAAAACATGGACTATCACTCTTCTCCCTGCCATGGTTTTACATCTATAAAAAGAACGTAATCTGAAGAAATTTATTTAAACTATTCATTTTTGTAAGTGCACTAGTTGTGTATTTCTTTATAAAAGTGGCTTCCTCATTTCTGGTATTAAATTTACAGATGTTTTATTTTTAATCTTTTATTCTTTGATTAAAATATGCAGTGCACAAAATGCAGGTACATATAGATAACAAGAGAAAGCAGTCTTAATTTATAGTTATTTGAAGTATGTATGTAAGACAATCCTTTGATGAAGTATGAGCAATCACCAACAGATATTTCCACAGGAATAACTCATTTTCAAATGTAAAATTTTTAAATATAGTTTTGAATTTAGGAGATGTTATTTTGCATAGTAATCTATAATTCACAGAATTATTGTTGCCTTTTAATGTTGAAGTTGCACATATTTAAAAGATATACTTGAAGACATGGCTTCCACAAGATAATATAATGTAATTTCAACTAGCACCTCAAATACACTTGTCTAGAAATTTTGCTTCACTCGTTTATTACATATACCAATATTATAAAAGAGGTAATTTTTTAAAAAGAAATATTTTGAAAAGAAAACAATTGCTGGATTGTTTAAAATTTCTCACATACAAACACACTACAGAAACTAAAAGCAAACACTTTTTTATTAAATTACAATTTTTGTTTTTGCAAACTACTCTTCATCACAAAAAAGGGTAACACCATTGATTTTTAGTAATTGCAGAAGAAACTGATTATTTTTTACTGTCTTCCTTGTTGTACACAAATAAATGTATACTTTCATTCTTAGAGTTATATAAGTAGGTGACAGTTATAAATTGTCCCAGATAAAACATTTGTTGACCTAGTATCTATGAGAGTTTTAATTTCAACATACATTTAATACATTTGACTAACATGTATTTAGATGTTATAAAGTCTAAGAAATCTTTGATTTGAAATAAATTTCTTTTGCCTCAGGGATAAAAACAATCATGAAATAAATTGGGATCATGGAAGCTAATAATCACTTTCAGTAGAAAAAAACCTAAACATCAAAAACATGCAAATAAGTTTCTTAAACAATTGAAACATTTGTAGGCCACCTGAGGTATTGTTAACAAGATTAACAAAGTTTTTGTCATTATTCTGTGTCTATAAATTTAATAATGCTAGTTTTGTAAAAGAAAATGAATTATGGAATTTCTCAAATACAAAATATGAGAACAGAAAAAGTTAAGTAAAATATAGAATGTAAAAATATCATAAAAATTCCTTTTCCCCTAAAATTATCTAATTGTCAATGAAAATACATACAATGTCCTGGGGAGCTAGAGAAGTAGAAAAAGTAATAGAATCCTTATGTCTACTTGGGCGTTCTTCTTTAAAGTTAATTTGAAGATTATCCTTGTCTATACTCCAAAGTTTCAAAATCTGAAAATTCAGAAGTATACATGAATTTACAATTAAAGCACAACAAGTGATTATAACAAATATAACTAAAATTCTTTTTCTTTTAATTTAATTCACAATTTTGCATACATTATCATTTGAGGTAGAGAGAAGGCATAATTCTCCAGACTGCATAAAAAAGCAGAAGGTTGTTATGAAACCTCGATGAGCACCAGATATAATGTTGAATAATCTAAAATAATATAAGACAATGTTAATATAAAATATGTAGATGGAATCATTTAGCAAAAATGTCAACTATGATAATAAATTATAAAAAGGATAACTATTACCAATGATAAAAAGTATATACAATTTATATGCAATCAAACAATATGACAGAAATGTGAATAAAATAATTTAATAAAAAAGAGAATATTTTAAGCTTATACTAACGTATCTCCTAAAAAGGAAAATATTCCAATGTCACCTTCAGCAGACCCACAAAAAATTAAGTCAGAGTTATGCAGTAGAGCTGTAATTTTAGAATTTATTTCAACTTTTACAGAAGTTGATGATGTAAGCAAATTGCCAACCTAAAAATATATGTATAATTATAAAATTTCAAATGCTTCTCAAAATAAATAGAAAAAAATAAAAGAGATATAAGATAAATAAAAGGCTAAAAGAGAACTTTTACTATGTATGGCAAAGAACACCAAAGAAACATTATTAAACATTTTTTTTTTACAATGCTTCTTTCTGTGGCTAAAAAATGAGACTAGGATATTAGTAACTATATTTTACCAATTTGTACTGTTAAATACATGTAGAAATGCAATACCATCTATTTTCACTTATTTAAGTTAATATTTTTGTCAGGAACAAAGCTATAGTAATATATAAATTTAAAATAAATTAGTTATGCAATTTCAGTGACTAGCATCTGATATGAGTTCACTCCATATAATTTACCTTCATATATTACTTCACTGCTAGTAAATATTTGCATTAAATTTCATTCTCACATAATTTTAATTATTATGAAGAATCAATATAATTTAAGAAATTGACACCTGTAATATCTCACATAATAATCATCTGATTGATATCATTTAAGATAAATTTTACTTTCATAAAAAGGGAATGTATTGTGATGAGATAAAACATCTGAATCCTGCATTTTGATGGGACTTGCATGTTTTGAGCATCCTTAAATTAAATATGAACAAATCAATTTTTAATTATATATATGAGACTATAGCCATAATATCTTGAACAAATGTAATCAAATTTGATAGGATTCTTTCAATCAGCATAAGAGGCCTATTGATTTTTTGGGAACTGAAACCAATATAAGGCCCTGTTCATTCTTAAGATTTTTTATTCTAAAACCAAAAAATTATTTTATTAAAAATTATTATATAAATTGTCATTTCGAATATATATAAATGTCAAAAGGTTATAGGAACAAGCTGGACAAGCATCAGCACCTTTGGAAGTTATTAAAGAAGTGTCAGAATTCAGTAGCTGTACCACACTGGAGCAATTATTCATACATGCATGCACATAAATTTCATCTGTTGTTTTGAAAGGGTCAACTTGCTATGCATTTTACCTATCTATTCTATATTATGGAGGACTAATGAAGATTTTAATTTACATATTCATGGTGATTTAGTATATAAAGTCAGGGTCATTTTACATCCCAGGTGATGAAAACTATTGAAAGAATTTTGAGGTGAAGCAATAAAATTCAAACTGCATATATTCTGGAGATCAAAAAGAGCTTTGTAATCATGAAAAAGAATTTAGCTGGGTTTTCACCATGGGAATCATGAGGTATAAGTGTAAGGCTAGGAAATTTATGTAAAGTGATTTAGACTATTATAAATTTAAAGGGGCTTAAAATTTTGTTTATATATACAGTAGAACTCCGTTTAACTGGCTCTCCGCTTAAACTGGCTTCAATTTGATCTGTAAAAGTTAAAAATTATTCTCCTTTTAAAAATGGCTCCTTCCAATAATGAGAGCTGTTTTATCACGTGATCTGCAGGTGTTCATTGTTTCTCATGAATCTATTTTTAGAAAATTTTCCGGGGTAGAAAGCTTCACCCTTTTAGAACGGGGAGGGGGATATGGTGCTTTGCTTGAGATTGGATATTTTAAAATGGGAATACGTACGTGTTCCATAGTGTAGGTGGTTTAAGAGTGATATATTTTCTTTAGTTTTTATTTCATAACGTCACATGAGGCACGAAAAAATATTCACGTGTTGTTCTAGTTACATTAGTTGTAAAGGTAACATTGATGAAGAGGGAAAATGTCTAGTGTAGAAGGTAAGAGAAAGCGTGTTGTGGTATCGATGGGAAAAGACTTAATGCTATAAAAATAATGGACAGAGGTGAAAATTTAAAGACAATCCCTAAAGATTTTGGTGTCAGAGAGAGTACTGTCAGCAACTGGAAGAGGAAACGGAATGAGATAGAGGCATTTTGTAGCCGATTAATGTCAAAGAATGGATTGGAATCACATTTAACCTTGAAGAAGCCTAATTTAGAAAATTTGAACAAGGCATTACTGCTTTGGTTTAACCAAGAATGAGAGAAAGGAATGCCCATCAGTGGTCCTATTTTAAAAGAAAAGGCATTAATTCTACATAAAAGAATTAGAGGAGATCAAGAATTTGTTGTTAGTGAAGGTTGGCTAAATAGATGGAAAAAGAGGCATGGCATCCATCAGTTCACGATTTCTGATGAAAAATTGTCTGCTGACCCAGAAAGTCGAAAACCCAGATCACTTGACTCACCCAAGGGCACAAGCAGCATTTTGAGTGGCCGAACTGGCCCAGAGGGTGTAAATTGCATTCAAACCAAACTAGAAGAAATTATCACTGAAGAAAGCTTAACAGCAGAACAGTTATACAACGTCGACGAAACTGGTTTGCACTATAGAATGCTACCTTCCAAAACTTTAGCATCTAAAACATAAGCAGCTGCCCCCGGATATAAAAAAATAAAGATAGGGTAACTTTATCTTTGTGTAGCAATTCTACTGGCACACATAAGTTACTGATTATGCTTATAGGAAAGTCAAGGCTTTCAAGAGCATTTAAAAACATTAATATGGCTTCCCTTCCAGTTCAGTTCATTATCCAGCTCAAAAATCCACTTGAATGAACACTTTCCTCTTTAAAGAATGGTTCAAATCACAGTTTGTTCCTGCAGTTGAAAAACATTTGTAATCAAAAGGGTTGCCCTTAAAGCCAATCTTGCTTCTAGATAATGCTCCATCACACCCAAATAAAGAACTTAAGGTGGGAAATATAAAAGCAGTTTCCTTCACACCTAACATTACATCACTTGTTCAACTGATACATCAAGGTGTAATTGAATCTCTTAAATGAAGATACCATTGGAAGCTACTGGTAAAGTTACAAAATGAAGATATTAATGCCAACCTTATTGACTCAATAAAGGCTATCAATATTAAAGATGTGGCATACATGGTTGCCTCAGCATGGTCAAAAATGCCCATTTCAATTTTAGAGAAAGCGTGGTGGAAGCTAATGGCTCCTATACAACAAGAAACGGAATCATCTGAAGTGATTAACGAAATGCCATTAACAGAACTCTCCACATTAAGCTTCGCCAAAACTTTTGAAGCTGTTTAAGGCTATAGTGATATTACAGAAGTAGATATCAAAGAGTGGTTTAAAATTGATGACGACTTGAGAGTCAAAATGTTATCTGACGAAGACATCATCGAGACTATCACTGATGGGTCTCAAGACATCGTGGAAGATTTGGATGACGCAGACTCACCAACAGACTGATGAGTTTCCCAAACTGATGGAATGAATGCTCTTCATGTGAAATGAATGCTCTTAAAGTGTCTTTTCGTTATGTTGAACAACAATCAACTTCCACATCAATTAATGCAATGTTAATAAAGAAATGGCGGGACTTTGCAGCCAAAAATCGATATTAAGTTTGAAACAAAAAAAAGTAACCGATATCTTAATAATAGTAACGCAATTGTATGGACACTAGTATGGTACATATTTTTAGTTTTCTTAATGTAGTCTGTTACATATAATTTTTAATAGTAGTATAGTATGCATAGTAATTATTTTTGCCTCAATTTGTTTAAATACATTTATAATGCACAATTTCCCTTATAACGCAGGGTGTCTTACAGAGCTATAAGAGAAATGTCATGGATTTAACATTTTTTAAATCACTTCTGTTTAACCAGATTTTTATTTTAACCGGCTTACCCTCAGTCCCAATTAAGCCAGTTAAGTGGGTTCTACTGCATATATATGTGTGTGTGTAAATAAATGATGCAATTTTCAGAATACTAACATGTGTCCTTTTCCAGATATTACATCTTTTTCAGCAAAGTACTAAAATTTATCTTTTTTTTTTTTTTTTAAATGAGCTTTGTAAGTTCTGTTAACCAGAAATGTACCATTGTTTAGGAGTTGACAAGCCACTTTTGAGATATTAGTGCTTTTACCTTTTAATCACTATGTACAATATAACTTGAAATAATCAAGCAATTTCATGAAATTTGGTATGTTTATTTTAATCAGTAACAATAAGGAGTCTAGTATTTTGAGTAATATCAAATTATAAGAAATCTGTAATTTGTGTTGTTTTACTCCATTATTAACATTTGGTTATTTGAAAGGTATGACAAATGCAGGACACATTAGATTTTTCTGTCTCAAAGGGTGTCTCATCTACTTGACAACTATTTTTTATTTTTATATGGTCTCTTTATCACTACTATTTTAACAAAAAATTGAATTTGCTCTACATTTTGTGTATAAATCAATTTTATGTATAAAATAAACCCTTACACATAAAGTTTTTGTTTCTAGGATAAAATATTTTTAATGGTTAGAAGCTGAAGTTGATATCTTCTGTTCATTTATACAACAAGAAAGATCAATCATGCTTAAAGCATTGATTATGAAACACTTTCCAACTCCAATACAATTTTATTTAAACATCTCTAAAATGCAATACATTCCTAAGTAATATTTTAAAACTTATCACAATACTACATTAATTCATTATATTTGAAAACTTAAACCTTCATCGAAACAAATAAACTTCATTCAAATGACGGCATTGAAATATAAATTGCCTGGTTTAAACATCTCTAAAATGTGATACATTCCTCGGCAATATTTTTTAAATTATCATAATACTACGATAATTTATTATATTTGAAAACTTCATAGAAAACAATTGAAATTCATTCAGATGACATCATAGAAAAAATAACACACCTGGCTCTCTCTATAAAACCAGCATTTCATTCATAACATTTTCCCAATCATTTCATTCATCACAGTACTAAAATAATTTATTTTATTTAAAAACTTAAGACCATGGAGCTACAAGTAATAAAACTCTATGCTTAAAACTTCTATGCTTAAATCGAAAAAAATCGTCCTTCTCTGTGTAAAGTCAATGCATTCATATCAGCCATGCAGACTCCATGATCTAAATGCTTTTGCGTTAAAAAAATACAGCAATTCTTATACAACTCATCCTACATATTTTGCTGTTTATATTTTACATAAGTGAAAAATAGGCTTCGTTGTAGAAATAATCAAATTTGGATGATCATTTAAACTCAAATATATTGTCATTGCATTGTTTCAGTATGTAGATGCACAGAATTTAAGCAAAAATAAGGTTTTAGGATGAATGCAACACTCAATATGAATTAAAAAGAACTTTAAAAATCACGATTTCGAGACAAGATGGATGCCGTATTATATTTTGAAGTGGGTCAAGTGATCTTTTCATATCATGGTCACGTGTCCACTTCATATAAGAGGTGTAATTATTATTTTAATTTTTATTTAAAAAACTACTGAATATATTTTGCTGAATTTTTTTTAAATATTTTATGGAATAATTTGAATATTACCTAAAATTTTCGAACCAATTTGTGAAATTTAAATATGCTTAAAAAATTTTTGAAAAATTAAGTCCCATAGGGTTCAATGTATTTCATTTTTTCAATCCAGGTTCAATCCAAAACTAATTATGTGATATTATTCATTTATATTCCCATAGGTCCTACAGACCGTCTGAACAACATACTAAAATTTCATTTTGATTAAGTCATTTTTACAATAGTTATTGTGCTAACAGACAGACAGAATGAACAAAGTCATAAACACTTTTCAACTTTGTTGTAAAGTGTTAAAAAGAAAGTGTTTTAATCTCAGCTTTCTTGTTTGGATGACAATGGGCTGCTCTAGTCTCAGTTAACTTAGCCCTTCTATTGATCTACCTCACATATTTACCTAACACAGTTGATTCCAACAATAACCAAGGACAGGGGTGGGACAGCCCAGTGGTTAAGACACAAGGATTGCTATCAGACAACCAGAGTTCGATTCCCAACTCTTTCTAAACTGTCCTCATGTTCACACAAAGTACAGGCATGTTAAATATGTGGGTCTGTAAGTCCTTTTGAGAGGTTGGTGGTAGAGGAAGGAGAGTACGGTCCCTGTGGATGCTGCCCCTACTGGGTTTCGGTCTAAATTGAGTGGCACTTTCACAGCCATCCAAACAGATACCTTACACCTTCTGGTAGGTCAGATGGTTTAGGTTGGACAACAGCAATAGCCAAGGACAGCTCTAGAATGATTTTGACTTGTCACTTTTGCCTATTAAATCCTGTTTACCAGACATACATTTGATAAATAGCCACAAAACTGAACAGCACTGGTAATTTATAACATTTTAAGATTTAAATATTAATGACAATAGCATCTTGATATTATAATATCACTATTAAGCAGTAAAATACAACAATTAAGAGACTCAAACTGACAATCAATAAAACTAACATAGAAAATAATGTAGCAAACCAAGCAAATAGAAAATATATAATATTTTTTAAAGAAAAGCTGTGCTGTTTTTCATTTAATTTAACAATTAATTAACCCTATGTCATTTGTGCTTAGAGTGCTGCTCAGTACATTTTGGCACTACCATAGCCACATCCAAACGACCTGGATCAAAAGTCAATGCAAAACAATCCAAGGAAAAGCACTAAATATTAAATCAGAAATTCAACTACACATACATTGCTCATATAGCAGCATACAAGACTGCAATAAGTCAGTATACAGGGTATTTCATAAACATTGTATCCAAGGTTTATTTCCTCAGCATTTATTATTTCTTCAGGTTGATTGCACATACATATTCTCGATAAAATTTGACATAGAGTGTAGAATTTTATTATGTAATATTATACAATTTTATCATTGATATATATGAAATATAGGAAATATAAAATTATATATGACTTCTGTAATGAAACAGTTCAATTGGAAGAAGTTGTATCTTCCACTAACAAGTCGAGAAAAAAAAAGCAACTTGATGTTTCCACCTAAATAATTCATTGAGATATGACAATATGAATTTCGATAAATGTTTTTTTAGAAAGCCAACTTTATGCTACTTTACTACAAAAAACTTAGAGCCAGTGTTAAATGAGCTATTAGATGAGGAATTTATTGAAATTCATATCACCATATTTTAGCAAATTGTGCAAGTAGTAAGATTATGTTGTTTTCTTTTGATTAAGGATGCAAAACATTTTTCTAATTGTACCTTTACACTAGTCATGCAAAATTTTGATCAACTATTATTTTTTTCTGCCTCCATCGATGAAGCTGTCATGACAGAATTCTATACTTGATTTTGAAATTTTGTCAAATTGATGTGTATAATCAACTATTAAGAAAATAAACTTCAGATGCAATATTTATGCAACACCATGTACAACTGTGATGTTTCTGTTCACTTTTTACTTTTATCTTCCACATTTTATTTGCTGTAGTAATTATCGCATCACTCTGGCTTTTCTGTAAATTATGGTATATACTCCCACAATTAATTCAGTTTAAAATCAACTATATATTTAAAACAAATATATTCAAAATTCATAAAGCATTTATGTATAAATTATTTATTACCATTAGCTTCCCAGATTGAGTTCCAAATACTAATGATTTCTCAGACAAATTACTTCTAGAACCTTCCTCTGTAATGTCTACAGATGAGTATTTACTCAATTTTGATACAATATCTGGTGCCAAAGTAAATTTTGCAATTGATTTACCTAAAGAAAATAATGTAATTACCATAACAATTAATGTTAAGCATAAGAAATATTTTACAAGAATGTAATCATTCAAAAAATAAAAATATAAAATATATATAAAAAAGTATATGTAACTATAAAAAAAATTACTTTCCTTTCAAATAGAAATAACTTCAGTGTATGATAGGATAAATATAATATTCTAAACTGTTATATACAAGAGCATCCTTCTTTCCAAAACATACTAGTATGTTTAAAAAAAAAGAATTGGAAATATGGGGGCCCCTACACCCTCTAAATAATTTTAAAAATTATCTATGGCTCAATTGGCCTTTAGTTTTATAATTCTATTTAATTTCCAAACCTTTAAATGTCATTTTGAGCATTGTTTACCAAATACTTATGAGAGAAACTGAAATCATCTATCTGATTGATATGTATAATTCTAGTTGATCAAAAAATATTTCAAAAGGTCTGAACCTTATATCTTTTCATCCTCTTGTTCAGTGGTTCCCAAAGTAGGGTCCATGGATGGCATGAGGTCCATAACAAACTTAAAAAGGGACCACAAATAACAAAAAAGGTATATGTTATAAAACAAAGTTTTTATTAAATCCTATTTTTCTTTTATTAAAAGTAATTAAAAAGTTTTTCAAATAAATACAAAATCATTCAGATAAGCTGCAACCATATACAGTAGCGCAGACCAATTATCTGAAATCCTTATAACTGCTAGCTTTCCAGATTTCTGATCCATCACCAAAACAGTTACTAAACAGGGTAGCCAAAAGTCACATGTAGCAAGATCAGAAGAATAGGGTGGATGTTCTATCATTTTGTCTTATTGTTCAAGAAATTCTACTGTCATTCTTGCTGAATGAGGAGATGCATTGTCATGATGAAGCATGATTTCCCTAACATTCACTTCCTGAAGAATTTCTGGAAGACACTTAGTGGTGTACCACTTAGCTGTAACTGTCTTCTGCCCTCTAGCTTTATGGCTTTGACCAGACCTGTACTTCTGAAGAACACAACATACGTCACTTTTTCATTGCTTTCTTCATTGTTGGTTTGAGGTCATCTTCAAAGACTCACACTTTACTTTCTTGACATATGTTGGAATGTCAAAAAACGGTATGTACGTTTCATCACCAGTTATGATTTTAGAAATAAAGTGGTGTCTACCATCATTAAGTAATTTTAGGGTTTCTTTACTGATTCTGACAAGCTCCGCTTTTTGGTGTTCTGCTAAATTATGAGGGACCCAACAACAAACTAATTTTTTCATATGCAGTTCTTCATATATAATTTTATGTATAGCTGCAGATCCAATGTTAAGTTCCTTCTATATCATTTGGTAGATACAGCAATTATCATCGATTAACATTTTTCGAATGGCCGACACATTTTCTGGGACTACAGCTGACAAAGGTCTTCCTGTGTGTTCGTCATCCAGGAGATAATTTTGACCTCCTCTAAACACTCTGTAAACTATCAGAATACAGTGGCACAAGATGGAGCATCATTTCCATATGCTAATTGTAGACATTGGAAGACATTCTTCTTGATTTAGCCCCACTTTCAAAGAAAATCAAAGAAAATCATAGCTCGAGAATGCTCACGCAACTTCATTTTCTTTTCTTTCAAAATTTCTTCTACGATAGCTAAATTGTCATTGTTACTACAAATTATCATCTGCAAACATAAGAGTTCAAATATAAATATCTAACCAATAATTTTTTTTCTAGCACATATTGTCTGCCCGTCTCAAAAACTTCAATGTGACCCTTGTATTTATATATATATATATAACTAATAGAGTTAATTTTGAACTTGAAGAGACACTGTAAATCATCTAACATTAATTAAACATCTCTTAATGAATACTAGATTAAGAAATCAATGGAATGCAAATCAGTAATCTATAAATTATTTGAGGGAAACAGAACAAACGATCTATTGGAAATAAAACTAATTAAAAAATTAGAAAGAATAACAATGGATAGCACTGGATATATATATATATATATATATATATATATATCATACCAGAAAAGTATAAAATTGAAAGAAAGCAATATATCAAAGAATGGCTGGGGGGGGGGGGGGTGACCCCCACTCCCCGGTTAAGTCAGCTTTGCGTCTAGACAACACTCCTGGAAGCCGATATATTGCACAAATATGAATACCGAAGTATCAAAAAAATTTTTAAAAAGGATTTTAAAAAGGAGGTTACAAAACATGAAAGTGTGGAGTACCCAGAAGACTCGTATTTTAAAACTGTACTATTAGTTTAACTCTCACAAAACTAAAGGCAATAAGAAACAAACATATAGATTTTAATTTCCAAAGTAGATACTGTACCATAACCCAGATGTACTATTCACCATGATGAATCCAGCATCAATCCATCTGCTTGTTATTATCTATTGTATATAAGAGTGTACTCATTCATAACCTGTGTAAAGATGGCTCAGACTCCCTAACGTAATCAACACACGGGAGGCTCGGCATCCAAATATATGTGATAGCTATCAGTTACGGTTATACTATAAAATTTGCATATAATATTACACAGGAAACGCTTCGGAAAACCCTGTGCAATAGCACCATGGAGGAAGTTAATATCGCTATTGTAACGATCATTAACATTACAGTTGATTCTTTTGCTTCGTAAAAGATGGTTCAAAATTATGTTTCTGTACACATTTTTATGTAAGCATGAATACCAAGGAACAATGAAATTTATATTAAATTTAAAATCTCTACGTTTATCGTAGAGACGAAATCCAGTTGATCCATTAGGAAGTTTGTACAAAGACAAATCAAGAAAATTAAGACTTTCATCAGGGTTATATGGTGTTTCGGTTAAAGTTAAACATTTTGGATAGAATCCAAAATCTAATAAAAAATCTTTTTCTTTACAGGCAAAAAGGATATCGTCAACGTAACGTATGAACAGCAATTCGTTTAAAATGTGTGTGCCCTCTTCATATTTATTGAGGTAAATGTCGGCGAGAATGGAGGAACACCCACCTCCCATGGGTATACCATGGAGCTGTTTGTAGAAATTGGTACCATCGTATAAGACGGTTTCAAAAAGTACAAGATTGACTAAAGATTTAAATTTACCAAGAGTAATATGTTTTTGCATATTATATTTTTCGTAGACTTCCATCAAAATGGCAAATAGATCTTTAATATTTATATTACTGAACAAATCATTAAAATCATAACTTTTATAATGTAGATTAATATTTTGCAATCTATGGTAACTAACTGTGTACTTGTAATATGGTATAGGAAACTCTTACAGACCACACAGAGATCAAGCGGGACAACATGGCCATCATTTTCTGGAGAGTTAGGGTCCCATCTAGGCTCCTTTTGCAAATAGGGGGGGGGGAGTTAATTAGCAAGTTGTAGAGCAGGTCAAATTTAGTACAAAAATGTTTTAGTTTTATAACAAAAGATGGAATGAGACACTCCAACTGCAAAAAAATGCAAAAAGCTGTCTGACTCACTGCGTCCGGGGCATATTTACATAAAGTTGATGTGTTGCACCTTATGCTGATTCCACAGAGTACACAAATGACATGCGAGGGAGACATGCCAATACTTCATGAAACAATGATAGGAACTGAATACTGTTCTACTTTTGCAAGTTTATCACATCTACGAACATGATTTCTGTTGGATGACTGACTGACTGCTTCCTCAGTTTATGTGAATTCTCCATCTGTCATCCATCTTTCAGTATGTAAATATCCAACTTGCATTTTGTACATGATAATAAATTGTGTTTTGCATTCACATTCTGCTGTCTTGTACTCAGTTGCTGCTTCCCGATATTTTTATTTTCTGTAGGAGGCTGCTTAGTATCTTTCCATCTTTTGATATAGAACTAAAACATTTTTGTTCTAAATTAGGCTTGTTCTACAACTTTCTAATTGACTTTTTTCCTGTTTCTGCAAAACGGGCTCTAACCACCCTCCACCCCCAAACAGGGGCCAGGGGACCTATTCTCATTGTGGGGACCATAGTGATTTCCAGTATACTGGCACAAGAAGTACATAGCTAGCTGCCATAGTTCATGAGATATTGGCCTAGGACTTTCCTTGTAACCCTGTATAAACTCATGTTTGTAAAAATTGCAACACCATGAAGAAATTACGCAATTGAGCTGAAACTTACAACAAATGCAAATTAGGGTGTGCTGTGCAAATGATTAGAATTTCAGAGTCACTGCACATGTGTCGGCTGAGTAGAGCCCTCTCAACTGCTGTTCTAGCCATATAGAGAGCTGTAGCTAGACATTGAACATAGTCTATGACTGTCTGCCAGCAGTAAACATTTTATGAGAAGTCACTATGCCTCTACGATGATAGAGGGCATCAAATGAGCAAGTTACAGAGTTCGAACGGGGGCGAATGATCGGCTTTCATGAAGGTTTTTTTTTCTTATTATGCAATAGCAGCTTGTATGGAGATTAATGCCATGACAGTGATGCGAGCGTGGAAGCAGTAGACTGAAGAGAACAGGACGAATCGCAAATCTGGCAGTGAACGACAAAATGTTAAGTCAGTAAGGGATGATAGAGACCTCATTCACATGACAGTGATGGACTGTATAGCTTCATCTCAACAGTTGGCAGAACATTAGAGCATTACTACAGGTTTTTTCATTGTCTGCTCCAACAATTCATCAGTGTCTGCTACACCATGGACTGCATGCAAGAATTCCTTCGTATAGGATTCCCGATGCAAAGCCATCGATGCCTGTGGCTACAATGGGCTTATAAACCTAGCATGCCAATTGGCAACAAGTCGTCTTTTCCAATGAATTCTGCTTTAATTTGGAGTACAGTGATGGCTGCATCCAACGCCATATAGTGTTGCCACCTTCTGAAATGCATTATCCAAAGTCATACTGTACGAATGCCGAGCATGATGGTCTGGGCATCATTGGGTATCTTGGACGAACTCAGCTGCTAAAAATTGTGGGTAATCTCAATAGCAATCAGTACATCAGAGAAGTTCTGAAGCCAGAAGTTGTACCTTTTCTTCAACGCATTCTTGGAGCTGTATTTTAACAGGACAATGTCTATCCACATGTTGCTAGGAATGTTGAAGACTTCTTTTCAGCACAACAGATATAGCTTCTTCCTTGGCCTGCCACTTTACCAGATATGTCGCGTATTGAACATGTCTGGGATTTTGTAGGTCAGCATCTCACTCATGACGCTTGTCCCATAGCTGAAATTTGGGCTTGGATAGAAGTATTCTAAATTGGTCTTCCTCAGGTACAAATTCAAGATCTGTTGGATTCAATGCCTTGTCATATAGAAGCACTTATTGCAGTGCATGGTAGCTTCACCAGATACTGATTTTCGACATGCAATATTGTTTCTTTACTTTGTAAATTTAATCATTCATTTGTATCAATACAGATTGTTTGTGGAATTGTTTGTCAATTTCATTCAATTCTCATGATTCCTTCATGGTACTGCAATTTTTACAAGCAGGAGTATATACTATATATATATGTAAATATATATATATATATATGCTTCGTACTCCATTTTACTTTACATTTATTAGTCTTTTGTGTATTTTAATGCACGTCTAGTTAACTACACATTTTACATTACTAATAACTTATCAAAGCTGCACATGCGCATTATATGTTATATAGAAATTATAAATCTCTCATCATTTTTCTCTTTCTGTAGTGTCAGAATTGAGTCTGTAACATGCAGTGTCCACTATTTTTATTTCTTTCTCAAGTTCATTTCATATTGCCCGCGGTTTGATACTGTGTTTACTGATTTGCACTCCTGCACTTTGATTATTATTATTTTAATTTATATATACTATATACTATATATATATATATATATATATATGACTTCTTATCCGGCACCCCAATATCCGGACTCTCCCAAAACCGGAATTCGGCAAAATAATGCCAAATTCTGCGCCAACAAGCGATTATTTGCCAAATATTGCGCCAAATAGCGATTTTTTGTCTAAAATCCCGCCAAACGTTTTTTTTGCCTTAATTAGTAATATCAAGTAAAAAAAAAATGATGCGTTGAAGCCTACATTTTTCCAGGGTACGCGCGATCCGCGCACGAAATTCAAAAATCCCGCGCAGAAAAAATGCCGTGCGGGAATTCGCCTGCACTCTCCGCCGCTGATCCTTCTTAAATTTCGAAAACGAACGTGAGAAATTATCGCGAGAGCGAATGAAAAGCAGGAAATGAAAATATTCGGTGGATCGTGTTTTTTCCGGGAAGTTCCGTATCTCCATAGCGCAACTCCTCTTTTCCGGAAAACATCCGAAGTAGCACCGTTTTTCCCGAAAATTTCCGAAGTGGCTGCATCAGGCACGGGCGAGACGCATAAAGGCTAAAAGGATCTATCTAGTCTTCATGGCGAGATGTGTCATTCCATTCTTCACTAGTTACGGATATGGCTCCTGTATATATCGAAGCCTTAGTTACGGACAAGTCGCGGCAAGGTGCTTTTTTTAATGGGGCGTTTCATTCTTTTCTGGGTATATAGGGCAGAGCACACTAGGCACAAAGGTTTCAATTTTTCCGAATTCGCTACATTTTCTTTTCTGCTCTTTGTTCCAGGACTTTGATTTTCAGTAAAAGAATTCCAACTTTTTCGCTAGAAATATTCCGATATCGCTAAACAAATCCTATTTGCTTTGTCTATGCCCTTCAAACGCAATGTGCTGCACAGAAATCACACTATTATGCACAAACATTTATTGGAAAAAATTGAAATTTCCGAGATGATAGAAAGTACTAAGTTTAAGTAAGGAATTCCCGAAATTAATGAGAGTTAACTTTTAACGAAATGCGAAGAAAAATATAGCAGCTATAAAATGTCATTCAGGGCCTTCTGATTGATCTCTTTAAATACTTAACCTAAGCAATAAACTTGTCATTTTCATGGAAAAACCCGATTTTTTTTCATCTCCGTGGAAATATACACATCTTTAATATTTTAAAAAACGTTGATGGAATTCCAACATCAAAATCATTTTCAATGAAATCCTATTATTTGGATGAAAATGGCTATTTTGAACCGAAAATTGACCCTATCAAAAAATTCCATTGCAATATATTTATGGAGTTTTAACGTGCTACATTTATTAATTAGTATTTTATAAAAGACAGTTTAGCAATATCGCGGAATTTTTTTATGTAAACACGATCGCCGATATATTTCGTTTTATTTTTAAATATTTTCCATTTTTTCAATCTGTTTCCATCCACTAATACTTTTATATTTTTTGGGCTTTTTATGCTTGGATAATATTTTTAAACATATTGTTGATGAAATTGAGATATATGTTTAGGATAACGAAATTAATTTTTTTTATTTATTCAGGCATTTAGAATTATAAGGTTTATTAGAAATACATTTGAAGAGCATAAATTAGAATTTGATATATTTGCACCCATAATTGAATCTTTCATTTCAATTAAAAATGAACATCCTTCTCATCTTAATTTTATTAAAAGTATTTTAAAATATTTTGAAACATATGAACAAAGGTGTGTGTGTGCTTCTGCTAAAATATTAGATGAATATGGTGAGGGCTCACTTTAGTTGACATGTTCCAAAAAAAAAAGACTTCTAATAACTACCCTGAATAATCAACTCTTTTCAGATTTTTTTTTTCTTTCAAAAATTTTCTTAATCCCTAAATTTGATACTGTAATTATATGTAATTTGCATTTTAGTTAACCAAGTATATCTTTTCATATGGATTGTAAAACATCTGTATTTAATACATGTTTTTAAAATGAATTATAATTTTCTATAACATTTTAGACCATTACAGTAAGTTTTAGAAAAGTGTTCCAAATTACGTAATAACCCCTTATCCAGAATGCCTGAAGTCCCAAGCAGTCCGGATAATAGATCCTGTACTGTATATATATATATATATATATACTATGTACTATGTATATTAATAAAACCTACATAATAAAAAGAAGTACTAAATAGCGAATCAACAATCAAATGGAAAAAAAATGCAAATTTCTAGTCATTAAACTAAAGATAATCAATAAATATCAATGGTATGGAATCAATAACTTAAAAAAAAATAAAATCCAAGCATTAAAGCTATACACGTGGATAAGGACTAGGCTTAAATAATTGAATTGTTCATTTTGATAAAACTCTGTCAGGCCCAAGTATTTAATCAAAATGAACACAAAATATGTGTTCCTGAAGAAATAGATAGATAATATCTATAAACTATTTCTAGTTGGACAACACACAAAGATAGAAAAATAATAAAGGAAACAAGAATACCTAGAATAAAAAACATGGCAAATGTGCTAACCATTGGAGCCCAAAATGAAGAGCCCAGTGTTGTCAATCGCAAAGTTTAAAAGTAGAGATCCACCATTGCCAATTTTGTGAAACAAATAAAAGTAATGCGAAATGGCCATAAAAGGTGATATTCTACAGTAAGAGCTACAAAATAATGGGGCATATAATCAAAAACAGTGAGGCTAATATTTAAGGGGATGTAACTAAAATGTAATATTAAAACAAGAGAATGTTGATGTCTAGCCAATATAAGATAAATAAAAGTCAGCTAATCCAATCTTTTTAACAATACCATTTACTAAATATACTGGATATTTATATAATTTGCTGGTAATTTTTAGATTATTTATATGCATAACATGAATTTATATGCATTGCATATATATATATATATATATATATATTGCTTTACCACTTACCTCATTTTTCTTTTGCCTTATTATATTATACCAAGCTCTTCAAACTACATTCTGATTTGGGTTCATTAGACTGATAATCTAGAATCGAATATTTACTGAAGGATTTTAATGGTTAATGTTAAAAACTAACCCCCCTAAAAAAATATATATATATATATATATATATATATATATATATATTTATACTGAAAATAAAGCAATTCAAAACAATTTAACTACAAATTTAAAACTCAAAAATTTTGGAAAACTCTAATCAAAATAAATGAAATGTAATGTTGCAGAAAACATGTTTACAACATTCGAACTTGGTCAATATAAAGATGGTTAATTCAAATTATTGATAGTTCAAACTGAAAATTTCCATTCATATCAATGTTAAAATATTACATTTAATTGCAGTGATTACATTAGTTCTAAAGCAAAGTTTTGAATAATTCTAAATTTTAGATAAAGTTCAACCACATTAAGAACACCATTTTCTTTTTTCATAAAGGCAGGTTTCATTTTTGTGAATGAAACAAATAAACCAACACAAGCAAAATTCAACATATTTCTTAAAATTAGACATTTGGATTGTACATATTTGCATATGTAGGTAAAAGTAGTACAAAAAATATAAAAGTAACATAAATATAAAAGTAATACATAATTTTATTACATAACTTAATACCCAATTTAATATTACATATATTTAGAAGAAATTATACACCAGCTAAACTAAAATCTTACGGTAAATATATAGTAAGAAACAAAAATTTCTACCAACCACTATTAATATCAATCACTTGAATTTCTGAATTTTGAAAGCCAACAGCAAGCAAATTATCTGATATAAACTCCATAAGACTAACAGGACAAAATTTACTTTCATCTATTGTACACAAAACAGATCCTGATAATGAAGACCACACCTGAAAAATTAAAATAATTTACCAAACCTTTACAAGTTTAAATACAAAAATCACATCTAACATACTTTTGTGCTATGTGTTATTATTTATTTTAAAGTGTTTTGAATTAAATAATGGTTAGGGCAGTTTCAGTCCCCTAGTGGCAATGACTGTGCAACCATGGTTTATGGGTGGTGATAGTTGATCAGTTAAGCACTTTCTTGTTGTTATGCAACACCCTCTTATAGGGAAGAAGTCACTTCACTGTATTACTCTAGAAAGTTTTGTGTGTCATCCTCTTTTCAAAACTATAAAAAGGGGATAAAAGAAATTATCTGTTTTCATGCATCAAATGAGTATCACAAAATATTTATTAATAAATATTCTCCTTTTATACTTTTATGGGCAAATCAAAATTTATGCATGTGCTGTTTAACTCTAAAAATAAGATTCCAGGAAACTGTACTCATTTAACACAGATAATAAAATTATCAAGCTTCATGGTTAAAAGAACATACTCTTAAGAAGAAATCAAGAAGATGGTGATATCCAAAACTATGACAGTATAATAAATAAAGTTAATTTTTATGCATGATTGATCTATCTTTCTTGTTGGATTCTGTTAATGTTTCGAATTGATAGTGGTGAAATTACAATAAAAAACTATTTTAAAAAGCACTAAAGAATAGAATAATCTTCATCAGTAAGACTGCACAAAATGACTGATTATGAACACAAGTTATGTTTCATAAAACTCTTAACCCCCTTTTTGAATCCCTTAAGAATGAAAATTACTTTTGTTCATTAGCAGATGAAACAATGAATATTTAAACAACTGAGCAGTTAAACCTCCACATTAGTTTCTTAAATATTAGATCTAATGAAGATACATGAAAGTTTTTCTTACCTTCTGGAAGCAAGAGATGTTATCTGAGAAAGCATTACCAATTCAATTGTAGAAAAATTGATATAATTGGGCATAAAATATATTCAAGGTCAAAGTTATAATAGTGGATCTAATATGTCTGGAAAATTCAATGGTTTGCTGGTGTGTATGAAAAAAAAATAGCCTTTGGAAATATATATGCATTGTGTGAATCCCATAAATTAAACTTAGTAAATTCAAAGGCATGCACAATAAGAATTAGAAATACTTTCAGCATTGTCTGTGACTTTGTGAATGAAGTGAGAGAATCTAGTAAATACACTGCTTTACTCTGATAGAAAATACTGGAACATTTTTCTTATTATTAAAATTTGAGCTTAAAGAAGTATGTCAAACACAATGGACAGAAAGTCACAATTCCATTTTATATTTTTTACAAATATTTGATACCATTGTATCATTTTTACACACATTAGGTTTGGCCGGCCGTCCAAATGGTTGCTCTTAGTCCTCTGGACGAGTCGGACGGTCTGAGTCTTCAACACATTAGGTTTGGAAATGATATCATCTAAACAATGTTAGATGAACACATCACCTATACTCTCAAATAGCCTATACAATTAAAGCATGACATGTGCTTATGTGAATTTGGATATTTTACAAAACAAAAAGGAGAATAGGCATACAAACTTAGTATCTTACATCATAACAGTAAATTATTTCAATGCACATACATCATGTAATACATAGCAAACATGCTCAACTACAACTTGCCAGTAGACAAGGGGATAAAGACCTTTTAGCTCAGTTTAGTTCAGTAGAGTAGTTTCTGTCATCATGACAGTTGGTATATATATATGGTGCTCTAAAAACATTGAACTGAGCTTTTATTCCTTAAATATTGATCTTAGACATATATAATAAATTACAAAGTTGCATAAAAAAAGGAACAGAATTTTATGAAATCGATTAAAATTTTTAAGGGAACTAAATTTTAAGAAATACAAAATTAAAATTTTTATAAGGCCCCTGTACAAAAACATTTCCAGTGAGTAAAATGTGCCCCATACACTAATAAGGTGATGTACAAAATTTCAGCATTTTAACATAAAAAGTCCCAGAGATATGTTTAAACAAAGTTGGTGAGGGATTTATCACAAATTAAAATGTAAATGTTTACAGCAAGAGTGCAAATGACGCAATGCAGAAATGCATCATAGGCAAATAATATCTGCTTCTTATCTTTAGATTTATTTACCATTTTTCAAAAATATACTTCTTGAAAAATACCTTAAAATTTTACATGCTTAATTACAGAATAAAACTTGGAAATGGCACAATCAAAATGAACATTAAAACAGCTTAGAAATGTATGCATATGCAAATATCTGCCTCTGATCGGTGCGTCACACAATCGCAACAGACGTGCAGGGCTGGCCCTAGCCAATATGGGACCCAATGTGGACCACTTTTGCGAGGACCCCATGTGTTTATATTATATTGTTACATTGTTAATTTGTAACAAGATGTAACATAGTGGGTTTTTTTAAAGGTTTGGGGATCTGCAAAGATAGCCCCTTCTTATTTCTGCAATTTCTATAAGGTTCCCCTTTGGCCACCTGAAAGTCAAAAGGTACAATGGACCTGGACACCATGCCAAAGAGGGAGGGAGAGCCTTGAAACTGGAGGATACCTCAGCAGGTGGCGCTCGGTCGTTGGGAAGCACGTGTGACCCGTGAGCACGGGTATCCGGCCACCTGCGGTAATAATTCTACGGCCTGTAGCCAAGCCCCATGTCAAAATTTAGCCAGTGGAAAAGAGGTAAACATACACCTTTCAATGAAATTAAGGGGAGCTTAGACCTCAGAACAAATCACAAAGAAGAGAGAGGGGAGAGCGACTTTGAGTTTTTTTTCGAGAATGGAAATTGAGAGGGCTTTTTGAGTTTTTAATGGTGGAAGATCTAAAAAGGCTATGGAGCGATCTGCTCCTGATGTTCCCGACAATTGCCATACGAAAGTAGGTCTGGTAAAGAGATGACGGTATGCTTAAGATATCATACTTATACTCTGAACTGAATAGCTCTTTCTCTCTCTCCATTCCTCTATGCGCAGAGTAAATTGAATTGCATTATGGCACAAGCCAAGGCATTTATTTGAGAACCTCAAGTGGAATTAAAATAATTTAATGTTCTGTTTGCAGACAGTGTATTAATGTACTTGTATATTATTTTCAATGAGAAAGGATAAACTTTAAGTTGGTGATTGTGTTAGTTAAAGTAATTGTGTATTATTTTATATTAGAAAAGGAATGAATTTTAAGCTTGTGATTATGTTTGAATATTTTAGTGGAGGATTAACTGCGCAGTATGTGGATGGCGAGAAGATAATGTTAGTTGATCGGATGAAAGATCTGAGTTATCGGAATCTTTTATGTTTTTTTAATTATGTAAATAAATTGTTTTTATTTTATAATTCATCGATGTCCTCATATTCCGAGTCTTTTTAATACTATTGATTTTCAGATGACTTTATACAACACGGCAGCCTTTAGATATAATATTCAATGACAATTAATAGTAGTTATCGTGCCCAAACCGGGCATGTGGGAGAAACACATGCAACATATATACGAGGCATGTTTTTTAAGTAAGTACCGTTTTGGAATTAAAAAAAGAGTTGCAAAGATATCGCAATAAATAATTTTATTTCTACATGAAAGCCTGTACCTTAATCTACTTTTCTACATAATTTCCGTGAATATTGAGGCACTTGTCATAACGTGGCACCAATTTTTGAATACCCTCCTCATAAAATTCTGCCGCCTGACTTGTTAACCACTGTATCACAACTGTTTTGACTTCGTTATCGTCTTGAAGACGCTGACCACCCAGGTGTTTCTTCAAGTGCAGGAACAAATGGTAGTCGCTGGGCGCCAGATCAGGGCTGTATGGAGGATGATCTAGAGTTTCCCATTTAAAAGATTTGATGAGATCTTTGGTCTGATTAGCCACATGTGGACGGGCATTGTCATGCAGCAAAACGATACCCTTACTCAACTTGCCACGTCTTTTGTTCTGGATTGCACGACGCAGATTGTTCAATGTCTCACAATAAGACGCTGCATTGATTGTCTCATTACGAGGCAGAAACTCCACTAGCAATACTCCTTTTTTGTCCCAAAAAACTGTGCACATGATTTTCCGGGCAGAAATTGTTTGCTTAAACTTCACTCTTTTGGGTGATGATGAATGTCGCCATTCCATGGATTGTTGTTTTGATTCTGGTGTGACGTAGGCCACCCATGTTTCGTCACCAGTAACAATTTGGTCTAAAAAATCTTCACCTTCATTGTGGTACCGCTCAAGGAAAGTCAATGCACTGCCTAAACGTTGGGTTTTGTGCAAATCCGTCAACATTTTTGGAACCCAACGTGAACACAATTTCCGGTAATTCAAGTTCTCGGTCACAATGCGATACAAAACACTATGAGAATATTGAGGAAACCAGTCGCACATTGATGAAATTGTAAAGCGTCTGTTTTCTCTCACCTTTTCTTCCACTTTCTGCACCAAATCTTCATTAAAGACCGAAGGACACCCACTCCGTTCTTCATCATGCACATTTGTGCGGCCATCTTTAAATGCTCTCACCCATTTCCTTACCATTCCATCACTCATAATGTTTTGTCCGTAAACTTCACAGATCTCACGATGAATATCGATTGGTTTTACGCCTTTAGCACTAAGAAATCGTATAACAGCCCGTACTTCACAATCGGCGGGACTCACGATTGTCGGAAGCATCTTAAACACTCAGTAAACAACGTATACAATGAAGAATCAGACTGTAATGGCGTCAGTGCGTAGACAAGAGATGTAGGTAACCAGCGCGCATGCGCGGAACGCCGACCGTAGCGCTGCGGCGGCGGAATCGCAAAACGGTACTTACATAAAAAACATGCCTCGTATATATATATATATATATACAGGGTGTGAAGTAAAGTCCTTATAAGACCAGCAACTTTGAAATGGTTGATTATAGACACATACTTCCAATTAGAAAAGGTATGCATATGATGTTCAGATGTTCCATTTGTCTTGGATTCGACAAGGGGCTGTATAGTTATGAAAATATGACATCACAATTTTTATATGATCCCCGGGTTCTACCATTGATATTTACAAAATTGAAGTCCTGTTGGTAATAAGTACCCCAAAACAAATTCCATGCTTCTAAGTGACATATTCTCTGAGATATTGCACATTGAAACTTGGAGCATGTTGTAAGGGATCAGCTGAAAATTGAGAAACGTTGATTACACTGAATCTGAAAAGAGGCTGACAGATGTGTGTAGGTCCGTTTATAAGTGCTACTAACTGGAATAGTTCTTTTATTGCACTGTTACATGTTTTAAAGGTATAATTGCACTTTGTACCCTTTATTTCTTTCAGGGTTTCCATGTATTTTTGCTATCCAACACATGGGATCTTTATTTAACTTTGTGTATCTCATAGATGGTCCCCTAAATGAGCACTTTTGCCGCCAAAACTTAAGTAGGTAATGTGGTTTAAGTCATGACATTTACCTTTACATATCTCAATGAATATGTCACTTAGAAGCAAGGAATTTGTTTTGGTGTACTTGTTAGCAACAGGACTTCAATTTTGTAAATATCAATGGTAGGACCCGGGGACCATATAAAAATTGTGATGTCATATTTTCATAACTATACAGCCCCTTGTTGAATCCAAGATATATCGAACATCTATACATCATATGCATACTTTTTCTAATTGGAAGTATGTCTATACTCAACCATTTCAAAATTGCTGGTCCTATAAGGACTTTACTTCACACCCTGTATATATACACACACACACACACACACACACATATATATATATTTTAATTTTTTTTTTTAATTTTACAATGGCATTGTTTGTTTTACTGACGGTGGTAAATTGGTTCGTCCATTCCTCT
This sequence comes from Amaurobius ferox, assembly GCA_951213105.1. Classification (NCBI taxonomy): domain Eukaryota; kingdom Metazoa; phylum Arthropoda; class Arachnida; order Araneae; family Amaurobiidae; genus Amaurobius; species Amaurobius ferox. The sequence goes on along the minus strand of OX578133.1, from coordinate 69,217,987 downwards.
TAAACTTAATACGAATAGTTGGATCATGAGGTTGATTTTGTGCCGATGGTGACACCTCTAACTTTAGCGATTGACTAGGATGAGGTTTCCTGGTTTTCCCAATTCTATAACAAAAATTCGGATCACTTTCTCTACAAAATTCCTCCAGGGAGACATCCCTCCCTTCCGCAGATAGCCTAGTAGCTTTGCTATGTCGAAAAACAAAAACAATTGTTATAATTTCAGTTGCGTTATTTTGAAACCATTATAGATTCCTTTTAACAGTAACAAAAGTGTGGCTGCAACCACATTACATATAATTTCTTTGACTTACATACATATATACGTACATGATGATGATTGAGTGTGGGAAGTATAAGTATGTGCACACACACTCTGACGAAAGTAGTAATGAAAAATAACACTCATATGGGAATGTTATGCCAAGATTTTTGATTCTAAATTTAATTAATGGTTCAAAATTTGATAATAGTTCAAAATTTGTTATTTTCCCCTTTCCCTTCAAAATTTATTTGTTATTATTAAATATTTCGGCGATTTATTCCCCCTCTTAACGTAATTTGTTATCTTTTTCTTTGTTTTCATTATTCAAAATTATGCACGATGTGTCTTCAAACATTAAAATATCTTTTGTTAATCTTTCGGCTTCCCACTCTCGGGTTTTAATGTCACATCACTTCATTTACGAGAGTGCAGAAAAAAGGCGCATTTTTAGAGCAAAATTTGGCCTTCATGGCTTATCTGTTACGAACACCTGCTAGATGGGAGCCAACATCTGATGGGGTTGCTGTACGGTGTGGTTGCCGCTTGGCGGAAAGTGCCCGTCTCGCGGTTCTTGGCATAACAGCATATATTTTTCCATGGTATATGTGTGAGTGCTCGGTGCGAAGCGCAAGTTTGCACTCACGAAGTTTGACGTCTCCTGGGAGGCAAGATTGTTGCTAAGGCAATCATCTCCTGGCCAGCGTTGTAAGAAGGTCGATAAAAATTTCGAGGGACGAGCCTGGGGCTCACGCTGACTCACACTGGGTGCCCGGGGTCGCCAGAAAAGGTGTTTTGGAGACAATGGACAAATCTCACGTAGGCTTAGTTTCTTTGAAATTTTGAAGTGGCGGGTTAAGATCTGGAAATGTGCTTCTTATAATGACATTGTAACTATCAAAGCCCAAGATGAGGCAGATACAGTTACTTTTGCCTTTGAATCACCTAATCAAGAAAAATGTCCGAATATGTAATGAAGCTCATGAATTTGGATACTGAGCATCTTGGCATTCATGAAAACCGACTATAATGTAATAGTAAAAATGCCTGCCTCTGAGTTCCAGTGCATCTGCAGGGATCCTCGGCAAAGTGGCAATTCTGTTTCAATTGCCTGTACTTAAGGTGGTATTCGTCTTTCTGCAAGTGGTCGCCACAAATGTTATCAATCTCCAATTATTAGCCATCTGCAAGTATTAGTCATCAGTGACATCCCCTTGTAGTGTCCAACCAACAGGATGTGTGTGTAACATCAGAGCAGTGGTCTCCACAAATATTATCAATCTCCAATTATTAACCATCTGCAAGTATTAGTATTAGTCATCAGCGACTTTCCCTTTTAGTGTTCAACCAACAGGATGAGTGTGCAACATCAGAGCAGTGGTCTCCACAAATATTAACCATCTCCAATTATTAACCATCAGTGATATCTTTTTGTATCCACCCTCACATCGACACAAAAGGGTGTTTCCTTTTATTTATTCAGAAAATCCATGCCGCAGAAACATCTTTAAATTTTACGATATTTATAAGGTTGTTTGGTCCACATGAAATTTTTTTGTGTTTCACACTAGGAAGTTAATATGTGTTTCTAACTGTACAAGAGTAAGATTTGTGCATTTTTATAAGTTAGTGTTTGTGTTTACTGTTTAAGTTTTAACAATTAAGTTTCGGTGGACAGCTCCAGGCATACCAAACTCTGGTCCTTCAGACCAGAGTGGATTCTGATTCCTGGGTTTTAAATTTAAATGATTTAATTATAGCGTAATGTACTAACTTTAATTTTTACCACTTTACACTAAATTGAAGCTTGAATTAATCAGATGTTTTTTAATTGTTGTCAATAAAAGTAAATTTTTAATTTAACATTAATAAGAGTTGTGTTTATCTTGCTGTTGGCTGTGCTATTTATTTATCTAAAGGTAAGTGGAGTAAATGTAAGATGTTTTGAAATGTTTTTAAAAATATAAACAAGGTCTAGCACAGACCAAAGAATAGTAATGGTTTAATAAGGGAAAGAAATAAAGAAGCAATTTTAATAGCAATAAAAGTAAACTTTATTTAAATCTATACGATCAGGCATATGTAAATAATAACTTTGAAATGTATATAAATATAATGACTTTAATTTGGAAACATAAATATAAAGAGTAAGTAAATAAAGATATAAATATAATAAGTAAGAAAAATAGAAATGAATATAAAATAAATAAATAAAAGTAGAAAGAATAAATAAAATAAATAAGTGTAAATTTTAAAAGGAAAGGTTTTCCCTTCCAACAGGAATAAGTCTTGCTTTCTGCTCAGCAAACTCCTTCATACTGTTCTCAAAATTTAAGCTTTTCATTTCTTCCCTTTCTATAGATAGTATCACTGAACAATTGAGTCTATCTTGAAGCATGGTTGATCGCAAGAAAGACTTTATCAGTTTTAATTTGGAAAAGCTCCTTTCCTCGGATGCCACTGTAACTGGTATTGTCAGAAATATATGTAAAGCAAGGAAAAAATTAAGAAATCTCGAAGGAATCCCCTCTGCTTTCAACATTGAGGAATTTTATGAAGTGCTCATACACACCGACCAATGTATTGAGGGATGTATCATCTGACACGTACCGAATTGTCAAAGACATTTGCTCGGGATAACTAATGTCAGGAGTACAATCCAAAATTACTGCAAAATACTTGGCCTCTTTTATTTTACGGATTATATTCTCTTGAACTCTAATCCCCATGATACTGATTAGTTCATTTTGGATTCTTTTGCTGAGGTAGTGGTCATGAATTTCTTTGCTGGAAATCCTTCTGAGGTGTTCTTGCATAATGAGGTCTAATTTTCCCAATAATTCAACAATTCCCAGAAAGTTTCCATTTTACGAGTTTACAAGAGATTCCCCAGAGCCACAAAATGCTAAATTGTACTCCGATAAAAACTGAATAGCAGGAACAAGTCTCTGAAAAACTTGATGCCATCGATTTTTTTCTTCTTGAAATTAGTCTCTGATGTGTTTTCTCAATTGTTTCTTCGGCAGAAAGTCTTCTCTGTAATTCCGTGCAATTGAGATCATTGCTGTTAAGTGATTTCTTGATTTCTCATGTTCTCCTAGTTTAGTGTATGCATTGGACCAGTTGCCAAAACTGTTTGTCGCCAATGCACTTTTTACATCATTCCCGAAGATGCAGCAGTAGAAGTAAAATATCTTATCAGTTGACACCGAGTGTGTAACCCATGGGTGATAAATTATGCCACCATTCGAAAGCTTTCTTTTACAATAGACTTTTGAGAAATGTTTACCAGTTTCATTCCGAGAAAATTCTTCTAAAAGAATTGCAGGTGGTCCTTTGCTCAATAGGTATTCCCTTACATTTTAGTCTATTCTTTTTGGCCATGAGGCTGGGTCATCTGTTATGTTCATCTGATTTTCTGAGGTAATATTACCCTGAGCTTATGCAATTAAAATATCCATGTCAGTACATTCTTGAGAATGTTTTGATTCTAAAATATCATCATTCTTTACGTCATTATACTTCAAAATCTGTTTGCTTTTACTTTTATTTTTTTAGACTGTTGTTCTGTATCATCATCAGTAGTTTCTTGGGTTTCCCAGTTGTCTTCTGTCGACTTCGATTCCATGGGTTCTTCATGGACTGTCTCGGTGATTTTCTGCACAGCATCCCCCAGCTTAACTAGTTCCTTCTAAATACTTAGTAAGGGTGCTTGTTTGCTTTTTCTTGGCTGCCTTTCTCTCTTGGATATTTTTTCTTTTTGCACTTCTGAGCAGATATTTTCTTCTAGTATCTCGAGTTTGTTTCAATTCAGGCATGTCATAAATATTTAGAAGTAAATAATTTAAAAACTTAACTGTTCATCAAAACCTAACTGTCAAGTATTAAGCAAGCAATGACCATTTTTAAATATTTAATTCCCCCCCCCCCCAAGCAAATCTCTGACCCCTTTCCCATGCTTAGGGGTCATTCATATATATCGATATCAATTTTAGGGGCAGGTATGGCTCTTGATATTGATTGGTATCGCTGGAGGAGGGGGTTTCTGGCAATTGATATCGATATCATTCTTTAAGATACAAGTTTTAAAATTTTCCATAAAAAATTATTCTTCATATTCAAATTTCCTAACCACATGCAGCTTGCATTGATATGCAACAATGCAACTTCATCACTAATAATAATAATCATCAATAAAAACTTGTTTCACTTACCTAGATTTATTTGCCATGCGTTGTCCAATACTAATTCAAATATTTATCTATAATCAAAAAATATTTAATGTAATGCAGAATCTACTAGATCCAGAACGAGAAGCTTTTTGCAGCACTGAATAAATTAACCAGACTAAAAACAACCGAAAAAGTCAAAATTTTATCTAAAACTTTCTCCAAATGGACTATATTTTATGACTGATTCAAAAAATTAGCTGCATTGCATTTGTGAAACAAGGTTCTTATAAAAAAAAAATGACTTATGCAACTTGTGTGTGAGAACAGGAATATTTCAATCTCAGTGTTTCCAAAGAATGTACAGAGCACACGGCACAAAGTGTGATATTGTAAAAACATCTCTCCCCCATTGCACAGTAACAAAATGGAATGGTCTGTATGTGCGGTGCACACGCTAGGTCATACTTGCAGATGATCCGTGATCCCTATAAAAGGGAGATTTTCAACATTTTCTTCTGCCTCGGAGAGTTTGGCTACCAGAAAACTGACCAAGAAGCAGTGGTGGGATATGCACTTCACCCGGGGCATGGATCTCACTGTAAATCCATTGTGGTGTTCTAGTGACCCCACATTTATTTCAATTTTTTTTCATATTTAAAATTTTAAAAGTGTGATTTCTTGCAGACTTAACCTTTTTTTTGGGGGGGGGAGGGCTCTGAACTTGGAGATTTGCATTTGCACCAGGGTCTACATACCAGTGGATCTAAGGGGGTGGGGCAATGGCGGCGATCGCCCCCCCCCTCCCCGAACCAAATTTTAACATGGAACATGAAATGAAATAACATAAAAACTTGGCCAAAAATGAAAAAAATACAGAATTGCCCCCTTGTAAGATTTCTGGATCCGTCAGTGGGTCTATACTGAACTGAATGAATCGGACGTTACTGCCATGCAGTGAAGTAATAAAATTTTAAAATTTTATTTTACTTTGTCGCACTCAAAATTTATTTCTATGCATCTTGTTTTATCGATTTTTTGTCCCCCCCTCTCTTTCTTGGTTGCCCTCTTTTTCTGCTTGTTTGTTTTCTTTTGCTTGTCTTTTTTTTACTTTTCTGCGCGGGACCCCCTCCAGGTGGGGACCAATTCAGCCACATAGGTTGAATCGGCTTAAGACTGGCCCTACAGATGCATCATCACATGAGAAAGTTTTTTTTGCTCTGCCATTGATCAATCGCATCGCTTATGCAAAAGTAGTGCACTGCCCGGCAGTCTGAGCAACTCTTAAGTATTTCAGATTTCTGCTACATTTTGAGAGTGTAGTTAGCATGTACCGACAGTATGTCGCAATACTGCAACGAAGAACTTTTTGAAATGCTTATGCAGTACAGCTTATGCAATCACAATGGTAACGAAACTGCACGGCAATATCAACATAATTTTCCTAATTCTTGACATCCTTTTGGGAGATTTATTTCCCGATTGGTGCAACGAGTGCATGAAAGAGGAAGCGTATATTGCTTAGGTGGACGAAGTAGGCCCAGACTTCACTCAATTGATGTAGAAATTGATATTTTGGCTTACTTTTCAATAATTCACATAGTAGTGTTTGTACCGCTGCTTCAGAAATGAACGTACCACGTGCAACAGTGTGGAGAAAACTGAGATGGAATAAATGGCATCCCATTTAACATTCACAGTGTGCAAGGACAGGAGCCAACAGATTATCAAAGTTGTCTAGATTTTTGTAATTAGGCTCTAAATCAGGAAGATGCAAATCCCTCTTTCCTGAAAAACGTAATTTGGACTGACGGAATGCCATTTCAAACAAGATGGATGCATAAATCCACAAAATGAGCACTTCTAATCTCACACAAATCCATTCGTGATACAAAATATTCCTTATCAGAAGCAATTTTCTGTGAATGTATGGTGTAGTATTTTCAGAAACCGTTTGCTTAGACCCATACTGTATAATGGTACATTGAAGGGTGACAGATATGTTAATGAGATTCTGAATGCAGTTATTCCTGATTTTATGGATGAACTGCCCCTAACAGTACTTCTACATGTATGGTTTCAACAGGACAGATCTCCAGCTCACCATACTGCAGTTGTGAAACACTGATTAAATAACAAGTTTCCAGACAAGTGCATTGGCTTGCATGGGTCAGTCGAATTTCCCTCTAGATCGCCTGATTTAATGCCTATGGATTTTTATTTGTGGGGTCATTTACACACAACTGTTCATCTGTCACCTCCCTTAAATAAATTAGAATTGCAACAACACATTCAAGATGGTTGTCTTAACATCACTGAACAAGAAGTTGATTGAGTGCACAGAAGTGTTATCAGGCGAATGCAGCTCTGTATTAGCATGGATGGAAAACATTTTGAACAAGTTTTGAAATCATTGTGTAAAGTTATTATTTCTACACAGAGTAGTTACTTTTGTATCAATAAACAGCAAAATTATTATTTATCTATGTAATCATTGTTTTCTTTCATAATTTGTGTATGACCCCCTGAAACGCCATCTGCGGACATGATTTTTCCCCTCTGAGAACCTATGTCGATGCATCGAAAAATTGTTTAAGTCAGCATTTTTGTCTTTTTATATCTCTGGGATTTTTTATGATAACATGCTGAAATTTTCTACATCACCTTATTAGTGTATGGGCATTTTACTCATTGGAAATGTTTTTGTAGGGGGGGGGGGGGGGGGAGGCGTATAAAAATTTTAATTTGTATTTCTTCAAATTCATTCAAATTTTTATCCATTTCATAAAATTCTGTACCTTTTTTTACGCAAATTTGTAATTAATTATATATGTCTAAGATCAATATTTAACGAATAAAAGCACAGGTCAATGTTTTTGGGACACCCTATATATATATGTGTGTGTGTGTGTGTTATATTTTGTTTTATGTGACTATCATCCTACCCTTTCCATTTTTCTCTTACATTTATTACTTTCCTTACATACATATAATGTATAAGAAAAGTATTGTGATGGGGTCGAAAATTCGAATTCCAGTTTTCGATGGCAGAGCACATTTCAAGCATCCCTGAACATAAATTAGACGTTTTTGAGATGATGTCTGTGTGTGTGTGTGTGTGTGTCAGTGAGTCTAATAGAACGATTAGAACAAAATTTGGTACAAAAATTACAATCCATGAATACTGGAAGCCTACTGTTTTTATACACAATCGCATATTCAGAACCTCCCTAAATTTTCGAGTGAAATTTTGAAAAAATCATTAAAAAATAAAAACCTTTACTAAAGTTATGTAAATAGTCATTTCTTATATAATTTTTCATTAGAAAACGAGAAAACGATTAAAACAAATTTTAGAATGCTAGCATGAACCGTTCTTGAGATACTGTACATTTTTCAAAAAATTTATCAAAAATTTATCATATAAAATTAAAAAAATATATTTCCTATTGTTGAAATATGTTGACTTTTCATAAGTAATATCATGCGATAAATTGGGTGACATCCTTCTCATGGATCCAGCTAGCTCCAGTCATGAAAAAAGATACTTAGGTAATACTTTTGTATTTGGATGCCAATAGTCAGTTATCTGCTACAAGAATAATTTATTTCTCCATCTATAACACTTGGAGACGAATTTGGTGGAATGTCGCGACTTTTTTAAATGTTGCCAAATTGATAAAAACAGCACTAAATCAATGAAAATGATGACTAGATGATGAAGTAATTATTAAAGTATTTTAATATATAGACTCTATCGCTTACTGAGGAAGCTATCAATATTGATGATTGTTTAAAGGTACGCAAAGTATAAGTAAATTGAGTATTTTCAAATAGTTTTAAATGTTGTCAGCCTGAAAATCACCCAATGTACAAATCAATGATAAAAACACAGTACAGTGGATCTTATACATTATTTTTTTTTACTGTAAAAGGAGTGAATTCATTGCATTATATAAGGAAAGTCATGTGCTGCCCACATTAGATTTTTTTTATAATGTTTCAACCATGTGTGTTGCTTTATAATATGAAACACATTTAGTACTTCTACGGATGTAAAGATCCTTGAAAAGTAGCATCTATAGAAGTTCTATACAATTCCATCTATTGAAATGTACATCTTTTCTTCAATAAAATTTTGTCATTTTAATATTTTAGGCCTCTAGCATTTTCCATTTTTTTTTATACATGTGCTTCGATTGTTTGTATAATACATGTAGAAACTGATAATTTAATTCCCATGTTTTATTTCCTCTTTTTAGTATAAAGTTAAGATCATGTTCAGTTCTCTGGTATCAATGTTTTCCTTCTGTTAGATATTATATTTTCAATTCCTTCTTGTCGGAAATTATATAACCTCTTAAATGATATTAAACTAAGGTATGTCTTTTATTCCATGTATTATCTATTAGCTTTCTTATCTTTACATTTTTATTATACTATATATATATGCAGCCCTCGACTTTCGCACATAATTGGTTCCTGAAAATTTGTACGAATGTTGAATGTTCAAAAGTAGAGGGATGTAAAAAAATCCCATCAAAAATTGTATTTTAAAACATTTATTTATCAATAATAATAGCATATATTTATCAATATACATAATTAAGCTAACAAGGCGTGTTGAAGTGTTTTTAGGTGTTTTCTTTATAAACTTGTCAAAAGTTAGTTAAATTCCACCTTTTTTTTTTCTTTTCTTGATAAGGAGTTCTATAAAATGCTCCGTCTTTCTCAATCACAATACGTACTTGAGATATATGCTCTCTATTGGAATCACATTCTTCCATGATAGTCAAAAATTTGTCAAGATGTAAAGACTTCATTCATATTTTTGATTGTCAAAGTCTTGACGATTTTATCAGCTTCTTCATCCTCATTCATTGTGTATTTCATTTAACTCTTGTTGTTCAATTAAGTATTCCTTTGACAAACGTACGGAGTGAGATTCAATCAACTCATTAACATCTTTGTTGCTGAAGTCCAAGTTTAGTTCATTCATTAGGCTAACTATTTCATCTGTGATAGTTTCTTCAGAATTTATAAAATCACTCATCATTTGTGGGCATAATTGTTTCCGGGAACCTTTCATTGTTGACTCTTTTATTTCATCCCACGAGTCTCAATTGTTTATTGAGTTCCATATATTATAGTTCTTCCAAAAATCTCATAATTTAGGCCTATCTTCCCTGTCAGTTGCCTTGATGGCCTGATTCATTATTGTCCTCATATAATATCGCTTAAAAGTAGCTATCACTTGCTAATGCAAGACTAAACCTATTTAATACATTGTAGACATCTGGCCCGGCTCGGAACCCTAGAGACATCACAAAGATTCCGAAAAGTCTGCTACTCTAGGCAGCAATGTGTGAGTGAGGATGAGCTACCATGCTCCGTGGGAGTAACTGCATGAAAATGAACGATTTTTGTATTATCGACAGAAAACTTTAAAAAACTGAATTTTTAAAAATGTGCGAAATAGCGAATTGTGTGAAAGTCGAATGTGCGAAAGTCGAGGGCCGCCTGTATATATATATAGAAACAGGTATGAACTTATTCAAAAACTGAAAAATCCTTTACTACCATTGACTCAATCCAAATTTTAGATTTTAAAGATCTTTTTTATAACATCATCATCAAAGATTTATTTTCTGTCATTAAACAACTCTTCGATTAATTCAAATTAAATACTATTACTAAATATGACTCGCATCTAACGTTAATAATTTACTGCATTTTGTTCTTTTCACAACTATCTTGTACATGGTAATGCTGTATACCTCTAAACGATTGGAGTACCGCAAGGATCCACTAGTAGCTCTATGCTCGCCAATATTTATTTTTACTTTTACGAAAGACAATACACTCTGTTTACATATAGCATTTCTATTTTTCACTACATTGATGATGTTTTTCTTTGTTTTCATACTGCACATGATTCTTTACCCACACTTAATATTTATCCATCCAATCTTGAGTTAATACCTAATGAATCCCACCCTTCGAAATCTGTAAATTATCTTGATATCACCATTTATATATAAAGTAACTCATTCAATACTACTATTTATGATAAGAGACATTATTTTAAATTTAATGTAAAATTCTTCCCTCATTATTCTTCTTGCTTTAGTAACCAAGTTTTTAAAAATATAATCATTAGCTATTTGCTCCGTATCAAACACCTTGATAGTAATAAGTGTACACTATCATATATCAATCGTCTCAAAAGTCTATGCTATATGTACAATTTTCCACCTTTTTTGTAGATCGCAGTATAAGTACGATACTCAATAGTAGTGGAAACACCATAAAATAAACACCGCCTTGGTGGGTAAAAATAAAAATGTGCAAAAAACAGTAATTTCAGTTACACAAAAATGTGCAAAATTTTAAAAAATGCCTCGGAGGGTAAAGAAAAAAGTTTAAAACACTAATAAAACCGTTAAGGTGGATATCTAAAAAGCAAATAAAAACAAAACAAGCTACGGCTCCAAAAAACAGTGTTATCCATACTTTAAATGTTTTCGATCATAGTGGTCACTTCTCAGTTAGTTTCTGAGCTCTTAGGTTTATCTCACCGAAAATATGTACAACTACTTCCACACTCTCTGGTCTGGTCCATTCCATCGCGGTTTTTCGAGTGGTAAGCATTCAAGCTGGATCACATGGTTGACTCCCATGAAGACTACTCATGCTGGGGCCTTCTGACTTGTGAGTTACCCTTTTCCTGCATGTTTGTGCATTTGCATGCTATATTTTTCATGATTATGTGGTATTTTATATTTTTGAGTTTTGTCCTCTTGGGTCATTTTTCTGTTAATCTCGTTTATTCCATTGTTAAGTACAGATTGTATAAAATTTTAACCTTGTGTTTTTATGCAATCATAGAAACAACAAATTTTAGTATATCTGTCTAGAATGTGTCCCTGAAGACGTTTCTGGCAGATATACTATTCATTGATTTGTTTTCCTTGTCCTGGTTTTCCTGTGCTCCATTTTTCCAGCCCTTCCTCGTTACTTTTGATTTTATGCTATTAAATACATATTATATTGCCCGTGGTCTGATGCTGTGTTTACTGATTTGCACTCCTGCACTTTCGTTTTTATTATTTTAATTTATATATATATATATATTTTTTTTTTTTTTTTTTTTTTTAATTCAATTAACGTGGCAACAACAGATCGAAATCCAGTTACAGTAGCCACACAAGCCTCCATGCCTTATTCGGGATTCGAACCCGAGCCCTCCACACATCAGCCGAACACGCTATCCACTACACCACCTGGGCGGCATATATATATATATATATATATATATATAATTCTTAAAATATAGCTTTCTCATGTTGTAGTTAGTATTAATATCAAGTTTTGTTATGTTCTAGACACTGGTTCTGGCTGCAAGTAGTTTTAAAAGAGAATACTTTAATTTAGGTATATTAACTAATTATTGGCATCTTAATAATTAAGAAAGGTTTCTTTCTTATTAATGCTATGTGTACTAAACCACTAAAAATCATATTCAAAACAATTAAAATATATATTCAAATATTTACATACTTTTAGGGTGCAGTCATCACTACCACTAACAAAAATGCTGTCTTCATTTGAGCAAGAAAGTGTTTTTACAGGTAAATTATGGCCTTTCAAAGTTGATATCTAAAAGTAAAAATGTAAGTTAATATATATAGTTTATTATTTATATAACTGTACTTTAGTTGTACATTCAGGTATAGTATGTTTTATATTTCCAAAATAAAATTTATTTCTCTTGAAGAATAATTAAAACTCATCCACAATTTTATCCCTTTAAAATTTGTTTAAAAGGAAATGTGCAATTTTAATAAATAATTTGCTAATTAATGATCTATTGATAAAATTAAATTAAAACTCTGAAGATGACAAAGTTTACATCAGTTAGCATGATGATATGTATATTTAAATAAAATAACATAGCTTAAATTATATTTTTCTTGTTAAATTCAAAATAAATTTGAAACATAGCAAAAATATATTTCACATCTAAAACTAAACCAACAAACATTATTAATAAATTAAAAGCACGGTGTTTTTCATTTTACGTGTCCAGATCTAGAATCACTTAGTAAAATTTAAATAATAAAAACAAGAAACAGGAAACAACTAATACTTTTTAACCAATAGCAAATCAAAACAAAATTCTATTTTTAAAAGGATGAAGCACTAGAGTTTCAATTTTCAACTATTCAATGGATTCATGTCTCTACTATTTTCTCACAATTCTAATATTGCATTAATATGTGAAGAGATTATACATAAATACATTTACTATTTACATTTACACAAGAATCTACACACACAGATAGTTTCAAGCAAAACTTTTTATGGCTATACTCATGCATAATATGTACCCCATGCCTTTATAAAATGTTTTGTTAAATTTATTTGATGCTTTAGGAGTTTTATACATTTCATATAAAATATTTATTTTCACAAGAGAACTAGGCTTTCAATATAGGATTACAAAATCATCAGAATCTAACACATTTAAACAGTATTTTAATTCTACGTTTAAAACAGCAGAACATTTCTCACTCAAGAAAATATGAACACAAATAATTTACTCTATATCGTCTCTACTATGTGTTGTCAATGATCTTAATCTGTATTCTTATTTTAAATTGACTTGTATAAAGAAAATTAATTTTAAAATTGTATCAGTTCTTTAATTAACTTTTAATTACTTATTTATATTTTTAAAATTGATTTTAAAATTATATCAGTTCTTTGATTACCTTTCGATTATTTATTTATAATTTTAAAATCGCTTTTCTTTACACAAGTGAATTTAAAATAAGAATACAGGTTAAGATCACTGATAGCATGCAGTAGAAAAGATATATGGTAGTAAATTATTCATGTTCATATTTCCTTGCATAAGGAATATTCTGCTGTTTTAAATATATATTGAATTAAAATAAGTGTTAAAATGAGTTAGATTCTGATAGTTTTGTAATTATTCATTGAACGTCCAATTGTCTTGTGCCCATGCAGAGAGCGATTATGCATTTTGGAAAATTGAATAATGACTTCAATTAATCCCTAGTTTAAATCCGAAGCATGCTATGAACATTTTCTAGTTCAAAATAAATAATTAAAAGTTAATTAAAGAACTGAAGTAAAATCAAAGGTCTCTTTACATTGTCTCTTAGCCATGGCCCTCAACGCAGTGTAGTTTACCCTCCTTTTTACCAAGAAGAAAAGTACTAGCTTCAACTATGGTATATATTATCAAAAACTTAAACACAGCATAAATTCAAAATATTGCAATAACCTTTATCTCTTCTTCAGATGACCAAATAGAAATCTCAGACTGCATAAATGATGCTATAATATTGACACCATCTGGTGTGTATGCAATAGATTGAACAGAGCCACTAGAATTAGAAAATGTCTAAAAAGAAAAGAATAAATAATAGATTTATAGAGTAATCAACAAAATCACATTAAACACTTAAAATACCCAAATTTTGAAAAATGTATTCTAAATAATATATATATATAAAATGAACTAACAAATTTTCTTTGCATTGAAACAGTATCCCAGATCTCTATATTTCCATTCCATAATCCACAAACTATTTCCTGTTTAATTGGATGATGATCAATGCAGTTCAAAGGACACCTAAATAACACAACATATAAATATTTTAATTTTTCCTAAAACAATTAATACTAAATATATTTTGTTCTAAGTGAAGACTTTTGAAATTATAAACATTCATATATTTATACACTAAAACAGGGGTCATGAACCTTTTTGAAATTAAGAATAAAAAAAGTAATAAGTTATGTAAATTTTGAATCAGTAGTTCTTTTGTAGATTAAAATATTAATGCAACTTTAGCACTTAAAACTGGCAAAAAAAATGTAATTTACATTGTAAGAGTGTATAATCATACATTACATTTAAAATTTATCTTATTAAGTAAATTAAAATGATTTTTCTTCTAATTTTGGTAAAGTAAGTATTATGTCAAAATTAGTTCTGTTTTTAACCCATAAATATTCTTTCATTGATAAAAAAAATCGTTATAATTACACGATATTTATAATAACATCAAATTATTTTTGAAATTAATTATTTTTGTAAATTTATAACTGTTTTATTACATTTAGACAAAAAGAATAAAATTTAGTTTATTATAAAACCAATTTTAAGTTCATTATATTAACATTTTTTATATTCTTGTGACCTATGTTCATCGCATCAAAAAGTGATTTAAAACATTTATTATAGATAATTTCATGATAAAAAATTTTTATCCGTTTGAAACACATTTCGATTAAACATACCAGTTTGGAACAAAATATGAAAACTGTTTATTTTCAACAATTTTCACTCTTCTACCCCCCCTCCCTCAGTAAGTGATAGGGAGATGTGTCTCAATGGTTTTGTAACAAGACTACAGTAAAGATAGACTGGGCAAAATTTTGTGCTGGTATCTGAATTTGAACTATTGTTCACAATTTGAACACAAACAGAATGCACTAGAATAGGTTACAAGAAAAGGGAGTTTTGCCAGAAGATCTTACTTTTGATGATTATGCTGCAAGCAATGGTTGTGTTGAAACAGAAGCACAAGAAACTGATAGTGCCATTATTGCTACAGTAACTAATAATGTCTGGTGAATCCGAATCAGAAGAAACCAAACCAGATTTAAGAAGGAAGGATTTAAACATAAAAATACTGTGGAAAGCCTCCAAAATTTCCATAGCTATTTTAAAGTCTATAACAGCAATGATAATTTAGATGCAATAGGAAAAGTACTGTGCAAATGCGATGTAAATTTAAATGTTCAAAAGTAACACTTCAATGTAATACAGTACAACCTCGAAAATCCGGACATCCAAAATCCGGAAACCTCCAAAATCCGGACGTTTTCCAAATTTTCGGGTTTTTTTTGTTGTTGTTTTTTTCCCCCGGACTGACGAAGTTGCGGATTTAAAACAACAGGGTAAGATTATTTATTTTATATGTAAGATTATTTATTTTACCGTATTTTCCGGTCGACTTTCTGAACCCGGAAATGAAACAAAAGTTTAGATGGTTGGCCGTAGATCGGCTCGTGGTTTGAGCGTGAATTACGTTGTTAGCGTTAATCCCTCCTCCCCTTATTAAACCACAGCTCTCGATGAATTATTTCGCGTAAAATATACATCGTTATTTAAATACGGAATTTTTATTATCAAAATTTCTTTTTCTCATTATTGAAAAAGACATTTTTCTGAAACAATGTAATTTTTAATATTAAGCACTTTAAAACGTTATCGTAACATGTTATCACAGATTGTTCAATTAAATCTAAAAATCCCGAGAATTCATATTAACGCTACCGGAAATTCATTTTGTTCACTTTGTAGTATGAATTCCATTCTTCAATGTATTCCGTTTTATCTTCGGAATCTCCTCCCCCTCCCGATACATATCTGACGATTTTTTCGTTCTCGTTGAACGTGTCAGCTTGAAATCGACTGTATATTTTGCCTTTTCTGTTTAGAAAGCCATATTTACATACTATATATAGCAAATAAATAACTAAATAATATCGTATCCCACAGAACCGAGCAACAAGGTCACAGACCTTTCAAAGAAGTCGGCTGTGTTTACGATTAGGAACTAAGCAAATTCCTTTCTTCGCTTTCCCTGCCCCTCCACGTCCCGGTGCTGCTGCAGCCTAGGAATGACTCATCGTAATTTAGAAAAATCATTGAGAGGAGAGATATTTTTCTTTTTTGGAAAAGATATTTATTTTATCTACTGCAATATTTATTACATATTTGACTAATAAAGTTTTTACTTTTTTCAGAGTCATCAGTCTTTTAAACATAACATTATATAGATGCTAGAAAATAAATAAAACTTTTTAAGTTCTTATTTTTTGTTTTTCGTTCGTTAATAGCGAAAATAGTTTAAACACATTTACACCTTTAAATATATCGTCAAAAGTGCTAATCATCGATCTTTATTAAATCTCGGCATTTAATTAAATCTTCCGGCGCTTCATTAAATCTCGACGAAGCCGATATAACGAAAGTTCTGCACTGTGATGATGATGCGCCAATCATAAATAAATTGAATGATGTCGAAATTCGCGATATGATATTAAATAAAAAAAATCAAAGTAGCGACGATAAATGTGGAGAAGAAAAAATACCCATTCATAATCTTATGCAAACAATCGATCATGCAATTAAAGGTCTTGAACAAAGAAGCTTTATAACCGAGCAGAAATAATGTTCATCTACAGGATAAAGAAAACTGCTTTCCCATAAACCAAAATTAATGAAATAACAAATGTTAATTGAAATATTTAAACGAAATGATAAAATGGAATTTTATCATTTCGTTTCGTCACACATTCTAAATTATTAATGTGTATATTTTTTCTAAAAATTTTTTTTGCCCTATTTTTTAGATTAAATAATATGTTTTAATTGATTAACTTAACTTTTGCCATTATTTTTACTAAAAATAGTGCTTTATAGTGCATTTAGTTAATATTAAATCTGAATTTTATTCAAATTCCATAATCCGGAAAAATCGAAAATCCGGAATCGGCAAAGTCCGGATTTTCGAGGTTGTACTGTACTTCCTACATCAGTTGCTACTGGAGAAAGGTCTTTTTCAAAACTAAGACTGATAAAAAAAACTATTTAAGATCAACAATGGGGCAAGAAAGGCTTTTTGATTTAGCCTTAATATCAATTGAGCATGAAATGTGGAATAATTTGGATATAAAAAAAGTACTAGAAAATTTTGCTAATGTAAAAGCAAGAAAGATAAAATTTTGTTAAACATTTCTTTCTCTTATCGTTTTCTGTAATAAAAAATAATTATAAATCTTTTTTAATTTGTTTCTGATAAACTGAAGAGGTGTGTTCAATTCCTTTGTTCCAGAGAAAAATAAGTTCTTAGTCGGGGCGGCAATTTTTGTTTTGCACCCGGGTGGCAAATGGTCTAGGACCGGCACTGCTTTGCTATATGCAGGCTTCACTGCATATCATAAAATTTTATAAGAGGTAATTATATATCTTATTGTATATTCCTATATGATGCATTGTATCACAAGAATTACTATGGTTTTGATTTTGTAAAACTTTTATACAGAATTTGTGGATAAATAATTACATACATTCAAGTAAGAAAAGAATCTATAACAATTAAAAGGAATTGATTAAAATGTACCTAAAATCATCAATAACTGATATGGATCTTCCATCACTTAAACACCACAAGCGTACAGAATTGTCCCATCCTGCTGAGAACAAAATACACCCAGAAGGATCAGCACAACAACTAGTTACTTTTTGCCTATGGCCATCTAATACAGCAACTCTGAAATATATCTAAATTCAATGTCATGAAAATACTGAATATAATCATAGCATTAACTATCACAAAATTTATATTTTGTAATATTTTTTTAATTACTTCATTAAATATTATTCATATTCAAAACATTGTGCAAAGAAAATATATTTTTTTATTTAATAATTAGGTTATAAAATATTTTAAATTAATAATTCTTTCATCAATAATTCACATTATTTTATTTTTTCTTATTCAGTTCAATTACCTATTATCTGATTATTTCTGATCTCGTATTAGTTCTTTACTTGATACCGTATTAGTTCTTCTCGTACAAGTTCAGTGTCATTATGCTCAAGCATTCAACATGTTTTTTTCACTTCAAATCTCTATTTTAAATTTATTCTTAATTTACTTTCAACTCTAAATTTATTTTAATCAATATTTCACTGTCAACCCCATGTTTAATTATATTGTATAAGTATATTTGCTTATTTGCACATTCATTCAAGTGAAATCTTATAAAATATAATATCTTACAATCCTATACATAAAGATTTCCAATTCACTCTTTCTGTTCAAAAATGCATATTTTTAAGAACAAATGTACATGTATTGTGATATTTTTGTCTTGCAAAAGAATAAACAATTCTAATGGCTAAAGGTTATGGTACAATACTCTGACAACTCAATGCAACAGTTGAGAAGTCAAATAGTACTTTTTTTTATTTCATGCATGCAATTCAGAGGTGAACAGACAGCTCATGCTAAGACTGAATTCTGGAACCATGCAATGATGTGGCCTGTGAGCTATTACTCTGTGGGAGTTGAGGTTAAAATTGTCTTGTTAACGAAATGACCTATTTGCCATACGTGAAAAATGATATGTGATGCCAGTGCCTCCAATGGAGTATTTTGCTCATTAAATTGTTTTTATTCTTAAAAGATGTAGCCTCATGAATATGACTTGTTTCCTCCTGTAGGGCTTTGCTCTAAAACAATATCTTTGAAATACCTCTGAAAATTATTTCCTGCACTTCAATTTGCATTCATCTAGTGATGTGTTGTGTACTCTTTTCTGGGGATTTTTTCTTATATCGAAAAATACAGTGCACCCTATTATTAGACTAAAATGCCTAAATGTATGTTATATATGTTATATACTAATGTACAAATGTCCTACTTCCCTGTATAAATATTTAAACTCTCCAAAGGGTGAGAATATAATGAGTGTTATATTTGAATGCCATGAGAACTCACTATTTTGATCAGTTCATTAATTTTTGATGATATACTGCTTTGTTAAAAATTTAATGTTGAATAAGAAATTATGTAAATGTGTGTTTTATTAAATAATTTTCTTAAATTTAAATTTGACTTATATCTAAATTAGTTTTGTCCTTGCTGAGTTCTTAATTTCAGTTTCAGATATGTATAAATTTTACTTTTAGAATAAAACCAATTCCTAGCTTTCTTGGACTTAGTTACAAGAAGATGTGGCATTATTCAATCATGGGCTTGACTGTGGAGCATTCATCCCAGATATTTTTTGTGGAGCATTTTAGATCATGGGCTTAGTTAAGTATTAAAATACTCACATTTCAAGTGGTGCTTAAAAATATGATGTGGTGTAAAACTCGAACACCACATTCAGTCATCCCAGTATCATTCTCTACTGAAATATATATTTAAAATATGGAAGCTGTTTGTTTTGTTCTGTCCATATTGTAAAAAAAAAACTAAGTCCAATTTGAGAGCCATTTGGCCAAAAGTTTGAAAAAAATCTCAAGTCTCATCTTTCAACCAAAATATATCTAAAGTGTGGGAGCCATTTGCCCCAATTGTGAAAAAAAAAAAGTCCAATTGGAGCCATTCTGTCTAAAAGTTTGAAAATATTACAAGTTCCGTCTTCTACCAAAATATACATGAGAGCCAGCCATTCTGTCCAAATTGTGAAGAAAAAAACGAAGTCGAATTTGAGCGTCATTCTGTCTGACAGTTTGAAAAAAAGTTTGAAAAAGTCTCGTCTTTCAACTGAAATATATAAAGTGTGGGAGCCGTTCTGTTCCAATTGTGAAAAAAAAACAAAGTCTAATGGGAGCCGTTCTGAACGTTTGAAAATATTACAAGTCCCGTCTTCTAGAGAAATTGGGAGCTGGTCTGTCCGAAAGTTTGAAAAAATTACAAGTCCCATCTTCTATCGAAATATATATGGGAGCCGTTCTGTCCAAATTGTGGGGAAAAAAAAAAAGACCAATCATCCTGCTGAAAAGTCATTCTGTCTCGAAAAAACCCTATATCTCCCCTAATGATTTTCAAAAATTCCTTATCTTCAGTGGACAAAAAAATTTCTAAGTTTTAACATTAGGAGCCTTCCTGTCCGGAGCCACTTGTGACAGTGATGGTTGGAAGTATAACATGTATCCTCACTGCTTAACTAAATTTCTCATGTAATTATTTTATGAAAATTACTTCCCCAGTTTAATTTATTGCTTGTTTCTATTTCAATAGTTTGTAACCTCAGAAGGCAAAAATGTTTTAAGATTTAACCTGGTCATGATTTTTTTCTGAGTAGTTTTCTGCATTCTAGCACTATGGTTTCATTTTATTTTCTTCTATTACCTTAATTACACCTCAACTTTGATGCTTCCCCTTGGTACTTCATTTCCTGTACAAGCTAGGACACACATAGAATGCATTTTTTTGTTCAATTATTGTTCCCTAATTGTGTTGGTCTTTTATTAATTTCTTTTAAATCAAGATAACAATTAATAACAAAAATAACAGCAGTATTCAGAATTTTGTTGAGACTCCTCAAAAGAGGTAAAAATTAGGTTATTACTTTTGTTGTCTTTCCTTCTCTATTGTTTATATCTATTCAGTTTCTTTTATTTGCATTAGAGTTCTTATGTTCTTTGACAGTCAATGCTATTGTATCTCACTATATTCTCATAGTCTCTTATGAGTTTTATATAAAGATAAATACAAATTAAAGTCAGTACTAACCAAACTGAAGGCTATGCCCCAACACACACACACACATATATATATGGACCTACCTGGAGAAATCTTGACTATTCCATAAACTTAAAGTACCATCAACAGAAGATGCACATATTCGATTTTTTCCAGCATAACAAATGCATGTAATAGCTGAAAAGTGACTTTTTATGCTGTGGGTTATCTGTTGAAAAGATTGTCAAAATGTTATGTCACTTAAATTTATTTCCACTTAAAAATAGAACAATAACTTGATATATGACTACTAAAAATAATGATGAATTCTGATTTTATGTAAAATAGATTAGTTTCACAGCATACAATATTGTTATAAATGATTTTTAAAAGATCATTAAATTAAAAGAACATTTTGAATTTTAAATTGAGTTTTTGGAAAATAAAATTTTCTAAATAATCATATCTTATTATAACAGGAGCACAAGCTGACCTGAATAGGACTGGGTGTCAGCAGAAGATGTGACCTTTGAGAATGCTTCTGCCAAACCAAAGTATCTGCCAGTAGATACTTTGGTTTGGCCCTAAGGTTGAGGGTTTCAAGTCACAATGGATAAAATGAATTTCTCATTGAGATGTGGTTTTCCATTCTCCCCTCTGCAAAGTCTTCCCATATGTGCTCATTTATATAAAGTAAGTCTAGCAGACTCTCTCCACTGTGACCCATGTATAGAATTAATAAAAGAGTTGACCACGTATTGTTGCAATACAGAACATTTTCCATTAATTGCTAAGCACTGCTTGCAGAACTTGGGTTTGGTGGATTCTATTCATGCTTCCTTTGAATTGCTGTACATAGAATTCTTTGAGAAATTTGCCGGCTGCAGACAGGGCTTGGCTTCATTTCTGCTGGACATCTGATTATTCTAAGTGAGGTAATGTATATATTTTTTTGCTGTTGTGCTTCTCTAATTTTGTTATGCATATCAATGTTGTCTGTTGTATAGGGGTTTAGTAAGGTTTCATGGGCTTGATGTCCTAGGTTTCACATGTTCTTGGTGTCATGTTGTTGAATTATTGAGAGCATAAAACAATTCTAGTAACACAGTTATAAGCTCTACCCTTTCTGATGCATCAACCAAATTCAACCAATCAATGAAAAGATCATTGGAGAAAATATACACTATTTCATGTGTTACACACTATATAGAATTTGATTCACATACCATATAATTTATAACTTTTTGTTACACTTTGTTTCACTGTCAGAAATGTAAATTACTTTTAGACTAATTTGTAATTTGGGACAAAAAAAAACTGAGTTATATACAAGAGCACTGTACAAAATTTTTCTGATTAACCAAAGGATTAGCCCCATCAATTACAACCAAAGTCATTGCCCACACAATGATTCAAGTGTCGTCAGTAGGTTTACTATGACATTGTATATTAAGAACTTTTCAATCGTGTTGAAACAATTACACATGAACTCTTCTTTTTGTAAATGAACAAACTGATTAAAAAGTTAGCAGTTAAATATGCATTTTTGGTGGCATTTGGCAAATTTCAGCAGGAGAAATTTTTCATTAAGGTATTGCCATAATAAAAAATTACTAGCTTTAATGTTATTGGTAGTTGAAACCAGATTTGTAGGGGGAGATATCTCATTATTTTATAAGCAATAACTTGGTGACTATTGCAGATAATTGCCACTTCTTTTTCTTTAGACTAGTTACTGTACAGCACAATGTTTCTAACTGAATTTTTTTTTTGTCTAAGATACCATATAAAAATTAAAACCCTTCTATTTTTATGAAAATATTATTCAGAAAAAATTATATACAGTACAATGTCTCAAATCCAAAATCCTCCAGACCTCAGGGATTCCAAATTTCAGACTTTTCTGGATTTTGGATCATTTTTGAAAAAAAAAGTATGGATCGACCACCCCGCCCTTTCGTAGTTTGAACCTTCTGAATTCCACTACAAAACAGAAATTTGAACAACCAAGCAAAAATATGAAACAAACAAGAAAATACTCAAAAAGAAAATTCTTACTTATCATACCCCTTTAAAATAATTTAAACTTTTTTAACAAACATTTCTATAATGGTGAATTGTCTCATAATTTTGTTTCTCCAAAGTAACTTTTTCTTTCATTTTAATAACATAAGTTCTTGTTTTGTTACAAATTTCTTTTGTTTTAGTCCTTTAATAACGTTGTTCAGTAACCCTTCTAAATTTTCTAAAGAAACCTTCTCTTCGTTAATATCAACATTGTTACTATAACTAACTACATAACTATCTTCCTATTGCTGCAACAGAGCCCCCATAAGGGGTGGAGGTGGACTTTATATATATAATAATAAATTTAATTTCCATAACTAAAATTTCATCGGAAACCTTTAAAGTCTGATTCTAATACTGTGTATGGTCCAAGTCAAACTCGCCAAACGGTTTAAAAAAACATTGGCACATCATTTAACCCTTTCGGGACGGCGGCATTCCGAAACTACCATGGCCCAAAGGACGAAGCGCTTCGTTTCTGAAATGTGCCCAAAAGACGGCTATTTTTTGGCGCTAAGCCTAACTCTCGAAAAAAATTCACTAAAAATCACCCGTTCAACACAACATTCTACTTTTTTCAGGAAGAAAGGAAATACTTATTTTCTATTTGATGTATATTTTTTATACAAATTTTCTTTTATCAAAATATTAAAAATTTTAGTGTATATATGTTTTAGGTACAGATGGATAATTCTTTGGCATGTCCTTCCGATTTTTTAAAACTGTACCACATATATGCATATTCTTAGACAACAAATACTTTGCAAGTACAGGAGAGGTAAAAAATTTATCCAAATACAAAGTATATCCTTTTCCTAAAAGTTCACTTAGAAATGTTTTCACAACGCGTTCTCCATACCCACCATCAGAGCTTGATAATCCCGTGTCCTTTCCAGTATACACAAGGAAATTCCATTTATGGCCTCATTCCGATTCTGACGATTTATATATTTTTATTCCATATCTGGACCTTTTCGATGGGATATATTAATGAAATCCCAGCCTTCCTTTCCATGAGAACATAAATAACCTAATCATTTCATTGCCGCATATTCCTTTACCCCCCCCCCCTCCCCCACTCACTCAAAAAAAAAACCTCTCTTATATTCCTCTAATTCAACAACGAAATCAATAAAAGACAAAATCAGAACGAGACCCGGAACTCAATTACAAAATTGTTGATGCTACGAGAAGTGCTCTGTTTACTTTACAGAACCATGTGTTTCACCGCTCCAAATGGAGAAATAATTCATTGGATTCTCCTTGTGCCAAGGTCAAACATCTACAAAATACATTTAAGTTGCTTCCACGGGCATTTAACGCCATCTAGTAGACAAATACATTCAAATTAAAACGTTCCACGTAGAAACACCAATATGTGCCAGTCGTCCTTTAGGGTAAAATTTCCTCCGGCCCGTGGGCGTGCCGTTTGTCCTTGAATGCAAGTTCACAGCTGGCACCTGGGCGTGCCGTTCGTCGCGAAAGGGTTAAATATCAGCAATCCCATCTATACTAATCACTAACAAATGACAAATCTCAAACAGATCCAAAAGTCATTTTATTATACAAACATCCTACAGACGTAATTTTAAATATAGCCATAGCGCTTTTGAACATCTTCCATGTTCATGCTCAGTGGCAATACAATTAGAAATAGATGCCAACGTGTTTAAATACAATTTAATACTGTTAAGTAAAATTTGCATATCATGAAATTGAAGGATGTTTGCATAATAAAATAACTTTTGGATCTGTTTGAGATTTGTCTTTTATTAGTGATTAGTATTTTAAAATTGTGACGTGTCACCACTCCTGGAAATCCCATCTATACCCATGTCATAAAAATCACTGTCATCATCATTTATTAAAAAAATATTGGCACATCATTTAAATATCAGCAATTCCATCTATACCCATGTCATAAAAATCATTGTTATCATCTTTTATTAAAACCCTATCATCATTTAAGCTTTCAAATTCATGACTAAAGCAACATTTCTTGAACAATTTTGTGACCATTTCCCACAGGTTGCATCTCTGTCCCAAGCATCCTTGTTCCACCGTGCAATCAAAACAATATCGGACTTCCATCCATTATTTGAGCCTATTTTTTCGTTAACCCCGAATTGACTTGACACAGCACAGCTGTACAGAAAAAACCCAAAAAAAAGCCCTGCAATATAGTTTTACACAATCCTTGTTACGGAGTATTTAGCTTTGGAAAGAGCAATTTTTTAATGATCAGCCATAATCAGAGAAGCGAGGCATAGATATTGAACGAAAACAAGTGAGTTGTATGTAAGTTGTATATATATATATTATGTTTTTTATGAAACGATACACTGGTAGTCAGGAGAATCAGGAGGGCAGTGACTTACAGGAGAGTTTTAAAGTGCAGAGAAATTCTGAGTGAGAGATTGCGAAATTACTACCTCTTCATTTTCGGATGGATTGCCTTGTGGAAAAAATAACTTTTAGACTTACAATTTTTTTTATTTTTAGACTCCGTGTATAAATCACCACCCCCCTCCCACTTTGAAGCTTTTATTTTATCACAAATATCTAAACTCATATGCGAGTATATATGATAGTTCTTTTGCATTTTCAAAGAGAGGTGATTTTTTTTATGTTCTTGTTCTTACGGTATTAAAAGGGTTCAGGTATATTTCATAATTTATGGGCGAAAGGTTGGATAATCAAGTGGTTGTCTAAAATGAAAAAAAAAAGTGTACGGATTTTGGATAATTCAGAATTCCAAACGTCTGGATTTGGGACATTATGAATGAATGATATGAAGGTGGGTGGCTCCAGAAGAGCCCAGCACATCAACCAGAGGTCTATTGTACTACTCCAAAAGAGAAACATCTCTAAGAAAAGAGACCAGTAGCCGATGCGAAAATAAGCAGGCACTTGACAGGTATGTCGTTCAGCTCCCAGGGTTCAATCACATGATGACCAATGTGTTCGAATCTGTGACCAGAGTAAACCTCACATTCACAGAGAATGTGAGCAGCAGTTTCTTCACTGTAATTGCAGCCTCTGCAAAGCGAATCTTTAGTGGCACCCATAATGTTAAGGTGTCTCTTGAGGGTGCAGTGCCCAGTAAGGAGTTCAACAGCCCTCCTGATGCCAGTTCTGCTGAGCTTGAAAAGTTCTTTTTGATGTGTACTAGGGCAATTGCAGTTGAGAATTTTCGCTTGCCTTTGTCCCTTAGTATTACGCCAGTTCTTACATTGAAGCTTCCTGAAGATGTCATAGACAGTTCTTCTAACAAGGTCATTGGGGATACCCAAGGCTGGCTCAGGGCCCACAAAAGGAGTACTTGAGCCTTTCCTAGCAAGTTCATCTGCCAGCTCATTGCCAGGAATGCCCGAATGACCAGGCACCCAGTAAAGAATGACATTGTTATTGCTAGCAATTTCACAGAGTGCATTGCAGCATTCCCAAACAAGGGAAGAAGTCATAGTGAACTTCCCAAGAGCCATAAGAGCAACCTGGCTGTCAGAACAGATGAAAATCTGGTTATTCTTATACTTCCTGCCATAGCAAATTCTACAACACATAAGGATGGCAAAGACTTCGGCCTGAAAGACAGTAGCAAATTTGCCAAGCCGATAAGACAGCTCAGTACCATCATCAGGGCAGCACACACCAGCACCAGTGCTTGTGCCAATCTATCCAAATGCTATAAAATCTATCCAAAAATCTTGGTTAAGGTCTGAGATAATATTTAATGAAAAAAAAATATTCTGATGTCATTTATATTCTATCTATATTTTCGCTTTCTAATGAAAGAGCGCTTACCATGTAATCAGATTAAATAAGAATGAAAGCTTTTCAAATTATTTCTTTCAATGTGCACATTGATTTTTAAACATTGGAATCAGATAACATTTTTATTTACTAATTAATAAAATTAAATTAAAAACAATGAAAACAATTTTACTGACACGGCAACATACAATGGAAGCCCTGAAAAATTAAAGTGTTTGTTTCTGTTAGTCAATACACAACCCAAAATCACACCAACTTTTGCAAACCTCAATCTCACTTTTGCAAACAGCAACCTCACTTTTGCAAACAGCAATCTCACTTTTGCAATCACAGCCTCACTTTTGCAAACAGCTCAGTAACAGAACAATGTGTAACTGAATTGTTAAGGCTTTATTACACGACAGCAATTTGGTACAACATACCGTTCACAAAACAGCTTTGGAACGTTTGTGACGTCACTCCATGCAGCACAGAATGAACGTAACGTCACTTCATTCATCAAGTGGGGGAAGCTCTTTCCCCCTTGCATTCGCTTCGTAATTTCCTTATTAGAATACCGTTTTAGAGTTCTCATACTGTAAAGATCTCTTTTAACATCCCAAAGGTTCCGTTTGGATTGAATAACTGTGTTATTACACAGGGCAATTTTTATTACCGAACTTTGGCAATTCCGCCCGTCAATCATACTTTAGGCTCCTCCTCTTTAACAGGTCCATTCTCTCTAATACCGGTGATTTCATTCCAGAAACCATTCTTCAGTGTGTTTTTCGTATAATATAAATCTTTTATATCTCAAAAGTGTCTGTAATTTGATAAAAATTATTTTCTTTTTTTCCATCTGCATTTCCAGACTTCAGCAATTCTGCCCGGCAATGATACTTTAGGTCCCTGCCTTTCTAAGGCTCCCCGCCTCTTTAATTCCAATGACTTTATTCCAAGAAACATTCTTTATTTAGAGTTTTTTTGCATATAATTTGAATCCTTTATATTTCACAGATGTCTGTAATTTGGTAAAAGTCCTATTACTATTTTTCCATCTCCAGACTTTAGCAATTCCGCCTGAAAATGATACCCTAGGCTCCCCCCGCCTTTCTGACTAGCCCCTCCTCTTTAATGACACCGATTTCATTCCAAGAAACATTCTTCAGTGTTTTTGCGTATAATTTGGACCTTTTATATTTCACAGATGTCTGTAATTTGGTAAAAGTTCTATTATTATTTTTCCATCTCCAGACTTTTGCAATTAAGTCCGGCAATGATTCTTTAGGTCCCCGCCTTTCTAACGCCCCACTCCTCTTAAATGACACCGATTTCATTCCAAGAAACATTCTTTAGTGTTTTTTGCGTATAATTTGAATCCTTTATATTTCACAGATGTCTGAAATTTGGTAAAAGTTCTATTACTATTTTTCCATCTCCAGACTTTAGCAATTCTGCCCGAAAATAATACTCTAGGCTCCCCCCGCCTTTCTAACTCCCCCCTCCTCTTTAATGACGCCAATTTCACTCCAAGAAACATTCTTTAGTGTTTTTTGCATATAATTTGGATCTTTTATATTTCACAGATGTCTGTAATTTGGTAAAAGTTCTATTATTATTTTTCCATCTCCAGACTTTAGCAATTCCGTCCGGCAATGATACTTTAGGTTCCCGCCTTTTTAACGCCCCCCCTCCTCTTTAATGTCGCCGATTTCATTCCAAGAAACATTCTTTAGTGTTTTATGCGTATAATTTGGATCTTTTATATTTCACAGATGTCTGTAATTTGGTAAAAATTCTATTATTTTTCCACTGCCAAACTTCAGCATTTCCGCTCGACAATGATACTTTAAGCCACTTCTTTCTAACAGGTCCTTCCTGTCTAATGCCGCAGATTTCAGAAAGCATTCTTTAGTGTGTGTTTTTCATATAATTTGGCCCTTTTATATCCCACACGTGTCTGAAATTTAGTAGAAGTTCTATTATTTTTTCCATCTGGAGATTTTAACTCATTCCAAAGCAGTCTATCGGCCATCTTGGTCGCCATTAAAGGCATGTCACCTGTGACGTTCAGATTTACGCACTTTTGATTGGTCAATTTTCGTACAACCTTTTCCTCAACAACAACATTTTAGGTTTGAACCTAAAATGTTGAGGCTAGATTTGTTGAATGAACTGTCTTGCGAACGGTTTTGTTGTGCCAAATACTGTCGTGTAATAAGGCCTTTAGAAAACTAAAAATATAATATCTATATATCTGTTTCACATTCAAACAGAACAAAATTCATATAAAAATTAATTTCATTTTGGATTTTATTTTATGAAGATTGAAAATAAACCAGATGTAAAAAGATAAATATAAATTTATAAAAGCAAAAAAGTATGTAGAAGAATATGATGCATAAAAAAGTTTGTTTAATATTAGTTAATTTCTATAAAAAGATATGTAAGATGTAAAAATACTGCCCCATACAATAGAATTCTTGCAACAAGGGTGTACAAAGTCATAAGATGTAAGATGATTCATCAATAACTTTTAAACAAATTTTAAAGTAATAGTCATTCACTTGTAAATTTTCAATTGG
This sequence comes from Amaurobius ferox, assembly GCA_951213105.1. Taxonomy (NCBI): domain Eukaryota; kingdom Metazoa; phylum Arthropoda; class Arachnida; order Araneae; family Amaurobiidae; genus Amaurobius; species Amaurobius ferox. The sequence goes on along the minus strand of OX578133.1, from coordinate 69,188,845 downwards.
TGATTTTGTTCATATTTTTCTTTTATTTCCAACTAGCCGCCTTTGGCGACAAGCCTGTTTGCTACCCTTGAAAATTCTGACCGTGGCAAATTCTGATCATTGCAAACTCGCTGGCGTGAACTACCAGAAAGGTGTAAGATAACTGTTTGGACGGCCAGGAAGTGCCATCCAATTTAGACCGGAACTCCGTGGGGGAGGCATGCACAGGGACCATACCCTCCTTCCCCTACCATCAACCTCTCGGAAGGATTTACGGACCCACATGTTTAACGTGATCATACTCCGCCTGAATACGGCGGCAGTTTAGGCAGTGGTGGGAATCGCTAACCACTGGGCTACCGCACCCTCCGCGACGACGTGAACATGGCGGCAATTTTGGGAATCGAACCCGGGCCTACCAAGTGAAAATCCCGTGCACTAACCACTGGGGTACTTCGTCCTCCACGACATTCTCCATAACTTTCTTTTTATTCACCCAATTTAGACTGGAACCCAGTGCAGAGGCATCCACAGGGACCATACCCTCCTTCCCCTACCACCAACCTCTCGGAAGGACTTACAGATCCACATGCTTAACGTGATCATACTCCGCGTGAACACGGCAGCAGTTTTGGCAGTGGCGGGAATCGAACCTGGCCCTACTGAGTGAAATTCCTGCACGCTAACCACTGGACTACTGCACCCTATGTGACAATCTCTATAACTTTATTTTTATTCATAAAATTTAGATCGGAACCCAGTGGGGGAGGCATCCACAGGGACCGTACCCTCCTTCCCCTACCACCAACCTCTCGGAAGGACTTACAGTCCCACATGTTTAACGTGATCGTACTCCGCATGAACACGACAGCAGTTTTGGCAGTGGTGGGAATCAAACCTGGGCCTACCGAGTGAAATTCCCGCACGCTAACCACTGGGCTACTGCGCCCTCTGCGACAATCTCCATAACTTTCTTTTTATTCACCCAATTTAGACCGGGACCCAGTGGGGAGGCATCCACAGGGACCGTACCCTCCTTCCCCTACCAACAACCTCTCGGAAAGATTTACGGACCCACATGTTTAATGTGATCGTACACTGCCTGAACACGGAGGCAGTTTAGGCAGTGGTGAGAATCGAACCCGGGCCTACCGAGTGCAATTTCCGTGCACTAACTTCCCGAGCGCTAATTTAAATTTTATAATGACTATATGCTAAGCTCTTAATTCCATCATCCTCATCCCATCGTTCCATCATTTAAAATTATTATTTATACATATTATTATTATTTAATTATATTATTATTATTTATCATTATTATTTATCCATAAATTTAAAATATCCATCGTTCTATCATTTAAAATAAATTAAAACGTTCCATCAATCCTCCATATCGTTCCACAAATATATAAATATAATAATTTCAAATACATCACCACAATTCAATTCACCATAATTCAATCATTTAAATTATTTAAAATATCCATTTAAAATATCCATAAATTAAAATATCCATTTAAAATATCATATAAATATAATCATTTCACCCGCTGTATACAACACATATCTTAATTCATTTAAAACCGGAAGGGCGGGCGCTCTCCATGGAGACAGGGAAAAACTTCAACGGGTCAAAACGCAGTTTGCCGAGATATTGAAAATCCTTAGGTCATTAAAATCGCGATCCTGTGGATATTTATAATTATTTCTTGACCAGATTGAACTTGTAAGAATGCCAGATATTTGACCTTTCTAAAAATGTAAATTATTAGTCGAAATTATTAGTACTTTTTACTATGGGAGAATTTAAAAACCAAAAATTGTTTTTTTGAGCCAAAAGTGACTTTTGTTTTAAAATCTTTAAAAAATATTAGAAATCGAAATTGAAATTTCAAATTAATATATTTTTAATCGCAATTGTCTGTTCTTGATTTGTTTGTGGTGTGATTTGTTTTCTTCTACGATGTCTTTATCGTTGAGGAAAAAGGGCAAAAAATGGTCGAAATCGCATAAAACATTAAATAACTAAAAAAATAATTCAAATTTTAAAAATCGGTTTTCATATGACCCCCCCCCCCCTCCCCCGGTCTCCGACTGCCAAATTTTGCAGCTCTCCGACGCGCGGTCGCTGAACGTATAGAGTATAAGACACACAGACAGACATCTCCCCCACTGGGTTCCGGTCTAAATTGGGTGGCACTTCCCGGCCGTCCAAACAGTTACCTTACACCTTTCTGGTAGGTCGGATGGTCTGGGTAACAACAACAACAACACAGACAGACATACAGACAGACATTGCCTTTTATTACTTAAGGTAGTCTTTTAGCTGAGAAACATCATATATGAGGGCAACTATGCCAATCAATTTGCATTAAATTTAAATGCAAGTATAATAGGAAATTTTTTTACTTATTTAAAGCAAATTTGTAATAATTTATTCCCAAACAAAATATTGCAATGTATAAATGAAAGATTAATTACTTTTCGGGTCGATAAATCCAAAATCTTTAAATAACCATCTTCACTTCCTAAAACAGCAAAATTTTTTCCTTTTTCCCCAGCAGAAGCAGTTATTTTCTAAAGGTGAACAAATTATGAATATTGTAAGAGATATACACTACATAATATATAATATTATACAATACATAAATGCATAATATATAATATATAAATCAGGGGTGGTCATTGAGGGAGGTCGCTGGGATGCACAGCACCATTGAGAAAACATCCCAGAGTATTTTTTTAGTTATACAGCTTTATTACAATTTCTATTTAAAAAATCTGAATGTTTGGTTCAATTAAATCCAGAATTATTGAAAATAAGTGATGGAAAATATCATTAGATGGCAGCAGGGCCCCCACAAAGGGGGGGGGGTCAGTTGGTACTACAGTACTGGGGCCCGGCGATTGTTGGCCCGTGAATATTGCTGAGGATAAAATTTTTATACATTTGTGTATGAATATATATTTTTTTTCTAAATTAATTGAAGGTTTTGAAATTTACGTATTATGTGTAATTATAAAATTACAAATATAAATTAGCAGGGCCCCCACAAAGGGGGGATCAGTTGGGACCATGTTACTGGGGCCCGGCGGGCGATAGAGACCCGTAAAAGTGCCGGGAGAAAAAAATGTTTAATGTTTGTGCATATGAATTTATAATAAAAATTCTTTTATGATACAATATCGCATATTTTGTGCAATTATAAAATTACAAGTGTAGAATAGATAGAAAGCAAGAGCAAGTTTTTTAAAACAATAAAAAAAAACCTAAGAGTTGTTGAAATTAAACATGGGATACATTAAGGAACTTGTTCTATTTCTTTGATTCCACATTTGTTGCAAAAAAGTGAAAAGAAAAAAAAGACAGGAGCCCTTAACGTACAAAGAAGATGCCTTATACACTATCTCATCAACAAAGGATCCGAAAACCGCGTGAGAAAACAATAAATACTTCCCATAAATTGCTCGACTTTGAAGGGAGGGCTAAGATCCTTTACAAGGCATCAGTTCCCAACAAAGAGTCCTCTTTGGTTCCCAAGGCAATAAAAATAATTGTTTGTTATTTAGCTTCCGAAATTTACAAGTACTAAACTGATGACAAGAAAAAAAGATATATCACAGAGAGTGAGCACTGTGCCATGGTCATTTCTTTGTCTAGAGGGGGCTGTTCCACTCCCATACAGATAGGATCTTGTCCGAAAGCAATTCACACATCAGGGTGTCCAGTCTACGGACTCTCTTTTGTGGTTCTGGAGGACATTCTGGATAGATGCCTGAAGGCAGAGTGTTGTATAATGTATATCATCCTGGGGTCACCTTTGAAAGACCTTTTATCTAGCAGAATGTTTCTAAGCTCATGTGAATAGGTCCTATGAAAATAAAGTTGCTCCGTTTGTGTTGATGAGATCTCAGCATAAGGAGGTGAAAATTTATTTGTCGATAATATTTTATCACTCATATAAATGCTTAAATTAATTATTTGTAATTAAAATAGTGTTTAACATAGGGGGTTGATATTAAAGTATGTTTAAATTAATTCTTATAATTTATTCAGCATTATTTTTAATTGCTTTAATATCTTGATCTTAGAATGAACGTTATTTATTTTATCAGAATTTTATACAGTTTTGTAAAATTATTCTTGTAAAATATTTGTGCATTTGAAATTTGTATAAAACTCTCGGATGGATTTAGTCATTCAAAACACCCAAAAAACAACCAGTAATTCAATAATATCTGGGAGTATAATATCTTTCGAACAAATTGAAATAATCAAACAAAATGTCGTACGATTATTTTATCGCCTAAACATAACAATCCTATTGATTTTCAGTGAGGTCAGACCAAGAGAAGGCTTTTTCAAATATTTATTTCTAAAACTGAAAATGCACAAAATAATAATGTTACCCATATATGTACAGAAATGGCTATTTAATATTGAATTTTTTAATTTAAAAAACAAATGACATCATTTACAGGATTTACTGTCGTCTAGATATAAAAATTTTTTTATCTGTGTTAAAAAATTATAAAAAGTTAAATATGATATTTATTATCAATTGGGTGGATACTTTAAATACTTACGGAAATAAATTGAAAATGTATTTAGGATTTATCACAAACCACTTTTGAGAAATTAGAAATTTTACTTTCCTCACAAAGAGCGTAATATCTCTCAAGAGAGTTAAACAATTTCCACGTGATTAGGTACACTTATTTTAATCGGTGTCATGGTATACTCATTTTAATCGGTGTTAGTTATACTGATTTTAATCGGTGTCCATTTATTTGCAGTGAATTCGAATCATAAGGAAGTTCTAATTTTTTATTGTTTATGGATATCAAAATATATTCATTTGCTGGTAATGTTTTATGTTAGATACATCAGATGTTTTAGTTATTGGATCTATGGATAATTTTATCTTTCTCTGAGAAGTACATAAAATAAATAAAATTTACAGAAAAGTTGTAGATTCTTCCAAATTATCAAATAACTCATAATAGTTGAAGAAATTTTTACAACAGATGTATTGTTGAACATACAATTAAAGATAGTTAAGGGGGATAGGTCTCAGATACTTGTCATACTACAAAATTAATCATATCAGAAGATCGTAGGATGCAAATAGGACATTTTTCTTCTCCGGTTGGATATTTATATACAGTACAACCTCGAAAATCCGGACATCCAAAATCCGGAAACCTCCAAAATCCGGACGTTTTCCATATTTTCGTTTTTCCCCCCGGACTGACGAAGTCGCGGATTTAAAAAAGATATAATAAGGTAAGATTATTTATTTTATACATAATATTATTTATTTTACCGTATTTTCCGGTCGACTTTCTGAACCCGGAAATGAAACGAAAGTTTAGATGGACGGCAGTAGATAGATAGGCTCGTGGTTGGAGCGTGAATTGAGTTGTTAGCGTTAGTTAATCCCTCCTCCCCCTTATTCAAGTCACAACTCCTGATGAATTATTTCGCGTAAAATATACATCGTTATTTAAATACGGAATTTTTATTATCAAAATTTCCTTTTCTCATTATTGAAAAAGACATTTTTCTGAAACAATGTAATTTTTAATATTAAACACTTTAAAACGTTATCGTAACATTTTATCAAAGATGTTCAATTAAATCTAAAAATCCCGAGAATTCATATTAACGCTCACGGAAATTTATTTTATTCACTTCGTAGTACGATTTCCATTCTTCAATGTATTCTGTTTTGTCTTTAGAATCTCCTCCCCCTCCCGATATCTGACGATTTTTTCGTTCTCGTCGAACGTGTCGGCTTGAAATCGACTGTATATTTTGCCTTTTTTGTTTAGAAAGCCATATTTACATACTATAAATGGCAAATAAATAACTAAATAATATCGTATCGCACAGAACCGAGCAACAAGGTCATTAACACACAGACCTCTCAAAGGGGTCGGCTTGCCACCGGTGACAGTCGGCTGTGTTTACGATTAGGAACTAAGCAAATTCCTTTCTTCGCTTTCCCTGCCCCACCACGTCCGGGTGCTGCTGTAACCTAGTAATGAATCATTGAGAGGAGAGATATTTTTCTTTTTTGGAAAAGATATTTATTTTATCTACTGCGATATTTTTTACACATTTGACTATTACTAATAAAGTTTTTACTTTTTTCAGAGTCATCAGTCCTTTTAAACATAACATTATATAGATGCTAGATAATAAATAAAACTTTTAAGTTATTATTTTTTGTTTTTCGTTCGTTAATAGCGAAAACGGTTTAAACACATTTACACCTTTAAATATATCGTTAAAAGTGCTAATCCTCGATCTTTATTAAATCTCAGCACTGCATTAAATCTTCCGGCGCTTCATTAAATCTCGACAAAGCCGATATAACGGAAGTTCTGCACTTTGATGATGATGCGCCAATCGTAAATAAATTGAATGATGGCGAAATTCGCGATATGATATTAAATAAAAAAGATCGAAGTAGTGACGATAAATGTGGAGAAGAAAAAATACCCATTGATAATCTTATGCAAACAATCGATCATGCAATTAAAGGTCTTGAACAAAGAAGCATTATAACCGAGCAGAAGTAATGTCCATCTACAGAATAAAGAAAACTGCTTTCCCATAAACCAAAATTAATGAAATAACAAATGTTAATTCAAATATTTAAATGAAATGATAAAATGGAATTTTATAATTTCGTTTCATTCACACATTCTAAATTATTAATGTGTATATTTTTTCTTAGAAATTTCTTTTGCCCTATTTTTTAGATTAAATAATATGTTTTAATTGATTAACTTAACTTTTGCCATTATTTTTACTAAAAATAGTGCTTTATAGTGTATTTAGTTGATATCAAATCTGAATTTTATTCAAATTCTATAATCCGGAAAAATCGAAAATCCGGAATCGGCAAAGTCCGGACGAGTCCGGATTTTCGAGGTTGTACTGTACTACTAGAATAAATTACCTGCTATTACGTTGCCCGGGCCCTAAATAAGCTTCCAATACTTAAATAATACATTTACAGATAAAACCACCCAATTTCCATATCGCCTTCAAACAGCCTCATTTTCCAATTCATTTCCTCCTTTCGTTTCGCAATCGTGGAAAGCAGGGAAATAGAATAAATAAATAAAAGAAACAAAATGGAATCCTTTCTCTAGGAGAGAAGACGTGGCTTAAACCACACCGTGAGTTCCAAGGCTTTGACGAGCATGCACTCAAACGTTTACCAGAGAGAAAAATAGATATGCACTTTATCAACGATACCAACAATTTTAATTTTTATGCGTTTGTTTGAAAATTCACAAAAATTAAAATACTCTAATAATTTTAAAAAAATGTTTCGTTAGAATACGAAGATATACACACATAATTAAGTATCAAATAATCTAAAATATACACATTTCGATGTATTTAAAATAAATAAATAAACATAAGGAATTGTCCTACTGGTTCAATTCGTTCAAATATCATTGGAAAGAACGTTATTCGATCTTTCCGATGATGTTAAAATAGAAACTCTGTGACAAAATTTTAGATCGCTAAAGAACCGATTTGATATAAAATAACTAAAATACATAAAATAAAAACTTCAATATAAAATAACTAAAATACTTAACATAAAAATTTCAATATAAAATAACTAAAATACTTAAAATAAAAACTTCAATATAAAATAACTAAAAAACTAATACAAGTAAAAAAAATTCGCTGAGTCGTATTTGTCCGGGTCATGAAGTAGCTATCAAATTCCTTCGCTGTCCGCAGCTTAGATTTCCCGCTACAGAATACACACCTTCTTATATTAAATAAAATTAACTGTTTGACATCTCTATGGTGTGCTGAAATAGAGACCAGCTGATATAGAAGATCCAAACTGCTATTGCCTATTTTAAAAAAATCTGATGTGGGCAGCACATGACTCTCCTTAATATAATTCAATGAATTTACTACTTTTACTGTTAAAGAAAAAAAAAATAGGTTATTCTTATAGTAGATACTTCTATTCTTTCCAAGATATTGAATTTTCGTCAATTAGTCGTTATTTTCACTGATTTAGCATCACTTTTATCCATTTGACGAGATTTTCGTTAATTTGGCAACATTTAAAAAGTCGCCAAAATTTCTCCAAGCTTTATGGACAGAGAAATAGGTTATTCTTGTAGCAGATAAATAACTATTGGCGTTAAAATACAAAAGTACTACTCAAAGTATCATTTCTCATGAATGGAACAAGCCAGATCCACGAAAATGATGTCACCCAATTGATCGCATGATATTACATATGAAAAGTGAACATGTTTCTCAACAGTAAATATTTTTTTTAATTTATGGGATTTTTGATAAATGTATTTGAAAAATATGCAATATGTCGAGAACGGTTCATGCTAGCATTTTAAAGTTTATCTCAATCGTTTTCTGAGGGAAAAATCACATAAGAAATATCTATTTGCGTAACTTTATTTAAAGTTTTGATTTTTTGATGATTTTTTCAAAATTTCACTCGAAAATTTAGGGAGGTTCTGAACATTCGATTGTGTTTAAAAACAATAGACTTTCATTATTCACGGATTGTAATTTTTGTACCAAATTTCATTCGAATTGCTCCATTCGTTCGTGAGATATCATCTCCACAGACTCACTGACACACACACATATACAGACATCACCTCAAAAATGTTCGATTCGTGATCAGGGTTGCTTGAAACATGCTCTCCCATTAAAAATGCGAATTCAAATTTTCGACTTCGTTACAATACTTTCCTTATACATTATACTATGTATATAAGGAAAGTAAAAATCGTTTATCGCAAAAACCAGAAACTTTGCATGAGATTTTGATACGAAAAATCGATTGATACACAAAATCAAAATATCTTATCCTGCTTTTATTAAAAGAGTGGCAATAGGAATAAAAGTTGATCAAATAATGATATTAGAAGATATTTTGGATAGATTTTTTTTTTTTTTTTTTTTACTTTATTGATGAATATACATTTACTTTTTTGTTTCTTAAGTGATTGTTATTACCGCTGTGTTTTACTATTTTGTAACTAGAGAATGCAATTTAAAATTATTTAAAAAGATTAAGCAAAACGTATTTTATTACAGTTAAGTTTGTCGAAAATGCGTTGGATATGGGGGGGAGGGGGGGGTCCACGGCTTTACCTGGTACCCTGTCCCACAATTTGATGTGGGGGGCCTGGATGGCAGCACTACAGCTTCCCTGAGAGAAAAAGGGCTCTCACGAAAGCTGTTGTGCATAGAATTTTCAGGAGGGAAAATACAAGGAATACAGGGATATTTGTTTAATCTGTATCCCTTTTACTGTCTTATCTTGACTGAAATGAATGGTATGTCCACAATATTAGAAATTTGGCTAAAAAAACAGACATTGCAAGTTTTGCATTGGATATTGGACGTGTTTTGCAAGCGCTTTTTGCTAAAAAGAATAAGAACAGCAGTAAAACGTGAGGAGGAACTTCTCCAATTGGCTCAGTTTCACTAATTTGGCTTCAATTTCCTACATTTAAGAATGTCTATGTTCTATTTCTCGTCTTTTTTATGATTAAATTTGGAAGTTTAAATAAACATTTGAAAACAAATTACTCTTTTTTGTAATTTTGATTTCTTTTATTAATTCTATTAACCTAGTTCTTTCAGTTTTGGTTCATGGTGAAATTGTTTCGTATTAGATTTAGAAAATTGTAATCTAAAAAATCTCCGATATATGTTTTTTTTCTTTTAATAATTGAGTTGAATAAGTGACAGTTATTTATGATATTTTTGGGGTTTCTGTCCATCGTGAGTAAAATGGGACACTCCGTTTAAAGGGGCCACTTGAGTCTTACTTTTTCAGCTATTTAAGGTTAAAAAATAACGAAAAATTGAAGAAATCTTAAATATTTGTTAAAAAGCTTTAAAATTAAATTTTCAACATGATCCTTCTATCTGACATCATTTTGGGGGAAATTTTGGCTCCCACTGGCGATTATATTGCTCAGATACCCCATGGGCATAAATTTTAATTGAGGTCATCCCCCAAATTTCTTATCTCAGCTTCTAATTCAGCGATTTTGATTCTGATGATGGCTATAGTCTCTGCACCATCTATACATATCACCTGAATATACATATTTTGTGCCAACCTCTTGGCATAACTTTTAGCTTAACAAGCCCCCACAATTTTACATCTTGCTTCCCAGTTGAGCGATTTTGGTTCTGCTAGTGGCAATAGTCTCTACACCATCTGTACATGTCACCGGAATATGCATCTTTGTTATGAGAACTCCCCGAGTGTAACTTTTATTTCAGTTAGCCCCCTCCCCCCTTCAAATATCCCATCTTACCTCCTAATTGAGATATTTTCATTCTGCTGGTGGCTGTAGTCTATGCATCACATTGATATACATATTTGATGGATATGATACACATACATTTTTTGTGTCAACCCCATGGGCATAACTTTTAGTTTAAGCCCCCATAATTTTTCATTTTAGTTCCTAAGTGAGCAATTTTGATTCCGCTGGTGAGTCTCAGCAACACTTGTACATGTTACCTGGATATATATTTTTTTTGTGTCAACCCCTGGGTGTAACTTTTAGTTGAACTAGCCCTCACAATTTTACATATCTGCTCCTAATTGAGCGATTTTGGTTCTGCTGGAAGCTATAGTCTCAGCACCATTTTTACCTGTCACCTGGATATGCATCTTTAACATGGCAAATTCCTGATCATAACTTTTACTTCAGTAAGTCCCCTCCCCACAATTTTCTACCTCGCCTTCCAATTCACCGATTTTGATTTTACTGGTAGCTATAGTCTCTGAACTATCTGTATGTATAACCAGAATATGCATATTCTTTTTGTCAATCCCCTGGGCATAACTTTTAGTTTAACTAGCCCCTACAATTTTACTTTAATGTAAATTAGGACTATGTAATGTTTTCACCAGGAGGGATGCATCCATATGTGTCCAGGAATGTTATGAACAAGCGAGCAGGTGAGAGATATGGTATTTAACTTACATTAATAACATGCCTGTCGCATACACAAAACACATATATATATATATATGTATATGTATACATAGTAATATATATATATATATATATATATATTACTAACACATATCTAGGCATAAATACATAAATGAGCACCCTCTCTACATGTTGCTCATGAGCCACCACTGATATAAATACATGCATACATCTATATATACTTAAACTATTTACATGTGTACAACTTCAAATGCAGCTGAGAAAAATAATGTTATATTTGGCAAAAAAAGAGTTTTATACAAAATCATTTCTTATTTTGTGATTCATATATATCTGAAAGTATTAAGAGTGGCGACATGTCACAGTTTCAAATACAAATTACCAACAAATGACAAATCTCACAGATCCAATAGTCATTTTATTTTAAAATCATCTTACAGACATAAAAATAATAGCCAAAGCACTTTCGGACATTTCACATATCCATCCTCAGTGGCACTACAATTAGAAATGATGCCAACTTGCTTAAACACACCTCAATACTTTCAAGAAAAATTTGCATATTATGAAATTGTCAGTTATACAAAAAGATGGATTATGAGTCAGATTATAATTTATACAAAGCTCAAGCGGAAATACTCCAAGAAGGTTTAAAAATATACGATTTTTAAAAAACACACAATAATTATAAATCAATGTAGCTATGCAACGGCTTAACATGCAGGGAATCGAGAACAAGTCGCCAAGCATAACTTAGGACCTGAACAGGGTCAAAATTATAAATAAAAGAACAGTATAAATAAATAAAAAGGGATTCATAAAGCAAGATCGAACGGGGAGGGGGCTATTACAGCTAACTAAAAGAAAAGTTTTTTCATAAAGAGGACGAAAATTATCTTTATTCACGAACTGGGCAAGGACAGTCGTTAATTTACCATTTTTTATGTCTCTTGCATGTTCGGACAAGCGGATACCAACCATACGTTTAGTACTACTGATATAAAATTTATAGCTATTATCCGGAGAAGGAGGGGTACAACATACACCCCAGCAAGATTTTTAAAGTTAATATTATCCTTAAACTTATCAGTTCGAATGCGATTGAATAAAGTGGTAACAGCTGAATGAGCGGGTTTAAATTTAAATTCAGTACAAAAATTAATAAAGGGGTGAAAATTATTAGGATTCTAAGGCCATCATAAAATTTTTCGCCCTTACCATTATAAAAATTTTTGCACCCTTATTAATTTTTGCCCCCTTATTAATCCTTGCCCAGTTCATGAATAAAGATAATTTTTGCCCTCTTTTTGGAAAAACTTTTCTTGTAGTTAGCTGTAATAGCCCCCATTCGATCTTGCTTTATGAATCTCTTTTTATTTATTTATACCGTTCTTCTATTTGTAATTTTGACCCTGTTCAGGTCCTAAGTTATGAAGCGACTCGTTCTCGATTCCCTGCATGTTAAGCCGTTGCATAGCTACATTGCTTTATAATTATTGTGTGTTTTTTAAAAATCATATATTTTTAAATCTTCTTAGAGTATTTGCTCTTGAGCTTTGTATAAATTATAATCTGACTCATAACCCACTTTTTTGTATAACTGATAATTTCGTAATATGCAAATTTTTCTTGAAAGTATTGAGGTGTGTTTAAGCAAGTTGGCATCATTTCTAATTGTACTGCCACTGAGGATGGACATGTAAAATGTCCAAAAGCGCTTTGGCTATTATTTTTACATCTGTAGGATGATTTTAAAATAAAATGACTATTGGATCTGTGAGATTTGTCATTTGTTGGTAATTTATATCTGAAAGTGGTCACATTGTAACTTTGTTTTAGAGTAGGTTAATTGCAGGTTAATAGAGGGGTATAACACCACTCCCCATTCTAAAAACAATTCATCTCTACAACATAAACTTCAGGGTATCTGTTTCCTTGTTTGTGGCTGAATATCTTATAATTGTTAATTTTGTGTCTCTTGAACTTTAAAAAAAAATAATAAATAAGATGAATATTTTTTTCCATATTTGTTTAGAATATATTTCTTTCCATATTTGTTTTTTCCATATTCATTTAGAGTTCTGTCACTATTCCCCAGTAATAAGATTTCATCTCTTATTAAATCAATAAAAACATAAATAATGGAAAGAAATTGTTGAAGAGTGAGAAATTGTGATTTTAACTTGAAAAAATCCTATTATTTACAAAACTTTTAATTATATTATTTTGTGAAATTGCTGATACATATTTGTCCCTTCTTTTTGACAGCCATCTTCTCAAATCTGGGCTCTGTATTTGACTTAATTACAATTAAATGATTTTCAAATTTAAGTCAGTTTTACTTTTTTATTTTAGTTGCAGCCATAAATTAAAAAATCTGCTTGCATAAATAAGATTTTACAAATAGTATCAAAAACTTTACTGTGCTTTAACTACAAAATTTTGGATGAAATTTGAAAGAGAAAGATGAAATTATGTACAAGATGGGGTTGCGCTGCCAAATAATTTGGGAATCACTGGCCTAGGTAGAGTATTGAAAATATCATCAAAAGAAAAGATTCATTTTCCTACTATTAAGGAGGGAAAACATGAAAACTATAATACTGATCAGATAAGGAAATTAAGCATATCATGTCAAAGGAAAAAATGGTCCAAAATATTCAGATGTTGACTCACTGGTAGTGAATGATTTGATCGAGAAAAAAAGTACTGCAATTCTTTATGATCTTGCAGATACCTTATAAAACTCTAAGGTTGACTCTGTAATATCACCAGTACTAAGCTGATTAGAGAAAGTTTGTCAAACATCTGAATATTTAAAAGTCTGTATGGTAAATTAAAAAGGAGGATTGTCATACTATTAAACAATATTCCATAAATAAAAAATATTTATGCCAGCATACTTCTCTCCCCACCTCCCCCTGCAGTGGTAAGGAACTTGACATACAAAAAGTGGTACAAATAAAAAAAATTACAATAAAAGCAAACAGAGACATTGCCCCAATGCAGAATAGTACATATATTTATTATTCATTTTAAGTAATTTTTAACATAAATTACAGTGAATATAACTGTTACTTGTGAGAATATAATTTCTTTGTATTTCACTTTCTATGCCTGCTTTCTGTCAAGGAAGTATAAAAAATTTGTTTCCTTATAACTTACCCTAACAAAGCCACAAAGAGTAGCAAGCCTGTAATCAATCACATTAGATCTTGATAAATTTTCCAGAGAACAGTGGCTAATCTTTTCACTTTCTAAACTAACGCAGGAATCACGGTGTTCATTCAAGGCTTGCTGCGATACCAATAGAGGATATCTGAAAATGCATTAAATATCAAGTGCAATCAGTAATGTATACATGAATAAGCCTGCATATTACTGATTGCAGTTTTGAAAATTGCATATTAATTAACAAAACTGTTAAATAGCAAAAACATAGCAAAATACACTGAAGAAGGCAGAACTTTATGAGTTGTAACTTAGACATTTCATGCATTTCTATCAAACACCTATTTTTTTTAAATACAAATAATAAATAAAGCTTGTTACTGACAATGACTAAGTTGCTTAAAATACCTATAACCCTTGTTTGCAAGAAATACAACCACCAAACTTAGAAAGAAGACAAATAATTAGTCAACTCAATGCACAGGGACATATATCAGCTGGGCTAATACAGTCCAATGATGTTCCCAGTTATGGTTGGGAGAAGGCACCCACACCTGTAAAGTCTGGATTGGAACACATAGGTTGACAAATCAGCATGATAAACATCTAATTTAACAAAAAGTCCTACAACCACTTGATTTAGGATACTTGCCATCAGTGAACCAACCCCTCAATTGTCAAATGATTTTAATTGCCATGTGAACATAAGGTTGATACACAGTGCAATTAGCACATAGACCTACTTGTTCAATTTCTGCTTACCAATTCCGCTACTTACTAATGACCTCAACTCATCATCAACAGCACCATTTCCAAGCTACCTTTAGGAGCTACCTTTCCAAGCTACCTTTTTCCAAGCTACCTTTTTTTCCAAGCTACCATTTCCAAGCTACATTTAGGATGCAGAGTGGTATCAAGTTGTCTTTAGGGATGAATTATGCTTTTGCTTAGGATGGCAGAAAATTCATATAAAAGCAATATGGCAAACATGAAAATTCAGCAGTTAGCTGAATTTTCTGTATCAATGGCACACAGCCTGAATACAGGACATTATGATCTGGGGATCGTTCAACCATGATCGTTGCTCCATTCTGGTTTGTATTGAAGGCAATTGAACAGCTTGATGTAAGTTGCTGAAATATTAGAACCTGTAGCAATCACCATCATAACTGGTATAAATAATGCCTAACTTCAGCAGGACAAGACCTAAACATCTCATTGGAACACAGACACCAAACATCTCATTGGAATCTACAATCTACAAGCTACCAATATGTTACCATGGCCTGCAGATCCCCAGATTTAGCTCCAGCATAAAATGATTGGCTCAGTATGACAAAAAACATGTGTTAGTTGTTCACAGTTACTCTATTATGGACCATAAAGAAAGTGCTCTACAAAAACATTGCATTGGAAATCTGTTCACATAAAGTTCTTGTCTAATAAAAATATCCTATTACTTATTCTGTATTATTGAATATGTATGAACATACTAAATAAAAGGAAATTTTCCGTTAAGTAAAGATATGGCAATCTTTTATCGATATATGGCATATATCAGACAAATCTGATTCTGAGAACATTGATGATAAAAATTTATACACAAATAGATGAGTAGTATTTTTAATTCCATTTTAAAATGGCCAAATATTAGAAGTTAAATGACATTAATACCAACATTAAGAAGTACCAATTGATAAATCTAATAAATGAAATATGCTCACTATTTTATGTGATTTATTAATTGGTATTTTATGTGATTTATTAATTGGTCTAACGTTGGTGTTTCCTAATATGTTATATTATTTTGATATTGAAATATACAAATAGAACATAAAGAAAAATTTAAACATATTTCATATTTAAAGTACTTACTGATGAAAAATGTGAAAGTTACGGGACACAAAATCATAAAATGCTAAAAGTCGATCATATTCAATTTCTCTGCTGATTTTTTGATTTGTAGGCAGAATATCAAATAAAAGGGAAGAATAATACTCTAAAAGTTGGTCATCAGCTTCTGTTCTAAACATAGCTTCTAGAAACATATGACTGCATAACAGATCACTAAGTTCTTTATAAAGACATCCATGCATCAAGTGATAAAGTAAAGCTCGAATGGCAAATCCAGACTGATTATTAAATCTTCCATCATCATTTAAGTTACATATACTGTGGTAATAAGCTAAAAAGGCAAAAAAAAGCATATTAGATTTCCATGAGATATTAGAAATTAGATAGAACAGATAATATTGATGAATATATGTGATGGTTTACAAGAAATGGATCCAGTTATTAGTAATTTATTTCAGTAGATTTAGGTAACCACATGCTTGTCAAAGATGGGAAACATTTTCATTATACTCTTGTGTGTTGCCAATACCAAGAAATTATTTTTTTTTTTTTTTATTATGAACCAGGGTTGGGAAAAAAATAGGTATAAAAGAAAAATGAAAAACCATGGTTCCAAAAAAGATTTCAGTTTCATGTAGTTTTGCTTCACCCAATTTAAACTATATTTATACCAAATTTAGTTTAAATTGGGAGTATTTTGGAGAAAAAGCAGCAACATTGATTTTGTATCAACAGACACAAGGAAGGATAAATTAGATAGAACACGGTATACCCCTTCCACTAACTTAATACTTAACAACGAGCTAATTCCCTGGCAATCTAGATACAAGTACCTTGGAGTGTACTTGGATTCCAAATTATCCTGGAAACCTCACATTGCTGATATCTGCAGAAAAGTGAGGATTTCCCTTGCCCTTCTTCGTCCCCTTTTGGCTAGGAATAGCCGCCTGTCTGCTAAAAATAAGTTACTGCTGTACAAGTCCTATATACGTCCAATTATGACGTACGGAGCCCCTATCTGGGGCACCGCAGCGGAGGTTGACCTCAGGAAGCTTCAAGTACTTCAAAATAATATACTTCGTTCTATTGCTAATCTTCCGACCTACGTCAAGTTAGAAGTTCTGCATAAAGACCTCCAAATTAGGCCCTTTTTGGTTCATGTCAAGAAATTATCTATCAAATTTCACAGAGGTCTGAGAAGCGTAAATAACCCTATGCTCGACAGTATCCCACGTTACCACCCTCGCAATACGAAGGCGCGCAAGCGCCCGAGGTCATTGCCGGGGCGTCCCGTGCGTGATATTTACCTCCGCTCTAAAAAGCGGAGCCATCTAGCATAGTTTTATCAGCTCTCTTTTCCGGTCAGACTTTTAAACATTTCTGTAACCCTCCCTAGCTTTTGGGAACTCGTGTAGTGTTGGCATGTTCTTCCACCTTTTCTACTAGGCTTCGTTCATGTTCAAGGTCCCTGCGCCCCTCGGGGCGCCCGTCTTTCCTCTTCTCCTTCTTTCTCTTCGCTGGAAACCCACTTGGGCCCAGCTCACTCCTTTTCTGTAGACTTGAGGGAAGGGCGGGACTGCGGTACCCCCCCCCCCGAGCACACTTTTAGTCTATCTATTTTTCTGCACTGTCACTCTTATGCTATCTTTCCTTTTAGTCTGAAGTTTAAAGGGAGGAAATTTCTTCTCCTGGGTACTTCACTGATCTCTCCGACTTTGAACCTTGACCATGCAATTAGCACCCTTGGGTACTGATTGCATAAAACAATATTTTCAAATTAACCAAAAAGTATTTCCAAAACAATGCTTTCTCTTAGTAAGGAAATTAAAACATATTTATAGTTACATAACCCACCTATAAGAGGCCTTCTCAAAGAATCATGTTCCCATTGCAGACAATGGAATTCTTAGACTAATTCTGTGCTTATTATGCATTTGTCACTACAATTTTGCAAACTTCTGTAGAGATCCGACAAATCTAGTCTTATGAAGCAGTCAGCTTAAAATTTCTGGATTCTGTGCTCATGAACTCAGCCATTAAAGTCTAAGCTGAATCTTTTTTTGAAGAAATTCAAAGATAACCACATAGTAAGACTGAATTTGTTGGTCTCCATAGAGGTTCTCAAAATTGCACATAGCGAGTTTTCTGACTGCTATTTCATCAGCTATTCCATGTTGATGAGCATATAAAAAGCACAAAACCAGTCAATAGATGCTGTTATCTGCAATGGAAGCATGATCTTAACTTTGGAGATGCTCCCTATCAGTTGGTTTTGTAAGTATGATAATTGCAGCCTAAGTCAAATACTTCTTATTTTTAAAATTTGAAACCAAAAAATTTATTGGCCTACAGAAGAGGTTTGCAAAAACAAGTTAATATTAAGCTGGGTGAAAAGAGTCAGAGCAATAGGCTATGTAAAGCTGAATGCTCTGGACTGTAGATGATGACAAGCAAACCCTAGCAGCTTTAGCAGATTCACAGATGGCATCGAGCTAGGTCCAAAACTATTTTGACATGAATGACTGTAAGAGCAAACTAGTGAAATTTGATAAAATAGGAATATTTAGCCAAGCAGAACAAATGGGAAATTATTTAGTGAGAAGGGGGAAATTTACCATATAAATAATATATAAATTATATGAAACTGCAGCTTTGAGTGTTTCTTACTGCATTTTACTATTTTTATTAATAAATGTATTATCATTATATACAGTGTTTTCATTTTAACATGCTGTCCTAATATGATATATATGTTGAAGAAGAAATTTCCGAGCTTTGGGTATGTTCTTACACAGAACATGTGGTGAATAACAATCAGCGGCCATTGTTCAATCTTTTAACATCAACTACTTTACCCCAACCTATAAAAAGTTATTAAAGTACAAATAAGAATCGTACAGGTATGTACTGGCATTATCAGTGGATTGAAACATTTTTTTTTCAACTTTCATGATCAATCTGATGGTAATTATAGTAATGAAAAAGTTGCAAATGGTGAAATTGGGAAAATAATGTTGCATCTGCTAAGTTTACTTTTTGATCACAATTTTCATTTCTTCTAGTTAAGTAACTTCACAGCTTTGCAGCTAGCAATTTAATAATACTCATCTAACATTGATAAATATCTACAATACTTAATGGTTATTCTTAGCATACTTTATCCAGATTGCAGTATAGAACACAGCTCAGTGACTTACAAAATGACATTTAATGAAAATACTTATGTTTACAGACAACAACCATTTTAGACATAATATTCTCAAAAAATTAAAGCCTTCGAACATGGCATTTTGACTAGTTAGATATTCATCCACTCTTCAATAAAATTTAGAAAAATTATTTCCAAAAGTGTAAAAATATAATGAAGTAAAATAATATTAGACATATTTTGGCACAATTCATCTTTACGGTAAAAAAATAATGAGAAGGAAATCGCATAAAAAATTTTTACATTTCAAATGTAACATATTTTATCGATATACATGAGGTGTAGAATATGTAATTAGAGTAAGTTGTCATAGGTCACATAAAACATTCTTACGGGCTGCTTGTGGCTATTCCATGATATAGCAGGATTCCCACTCTTGAGTTAAAAACAGTCAAGGCCGTTTTAAGACTTGACCAAATTTTCTCAAGGACTTTACGTAGCATACAGTATCACTGGGAGAGAATATATATATATATATATATATCTGTGTGTGTGTGTGTGCAGGTATATCTTCACAAGCACACAATGAAGGAGCAAAATATGCATGTGCATATGGTGATGGTTTCTACTAGAATTTATACAATAGAATTTTTAAAAATGAAAATTTAAGGACTTCTGGCATATTTTCAGTACTTCTTGAGGGCCCTTGATAATGAAAACTAAAATTGAATACTTCTTAAAGACTTCTTCAAAACAGTTTTTTAAATACTTCAATACACATTTTAAAATAAAGTAACACTTTAAAATAAAAAATTAAAGAAATATTTTTAGTTTTAATATTCCAAAATAAGATACAAATGATATTCTTGATTTTAAAATCATGAAATCAGTCAAAACTGAGGAAATTGACATAGTAAGCATAAAACAATTTACAACATGACAATATTAATTTTGAAAAACATCTCAACATTAAATTATTTTAAAAATAGGATTTTGCTGAAATATGCATTTTGAATGGTAGCTGTTATAAGTTCTTACCTGCTAAAACAGAATGCATATACTTGCAATTAGAAGCATAGTTTTTATTCAGATAAAACTTTTTTACACCAGCTTCAAATTCTGTACCAATTAAACTAAATGATTTTTGCCTGTAAAGGTCAAAACAAAAACACTTATTAAAAAGTACCTACAAACAAGCAAATTACTAAAATGAAGCAAATGAAATTAACTATCATTCAATATAGAATTTAACTTTTGATTCAAAATATTTCATAATTTTATATACAGGGTGTCCAGATGAAAGGTATACAAATAATACAATTATATTTCAGTAAATATTTAATAAAGATATTTATGTTTTACACAACTATAAAGGAAAACTGTCAAAGTTTTCTTTCCCCCCAAAATTGTTTTAATGAATATCAATATTGGCACCCTTGCTGATATGATAGTCAATGACTGCTGAATTGCTGACATGTGGGCAATAGTCAATAGCATTCCATGTTATGATTTAGGGGTGGGTGACTCAAGAGCCTATCACAGCAACCTGGGGGTATTTTGTATTATCCTCCTAAAAAGTGAAGATAAATCAAAAAATCTCTAGGAGAGAAGACCCGTGGCTGAGGCAAAGATCAAGCATTTGACAGGAATGTTCTGCAGCTCCCAGGGCTCAATCACATGTTAACCCAAGTGTTCAAACCTATAGGCAGAGAAAGCCTCACACTCATAAAGTAATATGTGTGGCAGTTTCCTCGCTATACAGACAGTCTCTACAAATCAGGTTCGTAATAACAGCCATAATGCTTAGTTGCCTTTTAAAAGTGCCATACCCAGTAAGGAGCCCCATAGTCCATCTAATGCCAGTTCTGTTAAGCCTCAACAGCTTCCTATGACGTACTCTAGGGTAATCACATTTCAGTTCTTTTGGCCAGTTCTAGCCAGTAGGGCAATCACATTTCAGTTCTTCAGCCAGTTCTGATACTGTCGCTTCTTAAAGATATCAAACACTGTGCCCCTGATCAACTCATTAAAAATGCCTAAATCTGGCTCTGGGTCAACAAAAGGTGTGCTTGAACCATTTTTATCCAACTCATTAGTCAGCTTATTACCCAGAATATCCTAATTTTCAGGTACCCTGTAAAAGGTGGCATTATTATTGTTGGCAAGATTACAAAGTGCAGTATAGCACTCCCAAACAAGGGAAGAGGTCATAGAAGACTATTACAAAGTCCCCAAAACAATCTGGCTTCATTCCATGTTACACTGAGCATGTTCAGTACAACTGATGTCACAGTGTTTGTTATACAGGCATTTAGGTGCTGAAGGTTGTTAATCTTGATCTGGAAGACAATATATTCGACATAACCCCCCCAAAACAATCCAGTGATATTAAATCTGTTACTAGCTGGTGCATGTGTGTGAGCATACACCAGTTGGCACATATATGTGAGCATCACATGAAATTTTTTTGAAAGATTCCTTCTGCAATGGCACAAACTAGAAGTTTAATTAATCCATATTTTCTGATATAAACTTTCATATTTTTGGATACTTTTCATCCAGATACCCTGTATATCGTAGATTATTAACCCATTAAAGCTGACCTATATTTTGAATAAAATATCTTTATTATTTATTTTACTTCTATTATATGTCAGAAAAGAAAATATTTTACATTGAAAGATTTTTCTACCAACTGGAAATTATAGAGTAATATAAATAAATGTGCAGTTGAGACAAAAAGGGGCACCCTAAATATTTTGAATTCTAATTATCTAATCAACACCCTTCAACTTGTCTCCTTTTTAGCTCAATTTGGCTGGTTATAGTTAACTAGTCCTACTCTGTTTTATTACAATTATTTGGACAAAAAAATAAACAAGCTATGATTAAACATGGTGTTGTTTGTATCCAAGCCTGGCTCTATGTTTTTTGCTGCCCCAAGCAGAAAACAATTTGGTCGACTCCCTCCCTGAAATTTATTTTTCTATTAACCTTTATAAATGCAATAGAAGAGATAAACACTTCTAAATCGCCAGTTTTTATTTAATTTAGTTCCAAATGTCTCTCAAGTGAATGGATCTTTTGTGAGATTAAATCTTTTGATTTCTTCAGTTTTAAATAAAAAAAAATGTGCAATATCTCAAGAACGAAATGTTAGTTATGTTAGCATCATATAAATGATGATATTCAATTTTAGATTTTAAAAAAATCTGTTGTCTAATGCATGCCTTTCCATATATATTAATAAATTTTATTATTAAAAGCTTTTATTTAACTCATAATGAATGATGTGTGTGTGTTTGTCTGTTCCAACTTCTTTGATGGTATTTCAACATACTTTCCTATGTTCTATAGAGCTGAAATTTGGTACACAGCGTAGCCTAGTAGAACATTTTAATCCATTAAAGTTTGTCACATCCTCAAAAAATTGAACTAGTATTTTTTTCTACGAAATGACCTGCAAATAATTCCATTGCTGTAAGATAGTTAAAAAAAGATTTGAGGAGCTGTACCGAAGATACATCCACAGCGTAGAACACGTCTTATCACACGGGTGTTTGTTAATGAAGCAACGGTTTACATAAATATTTTATTTATTTCTACAAACTGCCAACCGTGGTCTAATAAGTTACAAAGTTAATTATTACTAAATGTTAATTAAGTACCAGAATTAAAGAAATAAAACTTAGCAATTTGATTATTGCTTGATAATATTTATCTTATCTCGTGTTCAATTGCATTCCTCTTGAGCATGTCACCCCTCACAACACGAATACATCCTCAGCCTAACACTTAGTATTATTGCCATCCCACCCCCTACCCCGACTATTACACCAAGCTACAATCTTTCAAAATCTCACTCTTTTTCGTCACACCCAATTTGTCGGCATAGCCCCGGTACCAGGGAGACAAAAATGTTATTCTACATCAGAGTATATATATATACTGTAATATTCCATCCTGTTACAATAGGATATAAATCACATTTGACAGTAACAAATAAAATATTACTTAATTTAATAAAAATAGTTATAAAATTAAAGAAACAGGGAGCATATTTTGTGTCTAATAGTTATGAGGTAATTGATTCTATAAAACATACACCAGATATGATAAAATTTAGGAGTTATGACTTCTGTGATCTTTAAAACAACATTGATATTGAAAATCTATATAGTATTTTATCAGAAATATTTTATCAATACGACTTACAATCGTATATTACGATCCATAAATATACAGCATTGGTAAAATTGGTTTTGCAAGAAACAGTTCTATATAATGGGATTAATTACTATCTACAAATCAGTGGTATTTCAATGGGTGGTAGTTGCTCATCAGCTTTGGCTGATATTTATTTAAACAAATTTGAAACAGGAACATACTTTTTGAAAGAACTTTTGAATTTAGATTTGTGGATGATATTCTAATTGGGTTTATGGACCATGAATATGTGCCTGATTTCAGTTTTTCCCCGACATCTTTGGAACTAATTGAAATTCCACCAAATATGGATATGAGTTTAAATTTTCTGGATGTGTGCATTGCTTTTGAAGAAAATAATAAACCTTTTTTTCATCTATACGATAAAAGAAATGATTTCACCTTTAAAATTAATTATTTGGCACATTGGAGTATTTGTCTACATAAAAATGTATTCAGAAACATTATTATAAATCAATTAAAACAAAGTAAAAAATTAAATACCGAAACCATAGACCAATATAATTATGATATGGTTTACTTGAAACAGCAATAAAACAAGGTTATCCACCATGGTTTTTGATGGACATAGCAAAAAGATTTTATAACATAATTTTAACTGAATGTCATGAGTATTACACGCTAATAAGAGGTATAAATAATGATAGTGAGAGGTTGGATTGAGAGATTCAATATTACTTCAGGTAGTGTAAACTAAATGTGTGTGGTAGAGGTATATATGAGTTTTGTGCACTAGTAGCAAGCAGTGGAGTTTGATGTAGGTAATTAAGATGGTTTGGAGTATTGAGGTTAATGTTTTTATTTGATATATAACTTTTATTTGTTTATACAAAAAATTTGGTGTTTTTTCCATTTCACAGTGAAGTACTGGTTTCCGGAAGTGTTGCTGCAGTGTAAAGCATGCTTAACGGGGGAGTGGGGGGTCACAACTGTTATGCCGAGATTTTTGATTCTAAATTTAATCATTGGTTCAAAATTTGATAATAGCTCAAAATTTGTTATTTTCCCCTTTCCCTTCAAAATTCTAAATTTATTTGTTGTTTTTGAATATTTCGGCGATTTATTCCCCTTTTAACGTAATTTGTTATCTTTTTCCTTGTTTTCATTATTCAAAATTATGTGCAATGCATCTTAAAACATTAAAATATCTTTTGTTAATCTTTCGGCTTCTCGCTCTCGGGTTTTAACTCCAAGTCACTTCATTCACGAGAGTGAGGAAGAAGGGTGCATTTTTAGAGCAAAATTCAGCCTTCATGGCTTATCTGTTGGGAACACCTGCTAGATGGGTTCTGAACATCTGGTGGGGTTACTGTACGGCGTGGTTGCCGCTTGGCGGAAATTATCCGTTTCACGGTTCTTGGCATAACAGCATTTTTATTCCGCAGTATATGCGTGAGCGCTCGGCGCGAAGTGCAGGTTTTCACCTTCGACCAGAGATATAGGTAGACTGCGCATTGCTATTCAGAAGAGATTGAAAACATGACCATAGCATGTATCACGTGACTTATGGTCGAACACTCCCAGACTTGGCGACTTATTGCCGCGCTTGGCGCAATAAAATATTTTTTTTCACTGGAGTAAAACAGTGCTGAATACCTCTTACGTTTATGATGTATTTCAAAATATATATTGGTTAAGTCGTAACTGATCAAGTTCTATTAATCACAGTAATATGAAATTTGGCATGTCATTTTCTTTTGTGATATATTTTAATTTTCTAGCTAGAAGGTTCACATTTAGTATTTTGTTGTCTTTTACGGTGCATATTGATTTCTTAGATTTTGAACCTTATCGGGCTAGCCCGTTCTGGGCCTGCCATATAAATATATTCATAATTCGGGATAAACTCAAGATCCGTTGTAACTAGAAAGGTTATATCATATTTAGCATATGATTATATTTCGTGGTATATTTTAATTCATTGGATTTTGAATTACCGGAGCAAATAAATTCATTGCTACTATCCCAGCCCGTCCAGGAAAAAAGTGCCGCTAAAATTATTTTCTTACTTCAGTAAAACTTTATTTTTAATAAAACACTTTTATTTTTGTACAAACTGAAGTGCAAAATTGCCTCAATGCCAATATTCAACTTTAGAAATATAGCTGAGCTTTTGATACAATTGTAACTTTTCAAAATCTTGAATATTATTCCCAGATTATGCAACAGTTACTTTATATTCCTTGACCCCCCCCCCCCCCCCAAAAAAAATGCTTTTAAAAATATTTGGACACAATGTTATTATAATAAATCAAAATGCTACTTGTAAGGCATTAACTTGCAAAAGTTAATGACTTAAACTTTCTAATAAAATGGCTTTATTAATTCATATTTATCAATAGAACCCCTGTTAAACACCCTGTTAAATGCAGAGAAGGAGTGGGGAATGAATAAACATTTTAAACACAATTTTGAAACATTTTCACATTCAGTTCCTGACTGATCAAAAATATTATTACTTTGACATCATTAAAAGAATCAAAGAATGAAGTTTTAAATAGCTAAATAGAATCCATAGGACAATAATTTCATCATATTTACAATTATTTTTAATTTTTTAAATATGTGTTATGAAATTTCTTATATTTATTTGTTGCATCCCAAAATTTAATATTTTCCCAATTTTTAACATAATGGAATATCTTCGCATTCTAATTTATAAAAAAAGATATTACTTTGAATTTTTTATGAATTTACCCGGGACTCATTATATATGTTTTTTTTTAATTATTTCAAATCTCATTCTTTGCTTTACATATTCATCAGACAGTGAGACACTTAAGATTACTTCATTTTTAAGATATGGGAAAAAGCCAAAGTTGAAAACATAAATCAGTTTTGTTCCCAAGTTTCTATAAAAAACGTCCTCATCTCCCCCACCGACTGTTTAAAAAATTCCAGCCTTTATAGAACACTAGGCATAACAAATAATTGTTTAAAATGACTAAACGTTAACTTTTTTTTCATTTAGCATATTTTGATGCAATTTAGCATATTTTGCACATATAGTACAATTTGGCATATTTTA
Organism: Amaurobius ferox; assembly: GCA_951213105.1. Lineage (NCBI taxonomy): Eukaryota > Metazoa > Arthropoda > Arachnida > Araneae > Amaurobiidae > Amaurobius > Amaurobius ferox. The sequence continues at coordinate 69,162,431 of OX578133.1, read as the reverse complement.
ATGCTTAAAACTTTTCTCTTTTCAGTTGTGTTTCCCAGATCTTTCTTCATCTTTGGGAAACTAATAAAAATAGTAGAAATTAGCTAATATTTTAACAAAAGTTTTAAAAACGCAAAAACTGAAGTGAAAAATATTTTAGTATATTTTATTGCACTTATCATAGATAAATATTAGGAATTTTATATGGAACTTGCACTAATCATAGATAAATATTAGGAATTTAGACATTTCATAATCTCAAAAAAATTTTCAAATCACATTTTAATTGCTCAATTTCATTTGATACATTACATATACAGTTAAGGACTTTTCTGAAATTTTTAACGAGTATTTTTTAATGTACATACAAAGACAGTTAATACTAAAAGAAAGTGTAAAAAGTAATTGTTTCTGCTACAATTCTCAAGAAAAAATTATATTTACGGCCATATAGTGTATTTATTTTTTTAAGTCTGGAAAAATATAGCTCAGCAAAAAAAAAAAAAAAAATCAATTTTAAATGTGTACCTACTGATATTTATATAAATTTATTGAGAGTTATTAATCATTTCATAGCATTATATGGCATGAAAACATTGTCAGGAGAAAAGAGTATGAAAATGTAAACAATCCAAGTTGGCGTAAAAAAATGTCGCCAAGAGAGAAAACTAGGCGTATTAAAAGTTTCACCCTTATTTTATTTTTTTCTTCAAATTTTAAGCATTTATAGAAGTACAGTTTATGAAAGTACACAAACATATATAAAATATTTTATTTTAAAAATAATTACAAGGCTATACATTATTTACAAAGCCAGAAAATCTACTTTTATTATAGGACGCCATGGTCGTACATGCCAATTAACTCTTCATTTTATATAAAATATGTTTTAAAATGAATAGAAACGACTTACCTGTGAAACGTAGTGTCTCCACCTTTGGTAAACTTTGACGTACATCCATATGCAGTGCAGGACATTACCATATTTTGCTTAAAAGTAAAAGCAAACGTGCGATGTGACTTCTCGCTTTCGGAAACGTAATGCAATTGCAATGGAAGGAGAGATGCGCAAGAAAATATGAGCGTAGGGGAGTGCCTAAGTCATGTGACTTAGTTCAGTGGTCACGGAAAGGTTGCCATAAGTCTCTCTACCTATATTTCACCTCGATGCTTTTCACTTGCCAAATTTGGCAGCTTTTGGGAGGCAAGCGTGTTGCCTGGTATTCAATCCTGGGCATTGGTTGGAGTCAGTTGCAAAAAGTTTACGGAATCGTGGGGCCGGAGCCTGAAATGGTGCCTGTGTCCCGCATCATGTGTGAAATGCTCCAAAGAACCGTGTCATCTAAAATCTGTGGTGACGATGTTTTCAGTTAATAAATGCTCCAAAGTACCCTGTCATCTAAAATCTATGGCGATGATGTTTTCAGTTAATAAATGCTCCAAAGTACCCTGTCATCTAAAATCTGTGGCGACGATGTTTTCAGTTAATAAATGCTCCAAAGTACCCTGTCATCTAAAATCTGTGGCGACGATGTTATCAGTTAATAAATGCTCCAAAGTACCCTGTCATCTAAAATCTGTGGCGACGATGTTTTCAGTTAATTAATGCTTCAAAGTACTCTGTCACCTAAAATCTGTTCAATGTTCTGCGATGTGAGTGTCTCCAGGTTCTACAGAAATCAACAAAATGACATCAATTTAGCCATTTCATTTCTATTGGGTGTTCTTCCAAGTTTTTACAAAATCAACGATCGATGCGTTTTTCCAAGTTTTTACAAAATCAACGATCGATGGGTATTTCCAAATTTTTAGAGAATCAACAATGGACATGTGTTTCCAAGATTTTACAAAATCAACGATCGATTAGGTCATCCAGTGTCTTTTTACTAATATTTCAGTTCTTCAATTGACAAAAATTTGGATTTTTGTAACTTAAATAATTTGGGTTTTCATATTTTATGCTGTCTACTGATGTTTTACACTTTTATTTTCAAACTTTGGAATTTTACCCATTAATTTGTTTTGTTCCCATTTGAGTTTTGAACCTAAGTATTTACAATTTTACCATGTACGATTTGTGTTTGTGTTTATGATTTTGAGGGTTAATATTAAACATTTAAGTTTCGGTGGACAGCTCCAGGCAGACCAAACTCTAGTCTTCAGACCAGAGTGGGATCTGAGCCTGGGATTTAATTTGATAACTGGGTCTTGAATTTAAATTTAATTTCTTTTTTTATCATCACAATGTACCTTTTAATCAGCCGCGGCCATTAAGGGGCGTCGCGGGTACGCGCAACACCATTGAGTAAACACCTCAAATTATTTTTTTAGTTACACAGATTTATTACAATTTCTATTGAAAAAATCTGAATTTTTGTTCAATTAAACCGAGAATTATTAAAAATAAGTTATGAAATATGTCACTAGATGGCAGCACTACAGCTTACTTCAAAAAAGGAGACTCGCGAAAGCTGTAATGCGTAGATTCAGGGATATTTGATAAAGCCGCATCCCTAACATCGGCATCTCGAGAGTGAATGAATGGTATAGGAACAATATTAGAAATCTGGTGTGAAAAAAACCAGACATTGCAGATTTACTAGTGGATTGTGTCGCGGGTTTGAGAGCGCCTCCAGCCAAAAAGAAATAGAAGAGTAGAAAAACATGAAGAGGGGACCTCTCAAATTGGCTCAGTTTCGCTAATTTGGCTTCAATTTTCTACATTTAAGAATGTGATTGTTCTCATTCACGTCTTTGTTATAAATTTGGAAGTTTAAATAAACATTTGAACAAATGAGTGGATTAAGTGTACATGTGTGGTGATGGGAAGGGGGGATTATAATATTTTAGGGATTTCTGGCCATCGAGAATAAAATATGTTGTTTAGGACACTCACTTTGAGGGATCACTTGACCCACCCAGCTGCCTGCTGCCTTATTTATTGAAGTGGTTTCACAATTCGTCATTTTTGATGTAGTGTGGTTCTGTCCAATGGGAAGCGGGTTATTTCTGATTTGGGGCAGTTCTGGGCTCTGGTTGATTTGCTGGTGATGAATTCCAATATGTTTGACTCCAAATAAATTCTTTAAACGTCTGGAGTTTCCAATTTTTAGCATATCCGTGGCATATTGATAGGCTATTTTTAGTGATGCTTCAGAAATATGTTGTTTCGGATATTTAGTTTATGGGGTCACTTGATCTACCCAGCTGTCTTACTTTTTCAGCTATTTAACATTAAAAAATACCTAAAAATTAAAGAAATTTTAAATATTTATCAAAAAACTTTAATATTAAATTTTCATCGTGCTTCTTTTATCTGCGTCGTTTCCCTCGAAGTTTCGACCCCGGGCTGGCAACAATATTGCTCAGATACCCCCTGGACGTAAATTTTGCTTGAAGTAGCCCCCAAATTTCTTATCTCAGCTTCTAAATTAGTGATTTTGGTTTTAACAATGGTTATAGGCTCTGCACCCTCTGTACGTGTCATCTGAATATACATATTTTGTATCAGCCCCCTGAGCGTAACTTTTAGTTTAACTAGCCCCATAATTATACATTTTTAGTGAGCATTTTTCATAATTGAACGAATTCAGTTTTGCTAGTGGCTATAGTTTCTGCATCATTTGTACATGTCATCTGGTTATGCATCTTTGTTTTGACAGTTCTCTGAGGATAACTTTTACTTCAATTAGACCCCCTCCCCAAATTTCCCATCTCACCTCTTAATTGAAAGATTTTGCTTATGCTGATGGTTGTATCTGCACCATCCGTACGTCTCAGTTTGAAAAAGATATTTGATGGATATATAATATACATGCGTCTTTTGTGTAATTTTTAGTTTAACTAGCCCCCAAAATTTTACATCTCAGTTCCTAATTGAGTGATTTTGACTCCACTGATGACTATATAGTCTGAGCAACATTTGTACATTTCACTTGGATACACATATTTTTGTGTCAACCCCTGGATGTAGCTTTTAGTTTAACTAGTCCTCACAATTTTACATATCTGCTACAAACTGAGCGATTTTTGTTCGGCTTGTGGCTATAGTCTATCCACCATTTGTACATGTCACCTGGATATGCAACTTTAACGTGGCAAATCCCTGAGTGTAACTCTTACTTTGCTCCCCCCCCCCAATTTTCCATCTCACCTCCTAATCCACCGATATTGATTTTACTGGTGGCTATAGTCTCTGAGCCATCAGTACGTATCATCAGAATATGCATATTCTTTTTAGTCAACTCCCTGGGCATAACTTTTAGTTTAACTAGCTCCTACAATTTTACTTTAATGTAAATTAGGACTATGTAATGTTTTTTCACTAGGAAGGATACGTTCCATGTGGCCAGGATTTTTATGAACGAGCAAGAAGGTGGGGGGTACGTTATTTTACTTAATACATCCGTCGTTTATATTTTAATACACCCGTTGCTATGCCCAAAATACATATATGTATATATATATATATATATATATATATATATGCTTTATATATATATATAAAGCATATATATATATTTATATATATATATATACATTTGTATATATATATATATTACTAATATATAGGCATAAATACATAGATGAGCGCCTCCCTCTACATGTCGCTCACGAGCCGTCACTGCTTTTAATCATACACTATATGATCTTTTATTTAGTATTAACAATGTTGAAGTTGTTTTTGTTCGTAAATTAAGTTAATAAAGAAAAATTTTAATTTAACATTAATAAGAGTTGTGTTTTCCTGTGGTTGGCTGTGCTATTTATTTATCCAAAGGTAAGTAGAGTAAATGTAAGATGTTGATATGTATTGAAAGGTGTCAAAAGCCCAGACCATCTGACTCATCCTAAGATATAGAGCAATACTAGTATTTAAAGGTGTAACATAGTTGAGCACAGACCAAGCTGTAGATAATAAATAAAGAGGTAAAGAAACAAATAATAATTATAAAAGTAAACTTTATTTAAATCTATACGATCAGGCATATATAAATATAGTAACTTTAATTTGGAAACATAAATTTAAAGAGTAGGTAAATAATAATAAAAATATAATAAATATAAAAATGTAATTAAAGAAAATCTAAACTATAATAATAAATAAATAAAAATAAAATAAATAATAAGTATAAAATTTTAAAAGGGAAGGGTTTCCCTTCCCAACACAACCTTCCCAAGGCCAATTTTTGGTATGTCACTTCCTTATACATTCGAACCTTTTGAAAATTTATATATATATATATATATATATAACTATATAACACTGACAAGTTTAACTGTATAACTTAAGATCAATGTGTTTTGCACTTTGCCGTAGAACTAAAATGATTTTTTTTCATTTAGAGATCTCAATTTTCAGATATTTCTTATGATTTGTCACCATTGAAGTTGTTATGAATAAAATCTTTTAGCTCAAAATCAAAGTTTCTATATTCATTCGTTTTTAGAAAACAATTACGCAAATTAAAGCTCTTATAACTAGATATAACTGAAAATCAATAGGATTTTATTGATACCGATTTGGTATGCTTCTATTACGTAATTCACTTCATTATTTCAAGATATTTATTTCTTCTGGTAGGAAAGTAAAATTTTCTAATATCTCTAGAATGACTACTGATAACTACTAAATGATGTTGTCCATTTCTTTCTGGTTAGAAGTACCTACAAATCATTTACTCCTTTAACAATAGTCAGTAGTGTATATATAATGTATAAAAAATATCTATTTTAAATCAAAAGAGTGCAATACCTCAAAACACACATTTCATTGTCATGTAAATGGTGTAATTTAAAAAATGAAATATTACATATAAAATGAATATTTTTGTAACAAATTGTAATAATCATTTTAAAAAAAAATTTTTTTTAATTATCTAAATAAGAAAATTTGAAGATTCTGGCCAAGAAAATTAAGAAACTGACAGTTATTGATCATATACCAAATATATTTTGATTTACTTGATTTGTTTGATATTATACTGCTGCATGTGGAAAAGTAAAATCTTCAATGAGAAATTCAAAACAATGGTATTAATTTATTTCCTGTTAAAAGTAATTGCAAAATGTGTAATAATAATATTGAGAGCATTTAATTTTTTTTTAGTTTTCCAGTTTCAAATAAAAAATGCACAATATCTCGAAAACGGTGCATATTAACATCCTATATAAATGATGACATTCGCTTTTAAATGGCAATTCAATAAAAATATCTATTTTTGTAACATTTTTAAACATTTTACTTTTCATGCTCATCTTATTTTTTATTTTAAATGTTCAAAAAATTAATGTCTTTCTTCTATCCCATTCACCCGAAAATTAATGAGTCTCTGATATTTATTAACTGAAGTATTACCTAATTGTATTCAACTTTAATGATTTGTTATAGAGATATCATTGCCAAAGTGTTTCTTTAAGAAATACATCTGGGAGGGGGGCAAAGCCCCTTTTGGAAACATCCTTCACCCCCACCCAGATACATCTTATGTTACCGGACCAAATGCTAATAAATTCAGAAACTCAAAAAATCCATTTTGCGAATTTAAATCTAGATTCCACTTCTTATGTGGCAGCATTTAGATTATTATTATAATTTTATTTTGTGATTGACTAGTTTTAGAATGAAATTTTGTAGCTATAAATCAATTTACACTAAGTTAAAAATTTTTCATCTGCCTGTTTAGCCGAAGCAAGTTTTTCTTGCAATGTTTGAATAAGTATTTGCTATATATATATATATATATATATATATATATAGTAATTACTTTTATATAGTAGTTAGTTAAAATTATATTAGATAATTTGCCCCTTTTGAGGTTCTATCCTCCCCCCAGATAAAAAGACCTCGGAGAAACATTGTATAGATAGACAGACATCATTGAAAACATAGTTGATTAGTATTCAAGGATGCTCAACACTGGTAAATTTATCAAAATTCAAGCGTCTGATTTTTGACCTCATTACAATACTTTCCTTTCCTATGTGTTGCAGGAAAAGAAAATAGATATAAAAAAGAGATTTTTATAACTCTTGTCATGATATTTATTACTATTGTACTTCCCTCGCTAAATAGAAGTAAGTATTCACACATATCTTTTTTATAGATCTATACATTTTTGAAGGGACTGATTACAAAACACAAAATAAATATTCTTTAGTTTTTTGTTGTCGATCAGTCTATTGGTCAGTCTATCACTAAATTGAGGTACGCTGCTGTTCTTCGAAACTATTGAACCAAATAAAGTCAGATTTTGAACATGGTTAGGCTGTTACTCGATTCAGTGAATAAGGTCATGATTTATTATTATTATTTTTTACTAGTCATTAGCAATTTGAGCAAATGTTGTTTTCGCAACATTACAATACTACTACTTAACTGACTGAAATAAAATTTTGTATGAATATAGCTTGTTACATGCTTGAAAAAACATTCTATGAGGATATTTATGTGCACCACACTGCAAGCATAACATAAAAAATATATAAAGAAAGTACATGCTTAAAATGCAAAATTTAAAAGTTCTAATTAAATAGTAACATAATGTCGTGCTCTTTTCTGACGACAAAGAAAGAAAACTTTATTATTTATTTTTTTTTATTTTTGTAAATTAATAAATAAAGTTACTTTTATATTTCATTTAATGTTCTCTGCTTCCTTTTACTATTTATTATTACATTGCTTATTACACTTCAATATTAAAGTTTCTATTTTATTTCAATAATATTTCTTTTACTAATTGCTTTTCCTACAGTTTGGCCTGTGCACATTACTTAGATGTTAACCTTTAAAAATTATCAACAATCAACTCATTTTCTAAAACTTCACTTACCTTTACCAGAATTAAATCGAGCACAGCCAACAAAGAAACACAACTAATTTTATGTTAAACTAAAACTTGCTTCATTAACACCTTCAAAAACAAACAAAAGAAGTTACAAAAATTAAACACTTTCCAAATTGCTAAAAATTTGCTAAATAAAGTATCGTATAGTGGCTAGATTAGTACATTGCATTTTAGAATATGATCAATTAAATTTAAATTCAAGACCCAGTAATCAATTCTAATCCCAGTTACCAATTTAATTCCCAGGTTCAGATTCTACTCTGGTCTGAAGACCAGAGTTTGGTCTACCTGAGCTGTCCACAAAAATGTTAAATCCCAAAATAACTCAAAATAATAAAACCAAACACAAATTGTGAATTATAAAATTACAAATGATTAAAATTCAGAATAATAAAAACAAACACTAAATAGTAAAATGTAAACTCCCAATTTGTACATGTATCAAAATATTATTTTCAAAGGTACAAAAAAAAAACGAAGCTGCCTGTATCAAAAAGAATGCACCATAAATAAAAAGATTAAAATGCCAAACAGACAGATTCCCAGTCGCAGCTTCTTCTATAATGACAATAATTATCATTTGGTCAGCAATGAATCTAGTTGGTGAATATGGATGGCAGCACCATACCTGATAACAACGTGCAAAACAGTCATACATTTTCAGCCCTGATATATCTAATTTTAAGTTGCACAACACATATTTAAACCCAAAGAAGACTGGCTGCATGGAAAAAGCACTTATAAAGGAGGCAAGGAAACACCTAGGTTACAATCATTCCAGGAACCTAAAAGCTGTACGTAAACACGATGATAAATTGTAGTCAGGCACATTAACAACTGGCGATTTTCACTTTTGATCAATGCCGGCAGTGGGCATGTTGGTGGATGTGGAATTTGTCTTTCTAACAAACACCTGCAGTAGGCATATTGGTGGATGTGGAATTTCTCTTTAGAACAAACAGCACTTGCAGAAAAACGAACACCATCTTTAGTACAGGCATTTGAAACATAATCGTCACTTTGACGAGGATCCCAGCAAATGCGCTGGAACTTGAAGGCAGGCATATTCACTAATACCCTGTAGTCAGTTTCAGCAATGCCAAGGGCTTAGAAATTTTATCAACCTCACTCATCTGCTGCTTGGAATCGAATAAAAAGCATTCTTACGGAGACCGCGGCCCCAAAAATTTTCTTCCAACCGCTCTGCTCTGCTGCTTAGAATCAAACTAAAAACCTGCCAACCAAATTACTGCTTCCCAGGAGCTGCCAATTATTGGAAACTTGGTTTTGTTTACGTCTGGATTCTCGTTTCGCGATAGTGTGATGTCATTATTCTAAATGATTTTTCCGTTCTCGTGAACAAATTGCGACGTAAACAAACAGGGCTTATCATGCAAATCACCTTCTTGTCGCTCACGCATCCTGCTTTGCATATCCAGGGGCCGTTGCCGGCAACGATTGTGTTCTGGAATGCACCCATCGTCGGATAAAAATGCTGGACACATTTTTGATTTAAGCATATGGATCGAGCAGATCGATGATATGGGCAGACAGATCGACATAGTCTAGTTCGGAGATGTCGAATGTTTCGATAATGTTCATCGTTGACACGGATGTTTGATCCAAGTAATGGTGGATCTTATGTTTTTGTGGTTCTCAGTCAAGGAAACTATGTTGTTCTGTGTTGTGGACTTTGTGCAATGTTAATCCGTGAAGTTTAAAGTTTTAGCTGTAGCATGTCACCAGCTATTGGTGGCATCGGGAAATACACGAAGTTATGTAAGTCTAAAAAGCTTTTTGTTCTACTTACCCATGTATTTCAAGGATTGCTTAAACCTAGAATATGTCTGAGCTTGGAACTATACTGAAATCTTATGCTTGAGCTTGAGAGCTCAAATATTTGTACATAGTATGCTTGCTTTGTGTTACAATGTCTGAAATTCATGTAAGCAAACGCAATGGATTCGCTTCTTAATAAAAAGTGATTTGAATTAAATTGGAACTGCTTTTTTCTACACCTCTACAATTAGTTTGTATTAGTTTACAACAGCCATTGACGTTGTTACTACTGCTACTCTGCTTAAATACCTTCATGGTTACTTCAAATTTTTCATGACCAATCTACAACTCTAATGGGCTTAATCAACGCCATGAATATACCAGCAAAGTTGTTCAACTCAAATTTTTAATTTGCTCTCGCAGCTTATTAACTTAACGAGATACATTCTAATTTATTTATATTAGAATATTATGTACCTTGTATACCAGCAGGTTATGGGCTTTAGCTCCCCCATAACAATGTTAAAGATCTAATATATGTAAGAAGTGCTTGTGTTCAATAAAGAAGTTAAGAATCCTGTCGACAGGGGCCACGGACGGTGCCATTTGCATGTCGATGAAAGCATAAACAAGTCAATCAGTTCAGTTCAGTTCAGTTCTAGAAGACCATTTTGCCATGGAGGCAAATAAAATTAGTGCACTGACAAGAGACAATTATGTCACATGGAGAAATTAGATTTCATTCGTTCTGAAAGGAGAGGGCTGTTTCGGATTCGTGGACCGAACAGCAATACAAGAGGATGATAAGACGTCACGGAGTGACTATGAAGAGTACATGCGCAGAAGGGACCACGCGTTAGCAATCCTGTTCCCGAACGTATCATCTGACTACCAAGAGTTAATAGACATTAACGACGATCAGGCAGATGCGTGGGACAAGTTAAAAGCACATTTCGAAGTGCTGACACGTGACAACTTAGTGCGCTTATTAGATGAGTTCTTTAGCCTGCGTCCGGATGAACCCGATGAACCCGTGAACCTGATGAATCTGTGACCAGATGAACCCGTGGACACTTTCTGCACGCGTTTGAAAAAAGCAGTCGCCAAATTGAAGGATGTCAAGCACCTGGTGGAAAGTGTCTATATGGCATTTCAAGCCATCAGAAACCTCTCGGATGACTTCCAGAGCATAGTTCAACAAAGTTACCGTTGGGATAGCAAAGACTTTACTTTGGAAAAGATCCAGCGTGAGCTATCGGATGAAGAAGGCCATATTCGGCAACTCTGTAGTGACAGAAAACATGTAAGTCAAAATTCATCTGTATTTTTATCTCAGTGTAATGCAAATGTAAATAGTAAAAAAAACAGTGTGTTTAAAACTGGAAAACCAGTTAAGAAGGTCATAGGACCGTGTTATTTTTGTAAAAAAGTAGGTCACTTAAAAAGAAACTGCCCTAAGATTAAGACTAGCTCAAATAATATAATTGAATTGTATTCTTCTGCTAAAATTGAAGTAAATACTGTGCAAGATCCTAGCGATAGACTCAGATGGGTAATTGACACCACTGCTACATGGCACTTTTGCAATAACAATACAAAACACAGACTGTAAATAACAATGTCGAAGACCATAAAACTAAAGAAAAGGATCAGGATAGGGATAAAAAATCTAAGAAAGATAAAAAAAACCCTAAATAAGAAAAACAGTATTAACAAAATGAAAAATTTGCCTAGTGTAAATAAAAGTAAAGATAACTCTGATATGAAGTCGAAGTCAAAGGGGAAAGTTAATGATAAACCAAATTGTTCGGTTTCAGAAGTTTTAAATAAAACTGAACTCTGGCATAGGAGATATTGCCAAATTAACACTGATTATTTATATCAGACTAGTAAAGTTTCCGCGGCTAATGGACTCCCTAGACTAATATATACAAAAATTAATTGTACACATTGTAAATTAGCAAAGTCTAAGAGAATTTCTTTTAAGCCAATTGGTAGGATAAGGTCCACTAAACTTTTACAATTACTCCATATGGATGTGTGTGGTTCCTTACCTACAGCTTCAATGGGAGGAAACAAATACTTTTTGTCGATAACTGACGACTTCAGCCGGAAGGTGTTTGTGTATATCATGAAACAAAAATTAGAGGCGTTTAAAATCTTTAAGGAATTCCAAGTTAATGAAGAAAGGCAGCTAGGCAAAAGGATTTTGTGTATCCGTACGAACAATGGTATGGAGTTCTGTCACAACCAATTCAAAGCATACTTAAAGAAATTGGGGATTAAAGCAGAAAGGTCAAATGTATATACACCCGAACAGAACGGGGTTTCTGAGAGATTTAATCTAACAGCACTAGATTGTGTAAAAGCTATGCTTGATCAAAGTCAAGTTGGTGACAGGATGTGGGCAGAGGCGATTTTGTGTTTTGCACATACAAAAACAGAATATGTCACAAGTTTAAAACCAAAACTCCACACAAATTATATTATGGAAGGAAGCTAGCCGTAGCTCACCTCAAAGTTTTTGGGTGCAAAGCCTATGTCGGCACGGCCAAACAACTTAGAAACAAGTTGGACACGAAAGGCCAAGTAGGAATCATGGTCGGTTATGCAGAAAGCACCAAAGGCTATAGGATATATATAGCGAAGAATAAGAAAGTTGAAGAGACTAGTAATGTAAGATTTGAGGAAGAAGAGGCAGCAGAAGGCATCCTGGGCCCTAATTACCCTAAAGGGATCACCTTGAGCAAATCAAAAGTTACTCAGTCGATTAACTCGGAATCAGAATGTTTGGGAGGAGTGTCAGAGGAAGAAGCAGGTGGGAGCCATGACACTAGCAAGTCCAGTGAGGAAGAGGACTCTCCTGCTGATTCTGATCTGACACCCTGCTCAGATATTAGCTGGGTACGGAAAGCAGTACCTAGGCCTGATGGGAGTAGGACAGACGTTTAGTACTCGGTAAAAGGTGACAGTAAAAGGCTGAGATCTCATAATGATGTCAGAAAATTTTGTGAGAAATCCAATATTCATTATGATCAGCAAATGTTTAATTTAAGAGAGGAAAAGGGGGGTAAGTGATATAAAAAAAAACCGGAAGCAAGCAATGTCGAGATCTTGATACCCAAAAGCTATAGATCGGCAATTGAATCTCCCCAGTCTGATAAATGGCACGAGGCCATGAATGATGAAAGAGCTACAATGCAGAAGGGGGGCGTCTGGGACTTAGTGCCTGCGACCATCTCATAACAAAAAATAATCAGAAGTAGATGGGTTTATACCATTAAGAAGGATGAAAGGGGGGATGTCAAAAGATTCAAAGCTCCCCAAGTAGCTCAAGGATATACCCAGGTAAAAGGGGACTCATATGATGAAGTGTTTAGCCCTGTGATTAATTTTAGTTTGATCAGAGCCTTCTTCTCCATATTCATTTGCATGCTTAAATGGAAACATTTTCAACTGGACATTAAGTCTGCATATCTTTATGAAAAGCTTAATGATAAAATTTTTATGAAACAGCCACATGGATATGTCGATCCTAACCAGCCTCAATATGTATGTTTGCTTAAGAGGGCAATATATGGCCTTCATCAAAGCGGAAGGGAGTGGTATACAGAGCTTGACACCACTTTAAAAAAATTAAACTTTTTAAAATTTAAATGGTGCAACTGTGCTTATATATACCAGAATAAGGTATTAATGCTGGTTCACGTAGACCACATAATTTTGTTTGCTGAACAACTTTGGATATAGACCATACTGTTTCACTTTTGAGTAAAGAATTTGATATCAAAGAATTAGGAAAAGTCAAAAGACTTTTGGGTGTGGAATTTAAGGAGATAGAAAACAAATTTCATATACATCAAGGTGATTACATTGACAAAGTTTGTCAGATGTTTAAAAGGTTCAAATATCCAGTTTTCTCACTACCTATTGCAAAGGGAAGCATCTTAAGCAAGATTGATTGCCCAATGAATGATGGTGAATTAACACAAATGCAGGGTTTCCTATACAGAAGCTTGATTGGATGTCTAGCTTATCTGTTCAGTAGAACTAGACCAGACATATGCTATGCAGTGAATATTCTGTCTCAATTTCAAGAGAATCCAGGGATAAAGCATTGGGATGCATTATTAAAATTGTTGGGATATGTTGAAAAGACCAGAAAGCATATGTTAAATTTGTCAAATATTTGTGATTTAAGGCTAAACTGTTACTCAGACTCAGATTTTGCAGCCAATAGAGATGACAGAGTGTCACTTGGTGATATGTTGTTCCTGATTGACAAAGTACCAATTTCTTGGTGTACATTTAAGCACAAGTGTGTTAGTCTGTCAACGATGGAAGCTGAATATGTTTCGTTGGCAGAGGCCGCTAAAGAAATGATCTGGATGCAAAACGTTATTGAGGAATGTAAAAAGCTAGGCTTAAAATTTAACAAAAATAATTGTATAATATTTTGTAACAACCAGGCAGCAATAAATTTTTCAGATTCCCCAATTGAGAATAGTAGAACTAAGCACATAGATATAAAGTATCACTTTTTAAGGAACTTAGTTGTAATTAAGTCTTTTAAAATTTACTTTGTCAATACTAATGATAACATAGCAGATTACTTCACAAAATCAATGACTAAAGATAGGGTCTTAAAATTTAGTAATGATATCTTTAAAATGTAAATTTAACTGCTTAAATAAAAGAAATTTTTCTTTAAAATTGTTACACATTTTTCAAAGTATAAATGGTTAGGGTATCTTATGATTTACTCCTCTCTCATTGATACAAATGGAATGTATCTTGAGTATATATCTTTATGTGACAATGAACTGTTACTTTTCTCACATTACACTTGAAAAATATATATCCATTTTTACTACACACATAACACGTTTTTACTTATGTGAATAAAATGTCTGTTTGATCTCTAGGATGTACATCATTGATATAAATCAGATGCATCGTAAAATTTTGAATCTGTGCTTATCTCATATGTATGTTTACCTTCTGTATCTTCTTTTATTATCCTTGCTATTGTATTTGGTTTTTATAGTATATACTAGTCATGGGCTAAGATAATAAAACTTAAATTTTTAATCTTAAATGTTAAATTTAATAATTATACATAAAATTTTCTACAACTGGAATTTGATGTTTGGACTTAAATTTTTAATCTTAAATGTTAAATTTAATAGTTATACATTAAATTTTCTACAACTTAAATTTGATATTTACAATAAATTTTTAATTTTAAATGTTAAATTTGATAGTTATACCTAAATTTTCTAGAGCTTAAATTTTGATATCATTAGATTTTTAAATTTCAAACTTAATGTTTCTATAAATTTTCAATGTAGTAAAGAAATAGTTTTCTTTAGTATGAGCTAGTACTTAAGAAAGAGCAATAGTATGGTGATACTCCGTTTCTTTTACTATATTGTCTTCAATCATGTATTTTAAAGAATGCTTATGATCTGAATAATAGAGAAGTGTACTTGCTTAGTTGTTGCCATTTTGAGAAATAGAAAAAGGCTGTTAACTTTCTAGAATGTTATAAGTGTTATAAAATTTTATAATGTATTAAATTTTGTGTGTATACATTATGTTTTTAGGATACTAAGGACCTTGGCATTTTTGGTCTTGATTCTTGGAGTAACCTTTTTCTTGGATGATAGCATGGGGGGGGCGAGAGTTAGTATTTTGCATGAAGGGGCCAATTGTTGGAAACTTGGTTTTGTTTACGTCGCGATTCTCGTTTCGCGAGATCGTGACGTCATTATTCTAAATGATTTTTCCGTTCTCGTGAACGAATCGTGATGAAAACAAACTGGGCTTATCATGCTAATCACCTTCTGGCCGCTCATGCATCCTTCTTTTCATATCCAGGGGACGTTGCCGGCAATGATTGTATTCCGGAACGCACCCATCATCGGATATAAATGCTGGACACATTTTTCGTTTAAGCATATGGATCGGTATATGGATCATATGAATCAAGCAGATCGATGATATGGGCAGACGGATCGACATAGAGTCTAGTTCAGAGATGTTGAATGTTTCGATAATGTTTATCGTTGAAGCGGATGTTTGATCCAAGTAATAGTGGATCTTATGTTTCTGTGGTTCTCAATCAAGGAGACCATGTTGTTCCATGTTGTGGACTTTGTGCAATGTTAATCCATGAAGTTTAATGTTTTAGCCGTAACATGTGATCAGCTATTGGTGGCATCGGGAAATGTAAGTTTAAAAAGCTTTTTGTTCTACTTACCCGTGTGTTTCAAGGATTGCTTAAACTTAGAATATATCTGAGCGTGGAACTATACTGAAATCTTACGCTTGAGCTTGAGAGCTCAAATATTTGTACATAGTATGCTTGCTTTGTGTTACAATGTCTGAAATTCATGTGAGCAAATGCAATGGATTCGCTTCTTAATAAAAAGTGATTTGAATTAAATTGGAACTGCTTTTTCCTACACCTCTACAATTAGTTTGTATTAGTTTATAACTGTTATTGACGTTGTTACTACTGCTACTCTGCTTAAATACCTTCATGGTTACTTCAAATTTTTCATGACCAATCTACAACTCTAAAGGGCCTAATCAATATCATGAATATACCCCTGCGAAGTTGTTCAACTCAAATTTTTAATTTGCTCTCGCAGCTTATTAACTTCGACGAGATACATTCTAATTAGTTTATATTAGAATATTATGTACCTTGTATACCAGCACCAATCTTGGCGAGTCAAAAAACTTGCATTGCACACAGAGCGCCTATACATACCCCAGGGAATTAAAAAAAGGACACTTAATAAACAGCACTTGCAAAAAAACCAACACCATCTTTAGTACAGGGAATTGAAACATAATCGTCACTTTGACGAGGATCCCTGCAAATGCACTGGAACTCGGAGGCAGGCATATTCACTAATATCCTGTAGTCAGTTTCGGGAATGCCAAGGGCTTAGAAATTTTATCAACCTCACTCGTCTGCTGCTTGGAATCGAATAAAAAGCATTCTTATGGCGACTGCGGCCTCTCAGCATGAAGCCCGGCCGCTGCTCCAAAAATTTTCTTCTAACCTGTCTGCTCTGCTGCTCAGAATTGAACTAAAAACCTGCCAACCAAATTTCTGCTTCCCAAGAGCTACCAATCTTGGCGAGTCAAAAATCTTGCGCCGCACACAGAGCGCTTATACATACCCCGGGGAATTAAAAAAAGGACACTTTGCAACGAATCGCGCGGCACGAAAATGCCGTCAAGCTAACTACCATGTTTTCCCGCCAAAGTGCATTGCCCCGTTACTCCAACCGTACGGAATGCTTAGGCACCCACAAACACATCTGGAATAAACATTGTCTCTACTGATAAGCCATGAACGGCCAAATCCAAGCTTAAAAAGAGTGTATTCTTTACTTTCAGAGGAATATAATTGCTGCCCAAAAATGAAGGAGTAAGGCCGAAAAGGAAAATTACAGGGACACAAGCGAATTAGTAAAGGATTCTATGGATACATTTAGCATTCGTAGATACTTCGCGTGCGTAATTTGGAATATAAAAATGTATGAAAGGGATGATAAATAAAAGTTAATATGAGATAAATCGCCGAAATATTCAATAACCATAAATTAATTTTGAATTTTGAAGGGAAGGGGGAAAATTATGAATTTTGAACATTAAAAATCTTAGAAAATAAAAATCTCTGAATCTAAGCACAACAATAATTTCAATTATATTCAAAAGTTGAAATAATTTAGAAAGTTTAAGAAATTCACAGTATTTTATTTTTTTACTTTTTTATTTACCAGAAAGAACAAAAATTCTTTGAGATTCATCATTTTTTTTCTGATGATTTAAAATAAAAAATAAAAATTAGAAAGTTTGAAGCTCTGTGAAACAGTTGGTTTAGAAAATAAATTTAGATTGATTTCCAATTAATTTTAAAAACTAAATTCTTCCCTATTAACTTTTGTTGCAAATACTCAAATGCCAAAGAATGTTATATTCTATTGAATAACTTGCAGAATATAATATATGTAATATAAATAATATATGTAAATATATGTAAATGATATATGTAAAATATGTATAATATATGTAAATGATATTTTTTTATTCAATATAATTCATTTAAAGAATTCAAGTTTATAAAATAACAGGGATTCTAAAGCGACGAGATGTGAATATGTTGAATATTGTCTTCATTTTAAAAATTACCTCATTCAAATTACAGTAGTTACTTTTCAAATTAAACAAAGCTTTAGCTGAAATCCTGATAACCAAAAATTTGAATAATTCGAAAAAGTAGAAATTACCCATAAATAGCGTAATATTAATACATAATTTTAATTTAAAAAAATAAATAAATACAGTATTAGGTAACGAAAATGCACACAGAAAAGAAATCTAAATTGAGCAAAATGAGGAAACAATTTCTAAAAATTTTCAAGAAACTAAATTTAATATAACATCCTAAGAGTAAACAAGCACTAATCCGTGCATAAAATTAAAAATATTTTTTAGCTGAAAAGTGACTTGATAGGTATCATGTATAAGTTATTATAATGAAAACTATCACAATCTTTAAATTAAAGAATATACCAATGTTACACCTGGAATATAGAATAATCTGGATCCCCTTGATGGGGAGTCTAATATGTTACATGTTTATATCTTGTTTACCTTAAATTTTATGTTTACATAAAATGCTAGATGAATATTTTAGATAATATAAAGTTTAACTGTATAACATTTAGAAAGAAACATGATAAACTATTCTTTGCAGCAAGAAAAATTATGTTTTACATTTCTCACCAAAATGTACGACTGGACTGATTCACCCCCAGAACAAATCTCGTGCAGAACAAAACGATTGATAAACATATGTTTCACAGCCGATCGGGTGTGTATGACCATAAATTCCATAATGGTCCACCTATGTCTCAAGATGTCTTTTGAGACCTGTCCTCGTCTAGTTTTATAATTACTTTCAATGAGGATACCTCGTCAGGCATAGATGTGAAAGAAGTCCTTTATTTATGTGTCTGGGTGATTAGGGAAGATGATTTCCAGATTTGGAGTGTAGGAGAATAATTAACAAAAGATGGGTATCCTGGCACAGCAATTCTGGGTGAAACCCCACCATTTCAAGTAAAGTGCCCTCTCTCATCTGATTTTTTCATGGAATTGTTAACAAAAACCAGTTTCGCATAAAAGCTTGTGCAGTTCACAGATAATGGCTAATATGACGCCCTAGACATGCTGTTGATAGCTGTACTGGACAACCGCAGCACTAAAGTAATTAGTTGTTTCTTGTGTTGCAAGATAAACAATTGGGACGACATACTGGAAGCAATCCCATTTAGCCCTCTGGTCCTTTTTTTCCAAGGGGAGAATGAATGATAGCCGTTTTCACTCTTTTATCTGGGACCACATGTTTAACATTTATTCAGTGTTTTTGTTTTACTTTTTAATGCATACAACTGTCTCTGTAAATGCGGTTGTTCATGCCCTAGAACTTTTTTATAATTTAAGATCCAGAACTTTTTTTATTTAAGATATTTTTTTTATCAAGATTTTTTATTTAAGTTGATTGAAATGTCGCCCTTAAAATGTGCTAACCCAAGCAAGTGCTTGCTTTGTTAGTGCCTTAAGCCAGCCCTGTTTGTGTCCCAATTAATTTGTCATATTAGAACCCCATAGAATAAAAGTTTTGTGCTTTTGCAACAAAAGCATTTTTGGAAGTTAGCAACAGAAATTTGGATCCTCCAATAGCTATTCAGATACCTATTCCTACATTCCCATCAATTCCCAAAGCAGCACTGAAACCCATATTTCACAAATTCCTTTAGGTACTCTTGTGGCATTTGAACCCTGGAGTTGACTTAAAGTACATTTCTTGCATGATTGATTTAATCGTCAGAAATTGCAAGAAATCACAAGATATCAGATCAGTTGAATACAGTGGAGCAGAGCATAATACTTTTCTCTAAAATTCCATTCTTTCACAGAAATTTTTGGTATCTCTATAAAAGTTGACTAAATTTTCCGGATTTTTTGGAGTTCTCTTATTGAAAGATAATATCATTGAACAGAGCCACTTACTCACCTCATGTTAAAATGATAATAAAATTCTGTAGCATTTGTAGCTAGTTTATAATTTGGTGGTCATAGAAAACTTATACATAAATTTAATTGATTATGGTTAAAATATATTTCAGCCAATTAACAACTAGTTTCTAAATGCATTTATATTTTAACAACTGGTTTCCAGAAACCAGCTGAATGACACAACTGGGTTAATCTGAAATAAAGTAATAATACATACCTAGTTTGTCCGTATGCAAATGTAGAAATAATATGCATCATGGAACAATATTTTACTTGACTAAGTAAATTTTCAGGTTCAAGCAATGGCATCTTTTCTTTTAATTCATCAAAAGATAAAAATGCTTTCTCATCCTTCATAGAAGTAAGGAAACTCAGAATGTAATGAAGATCATTATCTTCTAAACCTAAAAGATTTTACAACCATATAAGAATTTCTTTTTTAACAAAAGAAATGCAATAAATAAATAAAAAATATTTATATAAAATGGCAGAAGAGTTTATTGTAAAATTATGTTTTACTCTAATATACAATGCTATGTTTTCAAATTCATTCTAAATGTATTAATATTTCACTTTTTCCAAAATTAGAATATGAAAACTTTTAAATGAATATCTAACCCTTAACCTGAAACACAGAAGATTCAGCATTAATTAGAAACACACAGTCTCTAGTATCATTTATGAAAACTACATATTTGAACATCTATAGCTTAATTATTTAGAAAGGTAGTTTAAAAGAATTTACTGTATTATAAAATTGTTATTGGAACTGCTTAATAGTACAACATATTTCTTCATCTAATAATAATTTTAAAATGCTCATCATAGAAAAGAAATTTGTGGTATTATTCCTGAAATAATTACTTAGGCTTCACAATCTCCTGATAATCATATGCTGGGGAGTTCTTTTTGGGTAAATGGTTCAGCTTTACCTTATTTGGCATTGTTTTTCCAATATACTTAATGAGCCACACCACCACTATTTGAACCCGATTCATTAATAGTGACAATGATATTAACATTTGGATGAAGTTTCAAGTGCTCCTCATCATCTTCTGATTCAGAATTGTTGAACTGGTTTCCTTCTCCACATAATTTGGATCCAGGGTGCGGTAGCCCAGTGGTTAGCGTGCAGGAATTGCACTCGGTAGACCCGAGTTCAATTCCCGTCACTACCAAAATTGCCGCTATGTTCACACGGAGTATGATCACATTAAACATATGGGTCTATAAGGCCTTTTGAGTGGTTGGTGGTAGGGGAAGGAGAGTACGGTCCCTGTGGATGCCTCCCCCACTGGGTTCCAGTCTAAATTGGGTGGCACTTCCCAGCCGTCCAAACAGTTACCTTACACCTTTCTGGTAGGTCGGACGGTCTGGGTCTAAAAAATAACAATATAATCTGAATCTTTATCTGTGTCCTCAAATTCCTCATCAGATACATTATCAAATTCAATTTTTACAAACCAGTGTTGAATTGTCACCCAGGGACCATGCACTGCATTTAGCATTTCATATCAGCTTTACAAAAGTATCAGCACAACAAAATCTCTAAATTAGCACAATAAACTACCATTTTGGCACAACGACATCACTTAATTGGTGCAAGTAGCATTTTAGTGCAGGGAAATCAAGAATTTGGCACTGTAAACAAGTGTTGAGGAGTACGGAAATCCCAAAATTGATGCAGTTTAACTAGCATTTTGGAGTGGAGATATTACATTATGTGATGCCATCGGCATGTTATAACATGCCAAATAACCCCAAAAATTAAAACTGATGCGTAAAATTTTGAAACACATGTCCTGAGGGATGTGCAAAAATACTCCTGGTGTTTGTGAGAAAAATTCAGTAATACACAGATGCTGTGCTGCAAACAGTAAAGGAAATATTGGCACCTTTCAGGGGTTATCAGTCTCTCCAGCATGATTACAGAAATTTTCAACAACAAAAATTTGAAGCTTCAAATTTTAAACAACCAAATAAACTTCTGAAAACTGCAAAAATATCGAAAATAAAACAAAAAAATACTATATAAAATTTTAAAGAACTGTGGATTACAACATAGCTAGAACACTAAGAGCAAAAGTATAGCTGGTAATAAAGCTTTTTAAATAAATAATATAAGGGGAAATAAGTCCTTGAAAATCGCTAACCCAAACAATTTTGTCCTCCCACTTTCATCCCCAACCTGTCTTTTGACTGAGTCAAAATAAACACATGTTTCTGCAAATGATGCAAACATAAAGAACCCTAGTCCTGAAAGCTATATTTATAAATATCAATTTTAGGGCTAAAATAGTTGCAAATTTCAAAACTTTTTACTGCAAATTAACACTAAACATGACATAATTTAAAAACAATTTAATTTGAAGAAAAATAAAAACTGTTCTAAAAGTATTTATCACTGAAGTGGGAATGCACTTAATCAACTCTTTCTGCTTTGTTAACACTTTACAACAAAGTTGAAAAGTGTTTATGACTTTGTTCATTCTGTCTGTCTGTCCATTAGCACGATAACTGCCGTATAAGGGACTTAATCAAAATGAAATTTTAGTATGTTGTTCAGACGGTCTGTAGGACCTATGGGAATATAAATGAATATCACCCAATTAGTTTTGGATTGAACCTGGGTTGAAAAAATAAAATACATTGAGCCCTATGGGACCTAATTTTTCAAACATTTTTTAAGCGGATTTAAAATTCACAAATTGCTTCGAAAATTGTAGGTAATATTCAAATTGTTCCATAAAATATATAAAAAAAAATTCATTAAAATATATTCAGTAGTTTTTTAAATAAAAATTAAAATAATAATAACACTTTTTATATGAAGCGATCACATGACCATGATATGAAAAGATCACGGACCCACTTCAAAATGATATATGGCATCCATCTTGTCTCAAAATCGTGATTTTTAAAGTTATTTTTTATTCATATTGAGTGTTGTATCCGTGCTAAAACCACTTTATTTTTGTTTAAATTCTGTGCATCTACATACTGAAACAACGCAATTACAATATATTTGAGTTTAAATGCTCATCCAAATTTGATTATTTCTACAACGAAGCCTATTTTTCACCTATGTAAAATGTAAACAGCAAAATATGTAGAATGAGTTGTATTAGAATTGCTGTATTTCTTTAACACAAAATCATTTAGTTCATGGAGTCTGCATAGCTGATAGGATTGAAATATTCATTGATTTTACAAAGAGAAAGACGATTTTTTCAATGAAGTTTTACACATAGAGTTTAATTACTTGTAGCTCCATGGTCTTAATTTTTAAATAAAATAAATTATTATAGTATTGTGATGAATGACATGAATGGGAAATTATTTATGAATGAAATGCTGTTTTTATAGAGAGAGCCAGGCGTGTTATTTTTTCTACGACGTCATTTGAATGAATTTTAGTTGTTTTCGATGAAGATTTCAAATATAATAAATAATTGTAGTATTATGATAATTCTAAAATTATTACCGAGGAAGGTATCACATTTTAGAGATGTTTAAACCAGGCAATTTATATATCAATGCCGTCATTTGAATGAAGTTCATTTTTTTCAATGAAGGTTTAAGTTTTAAAATATAATAAATTAATGTAGTATTGTGATAAGTTTTAAAATATTACCAAGGAATGTATTGCATTTTAGACATGTTTAAATAAAATTGCATTGAAGTTGGAAAGTGTTTCATAATCAATGCTTTAAGCATGATTGATTTTTCTTGTTTCATTTAATGGAGGAAAGAAATGATGAGAGGGATATTTATTATCTTTATTTTTGCTTTTGAACAAGTTTTATGTTGTAATTCGCTCCAGTTTTGTATAAGCCTTTTATATGTTTGAAAACATTGTCCAAATTTTTCTTTTAAATCTTGCCCATATCATGTGCATTTTACACTATGAAATTAAATTACCAGTTTTTCTCCAAAACTATTCAACCGATTGAAACTGAACTTTGTTCATTAAGCTACTCTATGAATGTGAAAGCAACGTTGTGATTTTTTTAGTTTTTTAATAATAGGAAAAATAAACTAGTGAAGAAGGATTCTCTTAATATGCTGCATAATGTGCAGCAACATCACTGGTGGCAATTTAAGTTTGAAAAAAGTATCTTGGTAGAGTGTATTTTTTTGTAAGCAAGATCATGTACTAAGAACAAAATTATACATTTTATTTTTTTATTTACTTTTTTTATTTCTAGCTTATTTTTAGCACTTAGTTAATCCTAGAAATAAAGTGTTGTGTTGACGTACTTCTGCAGTACAATAGAAATTCATCGATCAGACCTCTAAATGCGATGGAAAATCACAGAAAAGATAGAGGGCGTTTACTGGGAATTTTCTGCTGAAAGAAAGAAGTAGAATTCCGTCAATCTGTTTGTTCTCCCCTCAAATACCATGGAAAATCGTGGAGTATGTAGGGGGAAACTTATTCGGAATTTTCTACTTAAAGTATAAAAAGGACTTAGGTTAAAAACTTAGATTAAGACAAAGGTAAATAGCAAAGATTGATTTTCGCTATCACAGTGTTTGTTTTTTAATATCTTCAATTATTATCAATTTTTCCAATTCACACCAATTTAAGCATGTACTAAGATAGCATAACATGAACTATTCAATGACAGAATTAAACTAGCATAATGCAAATATGCTATGCTAAAATTTAGAATTTAAAACTATTTCTGTATTGCTGTGCCTTTTTCAACACCAGCATAAAAAAAAGGAATTTAATAAACTGACTTTGGCCAAAAAATCAAAAGAAACCAAAAGAAAGTTACATTGTGCTGATTAGCTGGAAAATAAGTGAGTAACAGACCCAGAAACATGATAAACAAAACGAAAAGCAGATTTAAAAAATATTTATTTTAAACAAATTAAAAAAATATGAAGCCCTGTTGGGGAAGAAATATGGACAATGTAGAGGAAGCCTTTCCCTTTAAAACAGTTTTAGATAAGGTTGCAGAACATTGAGCTGGGACTTTTGATGTGGAGGGAGCCTTGCTCTTTGAAAAGAATAGAGAGTCATACTCCCACAACCATCTACGCTGATCGCTTTCATTTCGAATGAAGAACACTCCTCCAATCTGACTAGCATGGGTCAACAGGTGTTACTTCGAGTTTGCAATGGGATATCTTTGTTTACAGTCTTGGTGGTGTTCAGATCAAAATCACTTGGGTAGCTATCGTGAATAAAACTTGAATTTTTAATGGAAGTTAGATTAGAAATAGATCATGGAGAGGTATAAAGATATGAATTGGAGCACAAAACAGGAGATACATTGTTGGTATTAAAGTAAAACATATATAATACTATTTAAAACATAGTTTAGACATATGACATTCAAAAGTAGTTATATTTGCCTTGGGTGTAAATAGAAACAAGATGGTTATAAACCTCATGGATTTTCTTGTTAGTTGCATAGTGTTTCACACTCATGGCTGCTTGCAAAGCAAATTTCATGTTTACTCTTTAGGGGGATATTTCCAGCCAGTTTTATATTTACTGGGGAAAAGGTGTATTTAAAATTATCATAAAGTCATGTTAAGCAAGTAAACAATTATTTAAATTAAAGTTTTAAAGTTTATTTTCACTTTTTCAAAACATGAATAACATCATTTGATCTGAGCAATTTACTAGAGAACAATAACAACTGAGTTTCATGTATTTAGTTAAATTAAATAATGCTCAGTTTCAATTACATTAAAGGTAAACATATGATTCATTAAGAATTATTATTAATTGAGAAGTTTTAATATGCATTAAGAGAGTGAATTATTTTGGTGTGTTCATCATTTAGTTAAGAGTTACTTATTTACCTTTTCATTAAGAGTTACTTTTAAAACAGAATTAAAATTATAGCATATATTAACTAACTTTGAAATAGTATAAATTTGCTAGTTTAAGCAAATGTTTGTTTATTTTTCCTTACGTGCATATTAAGTTTACTTCTTCAAAAATCACCAAACATATTACACATGTTCCCCTTTGTCCCAGTGAATTAAAAATTTTTTGTAAACAGAACAAATAAAACTACATACACCACAAGCAACCAGGAGAAAAGGAACATTAACTTGAATATGAAGAACTTGAACCAACGAGATCCCTCACAAAAACTATTATATACCTGCAGCAATAAATAGTCTAAATGTTCCATTAAAGGACCTAAACACAAATTTATCAGTATGAACAATCCTCTTAATCAACCCAAATTTCAATACACCCTAGAACCACAAATACAAAAACTACACTAATATTACTTAAATGAAAAAGGACACTGCACATACTTGACCTTCAGAAAATAACATCTTTCAAAAACTACTTAGCACTACTTATACTAGATACACACACTTTCCCTTGTCAGGATGACAAACCATGGAGAATCTAGCATTGCCTATCAAAACCACTAAAACTTGTACATGTAATGGGAGAATGAACTGCAAAGCTTCTACTAACCCTATTGCACAAAGATAATACAAAAGAAAAAAATTGAAAGAAACCCTAAAGATTTTTGCCTGGTATATATAAATTCCAAATCCCTAAAACACATGAAATATATAAAAAAAGTTTTTTCTACTATAAATATTATTTTCCAGGATTTCACCATTGAAAACACTTAATATTATAATTATATTTTCACTAAATAAAACAACACAATATAGACTAACAAGCAGGTACTTTACTGATGCATTGTATGTACACCAGGTCTCCTTCACTATACTTTCACTAAATACTAACTAATTTCACAATACTTTTCAAAAGACACAAACTGACACATATTCAAATAACTAAAACTGCTTGTGGACAACAAAGCAAAAAGAATGGGACAACATGTATAGTATAGGGCAAAGTGTGGGAGAATTTGTTGCAAGTTGCAGTGTACTTTTAATCAGAGGAGAAACCAATTGAAAATATTATCCCAAAATTTGCAAGTCTTTTCATTTTAAAAGTGTGTTGTTGATTTTAATCAACAATAGTAACAACAATGGTCAATAGCTGTTGCTTTTAATTAACATTTGGTTTATACCAAAGAAGATTATTTAGCATGTATCAAAAGAACTTATAAGGGTGTTTTAAGTCTATACAGAGGATGTATCAAAAGATGGTATATTTAGGGTATATCAGAGGAAGGCATAGGAAAGAAGCTTATTTAGAATTAGAATTACTTGAGGCTATTAGATTACGGCATACTTGAATGAAACGTAGCCGGTATAGGTTCGATTTAAAAAACACAGATGGCTCAGAAAAGCGCGAGGAAGGTGTGGCCGAGCTCCTTGGATGTCTCCTTCAATTTACAAAGGCAGACAATCAATCTTTACGGCTAAATGTCAGTGGTTGAGACAGGTAGCATTTCAACCAATCAAAGTATTTGTGGGAATTTTAACTTTTCTCTCAGCTAGTGTTATTCTCATTATGCTGATATATGTAAATATCTATGGATATTTTGATATTTGTATGAGTTGTATGAAAATTTATGACGCTATTGTTTGAAAAGACGTATTGGATGTAAAGACGTTGTCTGTAAAATACTTTAGTAAGGGTGTGGGGCAACAATGAAATAATTCATACATTTAAATTCTCCGAATATCATCTCTACGAACTCCAGTTTTTATGACTTTTAAATACCTATACATTTTTATTACAAATTAAATTTTGCTTTCATTTTAAAATTTCTGCTCTTGTAGTAAGAAAGTCAAGAAAAAGTTTTAGATAATTCATTTCATTTTATGCTGTTCTTACTAGTTAATAATAGAAATCTTATAATGATCATTATTCACTAAAGAAAGTTCAAAAGGAAAGGCTGAATTTTATCTTATATCCATATTTAGTCGTTCTATCTATATATAGTCGAACCTCTGGAATTCCATGCTGAACTCATATCAGCCATTATTTAAACTATATCAGCCATTATTTAAGCTATGTTGAATACTATAAGACATTAATGTTTCAAGCAAAGAAAGTTTAGAACCAGAAGTGTGTGTGTGTGTGGGGGGGGGGATGAAAGAGAAAATCCGATAGAAAACCATCCTACCCCTTTCGAAATTCAATGCTGAATTCATATCAAACATCATTTCTGCTATATTTGTCGCTGATACTATTAAATATAGATGTTGCAAGTAAAATATAAATTTTTTAATTGAAAGTTACCTCTCCCGAACTGGAAGTGAAAACCCTTAGGGAACCTCAAACTCCTTAAGGAATTCGATGTTGAATCCATATCAGTCATCATCTGAGCTCTATTTATAGAAAATCTTGAGAAATAAATGTTTCAAGATAAATTTTTGAATCGGAAGTGGAAAAGGAATCAAAAGAGAAAATCTTTAGGGAACCACCGTACCTCTTTCAAAATTTTACGCTGAATCTATATCACTTATTATGTAACCTTCTTTTATAGAAAATCAGAGAAATGAATATTTCAAGGAAAATAAAACTTTTAAAACCGAAAATGGAAAACCAACAGGAAAGGACGTTTTTAATACCCATTCCCCCTATCTCTTTTAGAATTTGATGCTAAATTCATATCAGTCATAATCACCTGTTTCTCAAGTTCTATCAGATCTTGAGAAACAAATGTTCAAAAGATGAATTATTAGTAAAAACAAAACAATAGTATGGTGATCATTGTTGTGAAAAATAGCCATGATGCAATTTTTGTGTTCGCGACGTCATTAGCCTTTTTCGGGGGGGGGGGGGGGGGGGGGGGGGGGGGATATGTTGTCAAGTATAATATTAATCAAAATATTATTTTTCAAGCACTTTAAAGTGACAGGTAACACGTTATAATTGTAATCACATGGACCAACAATACCGATTTTTAAATTTTTTCTTGTGAAATTTGAAAAAAATAAATAAATAAACCCATAAGCTGCTTAAAAATAGATTCTGGTATGGAAAAGTCGAGGTGAGCTATACTCTAGTTAATTTTATGTGAATCACATTTATGATTGAGGTATCTTTGGTTGAAAGCTGAGCGATACGAAAAATGTAAACACTTCAAATGCTTATATCTCCGATATGTTGTCAAGTATAATATTAATCAAAATATTATTTTTCAAGCACTTTAAAGTGACAGGTAACACGTTATAATTGTAATCACATGGACCAACAATACCGATTTTTAAATTTTTTCTTGTGAAATTTGAAAAAAATAAATAAATAAACCCATAAGCTGCTTAAAAATAGATTCTGGTATGGAAAAGTCGAGGTGAGCTATACTCTAGTTAATTTTATGTGAATCACATTTATGATTGAGGTATCTTTGGTTGAAAGCTGAGCGATACGAAAAATGTAAACACTTCAAATGCTTATATCTCCGAACCTAATAGATATAAATGTAAGCAATTTTTTCTTGTTTTGTCGGAATTAGGGTACAAATTATGAATATATAAAAATAATTTAAAAAAAAAAATTTTTTTGGTCCAAGTGACTTTCCCCCCCCCCCCCCCCCCCCCCCCTCTTTGAAACTGTAAAAGATTGATATAAATAGTAAGGAACAAAACTGGTATAAGAAAATCTAGTTTCTAGATCTACAGCTTACATTTAAAAAGCTCATAGTTTTTGAATAATTGGCTTGTCAAGTTGAAGATTGAAAATTTTCCTTTTTCCAAGTTTGTTTCTCTAAAACTAAAAGTGCTGGTTATGAACAATAGCCAAGAATTTATAGCTCCTTGAAAGCACTATAAATGTATATAAATAGATGTTGGGTATATAATTAGATTCCTATTCAAGGATGCTCTAAACGTCTCTGCCCATAGAGGTTCAAAAGCGAAAGAAAGTAATGGGTTTGTATTGATGTCAATTGTTCTGCAATACATAATTCCGCATGTCTTATAATTTACGTGATTTTCTTAGATTTCGATTTCTTGGAGTATATAATATTTACTTACAGCAATATGTACTACCATTTCATAACAAACTGTTCCAAGTTGAGCGATACGAAAGTACGAGTTGAGCGATATCAATGTTATTAGGATAATAATTTTGTAAATAGTGAATTGTCCTCTGCTGCATGCTGAACACTAAAAGAGCAATTTAGTTTTGCACCTCTGATATATAAACTTTTCCCTTTTGTCTAATAGCTTACACATGCTTCACATTTGTGTATTTCAATGTCTTGTTTTGCATTCAAATTTTTATGAAAATATATAATTTATTTGTAGTTTAAATGAACTATTTTGTTTTGCTTCTGATTCTTCGTAAATGTTTTTAACACTTTACAACAAAGTTGAAAAGTGTTTATGACTTTGTTCATTCTGTCTGTCTGTCTGTCTGTCCGTTAGCACGATAACTGCCGTAAAAATGACTTAATCAAAATGAAATTTTAGTATGTTGTTCAGACGGTCTGTAGGACCTATGGGAATATAAATGAATAATATCACCCAATTAGTTTTGGATTGAACCCAGGTTGCAAACATGAAATACATTGAGCCCTATGGAACCTAATTTTTCAAACATTTTTTAAGTGGATTTCAAATTCACAAATTGCTTCGAAAATTTTAGGTAGTACACTATTAAAAACATTTTAATACAGAACTGTGTATATAAAAATGAATAAAATATACCTAATTTAGTAATGCACAACAATGTCAGGATAGTTTGAACAAGTGTAGTCCCAAATTCATTTTCCATTTGAATAATTATTTCTTGAAAAATTAACAATACAGTCGATGGTAATCTTTGAATCATGAATACCAGCTAATAAAAATAAATAAATATGATCACTATACATAAAACTAATAAACATTCATCATAAATACTAATTTTATAAAAATACACTGATTTACATAATATCAGAAACTGGAAAAATAGAATTTAGATTAAGAGACAAAAATATCCTTACATTCTCAAAGGAGGCATATATTCTCAGAAAATCACAAACAACTTTAAGATATAAGGGATTTGAACTATCCTTTTTAGTCACAATCTTCAACATATGATTGCTGAAAGCACTTTCATCCAAAGTTTTCCTAAAATTATCCAGATAATTTCTAATAAAAGCTTCACGGTCAGATTGCTGCAAAGGTGAAACACTTTCAATAAAAACAGCATTTTCCTGGACTTGTCTTTCACATAGAACTTTAAATGCTAGAGATGATTCAGAGGCTGAACAAACAAACTTCACTCTCTGCAAAGAAATAATTTCAAACCTTTTTCAAGACAATTTTAACAAAATTGAAAAAAAAGATGAATAAAGCTTATGCATATTACATTTTTGAAACCAAGTTTATATATATTATTATGTACATTATGGTGGAGCAAAATAATGGTAAAACATTTTTTTTTTCATAATCTGTTTAAGAGTAGCAAAGAAGATTTTAATACACCTTTTGATAACCTTATTAAATATATAGGTTGAGTCAAAAGTCCTTAGACAGACTTTAAGGGTAGGTCAGGCACAGAGAAACTAGTCATTTTTATAATGGAACATGGGGTCGAAAACATAAAGAGTGACCACTAAAGGGAGCTCTTTGTAAGTGAGTGAGTTAGGACTTGGTGCAGAATCACTCGAGGCACGAACGTTGCTGATGCACGATGGAGAGCTACAGTTATAGAGATATGCATTTGATTTATGAGGAAGCACAAGGAAATGGCCGTGCAGGACAGCATTTGGATTGGCAAAACTATCCAAATCAGCGAGTGCCCCATCATCAGACATTTGGGCATTTGCACCAAAGATTATGTACAACAGGGACATTCGGAGTACAGAGATGTTTTGGTCGAGACCGAATGATGCATGAACCTGTCAAAGAAGAAATGTTCATATGTAAGGCATTCTTTGTAACATGTTGTTTCAGCATAACGTAGAACCCGCACTTCAGTCAAATTGTGTGGGAGTATCACAATGCAACTTATCCACGGAAAGGGATAGGCCGAGGTGGCCCCATCAGGTGGCCTCCTTGATTCTGGACTTGTTCCCCCTTGATTTTTTCCTGTGGGGCTATATGAAGAACCTTCTTTACAAAACCTCTGTTATGTCCGATGAAGATCTTGTCACAAGAGTAATTGAAGCAGCTGAATGGATCCGTAAGAGGCCTGGCATCTTTGTACGATGGTCCACGTGTCGACGTTGCAAAGCGTGTATCGCTCCTGACGGCAAGTCCTTTGAACACTTACTTTAAGAACTCCAAATGTTTGTTGGTGATACTGTGTCCTACTTGTCATGCTGCATACGACTTGTAATGCTATTATTCATGCACCTGTGTTGTTGTGCTATTGTGACTTTGTGTTCCATTAAACCTGTTATGCACACTTTATCTGGTAACCTTTTGTTTTACTTAAGTCACAGCCAAAGAGCTCCCTCTAGCGGTTGGCCTTTGCGTTTGTAATCCTATGTTCTATTTAAAAATGACTTGTTTATGTATGTCTGACCTACCCTTAAAATCTGTCTAAGGACTCTTAACTCACCCTGTATATAATCTTAGTTGCTATTTAAAAACATCTTGAGGTCAAGCAAACCACATTAAGCTTTTTTATTTTTAAACTAATGCACCCTGTTTGAAGTTCTCAATGCAAACTCACATTCAAAGTACAATGTTTAACAATTTATTATAAAATTGAAAAAAACAACAGGTTATTACATTACAGATTTCATTCAATGGCTATTGAAAAAAAATTGTTCTTCAATCTTTTTGACAATGTCATGATTAAAACTCTAAAAATATTTCTGATTGCTAAGGGACCAATTTGTACAAAATTGCACTTAAATAACACAAAAATTTATTTGATATTAAAAAAATCTTGCTGAGATGAATAGTTATCTGACCTCAAGTACCTCCTGTACAAAACTTTGTGTTTATGTATTACTTAAATTTTTCACAACCAACTACATAAACATACATCTTTTATTATAGATAAAGCAAGAGAATCAGTAATTTCACAATTCTGACAATCAATAAGCTATGTGTACTCTCTAGCTTGAAAGTTTAGAAGACTCTTGATACCATTCTTAATTTTATGACATCTAGTGCCCAAAACCGTTCATACAGCAATATCTTATATGTCCCATCCTTCAGTAGCTAACATGCAAAAAATCATATTTTGATGATATGCAAAACATGCATTTCTTCCAATAAGGGGATCTATAATCTGCAAAAGTATGGGATCCATATATCTTGAGGTATAGATCACAAATCACAGATTTTTTTATACTTGTATAACTCATTTTAATTGTAAACCAAGCTGGTGCATATACCTTAACAACTTATGTCAGAGTTTTTACATTCTCTAATATATCCTTGAAACTTATATAAAGTCTTCAAAATTTATTTGTACAAGTAAGCTTTTGTGATTGAGCAAGTTTTCAAGATTTCTTTTTGCAAGCTCATCACATATCTTTCTACCAGGAGTGGCGGCACGTCACAATTTCAAAACACTAATTATTAACAAATGACAAATCTCAAACACATCCAAAAGTCATTTTATTATACAATCAAACTACAGAAGTAAATACAGCCAAAGCGCTTTCAAACATCTTCCATGTTCATGCTCAGTGGCAATACAATTAGAAATAGATGCCAACGTGCTTAAATACAATTCAATACTGTCAAGTAAAATTTGCATATCATGAAATTGTCAGCTGCATAAAATAGTGGATTATAAATCAGATTTAAATTATAATTTATACAAAGTTCAAAGAAAAATACTTCAAAAAACAGTTTAAAAAATATAATAAGTGTTTTAGAAAATAATTATAAATTAATGTAACTATGCAAAGGTTTAACATACAGGGAATCGAGAACGAGTCGCCAGGCATAAGGTCTTAAGTTATGCTGGGGACTCGTTCTCAATTTCCTGTATGTTAAACCTTTAGATAGTTACATTAATTTATAATTATTTTCTAAAATACTTATTATAATTTTCAAACTGTTTTTTGAAGTATTTTTCTTTGAACTTTGTATAAATTATAATTTAAACCTGATTTATAATCCACTATTTTATGCGGCTGACAATTTCATGATATGCAAATTTTACTTGACAGTATTGAATTGTATTTAAGCATGTTGGCATCTATTTCTAATTGTATTGCCACTGAGGATGAACATGAAAGATGTTTGAAAGCGCTTTGGCTGTATTTACGTCTGTAGGATAATTGTATAATAAAATGACTTTTGGATCTGTTTGAGATTTGTCATTTGTTAATAATACATATCTTTATGTTTATAACTGCTCAACATTATACTTGTGAGATATGTTTGATCTGTGATTAAACCTGTACTGCCAATAAAAAGTATTTTGCTATTGGAATACAACCAAAATTTTTTCACATTTCCTGATCAATATCCTGATCTCTGCAAAGTTTTCAGGGCTAAATCTCGGGCCTAAAGGGTTTTTTTATCGACATGATGCAATGGCACTTCATTTCCACATAACTGGCAAATAAGCCAATTGAGTGTTTCTTTTATCTCTAACAATCAAATTATTCCTACTTTTGAGCCTGTACTTACTGCTGCTTCATCGAATCTTAAAAGCTACTAAATTATGCAAATCAATGCTTTTAGTAGCTAAATAATGTATGATACATTTATAATGACTCTTTGCTGGCCAAAATTCTGAAAAAATAATTCCTGTCTATCTTCAGAAATTTGCACAATGTGTTTCTCTGCTACTGTTTTCTAATAAAACCTACAATTTTGAAATTATATCTTTACAACTGTCAGAGTATGTTGTCAAAAGACTTTCTAAATTCTTTGAATCTTCAAATGATCTTCTACATATTTTTATACACTTCTACACTTTTTCATCTATCCATTACACAAGCAAAATTTTAATTTAACATCTTTCCAATATCTGTATCTATACTTTTCCAATAACTTTGAAATAATTTAAGTTCATCTTAGAAATAGAGAAATATAATTTCTACACCAAAATAATACCCCACCATTATCAAAATGTCTTATGAATTAGAAAACATTTATGAATTACAAATATATAGGTAGTATTTATGAGTTAGAAATATAAGTAATATCTATGAATTAAGGCTATATAATGCATAAATAAAATTAATAGGTGGTATTTATGCATTATAAAGTGAGGTTATAAAATACTGTGATAAAAAAAAAACCCTCTAAAACTTAAAAACAAATTATTGGTTTTATATTTTAAGCTATAAAAGTCCATTCTAAACAATTTTAAAAAAATCATATGTGTAGCGTAATTGAGAGGCTCCCCCCAAATTTCACTT
Organism: Amaurobius ferox; assembly: GCA_951213105.1. Classification (NCBI taxonomy): domain Eukaryota; kingdom Metazoa; phylum Arthropoda; class Arachnida; order Araneae; family Amaurobiidae; genus Amaurobius; species Amaurobius ferox. The sequence goes on along the minus strand of OX578133.1, from coordinate 69,127,537 downwards.
AAATGAGGTGGTGGTTCATTTAAATGAGGTGCTAAGTTTGCATTAATTTTTCACATTAAAAAAAATTAATTAATTTTCATGTTTGGTAGGTTACATGCTTTGATGGTGGTAATTTAAAAGCAACACTTGTAAATTGATGAAAAATTCTTCAATTTTTATCAAAAATAGTAATCTTCAACTTTCATGGACGACCTAAACATATTTTTCAATTTCAAAAAGATTTATATTTTTGAATTTAAGAGTGAAAAGGCACATTTTGCACTCAACTGCTGAAGTAGTTTAAAAAAAATTCACTCCACTGTAATACACATTTTAATTGCAAACATAATTAAAATTTTGCTTAAATAAATCTTAAGGCAAGGACCTCAAAGAAACAAAGAAAGAATTGATAACATCTGAGCAGAGCAATAAAATGATGATTTGAATTTGTAAAACAAAGCATGTTATAATTTTACATAATTTTGTACAGATGTTCAATGTAACTAACACATTATGATTTACTGTTTCTATAGTTTAACAAATTTAAATAGTCAAATAACAGAAAATCAAGATTATTTATGAAGAAAGAGATTATATATCAAGCAATAGATATTTAAATATATCTGCCTCATTGCTTTAATGCTTATTGCACATTTTTGAATTTTTGAAAACAACAAATTTTTGCATGTGGAAAATTGCAGTTGAAATTCTGTTTTTCTGTGTATGTCCATTCCTATATAGTTTAATAACAATGACCTTTCTCCTAATTACCAATTTGTAAAACAATTTTGAATATGGTCAGAAGACTATGACCAGAAGAAATCTCCGTACAAGTTAAGAATTTACAAATAAATGATGAAATGAAATTAATATATAATAAAATGCAATTTATAAATCTCACATTTGGCAAGAATAATGGTAGCCAGTCAAGTCTTTGGTCATTAAGATCTAAATGATCCAATCCATCTATAAGCAAAATAATATCTCTACCACCACTGCAATTAGCTGCTTCAAGAAGAATGTCAGGAAATTGATTCACTATATCACTGAAAGGAAAACCATAATTTTTTAAACCATAATAAGTTAGAATTATAACTAAAATTGTAAAATAGCATTATATAAACTAAAACCTTTACTCACACAGATGTATCAGGAACAGATAATGATATAGATAACTTCTGACAAATGCTATGGCAAATATACTGTATCATATATGGGAGGTGGCGAGATCTTGGAGACAAACCAACAAAAAATTCTATAACAGCACAACTGCTCAACTTCTGAAGAACATTAATCTACAAAAGAATGTGCAATTTAGAAACCACAGCAAATAATTTTGTTACAAAATAATGAGCATTGTTTTTATGTGTAAAATATAAATTTTAAAAATAATTAATATCACATACCACAAATCATATTGAAATTAAAGTTATAAAAGGTTTCAATAAAATTGCATAAATATGTACCTAATATTTTAAAATAAAACTTGTTTATTTCTGTACCATCAGATAGCTAATTGACTATATCTGATTATCAGATAACTTTAAATAAAAGTTACAGTAAATTTGCAGAATGCTAATGAGATCATTATTTTATATAAATAAAAGGATATTTCTCCTTATTTTTTTTACATTTATGTATTTAATAAGAGTGCCAGAATTTAATTATTTTTAGTTAATATTAGAAAGAAATATTTTAAATATTTTCAATAAATAAATATTCAGAAAACAAGACAAAAATTATATATGTTGCATACTAGCATCATCAAATTTTCTGAACATTTTTTTTTTAAGCTCATGGTTTACTCCATCGAGGTGAAATATAGGTAGAGAGACTTATGGCAATCTTTCCGTGACCACTGAACTAAGTCACATGACTTAGGCACTCCCCTACGCACATATTTTCTTGCGCATCTCTCCTTCCATTGCAATTGCATTACGTTTCCGAAAGCGAGAAGTCACATCGCTCGTTTGCTTTCACTTTTAAGCAAAATATGGAAATTTCCTGCACTGCATATGGATGTACGTCAAAGTTTACCAAAGGTGGAGACGCTACGTTTCACAGGTAAGTTGTTTCCATTCATTTTAAAACATATTTTATATAAAATAAAGCGTTAATTGACATGTATGACCATGCCGTCCTATAATAAAAGTAGATTTTCTGGCTTTGCAAATAATGTATAGCCTTGTAATTATTTTTAAAATAAAATATTTTATATATGTTTGTGTACTTTCATAAACTGTACCTCTATAAATGCTTAAAATTAGAAGAAAAAAAATAAAATAAAGGTGAAACTTTTAATACGCCTAGTTTTCTCTCTTGGCGACATTTTTTTACGCCAACTTGGATTGTTTACATTTTCATATTCTTTTCTCCTGACAATGTTTTCATGCCATATAATGCTATGAAATGATTAACAACTCTCAAGAAATTTATATAAATATCAGTAAATACACATTTAAAATTGATTTTTTTTTGCTGAGCTATATTTTTCCAGACTTAAAAAAATAAATACAGTATATGGCAGTAAATATAATTTTTTCTTGAGAATTGTAGCAGAAACGATTACTTTTTACACTTTCTTTTAATATTAACTGTCTTTGTATGTACATTAAAAAATACGCGTTAAAAATTTCAGAAAAGTCTTAACTGTATATGTAATGTATCAAATGAAATTGAGCAATTAAAATGTGATTTGAAATTTTTTTTGTGATTATGAAATGTATAAAGTAACAGTATAAAATTCCTAATATTTATCTATAAGTGCAATAAAATATACTAAAATATTTTTCACTTCAGTTTTTGTGTATTTAAAACTTTTGTTAAAATATTAGCTAATTTCTACTATTTTTATTAGTTTCCCAAAGATGAAGAAAGATCTGGGAAACACAACTGAAAAGAGAAAAGTTTTAAGCATTAAAATATGCCAAATTGTATTATATGTGCAAAATATGCTAAATTGCATCAAAATATGCTAAATGAAAAAAAAGTTAACGTTTAGTCATTTTAAACAATTATTTGTTATGCCTAGTGTTCTATAAAGGCTGGAATTTTTTAAACAGTCGGTGGGGGAGATGAGGACGTTTTTTATAGAAACATGGGAACAAAAGTGATTTATGTCTTCAACTTTGGCTTTTTCCATGTCTTAAAAATAAAGTAATCTAAAGTGTCTCACTGTCTGATGAATATGTAAAGCAAAGCATGAGATTTGAAATAATTAAAAACAATAAACAGATAAAATAATTAAAAACAATAATTTAAACATATATAATGAGTCGCCAGGTAAATTCATAAAAGATTCAAAGTAATACCTTTTTTAAAATTAGAATGTGAAGATATCATTCCATTATGTTAAAAATTGGAATTGCGAAAATATTAAATTTTGGGATGTAACAAATAAATATAAGAAATTTCCTAACACATATTTAAAAAATTAAAAATAATTGTAAATATGAAGAAATTATTGTCCTGTAGATTCTATTTAGCCCTTTGAAACTTCGTTCTTTAATCCTTTTAATGATGTCAAAGTAATAATATTTTTGATCAGTGAGGAACTGAGTGTGAAAATGTTTCAAAATTGTGTTTAAAATGTTTATTCATTCCCCACTCCTTCCCTGCATTTAACAGGGTGTTGTTCTATTGATAAATATGAACTAATAAAGCCATTTTATTAGAAAGTTTAAGTCATTAACTTTTGCAAGTTATGCCTTGCAAGCAGCATTTTGATTTATTATAATAACATTGTGTTCAACTATTTTTAAAAGCATCTTTTTTTTTTTTTTGGGGGGGGGGGGGGTCAAGGAATATAAAGTAACTGTTGCATAATCTGGGAATAATATTCAAGATTTTGAATAGTTACAATTGTATAATGCTCAGCTATATTTCTAAAGTTGAATATTGGCATTGAGACAACTTTGCACTTCAGTTTGTACAAAAATAAAAGTATTTTATTAAAAATAAAGTTTTACTGAAGTAAGAAAATAATTTTAGCGACACTTTTTTTCCTGGATGGGCTGGGATAGTAGCAATGAATTTAATTGCTCCGATAATTCAAAATCCAATGAATTAAAATATACCACGAAATATAATCATATGCTAAATATGATATAACCTTTCAATATAACATTACAATGGATCTCGAGTTATTCCCGAATTATGAGTATATTTATATGGCGGACCCAGAACAGGCTAGCCCGATAAGGTTCAAAATCCAAGAAATCAATATGCACCATAAAAGACAACGAAATACTAAATTTGGACCTTCTAGCTAGAAAATTAAAATATATCACAAAAGAAAACGACATGCCAAATTTCATGTAACTGTGATTTAGAACTTGATCAGTTAGGACCTAACCAATATATATTTTGAAATACATCAGAAACGTAAGAGGTATTCAGCACTGTTTTACTCCAATGAAAAAAAAAATATTTTATAGCGCCAAGCGCAGCAATAAGTCGCCAAGTCTGGGAGTGTTCGACCATAAGTCACGTGATACATGCAGTGGTCATGTTTTCAAGCTCTTCTGAATAGCAATGTACAGTTTACCTATATCTCTGGTCGAAGGTTTACTCTTCAATGTAATGGTGCTGTGATGGTCTGATACATTTATAAACATAAAACTGTAAACAATTTTTCAAGGCTTTTTGGGGGGGTTTCTAAGATATATACATACACAAAATGTTGTTTTTCCAGATCCTGCATCACCACAAATAACAAATATGCCAGGTTCAGATTTAATTTTATTTGCTAAGGTATCAATTGAAGTTTTCTTTCCAACATAGAAATCCGTAGAATTAATGAGATTTTGTTGATACACTTTTTCTTCACTGACCTCATCAGGAATTGGATACTAGAAAATCAAATTTTTATTAGAAGTCAATATACAATTTGGTAATACAAAATATACACCCAAAAATTTTTTAATAATAAATTGTATATTTCATGTTATCATTCAATGCATCCTATTCAAATGTGTAAGTTAATAAAGTTTTATGGGAAATACATTATGAAGTCACCCATTTTAATTTAAAATATTCTACAAATTACATATTGAAACCTAACATTTAAAAACTATGCGAGCAATTTTTTATTATTAATAGATGTCTTTAATGTTCATTTAGTGAATTTCTGGATTGCATTTTGGCAAAACTTTAACCTACAGGGGGTCACATAAAATAGAATATACTTTAAAAATCTTCAGCTATTCTTAAAATGTAAGAAGTTTGCATTGTTACATCAAAATAACATTGAGGAACGCATAATGTAGTTAAAATATTTTGTATATAAAAATCTTCATCAAATTGATATAATATCTTTATTAATTAAAGTACTCACAGTTTCATGAATGTCCTGTATAGCTTTCCATAAATCTTCAAGTATTCTCCTTCCCAAATCATCTAAACCACCTAATATTGGTTTGTTATCAAAAGATCCAGCCCAGTGACAATTATAACTAATAAAACAAAAATGAAATTTAGAGAATAAGAAATGAAAATAATCCTGTTGACTCTTGTTAATCCACAACCCTAAAATTCACAAACATCTATAATCAGCAATACATTTTGGATATAAATAGTTAAATTTACGATAAATTACAATAATGTATTAAATTCTGAGGAGAAAAGTTATTATTGAGCAGGGATTAGCTCTGGGATATAAATACCTTGACTTTATACAGAAACAAAGTTTTATTACTGAGCAAGAAATAATGACTGTTCATAGACTGTAAGAAAATATATTAAAACAAAAATCCTTAAACAACAGTTCAATTTTATATCCCAATATCTGGTTCATATTTGATTAAACCTTGCTATTGTACTGGATATGAATAACCATTGTTGTACGAAAGTTAAGTTTGTTGCATGAAGTTCAATATTCAGCCTCTTTATCCTATTATTTTCTTTGCTTCATGCATCTTTTCCCGTAAAATTTGCTTTTCATTCGCCAAATTAAAAGTATAAATGAAAAAAAAAAAACATCTTCTTAAAATAAAATAAAAAAAAATAATACTAGAAAGGGAGAGGAAAAGATCATGAAGAAGCACTTCCCCATCTGCCTAATAAATTACAAGTTTTGATTTCTTTACAAAAATTTAGCTCAATTATTCCTTGTTTTATATCAATTTGAACTCATTAAGAATTTTTGCTCTGAAACTAATAGTTGCAGATATAATTATTTGGACTGGGACCCTTACGTTCCTCATTTGGGAAGATGTCGTTTTTACTAAGTGTTTGTTTACGTTAAATCAGCAGCCTAAAAAGAACAAAGCGGGAAGAAGAGTTGATGATTATGATGCTGTGTTTAATGATTTCATTTCACGTTTGCGGTAAGGATGGGATGAAGGAGGTCACGTCTGGTAATATATTATTTTACTGCTATGTAAAACTTATTTCCCAGTTTTTTTTTACTTTCTTGTACAAAAGAATATAATACGAAGCATTAATTTCATAAAATTTTTTGATTTTGAGATTTTGATGCCAATTTTTGTTTTAGGACCTTCTTGAACATGCTTTGACTATTTATAGCATGATGTTCATCTGGCTCTGGTCGAGTTTTGTGTACTCATAGCTGCCACAAATATTAATGAATTTTCACAAAACTTTATATTCGGCATTGTTAACAAAAAATATAGAACTTTTTGAAATTCAAGCAAAAACTTCGATATTTGTTGACAATTTTTTATTTACTTTTAACATGGCAGCGTAGAACAAAATTTGACATACTATATATACTCATGTGCAAGTCGAGAAATTTGTGACAAAAAAAAGCTTCAAAGTGTGTGTGTGTGTGGGGGGGGACTTATACACGGAGTCTAAAAAAAATCGTAAGTCTAAAAGTTATTTTTTATAAAACAGATTGTTTAAAACTATAATGCAGGATTTTATGGTGAAAGTTGACTTATATGCGGGTTGAGTTATATGCGGAGTCTAAAAAAAAATCATAAGTCTAAAAGTTAATTTTTATAGCACGGATTGTTTAAAACTATAATGCAGGATTTTAAGGTGAAAGTGTTTATTTGATTTGTTTATTGAAGTGAATATCTAATAACAACTGTGGTGGGGGTTAATGAAAAAATCTGCTCAAATAAAGGGCAGGAAGCCAGATATTGTTTTGATTGCACGGTGGGTCAAGGACACAGTGTGCTGGGAGTGAAAGAATGCCCGGAGCTTGTCACATGAGAACGAGCGTCCCCAAATCGGACGGGAGACAACACTCATATGTCATAGGTCTACTTGGACTTTAAAGCATTCCAATGAAGTTTTTATTATGGAAATTAAATTTTATTATTATATATATATATTTTTTATTTTTAAATGTTTTTGCATAATTTATTGAAAATTTTTTTTTTCTTTTTATGGGATCGACATATACGCAAGTTTTAGATTTTATCAGATTTTCTTCTCTAAAAGTAGGGGCATCGACTTATATGCATGTATATAAGGTAATCATGCATAAAAGAGGTTATTTATAGCTCAATGCTCACAAAACTTTCAGTTTCAATTATTATAGTAAAAAATAATAGCAATACAATTTTTGGGTTAATGACATCATCAGCATTCTTCGGGGTAGGGTAGGAGAGTCCCCCTCCTAGATACTAGCAGATGTATCAACTTCCCAAACAGAAAAAGTGGAGACTATTTTGTCACAAATAGATTGTTTACTTATGACATTTAAAATTATATAATATACTAGCAGCATACCCGTTCTTCGTACGGAGTATATAATATAAATAAACTTAAAATTCATAATCATGTGCAAATTCCTATATTATACTAAATGACATGCTTAATCAAAATATTCTGTTAAAATATTTAATACAATGCTCCTAAAAAGAAACCTCAGGATCTCTGTTCTCACTATACAAAATTATCTTCACGGGTAGATCTGAAGAATAACATATCCTGGCCTTTTTTGCAAGCAAATTTATAAAAAGTATGGAATTGAATCAATGTATGCAAAATAATAGCGTATTGTATGGGACCCATACTACTTATATACGCGAATATTAGAAGATATAACCTGTATTATGACATTACATGTATACATTGAAAATATCAATAAATCCGTAATCTTTAAACCAGTAGGCAGTAATTAATTCCAATATGTGCCCAAGTGAAAGTGCTAAAATTATATGGAAAGATAAACCCGTACTACTTATAATGTCATAGATTAGAAGATATGTCCTAGTGTTAGTAAAATATTACCCGTATTATAATATTTAGTTTGAAAAATGTTTGCCAATATATAACAGATTACTTAATAAATTAAAAATATCAATAATCCCCGTGATCTTCACACCAGAAGGCTTGATTCCAATATATGCCAATATACATGTACTACTTATATTCTCTTACATTAGAAGATATACCCGTGCATTTGTAGAAGATTACTCGTACAACGTACAATATATGAGTTTCAACAATTTTTGCCGCAATAAAACAATGCCATAAGAAATTGAAAATATCAATAATCTCTGAATCAATAATCCCCGAAAACATCAATAATAATAATGTTTAAACATGAAGATCGTAATTGATATTATCCAGTCAAAAATACGATGGCAATGAAATTTATTTTATATACATATCTTCATCATTAAAATCGGAAAAGATTTAATAAAAATCTTCTTCCTCATAAACACGTTAAATTTAAATCCGTTGTTAAGCGACATGTTATGATTTGCTTCAAATAAATTGGTGGTCAAAATATCGTCTGAATATCTCTAATGAAGGTTTGGCGACATTTTAAAAAATCGCCAAATTTATCGCCAAGTGGGACTGTAGAACTGACAGTCCCACTTGGCGATAAATTGACGAACCATCATCAAAATATTATCCCCTAAAAAAAAACACAATTTCGTTTATTTAGGGCAATTTATCAATTTCAAAATATTTTTATGGATTTATAAATATTTTTATCAATTTGGTGACATTTTAAAAATTCGCTAAATGGGTTACTAAGTAGGGCGGTTGGACTGACAGACAAATGCTAACGAAACACCATTTCAGTACTTTTAACAAAACAAATTTAATTTCATTGATTTGCTTCACTTTTATCAATTTGGAGACATTTCCACTAATTTGGTAAAGTTTAAGAAAAGTTACCAAGTTAGCGATATTCAGCCGAATTCGTAGCTCTAAATTCGCAGATCTGAATAAAATATCGTGATCCAGTTTGTATATATTAATGAAAACACAAAAATATTATTAGAAGATATACCCATTCTACTCTTTTTCTGTTTAAACAATTGGATAAATGAATTTATTGGGTAAACAGTATATAAGTTTATTAGCTAAACCCAATATATAAGCTTAAAACCTCTTTGCTAAAATACATGAAAGTGATGTATGCAGTTCGCAATTAATATAATTAAAAAAAATCAAACCGATCATTTATAAGATATATTTTAATATCCATTTATTTATTATTCAAATCGAAAAAATAATAATAATCATTAACAAACACATTTAATTCCATTCCTTTGTCGAGCAACATTATATAAGATAGAATCTTCCTCATAAAATGCGAAATTAAATAACCATTTTAATTTCTTTATACTTCTAATCGTTGAGTAAAAGCGTGTGAAATATAAAACATGGAGGTAGATTTTTCCATTTAAATTCATGTGTCATACAATTCATGCTTTCAGATAGTGACTATTTAATGCAAAAATCCTGCATCTAACTCAAAAATAAAGTTTTAATTCCCTTTGACGTTTTAAACAAACGATTTTTATCCTTTCCGTTTGGATAAACCACGGAGTTGGAGAGTAGAACTCCTATAAAAAAAGTTCCGTTTTTCATTAATAGCTCGACAACCCCTGGTCTTAGAAACTCAAAACTTGGGCAAAATTTATGAGGGGATATTTCAAGGCTACCCACAAAATTTCATTAAATTCGGTTTAGCCGTTCTCTCGTGATGATGAGACAAACGAAAGTTTCGTTTTTTACTAATATCTCGAGAACCACTGGTCGTAGAAATTCCAACTACAGACTAAATTTTAAGTGGGGCTATTTCTAGGCTACCCACAAAATTTCATCAAATTCGGTTCAGCCGTTCTCCCGTGATGACGGGACAAACAGACAGACAGACAGACAGATTTTCATTTTTATTTATATAGATTAAAATTATATGTTTAAAATTATATTCTATATTTTTTATAAATAAAGCATTAAAATACTGTACCATTTAAGCGCATTATGCTTTAAACTTATCTGAAAAAAAATTTCACGAACTACCTTTTGAATTTAAATTTATCTGTTAAAAATGGTGTTATATAGTAACAAAATATAAAACAATTAATTTGATTCTTGATTAATTTATTAAATCTTAATGCAAAAAAATACTGCATTAAATATCAATATAAAAAATTCTTGAATAAAACATTAAATACCAATGTACAAAATTCTGGAATAAAACATTAAATCTCAAAGTAAATTCTTAACTTTTCCAATCACGTCTACTTTTCTATGCTGTTACTAACCAACACATCAGTTTGTTTATCATTAAGTTTCAATTTTACTGATTCTGTTAACCACTAAATTAATTTTTTTCTGGATCCTCATTTTTTAAAGTGTGTTCCATGGAACCCCGGCATTCTGCAATGTGATAGTTTTTTAATGCGTAATTTGAACCACAATGGAGATTTTTTCATTTTGGAGTTCAGCCAACAAACTGAATTTCAATATGGTTCAGTGACCAAAAAAGTTTGAAAACACTGTTCTAGATAATCAATGTCACATAATTTTAAATTATCAGAAACAATATTCACCATTCTAATTGTCGCATAAATGACTTAAATAAAAATCTGAAAATTAAACTAAAAGTATATATTTCAATAAACAAAAGTCCATGAATTTAGTGAAACTAAACACTTGCTTATCATATGTAAAGAAATTAAAACAAAATAGGAACATCAGAGAAAGAAACATAGGTATGAAATCAAAACAGCTGTACACTCTCTTTTTCCAAGATGCCAGGCCGGATTGGAAGAAAGGAAATAAACAACCCTGACTCATAACAAAACATACAAAGAGCTATAATTACTCCAGGAAGAAACACATCAAGGGTCTCACTGCATATCCCAAGGGCCTCACCTCATCTTGTACATCAAATTTTCACTGCCATCTCTCTTCTATCAGTGAAGTCCATATACCTCTCCTTAGTGTGTTACCACCGAGGAGCAAACTGACCCCTTTTCCTCTGAAATTCTCCTGAGGTGCTACAGTCTCCCATGCTTCTGGCTGTCACCGTCAAAGATTGCCATCAGTAGTGATAAACGTGTCATTTCCCTGGTTACAGAACAAAAGAACAAAAAAATAGCTTCCACCCTCCAACAAAATTTTACTATGGATTTGCTACGATTCCGGGAATGGTAGAAATCAGTGCCACAAAAGCGAAAATTGATGTTTCAAAGAAATTATACCATGTCTGGGAAATTGATATATTTCAAACAAAAAAGCTGGAGAATTTCATTCGTAATCTGGAAGCCAGTGAATTAATGAAAAATCCGGAATCTCCGACCAAAATCCGAAGAGTTGGCATGTCTGAACTAGTAAGAGTGCTATCCCTGAACCAGCATCGGTTGGCAAAGTGGCATATTCATAGATAGGTAGTTCGTAGTTGGTATCTACATAGAAACAGTGGTTTTCTCTAAGAAAATTTCTTAAATATTTCAGTGTATAACTGATTTTTCAAATAGCGTTTTTCTCACTACATTAAGTTTAATTAATTGCATAAATTACAACATTTTATTCGGGCTGGATTATAGACACAGGCTTGCAACCAGTGCCGCCGACAAAATTTTAGGGCTCAGTGTTCCTTTTAGGACTTTTTGGTCGGGGGAGTGAATGAAACTTTAGGAGGGACAAGTTTTCTATTTGTTCAATTGTTTTTTATTTCTATTTGTTCCATTGTTTTCTATTGCCCTATATAAATATATCTAAATGTATATAAATATATCTAAATGATGTCCCATAAATATAAACTAGGTTATTATAAAATGTCTCTCGGGAGTGAAGCCCCCCCCCCCAGATGTATGCCTGAAAGAAACACTATTCAGGCCCCTATACAGTAAATGCACCCTTCTACTACTGCATATTTTAGAAGTTATTGACCCAGAGCCTTAAGACTCCAGGGCCTGTATGCAAAGCATTCTTTTGCCCTTACTTGTCGGTCACCCTGCTCGTGACAGGTTTGCTTTCAGTTTATTCATTAGTTGACGCATACATAGCATTTCCCGTTTTCTCCCCCCTCAGTAATTTATCATTGAAGTATTGCATAAGCACAGCAGCAGACAGTAATTTTCAGAAAAGTTGCCGTGGATCTTTTCTACTACAAATGATTTTTGCCAAAACTGCAAAGAAAATTATTAAATGATGTTTACTATAATTCACCAGCACGGATATAACTAGCAGTGCACAAACACATCTCATTAGAAGTACGATTGATAGAAAAGTTTTGATTTATGGTATTATTTTTTTCTTATTTATGTATTTCTATACTCTTATATCCATGATTACAATCTGAAATTTTATATTTCATGCAATTTTTTTCTATTCCCAATAGAAATATTTTTTCACTCTGTTCAAATTAATGTAAATTATTTACTATTTCATAATCATTCTTTTACTATGATTTATGAGTGTATAAAATGTGTTTATAAGTGTATAAAGTATTTATTAACATGTGTATTATAAATGATTTTTAATATTTATGAAGGTATGTAGTTAATTATGGTTGAAATAAGTTTTATACGTAATTTTACAACAATTATGAATTTATTATGCATTACAATAGTATTCTAATACTGGTATCAGTATCAGTATTGGATTATATTATTTCTTCAGTCATCATATAGAATCGGATCTTTTTTGGTTTTGTGACATCCCTAGTTTGAAATAAGGATAAAATCATAAATGATAATGGCACTTGTGACTATTTTAGTTTCCAACAATTCAGTGAGCTTTTGATGTAACAAAGACTTTGTGGAATTTTGCAGAATTGTGGCAATATGTTGATTATAGCATTAGTATTTTTTAAAGTATAAGCAGATTTGGATACTTTCATAGTGAAAGAAAATCCCTAATCAAATTGACTAACTAAAATAACATTGCTAAACAAATGCTAAAGTTACAATTCATTTTTCCTTTAATCAAAAATTTCAATCAACTACTCTTTTAAGTAAAATGCAAAGTTTTAAATTGTCTATGGAGATTTAGTAAAACACCAAAGTCTAAAATCAGGTTATAATTCAGAACAGATTATAAGTTTATTTTTGAAGAAAATGTAACACATTATGTATAAAAACAGATTTATCAATTAGAAATTTCAAACAATTATTAATGTAGGGAAATTTCCTATTTTCTTAATTTCAGGTATATATATTCTGAAATTTGAATTTTTTATAACTTGAAGTATTTTATTATTTTCTTGGAGATTCAAGTTATGGCAGTTATGGCAGTTTCATTGTACCTTTACCTTACAACATATAAAGACACTTTTGTTTTCAAAATGAAGAGCAGTGATCAAAAAATAATTCTTATATATAACTATTTAAAAATATATAACATGCTTCCTTTTTAATATATATTAATTTAAAATCAATTTGTATTCTCCCATAATTGATTAAAAAGATGATTATAACTAATTACAGAATGAAAAATAAAACTTTAAATCTTCAAATTTGGTCAAATTTGTACATGTGCCCTCACTATTAAATTTTTTTTAATATAATTGACAATCTTCAGTATGTTATTTTATTACACCTACATGATGAAATACCATTAGTTTTTAAAAACCACTGTCACTTGTCAAATGCCTTTGAAAAATATCTGACCACACAGGTGCAAATGTTTCTAAAGAAATTAAATATTGATTATGTATTTTTTAAAGGCATGCTTAACCAGAAATTTAGCTGAACTTACATACTACTAACTACAATATTATGTGATAATTCAATATACGAATGGCTGCCTTTTTCTGTTGACTCTTATTTTTCTAGTATACTTTCATTGCCTCAGGCCTTTACATGAAGATAAAAGTAAGGAGTTAAAAATTCATACACTACCTGACACAGAAAATGCAACATCATGAAATAGTGAATAGAGTCTGATGATAAAGGTCACACAGACAGAGATGGCATATATAAATAAGTGATACCAATTCCTGAAGGATAATGCAATACAGTAATGGCATAGACAAGATGATCAGTAGGCAGTAGAACCAGCTCTTGTGCTGACACAAGCAACAACCCTTCGAGGGTCAGATGCAATGAGCATATGGATAGTTACCTGAGGGATGGATGACCATATGCCTTCAACAATCCTCCACAGGTCGTCCTCTGTTTGAGGTGGGGGCAGGACAGTCAATCGATAGCCAATCACGTCCCATACATGCTCGATGGGTGAGAGATGTAGAGATAGCAGAGGCCAAGAAAGCACATGGAAACATTGCAAGGCTTGTCTGCTGATGGTTGCCATGTGCAGTTGCATGTTATTTTGTTGGAAAACAGCATTTTGTAAATGCCGAAGGTAGGGCAGTGTAACCAGTCACAGCACCTTATCCACATATCACTGTGCTGTCACTGTGCTTCTGATACGAACCAGAGGTGACAGGCTATCAAAGCTGATGGCATCCCAAAGCATGATGCAGCATTGTCAAGCAATATGGCATTCAACAGTCACAGCAAGATTGGATATATTTCCACGTCACCTCCAGACTTTCACACAGTGACTGTCATTCGACAAACAGAACTAAGACTCATTGCTGAATTCTACCCTATCATATTCAGTCATCCACGAGGCATGGGCCTGATGCCATTGCAATCTCTCACGTTGGTGTCTTGTTATCAATGGCGGTCTTCGTACAGGATGGTTTGAGTGCAAGCTGCATTCAACCAATCATCGAGAAACTGTTCTTGCTGATATTGGAATATCCAGTATACCTGCAAATTCTGCAGAATGTCGATAGTCATCATTTGTGGGGCTGCCACTGCATGCCTTTGAATGCATAGATCAACAAGCACTGATGTACATCTGGATGGACCTGTACTACTACAATGTTTCACATACCCTTCTTCAATCTGTCTTCTCCAAATTCTTTGCACAGTGGATGTATCTACGTGTGTTTCAGCAGCAATATGCCGGTACAACCACACAGTCATACGAAGGTCTAAAATGAAGCTCCTTGCATGATCATCCAAATGCTGAAACAAATTTCGGCGTCATCAGCCAGGCATCTCTTTAACAACACATATCTTCTGAAATGAAAAACTGCTCAGAAAATGGATGTCCTTAGGTGATAGACAATAACAACTGTTGGCTCATCTGCCATTTCCATCTCTTTTATCCTGTGCTTTAACCATGTGACCTACTTGCATTTCAGATCATTTACATACATCGGCCAGCTGCATTTGTCTCGCAAAGCGCATAATTACACAGCCAAAGCTTCATGGTGTTGCATTTTCTATGTTAGGCAGTGTATTAAGAAAATACCAATATCATTTGAGACAATAATTCAGGTGGTGCTGCGGTAAGATAAGTAATCGTGATTTGTATGCATTTCTATGGCAAAAGGCCCAACATATTTATTTAAACTGACAATTTTGTAAAAATAAATTATTAACGTAATGCAAAGTAGAACTGAAACAAAGAATATTCTTATGTATTCAAAATTATTTTACCCTTCAATTTATTTTTACCTTTTCAATTTACCTTTCAATTTATCTCCATATATTCTGTACTCTATTCTATCCTACAATTATGAAAAAATACTAATTCATTATACTCATAACTAGCAGTATACTCGTTTTTCGTATGGAAAATATAATATGAAGAAACTTAACATTCACAATTATGTGTAAATGCCTATAGTATTCTAAATAACTTTGTTATTCAAAACATTATATTAAAATATTTAATTTTATTCTTTTAAAAATGTATAAGAATCTCTGGGCTCGATATATAAAATTATCTTCACAGGCAGATCTGAATAATAAGCATCCTGGTGTAGTTTGTAAACAAATCCAGAAAAAATATTTTTTAATTCTCAGAAAATGACAAGAGATTACCTAGAAAATCATATTTAATTATACAAAATATTGAATTTTCATCGATTGGTGTCATTTTGATGAATTTAGTCAAGTGGGACTGTAGAACTGACAGACTCACTTGGCGACAAATTGATGAAACATCATCACAATACTATTCCCTAATAAAACACAACTAATTTCATTTATTTAGAACAATTTTATCAATTTCAAGATATTTTTATGGGTTTATAAACATTTTTATCAATTTGGCGACATTTTAAAAATTCGCAAAATGTGTTACTAAGTAGGATGGTTGGACTGACAGACAAATGCTACCGAAATATAATTTTAGTACTCTCTTCTAACAAAACAAAATAAATTTAATTGTTTTGACATTGTTTTTAACAATTTGGCGGCAATTCTGTCAATTTAGCAACATTTAAGAAAAGTTGTTAAGTTAGCGATATCCTGCCAAATTCACAGATCTGGAGAATAAAACATCCTGATCATATACTAAATGGAAACACTAAAATTATATTAGGAAGATATATCCTTTCTACTTTTATTCTGTTTCAACAATCGGCTAAATGAGTTTATTGGCTAAACACAATGAGTTTATTGACTAAACACAATATATGAGTTTATTGGCCAAACACAAAATATAAGTATGAAAACTCTTTGCCAAAATAAATGAAAGTGATATACGCAGTCAGTAATTAATATAATTAAAAGAAAAATCAAATCGTTCATTTATAAGATATATTTTTATATCCATTTATTTATTATTCAAATAGAAAAATAATAATAAAAATTAACAAGCACATTTGATTTAACTGTGTTGCTGAGCAACATAATATAAGAAAGAATTTTCCTCATAAAATGCAGATAATTAAATAACCATTTTGATTTCTTAATACTTTTCATTGTTGAGTAAGAGTCGGTGAAAAATAAACCATGATGATAGAGTTTCTGTTTAGATTCATGTTTCAAACCTGCGATTTTCAAAAGTGACTAATAAGTGCAATAAACTCTAACCAAACTCAGAGATAGAGTTTTAATTCACTTTCAAGTTTTAAACCAGTGATTTCCAACCTTTTTCATTTAGAGGAACCATGGAATTTGAGAGATGAACTCCTTATAAAAGTTTTGTTAATGTCTCGACAACCCTTGGTTGCAGAAACTCGAAACATGGACTAAATTTTAAGTAGGGCTATTTCAAGGCTACCCATAAAATTTTATTAAATTCAGTTCAACTGTTTTCAAATGATGATGAGGCAAACATACAGACAGACAGAGAGATTTTCAATTTTATATATATAGATTAGGGAACCCTTAGTTTAAAAATAATCAAAAATACATATACTAAATACTATGCTTTTCCATTGTGTCAAATAACAATAGCAGCTACTTTGCTAACACTAGCGACACCTAGATATAATTCTCCAAGCATTATGGCATTTTCAAAGGTTTCATCCATAAGAGTTTTATCTCCTTCTTTATAACTCCATGGGCTTTTACTTCTGAAATAACAAGCATGTAATACCTTTATGCATGTTAGACTTTCTATGAAGCTACTCTGACATGTTAACCATAATTTCATGACAGCAAATGTTTTGAGTTTATAGTATTGCAGCTCAAAATCAAACAAAACTCAATTTATATAATCATTTAATAGTGCAAAACATAAATATTGTGTGGTATTTGAATTAAAATTAGTAGTAAAAATGATTGTTAGTATTTTAATTATAAATAAATAGATAGATAAAAGAGCTAATGATAATTTAAAACAAAATGCAAAAAGTATATTATTAAAAAGAAATGCTCATACAAAATAGGATTTTCTACACTATTCTATAAAAAATAATGATTTTCATCATTGTCATGCAAATAAAATAGATCATAAATAAAATAAAACTTTATTCATAATATTATGGTGTTTAGCTAAAATGAATCAATTGAAAGAAAGATTTTAATTAAAATAAAAAAACACAATCAATCTATAAAATTACACATATAGAATAATGATTGAAATTCAAATGAAAAATGAAACAAAATAATTTTAAAAAGTATAAACATGCAGCATGTGTAAAATAGAAAGTAAAAACTAACTTTTCAAATACTCTTAAACCACTTGACTTAATCTTTGTTTTCAATGCTTCAACTTTTGTTTTTGACATACTATCTTCAGAACTAAAGTGACTGGACCATTTCTGAGGAACATACCTAAAAGACAAAGGGGATATTGTACAAACTGTTAGCAATAAATGGGAAACTAGAAATTACAATTTAAATAAGTATGGATGCTACAAAAATACATACTTTTACTAAAACGTTATATGCATTAATTTTTACATTTTTTTTTTTTTTTAATGTTTATTACATCTTATGAGTACTCATAAGTTTCCTAAATGCACAGCTTTAAATATTGAACATTAACTATTATCAGATCATTGAAATTTATAGTTTTACTTCTTTACATGTTGAAACTGTATAATGAACTAGTGGATAATTTGTTTCACCATTTTAGTAGTAAAATATTTCACTGATGTTGCTAAAGAGTTACATTATTAGATAGCAATCTTAATATTTACTGATATCAGTAATAGTTTCTGATCATATGAAATGAAGAATTGTATGATAAAAATAAGTCAATATTGTTCTTTCAGCATTTTCTCTAACCTATAGTGATCTTAAAATTTTCCCCTCACAATGCATGTTATTTTACAGTACATTTAACATTATGATAACAGCTCAGTTTACAAACCTTTTATATAAACGTAAATGATGGATGTGATAATATTATTCACTTCTATATCCCATATTATTTTTTTTTTTTTTTTAAATGTTGATTTAAACAAATTTAAAAAAAAAATAACTAGTTGAGAGTTACATTTTTCTGGTTAACCGAACATAAAATACAGTTAACCCCGAAAATTAGAGAATTTTAAATATTTATCAATGTTTGTTTTCATAAATAACTTTAAATAGTAAAGAATATTCAAAGAAAAGGAAATATAATTCATAATAGAAAAGCAATTATCAAGATAAACATTTCATGCATTTTTTCTATAAATTCCAAATAGGTTGGTCCATAAAACTGAATTCTAAAGCACAATGAGGAAACTGCTTACAATTTTTTAATCATAAAAAAGGTAAGAAAAATACAAACAATTCAAAATATTCATAATATTTTGCTCTCCATTTCAATATTGATTTCCCAACATCATTTCACATGAATGCAGCTGACTTTTAACCACAGAACAAGTCCTGCAGCATAAAATCTCTTTAAGCAATATGGCTATCTGTATTACTTGCTAAAAATGTGCTTTTTCTTTTAATACCATGAAAAGTGTATATTTTTTTTCTATGAAATGAAAATTATTCATGAAAGAAATATAATTTTATTTAATTTATGCTAGTGTCATGACGTGATTTTAAATGTTATGTGAAAGTCTAAAAATCTCTATGTTTACCTGTGTAATAATAACACTTACAATAACACTATATTGTAAGTGTCAAAATGCTTTCTGAATTGAAAGAACAAAGTCAAAATTATTGGCTTTACATTAATTCACTTATAAGTGTTGCCCTCGAAAAAAAAAATTTCTGCTTTGATGCACAGAAGCAAAATTAGGTCAAAATAAAAGATGAGTTTGTTCCAGAAGTTTCTGGGTAATAACTGGGAGATCATGGTCTAAATTTAGAATGAAAGGATGCAATTGTTATGCTCGGTGTCTAAAATATCTGTTATTTTAAAATATTGAAGTTGCCTAGTTAGATTTAATTAGGCTCCAAAGGATGGTTTCTATTGCAATTTCTGAGTACATGAAAACTACCCCACTGCAACTCTTGAACTTTTGCTCGGACTGCATCCTCTATACATGCATATTGAGGCTGAGATTCTTGTAAGCCTGAAAAGACTCAAATATTTGGGTCACTGGAAAGATTACTCAAAATATTGGTCTTGAAGTAATCTTAATAGTAATGTTATGAATCATCCATGTGTCTATATGCTCTCTGATGGCATTCTTGTCAGGTTACCTTTGACACGCCTTATGGGATTCAGGTCCCTTCACGGGATGACTGGAGGAAGATCCCTACAATAAGAAGTGCATTGTATGGTACACTGATGGCTCCAAGCTAGGCATTAGCACTGGTGCTGGAGTATGCTGTCCAGATGATGGTACAAAACTGTTTTACCCACATGGCAGCTACATTACTGTCTTTTAGGCTGAGATCTTTGCTATTCTAATGTGTTGTAGAATTTGCTCCGACAGAAATTACAACAGTAACCAAATCTATATCTGCTCTGATAGTCAGGCTACTCTTACGGCTCTAGGAAAGTCTACTATGAATGCTTCCTTTGTCTGGGAGTGCTATACTACACTTTGTAATATTGCCAGCCAAGTCAAACTTTACTGGGTGCCCGGACATTCAGGCATTTCAGGCAATGAATTGGCTAATGAGTTGGCTAGAAGAGGTTCACACACACCCTCTGTTGGTCCAGAGGCAGCTTTGGGTGGCTCTAAAGAACTGATCAGAAGAACTGTTTATGACATCTTTAGAAAGCTGCAGTGCAAGAACTGGAGCAACATCAAGGGCCAAATGCAGGCGAAAACACTGAACTATAAGTGCTCTAGTGTGTTGTTGTTGAAACCCAGACCGTCCGACCTACCAGAAAGGTGTATGGTAACTGTTTGGACAGTCGGGAAATGTGTGCTCTAGTGTGTGTCATAGGGAGCTATTTAAGTTCAATAGAACTGGCATTAGTAGGGCTATTGGGCTCCTTACAGGGAACTGTACCCTTAAAAGACACCTAAGCATCAGTGGTGCACTCAGAGACGTTTTTTAGGGTTAACCCCTCAGGAGCAAAAAAAAAAGGGAATTTAGAGAAAAACTATTGTGGAAGTATAAACAAATAGAGTAAAGGCAGTGTGCCATTGTCCTTTGTTGGAATTTTTTCTTTTTGCACTGATGAAATAACTTATGAAAATGGCATCAGCAAAACATTTAACTTGCATAAACAGTCTTGAAAATTTAACTATAAAACTTCACAGTTAGGTCTAACAACATCGGCCACGAACATCACCATAACCGGCGTACATACAAGATCTATCATGAAGACAATGATCATATGTAATCATGAAGATATATCACGAAGATATTCAACTGATACAAGCACTAGCTTAAATAGTGCCGTATCATTGAAGTTGAAGTAAATGTTTTTCTTCCGGAGTATGCTAATCTCTAATCGGTTGAAGTAGAAATTAGCATAAATCGGAAGTTGACGCCTCAATTTGCAGGATCACAGACCATGGGGGTTAAACTTCTTAACAAGTGATCCGAAAGCGATTAGCCAATCAGAACAAAGTAATTTTTGGATTTAGACGGTACGTCAACCGATTCACGTATGTGCTTGTTTACCATTGAAGTTTTTCTAACAATCAGCCCCCAGCTGCAGATTGAGTTGTCTAATCACAAAAATACAAGTTGTAATAAATTTCAGTTGAATATATACTACATTATAGAGTTTCAAAATATCATGTATAAATTTTTAGTGTATAATTATATTTTCAACATGTTCATTTTCCAACATTTTCAACATGTGATCCCAGGAGTCATCAAGCAAGCGAGCATTTACCGTCTGGTTTCAGATTCACCCCGCTCAAGGAGAGTTTTTCTTTTTGCCTGTTTTGGTGCTTTTATTTAAAAAATTTTACTCTAAAATTTTTTTTCCCGAGGCGTAACGGTATTTGTTGTGCTTAGATTCAGAGATTTTTATTTTCTAAGATTTTTAATGTTCAAAATTCATAATTTTCCCCCTTCCCTTCAAAATTCAAAATTAATTTATGGTTATTGAATATTTCGGCGATTTATCTCGTATTAAAGTTTATTTATTATCCCTTTCATACATTTTTATATTCCAAATTACGCATGCGATGTATCTACAAACGCTAAATGTATTCATAGAATCCTTTACTTATTCGCTTGTGCCCTTGCAATTTTCCTTTTCGGCCTTACACCTTCACTTTCGAGCAGCAATTATATTCCTCTGAAAGTGAAAAATAACGCTCCTTTTTGGTCATTTCATCGCTTATCAGTTGAGATGATGCTTTTACCACATGTTTGTGGGGTGCCTAGGCATTCCGTAGGGTTGGCGTAACGGAGCAATGAACTTTGGCGGGAAAACGTGGTAGCTAGCTCGACGGCATTTTTGTGCAGCATGGTTCGTTGCGAAGTGTCTTTTTTTAATTCCCGGGGGTATGCATAGGCGCTCTGTGTGAGGCGCATGTTTTTTCACTCACCAAGATTGGCGTCTCCTAGGAAGTGGAAATTTGGTTGGCAAGTTTGGGAGTTCGATTCTGAAATTAGAGTAGTAGAGAGGTTGGACAAAAATTTGGGGGCCACGGTCGCCGTAAGAATGCTATTTATTCGATTCCAAGCAGCAGACAAGTTGAGGTTGATAAAATTTCTAAGCCCTTGGTATTCCTGAAACTGACTACCGTGTAGTAGTGAATATGCCTGCCTCCGAGTTCCAGCGCATTTGCAGGGATCCTCGTCAAAGTGACAATTCTGTTTTAATTGCCTGTACTAAAGATGGTGTTCATTTTTTTTGCAAGTTTTTGTTCTAAAGAGAAATTGCGCATCCACCAATATGCCTACTGCAAGTGTTTTCTGTTTTAATTGCCTGAACTAAAGATGGTGTTCGTTTTTCTGCAAGTGTTTGTTCAAAAGAGAAATTCCACATCCACCAATATGCCTACTGCAAGTGTGTGTCAAAGAGTACCATTGTTCATAACAGGTTTTTTCAAATCTACATTTTCGTCAAAAGTGTTTTTCAAAGTGAATCGTTGACCAAGGCAGGGCCTTTTAAATCTGCATTTTTATCACAAGTGTTTGTCAAAGAGTACCATTGATCATAACAGGCCATTTCATATCTACATTTTTATCAAACTGTTACATGTTTCTGTAAGACAACAATTAATAAGTATATATTAAATGGTGTGAAGCTTTGTGGGTTTATTAGAAGTGCGCGACATCATACATGTACAAACGGGAATTTTACATTTTTCTATTTAGTGTTTGTTTTTATTATTCTGAATTTTAATCATTCATAATTCTTTTCAGTCACAATTTGTGTTTGTTTTTACTATTTTGAGTTATTCATTTAACATTTTTAGTGGTGGACAGCTCAGGCAGACCAAACTCTGGTCTTCAGACTGGGAGTTAAATTAATAACTGGGATTTAATTTGATAACTGGGTCTTGAATTTAAATTTAATTGATCATATTCAAAAATGCAATGTACTAATCTAGCCACTATACGATTCCTTAAATTTAGCAAATTGGAAGGTGTTTAATTTTTGTAACTTCTTTTGTTTGTTTTTGAAATTGTTGTTAATAAAGCAAGTTTCAGTTTAACATAAAATTGGTTGTGTTTCTTTGTTGGCTGTGCTCGATTTAATTCTGGTAAAGGTAAGTGAAGTTTTAGAGAAATTGTTGAATGTTGATGATAATTATAAAAGATAAACAACCAAGAAATATGCACAGGACAAACTGTAGGAAAAGCAATTGGTAAAAGAAACATTTATTAAAATAAAATAGAAACTTTAATAATGAAGTATAATAAGCAAGGTAATAATAAATAGTAAAAAAAGAAACAGAGCATATTAATACATTCAAAAGAAACTTTATTAACTTATATTAAAATTAAAATAAAATTAACTTATATTTACATTAAAGGTAAAATAAATCTTAGAAGTAAAAGATATGAAAAATAAATAGTAACTTTATTTATTAACTTACAAAAAGATAAGAAAAATAAAGAATAAGCTTTTCATCACAATACCCATACCATTTCCTTTGCCGATTCGGTTAATGAGATATATTCAGCTTCCATTGTAGATAAACTCACACATTTGTGTTTAAATGTCCTCCATGAAATAGGTATCCTATCTACAAAAAATATCATGCCTCCCATTGATACTCTATCATCCCAATTAGCTGCAAAGTCAGAATCAGTAAAACAATTTAAATTTACACATTGAATATTTGATAAGTTTAGTTTAAAATTCCTTGATAAGTTTAGTTTAAAATTCCTTGTTTTATCTACATACTCTAGAAGTTTAAGTAAAACATCCCAGTGTTTAATGCCTGGGTTTTACTGAAATTGGGATAAGATATTTACGACATAGCTAATATCAGGTCTAGTTCTGCTGGCAAGAAATGATAAACAACCTAATAAGTTTCTGTAAGATATATTCTTCATTTATTTGATTTCTGCATGATTTGCCGGGCAATCTGTTTTGCTTAAAACTACACCTTTAGCTATGGGTAAACTTGAAATAGGATATTTAAACTTTGAGAATTTGTTACAAATTTTAGCGATGTATTGATTTTGATGGATGAAATGTTTATTATGCTTTTCCTCAAATGCAATACCCAATAACATTTTTGATTTTCCTAACATTTTAATGTCAAATTTAGTTTTTAGTAATGAAGTTACAGAATTTAGATCCATTTGATTTTTGGCAAATAATATGATGTCATCAACGTAAACAATCAATAAAGTCTTATTATTAAAATTATATGCACAATTGCACCACTTAAACTTTATGAAATTGAGTTTTCTGAGAACCTTGTCTAACTCAAGGTACCATTCTCTACCGCTTTGGTGCAAGCCATAAATCGCTTTGTTTAACTGACATACATATCTACTTTTGTTTTTGTCAAAAAATCCTGGGGGCTGTTTCATGAATATTTTTTCACTGAGATTGGCATATAAATATGCACATTTGATATCAAGCTGATGAGTATGGAACCACCCTAAATACACAAAAATAGTAAAAAACATCCTAACGATTGTAAAGTTAATCACCGGGCTAAGCACTTCTTCGTAAGTTTGCGCCCCTTTTCCTGGTTAAACCCCTGAGCTACAAGTCTAGCTTCATATCTTCTAACTTCACTCCTTTCATCTCTTTTGACT
Organism: Amaurobius ferox; assembly: GCA_951213105.1. Lineage (NCBI taxonomy): Eukaryota > Metazoa > Arthropoda > Arachnida > Araneae > Amaurobiidae > Amaurobius > Amaurobius ferox. Next base: position 69,102,542 of record OX578133.1, on the reverse strand, counting down.
GTATACACCCAACGGCAACCAATTACTTTGTCGGAAATAGATGAGGGCACTAAGTACCAGACACCTTTTTCCTTCATGACACCTAATTCATCTGCCATGGCTGTATTCCATTCTTTGGATTGGGGTGAATTATTCGCTTCCTTGCAGTTCCTAGAAATTTGGATCTCTACAATGTTGGCTTCTGGCCGATCCCACGATCTCCCTTGATCCCCCTAAAAATTGAAAAATTTCTTATCAAATTTTATTTTATTTTTCTCACAAAAATTTTCTATATCTTTCAGTGATCTCAACCTAGGTCCCTTTCCTTTATAATAGTAATACACATCCTTTCTGGTTCCCGTCATTCTCGGAATGACGTTTCTGATCCAAGTAGTATCTGGATCAGGAATTTGACGATCATCACCAGAGGACCTTTCCTCATTACTTTCTGTAATGTCTTGATCTTCCTCTGATAAATCGTCTTTATCCCTCTCCACATACTCCTCGTCAGACGAATCTGGATAGGTGGGTTTGTGAGATGAAAAAGTGAAATTTTCTTTAGGTTTCTGATTTACATTAGGTCCCAGACCACCTTCCTCTGCATTGCACTCTTCATTAAATCAACATTTTTAGTTTCTATTATTTTCCCTTCGTTCAAGAACCCTAGTTTTCAATGCGTATCCCACCATAATGCCCTCTTGTGCCCTCATATCAAGTTTCCCCCTAAGTTGTTTAGGCTTGCCAATAAAAACTTGACATCCAAATGCTCTGAGGTGAGTAACTGATGGTTTCCTGCCACTGTACAACTTGATTGGTGTCAGATTCTGGTACTTGTGGCATATCAGATTTTTAATGTATGCAAAACAGAGTAAAGCTTCTGCCGAAAATTCATCTTTTAAATTGCTGTCATTTACCATTGCGCTAACACAATCCAAAGCAGTTAAGTTAAACCTCTCGGAAAATCCGTTTTGTTCGGGTGTGTACGTGTTTGTTCTTTCCGCTTTGATTCCTTGTGTTTCTAAGAATTTTTCAAACTCAGTGATACAAAACTCCATACTGTTGTCACTCCTGACACTTAAAATTTTGGTATTTAGAAATCTCTCTGCTCGATGTTGAAATTGTTTGAACTTATAAAAAACTTCAGATTTTCGTTTCATAGGATACACAGTTACTTTGCGTGAAAAATCATCGGTAATGCTAAGAAAATATTTAGCACCTCCACGCGATGGTTTTGGCATTGGCCCGCATGCGTCCATATGGATTAGTTCTAATGGTTTTTCTAATCTTATTCTGCCTATGGGTTTGAGCGAAATTCTTTTTGTTTTTGCCAATTTACAACATTTACAGTTGATTTTCCGGGTACTGCTTTTTGGCAATCCTCTAACAGCTAACACTTTACATGTGTGATGTAAATATTCAAAATTGATGTGACAAAACCTTTTATGCCATAACCTTGTATTTCCCCCGACTTCAATGGGTGATTTTACATTGAACTTTTAAAAACATCAAACTTACAAGGCTTGTTATGTTTAAAAATACTAACATTAGAATTTACAACTTTATATTTAAAAATTTTACTGGCATTTCTATTTACATTACTACTTTAAACATTATCACAATTTTTATTACAATTTTCAATTTTACAAGTTTAAAAATTACTTTTGTTACTTTGATTTTTAAAAACATGATAGTCAAGTTCAGTTGTACAATCAGATGACTCATTTTTACTTTTACTTTTAAAATCACTAGACTTTTTAGATTTTACATTTTTAGTTTTAGGCTTAATATTTACATTTCCTGTAGACTTCTCAACATTAAAATTTTTAGATTTTGTCTCGTATTGAGGTCGAAGAAAATACAAGCCATTATGTCTTTTGGCATAAAACCATTTACTGCCATCAGGCCTGTAAAAAGTAAGGAAACCTTTTGTCCCTGAGAAATTACATTGTTGCTCTTCTAGAATTGAAGCAGCAATTAAGTTTCTCCTCAATCTAGGTGAATACATTACATTTGTTAAATGAATGAAATTTTTCACATTATTTATTTTAACATACATACTGATCGATCCGACACCTTTGATTGGGCTTTCTTAATCACCGGCAGCTAAGGACATTGTAATTCCTTTAAGTTCTTTAAATTTGTTGAACAATTTCAAATTATTGTAAAAATGCTTAGTTGCTGCCGTATCAACAACCCAACCGAATTTGTCGGTCGATTCAGTATTACAATTTAAAATACTAGACTGGATTTCACTTAATATTGCATGGTTTCGAATACAGTTTGCCTTAAAATGACCATAAGCCTTGCATACATGGCAAGGTCCTATCCGTTTATTTACATTTACACTTTTAGTAATTACATTTTAAATTTAGACACATTTTTAGATTTAAGTACATTGAAAGCAAAAGTCTTACTTCCATTTTGTTGTTCGTCATGCTTTTGCTGAGCTATTCTGTCCTCCTCAGTGACCATCTCCCCTTCGATGTACATCAGGGTAAACTGGTCATCTGGTAGTATATACGAGTACAATGTCTGTACTATGCCTCTAAATTCGTCATCAAGATGTCGGACTGTCTGAAATGCAACCAGGACCTCAGCTATTGGGTGTCCGGCATCCTTCAACTTTGTCACTAACCTTATAATCCTTGATATAAAAAGTCCCACTGGTGCTGGCTTTTCATTGAAGAAATCGTCAAACAGTCTCATGAGTCCTGCTCTTGACTTTGGCTCAAACTGTTCTGTCAATACCTTCCATGCTGTCAATGCTTTGTTGATTGCAGAAATTAAATCCCGCTATTCAGTTTCCAAGCTATAATAGATTATTGACAGGGTTTTTTCTTTACGCCTTTGATAATCTAATCTTTCTTTTCTTGTTGCATCCTCACTCGGTTTCTCCTCAGTTCCAGTTATGAAGCCATATAATCCGTTGCTCATCAGTGCAAACTTTAAGTCCATACTCCAAGTTGAGAAATTTACCCGGCCAAGTTTCTCCATATCTGGTGCCGTCGCCATACTTAGTTGAATGCTGCTGTGGCCCCCGTCTCGGGGTTCGTTCGTAATTTGTTGATGTTTTCAAATTATTTTGTTGACTAGGATGCTGTACTAAGGCTGCTAGGGCCTATAACCCCGTTTGTTGGAATTTTTTCTTTTTGCATTGGTGAAATTCAAAAACCAGTTGATAGCAGAGCGTCACAGTGGAAAAAAATGAAAGTAGTCGCCATGAAAAAAACTCAATTTATTTTCACAAACTTAAAAACATCATAACTAAAAGGAAACATATCCACTTCCATAACTTATAAAAATGGCATCAGCAAAACATTTAACTTGCATAAACAGTCTTGAAAATTTAACTATAAGACTTCACAGTTAGGCCTAACAACATCGGCCACGAACATTGCCATAACCGGCGTACATACAAGATCTATCATGAAGACATGAAGATAATGATCATACGTGATCATGAAGATATATCACGAAGATACTTAACTGATACAAGCACTAGCTTAAATAGTGCTGTATCATTGCAGTTGAAGTAAATGTTTTTCTTCCGGAGTATGCTAATCTCTAATCGGTTGAAGTAGAAATTAGCATAAATCGGAAGTTGACATCTCAATTTGCAGGATCACAGACCATGGGGGTAAAACTTCTTACCAAGCGATCCGAAAGCAATTAGCCAATCAGAACGAAGTAATTTTTGGATTTAGAGGGTACGTCGACCGATTCACGTACATGCTTGTTTACCATTGAAGTTTTTCTAACATCCCTTTCTTTTGCAATCATTGTCGATCTGGGAGCATGGGCTGAGGAAGTTTCAAGAAAATACTTAATATATGCCATATGTTTAGTTTCTTAGCACCTTTTGTGATGGCAGTCTTTAACTTTCAACCTCTGTACACCATCTGCACACAGCTATTACTTTTGAGAACTAATTGAGCTAGATACCAGGGCGACAAAGCCTCGCCCTTCTTCGATGCCTTGGAGAAAATGGTAGTACAGTAAAACTTCAATTAACCATCACTTGTTTAACCGTCAGTTTCTGTTATCCATCATCTTTAAAATTGTCCATGGATTACTTTTACACCCTCCTGTAAAAAGCTAGAAGTGACTGTACTGTATGATGGCGGAAGTGACTAATCGTTGGTGGCGGAGGAGTTGAGCTTGATCTGGCGTGCCACAAACCCATCACTAACCAGTCGCAAGTGTCTGATCTCAGTCATGACAGAGTAGCCTGTGTGATCGAATGAATGTTTTGTTTCATAGTGACCTGATTAACTTTTTTGGCATAATGTTACGATAGTGCTACTGTTCTGTACTTTTAAGCTGTATTTTGATTTCGCTGCTTATATGTAGGCCTAAAAAAGTAAGGCCTAATCTCTTTGATTTTGTTGTCTGCAAAATTGTTTTAAAATGGCTGAAAAGCGGAAATGTGTAGTGCTAGGTTTTAACCAGAAACTTGAAATTATCAAACATTTGAAGAAAAGTGAAACTGCCATTAGTATTGCACAGATTTACTGTGTTGAAAGAGCGACAGTCAATGATATGAAACGCGATGCTGAAAAGATTGAACAACATGTGTCAAAAATGCAAAGCACAGATGGCGATGTTAAGACTCGTAGAACCATGAAACGGGCAAAATTTGACCAGCTGGATAATGCAATGTACCAATGGTTTATTCAAGCCAGGAGTCAAGGGAGCTCACTTTCAGGTCCCATAATAATGGCCAAGGCAGTTGAAATGAATAAGAAACTGGAAGGAGATCCAAATTTTAAAACAAGTAGAGGATGGCTTGATAAGTTAAAGTTTCGTCAAGGTATTCGACAACTCGACATTAGTGGAGAAAAAATTACTGCAAATAGCACAGTCATTGCTGATTTCAATGAACAACTAAATTTAAAAATATCTAAACTGAACCTCATTAGGGAACAAGTTTACAATTGTGATGCTACTGAGCTCAATTGGGAAGCTTTGCCACAAAAGACATTGGCATCACTTTCGGAAAAAACAGCCTCAAGTTTTAACCCTTTCCGGATGGCAGCATTCCGGAACTGCCGCAGTCCAAAAGATGGAGCACTTTGCTTCCGAACTGTTCCCGAAGGACGGCAAAGTTTTTGGGCTAAGCCTAATTTTTGAAAAAAATTCACTAAAAATCACCTATTCAACACAGAAATCTACTTTTCTCAGGAATAAAAGAAATATTTATTTTCTATTTGATGTATATTTTTCATACTAATCAGAATACAAAATACTCGTTAGTTGCTCCCATTCTTTTATCCAAAATAAACGAATAATTTCACTGCCTCTGAAACCCAAACAAAAAAAAAAACTCTATTATATTCCTATGATTCACCAACGAAATCATAATGCTGAAATAAAAACAAAACTCGAAACTCAATTACAAAATTGTTGATGCTGCGAGAATTGCTCTGTCTGTTTATATTACAAAATCATGTTTAAATAATTCATTGGATCCTCCTTATGCCAAGGTCATGTATCTGCAAAATACATTGAAGTTAGTTCCACGGACATTTAACGCTATCTAGTAGACAAATTAAAACATTCCACGTGAAGGCACACATGCGTGCCACTCGCCATTTACAGTAAAGTTTCCTCCGTCACGAGTGCATGCTGTCCATCCTTGAATGCAAGTTCGCAGCCGACATGCAGGCGTGTCAATCGTCCCGAAAGGGTTAAGGTCCAAAAAGATCGGATCACTGCTATGGTCTGTGCAAATGCCACCGGCAATCATAGATTACCCCTGCTTGTAATTGGCAAATGCAAAAAACCACGTGCTGTCAATAATTTAAATATGAACGCATTGCTTGTAAACTATTATGTCCAAAAAAGTGCTTGGATAGACCAAACGATTTTTTCAAAATGGTTCCACAACGTTTTAGTGCCTCAAGTTAGAGCTCATATGGCCAGAAAAGTAGTTGCAGCAGGAAGCACTACTGTTAATGGACAATGCCCTGATTCACCCCTCTTGTGAACTCAAAAGTGATGACAGCAAAATGTCATGTCTCTTTCTCCCAGCGAATACAACTCCACTTATCCAGCCTATGGACCAGGGCATAATTGAAAATATGAAGCGACGTTACAGAAAAGCGAAGGCTTGCTTACATCTGATGATGCCATGACTGTTGAAGAATTTCGGAAGAGATACAACATAAAGGAAGCTATTTTCAATGTCGCCACTGCCTGGACTGACCTTATAGTGTTTAACTTACAAAATGGGTGGAATAAACTCTTGCCTGAACCTATTGACGAAACTGAAGGAGCTGAGACTGTTAGTGTTGACAAAATTGTGCAACTGTGCAACAATGTATGACTAAACAGTGAAAACATTATGCCAGAAGTAGTAACAGATTGGTTGGAATGTGGCAAAATGGATGGAGGCTTTGAAATTTTGAACGATGATGAAATTGTTTCTAGTGTGACTACCATTGAAGAAGAAGAAATTGTCGATGATGAAGGATCAATTCTTAACCAAAAACCTACAACTAGCCACTCAGAAGCAGAAACAATGTTATCAAAGTGCATCAACTGGTTTGAAATGCAAGAGGAGGCAAATGCAACACAGATCCTACTTCTGCGTAAAATACGGAACATCACTGCGCAGAAAGCTCAAGCCTCAAAGAAACAGGAGATGCAGATTATTTTAAAGTAACATAGGTTTATAGTACAGTACAACCTCGAAAATCCGGACATCCAAAATCCGGAAACCTCCAAAATCCGGACATTTTCCAAATTTTCGGGGGGGGGTTTTCCCCCGGATTGCCGAAATCGCGGATTTAAAACAACAGGGTTAAATTATTTATATGGAATTACATTTTATAAGCAAATACCGTATTTTTTCCGGTCGACTTTCTGAACCCGGAAATGAAACGAAAGTTTAGATGGACGGCCGTAGATCGGCTCGTGGTTGGAGCGTGAATTACGTTGTTAGCGTTAATCCCTCCTCCCCCTTATTCAAATCACAACTCCGGATGAATTATTTAGCGTAAAATATACATCGTTATTTAAATACGGAATTTTTATTATCAAAATTTCCTTTTCTCATTATTGAAAAAGACATTTTTCTGAAACAATGTGATTTTTAATATTAAACACTTTAAAACATTAGCGTAACATTTTATCACAAATTGTTCAATTAAATCTAAAAATCCCGAGAATTCATATTAACGCTCACAGAAATTTATTTTGTTCGCTTCGTAGTATGAATTCCATTCTTCAATGTATTCTGTTTTGTCTTCAGAATCTCCTCCCCCTCCCGATACCTGACGATTTTTTCGTTCTCGTCGAACGTATCAGCTTGAAATCGACTGTATATTTTGCCTATTTTGTTTAGAAATCCATATTTACATACTATAAATAGCAAATAAATAACTAAATAATATCGTATCGCACAGAACCGAGCAACAAGGTCATTAACACACAGACCTCTCAAAGGGTTCGGCTGCGTTTACGATTAGGAGCTAAACAAATTCCTTTCTTCGCTTTCCCTGCCGCACCACGTTCCGGTGCTGCAGCCTAGCAATGACTCATCGTATTTTAGAAAAATCATTGAGAGGAGAAATATTTTTCTGTTTTGGAAAAGATATTTATTTTATCTACTGCGATATTTTTTACATATTTGACTATTACTAATAAAGTTTTTACTTTTTTCAGAGTCATCGGCCTTTTTAAACATAACATTATATAGATGCTGGAAAATAAATAAAACTTTTAAGTTCTTATTTTTTGTTTTTCGTTCGTTAATAGCGAAAACGGTTTAAATGCACCAAAAGTGCTAATCCTCGATATTTATTAAATCTCGGCACTTCATTAAATCTTCCGGCGCTTCATTAAATCTCGACAAAGCCGACATAACCGAAGTTCTGCACTGTGATGATGATGCGCGAATCGTAAATAAATTGAGTGATGGCATAATTCGCGATATGATATTAAATAAAAAAAATCAAAGTAGCGACGATAAATGCGGAGAAGAAAAAATACCCATTGATAATCTTATGCAAACAATCGATCATGCTATTAAAGGTCTTGAACAAAGAAGCTTTATAACCGAGCGGAAATAATGTCCATTTACAGGATAAATAAAACTGCTTTCCCATAAACCAAAATTAATGAAATAACAAATGTTAATTCAAATATTTAAACGAAATGATAAAATGTAATTTTATCATTTCGTTTCGTTCACACATTCTAAATTATTAATATGAATTTTTTTTTTCTTAGAAATTTCTTTTACCCTATTTTTTAAATTAAATAATATGTTTTAATTAATTAACTTAACTTTTGCCATTATTTTTACTAAAAATAGTGCTTTATAGCGTATTTAGTTAATATTAAATCGGAATTTTATTCAAATTCTATAATCCGGAAAAATCGATAATCCGGAATCGGCAAAGTCCGGACGAGTCCGGATTTTCGAGGTTGTACTGTATTACAATACATTTCTGTACATTATTACTCTTACTCGTATATTGAAGTTTATATTGATCGTTTTGTAAAATTAAATACAATATGTATGTATTGTTCACTTTTTAAGGATTTTATTTTCATTTTCATCCCAAGCTCGCAGTGAAATCACGTTACTGTACATATGTATTAAGAGATTTCTGTTATCCGTCTATTCGGTTATCCGTCACAGCCCTAGTCCGGACGGTGATGGCTAATCGAAATTTTACTGTACTGTCAAATGGGTGCCGTTCTTAGTGTCTACCAGAGTCTCGCCCTTCTCATGCCACTTTGTTTTGAGATTTCGAAGAGGAGTGTGCCTACCGCTTTGTGCAGTATGATCCATAATAAAGGATTTATTTGTTTCAGGCCAAACATTAGAGTCTGATTTTTGTTCGAATTTGTAAAATGGCAAAGACAACTTCAAGCAAGAAGCACTTACAAACCAAATTATTGAAATTTATATCTGTTAGTAAAAAACAAAAAGTTAATGATGGACTGACGGCAGAAGGCAGGGTAAACAATGGAAGTCATAACTTCATTAAATCTCACTGTGATAACTTCATCATGTCTCAGAGTGACAACTTCATTGAAATTCGGAATAACTCCAAAAAATATGAAAATTTGCAAATTTCTGCTGCAGGAGAGAAAAATTCTGTTTTCTTCCATCTAGACATTGGCTCATTTACTGAATCGCTTACTTTCTTATTATTTTTATTATTTATCTGAAGAGATAATCAATTTTCTGGATCTAAGTATTGTAAATAAAAAATGTAACAGTAAACATCATAATACTTATTTTTGCATATCTTGACAAACATAATAAATTTGTATTTGACATCAATTATCTTATTCCCTGGACATCGAATATTCATAAAAGAGTGTTCAGAAATGTTATCAGGAATTATTTGATTAGAAGTAAGAGATTGAATACAAGAAGAGAAGACCAGTATTCGTGCATGATGAAATACTTCAGGGAAGCTAGAAAGGTTGGATTTCCGAATGGATTTCTTTATGGAGTTGCATCAGATTTTTATAACATCGATATGCAGGAGTGCAACTGAAGATTATTGGAATTTAAAAGGATTGGTGGCAACGGTTCATAGAGTACTTAATGTGAGATACTGTGATTTCTAAATTTTTTGGGTTCTTCTAGTGATACACAAGGTGACTTTGTTAGGATGTATTGTAGCATGGGTTACTGTGATTGTTTTATCAGTGTTTATGGATTCCTTTGGTTTTAATTGTAATGTATTTCATTTGCACTATACTTTAAGTATTTATTATTGGGTATGTTTATTCGGCAATTGCTTTGGTTTAGAGAACTTTCAATAAATAGTACCGGTTTTCCAGGAGTGTTGCCGCGGCTCTAAACGCATGCTTCAACTGGGGAGTGGGGGGGGGGGGGTCACAACACCTTCACAATCACTTTTTGGTACTGCTCTTTTATTCTATTTGGATTTTCTATAGTGCATAAAAATGTTAGTGCTGCTTTGCGCCTATTCTTTTATTGCTCTACTGGTTTAAATTGCCATTTTTGGCGACTTTAAAATTATTCTAAACATTATGGATTAAGGATTTATATGTATGTATATATACATATATATATACACTCATGCCCAAAAGTTAAGTATAGTTGATGTTTATGTGAAAATTTCAGGAAATCTACATCAGAATGGAAGGAAATGTGGTACGTGGGTGTAATAGGGTTATAGAAGAAAAAAAAATGTAAAACAAGGATAATGACTTTTATTATCAAAAAAAAGAGTTGAAAGAAAAAGGGTCACAATACGAGTGTCAACCTCAGTGAAACAGAATGATTAAAATAATGTGATGCTGCAGTTTAATACAGTGTGTGGGAATCTTGGGTAGCCACACATGCTGCACAATGATTTCCCATACTTTCGATGAGGGTTTGGATGCGTTGTGTGCTCAAAGAGTTCCAAGCCTCACGGAGAGCAGTTTTCAATCTTGGAATGGAGATTGGTGGGTAGTGGAGGGCTGCAAGATGTCTCCCGAGCATATCCCACACATGCTCTATTGGATTCAGATCAGGAGAGTTGGCAGGCCACTGCATGCACTAGATATCTTCAGTTTGAAAGAAGTCGTCGACCAAAGTCGCACGGTTATAATCCATGAATATGAAATCAGAATCAACAGCACTTTGAAACAATAGAACGGTATGTTCAAGGACTTTGTCTCTGTATCTTTGACTGGTAACCAATCCCATGTCAAAGCTGTGGAGATCTGTGCGACCATCCATCATGATGCTTGCCCAGACCATGACTCCCCCAAATAGAAAACAATGTCTTTCCATAATGTTTCCCGAGAAAAAACGCATTCTTACGTTCTCTCCAGATCGTGGAACAACGTGAATAAGTTCACAGGCTAAACCTGAACACATCACTGAACATTACATTGCCCCACTGTTGTCCACTTCACTGCCGCTGTTCCACTGTAAATGCGCATTTGTGTGCAGACGTCAGGGGGATGCAAACTGCTGGTCGTTTGACATAGAGATCAATGTGTCTGAGTCTCCTGTAAACAGTCTGTCTCGAAACAGTGACTCCTGTGGTGGCTGTCAGAGCTGAACCCAATTGTGTGGCAGAATGGTTACTCTGACGTCGTGCTGTTATCACCAAATATCGGTCTTGCCGAATGGGTATTACCCTTGACCAACCTTGTACTGGTCATCAGATAACATCTACAGTGGTTTGGAACCTCTGCCACAGTCTGGAGATCATGCACTGAGGCACATTCAGAATTCGAGATGCTTAGGTTTGGGATCGACCAGATTCTAGCCTTGCAATAATTCGTTCCTTCAAAAACATACCCAGTTGACATCTTTGTGACATCTTTTGTTCTTTTTTATTGTTAACAATGCTCTGTACCACAGCAATTGTGAAATTCTGCCTCAAGTGACCATGCCGCTCGAGGCCATTTTATACTCATTCCAGCATGCACCAGTGCTTTGCGCATGTCGAAGTCGACAGAACTGTTTTGCATATGCACAATGATTTATCTTTATCCCACGATTCTCCACAACTGATTGTGAACCATTGTATCCATATTAACTCCGAATTTTTCACATTTTACGAATTATGCTTAAATTTTGAACATGAGTATATATATATATATATATATATGATACATATATTTTAGTCTAAACCTTAAGCCTACGCTTTTTTCCAGTAATGCGTCTTTGAATTCACCATAAGTATTCCAAATTCCTATCTCTTAGCCATCACTTGTGAAAGCAGATGGATGGCAACCTCATTAAATTTTATTATATACCTCATTAAGTTTTATACCACGTTACTAATATTAACAAGAGGTCGAACACTTAATCTTTCCCTCGATCATACCATATATGGTCATGAATCCTATCCTTGTAAACATTTTAAGATGCAAAGGGAACTTCTAATCAAGTATTAAAGCCTAATGAAAGCCAAGATAAAAAACACATGGCCCATATCATAAGCCCTCTCCAACTCCAAGCCTCTCATAGCCTCTCATGGCCTATTCGAAGTGGACTATATAATGTACTCGTAGAGAAATTTGGGTAGAGATGGCACTGGAATTTTGTACAAGCTGTTCGATCAGGATCACGGCCAGACCAATGTAACAATGTCTATTGAACTCTTTCTAATAAAATAGATTCTGGTACTGAGAAAATGTCTCTGTCTCGGATTGCTACCGTCACGAATATGACATATATATATATATATATCATAACCTTCCCAAAATGTGGTGATGTTGGTCATGAAAACCCCACCCCCCCAGAACCCAATCCTAGATGGCCACTGCTAAGCATTATGGGTGTCACTAAGGGTCCGATCTGTAAGTATCTTGGCTGTAAGTACAGCAAAGAAACTGCCACACACATACTCTGTGAGTGTGAAGTGTTTTCTGCCTATAGGTTCAAGCATGTGGGTTGACATGTGATCTAGCCCTGGGAGTTGCAGGATATTCCTGTCAAGTGTCTACTGATCTTTGCCTCCGCTATTAGTCTCTTCTCTTAGGGACTGTTTCATCTTTTGGGGATAGTACAATAGACCTCTGATCGCTATGCTAGGCTCTCTTTGAGCCACCCACCTCTAAGTCATAAGTCATAGCTGCTGATAAGAAGAAAGCTCAGGCTCTCTAAAAAATCAATAAAATAATTAGAAATAGATTAAATATTTTTGTAAAATAAGAGCAATGTTTTTTGATAAATATAAAAAGACTTCTAATTTATTTATTGAATATTTATAAATGCACAAACCTTCTTATATTTATCCTCCATATTTAAAATAAAAACGTGGGTAAAAATTTTAAAAATGAAAGGAGCTAAAAGTTTAGAACTTTATTCCAGAGGTTAATATGGGAAAATTGAAACAAAGAACTGGAGAAAAAATGTCCTTTTGAATTTACAAATATATGGCTCATGCATTTTTTGCAGTATAGCTTATCTGTGATACTTGGTTACATTTGAACCAATCTTTGCTAATGTGGCTTTTCCAAGGTTTGCAGTATATGTGGTATAATTAACTATTTTCAGTCAGTTCCTTAGTGACTTTTCCAAGGTCAAATGTTTCATCACCAGTTATGATTTTAGAAATAATGACGTGTCCACCATCATTAAGTAATTTTAGGGTTTCTTTACTGATTCTGACACACTCTACTTTTGGTGTTCTATTAAATTAAGGGGTTCCAATGACAAACTAATTTTTTCATATGCAGTTCTTCATGAATAATTTTATATATAGCTGCAGATCCAATGTTAAGTTCCTTCTGCATCATTTGGTAGGTACAGCGATTATCATTGATTAACATTTTTTAAATGGCCAACATATTTCCTGGAACTACAGGTGACAAAGGTCTTCCTGTGTGTTCTTTATCCAGGAGAGAATTTCAACCTTCTATAAACACTGTAAACCAAACTGAATACAGTGGCTTGAGATGAAGCATCATTTCCATACGCTAATTGTAGACGTTGAAGACATTCTTCTTGATTTAGTCCCATTTAAAAATCATAGAAAATCATAGCTCGATAATGCTCTAGCGTCAACTCGATTTTCTTTTCTTTCAAAATTTATTCTATGATATCTAAATTGTAATTGTTGCCACAAATTATCGTCTTCAGATATAAATAAGTTCAAATTTAAATATCCAACCAATAATTATTTTCTAGTGTATATCGTCTGCCTCTGTCTCAAAAATTTGAGTGTGACCCTTGCATGATGCAAGAGAACTTCACAAGGTCACTTGTTGTAAATTAGAAATATTGCCAATAAAATATAATTTAAAAAATATCTCTATATTTAAAAAAAAAGCAGCTGATGCCACTGCCGCTGTTTGAAAAATTTCTCATTTCTCGAGATTCTTTGCTTCGTACAGCAAAAACTACTGCATATAAAAATATGAAATTTGGTACACTTGTTGAAAAAGCTTTGGGGAGGAAGCTGAAATAAACCATATTTTGTATATATATATTGTAGTTTAAGAAATATTTAATGTTAAAGACAAAATATTTGAGCTGCGAGTTCACATAATGGATAGACTAACAATAGCAAAATCACGAATTTTTGCAGGTAGGTACCTATATGGGTGAATTTTTGCAGGACGGAGCCCTTATTTTAATTTCGATGTAGTTTTGGAGATATTTTACTTTGCATGAAATAGCTCGTGAAGTGGGCTCATGATCAAGGACTTCAGTTTTTGGAATTCTTGGGCTAAGAAAAATCCCTGCTTTTCCCTCCTGCAGAAAATAGGCAGGGATAGAAAAGAGATTTTTGAAAGTAGAATTATCAAGAAATATAGATATGAAGCGAGTGCAGCGAGTAGGAGGCAAAGCCTCCCAAAGGGGGTTGTGTGAGTGGAGCCAGCACATTGCAGAGCCCCCTAGTATTTTAAATTTAAATAGACGAATGTTAGAAGAGAACTTCAGCACTGGGTGTGCAGAACAAGCTGCCACTTGAACTCAACAGATCTCTCATTTACAAAATGGTCCCTTTTATTACTTTAAAATAGGTTGCTAGGATGAGTTTGCATGTTTATTAGCGTTAAGAATTAAATGCAAGTTTCATAGAACAGAAATGCAACCCAAATTATCAAAACATGTGTACAAGCAATTGTGTGATAAAAAAAAAGAATTAATAACACTAAACAACACTCAAATTTGTCATGAACAAAACATAGTGAATATATGTTTTATGATGTTCTAAATACAAAAATGAATGCATTTTTTTTTCATATCACCTAATGCTTTGGTCCATAGGCGCCGAGTTTTCAAAATCTCAGGGGGGGGCACAATCCGATAAAGTTATACAATAGATTTACAAAGTCGATAAAGCTATAACAACTTACAAGACCTTCTTGAAAAAAGCAAGTAAATGTCTGTTAGATGACTACAATTGTTGCGAGGGCATTATAAGCCCTACTTGAGGCCAAAAGATCAATATGCGCTCTTAACAACCGCCAAGAACGAACTGCCCAACGAACGACAGTAGTGGTTGTTAAGCGCGCATACTGTTATTTTGGTCTGAAAAAGGGGGCTAATAATGCCATCTAAGTAACTGTAGTCACCTAACTGACATATATATGCTTTCCTCGAGGAAGTTTTGTAAGTTATTGTCTTACAAGTAGGAGTTTTGGAGTGAGATAATAGATTAAGTCATGGGGATTGTACTCAGAGGACCCGAGTTCGATGTCTAAACTGTCCCTGTGTACGAACACGTTAAATTTATGGGTTTGAAAGTCCTTTCGAGCGGTTGGCAGTAAAGGAAAGCGGGTCGGTCCCTGTGGATGTCGCCCTCACTGGGTTCCAGTTTAAGCGGTTTAAACAGATATCTTACACTTTCGGGTAGGTCGGACGGCCTGGGTCGAAAGAACGAAATCAGCAGTTTTATTTATTGTACGATAAATATTTTTAATCTTTTTAGGCATACCCCACTCTAGTTTACCATTTATAAAACATGAGCTTTTTGACTCCTGAACTCACTCCCTTATTGATGTACCAGATGACATCGTCAACTGATTGCATTTTCTCCCTTCGAGGAGCAATTAAGTGTTGAAAGTGAAGGGGTGGGGCTACTAGTGCTTGTAGCGTTGCCACCGATAGAGGTAACGTTTGTAGTCCCCCTAGCAAGAATCCGTCACATTATACTTTTCAACATTTTATTGATTACCCACACCAGACCCAGATATGGTCGGTGGGATCTCTATAGAGATTTCCCGATGGGCCGGGGCCTTTGCATTTAATTTTTTCCATAATGCGTATGATGGGCCTAAAGGGGCGATCATGCCCTGTTTTTCTTGGGCCAATCTCGGAGCTAGTATCCAGGCCTGCACCACACCCACTGGGAGTAAAAATTACAAAGTTTCAAAACAATAAAATTAAGAACAGTAGTTATGGTATGTAACGAAACTTTAAGATTTCGTTACATATAAACTTATATGAATCTGGATGCTCATCCCGTCATGTGAGCAAGATATGTAAAAATAAGTTTTATTAAGAAAACATAAACGTGTAAACGAAAGGCTTTTAGAGCACCAACAGGACTAGCGGCACTTTTTGCCAAACTGGGATTTTTCCATCCAATAACACTTAAATGTATGCAGCAATTTCTGGAAAAATCCTATTTTTGTTAAAATTATAGCATTGTCATGTTTCACCAATCCCTTTAAATGAAAGATCTAATATAGTTATATTATTTAATTAAAAAAAACACATATCAGTATAATTTCATAGAATCCGATGCGCAGAGCCATTATAACATATATACTTACCAGTGTTGCTCTTAAATCAAAATCTGCATCTTTAATATAATATGTAGGTCTTCCAGTAGTTTGGGGATTTCTCACGCAAAAAGAAATTTTTGCTGTTTTAATTTAAATTTATCCATGAGAAATAAGTATGTTTATATTTAATTATAAATTTAAATCTAACCTTTACGAATAGCACAAATATATTGCGTTCTTTTTTCATCATAGACCAAAATGAAACCTTTATTAAAAGAACCAAAGCATCACACTGCCTTCAACACCACAATCACAAACATCAGTCATTTGAGATCACACCAGTTGAACATATGCCAAGTCCTGCTACAAAACGCAACCATTTTTCCTAAGAGTCCGATATTTTCCATTTACTCATAATTTATAGTTCTAGCTTTCTGGTTGGTTTCAAATGACTTTGGTTGTTTAGCTGCTAAACAACTGGCGCTCACCAAGAATAAAAATACCCGCGGGGTTTGCAGATTCAAACGGAATGGATGCCACCTGTAAAGACGGCACTGTACTGGTATATAGAATCGAGGAGTCATTACAGATAAGATCTCTTTAGGTAGACCAAATAAGTCATCTTTACTTCGTGGTTATCATTTATAGTTGTTACTGGAGGGAGACAACTATTTTTTGGAAATGACAATCCCATGACTGTAAATATTCTGTTTCTCTTTTAATTAGGTGGTCAGTCGTAAAAGTTATGGTAACGAGATGTTTTTGTCATTAGTGAAAACATGTCTCCTGGGAGAAAAGAGGAGCTTGGTTTGTGTGCGGTATAGTTTACGGCTCTATGGTAAGGAAGTAGAGAAGAAGACTGAACTGAAATGTGACATTTACATTGATAAGATTTTCTTTCAATTATTTTTATGTTTAAAAAATTTCATTTTCTGGTATTTAGTAAAATATGAAATTAGAAAATTTTTTTGAAATTTCCCAGAGGGGGCAAAGCCCCCTCTGAAAAAGTTCAGCGGGGGCTCGTGCCCCTGTGCCCCCCCCCCCCCCCCCCCCCGTAGTCGGCGCTTATGCTTTGGTCTAGATGTCATATTAAATAGTACATAAAAGCTATACAAATATATAAAGCTAGTGAGTTTTATACGTACTTTAAAAATCCATTATTTCTAAAATAAAAGAATGCTTTTTTCTCTGAAATCTTGGGATTTCTCAGAGCAGCTGCATACATTTCAAGTTCTGTAATTGACAATTCTGGAGGACAATCTTTCACCCATTGTAAAGCTGCATGATCTGGAGGATCAAAAGCATATATTGTACCATACCTTTCACCTATAAGCCCAACAAAAAGGTTAGACTTCTGAGCTTCAATCAGGCACAGTTCAGCAGCTCTGTAATGAAAGTAATAGTTAAAAAACACACATTTTAAGAATCTGAGAAACTAAACATTAGTCACAAATTGAAATATGGCAAATGTATTTACAAAGCAAAAAAAAAAAAATTTTTTTAGCTCAGCCTTTTATTTTTAAATCGAAGTTTTTGAAATGAAAGATACATATTTTTGTTTCAGCAACATGCATAATTCATTTTTATGATACCTTTTTAACATTCAAGGCTATATATTTTAACTGCTTAATGCTTTTATCTATAGAATGTAACAACATTTTTATCAGTACAATATAAAAAATACCATACATTTAACATGACAAAAGGTTGATTGTATAGCTTGTTATTCTACAGCTGTATCTGTCTTGTATGTGAAAACTGTAACTACAAGTTATTTTTTTTTTAAATTTTCAAATTGCAAACTTTGGGCTGTTAATATTATTTTAAAAAGTAAAAATGATCTTTCCACATCAACCGAAGTTATAAAGACTTATCTAAAGCATCAAGTTAATGTAGGAGATACTGAGAGTTAGATAACAACCAAGAACTTTTCTTGTCCTTAATATGCTCAAAATTTTTATTTTCTAAAAGAAATTTTTCACTTTTCTTCATGCTAATATCACACACCTGTTGTATCAAGAATATAATTAAGGCCTTGGTCTTCCACAACATTGGATACATTTGCAATGATTCCAACAATGGAATATTTCTTTTTTCAAGAAATTTAATTGACAAAGTTTTTCTAAAATATGTTGAAATAAAAGTTAATTAATTCTGTACTTTAGAGCTGACAAGCACCAGTTTAACATTTTTAACATATTACAGCTTCCTTGGAAAACAATTGTGACTAAATGAACTAATATAACAAAAATTCTCTGGTACAAATAAATTGAAGGATAAGTACAAGAAATTCTGGCGAAGAGGATGAAAGGCATATTTAGGGCTATCAAAGGAGTTTATTTAGGACATATTATATCCATGCAGAGGGCAAAAGGAAAATTTAAGGCACATCAAAACAGCTTATAAGGCATATTTATTGTGTATTATACAGTCTTATTATGGTGTAGCATTCAATGTGCCCAGCAACGGGCCCAAAATGCATTACACACCCATGCAGCAGGCTAAGACATGTTTAAGTGCTTATTTAGGACGTATTGTGTCCCCTTAGCATCTGGATAGGGGAGGGGTATCTGCATATGTGCTCAAGCTGTAGACAACTACGCCTTTTGAAAAACTTGAATGAATTCAATTAAAGATATATATATATACACACACACAATGTTTTACAATACAATAATTTAATAATGCTTGTTGATTGATCATATTGTGTTCATAGTAACAATCTTCATATTCAGTATTCAGAAATGAGCATTTGTTATGGTTAATTTAGATTAGATGCTCAGTCTTGATAAAGAATTTATTCTATATAACCATCCAAACTAAGCCTAGTGTTATTCTTCTGTTTTCAGCATGATGGCTAGATTTTTTTTTTTTTTTTTTTTTTATGGATGGCTTATTATTTATGGTGTATTTTTATTAGCAATTTGCTATCAGTTATTCATTAATTTTTTAATATATACATTCCGTTGCAAAAAAGAAAAATATATATACCCATAAGCTGCCCAGGTGGTGTAGTGGATAGTGTGCTCGGCTGCTGTCTAGAGGGCTAGGGTTCGAATCCCGAATAAGGCATGGAGGCTTGTGTAGCTACTGTAACTAGATTTCAATCTGTTGTTGCCACGTTAATTGAATTAAAAAAAAAAGACATTGTGCTAAGACCGCAAAACTCTATGTATGTATCATTTGAGGAGATATGCAAATTATTAGAATTTGAGAGCAAAAAATACTTTATTAAGAAATGGTGGCAATAAGAAGATGATATTTTAGTAAGACATACATTCTCCCCTGGTAGCTATACAAGCCAATACCCGGTATGTCATAGTGTCAATTAAATTGCTTATGTCCCTCTGTGGAAGGTTCTGCCATAAATGTTGAAACTGGTCAGCTAATTCAGTGGTATTCTGAGAATGCTGCATTGCCATTCCATGTACCAGACATATTCTATTGCAGCATGTACCAGACATATTCTATTGGTAATAGGCCTGGAGACCTAGAAGCCTATGGGAGGGTATTAAATCCTTGAAGACATTGTTGAGAAAGTTTTGCAGTATGTGGTTGAGCATTGTCCTGTTGGTAAATGGAACCTGGGCAGTTTGACAGCATAGGCAGAACAATGGTTTGCAGAATATCATTGACATACAAGCAAGCCGTCAGATTGGCTTGCAGCATAACTAGAGGTGATTGGTTGTCCCACGAGATGGCTCCCCCAGACTGTTACACTACATTTGATGGCCATATGCTCATTGACAACAAATACAGGTTCAGAACGCTGGTCAGTCCTCCTCCACATATGTATGCGGTGGTCATCAGTACTGAGAGAGATTTGTCGCTAAAGACAACATGCCTTCAATCGAACAATGTCCAGGCTGAGCAATCACGGCACTAATCCAGACGACTCTGCCTATGTTGAGGAGTCAGTGGTAGGCATCTAAATGTATGTTGACACCTAATCTCACCTTCTGCAAGCTTTAATGCTTGGTATTTTTTGTATTCCTATTTTCGATTCCTCACCTTTGATATTTCTTGATTATCTTTAGCTTGATGACCTGTAATATGCAGTTTAATTTCCTCATTATGGTTGAATTTCATTTTTATTTCTTTGTATTTTATAGGAAAATTTTAAGTTAGTTAGTGTATTATGAGTTACTACTTCTATTTATCATCGGATTTTCAATTTTAATATTTATATATATATATATATATTAGAAAAACAAACCTTTTGGATGAAGAGTCTGCTTCTGTAACACCCCATCTAAGGTCTATTTCAGCAATCCTAATAAAAACTGATGCAGCTCTCTTTTTTAGTTCAGGGAAAACATAACGAACTAACATATCTCTTTCAGACAACATGTCTTTGAAAGTGGAAGAGATGAATATCCTAACAGTGCGCCATCTAAAAAAAAATTAAGATAAAATTATACACTTGATGATATACATAGTAAAAGAGAATATACCATATTTCATAGATCCTAGCCAAATTTTTATATTATTCGATGTCTCTGAAACCAGGGTGTGTCTTACAATCAATTGAATCTTACAATAATTGTGAAAAGGATGTTGCAGTAGAAAGAAACACTAATCAAGTTGGATCTTGTGAGGCAGCATATGTTAAGTGAACGTACCAGTAAGGTATTTCAAAATTGCAAATATGTACACTTAAAGAAAATATCATAAGTTTTAAAACAACACTACAGTTACGATAAGATTTAGTATGTATCAAGCTTAAGAATTTTTTCTTAACTAGTGCCATTTCAAACATTATGAAATTTATTTGACCAATGTTTTCCTTTTTTAATGGAAGTAAAAGCCATAGGCATTTTAAGTCACTTATAATGACATCTTATAGTTGATGAAATATAGTAATATTCATAATCATCATATTGTATAACAAGACATATCAATCATGCATAATGCATTGATTATGAAACACTTTCCAACTGTAATGCAATTTTATTTAAACATCTCTAAAATGTCATAAATTCAGTGGTGATATATTTAAAATTATCACAATACTACAATCATTTATTATATTTGAAAACTTAAAAATTTATAGAAAAAAATGAACTTTGTTTAAATGACGTCATTGAAATATAAATCGATTGGCTTTCTATATAAAAGCAGATAATATTTCATTCTTTTATTCCATTCCTTTCATTCAGCTGTGATACTTTTAAAATTGTCACAATACCACAATGATTTATTTTACTTAAAATATGGAGGTAAAAGTACTTCCTAACTCCATACTTAAAACTTTATCAAAAAAGGCAATACTATAAAATTATCTCCTTTTCTATGTAAAATCAATGAAAGTTTCATTCATAAACTTTTATTCCAATCCTTTCATTCAGTTGTGATAGTTTTAAAATTATCACAATACTACAATACTTTATTTTACTTAAAACATGGAGGTAAAAATACTGTTATGCTGTTTCTGCATAACAAAGAAAAACTTTACTATTTAGACTTTAAGTGACGCCGTTTTCGGCTCACAAAGAAATTACTTTACATCTTAAACTATTGAATCAAATTTTACCTTTAAATCTTTACATTTTTAAACTAATTACTCTATTTTAAAGTACATTTTAGTGGTTAGCTTTTTCTTGAACAATTATGCAAAATACGTTGTGTTTTCAGGTACAAAAATTTTAACAATCAAACATTTTATACAATACCCCAGGTAAGAAAAATGTGGACGTTGAAGAACTGGACATAAAGAAAAATGATCACAGAGGCAAGTTTTAAATTTAAAAGAAACTAGTTTTATTTTAAGTAACGTTTACCCACCCCTTACAATTTGCCCCACAGGTGCAGGGAAATCCAAATTGGATTCCCTGAATTAAAACATCTTTTCTTCTGCTGTGTAAATTTAAATATAAAAAAAGTTAATTTGAATGAAAGTTTCCAGGGCCCGTCGACCCAACAAATTTAAATATAAAAAAATGAGCTCAAAAATAAAATTTACGACCTGGTACCAGGGGAATTGTTAACTTTTCACCAGATCGATGCTTGAAAGGACAGCTCCAAGAGACGCTCCTTTTTGGCAGCTCGGACCATTCCCAATCGATGACATTATGGCCCCGGTGCCTGCTTCTTACTCGGTAGCTCCATCCCTGCCACAATCAGTGACGGTCATAGCCCGGCAAAACTGGAACCATCCAACGCACCCCCTGCTCACCGGGAACTCTGATTTAAAAAAAACACAGAGAATCCTCACATAAGAGGGAGGCGAGGCATACCGTATCGATGCTTTTTTTTCTACTTCATTGCACCTCGGTAGATGGTCAAAAACAAAAATGGCGACGCGGCCCCCAAAACAGGAGACCGCTGCTCGACTCCACCTCTCTTCTCCCTCACTTCTTCCCGAGTGTCCAGCTCCAAAAAAAAGAACTCTGTGAGCAACCCTTTTCCGGGAGTCACCGAGATATGAGCACTTCCGCGCCAAGGTGCGTAAAAACCACGCCACGCGCTCTGACGTAACGAGGGCGAAAACATACCTATGCGCCAACCGCAGCGCAAAACCGGAGCGCTAGGCAATCCCTTCCCTGCGCGCACAAGTGCCCACGTATGTAAAATACTGACTACGTGAGGCACCGAAGAAATTACTTAAAAAACAAGATGGTGGCCCTAGAACAAAGGAAAGATGCATCACAAAATGGCGCTCTTTCAAGCGATGTTTGAAAAATAAGTTTGCCAGAAAGGGATGAATTTTGCTAGCCACCGGCCTAAAAGGAGTTAAAACACATGATTTAAATGCCAAATGATGGGAAAATGAAACTTAAATAACAAAAAAAAAACCCGAAACCAATTAAGAATTTTGAAAATAAAAGGGAAAAATTAATAAAAATAACATCTTAGAAATTTTGAAGAAAAAATGTAAAATTTGGAAGAAAATGCAGATTTAGCTGCAAAACAAAACACGGCACAACAGTACTTTCTAACTCCATGCTTAAAACTTCATCAAAACAAGCAATTGTACTATAAAATCGTCTGCTTCTCTGTGTAAAATCAATGAATGTTTCATTCATATCAGCTATATTCCAGACTTCAGAGCTAAATAATTTTTTGTTTAAAAAATTCAGCAATTCTTATACAACTCATTTTACAGCTTATGAGTTTACATTCTGCATACGTTAAAATTATGCTTCGTTATAGAAATAATCAAAATTTGATAATTATTTAAACTTAAAAATGTTGTAATTGTATTGGTGCAGTATATAGATGCACAGAAATTATGCAAAAATAAAGTGGTTTTAGGAAGGTTGCAGCACTATTAAAAAAAACTTGTGGGTCACATGATCTCTTCATATAATATGGGTGTAATTATTATTTTAATTTTCATTTAAAAAAAAACTACCAAACATATTTTGCTGAAATTTTGTTATATATTTTATGGGATAATTTGAATATTTCCTAAAACTTTTGAAGCAATTCGTGAATTTTAAATTCGCTTAAAAAATCTTTAAAAAATTAGATCCCAGAGGGTTCAATGTATTTCATTTTTTCAACCCGGGTTCAATCCAAAACTAATTGGGTGATATTATTCATTTACATTCCCATATGTCCCACAGATTGTCTAAATAACATACTAAAATTTCATTTTGATAAAGTCATTTTTATAGCAGTTATCGTGCGAACGGACAGATAGAATGAACAACGTCATAAACACTTTTCAACTATGTTGTAAAGTGTTAACAAAATAACAAGTGATTGGCATATTAAAAAAAATGTTACTTTATTATGATTTTATTTCCCATGACAGTGATATAAAAGATAATACTTTAAGAAAAATATATGTTTAAAAAACCAAATATGTACTACCAAAATTAAGAAACAAATTATCTTAAAAAGGCAAATCTGAAAGGGAAAGCGAGAAGAATGTTAATGCACAGTACATATTTGTTTATAGGTGGCACTAAATAATCAATGAATAAACGTAGAAGATCTCAAACAACAGAAATGAAATTACAAACTTTGAAAAAAAAAATTAGAACATGATATTCAAACAGATTATTGTAATATTTATCACATGTGTATATATTTGTACTTACTAACCATAACTATACAAGAAATATAAAAAGAAATTTATATATTGAATATGATAGCATATAGGCAATCTAAAATTTTGTCACCACACCAGAAAATCAGTGTTAATGATTTATATAAAAAAATAAGAATATAAAACTTCATGCTATTAATAGAATCTCCAAAATCATGATAAAAGTAGCAAATTTTATACAACTGAATATGAAATTTGTCACAAAGCTACTTACATACATTAGAAAAAACAAATAAAACACTGAAATTACTTTTAAAGAAGGAAATGCAATTCTTACTTTGGTACTTTAGAATTAAAACATACAACTGCTCCTGCATTAGATAAATTATTGACAATATTCTGTTCAATCTTTTTTGACTCAAGTTTATATTTCAGATCAATATTTTCAACAGAAGCCAATTGTCCACCACCACCAGATCTCTCAGCAATGAACCTAAATAAAATGAGTTTAATACTGAGAATGTGAGACAATGAAAATCAATGCCTACAAAAGATAATTTTAAGTAGAATATCAAATTATACATTTTTAACTAAAATCTGTTAATATGTTAGACATTATTTTGACTCTTATAATCACAACCTTTGACACAAATTAAACTAACTCCAACTTAACAGCCTATATGTAGCCATATTTTCTCTATTTGATGTTACTTGTATTAATTAGAATATCATATTTTAGAAGTCACATCTGTTAATCAAACTCAAAACCCAAGCAGTTATGAATGTACATCACCCAAAATTCCTTGATCATGACCCTGATCTCTTATATACAAATGTGGCATAATGATATATCTCATAGTGTATGCAAAAATTAGCTGCACATGATATTTCAGTTGCAATATCTGAATAGCAATAAAATTAATAAAACATTTACCGCATATATTTAAAATGAACACAGAACTGTATTTTAATTAAATTGAAACATTGACATTTTCAAAATTTAAATGTAATATAAATTTAAATAACCCTAAAACTTACATGAGTGTAACAATAAATTAGCAGAGGAAAATTTATTCAGCTTATTGTATAATGAGTTGAATTTTCATTATTTTTATTATATCAAAAATTCTATTTGGCAAGCTAAGAATTAAATCCTCTATAGTATTATGAAGTGAGTTTTGTAACACTATAACAAAAGTTTTAAAGTCACAAAGGTTGCTCTAATTGTGAATACTGTATATAACTCTTGTAATAGTCCCCAGATATTTTCTATTATTGTGTTTAAATATATCTACACTTTGCATTTTGCTTTGAAATTATCGTTACTTTTAGTACATATCTGCATGTCCTAACAAATCTCATGCACAGTGCCTAATATGTTTCAAACTTTAATACTTTTTGGCAACAATGATATTTATATGTTTTTAGGTGGCAACGATTAGTCATATTGATTATTATTTTAATACAAGATGAGTAGTTGGAAATGTTTAATTTTAACTTTCAATTCCAGTTAATTTTCTTTCATTCCTCTTTATTTCACTGCAATTGCCTTTTCTTAAGATTCTTTAAGGTGCAAAATAACCTTTTTGTACATAGTAACAGGGTTATTTAATGAAAAGAAATTATAGAAGATTTAGAGATGCATGGGCTTCCTAACAAATTTGTACATTTTTGACTTTGTATCTATTGTTATTCATTCTGTTGTTCTAATAATTAATTTCTTTGATTTTTCTTCTGGTTTGATGGTTGTAATCCTCTGAACATTATCTTACAATTGTTTTCTCAATTCTGAATTCCAAATATATATTTAGAGAAATGGATTAATAACTAATACCAAATAATTAATGACAAAACATTAAAACAATAAAATAACCAAAATAGCTAAAACATGGCCATCATGTCAAAAAAGGAAATGAACAGCACTAGGATGGTCATATTGATTATTATTTTAATACAAGATGAGTAGTTGGCAATGTTTAATTTTAACTTTCAATTATGGCTAATTTTCTTTCATTCTTTTTAATTTCATTGCAATTGTCTTCTTTTTTTAAGATTCTTTAAGGTGTGAACCTTTTGTACATAGTAACAGGGTTATTTAATGAAAATAAATTATAGAAAGTTAAGAGATGCATACGCCTCCTGACAAATTTGCACATTTTTTACTTTCTATCTATTGTTATTCATGCTGTTGTTTTATTAATTAATTTCTTTTATTTTTTCTGGTTTAATGGTTGTAATCCTCTGAACATTATCTTAATGACTACCATTGTTTTCTCAATTCTGAATTCCTAATATATGAATGAATGAAATGAAGGCGGGTGGCTCCAGGAGAGCCCAGCACATTGACCAGAGGTCTATTGTACTACCCCAAAAGTGAAGATCTCTACGAAAAGAGACCAGTAGCCAAAGCAAAGATAAGCAGGCACTTGACAGGAATGTCATTCAGCTCCCAGGGTTCAATCACATGTCGACCTATGTGTTCGAACTTGTGGGCGGAGAAAGCCTCACATTCACAAAGAATGTGAGCAGTAGTTTCTTCATTATAATTGCAGCCTCTGCAAAGCAAATCTTTAGTGACATCTATAATATTTAGGGGTCTTTTAAGGGTGCAGTGCCCAGTAAGGAGCCCAACAGTCCTTCTGATGCCAGTTCTACTGAGCTTGAATAATTCCTTCTGATGCATACTAGGGCAGTTGCAGTTGAGTATTTTCGCCTGCCTTTGACCCGTAGTATTACGCCAGTTCTTGCACTGAAGCTTTCTGAAGATGTCATAAACAGTTCTTCTGGTAAGTTCATTGGGAACACCCATTCCTAATATATATATATATATTAGAAAAATGGATTAATAACTAATACCAAGTAGTTAATGACAAAACATCAAAACACTAAAATAACTGGAACAGTTAAAACATGGCCACCATGCCAAAAAAGGAAATGAACAGCACTAGGCTTAATTTTGAGCTTAATTGAAATTAGATATCATGTCAGGTTTGTGCATACAACCTAAAGTAACCTAAACAAATGCTTGTTTTGGATATGGCAATAGTTCATTACTATAAATACCATAGTCTAGACTACAAGGATAAATAAAGGATAAAAATTGAAAAATTATTAAGAAATCAAATATTACCATGAATCATGAGGCAAGACTCCCAAATTCACATACAAAGGTGATCAGCAGTTGAGACTGAATGACAGAGTTGAGCAGCATCCAGGAGAAGAAGAAAAATAAATCAGGATAAGAAAAACAAACCATGAACCAAAAAAGGAACAAAGAGCTGAAGGACATCCACTGAAACTCGTCCCAACAAGCAAAAACTAGAGACAGAACCACCTTTTTTAAGATAGGGTACATCGAGTGAAGAGAAATCATAGATGAAAATTCTTATTATAATAAATATAAGGCACAGGAGAAAAGAATAAAAGTGTGTGCCAATAACACTATTAAAAAGGGGCCCCAAAATTGGATCAGGAAATCTCAAAACCTTTTAAAACATGCTACTACTTTTAAAAATTACTGTTAGCAAAATAGCAAAATCGATAAACCTCTTTGCCACATTCATATGTAAGTAAATGCATGGGAAAAGGTTACTCCAATAACAACATTCAAATGTTTAAAAGAATCTGGATTTTACAGACGACCCAGTTAACATCATCAGAAAAAAAAATTAAAGTGAGAAGAGGCAACCAATTATTTTGTTTTCCATTTTAACCAAATACCATTTCACTGAACGTCAATGGATTGCTGGGGTAGACGACGACCCCAATCCAATGAAGGAGAAGTGAAAAATGATGTACTGTCATCATCGACTGCTAAACATCTTGTCAGGCTCTTCTAATTCTTAAAAGGACATTAGAACAATGAGGATGATCTTGTAATAACTATAATCCATTTTATGATATTGAAAAGAGAGTGTCAAAACTAATTAGTGCTACTACAAAGCAATCAACAATACATTTCATTAAAGTAAACAAAGTGTATCAATAAGTAAAAAGCACTTTGTGTAAAGGATACGGAAAACTTGAGCAACATATTTAAGTACAAATAAGATAATACTGAAGTATACAGCTGTTTTGAGGATAAACTGGATTCCATTCGTCACTGCGAGAGAATCAACAAACTTGAAATCAAAAAGACAAAATGGGCTCAAATTAAAGAAACAGAGGTGGTTATATACCTAAGACCTAGATTAAGAGTGCCGAAGCAGTTGTCGAGTGGTCAAGGCGAGTGTTTTCACAGCAATCGCTCGACCGCTGCATTGTGGGTTCGAGTCCCACGTAAGGCATGGATGTTTGTGTTGTAGGTATAGTGTGATCCGCCCCCGTCTGGTGCGCCTGGGGCAATGTCTTAGGACAGCTAAATGGCTCACGCTCTGGCCGCTAACGAAAGGTGAATGACGAAAGTTAAGTGCCTGGCCATTAAAAAAAAAAAAAAAAAAAAAAAAGATTAAGAGTTTACCTGAAACAGCTAATCGAAAAGCTGAATTAAAAAAAGAAGCCTTCCATACATAAAAAATTTCTACTAATTTAGACTAAACCTACCGATATTTAATGTATGCCTGTTTCTACCACAGCAGGTCAAATGACCCGTCTTCAAAAAGTCATATATTTTACGATGTATGTATAGCAAAAATATACTATTTAGTACAATTTGGTGGGTGAATAAAACAATTTTGTCCAAATAATGGTTCTAATTTGTTTATTTATTCAATTAAAAAAATGAATAAACTAAGAGAACAAAATCCCCATTTATTCCTGAATTTAGAAATAAACACTATGCAAACCTTATTCATGTTCAGAGCATATTTTGCAAATGATTGGGTCCTGGAAGGCACATTTGCAACAGACACATTTTTTGCATCTGAAACAGATTTTTGTAGTTTTGTTTTCTTTGCAATATCTTATTTGTCACTTTTTCTCACACATGAATCTGAACCTGAATTTGTTGATGTTTCGTGTATATCTTCTGGTTCTTTCTGTCGTGCATCTTGAAAATCTTCAGCAAGTTCTTCAGCTAATTTGAATAAAAAATGCTGCTTAGAAATTTTTTCCCTGGTTGCTTCTTTATATAACATCCATGAGTTTATACCAGCTAAATAAAGAATATTGAAGAAAACCTGCACAGGCATCTTTGACATTTCGATTCACGGAGTATTTTCTTGCCATCTGATCCATCATGTCTACATCAAATTTAGTAATATTACAAAATCTGATCATTTCAGGCATAAGCTTATCACTTTTTTCATTTCTTATAGATTTATACTTTGAGCTTAGTAAAAGCACCTTTTTATTTGGCTTACTTTCATAAACTGTAAGTGTACAATGATTTGATTTATACGTTTTGTTGAGAAGCGTGGTATACCATCTTTCGCCTACTTTGCTAATTAATTCTCTTTTATTTCCATGGAGGGTTCCAATGATAGTAATTTTTCTATCTAATAATTTTGCAGCAAGTAATGTACTCATAAAAAAATTATCAGTGGTGACAGACCTTCCACATCCTATAAATGGTTCCATTAGTTTGAGAACAACGAACGTAGGTCCAGTTGCATATATTTCTCAGTAAAAAATAAAGAAGAGAAAAATAAATATTTAAAAATATATTGGATGTAAATTATAATAAAAGTCGTAAAGTCAAATGACAATGTGATAATGTTGTATGTAAGAAATTTTGCCAGAAAGTTTAAAAAGAGTCATTTGACCCATCGTGGTAGGTTTAGTGTTAATGACTTATACAGTACTCCATTTCTATCCATGGTCTGGCAGAATGCTCTGTAAATTTTTGAACTTGAGTCATTTTTACTTAAACTGAAGTGCCAGAAAAACTGCCGCAGGCACGCGTATGCAAAGAACAGAGAAATGCAGTCAATCAACTTAACTCGATGAGGTCAGCAATGCTTATATAAAACACCAGGTATCTAGGGAGATTGTTAGATCAGTTTCTGGTGATACAATGGCAGGTTATCACGATTTAAGTGACTTTGAACGTAGCTTAGTAGTTGGCGCTCGCGAGATGGGTCACACGTCACAGCATTTCTGAGGTAGAGATGAAATTTGGATTTTTAAGCATGACCATTGCAAGAGTGTACCATATAAGAAATCTGGAAAAACATTAAATCTCCAACAGCTGTGCAAACAGAAAAAGATCCTGAAGGAACGGGACCATCCGACAGCTGTGAAGAATTGTTTCACGAAATAGACATTCAACACTGCCTCAAATTGCTACAGATTTCAATGTTCAATGTTGGGGCATCAACAAGTGTCAGTGTGCAAACTGTACAATGGTCCCTCCATGATATGGACATTGGGAGCCACAGACCCACTCAAGTGCCTTTGATGACTGCAAGGCATAAAGGCATAAAGCTATATGCCTGGGCTCGCCAGCACTGCAATTGGACTGTTGAAGACTGGGAAAAAGTTGCCTGGTCTGACGTGTCGCATTTCCAGTTGTATCGGGTTGATGGGCGTGTACATGCATGGAGAAAACCCCATGAAGCCATGGACCCCACGTGTCAACAGGGGATTGTTCAAGCTGGTGGAGCGTCTATGCTGGTATGGGGAGTGTTGTTGAGACCCAGACCGTCCGACCTACCAGAAAGGGGTATGAGGAGTGTTGAAGACCCAGACCGACCGGCTCGTCAGCAAGGACATGAGCAACCGATTAGTCGGGTATGAGGAGTGTGTAGTTGGTATGAATTGGGGCCCCCTGGTATGTCTAGAGACGACTATGACAGGTGATCGGTACGTAAGCATCCTTTCTGATCACTTACACCTATTCATGTCCATTGTGCATTCCGATGGGCATGGACAATTCCAGCAGGACAATACAATGCCACACACGTGGAAAATTGCTACCAAGTGGCTCCAGGAACATTCTGAGTTCAATGTCCTCTGTTGGTCACCAAAATCTCCAGACATGAACATTATTGAGTATATCTGGGATGTCTTACAATGTGCTGCAAAAAAGAGATCTCCATCACTTCGTACCACTATGCAAATTGTGGACTGCCCTGCAAGATTCATGGTGTGATTTGTCTCCAGGATACCTTCACATATTAGTGGAGTCCATGCCACATTGTATGTCGGCAGTTCTGCATACTCAAGAGGAACCTACACAATATTAGGTAGGTGTACCAGTTTTTCTGGCACTTCAGTTTATTTTTCATCTTATTAGGTCTCATTTATTAGCAGCAAATCTTCAAGCAAATGGAAAAAAATACAAATTTCAAATCATCAAGTCAAAGAAAAGTATCAAAAAACAATAGTATGGAATCGATAAAAGAAAAACAGATGAAATCCAAGCACAAACACTATACACGTGGACAAGGTCTAGGCCTAAATCAGGATTTGTTCACTTCTTCAAAACTCTTTCTCAAGTCCAAGTGTCTTGTAGAAGCAAACACAAAAATGTATGTTTCGGAAGAAATAGATAGATTATATCTATAAACTATATCTACTTGGACAACATACATAAAGAAGAAATAATAAAAGGAAAAAAGGATATCTGGAATCTATCTCAACAAATACATGAACCTATTGATCTCGGTAACCCAGAATGAAGAGACCAGTGTTGTCATTCACAAAGGAAAAAGATATAAAGGGTTGAAATTTTTATTTTTATAAATTGATTTTGACTAATATGCTTTCTTGATTTATACAATTCTTTTTACGGATCATCCTGAGTGTGTCACTCATTAACGAAGCAATAAAAAGGTTTCAAAGTACATATTCACTACATAAATAAGTGTTTGTAATGCAAATTTCAATTTGTTTCATTCAACTTCTTTTGACTTTTTTAAGATCAAAAGTCTTGTATGAACTCAACATTAAATATATTTTTCTCAAAGAAAATGCAGTAGAATCTGCTTATAACAAGAGTCTAAGGGAATAATAACATTATATCTCTAGAGAGTTATAAAATTAATGTGAAACTACATAATAGACACCAATCTATCTGTAAATCTCTCACTCCCCTAACAACCTAGAAGCCCATTTACGTATCCTGTATAAAATGTCCTATAATAATTTTGGTTCAGGCTAATGGTTCAAATACCACATTCTAGGAGAACTCATCTCATCTTTTATTTTGTATATATCCCTTTTCTTCAGAACCTGGTTCTAATTATTCTATTACAAACACAACAGGAATTCATTCATTATTTTTGGTTTTTTTTAGCCAAAGACACATTATCTATGTCTTTTCTGGCTTGTTGGAGAAATATCTTTTATTAAGGTGTCTAATGTGATCTCAACCCATACCATATTTCCTACTTTTACAACCATTTACGAATTACAACCATTTACGAATACGGTTACCTTACACTTTTCTGGTAGGTCGGACGGTCTGGGTCTCAACAACAACAACAACCATTTACGAATGAAGTATAGATTTTTGTCATTTGCTTGGAGTTTTTTAATCAATTTTTATAGTTTATTCAACTTCATTATTTCTTATGCTCATTAAATCAGGGGACCAAAAATTTTTGCTCAAAAACAACAAAATTAGGCTTCAATTAGCATTTAAAAATTTTGTAATTTCTTTGTTAAACCTGGAATCTCAATGAAAGCTACCTATAATTAGATTTCACTGGATAAATTCAAAAATAATTTTATAGACTTTGCAGATAGTGTCTTTGATGAGCAGTATAATCCTAAAATTGCTCTGGTTTAGATGGAAAAGAAAATCCAAACCAGTTCAACCACAATTCTGAAACCTGAACAAAAAACCATACTTAAAAAAAAAAAAAATTATGAAATTTCAATTGCTATATATCAGTAGATGTGTGATGTGTTTGTTCTCTTTCCAAAATGCTTTACCATCAAGATACCTTCAAGTCTTGTCTAATCTATTTTTTCATCTGCCACAGAAGGCAATTTTTAATTTTAGAGACAAAATTGTAACTCATCTTTAAAAACAAAAAAATGGATTCTAATAGTCTAATGCAGAGGTCGCCAACCTATCCAAGCACTTCAGCTATTTCCCGGTTTTCAAAATATGTGGCGAGCTACTAAGTATGAAAAAAAATTTTCAATTAAAATGTAGAAAAGGATAATGTTTGTTCTTCAGCGGTGTAGAAAAATTTTATTTATGTGAATCATATGTACTTAATATTTTTGATACATTCTTCAAATAAAAAAAATAATTGAACACAGAATTAACTTGATGGCTGACACTGATGTCACGAGATGGCTGACACTGAAGTCGTGAGATGGCTGACACTGATGTTTGTTAACAATTTTTTTTATATTAGGTGAATATTCTGTTACAGCCATTCTAATGCAATTGTCCAAATGCTCATCATTGAGTTTATTTCTGATTTTGTTTTTAATCAGTTTCATGTTTGAGAAGGAAGACTCACAAAGATAAATAGAACTAAACAACGCCTTCACTCGTAGAACAACTTGAACCAAAACAGGATACTTAATATTGGACACTAGAGGCCAAATAGGGTTTGAACTTGAGATGGCACTTTTCAATGACAAATTTCTTTGCAATGCTACGAGTTCCATTTCCACAGTGGTGCCATCTTCTTCAAAATGTTATGTAATGCAACTCGAAAAATTTTCAATATCAATTTCAATGAAGGGAGAACTGGTGAATTGAGCCAAAAGTGCAATTTTCTTGAAATCTTGAAAGCGTTCCTCAAATTGATTTCTCAAACTTGAAAGAATTTCAACGTGGTTTTTATAGTTGTAGGACTGTAACGTTTCCTGTTTCTCCAACTTGTCTTTCAAACAGCTGAAGTGTTTGACATCTCCTCGGCAAAGATTCTGCTCCCACAACTGAAGCTTCTTGGAAAAAGCATTAACATTGCATATCATTTCTTGCAATTCTTTCTCCTTGCCTTGAAGAAGGAAATTGAGGTCATTAAGTTTTTTGTTATGTCTACAAGAGAAGCAAATTCCTGCAGCCAGGATAAATTTTCAAATTCAGGAATGGGTTTACCTCGTTGTTTAAAAAATTCCACAAGTGCAGGCAGCAATTCATTGAAACATTGTAGAACTTTTTCTCTACTTAGCCACTGGACCTTGGTGTGTGATAGTAAATCCCATACTGGCACTCCAGTTCATCAGTGAGTACTCAAAATAAGTGCCTCTGGTACAATAATACAATGGTAAAAGACAAGTTGCAGAAAGCTATTATCTTTACGGCATAATCCTATAAGTCCCTTATCCTCTCCAATCATAGCTTTAGCTCTATCGGTTGTTAAACCTACCATTTTATGTACAGGAATGTTCTCAGAGGAAATAAGTTTCTTTTATTCGAAAAACATTTCTTGATCCGTAGTATGTCCCTTAAGGGGAATAATCTTTACACGTTCTTCTTTTATTGTAAAATCATTGAAGATCATTCTAACAAAAACAGCCAATTCAGCTGTATCAATAATGTCCGTGGATTCATCCAACTGAAGCGAAAAATAACAACAGGTGTCAAAATCTTTCATCAGTTGGGAATAAACATCATTACTCATTACCTCGACTCGTCTCATTACCGTGTTAACAGAAAGTTGCATAAGATTTTATGGCACATAATATGTCGTCCTTATTTTTAAAATTCTCAAATAAGGCATCAGAGAGGAGAGCAGCTTCCAAAAATGCCTCTTTTATAATTTCCCAGTCTTCATAGGGTTTCTTTTTTTTTTACAATAATCCGCGAAACACGGTATGATACATCAGTTGCAGCTTTGTGTCTGTCTTTTTGAAAAAAATTGATTGCTGTCCAAATAACTGCGATTTCAGCTGTTTCAATCTTTTTTTGCCACAGAATGAAGTGGGAAAGAATTTTCGAAACCCGGATGAATAGATTTGTAGTGCTGTTCAATGTTTCCTTTCTTTCCCACGGAGAGACTGACATTGCACAATAAGCACACACTTCTACCTTTTACCTCAGTAAAAAAATATTCCTCTTCCCACTCCAGGTGAAAGTGATATGACTTTTGTTTTTTACTAGCCATTACTAAAAGTTTAGGCTAGACACAAAACTTATTGAAATGACAAACACTTTAGAAAAGTCACATAAAAATGTACTAACAACCGATGCTGCAATATGGTCCTTGAAAACCTGTAGTGTCAATAGTAAAAGCTACTAAACAAGCGATGCGTTCTCACCGAGTTTATTTTCTTACAAAATGAACTTAAAGACAAAGAAGAGCTGCCATAAAAAGCAACCGTCCAATAAGGTAAGAGCTGAGAGCATCTGGTCAATCAGGAACTTCGGAAAAGATGACGTAGCGTGCGAAAAGAGAAACATAAGCAGAAGCACCTTTCAGTGGTCATAATTTCTCAAATATTGTTAGAATGTGCATAATAAAAAACAAGAAAGATCAATCATGCATAAAGCATTGATTATGAAACACTTTCCAACTTCAATGCAATTTTATTTAAACAAGTCTAAAATGCAATACATTCCTCGGTAATATTTTAAAACTTATCACAATACTATATTAATTTATTATATTCGAAAACTTAAAACTTCATCGAAAAAAATGAACTTCAAATGACAGCGTTGAAATATAAATTGCCTGGTTTAATTAAGCATCTCTAAAATGCGATACATTCTTCGGTAATATTTTTTCTTTGGTAAATTATCATAATACTACAATAATTTATTATATTTGAAAACTTCATCAAAAACAAATGAAATTTATTCAAATGACGTCATCGAAATATAACATGCCTGGCTCTTTCTATAAAAGCAACATTTCATTCATAAACTTTCTTTCATTCATTTCATTCATCACAATACTATAATAATTTATTTTATTTAAAACCTTAAGACCATGGAGGTACAAGTAATTAAACTCTATGCTTAAAACTCCATCGAAAAAATCATCCTTCTCTGTGTAAAATCAATGAATATTTCATTCATATCAGCTATAATACAGACTGCATGAGCTAAATAATTTTGCGTTAAAGAAATGCAACAATTCTTACACAACTCTTTCTACATTTCTTGATATTTACATTCTCCATAAGTGAATTAGGCTTCGTTGTAGAAATAATCAAAATTGGATGACTATTTAAACTCAAATATATTGTAATTGCGTTGTTTCAGTATGTAGATGCACAGAATTTAAGCAAAAATAAAGTGGTTTTAGGATGGATACAACACTAAATATGAATTAAAAATAACTTTAAAAATAACGATTTTGACACAAGATGGATGCCATATTTTATTATGAAGTGGGTCACGTGATTTCTTCATATAATGGTCACGTGATCGTTTCATATAAAAGGTGTAATTATTATTTTAATTTTTATTTAAAAAACTACTGAATATAGTTTGCTGAAATTCTTTTTACATATTTTATGAGATAATTTAAATATTTCCTAAAACTTTCAAAGCAATTTGTGAATTTTAAATCTGCTTAAAAAATGTTTGAAAAATTAGGTCCCATAGGGTTCAATGTATTTCATTTTTTCAACCCAGATTCAATCCAAAACTAATTGGGTGATATTATTCATTTATATTCCCATAGGTTCCACAGACCGTCTGAACAACATACTAAAATTTCATTTTGATAGTGATTTTTACGGCAGTTATCGTGCTAATGGACAGACAGACAGACAGAATGAACAAAGTCATAAACACTTTTCAACTTTGTTGTAAAGTGTTAAAAAGAGAGAGAGAGATAGAGAAAGAAACACCTACAAATCTACATCTACATTTTAATAAATATGCTGGAACAGCCTGTGTCGCCGATCCACCTCAGAAGTCTGACAGGGTAACCAAACTTTTGCGAGCTACCAGTAGCTTGCGATCGATGGGTTAGCAACCCCTGGTCTAATGCATACACAATCTCCATAAAACTGTTCATAATTTTTTAAAATGGATCAGTAGCAAGTCCTAGATAATTTTCAAATTGTCAAATAACCCAAAGCAATTATTTTTCAACATATAATAAGTGATTTCAATATAGTATCTAACAATATATCAAATAACATATTATGCATAACATTAACACATACAATAATTTTTACATGTTATCACATTAAAAACCATTTATCAGAATTAAAAATTTAGAATAAAAACATGTATACTTAATTAATGAGCTACTAGAGCCAGAAAGATACACATCTTTTTCTGAAGGGCACATTCCTGAAAATCTGAAAAAAATGAAATAATGTAAAATATGGATATTCAAGACATATTCATATTTGATGCAATTAACACATATAATGTGTTATGCATATTATTATTCACTAGCCACTTTTGGTAATCAGCTGGTTTGTTTTTAGAAAATATGCATCAGTTTCCTGGAGCTGCTAGAACTGTAATTAGATAAATAGAGTCTAAGCAACCCATTCAACAAGTGTTATGGCTAATTGTAGACACTGTGTATGAGATGAAACTGGACAATTTTTCAAATATGCACAATAAAAGACAAAATCAGAAAATTGACAGCACATAAAATAAAGGCACCAGCAAGTTTGGAGAAGACGAAACTTGAACTTCACACCATGACACTTGAAGATGTCATAAATATTGTGTTACACTTATGTAACACAATATTTGTGACAACTTCAGGGGTTGTGATGCTCATACTCCTAGCAACCTGTACTAGCCTCTCTGTTCCCCTGTGGTACTACCAGTGCAAGATGTCCAGCATCACAGCCCTTGAAGATGTCATAAATATTGTGTTGCATAAATGTATAATTGTGAAGCCCAAATATTGTCTTCTCCAGACTTGCTGATGTCTTTATTTCATACACTGTCAAACCTCCAATTTAAGATTGCTCAAATCGGACATTTTACCAAAAATACAGGGATGTCTGAGTTTGTAGCCTGCTGCAAAGGCTTATTAAGAGCTTATTAATTACAATCTTGCATAAAAAAATTAATCAAGGAATAGTCTTTGGCAACTATGACTAGTCACTTAAGTAATATTATCCCATTCATGTATTCTTCATTATTCAAGAAATTATTATTTATTATCTAAGAAAGTCAACAACAAAGCTGTACGCTTCACTCAAACCCTGCTATGAGACAAATATGTTCTTTAAAAGTGGAATACAAATAGAAACAATGCAAATCAAAATAACATCTCTCACATGAAACAAAAAAAGCATATTCCAGAAAGCAGTGAAAAATATAGAAGATTGGAAATGGAATATAATTAACAACATATAACATATTACAAAAACTTGACCAACCAATTTGACTTTTGGATAATAACATATAGAATTGAGACAAACAGAAAAAAAAAGCTTCATTACTGGGTATCAGTATATATTATCTAGAACGATCAAGAAGGGGGGTTTTACAGGTAAAGGTCTATATGTGGAAAAAGAAATATAAATTACAGATTATTCTACAAACACATTCAGACCTGTGCTGGGTGCCTTGGGAGGGCAGTGGACAAAGGGTGATGAGG
Source organism: Amaurobius ferox (assembly GCA_951213105.1). Classification (NCBI taxonomy): domain Eukaryota; kingdom Metazoa; phylum Arthropoda; class Arachnida; order Araneae; family Amaurobiidae; genus Amaurobius; species Amaurobius ferox. The sequence continues at coordinate 69,064,016 of OX578133.1, read as the reverse complement.
GCATCTTCATACTAAATGCACTCATATGCCGTCTTGCACTCGTGTTTTTGTCTCCATAGGCAAAACCTATATAAAATAATGGCATTCTGTTTAACTGGTGATTTATGGTCTGGGGTCAATTATACCTGATGGTATTTTCCTATGACCATCTGCTTGTACTATGTATGTAGCAGAAATAAATAAAGTGATTGATTGATTGGTCTTGGACAATTTCTGCACCAAATATTTTTAATAATTTTTACTGCCATAAATCTATTTACTTATACTAACAACAACAAATTAACAAAAAAAAAATAGTTAAGGAACTTATAAACTTTTTTATCAGGATTCAAATGATTTTGAGAAACATTAATCTATATAATAAACAAAGAACATGTTGGCATTGGTCAAAGTTCTTGAATAATGAAACAAGAAGCCATTGCTTTTCTAGCTAAATTTAAACTACATAATTTTTTCACCAAATTTTCAAATTAAAATAGAATAAACTTAATCACAAGAAACACTCTAAAGTTAAAACAAGTTTAAAAAGTTAATTCATTGATATAATAAACAATAAACATAATGTTGGCATTGTCCAGAGTTGTTGAATTATAGAAAGAGCAGTTGCCTCATTTCTGAACTCGATTCATAGCATTTTATGATTACGAAATCAGGTTTGGTGGTGTTTAAAATACCTTTCTTAGTGTGCATCAAGACAAAAGCTTCAAAAGTTAAAATGGGCATGGATGCTCTCAGTCTAGTTTCTATGAGCTTTAATTTGGAGAAAACTCTTTCACAGCAGACCTGCGTTAATGGCATAGTGAGTAAATACTTGTAAGCCTTATAAAGTTCTGTACTCGGGAGGCTATATATAGGGAGAAGCCATCATTATCGTTTCAAAACTGACAAATTTCTGGAGAAGAGATGCGGCATCATTTCTGACTTTGGCACTAAAGTCCGTTGATGAAGATATCTTAAATAATGCAACTGTTAGCTTGAAGAAAAAATATTTAGCTGGTTGAGACTGGGATTTCTCTGACTGTGATGTCCAGTCATCAATCCTTCCAAATATCTTAACAATGGCATTGCTTCGACTTCACAAACGAGTAGCTCCAATAGCTTCCAGCTTATAAGCTGGACTTTCTTCTGTATATTTTTGTTGTCTCTTTAATGATTCCTTCAAGAAAACTTGTGTTTCTTGGAGCAGACTGAAAAAGGATATAGTGATGGGCAGTACATGTGCAGTATCCGAGACTACTATGAATGAATGACATGAAGGCGGGTGGCTCCAAGAGGGCCCAGCACATCGACTAGAGGTCTATTGTACTGCACCAAAAAATGAAGGTCCTTAAGAAAAGAGACCAGTAGCTGAGGCAAAAATAAGCAGGCACTTGACAGGAATGTCATACAACTCCCAGGGTTCAATCACATGTCAACCCATGTGTTCGAACCTATGGGCAGAGAACAAACACCTCACATTCACAAAGAATGTAAGTGGCAGTTTCTTCACTATAATTGCAACCTCTGCAAAAAGTGAATCATTAGTGACACTCATAATATTTAGATGTCTTTTAAGGGTGCAATGCCCAGTAAGGAGCCCAACAGCCCTTCTGAAGATCCGAGAGTACTAAGTTTAATACATGAGAATAGCACCATGTATGGATGTGATTTGGTATTATGTCTGATAGTTTGGCAGTAAGATCATTATAGGGTCCACTCATATTTGAAGCACCATCAAAGGCATTTGCCATACAGTCTTGCATAAGTATCTCCACTTCTTTCAGAGTATTACTTAATGAAGTTAATAGCCCCTCAGCTGTAGTCGATGTGACATACTTTAAAGATAACAGTCTTTCAAATACTTCATGACCTTTCACATAGCGGACCACAAACGCACACTGACCGTTGCCTGAAATGTCTATTGTTGTGTCCATTAATATTGAGTACTTCACTGCTTTCTTTACACTTGCTGATATTCTTTCTTTCATTTCTTCTAGAATGACTTGAATTATTTTCATTACAGTGTTATTACTAACTAACACGGAAGGTCTCCTGATCGACCCCACCAATTTTAATGAAAAAATTATTGTGAATAGTATTGGTCTGTCACAACACATTGTGTAAGTACTAGCGGCCCCATAGTAATAGAAACGACACAATAAAATATTAAAAAAAATAGTTTTTCATCGCCAAATGTAACCCTACTCTAGAAGTCGGCACCAATGTTGGCGTACAGTATACGTTATATTCTCCGAATAAAGTATGGAAACATTGCATCGGCTCGTTTGCTTTGTTCTTCGATTCGCTTACTGTTCGGTAGTACAGCACATTTCATATTTCCAGCGACATTTTTTATAGTTTATTTCTCTTTACAGTTTGTTTGAATGCAAGCTTGTTGCAGGATTTTTTTTACACTATCAAAGGCTGATAGAATAGGGCGTTTAAACTATTTGAATATTTTTTACATTTGCAATTTCGTATTGTTGTTTATTTTTTTTTTCGGAATTTTGAACTCTTAATTCGAAATGACTAGCATCAATGAATGTAACGTAATATGGATGCTTCATCTGGAATATACTCAAAATGATTTTCAAATAACTCCTTTCACCCAAGAAGAAAGAGATCTGAAAGACAGAATCAATGAAGTCACACATGAATATGTTACTTTGATGCAAAAAGTGGGGATTGAAGAAGAATCCTCTGAATACGAGCTTGACGACGAAAGCGATCCTGAATATATTAGTGCTGATGCTAATTTGGGTTTTGATGAAGGTGATGTACAGATAACAAAGATAAGTTTTGAATATAAGAAAGCTGCAGTGAAATATTGGCGAAATACAAGTAAACGATCATGTCGTCCTCTACGATCTGTACAACATTGCTTTTAATTAGTAAAAAACCTGCGTCAGTTAAAAAATTGGGAAAAACAAATTGGAAATTTGGGTGATCGCGGACACAAATTAAAAGCCATTCAAGATTTTGTATACAAACAATTCCAGGAAACAAGACAAAAATGCATCGTTGTACATGATTGTGATTTACAGCATTGGGCCTTTTCTAAAGCCATTGATTTAGGAATGAAATTCTCGGCATCGCAAAAATGGCTAACCACATTTAAGAAAAAGTACCATATTGTCAGCAGGAAAATAACAAAAATCATGTTGCCTCGGGAAACAGTTGAACAGATGGATATAAAAAACTCTGCACAAGCTTTCGTAAACGATGTTACTACTTTTGTCAAACATTCACATTTTAGCGATGATCAGGTTTCCAACGCCGATCCATCGGGCTTCAATAAGGAAATATATTCTGGCGAACACTTGCGTTTTCAGGAGAAAAACAAATTAAAAATGCTGTCCAATCTATACATTCCACAACCACCCATTCCTACACAATAATGCCCATAATTAGTAAAAGTGGCAATCTGTTATCTCCACTACTCATTGTATACCCAGAACCAACGGGAAAGTTTGGTGTCAATGTGGAAAGGAACATGTTTCAAGCAAGCAATATTTATACAATTGCAACTAAATTAGGTAAAATGGGTTAGCAAGAGTTGCGTACGTGGTTGACGGAATTTTTTTTCAAAATCACTCCACAGGAAACAGTACTTTTGGTAGATTCTTGGTCTGCATTTAGAAACCAAGATTTAATTAATAATTGTATTCCATCTGATAAAGATATGCATTTACTTAACATTCCTCCTAAAACTATAGCTCTCATTCAAGCCCTAGATAAGTACGGGTTTCGATTATGGAAGAACTTCATGAGAAAATTTTAAGATGTGGTTATAATTAAGCAAATCAACATTCATTTATACAAAAGAGACAATATTTTTAAATTGCAAGCAATTATGCACAATCAGTTTTCTTCTCCACGTTTCATTGATATGTGGAAATATTCTTGGTATTCCTGTGGATACACAGATTCACACCCAGGACATTTTCAAAATCTGGTTGATTTTGTTTTTCATACATCAGATTCTTTTCATTGCTCTTTGACCAATAGTTCTTTCCAAAGGTTTGCAATATGTAGTTGGTGTTGCATATATTTCTGTTTCGAACATTTTTTTACTAATCCTCACCTTTGCAATACATTTATTCTATAAAATAATAAGTCTGTTAACATTACATTAATTTAGATCGTAGTGGCACTAGATTGGATTTGTCCTACAGATTAATTTATGACAAGTTTATAAAAAGTGAGACTTCAAAAACTGATGAGTTGTATTAGTACGTACTGTCTTGTCAGTGTTCACTGTTTAGTATTATGATTGATTTTGTTAAAAACTGCACAAGGGCTTTCCTCCTGCTGGGAGAAGTACCCAAGAGGGGGTAAAGCGGGACTTCGTATTAACGTTATATGTGGAGAACACTACTCAAAACTCTGTGCTGTCTGATCAATTGAACATGAGAACTCAAAATCTTCCAGTGGTGTCTTACTTACAAATGCGAAGCTCGTATGCCCAGGATCTCAGCATTAACTGAATTTTTATAGTATTACATCTTCAGAGGTTTTCAGCTTTCACGATTGTCAAAACAGTAATCATAATAAATAATTGCCAAATCGGGATAACGTATAGATTCTGGTAACCCTGAACCAATTTTCAATAATTTATTGTGTCGTTTCTATTGCTATAGGGCCGCTGGTACTTGCACAATGTATTGTGACAGACCAATACTATTCACAGTAATTTTTTCATCAAAATCAGTGGGGGTCGGTCAGGAGACCTTCCTTGTAAGAAATGTAACAAAACTTCCTCTTCCCGATTCTTTGTTCTTCTTTCCAGTGTCCTTTGCTTTACATTCTCTTGCCTGATGAAGTTGTTCACTTTTTGCTGCTATAGCATCCAAATGTTTTTTTAACATTGTGTCATATTTGTGGAGCAGTAATATAATTTCCAGAAAATTACCATGATTTATTGATTCATCATTAAAAGTGTATGCCTGTTTAGTAGATGCTCAGAAAGCAAGACCTTGTTTTCCTATCACCTTAAAAACATCGACAATGACTTGTACAATATGTCTTCTTTCCAAAACCTCTTGCCTTCTCTTTTGCATTTGATTATTAAAAAGTAAATCATGAGTAGATTTCTTCTGTTTTTCTACCATGAAAAAATAACCGATTCCATGTGAGCTTTGGAGGTTTCATGCTGTTCTATCCTTTGGTGAGCATGTCTCCAATCATCAAATCCTGAACAAACTGAAATTCCACTGCTATAGACTAAACATATAAAACAGTACAATTTTTTATTTTTACGATACAAGTTTTTAAATATTATACATTTTTATTTTTTATAAAAATGTATAATATTTAAAAACTTGTATCGTTCAATATTTTCATAAAATATTACTATTCTCATTTTAATTTAATGTCTGTTCAAACTTTTGGGTGCAAATATTTCAAGTATGTTTATTGGATGCAAAAAAGCATAGCAAGATTTGTATAGAGCAAGATTCAATGTGTTCATTTTTAAGTACTTATCTTTTTTTTTCTAAACTGGCTTTTAGGGGGGGGGGGGGGGGGCTCTTCGGAAAAAATCACCAGGGGCCACACTCTCCCATGATTCGCCACTAGCTATTTACATTCTTATTTTAACACTAGATTTCACACACACACTTCTTATTTTAACACTTATTTTATCCCTATTTTCACTGATGAAACAGCCTTTCACATGGTACGGAAAAGTGGCATAAGTCAGATTTTTCCTTTATCATAATTCAGTTGATTTTAAAGATACAGATGATATGCAGGGTTTTTTTTAATGATCTTGTTGCATTAAAAATAAAAATTTTCTGATTGACTATATTTGTCTAAGGGGGTCGTATAAAAATTAAAAAAAGTGTAACTTTTTGAAAATTAATGGGAGGACTATTTCATTAATGTAGTATTATTTCCTACCTTACTTTCAATATTTTTGCAAATTACATTGCCCACTTATCTCCAACAGGTAAAGAATTAAAGTGCATCTCAATCTTTTTGGGACACCCTGTATTATATATATAATTAGAAACAATAGTCTAAATTTTACATAAACAATCGAATATCATCTATTATGTTTATAAAAATTTGCATTTTGTATTTAAATTAATTTATTTATTTTGTGGACTTAAGGAGTTGAATAGTAATATAATTAATATTGATCTCTTACAAGCGTATTGTAAGATAGCATTATAATAAAATTAAAAGAACTCATTTGTGGCTTATTGAAGCACTGATTTTTTTTTTTTTTTACGTATTTGTTGTGGATTTTAAGTTCTTCTCAGCACTTTTCCTTGCAATGTTCAATGTCACATACCCCTTTATTTTTAAGTGATTTTTTAGGAATCATTATTTCTACACTGTTAGCCTCTGGTTGGTTACCCAATATATCCTGATCCCCCTTGAAGTTAAATAACTTTTTATCAAATTTAATATTATTTCCATCACAACATTTTTTAATATCTCTCATGGATCTGAGTCTTGGACCTTTCCTTTGATAGTAATAATAAACATCAACTCTAGATCCAGTTTTCCTTGGAATTTCCTTTTTCAGCCAAGTAGTATCTGGAGAGGGAACTAGACGATTATTGACAGAGGATCCCGTTTCCTCACTGAATTTCTCAGTGCCTTCTTGTTCTCCTGTGCTTTCGTCTATATCTCAATCCATACACTCCTCATCAGATGAGTCTAAATATCTTGATTTATGAGGTGTAAATTTAATATTTGCAAAATTAATTTTATGTTTATTTTCATTTTCTTTGGGTCTCAGACCGCCTTCCTCTGACCTGCTACTCTCTCTAAATTTTACATGTAGTTTCAATTATTTTGCAATCATCTAAAAGCCAAATTCTATACCCTCTTGTTTTAAGTGCATATCCTACAATTATCCCTTCCTGAGTCCTCATGTCTAGTAGTATGCCCCTAAGCTGTTTCGGTTTCCCAACAAAAGCTTGGCTTCCAAAGTATTTAAAATGAACCACAGATGGTTTTCTGCCACTATATAATTCCAGAGATGTTTTATTTTTGAATTTATAAAAAGGTGATTTCTGACATATGTAAAACCGAGAAGTGCTTCTGCCCAAAAATCATTAACTAAATTACTTTCATTAAGCATTGCCTTAATGCAATCTAATGCAGTCAAATTAAAGCGTACTGAAACTCTGTTTTGTCCAGGTTGGTTTTTCTGTTTTTATATCCTTACTTTCTAAAAGTTTATTAAATTCTTTATTGCCAAAATTCTTTACTATTATCAGTACGTACACATACAATTTTGTGATTTAAAAATCTTTCTGCTCTGTTTTGATAGTGTTTAAATTTATCAAAAACTTCTGATTTTTGCTTCATTGGGAACACTAATTTTTTTTGAGTAATCATCAGTTATGTTCAAAAAATATTTTGTCCCCCCCCCCCCCACGTGATGGTTTTGGCATAGGGCCACACACATCCATATGGATTAGTTCTAATGCTTTTTGAGATCTGATTCTTCCAATAGGTTTGAATGAAATCTGTTTTGATTTAGTAAGTTTGCAACTTTTACAGTCGATTTTTCTTTCACTGATTTTTGGTAATCCATTTACAACAGAAACTCTGCATGTATGGTACAGACAATCATAATTAATATGACAAAATCTATTATGCCAAAGTTTTGCATTTCCCTTTACCTCAGTAGTAGGCCTAACTTGCCTATAGCTTTTATATTATCATATTTATAAAGCTTCTCATTATTAAAAACAATAGGACAAGAGCTTATATTTTTAAAAGTTTTACTGGTATTAGATTTTCTAATAGAAATTTTGTCATTTACATCATTAATTTTATCATTATGTTTTACAATTTTACTTTTAAAATTACTAGAATCTTTTACTTTAAAATCATTATGGCATGCAGTTTTGTCTTTAAAAACACTAGAATCTTTTACTTTAAATCATTATGATTTGCATTTTTACTTTAAAAAACCCTGTCATTATTATGATATTTAAGGTTACTGTTTTCAAGATCACTGTAAAAAACATTATGTTACCATTGGTACCCACAAAGCTATATTTCTTTTCCTCAGGAACTGAGGCAGCAATTAAATTGCATATTAGTTTAGGTGAATACATAACTTCAGTAAGGACAATTTTGTTTTTATGACCATTCAAATTTACATACATATTTATCATACCGACACCTTCGATCGGGCTTTTGTAGTCTCCAGCAGCTAAGGACATTGAAGTTCCTTTCAATTTACTAAATTCTGAAAAAGATTTTTGTTACAAAAATAGTGAGTTGCTGCCATATCCACTACCCAATCAAATTTGTTGATCGATTCTACATTATTATTTTTTAGATAACAATTGTTTTCTATTATTTCACTTATATTTGCATGAAACTTTTTGTAATCTACTTTTAAATGACCTAATTTTTTACATAGAAAACATGGACCAATCTTTTTAACATTAGATTTAACATTTTTATGCTGATTTTTGGTCAAAGTTTTTGGTTTTACATTATATGCAGAAAGAGTACTTACATCCGGCTTTGGTCCCGTCGCTGTTGAGCAAGTCAATACTCTTCTGCCAGTAGCTCAATTTCTATCTTATCCAGTGTGAATTCCTTATCCGGGAGTCGATAGATAATTTGCACAATGCCCCTGAAGTCATCAAAAAGGTGTCTGATCGTTTGGAAAGAAACCAACACATCATCCAACTTATGTCCAACATCTTTGAGCTTTCAAACTTTTCTTCTGATCCTTGCAATAAAAAGTCCAACTGACTTGTCAGAATGTAGTAGTTCGTCAAAGAATTCATCTAGCAACCTCATCAAATTTGCTTGCAATTTTGGCTCAAAATGCTCCTTAACAAATCCCATGCTTCTTTGGGATTTTCCGTAAACGAGATGAGTTCTCTGTATTCTATCTCTATACCATAGAAAAACATTGATATTGCTTTATCCCTTCTATGTTCATCATCCAATCTTTCTTTTCTAGTAGCCATTTCATCCAATTCGATTTTTGACCCTATTACGTATCTGTAACATCTTTCACTCATCAGGGCATACTTCATGTTAACACTCCATGAAGAGTAGTTATCGCTGGTTCATTTTTCCATTTCTACCATGGTTTCTTCCGGGCTTACTCAACTCCGAATCAGATATAAACAGAAATGGCGGCCGTTTCGTCATTAACACTCATGCTTTCGACCCCCTTCTAAGAGCTTCATGAGATGATTATATCATGCTTATACACTTTTTCTTGTGAAAACAGTTCGTAAACAGGGCTACATAACCCTTTTGTTGGCAAATAAGTCTGTGGAAATTCTCGAATCGAAAACTGAAATGCCAAAGTAGCAGATGCTGTGTAGTGGATGTTAAACTTCACAAGAATAGTTTGCAGATACTCACATCAAGAAAAGGTTTGTTAAATGAAAAACATAATTTTATTTCTCACAAAACGAGGCATATAATTGAACAGAAAAGAACTTGCATCTTTTACTTTGATGCAGTTAATTGAAAAAGGCTGATAGAGTAATTTAACGTTGTTCAAACCGACAATATATTAACTATCTAACATTAGTCAAAGATTCTAAGTAATGTAACTTCAAAGATATAGTAACTTAGATGCAAGGCCACAACTGACCAAACAGTCGTTGAACTACATAATATACAAATCACGGGAGAGACTCACTCTCTCTATCTACGTCTACATGTCACGTTATATCATGACCTGGACACATTGATTGATCGACAGACTACGATCAATAGACTCCACCGATTCGATGCCCCTTGATTCTGATATTTCCCTACACCGAAGTATATATACTAGTTTAACTTTCAAGTTAAGCCCGGAGTATGGACATTTCCAGTTGGATGGAAATATGCATGTTCCGATCATATTAAGTCACGATCTGCAGGAATTCCAATTAAAAATAGATGAGACACAAAACAAGCGTTCCAAATTCTAGACAATTAACTGTGATGAAAATAACCTTTAGATTTTAACCATATCCTTAAGTAGATACGCGAGTTTGTTTACATAGAGTTTCTAACAGGCAGAGGTTGCCAGAATGCTAGAAAACACAGGGTTTCCAGGGTCTGCTACAACTTGGTCAAAAGTCTCGGCAAATTTGTTGCCAAATGCAGGGATCTTTATATTAAAGCTATACCGAAAACTTTAATTAATGATTTCTCAGGTGATTTTGATTGCATGGCAGTGGAATTTTTCTGTTTGATTGATCAGGCTATGAAAAATATTTTTATAATTGGAAATATTTTCTAGGTGTTCCTTATGAAAAGTTACTTCTTTTAATTTTTTATTAAAAGACGCCACATGATCAAAATGTGCATATGATGATAGACTACTAAAATTAGAGCATTTCATAAATTGAAACCATATATATGCAATCTATAATTCAAGAGATATTCAATTGTACAATCAATAGAAATATCAAGACTGGTAAAAATTTGAAATTATCAGGGTAATTTGAGACTCCCAATTTACACCTGACATTAAGCTCACAAGAGAAGAGTGACACATAAACTAATTTTGGAGCAACATCCAAGGGTTTCATCTCTTTGTATTTCAAAATTTAAAATTTTGTTCATCTATTTGAGAAAAATGGTGGCAAAGGATCAATATTTTTTTTACAGTGCAAAATATTTGATAAATGTGTTAAAACTATTGTATATTTAAGGACATGGGTTAGAAAATAACCGATTTAGGCACAAAGAATGGTATATTGGTTTAAAAAGATACCAAATTTTCTGTCAAATTCATAGTAATAGGACAGGAATGCAAAAACTATAAGTAGTTTCCTTTCAGATAAAATGATTGACACATTATTGACTGATTAGATCAGGGGTGGCTAACCCAAATGACTTTGCGGGCCACTTCGGAAAAACATTATAATCCCGCGGGCCGCATATATATATATATATATATACATATTTTATTGCCAATGGCCAGGCACTTGACTCATCGTCATTCGCCCATAATTCGGCCTTATATGTGATCCATTTAGCCATCCTAGGGACGTTGCCCCAGGCGCACCAGAGGGGGGCGGAACACACTGCGCCCACAACACAACAACATCCATGCCTTACGTGGGGCTCGAACCCACAACATGGCGGTCGAGCGATTGCTTTGGAAACGCATGCCTTGACCACTCGACCACCACGTCGGCCCGAGGGCCGCATATAAAAATAAAATCTGATGTGGGCAACGCATGACTTTCCTTATATAATGTAATTAATTTACTACTTTTACAGTAAAAAAATGTAGGTTTTTCTTATAGTAGATACTAATATTCTTTCCAAGATATTAAATTTTCGACAATTAGTCGTCATTTTTATCCATTTGGCGAGATTTTCGTTAATTTGGCAACATTTCAAAAATTCGCCAAGTTGGCGACATTCCGCCAAATTCGTCGCCAAAATCTCGCCAAGCGTTATGCACTAAGAAATAAGTTATTCTTACAGCAGATAAATGACTATTGGCGTTCAAACACAAAAGTATTACTAAAAGTATATTTTTTCATGAATGGAAAGAGCTAGTTCCACGAGAATGATGTAACCCAATTTATCGCATGGTATTACATATGAAAAGAGAACATGTTTCTCAATAGGAATTTTTTTTTTTATATGACTTTTTGATAATTTTTTTTTAAAAATGGACAATATCTCGAGAACGGTTCATATTAGCGTTCTAAAATTTATGTCAATCGTTTTCTAATGAAAAATTACATAAGAAATGTCTATTTGCGTAACTTTATTAGTGGTTTTGATTTTTTGACGATTTTTTCAAAATTTCATTCGAAAATTTAGGGGGGTTCTTAACATTCGATTGCATATAAAAGCAATAGGCTTCCAGTGTTTACGAATTGTGATTTTTGTACCAAATTTGGTTCGAATCGGTCCATTCGTTCATCAGTTATCGTCTCCACAGACTCACTGACACACACACACACACACACACACACACACACACACACACACACAGACATCACTTCAAAAATGTTTGATTCGTGATCAGGGATGCTTGAAACGTGCTCTCCCGTCGAAAACTCGAATTCGAATTTTCGACCCCGTCACAATACTTTCCTTATACATTATGTATATAAGGAAAGTAATATATCTTTATATTAGATTTGGACCCATTACAAACATTTATAGGAGTGAAAATTTAAAACAGAATGAATTATTATTATTGTTTTCATTATTTTTCATGTATACAAACATAGATAATATAATAATAATAATGCAATGATCAAATAATGTTTAATTTATTTAATTAGTGAGATATTTGTTTCTCAACTCTTTCACTTAATTTTTGCAAGTCGATCTCAATACGTGTATTTGCACATCGTAATTGATGTTGCAGGTTTTCGTCCGTTAAGTTTGAGCGCGATTTATGTTTGATAAATTTCATTTTCGAAAAAAACGATTTACAGGTGTAAGTTGATCCAAAAGCGCTCACAACTTTTTGTGCCAGATCTCTCAAATTGGAAAATTTTTCTTTTGTGACATAAGTATTATAAAAATCTGTTTTTGATTTTGATGTTTCAAAAATGTGTTTTAATTCATTATTGCATTGTAAGTCAATCAGTTCCATTTGGAGATATTCTGGGGCCGACTCGACATCGACATGAAAGGGAGATGAATATATTTCAAATAATTTTTTGTATTTTTCTAAAATGCAATACTGCGCATGCAATACTGTCCACTTCTAAGTATGTATAAAAATAGAAGCAACATGTAAAATAGAAACAGTTATGGGATTTATTTGTTACAAAACACTACACTAAAAACAAAAATATTGCACAAAATAATCGTATTTTGTAAAGTTGTAATGAATCTCGCGGGCCGCAAAATTATTCAATGTGGGCCGCATGCGGCCCACGGGCCGTGGGTTGGCCACCCCTGGATTAGATGATTACAGTGTTAGAGATTATAAACATTTTAAACAGTATTTGGAAGTTGTGTGCTACAAATAGTGAAATTACAATAGTCACAACTTTTTCATAGGTTGTTGTTGTTGTTGTTGTTGAGACCCAGACCGTCTGACCTACCTGAAAGGTGTAAAGTAACCATTTGGACAGCCGGGAAGTCATAGTTTGTTGTGTAATATGCTACTTTTAAAGAAAAGTGCTGTAATGGGTAGTGTGATACAAAAAATCACTAGTTTGTAGTTAAATTTGATACTACTATTAATATTAATTGTGGGAAAACAAATTTAAATCTTAAGCATATAATAATAAATGAATATAATATTCCATATATAATGCATATAAATTTTAAGCATATAATATGTCCTTTGCAACAATTGATTTTGGACATGAAATAAGATGCCTTCTTACAGGTCACACAACAAGCTTTTACAATGTATGTCATGCACATGGGTAGTGAAAAGAAACTGTGCCATCTTTTTAAACTAGTCTGTTTACAAAAGTAAGTCCTTATCCACTAATTTTCTCAACATCTTACCTATACTTATACTAAACAACATTTGTTGGCCAACACTATGATATGTACTGTCAAGTGCTTCTGTTGAGATATTGTTTTCTGCAGAAGCAATTGTTTATTATCTCAAAAGGAAATGTTTGTCAAATTTAAGTTAAGGAAAACAGTTACATTTAAAAGCAAATCACATACTTAAAAAAAAAAGATTGATATAATTTTAATTGCACCTTAAATTTTTTATTTCATTTTAAGAAGTAGGTAAAAAATACTTCTTGCTCCTACTCAATTAACTGTATTTAAAAACTTGTATAGTCTTGTTGAAAAAGTAACTTTGAAGTCATTATTTTTTTAAGTAGTTGTAGTCACAACTTTGCTAAAATTTTTACTATTTTTATTATATGATACATTTTCTATTAAAATAAAGATTAAAAATAGTTTATAATTTTCATTTGAAATAAGATAGTATAATTTTGAATACTAAGAACATATATTTTTATATAATATGACATACTCTAGTAAACTATGAACATAAATATCTAACATATCAGGTAAGCAACAGAGTTATAATCAAATATGCATGGGAATTACCTGCTATTCAAACTGAAATTCACATCAGTGTAAAGTAAATCTGGATTAGCAATTTGCCGATATTTCTTAAGAAATGATGCCATGACATCCACCATTCTATAACCTATTTCTTCAGGTGAACTTCTTAGAAATACAACATGATCTAACTAAAAATAGAATATATAGTTCCATTAGTAATTAGCATTTAGTATCAAATTTCAATAGAATATTAGCTTCAATAAACACATAAAATATAAAATTTGAAATACGTATGGAACAATTTTAAAAATATCTAATGTAACTAAAGAATGAATTTAATACACTAACTGCATCTACTTTGTCCTTTATTTTAAACTAGCTGCCTTTGGTGACCTGTACCAGGTCATGTTTTGAAAAGTCTTGAGATAGATTAGATATTTAGACATTATACATAGTGATGAGATTTATTGCTAAAAAATAATAGCTGGCTTATATATATAATAATTCATATCTCAGTGAGAATTACAAATACAGAAATAATACATATTTTATGAATACAGACAATTGGTGCCATCTATTGAGAAAACTATACCAATAATATGCTCACTGGTGAATCTTACACTGAATATTTACTATGCAGGTGCATAGGCAGCTACATGGCCTATGGTCTAACTAAAAGAAACACTAAAACATGTCTTATACAAACTAAAATACACACCCACTATTGCAACTTTATAATAATTATGAAATTAAAAAAAAAAACATGCTAAGCAGGTGATATATGAATTAAATTAAAACTTGGAAAATTGAAATCATTAAATCAAAACTACATGTAATAATAATGATATCCCCCACATGAACCTTCCAAACATATTTTCTTAATATATATATATACTACTCGTATAAGCACAAAAAAGAGTAGTGCACAGCAACGTCTGCCCCATCTATCAGAAAATTGTTCATGTGCAACCAAAATTAGACTGATTTATACCTTTTTATGGAAACTGATAGAAAGCAGAAATGAATTGGACCAGCAGGATACCGGGCAAATGTCCGGTGGCCACAATGATGAGGGCTAATTTCTTGGGATTATACTGATTAAGAATGAAGAAGACTTTTTATTAAGTGGCAAAAATCAGTCCTTGTGCTAATATTGTTGACTTATTGTAGAAACTAATTTAATACAATTATTAATAAGGTTTGAACAGTCTAACTAGACCTCTTGCAAAGTCCAGCTGCATATCTCTTCGAAAGTTTGGGATAGAGCTATCTTAATTTAGAAAATTTCTAACCGAGGTGGACAAGGTTCATACATAAAAATTAACTGGAGTAAATTAACTAACTCTACTCATATTTATTATACCAGAATCCCTTTTCTTTACAAGAAAAAATTTAATGAATCAGTATTGTGGTCCAAATGATCACAATTAAAGTATATTACTCTTCATCTTAAAAGGCTTGAAAAAATATTTTGATTGATACCAAATTTGATAATGTTAGCCCAGTGCATAACTTTAAGGCTGTTGGTGCATAAAGAGAGGGCCATACAAATCATTTGTCCTGGTTGGTCTGATAGTGCCAATCAGCTCTTGATGAAAAGCCAACTTGATTAATATGTCAAAAATCAATAGCTGATGTCATGGAATTCAATTCGAAAATATATTATGACACGAAACATGAAACCAATTTCACCATTCGTCAGTGTCATCTATGTACAGACAAACTGGACCTATTCAAATAATAGTTAAAATCACATCAATCCATTTTTAAGATAGTAATCAGAGGATGCTGAGCAAGCATTATGCTAAAGCTAGTCTTATCATTGCTCGAAAGATTGTTAAGAAGTCGAGGCCATTTTAAGATGTACACATTGTGAAAGAGCATCTTGTTGCAGCAGATAAAATTATATGCTCGAACAAATCTGATGCATTCAAAATGATAAGTTTGTCTTGAATGACTGTTACTAGGAGAGTAGAAGTGACATTAAATGCAGAGACATAGAAAAACAATGTTGCTAATGTGAAAATGTTACTCATTGTCATTGGATGCAGGGACGTAAGTACCGGGGGGGTGTGGGGGGGTGTCACACCCCCCCTGACTCAAAAAAGTCGGAAAATTTGGCAATCACTCGGAAAAAAAATCGGAATAAAAGTGTGTTTTGTTCTCCATAAATTTCATTTTAAAAATTTATTTTTTACTTTAATTTTCTAAATGTTCACTACAAAATCACCGATTCTCTTTCGTGAACCAAAATCCTTGAAATCCATGTTGAAGCAAAGCCATCTGATGAACGTGGGGCAATGGTTTCTTTGCGATGTCATAAATCTCATTTAAATACGTATCAGCCACCTGGATAAGGGGTATGTCAACGAGGGTGGTCCAGGAAGTCCCCAAACTTTGTCGGCATTTTTCTTGAGGAAATTCGGAGAAGCAGATCTTGCAACCGGAGGGTGCAGATCATTTGTAATACACATATGTGGGGACCTTCGAGAAGCAATCACGTGATTCTAGCTCTTTGGTGGGGACAAAACCATGAAAGAGCAATTAGGTTCTGGTACGAGTTCTTCAGACAAAACCTATTTTCTTCGCTATGCTGTCGGTAAAACAGCAGGAGAAAAATACTGAAACACATTGTCCAAGGATTTGGAAAGTAAACCCAGTATGTATTCCCTTAAAAGTGTCTATAATTGGGCAAGTAATTTATGACTCAAAAAATGTGAATGTCTTTTCTGTAAAATGCTGAAAAGCAAGGGAATCTTCATTCAGTCCAGATTGCTTCAATTTTTCGCAGAGCTAGAATGTGACTGCGTAAAGTAAGGTAATATTTTTAAATTATATAAAGGCATGCATAAGAATCGTTTATATACGTTTCTCATAATTATTATTATTTATTTTTATTGCATTTTTAAATTTTGTTATAAAATTGTGCTTTTAAAGGTATCATTTAACAATCCATACGTCATTTAAATCAATTTTCTGCGATAAAATCTCAAATTGTGAATGAAACTGAAACACTAGACTATACAAAAAGATCAGCAGTGGTTCCAATACGGGTCAGAACGGACCGAAAATTTAGAGTTTTTCCCTGCCTGGTACAACAATGCCAGTACTTAAACCAGTCCCGAAGACCATTGAGTCTCGACTTGATCTGGCCCGAAATAATGTATATTCATATGTGTTAAAAACATGAATGTGAAGAAAGCCCTGGCCGCCCGACTCACCCGAGGTTATGAGCAGGAATGTGAGCGGTCGCCGCAAACATGAATGTGTTGAAGACACAGACCGTCCGACTTATCCGAAACCATAGAGCATCCACTTGGACGGCCGGGAACATGAATGTGTTGAAGACCCAGACCGTCCGACTCGTCCAGAGGACTAAGAGCAACTATTTGGACGGCCGGACCGGGAACATGAATGTGTGAAAATTTTCTACGAAGAATTGAGATAAAAGTTTTTTTTTTTTAAACATGTATCTATATATAGCTGAAATAAAGACAATTATTTCATGTATTCAATAAAAACTCATTTGAAAAATTTTCAAAATTAAATATGTTCGGCCTGGCGAAATAAATATATTCGGCCCCAGAAAAATTTTCAAAATCAAATATGTTTAGCCTTTTTTAAAAGTCAAGTTCGAGCCCGGCCCGAAACAGCTTTCTAAATCTCCGGCACGGCCCGAGTCGAAATGATTTCGCTTGAATAACATTTTTCTATGTAGGTAGTTTATTTTTTTTGGCAATTTTAAAATAATTTTAGATAATTAAGAACCACTTTTTCAAAATGGTTCAAATTATTAAGACATCGAAATTAGAACCACCTTTTCAATTTTTTTAAATTATTAAAATATCGAAATTAGGACCACATCTACAAAATATTAAAATATCGAAATTGTTGCCACTATTTTTTTCAAAAACTAAGAACCTATCCAAAATCCAATTGTACACTCCTATATGGTTTTCAAAGGACTACAAATAACCTAATATTATTTATAGCTACCACTTTTTGTTTCCGAGAAATAAGCATTTATAAACTTAAACAAGAAAGATCAATCATGCATAAAGCATTGATTATCAAACACTTTCCAACTTCAATGCAATTTTATATAAACATCTCTAAAATGCGATACATTCCTCAGTAATATTTTTAAAATTATCACAATACTACATTAATTTATTATATTTGAAACTTCATCGAAAAAAATGAACTTTATTCAATTGACGGCATTGAAATATAAATTGCCTGGTTTAAACATCTCTAAAATGCGATACATTCCTCGGTAAATTTTTTAAATTATCATAATACTTCAATAATTTATTATATTTGAAAACTTCATCGAAAACAAATGAACTTTTTTCAAATGACTTCATCAAAATATAAATCGCCTATCTATAAAGGCAGCATTTCATTCATAAACATTTTTTCAACCGTTTCATTCATTACAATACTATACTAATTTATTTTATTTAAAAATTTGAAAAATTGTTATCTACCATATTTATTTTAAAATATGAATCCTCTCTTATATATAAAATAATTAAACCCTTGGAAAGATATTTATTATATAATATATCTCGTGTCTCTTTCTGGAGGATATAGCGAGAGTGAGAATTTAATTGAATTTGTTTTTCTCCCTATATTAAATAATTTTTATTTAAAAAACTACCTAACATATTTTACTGAAATGTTTTTTATATTTTTATGAGATAATTTGAATATTTCCTTACATTTTCGAAGCAATTTGTGAATTTTAAAGTCGCTTAAAAAATGTTTGAAACATTAGGTCCTGAAGGGTTCAATGTAATTCTTTTTTTCAATCTGGGTTCAATCCAAAACTAATTGGGTGATATTATTCATTTATATTCCCATAGGTCCCACAGACTGTCTGAAGAACATATTAAAATTTCATTTTGATAAAGTCATTTTTACGGCAATTATCGTGCTAACGGACAGACAGACAGACAGAGTGAACAAAGTCATAAATACTTTTCAACTATTTTGTAAAGTGTTAAAAACAGGATATTATCAATCTTTTTAAACTTGATAAGAAGATTCCTCAAAAATTGCATTAGATCTATAAAAACACATTAACGCGGTTAAACACGCCTTTTCTTGTGGGGCGCGGTAGTCCAGTGATTAGCGCTCGGATTGCACTCGGTAGGCCTCAGTTCGATTCCCTCCGCTGCCAAACGTATTCACGCGGAGTACGATCACGTTAAACATGTGGGTCCGTAAGCTTCTTCCGAAAGGTTGGTGGTAGGGGAAGGAGGGTACGGTCTCTGTGGATGCCTCCCCCCACTGGATTTCATTCTAAATTGAGTGGCTCTTCCCAGTCGTCTAGACTGTTACCTTACACTTTTCTGGTAGGTCGGACCGTCTGGGTCTCAACAACAACGCCTTTTCTCGTTGCGCTGCGTCACCTTTAGGATTGAAGAAAAAGCAAGGAGGTAAAAATGGGGATTATGGTTGTAGTTATCCGATTCAAATGATTTTTTTACAATGCTTTTAATGGCAAATAATTGTATTTTTAAAAATATGAATCATATCTTTAAAATTCAAGGCATAAGAAAACTTCTCTATTTAAATCTCTTTATGTGTTTCGTCTGTTGCACTTTCGTGAAATATATGCTGAAAAGTAAAATTAGATAATTAAATTCTATCTCCGAATATTTTCGTGCTATAGAAGAGATTTGTCAAGCGAGATCTTATAAAATAATTGCTCGTTTAAAAAAATCAAAATGATATCTGTAAAATTCTGAAACTTAGAATTTTTGATTTCATCATCCACATTGTGTCGCGCTAATTGTCTATAAACATCTGCCATTCTGCAAACAATAGTCTGCTGGGATAAATGGATTTAGAAACAACGAAATTTCGACTTTAAATATGCATAACCTTTAAACTAATTGAAATTTAAAAAAAAAAAAAAATCCCGGCGAAGTGCATATTTGCATAAGCTGAGATGCCAACTCTATACAGATCTTCGAAGCTGTTGAAGGCTTGAATTTTCTGCTGCGCGTTACACACACACAGAAACAGACATCCTTTTGAAAAATACTAAATATGTAATAATAATGCAACATTTATTCGACCGTTCGATATTAAATTGTATATAAATTAGAATGTAACAGTAAAATGTTAACTACTTCAAAATGTTTTTATAAACCTTTTATTAATAGAGAAAAATATGTTAAATAGTTGAGCTTCCAATAAATCAAAATTTTCATTAGTTATAATTTTACCGTTGTACATTTTGTAGACACATTTTATATATTTTTATTAATAAATAATCGATAATTTATTTATAATTACTATTATTTTATTTTTAAATTAAAATATTTCTTTCTCGTTCAAATAAAAATCGGCCAAAATATTTCTGAAAATTAAACAGAGTTATTTCAAAATAATATACCAACATTGATTGTTGCGAAATATTATATTCAGATTTTTGTAGTCATCATTTGGTATTTATATAGTCAAAACCTCTCTACTAGAGTTGCCCCTATAAGTAGGAAACATAAAAGTAATGAAATGATCCTACATATTCAATTTCGATGAAGAAGCCAATAAAATAGATCAAAATAATGAATAACATAATTTTTTGTTTTTGAAAGTCAGCTGTGCATAAAATATGGCGATGCTTTATATTACTTCATTCATTTCTGATTCTGTTTGCACCACTTAATATGCACTCGTTTCCAGTAATAATTTACTTATACTAAAAATTTTGGTGTTCAATTAAAAAAAAAATGTTTTTATATTTTGTGGACTTCCCATCTCTGCAATTGGTTTATTTAATCTTACGTTCTTTCGAAATATTTATTTCTCGAAAACTTTGATCGAAGTTGAAATTTTTTTATAAACCAGCAAACTTCCGCGCACTTCGGGTGCTAAGCTCATCTATGTACACCACGACGATGCATGAGAAACAGGAACCGGCGGACATCAACTGCCACCGATCTGCCCACCCACTTCTAATATCCACAGTCACATACCAGTCATACACCCCCTATTCAATATTATTATCTCTTATAGGATAATATCTCCCTATAAAGACATACATACTATACCGACTCCTAACATAACGCAATAAAGTTACGTTCCCCTATAACCTTAGCAAATCAATTTATCAAGTTTAATACTTCAAACTTTTCATCTTAAGTTTTTAATTGGTCTAGCCATACCATAGAAGAAAAGAGTCTAACTCTCTCTAACTTTATGGATCATATTCAGCTCCAAACAATCTACCTATAAACAAAGTTTGTATAATTGCATCGTTTACAAGGTGATTTTGAAGATAAAGCAGAAAATAAGTATCTCTAAATCCATGGCTTAGATATTCATATTCTGAATTTTTAAATAGGGATGACCTCACAAAATTAAATTTCCCACTCAGCTGAATCATGGAGGTGGTCTCACCTCTAACTTCATGAGTTGAATACAGTTTTCCTGTTATTTCTTCAAGCATTAAGTTCTCATAATCATGCAATTGCATCATATTGTGGCAACATCTTCGACCTGAGATTATAAACACAAAAATAGCAAAAAAGGCCAAACTTTGAGGGGCTATCTTTCCAGATCCAAGGGTTAATTTTAAAAACGACTTTCAGATTTAAATTAAGCATTTTAAAGTCAGCAAACATAAGTATTTTAGCCCTCGAAATTGCATTTGGTGCTCTGACATGATGACACTGCGCTTTTAAAAAGGTGATTAAAAATTCGTTCAAATCCGTGATGAAAAAGCATTGAAACTATACACACAAAAAATTATATGCACCCATAAGAAATTGAGCCTACAGCCACGAAGATCGGCATGTATGTGTCGTTTGAGAAAATATGCAAATGATTAGAATTTGAAATCAATAAAAAACGTTTTATTAAGAAATGGTGACAACAAGAAACTGATATTTTATTAAGTGGTAATCGACTATACAAGTCGATATTCGGTGCGGCATAGGGTCAGTTAGGTTGCTTATGTCCCTCTGCGGAAGATTCTGCCACAAATGTTGCAACTGATCAGCTAATTCAGTGGTATTCAGAGAAGGCTGCAATTGCTGTCACAGTACGTCTCTATTGGTGATAGGTCTGGAGATCTGGATGGCAATAGGAGGGTATTAAATCCTTGAAGACATTATTGAGAAAGTTGTGCAGTATGTGTTCGAGCTTTGTCTTGTTGGTAAATGGAACCTGGGCGACTTGACAGTATAGGCAGAATATCGTCAACGTACAAGCGAGTCTTCAGATTGGCTTGCAACAACTAGAGGAGATCTTTCCACTTTCGACCCAGACCGTATGACATACACCAAAGTGTAAGGTATCTGTTTGGATGGCCGGGATATTCCCATTTAATTTAGACTAGAATCCAGTGGGGGACACAACTACAGTTACCGTACCATCCTCCTACCACCAACTTCTTGTAACCCACATATTTAAGTCTTAGATAACAGCCCGCTATACTACATAAAGAATTGTATTTTCAAACGTGGATGATTTTCGCCAACTCCGAAAGGAACCGCGGCCCAACAATGTTAAAGTGTAATATGCACTCACTCCAGTTGTATTCCATAGCTCACTGTTTTTCGAAGTTTTTTGGTCTCGGAACTCCTTTTGGAAATTTAATTTAATACCGGAACCCCAAAATGAGAAAAAGTCCAATGTGGTCCAAACTGTACATCAAAATTCTTTAATTTTCCGTAAATTTACACGAAACTATAACACACGTTGAAAAACGCTGTATAACTCAATGTTAGTTTCATACCAAATTTATAAGCATGCGATCCACAAACCTGGAAAAAAAAATAAAGAAAGTAAACGATCCTTTCTCTAGGAGAGTGCTCAGGCATGTGCAATCTACCGGGGAGAAACCGCAGTCTTATGCATCTCATTAAGGGAGATGCATTTGTTGCTTTGATGCGTTTTCTTAAAAAAAAAATGTAGAAATTAAAAAAAAATTGTTAGACTGCGAAGATAAACACAACTTTCTGTAGAATTCAAATTGTAGAATTAAGCTAATCTTCCTGTTTTGGATGCTACAAAATAAGTATCATATAAACTAAAAAATGCAATTTCGATGTATTTAAGAATATGTGTATAGCCACATGCAAGTAGGTTTTCTGGTGGACCATTTGGAATTTTTTTTAAGACCGTTTCTAGACAATTTTTTTAAAACAAATATCGAGGAAATGAAACAACGGCATCCCTTATGAGCACTACAAATCATATCATATTAATTTCCTTTGAACAATGTATGTATGCTATTATGCACATCCCGGGTTTTACAAAGATAATCCTTGGTGTAGAAACGCGTGTTTTTCTCCTTTTTTGAGGAAATTATTTGGAAATGTACAATGTGCATTCGAAAATTAGAAAAAAAATAATAAAGTTTTAATTATTTACAAAAACCTATTAAAAGACCCAAATGTAGCTAAAAAAAAAGATACAAGTTCCGAAATTTACTCAACCAATTCTTGGTATAAAAACTCGCGGGTTTTTAAGTGCTAAGCAATCATCTGGGAATGTGTCCAGTGCATTTGAAAAAAAATCCCAAAACATATGAAATTTAATACTTTTTCAAATATATTTAACATTCTGCTAATCCTTGCCCTAGAAACTTGCCTTGTTTCAAATGATAGCTAAAAATTTGGGCATTTGCATAACACATCCGATAATTAAATAACAAATGTAAAATTATTTATAAAACAAAACCCTCAAAACCATAAATTTGGTTTTGAGACATTTTTCTTTTTATAAATTGGGGTATGATTTGGATATATACACAAAACATTCAAAAATTAAAACAAATAGTAGACATTGAACTGGACAAAAGTCACTAGAACAGCAATGTACTCGTTCAAAACCAAAAGTTAACTTACTTGTTTGTACAGTCGGAAATTTTCAATATTAGTCGGAAAAATTTCCTTCACACCCCCCCAGCTAAGATTGCCCACTTACGTCCCTGATTGGATGAAAGCTTGGATTTAACTGATACAAATTAGTTGGCTATTGTTATTCATAAAATCAATAACAAACTTTAATTTTATAATCTATTGGCTTTATGTCCTTTGAAATGAAACCACAAAAGGAACTAACGTTCTAAAAGCTACGGAAATTATTCTTTACATCATTTATCTAGAGTTTTTGTGCTAAATCTTTTGGTTTTGAAAATGTCATGAAAGTTATCACAGACACTGTGAATTTCATCCAAGTAAGGAACTTGATTCATCGGCAGCTTTAAATTTTCCTACAAATGGAATAAAATGCTAACCAGGATGATAAACTTCGAGAAAGCATATTCATAGACTGGTTTCCTGATCAAATATTAAAAATAAAGGAGACCATAACCTTTATACCACCAACTATCTATGACAGTAAATTTGCATTCAATCATCTAGTCTCTTGTATTCATGACAATGTAATGTGCCATGTACAAGAAAACTTTTCAAATGTGTCTGTTGTGTTGCCCAAATTGAAGATAAAAATTACCATGAATGTCTTCACTGTACTCCTTTAGAGATGTATGTACAATAATGTGCGTGAACAAGTGAAGTACTTCTAAATCTTGACATTAATAACATAGCAAGGATTAAGGAAGGCCTTGCTGCATGGGGAAGGAGTCTTCTAATTTTTTCAAGTCTTTCAAATCAGGGAATTATAAATGCATCTTAAGAAACATTTTTTAAGTTATTTGTTTAAATGTACAACAAAGAATGGGTAATGTGTATTTTATAAAGGTTAAATTCAATAAATGTTTTCTATCTTCCAAACTGAACTCTTTATTTACATTTATTGTCTCATTTTTAACTTGTGCTATTTAAAAGTATGATTTTCCTATTTTTTTTTTATCTTGGTTAGATTCAAAATATGAAGTTTTAAGTAAAGTTTTTGAATAAAAAGTATAGAAATGAAATTTCATCATATATGAGTTATTCAATTCTAAACAAATTTACAAAAATTTTAGAATGTGAATTTTTTAGTATGCATTTATGTGGTTCTGCTTAAAACATTTAACGAGAATATGAAGAATTTGGTAACAAATTTGGTTTTAAATTGGTTACTGGCAAATTAGGAATTGAATGAAGAGGAAAAGTAGCAAAGTTAAATATAGATCCCTACAATAATGTTTCGAAGATTAAAATGTCTTAAAGTCTAAAATCATACTTTCCAAAATAAAAACTAGTACATCGTTTCTCAAAGTAGTTATGCGCTCAAAATGACTGCGTCTGTCATTCTAGTTGTTGTTGTTGTTGAGACCCAGACCGTCCAACCTAACAGAAAGGTGTAAGGTAAATGTTTGGATGGCCGGGAAGTGCCACCCAATTTAGACCGGAACCCAGTGGGGGGAGGCATCCACAGGGACCGTATCCTCCTTCCCTTACCACCAACTTCTCGGAAGGACTTACGGACCCACATGTTTAACGTGATCGTACTCTGCATGAACCATAGGCGCCAACTACGGGGGGGGGGACTCCTAATTAGCCCCCGCTGAACTTTTTCAGAGGGGGCTTTGCCCCCTCTGGGAAATTTGAATATTTTTTTCTAATTTCATATTTTACTAAATACCAGAAAATGAAATTTTTTAAACATAAAAATAATTGAAAGAAAATCTTATCAACGTAAATGTCACATTTCAGTTCAGTCTTCTTCTCTACTTCCTTACCATAGAGCCGTAAACTATACCGCACACAAACCAAGCTCCTCTTTTCTCCCAGGAGACATGTTTTCACTAATGACAAAAACATCTGGTTACCATAACTTTTACGACTGACCACCTAATTCAAAGAGAAACAGAATATTTACAGTCATGGGATTGTCATCTCCAAAAAATAGTTGTCTCCCTCCAGTAACAACTATAAATGATAACCACGAAGTAAAGATGACTTATTTGGTCTACCTAAAGTGATCTTATCTGTAATTACTCCTCGATTCTATATACCAGTAGTGGCGTCTTTACAGGTGGCATCCATTCCGTTTGAAGCTGCAAACCCCGCAGGTATTTTTATTCTTGGTGAGCACAGGGGCACGAGCCCCCGCTGAACTTTTTCAGAGGGGGCTTTGCCCCCTCTGGGAAATTTGAATATTTTTTTCTAATTTCATATTTTACTAAATACCAGAAAATGAAATTTTTTAAACATAAAAATAATTGAAAGAAAATCTTATCAACGTAAATGTCACATTTCAGTTCAGTCTTCTTCTCTACTTCCTTACCATAGAGCCGTAAACTATACCGCACACAAACCAAGCTCCTCTTTTCTCCCAGGAGACATGTTTTCACTAATGACAAAAACATCTGGTTACCATAACTTTTACGACTGACCACCTAATTCAAAGAGAAACAGAATATTTACAGTCATGGGATTGTCATCTCCAAAAAATAGTTGTCTCCCTCCAGTAACAACTATAAATGATAACCACGAAGTAAAGATGACTTATTTGGTCTACCTAAAGTGATCTTATCTGTAATTACTCCTCGATTCTATATACCAGTAGTGGCGTCTTTACAGGTGGCATCCATTCCGTTTGAAGCTGCAAACCCCGCAGGTATTTTTATTCTTGGTGAGCGCCAGACGTTTAGCAACCAACCGCCCAAAGTCATTTGAGACCAACCAAAAGGCTAGAACTATAAATTATGAGTAAATGGAAAATATCGGACTCATAGGAAAAATGGCTGTGTTTTGTAGCAGGTCTTGGCATATGTTCAACTGGTGTGATCTCAAATGAGTGATGTTTGCGGTTGTGGTGTTGAAGGCAGGACAGTGTGATGTTTTGGTTCTTTCAATAAAGGTTTCATTTTGATCTATGATAAAAAAAGAACGCAATATATTTGTGCTATTCATAAAGGTTAGATTTCAATTTGTAATTAAATATAAACATAATTATTTCTCATGGAAAAATTTAAATTAAAACAGCAAAAATTTCTTTTTGCGTGAGAAATCCCCAAACTGCTGAAAGACCTACATATTATATTAAAGATGTAGATTTTGATTTAAGAGCAACACTGGTAAGTATATATGTTATAATGGCTCTGCGCATCGGATTTATGAAATTATACTGATAGGTGTGTTTTTTAATTAAATAATATAACTATATTAGATCTTTCATTTAAAGGGATTGGTGAAACATGACAATGCTATAATTTTAACAAAAATAGGATTTTTCCAGAAATTGCTACATACATTTAAATGCTATTTCATGGAAAAATCCCAGTTTAGCAAAAAGTGCCGCTAGTCCTGTTGGTGCTCTAAAAGCCTTTCATTTACATGTTTATGTTTTCTTAATAAAACTTATTTTTACATATCTTGTTCACATGATGGGATGAGCATCCAGATTCATATAAGTTTATATGTAACGAAATCTTAAAGTTTCGTTACATACCATAACTACTGTTTTTGATTTTATTGTTTTGAAACTTTATAATTTTTACTCCCAGTGGGTGTGGTGCAGGCCCGGATACTAGCTCCGAGATTGGGCCAAGAAAAACAGGGCATGATCGCCCCTTTAGGTCCATCATACGCATTATGGAAAAAATTAAATGCAAAGGCCCCGGCCCATCGGGAAATCTCTATAGAGATCCCACCGACCATATCTGGGTCTGGTGTGGGTAATCAACAATATGTTGAAAAGTATAATGTGACGGATTCTTGCTAGGGGGACTACAAACGTTACCTCTATCGGTGGCAACGCTACAAGCACTAGTAGCCCCCCCCCCCTTCACTTTCAACACTTAATTGCTCCTCGAAGGGAGAAAATGCAATCAGTTGACGATGTCATCTGGTACGTCAAAAAGGGAGTGAGTTCAAGAGTCAAAAAGCTCATGTTTTATAAATGGTAAATTAGAGTGGGGTGTGCCTAAAAAGATTAAAAAAATATTTATCGTACAATAAATGAAACTGCTGATTTCGTTCTTTCGACCCAGGCCGTCCAACCTACCCGAAGGTGTAAGATATCTGTTTAAACCGCTTAAACTGGAACCCAGTGAGGGCGATATCCACAGGGACCGACCCTCTTTCCTTTACTGCCAACCGCTCGAAAGGACTTTCAAACCCATAAATTTAACGTGTTCGTACACGGGAACAGTTTAGACAATACCGGAAATCGAACTCGGGTCCTCTGAGTACAATCCCCGTGACTTAATCTATTATCTCACTCCAAAACTCCTGCTTGTAAGACAATAACTTACAAAACTTCCTCGAGGAAAGCATATATATGTCGGTTAGGTGACTACAGTTACTTAGATGGCATTATTAGCCCCCTTTTTCAGACCAAAATAACAGTATGCGCGCTTAACAACCACTACTGTCGTTCGTTGGGCAGTTCGTTCTTGACGGTTGTTAAGAGCGCATATTGATCTTTTGGCCTCAAGTAGGGCTTATAATGACCTCGCAACAATTGTAGTCATCTAACAGACATTTGCTTGCTTTTTTCAAGGTCTTGTAAGTTGTTATAGCTTTATTGACTTTGTAAATCTGTTGTATAACTTTATCGGATTGTGCCCCCCCTGAGATTTTGAAAACTCGGCGCCTATGGCATGAACACGGCAACAGTTGTGGCAGCGTGCAAATCCAGTGCGCAAACCCCCAGGCAATCGTGCCCGAAATGTGCCAACAGCACACGGTGTTCCCAGGTGGTCACCCACCCAAGTATTAACCGCGCCCGATGCTGCTTGACTTCGTTGATCTAACGAGAACCAGTGTTATCAGTATGGTAGGGCCGTTGGCATTCTGTCATTCTAGTGTTAAACCTTATGGAACACCAAAAATGAAGCTTTAATTCCCTGAAATTCTACTATGTATTGTTTCATTTTTTCTAAAAAAATTAGGTTTTATAAAAGGAAAGAAAAAGGGTCTTAAAGTCCCTGGATTACCGAAATTCCCTGAAAATCTACTAGGTGGGGTTCAATTCTCTGAAAAATATTAAGTTTTGTCATAGATCTCAGTTTTGTCTTATCATTTTCCATACTTAGATGAACACATTCAAATGTGTTCATCTAAGTATGGAAAATGAATTTAGAATGAACACATTCAAATGTTCTTTACCTCCTCTTTCAGTGAGGGTTGCCACCTACCATTCGTTAATTCAAGTACTATGTCAAAAATTCTATAATTCTTCTCCCGTAATCATTAAAAATCACTGCTAGGTTGTGTTCCATTCACTAGTGACAACACGAAATTTATTCGAAGACTTTTGTAGGTTCTCGAAATCAGTTGGTCAATAGTGTTATGTGATAAAGGATTATCAGAATTCTGGAATTTCAACTGATACGTAGTAGTATCGTACACTTCAAATAGATACAAATTATTTTTCTTAGTAAAATTTCAAGTCTTATATCTAGAGATATGTTATCATTTTTTTTTCTTAGCATAAACTCATAGATTTCATTTTTAACTAAAAGCGAATTAAAATGAAAATAATGCTTCTCTTTTATATCATTTGATACTTTAATTCAAAGTATCAGATCAACATTATTGGAATGCCCTCCCTATGTTTCACGGCACATATGGTCGCATTCAGTGTTGCAGGTTAAATATTCCTAAAAACCAATTCGTTTGTTGGTCTGTCTACATTTCATTCATTGAGAATCGATAGGTTTTACACTGCCTACAGCCACGAAATTTGGTATTCCCATATTCAAATTCCTATTTAATGTCAATGATGTCCTGAAATATTTTAAACATTCCTTGGTCTCCAAAAAATTTAAAGGAAAATAAGTCGAAAGTACATTTAACGTATCGTCACCACTCTCAGTTTCGCATTGTCATTTTTCACACTTTCTTAGAATACTCAAATGTCCTCTCCTCTATCACAGAGGGTTAGTGCCTGCCATTTAAATTAAATGTTAAAAAATTAGATATCATTAAAAATAATCGCTAGGTGGCATTCCATTATATGAAAACACAACATTTTGTCAAATGCTCAAGTCGTTACCACAATTTTTTTAAAAGGTATGAAACCCTCAGGAACCCCTTGTACACTGAAATCTGTTAAGAACTATTCCATTCACTGAAATTTATTTAAATATCGCAATATAATTTATCTATATATTTTTTTAAAGAAGAGTCATAAAACCCCTAATTCCCTAAAAATCTAGATGGGACTATATTCTCTAAAAACTGCAAAAATTATTCAAATATTGCAATTAAAAAAGTTTCAAACCCCCTAGAACTTCGACCCCTAGTTCCCTAGAAACCTACTAGGTAGCATTTCATTCTCTAAAAACGTGGCATTTATTCAAATATCGCAATTTAAAAAAAATTAGTAAATAAGTCACTTGTGTATTTCCCTGGTGCTGATTAGATTTTGGTACAATTCGGAATTTAAAAAAAAAAAAAACATTTTTGCAAAATGACCCCCAAAATCGTCAAAATCTAAAATAAAAAACTATCAAGTATGCTCAAATGTATCATTTAAATGCTCGTTTTATACGTAATATTTTACGATGAAAAGAATAAGACTACCCCCATTACTTTAGGGTTAGCCGTTTGCAAGATATTTTAGTTTTTAACATTTTTGCTACGCCGCCTTTGAAGATACGCCCCATTACCCAATGAAAATGAAAATTGAATTAAAAGTGCAAATTCAGTGCGTTATTTTGTGCAATGAAACTCAGTTTAATTAATTATTAAAGAAATAAAAAGGATTTGAGTTTGTAGGAAAAGCTATGTGCTGCCCCCATTATATATATATATATATATATATATATATATTTATTTATTATTTTTTTTTTTTGCTGTAAAGCTTTAGAAATTACAAAGAGTAATATTTTGAAAAAGATTAGAGTAATAAAATATAAAATGTTTGAAGATTTTAATAAACAAACAATGTAAATCAAATCTGAAATCAAGCATGAAAATAATCAAACTGCAATCAAACATGAAAATAATAAGACTAACCTTATTACTCTAGGACTAGCCGTTTTTGAGATATTTGAGTTTTTTTGCATTTTTGTTGTGCCGGTTTTGAAAATATATCTAGTTATCAAATGAAAACGAAAATTGATATAAAATCACAAATTTAGTGTAATTTTAAATAATTATGCCTGTTATTTTGTGCAATTAAACTCAATTATTAAAGAAATAAAGAGAAAATGAATTTGGGTCTGTAGCGAAAGTCATGTGCTGCCCACATCAAATTTTTATTATATCTTTGCCTATTACATAAAATGTGTTCTCCCCTTAGATTAATTTATTTTTACTTTATTAATTTGGAAATTTAAAATTTCAGAGTTTAGTCTTTTAAGTCATACTTTTACAATACATTCTAATCCTTTTTAAATGCCAATATTGATATTTTTCAAATATGTAGTTGTTTATTTCCAACTAGCCGCCGTTGGCGACCAGCCTGTTCGCTACCCTTGAAAATTCAGACAGTGGCAAACTCGCTGGTGCGACCTACCAGAAAGGTGTAAGGTAACTGTTTGGACGGCCAGGAAGTGCCACCCAATTTAGACCGGAACCCAGTGGGGGAGGCCCGAGCCTACCGAGAGCAATTCCCGCGCGCTAACCACTGGGCTACGCGCCCTCCGCGACAATCTCCATAACTTTCTTTTTATTCACCCAATTTAGACCGGGACCCAGTGGGAGAGGCATCCACAGGGACCGTACCTTCCTTCCCCTATCACCAACCTCTCGGATGGACTTACGGACCCACATATTTAACGTGATCGTACTCCGCGTGAACACGGCTGCAGTTTTGGCAGTGGCGGGAATCGAACCCGGGCCTACCGAGTGCAATTCCCGGTTAGAGATTCTTTGACCTACTCCTGTCCAGAGTTCTTGGAATTACTGACGTCACTGGTCCCTTCCGCAGCGTGGGGGAAAAGATAGACATAGCGCACGGATATTAGTTTGATGTTTGAGACCTGTTTTAGATTTGGTTATGGTTTATAGTGCTGTAGCTCTTTGCAAAAACGGCAATTCAAGCAAAAATGCATCACTTCACAAATTTTTTCAAAATGCGGATCGTAAACTTCGACATCATAAAAGAAATGAGAAGAAGACAATGAATGATTTGCTATGTAAAGCAGATTTCAAATGTTTTTGAGAATATGTTAGTGGCTGTTCAGTCAGGTGATTTAAATGAAATAGAAAGGCAAAATTTATATTTTGAAAATCAGAAATTATTACTTGAAATAAGTCCTCCAGACGAAAGTTAAAAGGATACATAAGGACTTATGATGGAACTCTGTACATTAAATGCCACTTTGACAGTTTTTGCAATGGAAACAAAAATCAATTTACCGCAATTCTTGTTCAAATATTTTCCCTTAAAATGTGTCTTTTCACTAGCCATGAAATTTAATTGCACAGATTCTTCTTTTTTTTTCAGCAGAATTAAATTCATAGTGCGTTATACAACCGAGAGAGTATTATATTTGATGAAATACTGTATATTATCATCAAGAAAGTGCTAGACTGACCACTCGTGGACCATGGTTTTGCGATCACTGCCGCTCGTTAGCACGGTGCAGGCGATAAGTTGACCAGTGAGACTGCACTGTGTTTGTTCACAAGCTGCCATAATCACGAAACCACGATCAACAGATGGGAATGGATATAATCAGTGTAGCACTCTTGCTTTTATGCAGCGCTTTACTATAGGGCAGAAATCACTTCACTGTACTGTGTTGTATGACACTTTTATAAATTCATAATATAAAGCAGTAAATGTTAAAATACTTCATGAAAACCATTAATCCAATGTCAAGCAAAATTCCATTTCAAACAGTGAGCACTGAAAATACTGAACTTATATAAATTCGCATTAAAAATCAGATTCGCAAGAAAATTTTTTACTTTTAATCCCAATATTTTTCGTCTGAAACGCTATGGAAAGGAAAACAATAATTTCCAAATTCAGATGCTTATTCTAGACTAGCCGCCTTTGGCGACCAGCCTGTTCCCTACCCTTGAAAATTCTGACAGTGGCAAACTCGCTGGCGCGACCTACCAGTAAGATGTAAGGTAACTGTTTGGACGGCCAGGAAGTGCCACCCAATTTAGACCGAAACCCAGTTGGGGAGGCATCCACAGGGACCGTACCTCCTTCTCCTACCACCAACCTCTCGGAAGGACTTACGGTCCCACATGTTTAACGTATCGTACTCCGCCTGAACACGGCGGCAGTTTTGGCAGTGGCGAGAATCGAACCCGGGCCTACCGAATGCAATTCCCGCGCGCTAATCACTGGGCTACCGCACCCTCCGCGACAATCTCTATAACGTTCTTTTTATTCACCCAATTTAGACCGGAACCCAGTGGGAGAGGCATCCACAGGGACCGTACCCTCCTTCCTCTACCACCAACCTCTCGGAAGGACTTACGGACCCACATGTTTAACGTGATCGTACTCCGCGTGAACACGGCAGCAGTTTTGGCAGTGGTGGTAATCGAACTCGAGCCTACCGAGTGCAATTCCCGCGCGCTAATTTAAATTTTATAATGACCATATGCTATTTAAAATATCCATAAAATTAAAATATCCATCGTTTCATCATTTAAAATATCCATTTAAAATAACCATAAATTAAAATATCCATTTAAAAAATCCATATCGTTCCATGAATCCTCCACATCGTTCCACCAATCCATAAATATAATAATTTCAAATACATCACCAGAATTCAATCATTTAAATTATTTAAAATATCCATAAATTAAAATGTCCATTTAAAATATCATATAAATATAATAATGTCACCCGATGTATCCAATACATATGCTAAGCTCTTAATACATTTAAAACCCGAAGCGCGGTCTCCATGGAGACGGGGATAAAACTACTGCGGGGGGGGGGGGGGGGGATGTCGGGGAAGAATCAGTTCCCAAATCTTCGCCAAGAATTGGGCAAGAAATATAAAATCATGACGTCTTTAAAATTGCGATCCTGCGTGGCAATTTTCATTATTTCTTGACCAGATTGGACTTGTAAGAATGCCAGATCTTTGACCTTTCTAAAAATGTAAATTATTAGTCGAAATTATGAGTAGTTTTTACGATAGGAGGATTTAAAAACAAAAGTTGGTTTTTTTGAACCAAAAGTGACTTTTGTTTTAAAATCTTTAAAAAATATTAGAAATCGAAATTGAGATTTGAAATTGATATATTTTTACTCGCAATTGTCTGCTCTTTCCGGTGGTGTGATTTGTTTTTTTCTACGACGTCTGGATCGTGGAGAAAAAAGGGAAAAAAGGGCAAAAACGGTTGAAATTGCATAAAACATTAAATAACTAAAAAAATAATTAAAATTTAAAAAATCGGTTTTTACGTCCCCCCCCCCCCCCCCG
Source organism: Amaurobius ferox (assembly GCA_951213105.1). Taxonomy (NCBI): domain Eukaryota; kingdom Metazoa; phylum Arthropoda; class Arachnida; order Araneae; family Amaurobiidae; genus Amaurobius; species Amaurobius ferox. Next base: position 69,029,800 of record OX578133.1, on the reverse strand, counting down.
GTCTCCGATTGCCAAATTTCGTAGCTCTCCGACGCGCGGTCGCTGAACGTATAGTGTATAAGACAGACATTGTCTTTTATTATTTAAGATAACAAAAATATTCTTTAAAATATAATTTTAATACGTAAAACATACTTACAAAATCAATTTTCGTTTAAGCAGGGTTGCTACAACTATATCTGTTCAAAACTACCACGAATTCTCACATAAAAAAATTTCTACATGAATATTCTTTGCATATATATCGGACTGATTTCATCAAAGTAGAGCAGTATATATATCAGAAATATATAGATTTATCATAGAATGTTGCAGTGGCGTATTTATAACAGACATTTGGAGGTCTTAAAAATTTACTTATTTATTGGAGGCACAAATTTTGCCATACTATTGTTTTTGCGAAAAGAAAAAAAAATGAAAAATCTATTTTTAAGGATTTGTTGTAGATAGAGCTCTGATGACTAATTTGGATTCGGCATCAAATTCCAGAAGGGGTTAGAAGTTTACTAAGGATTTCAACTTCCGATTCTTTTTCTATTTCCAGTTCAAAATGTTTCATATAACTTGAAACATCTATATCTCAAGAATGGCTATAGATAGAATTTTGATGATAAATGATATGGATTCAGTCTCCAATTTTGGTGGGGACTCACTAAAAATTTCGACTTTCAGTTCTGGGGATGTCACCTTCCGATTCAAAAATTTACATTTCCCTTGAAACATCTATTATTTCTCGACATTTGCTATAGATATAGCTTAGATAATGACTAACGGATTTAGCACCAAATTTAGGGGGAGGGGGTTCACTATAAGGATTTTCACTTCCTGTTCTTTTCTACTTCCTGTTCAAAAAATTGTCTTGAAACATTTATTTCTCATGATTAACTATAAATAAAGCTTAGGTGATGACTGATATAAATTCAATATTAAATTCCAGAGAAGGTTGGGAGCCCACTTCAGGTTTACAGTTACAATTGCCCACTTCTGGTTTTGTTTTCTCTTCCGGTTCAAAACATTTCCCTGAAACATCTATTGCTCACGATGGACTATAGATAGAGCTTAGACGATGACCTATATGAATTCAGCATCGAGCTGTAGAAGAGGTTGGGTATTCTAAGGATTTCCATTTACGGTTCTGGAGATGTCACTTCCGATTTTTCTAAAGTTCATATGACTGAACGAAATATGTATGCAAAAGAAAATTAAAATGTCTCAAATTTCCGTTAAAAGTAAAGTGTACGCACGATATGGTGGCCTCATAAATTTCTTGTTTACTTTATTTTCGGGTGAGGGACGAATTTCGCCTGAAATTTGCGACAATTGGAATTTTTACATTTTCATCGATAACCCCCCCCCCCCCCCCGAACTGAAAAAAAAAATTCAGGATATTCTGCTGGAAATCTTTAGTTCGAGAGGTTGGGGGGTGAATCTAATTGACCGATTAAATACGCCCCTACATGCAAGGAAAATTGCCTAAAAATGTTTATAGTTTAATGATTACAAGTCTAATGAAACTATGAAATGATTCTTTATCAGAAGGACATTTTCCTAGCTGAAGCAGCAAATGAGGAAATGTTTTTGAAAGAAAAAAAAAACTACGTATCGATGGAACTTGTAAGTATTCCTTTTGCTTTCAGAAGCACCACAATTTTAAAGCTTATATAACAGCTGGCATCAGCATGAACATCATTTTCACAAGGCAAGCAGTTAAGCCCATTAAGAATGCCTCATTTTGTCATGTGTATGCGTTAAGCTAAGAGGCGAGCACTGAAGAAGATTGCTAAAACTTTTTGTGCCTTTACGAAACTCAGTCACGGAGAAAAGATTTTACAAAGTAAGTTTATTATATCTAGCTTTCGTTCCCATTCGCAGATTTCACTGTAAAATTATCTATCTATCTATCTATATATATATACTAATTGCCAAGTGTCCGTCTGTCCGTCACGCTTTTTTCAGGCACTTCCTGAATAGATAGAGACTTGCAATTTGGTACACGGATCGGTCGTTCGATAAAAACCCCTGGAAAAATCGAATTTTCCGAAACCGTTCTATAGAGGGGGTGCCCCACACCAAAACGTTCGAAAAGTGAAAAGATGGGAAAGCATACTTTGCGATGAGATAGAGGCTTCAAATTTGGTGTATAGGTGAATAATTCAAAAGGAAGAAAGTGTGCAATTTCAAATTTCCAATATTTTCCACTTAAGAGGGTGCCGCACCCCTAAAACGTTCGAAAAGTTAAATGATAGGAAAGCATGCTTTGCGATGAGATTGAAACCTTAAATTCGGTGTATGGGTAAACCGTTCGAAAGGAAGAAAATGTGCAATTTCAGATTTCCAATATTTTCTACTTAAGGGGGTGCCGCACACCAAAACGTTCGATTTACCGAATAAATGAGTAAAGGCGTCTTTAAAATTTGATAGAGGCTTAAAATTTGATATATGGGCTAATAATTTGACGAAAACACTCAAGACGAAAACACTCAAGTGTGATAGAGGCTTGATATTTAGTACATGGGCCAGTCATCTGATAAAATCCCAACACGAACAGAGTTTTTCAAAAATGTTCATTTATGGGTGTGCTCCAAAGAAAAACGTTCGAAAGGGGAAATGATAAAATAGTATGCTTCGGGATGAGATGGAGATTTTGGTGTACTGGTAGATAGTTCGAAATTTGGTGTACTGGTAGACAGTTCGAAAGGAAGAAATGCGCAATATAAATTTTCCAATATTTTCTTCTTTAGGGGGGGGGGGGGGGGTTCTGCACACTAAAATATTCGATTATTTACCAAATAAACGTGAAACGCGGATTATTAAAAAAATGACAATATTCAGGGATACATTCAACGACAATATTCAGCTTATTGCGAGACCGTTGATTTTCAACGGGTATTCGGCTAGTATATACTAATTGCCAAGTGTCAGTCTGTCTGTTCGGTCGTTCGATAAACCTCCCTGGAAAAATCGAATTTTTCGAAAACGTTCTGTAGAGGGGGTACTCCACGCCAAAACGTCCGAAAAATGAAATGATAAGAAAGCAACATAGAAACTTCAAATTTGGTGTATGGGTAAACCGTTTGAAAGGAAGAATGTGTGCAATTTCAGATTTCTAATATTTTCTACTTAAGGGGGTTCCGCACACCAAAATGTTCGATTTTCAGAATAAATGAGAAACGGCTCTTTTAAAATTTGATAGAGGCTTGAAATTTGGTATATGGACTAATCATTTGATAAAAACACCCAAGACGAATATAGTTTTTCAAAAATGTTCGTTTAACGGGGTGGTCCAGAGCAAAATGTTCGAAAGGTGGACTGATAAAAAAACATGCTTCGGAATGAGATAGAGATTTCAAATTTGGAGTACGGGTAGATAGTTTGGAAGGATGAAAGTGTACGATTTCAGTTTTCCAATATTTTCGACTTAAGGGGTTGCCGCACACAAAAATGTTCGATTTTCGAAATAAAGGGAAAACGCCCCTTTTAAATCGTGATAGAGGCTTGATTTTTGGTATATGGCCGATTCATTTGATGAAAACACCCAAGAGAAAAGATTTTTTCGAAAATTTTCGTTCAAGAGGGTGCTCCAGAGAAAAACGTTCGAAAGGTGAAATGGCGAAAAGCTGTGCTTCGGTATAGGATAGACTTCAAATTTGATGTACGGATATATAGTTAGAAAGGGAAAAGTCTGTGCAATTTCAGTTTTCCAATATTTTCTAATTTAGGGGGTGCCAAAAACCCAACTGTTCGATTTTCCGAATAAATGAGAAATTCTACCTTTAAATTTTGATAGAGGCTTGAAATTTGGTATATGGGCTAATCATTTAATGAAAACACCCAAGACGTATAGAGTTTCTCAGAAATGTTCGATTAAGGGGATACTCCAGAGCAAAACGTTCGAAATATGAAATGATAAAAAACATGCTTCGGGATGAGACAGAGATTTCAAATTCGGTGTAAGGATAGATAATTTGCAAGGAAGAAAGTGTACAATTTCAGTTTTTCAATATTCTCTACTTCAGGGGGTACCGCACACCAAAATGTTCGATTTTTCGAATAGGTCATACACGCTTCCTTTTAAATGTGATAGAGGCTTGATATTTGGTATATGGGCCAATCGTCTGATGAAAAACCCAAGGCGAATAGAGTTTTCCCAAATGTACATTTATGGCTGCGTTCCACAGAAAGACGTTCGAGTCGGGAAATGATAAAATAGCATGCTTCGGGATGAGATAGAAACTTTAATTTTGTGTATGAGTAGATAGTTCGAAAGGAAGAAGAGTGCAATTTAAATTTTCCAATATTTTCTTCTTTAAGAGGTTCTGCACACCAAAATATTCGATTTGCCGATTAAATGCGAAACTCGAATTATTCTAAAATTTACATTATTCGTGGGTTTGCTTATTACAAAACCGTTGATTTTCAACGGGTATTCGGCTAGTATCATATTATTTGACTTCAAAAAGTATCGCGGAGACCATAGTAAATTTAACGACTGTACTGGCTAGTTTTAAGAAATTCGCCGGGCCATGTCAAAGCGGATCACACGGACGAATTTTTACTAATGCTTATGTAAACTAAACAGGCTGAGCCAGACAGATGAGAGAACGTATAAAGTTACCAGATATAATCATTGCTGTTTTTAGATTGTATAATTAACTTCGGCTCTCACCAGCAAACCCCGAACAATATTTTAGATTAGTTTTATTATTCTGTGAAACGTTATGAAAATTATCAGTTCGAGAAGTCGTGTTTGAGCTTCGACACATACTACAGAGGGTAGGGAGCGGTAGCCCAGAGGGAATTGCATTCGGTAGGCCCGGGATCGATTCCCTCCGCTGCCAAGACTGCTGCCGTGTTCACGCGGAGTACGATCACGTTAAACATGTGGGTCCGTAAGTCCTTCCGAGAGGTTGGTGGTAAGGGAAGGAGGGTACGGTCCCTGTGGATGCGCCTCCCCCACTGGGTTCTGGTCAAAATAGGGTGGCTCTTCCCGGCCGTCCAAAGAGTTACCTTACACCTTTCTGGTAGGTCGGACGGTCTGGGTCTCAACAACAACATACTACAGAGGGTGTTCACACATTTTTGTAACGATTTTGACTTTTTCATGAATTAAATTTAAATAAAAAAGAAAAAAAATACCTTACTGGCATCAAGTCGGAATAGGGTTTAATTATCGTCTGCATCATTAAAAATATTCTTTGCTCCAAAATGTCACTCGAAAATAAACAATGGATTGAAGGCTATATTTTTGTGCTTTCTGAATACTCTTATTAAATTATAATACTCTTATTCGATTATTAAAAAAAGATGCGAAAAGCATGGTTTTAATATTTCTACACGTAAATTAAGTGACATAATTAATGAAAAAGGAAAGAAACGTCAAAGTTTACATTTGACTGGGAAAAAAGTAAAAAATGCATACCCTACAAAGGTTGTTTCAGAGAAAACAAGGAAAGTTTTGCTAAAGGTTTTATGGTTATTGCTGGATTCTCCTATAACGGAAAACTTAAAATAAGGAAAGTAGAAAAAATGTCAAAATTAACTCGGATTACTATCAGAAATATGTTTTAACACCTGTTTTCAAAAAAGACATTCCATCACTCTACCCAAACAATCTTCACTGTGTTAAGTTCCATCAGCATCAGGATAAGGCTATCAGCTATATCTCTAAATCTACTGCTATATCTTTTTGAAAAAAATGAGAAATGAAACCGGAATTGAGGATATTCCATTTAAATGCATCCCACCCAAGTCCCCCGACCTGTCTCATATGGATTACTGTGCATTTGGGCTTTTAAAACAAGCTCTTTATAAGCGGCATCCCAAAACATTGGATGGACTCTGGAATATTGTGATGGAGGAGTGGAACAAAATCAACCTTGATATTTTAAGAAAAGCTCTTTTATCTTGGAAATTAAGATGTAATATGATAGTTCAACAAAAGGGCTATCAGATTCAATATATTAAAAAATAAAATTCTTATCTTTGTTTATATATATATATATATTTTTTTTTTCGAAATCGTTACAAAAATGTGTGAACAAACACCCTCTGTAAAAGTAGTTTTTTTTTAATGATAACTATAGTTTTACTTATATAGAGAATTAACGAAGTATAAATTTCGAAATATGCGTCAATTTTTAACGCATTACAGAATATGAAAATATTTAGTCATAAACCTGCTCCCAATTAAACTTAACAAACCAATAAAAAAAGTACCCCACCATAAACAATCTTAAAAAGAACAAAGTCAGTTCTTTAGCATTATAAAAGTATCAAAATAGCCACAAAACGTCGAAAAACAGAGTAGGCACAGTATATAATTATCATAACATGAAAACCAAATACACATAGAGGCTCAAACTCTGGATTCACTGCTTGATTTCTCGTGTGGCAGTGGTTAGCATCCTAACATGGACCATACATTATTTCTACCCAATTACAGACCAGTGCTTGACTTCTTTTACTAATTTAACTTCTTCTAATTTTAACACTTGAAATATTAGTTTCAGCTATGTTATCCCTCTTTTCATGTGTTTACAAACTATTGTTATATTTTTTTAATATAAAAAACAAAATTTCATTTTATTGAAACTACTATAAATGTTATGGGCGATTGGCATATCTGCAAACACTAATGAAATACATAAAAAGAAAATACTCCTCGGATGAGAAGTACAATATTATTTTCCCTACATACATAATATAATGTATAGGGAAAGTATTGCGACGGGGTCGAAAGTTCGAAATCGAGTTTTCGACGGAAGAGCACGTTTCAAGCATCCCTGAACTCGAATTGAACGTTTTGAGGTGATGTCTGAATGTATGTGTATGTGAATCTATGATTTCGATACTTTACGAACGAATGGAGAGTTTCGAACGTAATTTGGAACGATTATTACAATTCATGAATACTGGAACCCTGTTGATTTTAAATGTGATCAAATGTTTGGAAGACACCTCAAAGTTTCGAATGAATTTTGAAAAAATCATAACAAATTCGGCCATCCAATAATATTAAATAAATAATCATTTTATACATTTTATTTTTATTCTGACGAATGAGACAAACTTTAGAATGCTAACTTGAACCGTTCTCGAGATTTTGCACATTTTTTAAAGAAATGTATCTAAAAATTACATAAAAATTAACAGCAGTAAGTATCGTATAACACTTGGCGATCAATTCGGCAGCTTTGGCGACTAATTTGGCAAAATATCGCCAACTTCGCGAAAAACTTCTTTTTAATGTAATGTCAAAGTGAGGAAAATGTCGTCAAATTTGCAAAATGATGTCAAATTGCTGAATTAATAATTACCGTATTTTAATATAATGGAGTATATTGCTTAGCAGATATTAGCAATATTTCCAATTGTCAAGTAATATTTATGTAAAATATAATTTAAATTGATACTTCAAAATAATTTTACATATTGTCTTTCAGAAAAGCGAAACATACCAGTATACTTTTCAACGTAAAAAATATTGTGCTGTGGATCTTATCCATCATTATTTCGCATTGAAAGTAAAGTACTAAGTGTAATAAAGTGTAGGGAAAGCTATGGGCTGCCCACATCAGATTTGTGTGATATTTCGGAAAACGAATCGTCCTTCATATTTACTTTATACCGATGAATATGACTATATGTGAACAATATTTTTTATAAACAGTGGAATGCCATAAAATTATGTACAGATTGTAAACTTGACGCAATGCTTCAAGGGGAAAAAATAGAAGTAACTAATAAATATATAAATAAAAATTGAAAGATTTTAATGCGACAAATTCAGCGGTAATATTTTAAAATTATTACAATACTACAATAATTTATAATATTTGAAAATTTCATCGAAAAAAATGAACTTTATTCAAATGACGTCATTGAAATATAAATAATTGCCTGGCTCTCTGTGAAAGAGCAGTAAACATTTCATTCATAAACATTTATTCTATTCCTTTCATTCATTCCAATACCACAATAATTTATTTTACTTAAAAACTTAAAACCATGGAGGTAAAAGTAATTTAACTCTGTGCTTAAAACTTCACCGAAAAAGTCTGCTATAAAATCGTCTGCTCTCTATGTAAAATCAATGACTGTTTCATTCATATCAACTATATTGCAGACTAAGTGCTAAATAATTTTGCATTAAATAAATTCAGGATTTCTTATACAACTCATCTTAGAGCCTGATGTGTTTACAATCTCCATAAGTGAAAATTAGACTTCGTAGTAGAAATAATCAAAGTTTGATAATCATTTAAACTCAAATATATTGTAATTGCGTTGTTTCGGAACATTGATGCACAGAAATAAAGCAAAAATAAAGCGGTTTTAGGACGGATACAACACCAAATACAAATTAAAAAGAACTTTAAAAATTACGATTTTGACACGAGATGGATGCTATAATTTATTTTGAAGAGGGTCACGTGATTTCTTCATATAATGGTCACGTGATCTCTTCATATAATGGGTGTAATTATTATTTTAATTTTTATTTAATATGAATATTTGAATGATAATTTGAATATTTCCTAAAACTTTCAAAGCAATTTGTGAATTTTAAATTCGCTTAAAAATTGTTTGAAAAATTAGGTCCCATAGAGTTCAAAGTATTTCATTTTTTCAACCCGGGTTCAATCCAAAACTAATTGGGTGATATTATTCATTTATATTTCCATAGGTCCCACAGACCGTCTGAACAACATACTAAAATTTCATTTTCATAAAGTCATTTTTACGGCAGTTATCGTCTAACGGACAGATAGACAGAATGAACAAAATCATAAACACTTTTCAACTATGTTGTAAAGTGTTAAAAAACGGACTCCGTCCTGCAAAAATTCACAGCAACCCCTCCGTGGTGCCGCATATGTCCTGTAGCTAATACAGCTGAACTTTGAGTTCAGTTAGAAGCAATCTGGCATGATCTTTCTTAGGTACAAATTCAAAATCTATTTGATTCGATGCCACATAGTATAAAAGCACTCATTGCAGCACGTGCTGGCTTCACCAATTACTGATTTTCGACACACTACATTGGTTTGCAGGGCGCGGTAGCCCATTGGTTAGCGCGCTGGAGTTGCACTCGGTAGGCCCGGGTTCGATTCCAGTCACTGCCAAAACTGCCGCCGTGTTCAAGCGGAGTACGATCACGTTAAACATGTGGGTCCGAAAGTCCTTCCGAGAGGTTGGTGGTAGGGGAAGGAGGGTACGGTCCCTGTGGATGCCTCCCCCACTGGGTTCCGGTCTAAATTGGGTGGCACTTCCCGACCGTCCAAACAGTTACCTTACACCTTTCTGGTAGGTCGGACGGTCTGGGTTTCAACAACACTACATTGGTTTTCTGCTTTATAAATTTAATGGTTTATTTGTAACAATACAGGTCATTTGTGGAATAAATTTCATTCAACTCTGATGATTTCTTCATGGTGTTGCAATTTTTACAAACAGGAGTATATATATATATATATTAAATTCATGAAAATTCGTCTCTTCATCTTATGGATTCCGACTGTTTGAAAGAGGATTTTTTGATCTTTCCGATGGTGTTAAGATGGAAACTATGAAAAATCATTTTCGGTCACTAAAAAATGCATTTGTGTGAAAATCTTGATGAAATATAGAATAACTAAATATATAATTCTGAATTAAAAACAAAGCAAAAACGTATCGTCCAAGTACCTGTGTACAAAATTTCATGCGCGCACAACATATTCGCTACGGACGAGACAGACATAATTTATTGCATAGATACAGAGTGTATGTAAGAGATTCCGTCTTCAACACCCGAAAAGTGAACATTCGATATTTAGTTATATTTTTTTAATTCACGAAAATTCGACTCTTCATTGTATGGATTCTGTTCAAAATTTGTTTGAAAGAGAATTTTTCGATCTTTCCAAAGATGTTAAGATGGAAACTATGAAAAATTATTTTCAGTCACTAAGGAATGCATTTGTGTGAACATCGTGCTGAAACATAAAACACTAAAAATACTATTCGAATTTTAAAGAAATAACACCGAGTACCAGTGTTCAAAATTTCATGTGCGTACGGCGTTTAGATTTTCCGCTACAGAAGACACAGACATCTTCTTTTATTATTATAGATAAAGTATAATAACATACTTATATATTTAATATAAGGGGGGGGGGATATTTTTTAGATTTTGTCCCGAGTTTCTGTGCATGAATACGTTTGCCAAAGATTAGTCAGATCTCATTGCTCCCGGAAGACTCACTATTTATCATCCCTATACTCCCCAATTTTTCCCGAAAATTGCCATACTAGAACTCAAAGTGAAAAACTAAAGTGATGAATTCTAATTCAAACTTGTAAAAGTATCATAAATAATCAGATAATAGATTTTTCGGATTACCAATTTCCGGATTAGTGACGTTTCACTATATTTTTTCTCGGGTGGGGCCTTTCTTTAAAATTTGTTTGGGGCACTCCAGAAAACCCTGGAACACTACTGGACACACTTAAACTATTAATTCTTTTTAACAAAATACTACTTCAAAACTCATGTTAGCACGAATGGGGTAAGCAGTTTGAATCTGTAAATGGCAAATTTTCAGACATTCGGAGATTTTTTTTAAATATGCAGTGCCATTCGTCTGAACAATGCTGCTTTCCAAGGTCATATAAAGCAAGGGTGGATCCAGGATTTTCGTGAGGGGGGGGGGCGCATCTAGGATTTTTGTGAGGGGGGGTAGTATCGGGAATAACCAGGGACCTTTCCGATATATTCCCGCAAACGGAAATGGTTTGTTATTTTCAAATTCTCGATATACTTTATTTATAAAAAATATTTTTACGGAAGACGATTACTATATTGTTATTTTATTCTAATGAAATAACACAATATGTCCGTTACAATTAACTGAGTACAACAGAACAAAAGAAAAAAACTTTTTGTTTGCTTCTTCAAGGATTTTGAAACTTCTTTCACATTAGATAACCAAATACTTTTAAGTAATACTTTCTTTCACGAACAAATATTTAATTTGTTATTAAAAGCTAACAAATCGAAACTTTTTGAGGGGGGACGCGCCCCCTCCCCCTTCTGGATCAGCCCTTGATCTAAAGTGGATTCACCTGATATTGAAGATTGGGAGGGGGGGGGATATCTCTACTTCCTGCCCGTAAATGGGCGACACAGTATCGGTGCGAAATGATCTATCTTCAAGCACAATATAGACATGGAATGATGAGCACAATGTGAGTGTGTGTAACACACTGACACTAATACAGAGCCTCACATTCATTCTCAAACAGTGACATATCACATATGTAAAATGAATCGTTTCACCTCTTATATATGAATTTTACAACATAAAATATTTATTTGATCATCCATCCCAAGAAAATCTAATGGCACAACTGACTCAAGGACTTTAGATGTATTTCAGTGTCGCGGCACATGATTTAAAAAATATAGGTGCGATAAAATCATGTTACCAAAATCCCTACATCATATCTTCTTCCCTATCTTAAAAGTATTTTAGCTGCTGGAGAACAAAATTTACAGTAACCAATTCATTATCACTGAAAATAGACCAGAGTCACTTGACCTTAGTGACAAATCTGACAAAATATAGCTGACTTTTTGCGAATTTGGGATGGTTCGAGAATCAACGTGATCAAGAACTTCGCCAAATGACTATGTAGGTTTTTCTATATCTATCCTTAGAGGATATATTGATATATGTACAGCACAGAGTTCAAAGAAAAGTCCTTAAACATCCCAATAACTTTGGAAAAGTTAATCACAAGTAACAAGGAAAGGTCGATCTATGATAAAAATGACCATACTCTACCGAATAAAGATGATTGCAGCGCTCCTAGTGTAGAATTTAAAAGTTACGATATCTGATTCGGCAACAAAGTTAAATAAATGAAGAAAACCTATTACAAAGTTGTAAAGCATTATCTAATGCGTAGGCATCGACAATAAAATTATTACAAAAGGCATTTACTTGACACAATATGGTTATTGGCGAATATCTGTCATATTCAGAAATGCTAAAATAAACAATATTTACATGCACAAGAATCTAAGGTACAGGCTGTTCAAAATACCTTCTATCAACAACAATGCATATTTGAATCGAATAAACAATATTACTGCGCACTTTGACAAACCTTACAGGTGTCACCGTGTTACAAGCCCTGATGATACGACTTTTTGACAGGCATTTATTGGTTTTCGTATACATGTTTAATTCGTTACTGCTAATTTGACAATGCTCATCAAACAAGAAATTAGCTCTGTACGAAACAAGACGAGATGAAAGCTGAACAAGGGAAGATAGAAAAGAGAATCCATATCTGTTATCATCTAAGCTCTATTTAAAGCCAATAGTGAAAAAAGTATACGTTTTATGGAAAATGGTTAAATACGAAGTGGAAATTATTAATGAACCACCCTGCCTCCTCTAAAATTTAATGCTAAATCCACATCATCTAAGCTTTATTTATAGTCTGGAAATGAAATGTTTAAAATAGAAATGGAGAGAAAAAGAACAAGAAGTAGAAATCCTTAGTGAACCCTAAGCCCCCTGATCTTAATACTAAATACATATATTATCATCTAAGCTCTATCACTTTATCTATGGCATATCCTGAGAAATAGATGTTGAAAAGAAAACAAATTTTTTAATTGGAAGTGACATCACCTAAGCCGGAAATAGAAATCCTTAGTGATTCCACCATACCAACTCCAGAATTTAATACTGAATCCATATTAGTCATCTAAGCTCTATCTATACATGACTATGAAAAAAAAAAATAGATGTTTCAAGGAAAATTATTGAACCAGAAGTGAAAAAAGATCTGGAAGTGGAAATTCTTAACAAATCCCTCCAACCCCTTTGGAATTTGATGCTGAATTCATATCAGTATTAATCTAATCTCCATCAATAGTCAATCCTGAGGAATTGAATTCAAGGAAAATTTTGAACCAGACATGGAAAAACCGAAAGTGGAAATCCTTAGTGATCCCACTCTAGCCCCATCCCCTCCAGAATTTTTGTTGTTGAATCCATATTAGTCACCATCTAGTTCAATCTATAGCCAATACAGAAAAATAGATATTATGAAAGAAAACTTTTGACCCAAAAGTAGAAATCCTTAGTGTATCATCCTACCTAGAATTTGATGCTAAACCCATATCATGTACCATCAAAGCTCAATCTATTGACAATCATTTGAAATAGATGTTTCAAGAAAGATGAAAATTATTAAATTGAAAATGGAAAAAGAACCAGAAGAAAAAATTCTTACACTCCTACCTCCTCCAAATCTTAATCCTGAATTCATATCAGTTATACAGTGGTTCTCAACAGGCCAAGAGATTTGCTAGGTGTGCTGTGAAACTTTCGAGACTTTGTGATATTACTGGTAAAATAATTAAAATGATTTCATTCAATATTAATTTTGAAAAAGGAGCAAGAAAAAAATATTTAAGAGCTTAAACATATTTATTATACAGAGGATTTATAAGCTTACAATAAAAGATTTGAATTATTAATGAGAAACTTGAGCTTGTCATTTCTTAAACAAAAGTTCAATTCGTGGTGGAATTGAAGACAAACACACATGCATTTCCTGTTCAACTGAGAGAAGTCTCTCATGTTTCTTGTTTTTTATGTTCGTTAGTGTCGAAAAGTCTAGTTCACACAAGTAAGTGATTCAAGAGTGTTGTTGTTGTTGAGACCCAGACCGTCCGACCTACCAGAAAGGTGTAAGGTAACTGTATGGACGGACGGGAAGTGCCACCCAATTTAGACCGGAACCCAGTGGGGGAGGCATCCACAGGGACCGTACCCTCCTTCCCCTACCACCAACCTCTCGGAAGGACTTACGGACCCACATGTTTAACGTGATCGTACTCCGCATGAACACGGCGGCATTTGTGGTAGCGTGCAAATCTAGCGCGCAAACCACGGGGATACCGCACCCGAGATGGCCAACAGCACGCGGTGTTCCGAGGTGGTCACCCACCAGTGATTCAAGAGTGTAACAGAGTATTAACTGCTTCAACTGCTATTTCTGGGTACTCTTTCTTCACTAAATTAAAAACTTAAGAAGTGGTAGTTCACCATATTAAAGTTGAAGTGTTTGGTTTGACTGAAGTTCTGCGAGTTACTCTTTTTTCTCCAGAGGAAAATTGGTGGTGGATTCTGATGATTGCATGTGCAGTCATATTTGGCAACAGCGATAGAGGAAAAATATTGTGCCATGTTATCCTCAAGAGCTAGTAGATGATTTAAAATCAGATCAGATGTCACGCCCCCATGTGAATCTACATTGTAAGTCAGAGGAAACATTTGAAGATTTTTCTCTTCTTGTAGTTTTCATATTCTAAGTTTTCTTGAGAATTCAGTGAGTTTATCGCTTGAAGTCAGCATATTTTCTTGTTTTCCTTGCATACTCTTGCATAGCTAATTTTAATGACCGAAAATATCAGTCAGGTAGGCTACCTTTGCACACCACTTCTCATCGTTTAACTGAACAGCAAAGTATGGGTTTTGGATGCTACTTAATAGCTCTTTTTTCAGCTCAAAAAATTTCGCAAGAACTATAATCTTTGACAACCCACAGATATCAGTATGAAGAACCAAAGTATCATGAGGAGATCCCGCTTCAAGGCACATTTAATTAAGGCGTCTTGTCTTAAGAAACCTTTACTTAACAAAATTAATCATCTTAATGGCTGAGTCAGAGCTTCATTGTGTATGAAGCAATGCGCTGAACTTACACTTGGGAAATCCTGTTTCAGTTTTGAAATAAATTCTTTGAATCTTTAAGTTATAACAAGTACACCATCGGTGCAAACAGAGACAATTTTTCCAGAATAGTCCATTTAATTCTAAAGTGCTAGATATGGATTTAAACACATTTGATCCATCTTGATATTGAAGGAAATTCAGTACATGAAAATAATTGCTCAATAATCGAATTCTAATTAATACATCTGATGTAACTCAGTAATTAACATTTCTTATACTTATCTCACTTGATTCATTGAGCTGCAGGGAAAATACTAGACCAGCACTTAACTTTTCATGCACATCGCTCTGGATATTGAAAGACATGTCATCAATCTTCTGGGAAATAGTATCGTTTGACAATGGAACCAAGTATATTTCTTTTTTGGCACCAACGCCTAACATCGATTTCAATATTTTCTTACAGGCAGGTAAAATTACATCCTGAATGATAATGTGGGGATACATTTTTTTGTTACTATTTTGGTAACTTTATAAGCGGTTACTTGTGCTTTTTCAGAAATATTTGCTTTCTGTAGAGCTTTTGCTTGCTTGCTTGCATGACAACAATACGATAAAATAGTTATTATCATTTTCAGATATATGATTATGCTTGTAATTAAATGTCTTTTCAATTTACTAGGGAGTATACATTTGTTGCTTAGTTTTTTTCACTGACAACATATTTTAGTACAAGCTAGTTTTTAGGTAAACTGAATGTAAATCCAAAGTTTAGATAACTATCTTGGAACTTACAGACTGTTCCAATAGATTCCACATCCCCATATATGGATTGCATTTGCCAGCACAATAGATGGCTCTGCAGTCAACAGCTACTGAAAGAGAAGTTGCAAACCAAGAACATATGCACCTGCATAGAAGGTGCATATATTTCTTCATTTGTTTAGAAAAAGTGATTGCTAAAAGTTGAGGGGCACTGCAGCAAGTCTATACTTTTAAGATGCCTTAGACCATGTATGTAAGAAGTATAAGTATGCCCAAGCAAATTAATACAATAATTCTTGAGCCTAGAATCCAATGGGGATTTCATAAGTGAGGTATTAATCTGGTAATGTAGGTAAAATATTTGAAAATCCAAAAAAATTAATTGATTCTAAATTATTTGCAAAAAAAAAAAAAATCTTCTCAATATGCTTTTTAAAAATATGCTAATTTTTGTCTTAAAATCTGGCCTATTTTTTCGATAGCAGCTAAATATTTAAAATAAATAATAGATTCTGAAAAATCGATGGTTATTTGCATCTGCAAAGTCAATTCTGTCATTTATTTTTAAATTTGAAGTCAATGAATTGAATATCCACATGATTCTAATATCCTATGTGAATGTGATCAGATACCCAATTGAAAAAAAAAAACCATTAAAGTGAGGCTGCTTGTTAATTTTTAATTAATTTTTCACTGGCACATCATACATAATAAAGGAAAATGCCTCTGTTTGTGTATGCGTATGTGCAGTCTGTAGGAAATCCAAGAAGAGTTAAAGTGCTTTGACACTAGAATGATGGATATTTTGAACTACCTGGAATGACGGGCAGAGGTCAATTTGACCACCATAGAAAAAATACAACATACCTTAAATTCAAAACCGAAATATCATAGTTACAGCATATAGGATGTTTCTTTGACACATTTTTTGCAATAAGCAGATAAGAAAATAAGAAAAAGTCATAAAATTTCAATGGGCTAGGAATAGCTGTTTTGGAAGAATCGTTTCTCAAAATAGTTATGCGGTCAAAATGACCGCTTCCGTCGTTTTAGTGTTAAAACAATATTGGGAACAACCATAGAACTAGGAAGGCAGAGTGCCAGTATTTACATTAAACATTCGGTGCCAAATATTGACTTGGCGAGAAGAATATCAGTGCTGTTTTGAAGTAATTTCATGTCATTAAGACTTAAATTCTATCCATTTTAGGGTAATTATTAACAGGGTAAGATTTTTATTTAGTAACAATAGGATTTAGCAAATTTGTTATCCATTTCACTTAAAAATACAATAAAATTTATGAAACTTGGAAACTTGAAGGATATTGGTGTAGTATCGCATGAATAAATTGTTAATATATATATACCATTTGAAGTTACTATACTTCTAGTTTTGATTGAGAGGGTGACACATCCAAGATTATGTTTAGACTACAAACCACATGTACTATAAGATTTGATTATAATAACTAAAAGTCATTAATCTTACATGTTTCAGTTACACAGATTATAAAATTGAAGTTTAAAATTAATATTTTACATAAAAAAAGAAGTTTCGATTACAATATTGTAGAACTTACATCACCTAAAAATATTCCTATACCATTTATCAAATGATTTCACACAGTATTTAAAACTATTTTCTGTCTTCTCTCTTTGTTTCTAGCAAAGGGGAACAGTCTAAAACTTTTCCTAAAATGATTAGAACAGTTCAATGCAGAACACCCACCCATAATTATTTTAACAACACTTACTAAAGTGAAAATACAAACAGGGCTAATGCTAAAGGATTACAATTCTTAATTTCAGTGGAATATGTTCAACGAGTCAGCTCGTATATAATAAGAGCCTTAGAAACAGCCAGTGAAGGACAAACAGATGGTCAGAAGACCTCATCAGTGTGAATCAGATAAGAATTACCAGATTTCTTTCTTTTTTTTTTTTGCTTGATGCTGAAGGTGTTGCCACCTCTTGAAAGCTATGCTATCTCAGGCCATATTGATTTTAAAAAGTTGAAATTCGTTTTTTTAATAAGAATTTAGAACTTAGCAAACTTAAAAACTATTGCCCTCCCCCTTAAACAATGTTTTAATATATCTTAGCCCCTACTGATCTGATTAACATGCAATTTTCACTGGCATACTCAGATCCCTTTTCTTCACCTTCCCTGTTCTTATCTCATGATTTTATTCATCTCTAAGTTCATCTTTATTTGGTTCCCTTCTGAACCACCATGCAGTGGGTGAAGGCAGGCATGTGCATATATGAGCATATTTAGGGGGGTCAAGGGGTGCCAAAGCACCTACCTGAAAAATTGTCATATTGCTCGGAAGCCGATCATATTACTCGATCATATTACTCATATTACTCGATTTAAAGGATCCTTTAACAAAATTCAGTCTATTATTCCCAACTTACATATGGGCCCCACCTAAAGCATGCATATTAAAAGTAGAAACGAATCAGAGGCTCTGTGGTCATATTTTTTCTAAAATACAGCTCTGTGGAATAAAAAGTTTGAAAACCACTCATCTAGATTAAAAAAAAAAAAAAAAAATTAACCATTTTTAATCAAATTATAAAAATTTATATTTTAATCTTGTAGCATAATATCCTTGGAACTGTTATTCTTTTGGATACCTGAATAATAATAATAAAATAAAAAAAATAATAATAAATGGGAAATAAGCACGTTTTTCAATATTGATTAAAAATTGTGTTTCAAATGTGTTTATTCAATTTTTCAGTGACTAAACAAAAATTAAAAAAAAATCGTATTTTTCCTTAGCATCTAAAATGATCTCAAAATATATTTTAATTCTTTTTATTTCCATCCCCGTTATATTTTTTACACCCTTGTTTCGTAATCAACTATAAAAATCTATGTTATTATTCCTGTATTTGGATATGTCTGGAAATTTTTTCAGGTTTGTTCGTTTATTAAGTTTCTTACAACAAAGAAAAACATGAAAATTTGGTATTTTCCTTATCTTCCCCCCAAAATTGAAAATTTGATAATTTTCTCTTAGTCTCGATGTGTCCGATATTTTTATATTCCTAGTCGAATATTTTTGTTCTTTATTTCATCTCCCACAATTTATTACTCTCTCTCCCTCTATCTCACTATGTGATTAACCTGAAGTGTCCGTGATATTTTTGAGGTGTTTGAGTTTATCTCTATATATATTTTCCCGAGTTTTTTTGTTCATTACTTTTCAAAACAAAGAAAAAATTAATTTTTTTTCCTATTCTCCAATGACTGAGAAAATAAAAAAAAAATTATTATTCTCATAGTCTTGATCAACAGCGTATACTTGGGGGGACCTGGGGGGGGGGCAGGCCTCCCCACTTTTCAAGGCCTTTTTTTTAAATAATTGTATAAAGGACTTTGATTTTTCAACTTTATTTTAACTGAAATAAAATTAATAATGTGAAACACAATTTTAATCCAGTACAACCTCGAAAATCTGGACATCCCAAATCTGGAAACCTCCAAAATCCGGACATTTTCCCAAATTTTCGGTTTTCATTTTCCCGGACTGACAAAATCGCGGATTTAAAACAACAGGGTAAGATTATTTATATGGAATTATATTTTATAAACAAATACCGTATTTTCCGGTCGACTTTCTGAACCCGGAAATGAAACGAAAGTTTAGATAGACGGCTGTAGATCGACTCGTGGTTGGAGAGTGAATTACATTGTTAGCGTTAATCCCTCCTCCCCCTTATTCAAGTCACAACTCCTGATGAATTATTGCGCGTAAAATATACATCGTTATTTAAATACAGAATTTTTATTACCAAAATTTTCTTTTCTCATTATTGAAAAAGACATTTTTTTGAAACAATGTAATTTTTAATATTAAATATTAAACATTATTGCACGTGGTTAATATTTTTATTATTTTTCTTTTCTGTTGCCATGGACAAATAACAAAGCTGAAAATGTTTATTTATTCAACTATATTATGATTATCAAAATTTGAGTGTCTTTTTCTTTTTTATGCATTATTTTCATTATAATTTATGGGTATTATAAGTAACGGGAATATTAATAACGGGAAATAACAGGACTATTAATAACGGAATGACCACTGAATATTAGTAGGAATGGACGATAACTTGATAGAGTGTTTTGTTAATTATTTCAAGTTATTATTTAGTTTTTTCTTAATTTTTAGAGCCATGTCTAAGAAGCAAACAAATATATTACATGTTTTTGGAAAAGACATAACACCCATGTTAACAGCTACACTTACACTTCAACCTGGAGAGTCTAATGACCATACTAAAAATATTGGAAAAATATCACAGTCTACAAAATCTGATTGTGATTTTTGGAGTGGCAAATCCAGCGATATTGATACTAGAAATCCTGCGAGTGGAAATACCACTATAGGTCTATATCAAAAGGGCCGTATCAATCATGTTGGATTTTTAAAAAAGTGAATATGGAAAAGTAAAGTAAAACAGAAGCTTTCAATCATCTTGGTACAATATCTATTCCTGGTTAGAATATAGTGTGTAACTGAGTGCTGCATTTTGTTTTTATTGTAGAGCATTTTGTGCTCACAAACCTGGCTGTGCTGATGATGGTTTGGTCAAAAATGGATTAACAAACTGGAAAAGGCTTTAGAAAAGTTTAAAAAAACATGATCAATCGGTTTCGCATACAAGAGCTATGCAGTTTTGTGCTGAGAATCCGATCAGGTCATTGGTGAAAACCTGTGTTTCTCAACAGATATCCTCATTTCATCAACAAACTATAAAAAAAAAAAATACTGCACATTTATATTTGAAACAATCTTATGGCTAGGAAAATAAGGCATCGCTCTCAGGGGCCACAATGAGACAACAGAGTCTTTTAATAGAGGTAATTTTATAGAATTAATTAAATTACGGTGTCGCGATAAAGAAACAGACTTTGAAGATATGTGTCAATCAAAAATTTGTAATTATCTGGGTGCCATGATCCAAAACGAAATGATTTTAACAGTTGGAAATTTTATCACCCAAAAAATTGTAAATGAAATAAATGCTGCTGCATGTTATTCGTTCATTGTAAACGAAACAACGAATGTGTCGAGCAAAGAACAAGTAGCAGTGGATATAAGATATTGTCAGGTCCAAAAGAGCAAATTTATTATCAAAGAACAATTTTGGGGATTTTTAGATTGTCCAAATACTAGTGGTGAAGAGTTACACCTAGTCTTAAGTAACTTTTTAAATAAAATTGGTATACCGCTAAATAAAGTGAAGGGGCAAGGATATGATGGCGCAAGTAATATGAATGGTTCATTTAATGGTCTGGCAGCACAATTTCGAAAAAATGAGCCAAGGGCATTATATTTTCATTGCCACGCTCATTTATTAAATTTAGTGGTTGCTCGATTTTGCGAAGATATTGTACCTCTTCGAAATGCACTGTATGCAATTAAGGAGTTGTATAATTAACTGAAGCCTCTGCAAAAAGACACTCTCTTTTTCAAAACATTATACAAAAAGTCTGCCCTACTTTAAATATTAAAACTCTCAAAAGTTTGTCTCAAACTAGATGGCCTGCCTGTTCGCCATAAAGCCGTTATGTTATGATGGTAATTAATTTATTACCTGCTATTGTTTCAACTCTTGCAAGCATAAATGAGGATACACATACAAATAACCCTAAAGTTGCTGCAGTAGCATCAGGTTTATTGAAGTCTATTCTACAACAGGAATTTATTTTATCAGTTTTAGTTTTAAAATTAATTTTGGAAACTACAGATCACTTATCACAAGAATTACAATCTCCCACGTTAAACATTTCATCAGTTTATAAAAAATCAAATGCAGTGATAAAAACAATTGAAGACGTCCGTAATGAAACCACCTTCAATTGGATTTTTGAAAAAATGGAAAACATTGCCGGCGAAATTGAAAGTCAGGGGTATCATATCAAAGAAATTGCTTTACCTCAGCAAAGAAAAATTCCGAAAAAACTTGATTATGGTTCTAGTGCCGCATTTCATTTTTCTAATGCCAAAAAATTGATCCTTATCAGTCTATTCTATACTGCTATTAATCAAATTGTGAGTGATCTTAAGATTCATTTTTCGGAAAATGATTATTCGATGGTAAATAAAATAGTTCAGTGTTTAACTGCTCTGGGGGATTTGCATGTTGAAGAAGTAATTGAAATTAATAAATTTTACAAAATAACTGTCTCGGATGAAAGTCTAATTAATCAAAAAAAAATTTATAGACAATTTTTAAAGAAAGAGGATACTGTAGAAACATGTGCTCAAATATTTTTGGATAATGACTTAATTAGCATGCTTCCTGCTCCATGGGAAATGTTCGAAATTATTTTAAGTTGTCCTGTAACTTCGGCTTCAGCGGAGCACCATGAGTCAGGAACGTTTCTCTGGGTTGGCTCCATTAGGAACTAGTTACATCTATGTTGACTGATGGAGCTTCCTTTGATATTTTCGCTCAATACCTTTATTTCCCAAAATACACGGCGAATGATGTTCTTTTAGATTTCGATTAAAATGTAACCACCATATTTAATTTATAGGTATACATTTGAAACGCTCTTTTTATTTTCATTGCATAGTTATTCGCAGTTTTTTTAAGTTCCTATGTCGGATCTCGTAACAGTTTTTATAAAAGTAAAAAAAAAATGTATTGTTTTTTTATGTCTAAGAATTATTTTGTTTTCAATGTTAGTTGTATGTAGTTCAATTTAAAATAACTTTGTTCACTAATAACTTTGTTAACTAATTTAAAATAACTGTGTTTGTTTGAATATAACAATGTTTTATGATAAATAAAATGTTCGAATGTTATACGTATTTTCATTTAAAATAACCCTTTAGCATAAGCAAATGTTAAGCAGTTGGGCCCCCCCCCCCCCCACTTTTTAGAATCAGGATACGCCACTGGTCTTGATGTCCGATTTTTTTATACCTCATTCGATTTGATATTTTGTATTATTTGTTTTATTTTTAAATTCTCATATTCTCTCACTCCCTTCTTTTTCTAATCAACCTGAAGCGTACCTATTATTTTTCATGTTTAGGTTGGGATTCCTAAAAGTTGTTTCAAAATTTTTCATTTATTACATCTTCGAAAATTAATAAAATATGAAATTTTTAAGATTTTACTGCCTCCCCCTACAGTGCAGTATTAAAAAAAAAAAAGTACTTTTCTCCATGTTTTCATATGCTTTTTTTTTGATATCCTACTATATTTGTTTATATGAGTTTAATTTTTTTGGTCAATTTTTACCCCCTCCTACTGAAATTTAAATATTTCGAATGTTTTTTCAAATTGTTATTGGACCTCTAAATCTACATTTGCATGCCAATTTTCAAGGTTGTTAAATGAACAGATTTAAAATATTGAGAGGGGAGAGGGATATTACAGACTAACACAGGCATCTGTAAACATGATTCCTAGTTTTTAATTTCGAAACTCTAAAAATGAAAGGTTGATAGTAATCTCCAAATTTTGAATGCAATTGATTTTAGCACGCTCCCTGGAAAAAATCCTGCATATGCCCATGCCTGCACAGAAGGCAGTTATGCAAACGATAGCCATTGCAAGAAAGCTATAGCAAGTTAATAGCTTTTTAAAAATGCAACAAGACTAGTTGCCAATGGCTGTTAGTAAAAATCTAAAATTTCAAATGTAATTTAAATTCAAATAGTAAGAGTTACTAAAAATTGTATAAAGTGCTAATTTTTTTCTTACAAAATGTATCCACACAAAATTTCATAGAGGTATGTTCATTTGTTCTTGAAGTATCATGTCTGTACCTCACAGACATACACACACATATTTTCAAAATTGTTAGAAATGATTAAAAAGTGTTCATTCATCAAAATATCGAATTCAAAAATTTCTAAAAAATATTACTTTCTCTATGAGAAAGTAAAATTTGCTTTGTTTGAAATGTTTGAAGATATCTTAAAGTAAAGAACCCCCTCCATAACAGTGACTAGAAATGATAACACTTAATATTTCCAGTAAGAGGACAGTTATCGCAAAGAGGTTGGGAAAGAAATCGCTGATCTAATGAATTTGGGGGGGGGGGGGCAGTCATAGATATCATTTACCAATGTGGACCCAATGGAGAGGCAACTTAATTGCTCAGCTAATAAAAGTTTATGATCTGTTACTCCTAATACAGCTACCAACCAGTATTGCTCAACAGATTTGACTGTTTTTAGAGGTCATCAGCAATTAATAACCACTGACTAAACTGGAAGCAAGACATAGCACATTTTTTTCCCTTGAGGTCAACAATTAATCATATTTAATAAGCTATAAGAGCAAAAATACTCTCAGATACTAATGCTAGTATTCAGAGTATAATTTAACATTAAATTAGCCTTCCTTATGTGTTATATTGCAAATTTATATAATTTTAAATAAATCATGTGGAAATTTATATAATTTTAAGTAAAGCATGGGGAAATTTTGATTACAAAAGTTGTATTTATTAAATCCATTAACTCTATCTTTTGTAAAATGATGTTTATAAATATTGTATATGCTAATAGTACTACATTTTTGCAATTTTGTATATTACACAAACACAAAAGTACACTGACTTCCAAAAGTTAAGCACACAATGCAAATTTTCATTTTTCGAAAGCATATTTGAATTTGAGTGGCTGAAAATCTCTGCAGACGTAGATGGCAGTATGTAAATATCTAGGCAGTCGTTGAAAACGTCAGCATTCTGAAGGGTTTGAGAAGGTGCATTTAAATGCTGATACGAAGTGTTTATAACTTTTGTAGGACTATTTTTGATGATATTCATGTTTCTATGGCTGAGAAAAGATGAATGACAGATAGTGAACGCTGGCATGCTGTCGGACACATTGAAGCAGGACAGTCAATCAAAGATGTTGCTATTTTCATTGGAGTTGATCATTCGGTAATTTCTTGATTATGGAAACAATTCCAAACAAGTCAAACAGTTGTCCGAAGACCTGTGACAGGTCGTCCAAGGGTTAGCATCCCCTCTGATGATCGGTATATTGCTATAGTAGCCAAGAGGAATCGACGAGCGACCTTCACAACTGTTACATCCATAGTTGAAGCGGCACTTGGTAAGACAATACCTGCCAGTATTGCGCACCGAAGGCTCCACATAAAGGGACTATACACCCAAGTACCACACTTTTGTGTTCCCCTAACCGTCGAAACCAGCGGGACAAAATTAAAGTGGTGTAGTCAACATGTCAATTGGACTGTCTTAGATTGGTGCAAAGTCCTATTCACGGACGAGTCCAGATATGCCCTGGAATCAAGTGATAAGCGTGTTAGGGTCTGGAGAGAATGAGGCACATGCAATAAAGCCAAGATCATCGAACATCACACATTCAGAGGTGGCAGTGTCATGGTGTGGGCTGGAATTTCAATGGGATATCGCACAGAGCTGCACATCTTTAAAGGTGGTTCTGTGATAGCTGTACGGTATTGGGATGAATTCCTAGACCCCATTGCGAGATTGTACGTTGTAGAAGTTGGTCCTGATTTCCTCCTTATGGATGATAATGCCCGACCCCATCAAGCTAACATCGTTGACAAATACCTGGAAAGTGAGGGCATTTCTCGTATAGAGTGGTCGGCATATTCCCCCGACCTTAATCCTATTGAAAACCTTTGGGATGCCCTTGGGCATGCTGTCTTTGCACGTTTACCTCTTCCAGCAAGTCTTAGAGAGTTGGAAAGTGCTCTGTCGGAGGAATGGCCATTGCTCGCATCTGCAATGGTTGATCACTTCATTGAAAGTATGGAAAATCATTGTAAAGTTTGTGTGAAGGTCCAGGATGGTCACATACTATATTAATGCAAGTTTTGTTTGGTCTGTTTGCCTTTAAACATAATTTTGTTAATGACTCAAATGTGACATCATCATATAACTTACGAAAAGTAAATATATTTTTTAATTTTTTTCATATTTCTTGTTTTCTTTAATGCATAAACACATTTGCTACCTTCATGTACAATTTTGAGTTAAACAAAGCTTTACTTGTCCATTTTTGTTGATTTTACCATCTGTGCTTAACTTTTGGAAATCAGTGTATATTTTGGTTTGGTTTTCAGAAAATGGAGGTATACTTTGAATTTAAAAAGGAAAATGTAAGAAACGAAATCCCAATTTATAGTAAAAATTGGGATTTCCCTCAGTACTAAATTACTAAGTCAAATGAGTGATAAGTTTTATAAAAAATTTTAAAAGGAGTAAAATTCAAACAAAATTTTGGCATGTATATCATAGTTGATATTTAACATTTCATTCAAATATATGCTGATACTCTTTTTCTTTCATTTTAGATGAAATTGCTGGAAAGTATTTGTATACTTCTATTTCTAGTTACTGTTCAGGCTCGATACAAAGAACAGCACAGACCATGTTCATTCAATCCTCTTTGTACTTGTTCCAATGGAGGTCCAGATTTGGGATCTGTTTGCTGTCACAATATACCATTTATGACTGTTCCATCCCAAATTAATAATTCAGCCATATACATAATGAGTTTAAAATATAACAAATTGAGATTTTTGGAGGATAACTGCTTAAATGGAACCGGATTGTGGAAACTGCAAATAAATAACAATCTCCTAACTGATTTACCATCAAATGCATTAGCTGGACTGGAGAAAACCTTATCAATTCTTGATTTGAGTGAAAATGAGTTGGTTCAAATTCCAAAGGAAGCTATCCAAAATCTTGAAAAACTTTACAACCTGAATCTAGCAGGAAACCATATAAGTTTCTTTCAAAATGATGATTTCCGAAGCATCAGTAAAACTTTAAAAATACTAAATTTATCTAATAATGCAATAATACACATAAATAATGATGCATTCAGAAATATGGATTCATTGGAAATTTTAAATCTTGCTTTCAATGCAATAGTATCAATAGATGATATTACATTTCAAAGTCCCTTAAACAACTTAAGACAAGTTAATTTAATGGGTAATCAACTTCAGCAAATACCACTGAATGCATTAGCTAACTTGAAAAACCTTAAGTTTGTTAATCTGGATAAAAATTTAATAACATTTATATCTGAAGGCAGAGAAATAAGAAATCGCATCAACTTAGAAGAGCTGCATTTAGAAAATAATCTTATTCAAGAATTGACCTCTGAAAGTTTTCGTCTCTTTAATGAAGTGGACCGTCTCTATCTAAATGGAAATCCACTTACCACAATAAATGACACATTCTTAACAATAAATGTGTCCGAAATTTATATGCAAAACTGCCAAATTGAGCTACTGACAAAAAATGCTTTTTATAGTGTAACACAAACTTTAAAAATACTGGACCTTAGTTACAATAATCTAGTAGCATTTCCGATCCTTCCATTAACCAAATTGATAAAATTATCAGTAGCAGGGAATGAAATAAGCACTATTGAACCAAAGGACATACAAACATTTGAAAATACTTTAAAATATTTGGATATTAGAGGATCAAAAATCAAGATCTCTCAAGACATTTTTAAACATCTACCAAACTTGAGAGAACTAATGCTTAATAAGCATCAGTCAAACATCAATGTTCATTCTTTATTCAGCATTAGCCCATCAATCGAAAAATTATCACTGGTTAAAAGTTCAATAAAAAGTATAGAAAATGGTGCATTTCAGCAACTTGGAGGACTCAAATATTTAGATTTATCATACAATATGATAACCCGAATTGCAAACATCACATTTAAAGAAATAGGACATACCTTAGAGCGACTTGTTCTACACAGTGCTTTAAATATGCCAGTGTTTCCAACTAAAGTACTGAAACACTTGTCAAAACTCCAGTACTTAGATGCAAGTGGAAATAAAATAGAGAATATGCCACAGGATTCCTTTTCAGAATTTCAAAATTTAAAATACTTAAATCTTAATCATAACAATATAAAAAATTTAGATATAAATTTTGTCAGTGGAATAAATAACCCTGATTTGGAGCAAGTTAAATTAACATTTAACAAGCTTACTTTATTAAAATTTCACACTTTCAGAGATTTGAGTAAACTAATTTATTTACAGTTAAATGACAACTTTATTAAAACTATGGAAAAATCAACATTTTTTAATTTAGACTCTTTGATAAGCATTGATCTTGAAGGAAATCTTATAGAAAAAATTGACAACGAAGCCTTTCAAAATCTACCAAATATTCAATTCATTAATCTTGCATATAATAAATTGATTACACTAAATCTTGAAGCTTTTGACCAAGTGGGCAGACTCTCAAACTTAAAAATTGATGTAGATCACAATCATATTCAAAACTTAACCTGCAACTATACATCAAGTCATGCATCCAGCAACATAAAAAATATTAATTTAAGCCACAATAATATCTCTTTCATAGAAAGTGATTATTTAGACCCAATAAGGCTCTCTATAAACACATTAGATTTAAGTCACAATCAAATTTTGAATTTAACAAATTTAGCATTTGTTGATATGTCCCATTTGCAAACATTGATTTTGTCACATAACTTAATTGGTGTTGTTGGTGAAAATGAGCTGCATGGCTTAAGAAATTTGCAAATACTAGATGTATCAAATAATGATGTGGAAGAAATACCACAGAATTTTTTTGATGAACAAAGCAGATTAAGGATATTTTCTATAGCACATAACAAACTGGAATTTTTATCAAAAGAAATTTTTTCAGTAACTGTAGTGGAACAGCTGGATGTATCATTTAATAAATTTGATGAATTCCCAGAGGATTGCTTGCTGGAAATAAAGGAAACTATACAGTTTCTAGATCTGTCAGGAAATCAGATTCAATTTCTCAATTTTAGTAATATAGAACAATTGCAAAATTTAAGGCACTTTAGCATATCCCAAAATGGACTTCATTTATCTGATGCAATGCAGGAGCTACATCTACCCAAACTGGTAATTACATATATTAAATAACTTGCATGCTGCTAAATAATGAAATTCTTACAAAATATTTTTTTCACATTGTGCTATATTTAACATTTAAATATTTTAATTAGAAAAGCAAAAATCTACATAAAGAATAATTCTTGTTTAATTTCATGCATAAAAGTATCAATTTTGTTCACTTTTATATTATACTTAAAATTAAAATAATGTTTCCTTATATAAACAGATAGATAGATGTGTGTCGATCAAAAGATAATTCAAATTCAGGAATAGGTTTAGTTACATTACAACCTAATTCATAATTCTCCTTGTCTAATATATATATATATATATATATATACAGAGTGTATATAAACTGATGGTCAGAACTGTAAGGGATTATAGAACTCACCAAAACAAATGACTTTCACAATACAATGTGGGGTTGGAAAGCAACCGGTGAGCCGCGAGAGGGAGCTTTCTCTGGAGTGGATGAAATGTCGCATCAAAATGGAGAACACACTAAATCCACATGCTATATGTTCCAGATACCACCAGCAAAGGTTCTCTATGAATGTGTGTGCAAGGATTATCCACGACCAATTAATTGGCCCATATCAGTTACCAGACCGCCTAGATGGATAGAAGAACCTCACCTTCCTCCAGCAGGTGCTGCCAGATTTACTATGTGTTGTACCAGCAAATCATCGAGTGATCATGTGATTCCAGAATGACAGAGCATCAGCACATCACACTAGGATTATGCGGAACTACCTGGACATTGCTTTTCCGAACAGATGGAATGGCCATGGTGATTATTCCATCTCGTGGCCTCCCAGATCTCCCCATCTGTCCTGCCTGGATTTTTTCCTCTAGGGATAGCTAAAAAGCACCATTTACGAGATGCCCATCAAGTCACAAGAGGACCTTATCACCCGAATTAGAGTCGCAGCTGCAGACGTTCGTGAAATGCTAGGAATCTTCCAAAGTGTAAGCGATTCACTCTGTCGCCGCTGTGACACCTGTCTCGCAGTTGGTGGTCGTTCATTTGAGCATTTGTTCTAAACATTTTGTCAATAAATTTTCATTATTCGTCTTCATTGTAATCATCTTCACTTCACTCCATTTTGACGTGACGTTTCATCCACTCCCAAAGAAAACATCCTCTCACGGCTCGCCGGTTGCTTTCCGACCCCACATTGTATTGTGAAAGTTGTTTGTTTTGGTGAGTTCTATAACCCCTTACAGTTCTGACCATCAGTTTATATACACCCTGTATATATGAAACAGAAATTTTAAGCCTTTCCCAATAATGTGCCA
Organism: Amaurobius ferox; assembly: GCA_951213105.1. Lineage (NCBI taxonomy): Eukaryota > Metazoa > Arthropoda > Arachnida > Araneae > Amaurobiidae > Amaurobius > Amaurobius ferox. Next base: position 69,000,074 of record OX578133.1, on the reverse strand, counting down.
TTTTCTTTCATAATTATTATTTCAAATTCCTATTTCATGTCCAACACGTATTGCAACTATATTAAATTCTATCCCAAGCCAATAATATTAACAAAGCCTGCCAGCACTTCCTCTTTTCCTCGACCATACCATATATGGTCACTAATATTAACCGCTACGTAAACTTTCTCATATGAAACTGCATTCCCAATTACATTTTTAAAGCCTAAAAATGCAAAGACAGCATGTGTCCCATGCCTCATATCACTCCCCCTCCAATGTAAATGTAATTGGTAACTTGTGAAAAACTATGCAGACTGCATTGAAATCTTGTGAGAGCAGGTTGACGATATGGAGCTTGGCTTATGTAACTAAGTATATTTTATGAGTGTCATATAATCAAGTAGATTTTAGTAATGGGTAAAGGATTTCTTCCCTGGAATATTTCACCCAATATTACACATATATATATACACTATATATATATATATCAAAATTCACAGAGTTATGAAGCATTAAACTTTATGACTTAAGTTGCTTTTCCACGCATAAAAATATCTCATTTCAGGCAACCTTTAAGGGACCATATAAATATTGAAATGCCGTATTCAAAGTATTATGTTTCAATTGCATTTGCTGACATAATGTCGAGAATGAAGCAAAGCTTTTTATCGAATAGTAATTCATTTAGAAGAATATTATAGTCAGGGCTCGACTACGATCTTCTAGGGGTCTTTCTAAGATCTTTATTGTAAATGAGGTAACACATTATTGTTTAAGTCAATGCATTTCTGTAAAAATTATGAAATTTAAATTTTTATGCGGTAATAGACCAGTAATGAGACCAGTTGCAGCGTACCTGCAGATGAAAATAAAAATTACACACATTAAATCTAAAATAATAAAGGCATATAACACCTAAAGAAAAACAGATTTGTGTATATAATTATTTTGTGTATAACCCCCATTTATCAGCACAAAAAGTGCTCTAACTTTAAGCATATAAGTCGGTCAATTTTGGTCATAAAAGGAAGATTTTTTTTTATTTTGCATGTAATTGTATGAGGATGATTTTCCTAAATATAACTGGTAGGACTGGGGTACCGTATAAAAATGTATAATTCATATTTTTTTTCATAAATGCATATCTATTGATTTAAACTGTTTCTAAGATAATAGATTTTAAAATTTAAAACATTTTTGCAATTGGAAGTATATCTCTGTAACTAACGGTTGAGGAAATAGCCATTGGGCACTGATAGCACTGGACGACACCCTGTATATATATATATATAAAATCAATATTGGATTTATGCATTTAGCACAATATCTTTATATACATTAAAAGTAAATGGGTTTCCATTTTAGTCATTTGATGTAAAATGGGTACAACTGGACAACATTCATTACAATATACTATTTTTTCACAGCTCTTTAAATTTATTAACCTTAAGTAGAGATGGATCTATAGGGAGCAATGGGAAGTAGCCCCCATCAATAAAACCTTATGCAGGGTAATTCAAAATGATTTTTACATGTTGACAAGGATATACTAAATACTGAATATTAATACAAGAACATGCTATACATCAGTTAATAGAAAAACTCTGAAAGTTTAATTTTGTATTGGTATGTGACTAATGTTTCGTGCATGCACCACTAGGAAAGCCATTTTAGCTAAATGGCAATGCGACAGACGAAGGGATTTTATATCCTGCCATACTGCAATGCAAATTACATCACAGTGGTACAAAGGAAGTTCTGCATACATTTCAACAATGATCCACCAAGACTGTCATCCATCTACCACATTGGTACGAGCAGTTTAAAGAGAGAACATTTGTACAAAAGAAAGCACATGGATCAACCAAATTTATCAGATGAGATTGTCATCTAATCTATAACATGAAGCTCACAAAAATATCAAAACCTATCAAGCTAGGAGTGAGCTACACCTGCTTTAGTGAACCATTTGACATGTCCAATTTGTCTTGCAGAACTCAATTTGTCTTGCAGGATGCACAATGCTGTCTGATGTAGCATCAAAATTATGGTACAATAATTTTCCTAGTGGCACATGCGCAAAACACCTGTTGTGTGCCAATATGAAATGAAACTTTCACAGTATTTCTGATGCATAATCGATTCATGCACGTATTATTATTACTTTCCTTATATACATAGTATAAGGAAAGTATTGTGAAGGGGTCAAAAATTCGAATTCGAGTTTTCGACGGGAGAGCACGTTTCAAGCATCCTTGAACATGAATCAAATATTTTTGAGGTGGTGTGTGTGTGTGTGTTTGTGCATGTATGTGTGTGTGTGTCTTTGTGCATGTATGTGCGTGTGTGTATGTGTGTGTGTGTATGTGTGTGTGTATATGTGTGTGTTTGTGTGTATATGTGTGTGTTTGTGTGTATATATGTGTGTATGTGTGTCAGTGAGTCTATGGAGACGATATCTCATGAATGAATGGAGAGATTCGAATGTAATTTGGTACAAAAATTATAATCTGTGAATACTGGAAGCTTATTGTTCTTAAACGCAATCGAATGTTCAGAACACTCCTAAATTTTCGAGTCAAATTTTTAAAAAAATCATCAAAAAATAAAAACCTTTCATAATGTTATGCAAATAGTCATTTCTTATGTAATTTTTCATTAGCATATGTAATATTTCATTATGAACCATTCTCGAGATATTGACCATTTGTGACCTATTGTGAAATATATTCACTTTTCATATGTAATATCATGCAATAAATTTGGTGGCATTATTCTGGGTGGATCTAGCTCATTCCATTCATGAGGGAAAATACTTTTGGTAATACTTTTGTATTTGGATGCCAATAGTCATTTATTTGCTATAAGAATGACTTATTTCTCCATCCATAATGCTTGGCAAGATTTTGGCGATGAATTTGGTGGAATGTCGCCAACTTGGCGACTTTAAATGTTGCCAAATTAATGAAAATGTCTCTAAATTGATAAAAATTATGCTAAATTAGTGAAAATGATGACTAATTGACGAAAATTCAATATCTGGGAAATAATATAAAAATCTACTATATGAATAACCTATTTTTCCATCCGTAATATTTGGCAAAATTTTGGTGAGGAATTTGTCGGAATATCTCCAACTTGGTGACTTTTTAAATGTTACCAAATTGATGAAAATGTCACTCAATTGATGAAACTGGTGCTAAATCAATGAAATGACAACTAATTGATGAAAGTTCAATATCTTGGAAAGAACATAAGAATAGACTATAAGAATAATCCATTTCTCCGTCTGTCTGCTCACAATGCTTGGTAAAAAATTTAGTGGGACATTGCCAACTTGGCAACTTTTTTAAATGTTGCCAAAGTTACAAAAATGTTGCCAAATTGATAAAAATAACACCAAATAGGAAGTAATGTTTCACAAATTTTGATTTCCATCCATATGACACAGGCATACTTTCTAGCATATAAGAAATGCTCTCCTTTCCGTTTGTCTGTAACACTTGATGATGCATTTGGTGAACTTGGCAAATAATCTAGCAAAGTATCACTAACTTAATGATATTTAGACCCAGATTGATGAAAATATCATCAAAATTGCAAAAATGACGCTAAATTAATGAAATTGATGCCTAATTGGTGAATTAATTATTAAAATATTTTAATATATGGGCTATATTGCTTATTGAGGATGCTATCAATATTGATAATTGTTTATTCAAGTTGAAATATAAGTTAATTGGGTATTTTGAAATAGTTTTACAAGTTGTCATCCGGAAAATCATCAAATGTACAATTAAACATTAAAAACAAAGTACCATGGATCTTATACATTATTTTTTGACTGTAAAAGGAGTAAATTCATTGTATTATATAAGGAAAGTCATGTGCTGCCCACATCAGATTGTTTCATTACTTAGTTATGATCTTGTAAAAGTGTAAAGATCTTTTTGAATCACTTTATATATAGATCTGAAAATTGCTATAAATAATTATATTCAACAGAGAATGTGTGAAATATATAATTTTCAAGCTTTTAGCCTCTCCAAGGATATCCTGGATTCAGCCATGCCATTAAAGTCAGTGCAGTTAATATATGACTTGAAGTCATAGCTAAATCTACTAATAGACAAATCAAGACAACTGCCTAGGAATACTAATAATAATAACCCAAACTATGATACGAATTATTACCAGTAGCTTTCAAAGATGTAGAATATAAAAATTATCTGTAATACTGGTCAGAATTTCTGATTCAGAAATTGTGGCATACTGAATTTTTGAATACCACATACCACAGCACTACTGGCAACACTTATGTGTAGCACAAACTATGAATTGTGGTCACTAAACAGCTTATGTACTGCTGATAGTTAAATATCAGTTAATTACAATTATGTATATGCAAACAATAAATAAGAGTATGTCACTTGCTTAGAAACTGATCTTACAAAAAATATTGACTACAATGTTAGAATAGATACTTTTACAGAAGCAAAGACAGAAATTATAATTTTGGTAACTAACTGATATGTTACATATCAAGACTTCATATCATTCAATTTATATTTCCATGCTTTTTTTTATAGAACTGACATATAATCAAACATATTTTTTTAAAAATATGACAGAATTCTAAATTTTACTAACTATACATATAATTATTAAAATAAAATAAAATTTTTGGATGAAATGGCCTTTATTCATACTTTGCTAAAGCACACGCAAAACAATACAAAAATGAAAAACTGAAATGAACTTATTCAGTTTTAAAAATAAATGGGGAAATCAGGTCACCTTTCAACAATGTCAATGCCAGCTCCACACACATGCAAACCAGATTTGTAGTTTTGAAGAAAATGAACTTGAAAAAAATTCATTTAAAAAAATTATATAGCACAGAAAAACATAAAAGGCTCTTGAGATGCAAGTCATTTCTGGTAATTCTGAATTCGTTATAAAATTTACCTAATGGTAGTGTTTTTATCTGCCCTATTTCATAATCCTTGTCACCCCTGCTTAGCTTTTTGCCAGTAACTAACAAGCGTTACGATCCTGGTTGGTAGTTCATGCTCACCTTCAGCTATTTTCAGACTTTTGCATGAAAGAAACACCTGAATTTTCAAATTTATTCTTTATATTTCCTATTTAAGAGGTTATTTTTTTTTTCGTATATATTATACAGAACAGAAATTCTATAGGAAAATTAAATTATTTCGAGTAATATTAAATGTAAATTTTTATGATACAAATATGCATAAAATATTTTAGAAATTTTAAATAAAAGAAACGTTTAGAAAATTAAATTTTAGATAAAATCACCAAATTTTCTAAAGAGGGGTGTACACTACCTAGCTATGCTAGTGCTTCTACATATTCATTTCCAACAGACATGAAAAACCATCTATCAGCATTTAAAAACATGACATGTCCAGGATATATCATGTTTTGAAAATATATGAAGATATTGCATCGCTAGAGCAGCAAATGTATATGCATTCAGATTAGAATTGTATTGTTTTATATGCGAATGTAAATACTTCTATTTTACAATAAACCAAAAAAAAAAAAAAAAAAAAAAAAAAAAATACATAAATACATAAAATAATAAAAATAATAGAAACATGTCATGTTTTGAAAACACATGATTCATTTGGACTGTAAAATTATAAGTGCACTAAAAAAATAAAATAATACATGCATAATTTATATTATAAAATAATTTATATATTTCTTCTATATAAATCTTATTTTCTGTTAAATGTTGATTTTTTTCATAATTGTGTGGTAAGAGGGATGTAGAAATATTTATTGTCTAGTGGTGCAAATGATACACATCTGGCTTTGCTGGAAGCATTAAAAATTTCTAAACATGACAAATTTTGAAATTCCTAATTAAAGATTGAAAAATTTGAAAGTTTCTAATAAGTTTGATATTATGCTCTCATACGCATGCATTCCATGTATGCATTAAAACAATGATAAAATCACATTACTTTTATTTAGGATCTTTGCATCATTATAATTGTTGCATCATAGAATGCTGATGTCAGTTTTTAGGTGGATAAAAAGTGAAGGGAGAAAAAACAAGAATAAATAGAGCACGATTTTTGAAAAGTAAAATGTATATTTTACATTTATGTGTCATAAATCTTATAAAACAGACTATGTTAGGTCGAACATTTTTTTCAAATATTCAGACTGCTATTTCTAAATGTTAAACTCAGTTTTATTATTTTTGCTTTGTACATGCATGCAGTCATTCACTACAGTATCAAATGGTTAATATAATTGTTAATATTATAGTTCCAATAGTAAGTATATTAAAATTTAGTAAAAAGTAAAATTTTGAAAGCAAAATGAATTCTATGGTTAACTAGTCATTTAAATATACCTCAGTTGATACTTAATATCCATCTAAGTAGTTTTCTAAATGAAATTGGGTAATAGCAGCAAAACTAATGACAAAAAATCTAAATAATACAGAGATAAATAATTTTTTTTGTATTATTTATGAAATTCTACTTATGTTATTAGATTTTGCTAAGACCAATTCTATAAAAATGCAAATAATTTTGTTTTATATATGGCATATAAAGATATTAAAATTTTACAACTTCACAAAATTGCATGAAATGTTTTCAGAAAAAAATTGAAATATTTATAACAATATTTTATTTATTTATAGATTTCTTTGGATTTGTCTCATAATGACATTCAAGAGCTTCCTCAATGGATTACTCAGAGCCTTCCAAAAAGTTTGGAATACTTAAATTTGGCTAACACAAGCTTGAAATTTGTTCCAGTTTTGGAGGCATGCAATATTCTACTACTTAATTTAAGTACCAACGCTATTCATACTATCCAGTCGGAGGCCTTGGAACAATTAAAAAGAGTACAAATTTTGGATTTCTCCAATAATAAATTGCCATCAATTTATAACAATTTATGGTCAAATTTGCAACAACTCAGATCTTTATATTTGCAGACAAATCCCATTCAGAGTATATCTAATAGTAGCTTCAGTAATATGGAACGACTGCAAGAATTATTTATTAAAAACTTAAACATACAAGACATTCAAAAAGACTCATTTCATCAGTTAACAGCACTGAAAAAAATTGAAATGGATACATATCCAAAACTTAAGCATATCAATTTGTCGCAGCTATTAAGCAAAAATCATGGTCTGAAAGAAGTTCATCTTCATGTCCAAGAAAATGAACTAGATGGAATACTGAATGGAAATATTCCCAAATCACTGAAAGCAATTATATTAGAGGGAGAAAATTTGAAGAGTGTAGCAGAATCTGCTTTTGCTGATATTCAAAGTCAAGAAATTACTGTGGATATAAGAAATACCAATGTAACATCCCTTTCACAAAAACTGTTCCAAAACATGAAAGAGGTAAAGAATTTAACAGCATCATTTAAAAACAACAAACTACAGAAAGTTGAAAGAGTAATTACTGCATTTGAAAAGGAGGTAACTTGTCGTTATTTTAAATTCGATATACTTTCTACTTTGGATACATTATGACAAAAAAGTGGGCATAATTTTATTACTATTATTTCAATCTTACAAACATAATTAAAATTAACTTTATATTTTAAAATTAGTAAGTTCTAGAGCCATTTAAATATTAATAACTAAAAATAAATATTTATATGTATAATTGTTTATTTTCCCCTAGCAAAGTGTAAAATTTTTACAAAATCTACGAAACTAAACATAATAATTACATAATCATTTAAAAGTATAAAATAGAATACACGTTAAGATTAAAGTAAAAATAATAGCATAAATAAAATATTTGGATAAATTTATAATTAATTTTTATTACAAAGAACCCAAATGTAAGCACCTAAGAGATCCCTTTATGTACATTTCTGCAAAAAAATATATGCTAAAATTATGACTCAAAGAAAGTAGGAATATTTTAATGAAATTCATTGAGGGTATAAGCAATAATAAGGGATATAAATAAAAATTTAATAGCTACTTGAGTGTTAATATTATGTTGGTTAAACATAATTTAAAATATTGATAAAGGCTAAATTCAAAATTAAGGATGAAATCACAAACCAAAATATGTAATAAACAAAGATATGTCAATTAATTTTTTTATTTTTATTACAGGGAATGAATAAAAACCTCAAACTCTTAGAATTATCTGGCAATCAACTCCACTGCAATTGTGAACTTGCATGGATCTGGGATTGGATAAGTGAATATGAATATAAAAATGAATGTAATGAAGTACCATGTGATGATGCATATTTGCAAGATCTACGCCAAGTGAAATGTATTAATATGAATAACAAGTCTATCATTAGTGTATTTAAGACAGATTTAGACTGTTTTTCTAGTGGTACCTCAAGTACCTTTAAAGCATCACTGCAAACAATTATAATACTAACACTGACTTTTTCCTATTTAAAAAACATCATATAAGTTCTAATAAATATCTGTTATTTGAAGGCATCATTTTGTATAATGGAAGATTAAAAAGAACACCAAAATTAAAATATGAAAGAAAATAACAGATTTTATGCAAAAATGTGATTTTCATAGACATGAAATTGAGTGTATTATTGTATATAGATAAATAAATAGATACCTAACTTATGTAAACCTTTTTATTAGACTTAGAATTCCTTATATATATATATATATATATATATATATACAGTAGGTGCCGCTTAATGTGATCGCGGATAATGTTATCATTCGTTTAATGTTATTAGAATCGCGAAGTCCCGAACGCTTGTATATTAACACATGTTAAAAAAATCGGTTTTTGTAATCAGCACCTTCGTTTATTGTTATCACTTTATCACTTCACTTTCGTCGCTTGTGTACCATTTTCGATTTTTTTTTCATTCTCTCAACAAAAAATCCAAACTACATATACGTAAAAGCGCTTGGAGCCGGCTCTGCAGGTGGTGATTTCTCTCCCCTCTTCCCCCCTTTGAGAATGGTGGGGGAGTAGGAAAAGCGTTGAGTTCTTTTCTTATCAGTAAGCAAAGTGCTTGGACTGTTGTAAGCTGTAGAATTTTTTCTCTCTGTCAAGTTGCATTTCAAACTTTATTGCAGATGGTCAAGCATTTTAGCAATAGAAAAAAAACGCAATGATTTAACTGTTAAGGACAAAATTGACATTTTGAAACGTTTTGATAATTTACCCAAGATGAGTAAAAAAATACTGCTTCTGCACTAAAAATCTCTCAGCCATTCCTCTGTAAAATGTTAAAGTATCGCGACGAGATTGAAAATAAAGTGAAGTTGAAAGCAAATTTGAACTGTAAGCGAAGACGTACTGGGAAATATGGAGAAGTCGAATCAGCTTTGACACCGTGGTTTGCCAATGTTAGGGAAACGGATGCACGCACAAACGGTCCTTTAATGCGGCAGAAAGCTGAATATCTTGCTTCTAAAATGGGCAAAAAAATTTCGTCGTAACGGACGGGTGGTTTAATCGCTGGAGAGAAAGGGAGAACATTGTGTTCAAACGTACCCATGGGGAAGAAAAGGATGCCGCTTTTCCAGCTGCAAAGGCAAGGATTTTCCTAAGAATGGCCAAAAATAATCGCTGATTATTCACCCGAAAACATCTACAATGCTTACGAAACCGGACTTTATTTTCGTGTTTTGTCAGAACATACGTACCTGTTTAAAAACGAGAGCTCTAAGGGATGCAAAGTTTCAAAAGAACGTATAACTGTACTCTGTTGTGCGAGATTAACTGGAAAGAAGAAGAAACTCTTTGTTACCGGAAAAACCAAAAAGCCGAGATGCTTTAAGGATGTTAAAAAATTGCCTGTTGATTATGCTGACAATAAAACAGCATGGATGACTGTTGCTCTATTCAGCGAATGGCTTCTAAAGTGGGACAAAGAATTAGATCACAATATCGCCGTACTCATCGATAACTACAGAGCCCACGATGCAAATGTCACATTAAAGCATATCAAAATCATTCTCCTACCTGCCAACACTACATCATTTATCCAACCATGTGACCAAGGAATAATTCGTGCAATGAAAGCGTATTACCGTGGAGAAATGCGCACTACGGTTTTAGAAAATATGGAAGGTACGAAACAACTGAGTGCAAAAGCGTTAGCAAAGAAGACGAATGTCCTTCAGGCCCTCCATCTTTTGACAACGTTGTGGGATAGAGTGTTCGAGAATACGATTAAGAACTGTTTCTCGCACGGTGGGTTCGTTAAAGTGGACGAAGGCATGGCTGTACCGGAATTCGATGAAACAGTACTCGTACCATCCGACATGACTGAAAATGACTTTGCAAAATGGATGTCTATAGATGAGAACGCCCAAGTGGCTACAACAATAACTGATGAAGATATATGCCAAGCTGTATCTTGTTCTATCGAAGAAAACGATGAAAAAGCATCGGATGACGATGAGGACGAAGCTGAAAACCTTCTTGAGAATCCTCCAACTGCTACTGAAATGAGAGAGGCTCTTCTTGTTTTGAGACTCGGGGTGCAACACAGAGGCACTGCTGGGGACTTTCGCGAACAGTACAGGTATGAAAGTTTTATAAATAATTTGCTGAGACAAAATACAAGGCAGACAACTTTGGAAGACTTTTTTAATTGACCTATTTTAATGATTTGTTTAAAATAGTGTTTGAATGAATCATTGTCTTTTAAATTTGTAGTAGCTGCAAAAATACAGTAAATATTAACTTTTAAAATCAAAATTTTATATTTCTGATACTTTTTGTTTATTGTTATCAAATAGCATCTGTCCCAAAGCGATCACATTAAGCGGCAACTACTGTATATATATACAGTACAACCTCGACTCGTTTGGACTTTGCCAATTCCGGATTTTCAATTTTTCTGGATTATAGAGTTTGAATAAAATTCACACCTAATATTATCTAAATACACTATAAAGCACAATTTTTAGTAAAAATAATGACAAAAGTTAAATTAATCAATTAAAACATATTATTTAATACAAAAAATGGGGCAAAAAAAATTTTAAAGAAAAAATATACACATTAATAATCTAGAATGTATGAACAAAACGAAATGATAAAATTACCTTTTATCATTTTGTTTAAATATTTGAATTAACATTTGTTGTTTCATTAATTTTGGGTTATGGGAAAGCGGGTTTTTTCATACTGTAGATGGACATTATTTCTGCTCGGTTATAAAGCTTCTTTGTTCAAGATTCAATTGCTTGCACAAGATTATCAATGGATATTATTTTTTCTCCACATTTATCATCGCTACTTTGCTCTTTTTTTATTTAATATCATATCGCGAATTTCCCCATCACTCAGTTTATTTACAATTGGCGTATTATTATCACAGTGCAGAACTTCCGTTATATTGGCCTTGTCAAGATTTAATGAAGAGCCGGAAGAATTTAATGTAATGCCAAGATTTAATAAAATGTGAGGATTAGCATTTTTGCCGATATAAGGTGTACATGTGTTTAAACCATCTTCTTTATTAACGAAACGAGAAACAAAAAATAAAAACTCAAAAATTTTATTTATTTTTAAGCATCTATATAATGTTATGTTTAAAAAGGCTGATGACTCTGAAAAAAAAAAAACTTTATTAGTAATAGTGAAATATGTAAAAAATATCGCAGTAGATAAAATAAATATCTTTCTAAAAAAGAAAAATATCTCTCCTCTCAATGATTTTTCTAAAATACGATGAGTCATTACTAAACAGCCGCAGCACCAGGATGTGGTGGGGCAGGGAAAGCAAAGAAAGGAATTTGCTTGGTTCATAATCGTAAACGCAGCTGACCCCTTTTAGAGGTCAATGTGTTAATGACCTAGTTGCTCAGTTCTTATTATTTAGTTATTTATTACAATATTATTTAGTTATTTATTTGTTATTTCTAGTATGTAAATATGACTTTCTAAACAAAAGGCAAAATATACAGTTGATTTCAAGCTGACAGGTGGTTTGACAAGAATGAAAAACTCATCAGATATTGGGAGGGGGAAGGATTCTGGAGACAAAACAGAATACATTGAAGAATGGGATTCGCACTACGAAGTGAACAAAATAAGTTTCTGTGAACGTTGATACGAATTCTCAGGATTCAATTGAACAATCTGTGATAAAATGTTATGATAATGTTTTAAAGTGTTTAATATTAAAAATTACATTGTTTCAGAAAAATGTCTAATTCAATAATGACAAAAGGAACTTTTGATAATAAAAAATCAGTATTTAAATGTCAGTATTAAAATCCAGTAATTAAGATGTATATTTTACGCGAAATAAGTTGTCGGGAATCGTGACTTTCATAAGGGGGGAGGAGAGGTTAAAGCCAAGGTTATTATATCTATAAGGTTGCACCACTTCAGCTCTAACCAATAAGAGGACGTTTAGATGCAATGTCACTTGTAGCAAAATTTCATCAACGGCCCGGTAGACTCCAATGTTAAAGGATGGTAGCAAAAGCAATTTAATCATTTTCTTTTACTTAAAATATGAATTAAATACTCAAATAAAATTCATTTTACTTGCATACAACTTAAATATGTAGTACCTGGGAGATTTTGAATGGGTACATACATAATAAAACTGTATTTCCCTTTCTGAAAAATATAAACAATCTGAAAGTTCCGTTTCTCTTTTTGAAATCAGTAAATGTCTAGGTGACAATGTTATTCTCAATGAATTTTATTTTAAATAAGTGATTTTACAGAAATATGTTCAGAAAGTTTTCTAAAGAAGCACTCATTATAAAATTTTCATTATACACAAATAAACATTATGTGATCTCTTTCTAAATATGTATAAATATAGTTATTTTTGATTTGATATAACTAATTGAAAATCAAAATAATGATTTAAACACTAACAATTAAAGTTTTTTGCTATTTTAGAGATAAATGCACCTATGCCTAACTAGCAAACAATTTAAGTGAAGCTTTTATAAAAAAACTTAAAAACATCACTGCAAAATTCTTGACTATATAATTAATTATTTTAAAGCAAAATATAGAAACTAAGTGTTTAACACACACTATACTATACTTTCAGAATAATACATTATATGAATTGTAGTATTTTGATTAATGATAAAAAAATATATGAACAAGCAAATGAAATCAATGCACTTATTTTTAACTTACTATGGTTAACATCTTCATGAGACTATTAAAACTTCTTACTTTTCAATTACAAATCAAACATTCCACATCAGTAAATCAACCCAAACAAAGTAGAAAATTTAAAATTATCCTACTTTATATGAGTTGATCAACTAGTCACAAGAAAGTCTAGATGGAGGTTTAATTATGATTATAATTCCATTTAGAACAACAGTTCCCAACCTTTATTCACTTAAAAAAACCAACCTGTTCATTTTCTTAATCCCCCCCCCCCCCTCGCCCGCATTATTTGATGAAAGAACAATTCTATTGAAAAATAAATTACAATGAAGTTATTTTTAAAAATATTATATTTTGAAAATTATATTATATTTTTGAAAATTAATTATATTTTGAAAATTATATTATATTTTCAATATTAATATTTTGAAAATTATATTATAAAATATGCAAGATTAAGTCCAATTGAAATTTTCAAAAATCAAAACAGTTAAAAATTACAAAAACATCATTAGAAAATATGTTAAAATACAAATAACTTGCTGTAAAATGAAATGAACAAATATTACACTACTTTCAAGATTTTATAGTGGAACTTCATGAACTAAACTAAATTATTTAATATTTCAGAAGAGTATTTTACCAAAATCAAATAAATTTAAAATGTAGACTGTTTAAAAGAAAATTTCAGATTAAAGTTTGCATTATTCAATATCAAAAAAATGTTTTGAAAATATAAGCATAAATCTACTTTTAGTCAGTAATTTCATAATAAAAAATATTTTAGGTTTTATAAAACAATTTAAATTGGACATATTCCTCACAATCGTTTGGCATATCGAAATTTGTTCAACAAAGCTTTCAAAATGAATAAGCCAATGATTTTAAGTAGTAGAAATAATAAGTTTGCCCTAATAAAGACTGTTTTGTTTTAAATCAATCCAAAGTTTAAGTAAAAATTGATAGATCAACAATGACTGTGTTGAATTGGATTCAAATAATTTCGCTGATACTCTATCGCATGCTGCAAAAAAACTCCACATGACGTCACAGCAGAGGTTCAGGTGCAAAGGAGTGGCATCCCCCTGGGTTAAAACTAACAACGTAATTCATGCTCCAACCACGAACTCCTATCTACAGCTGTCCGTATTTATTTCAGAAAGTCGACTGGAAAATATGGTATTTGTTTATAAAATATAATCCTATATAAACAATCGTACCCTGTTATATTAAATCCACAACTTCGTCAGTCCGATAGTTAAAAGAAAAGTCTGGATTTTCGAGGTTGCACTGTATAAATATAATATATATATATATATATATATATATATATATATATATATATATATATGCAGGGTGTCCAGTGCTATCGGTGCCCAATGGCTTTTTCCTCAACCGTTAGCAACAGAGATATACTTCCAATTACAAAAATGTTTTAAATTTTAAAATCTATTATCTTAGAAACAGTTTAAATCAATAAGTGTATTTCTAAAAGAAATACAAAATATAAATTTTTATACGGCCCCCTGGTCCTACCAGTTTTATTTAGGAAAGTCATCCTCATACAATTTCATGAAAAATAAAAAAAATCGTCCTTTTACGACCAAAATTCAGAGTTATAAAGCACTAAACTTTATGACTTAAGTCGCTTTTCCGCACACAAAAATGTCCCGTTTCAGGCAACCTTTAAGAGACTGTATAAATATTGAAATTCCATATTCAAAGTTATTATGTTTCGATTGCATTTGCTGACATAATGTTGAGAATGAAGAAAGCTTTTTATCGAATAGTATTTCGTTTAGAAGGGTATTATAGTCAGCGCTCGACTAAGATCTTCTGGGGTCTTTTAAGATCTTTATTGGAAATGAGGTAACATATTATCGTAAGAGTCGTTTAAGTCAATAAAAGCATTTCTGTAAAAATTACAAAATTCAAATTTTTATATGGTAATAGAACAGTAATGAGACCAGTTGCAGCGTACCTGAATTCCCGAATGAAAATCATCCATCTGCTAGTACTATTTTAAAAGTTGTAAAGCGCTTAAGAGAAATGGGTAGTGTTCGAAATCGTCCTAGATCAACAATGTTGGAAACTTGGTTTTGTTTACGTCGCAATTCTCATTTCGCGAGAGCGTGATGTCATTATCCTAAATGATTTTTCCGTTTTCCTAAACGAATCGCAATGTGAATAAACTGGGCTTTTCATGCAAATCACCTTCTCGCCGCTCACGCATCCTGCTTTGCATATCTAGGGGGCGTTGCCGGCAACGATTGTGTTCCGGAATACACCCATCGTCGGATATAAATGCTGGACACATTTTTGGTTTAAGCAGATCGACATTCAGTTTGATCAATGTTAAAAAGCTCGACTTTAAGTGAGATCGACATCGATGGTTGGATCGAGATCACTTTGATCGATCGGATCACGGATAGATCACTCAGACGGACTTGGCCTTAAGACCTTGTAAAGGTTGTTGCCTAATTTAA
The DNA here is from genome assembly GCA_951213105.1 of Amaurobius ferox. Classification (NCBI taxonomy): domain Eukaryota; kingdom Metazoa; phylum Arthropoda; class Arachnida; order Araneae; family Amaurobiidae; genus Amaurobius; species Amaurobius ferox. Next base: position 68,984,479 of record OX578133.1, on the reverse strand, counting down.
AGTCTAGTTCGGAGATGTCGAATGTTTCTATAATGTTTATCATAGACGCGGATGTTTGATCCGAGTAATGGTGGATCTTATATTTTTATGGTTCTCAGTGTCAACGAGACCATGTTCCGTGTTGTGGACTCAGTTCAATGTTAATTTGTGAAGTTTAAAGTTTTAGCCGCAGCGTGTGACTAGCTATTGGTGGCATTGGGAAATGACCGAAGTTTACAAAGCTTTTGTTCTACTTACCTGTGTATTTCAAAGGATTGCTTAAACCTAGAATGTGTCTGAGCTTGGAACTATACTGAAATCTTACGCTTGAGCTTGAGAGCTCAAATGCTTGTACATAGTATGCTTGCTTTGTGTTACAATGTCTGAAGTTCATGTAAGCAAACACAATGGATTCGCTTCATAATAAAAAGTGATTTGACTTAAATTGGAACTGCTTTTTCTCTACACCTCTACAATTAGTTTGTATTAATTTACAATTGCCTTTGACATTGTTACTACTGCTACTCTGCTTAATACCTTCATGGTTACTTTAAATTTTTCATGACCAATCTACAACACTAATGGGCCTAATCAACGTCATGAATATACCAGTGAAGTCATTCAACTCAAATTTTTAATTTGCTCTCGCAGCTTATTAACTTCAACGAGATACATTCTAATCTGTTTATATTACAATATTATGTACCTTGTATACCAGCAAACAAGAATCATGGACCCAACAATATGCATTCCTGTTGTTGTTGTTGAGACCCAGACCGTCCGACCTACCAGAAAGGTGTTGTTGTTGAAACCCAGACCGTCCGACCTACCAGAAAGGTACCAGAAAGGTGTAAGGTAACTGTATGGACGACCGGGAAGTATGCGCATACCTGTGGAGGATGTTTTTGGATATGCCCTCGCTCATCCACAGTGTAGTGTAAGAAGCATTAGTGAAGTATGTGGATATTCTAAATCTCAAGTGTGGAACACTTTATACACATATGGAGCATATCCATATCGCCCGATACTGGGACAAGAATTAATGTCAGGAGACAAAGAGTGCCGCTTTGACTTCTGCAATTACATTTTAAACAGACAAGACGATATTCTGTCATTTGTTAGTGACATTCTGTAGACCGACGAGTGTCAGTTTACAAGACAGGGTATTGTAAATACTCAAAATATTCATTATTGGTCTCTGCAAAACACCCTTTCTCCCTCTTCAATCTTCCTGTGTTTTGATAGACTCAACATAAGCACATACATGTTCCTGGAAATGACAGAGCAAAAAAAAATAACCTAGTTCATCCTGTATGACAAATCAGCAATGTGGAACAGATTTATATGTCATAGTAAGCAGAAGTGTAGCAGTGTCAGAATGATGAAAAAAGAAGTCAACTTTGTTAAACACAATCCACGCTTATAAATAACGATAGAATCTTGCCATAGTACATTTGGCTGGCTGCTTCAACAATATGCAGCATAAACATATTTACAGGATTAGAATGTAGAGTTGTAATCTATTTAGGAAGTCCATGTTGGAAACATTAATACTCATAAACTTATTCGTCACATGTAGTTCAACTTCCATATCTAAAAGATCACATACTGGAACTTTAGGAAACAATGGCTTGACACAAAACACGACTAGGTTCTTTAATACTCATAAACAGTTATACACATGCACAAAATGTTTAAAAAGAGTATATCACTGGTATAAGTTCATTCTTGACAATCACAGTCACAGAACACAAGATAACACAACTGTGTATAACATAACTGTGTTCATCACCGAATATGCTTTCTTAACTAAGGTCATCTTTTTAAAGACCGTTATATATAATCTGTTAATGACCTACTACAGATAACTTCTAACCAGCACATTCTACAATGCTTCCAACTAACAACATTTCTAACCAACAAAGTTTCCTACTACACTGCAGCAACAGCAAAAGCACTAACACTGGCTCTTTCTGCGTCTGAAGATGTTTCCAGTGTAAGCTTCCTAAATACACAGGGACTGGTACGATTTCCTGAGTCCTCCTCCAAATATGGAAATGAGTTTGTGTACGCGTGTTGGATATTCAATTCGCATGAAGACATCTGCTGAAAGAATGCCATGAGTCACTCCCGACAACGAGATAAGTGAATCAAAAATAAAGTTGTCTTTTTGAATATTGTTCAGGGGAATAGAGAATCATGATCTTTTTGTTTACATTCTTCCAGCAATTGCCCCCCCCCCCATGCAACTTGTTAAATTCGGTGCATACACAGTAGTACTCAAGTTTATCTAAGAACTTTGACATGTTAATTAATGTTAAGTTCCCAGTATCTTCATCAAATCATGATTGGTAATTGAGTTTCATGTATAAACATTAATTGGATTCATGTAATACAGGTAATTATAAATTCAATAGACTCCTAAAAAAGTTTATGCTGTAGAAAAAAATTTTAAGTTTAAACATTTAACCTTTAAGAATATAAAAATTTAAGTATAAACATGTCAAAAAATTACATTTAAAATTTAAGTATAAACATGTTAAACAGTTAACACTTAAATTTAAATATAAACATGTTATATCAGTTAATGATTAAAAATTTTAAATATAAATATGTTATAAATCAAAATTTAAATATAAGCATGTTACATCAGTTAAAGTTTAAATTTAAGTATAAACATGTTAATCAGTTAACGATTAAATTTAAGTATAAACATGTTATAAAAGTCAAAGTTTAAATTTAAGTATAAGCATGTTATATCAGTTAATGATTAAATATTTTAAGTATAAATATATTTTATATAATCAAAGTTTAAATTTAAATATAATCATTTAATATTTCAATTTTTTAAATTTAAGCATAATTTTTTTTTTGTGCCAAAATTCAATCACAGTAAAAAAAAAAAAAAAAAAACTTGAAGTCTGAATCAAAACGCCAAAAATACAAAAGTTCATTCCATCATCACACATAATGAAACACATTAGCAAAATCAAATACTTTTGTGGGATTGAAAAAATGTTATATATATATATTATACTAGCAGCATACCCGTTCTTCGTACGGAGTATATAATATAAAGAAACTTGAAATTCATAATCATGCCCAAATTCTTATAGTATACTAAATGACATGTTTAATCAAAATATTCTGTTAAAATATTTAATATAATACTCCTAAAAAGAAGTTTAAGAATCTCTGTTCTCGCTATATAAAATTATCTTCATGGACATATCTGAAGAATAAAACATCTTGGACCCCTTATGTAAGCAAATATAAAAAAAATATGGAATTGAATCAATATATGCAAAATAAAAGCGTTAAAATTGTATGGGACCCGTACTAATTATATACACGAATATTAGAAAATATAACCTGTATTAGTAGATTACATGTATAAATTGAAAATACCAATAAACCCGTAATCTTTAAATCTGAAGACAGTCATTTATTCCAATATATGTCAAAATTAAAGTGCTAAAATTATATGGGAAGATATACACGTACTACTTATAATGTCCGATTATTAGTAGAAGATTACCCGTTTTGCAATATGAGTCTCAAATGTTTTTTGGTAAAATACAACAGACGACGTAATAAATTGAATATATAATTAATCCCCTTAATCTTCATACCAGAAGACTGTACTTGATTCCAATATATATGCCAATATATGTAAAAATATATGCCAATATACCTGTACTACATATATTCTCGTAGGTTAGAAGATATACCCGTGCATTCCTAGAAGATTACTCGTACAACGTACAATATGCGTGTGTCAGCAATTTTTGCCGCAATAAAACAATGGCGTAATAACTTAAAAATATCAATAATCCCTGAATCAATAATTCCGGAAAATATCAATAATAATAATGTTTAAACCTGAAGAGTATAATTGATATTATCCAGTCCAAAATGAAATGGCAATGAAATTTATTTTATATACATATCTTCATTATTCAAATCGGAAAGGATTTAATAAAAATCGTCTGCCGCATAAACACATTGGATTTAAATCCGTTGCTAAGCGACATGATATCATTTGCTTCAAATAAATTGGTAGAAAATATATCGTCTAAATAGTTATATTTCTATGGAACATTTGGCGACAGTTTTGTCAAATTAGCGACATTTTAAAAAATCGCCAAATTTATCGCCAAGTGGGACTGTAGAACTGACAGTTCCACTTTGCTACAAATTGACGAAATATCATCACAATACTATCCCCTAACAAAAAACAATTAATATCATTTATGTAGCGCAATTTTATCAATTTCAAGATATTTTTATAGATTTGAAAACATTTTTATCAATTTGGTGACATTTTAAAAATTCGCTAAATGTATTACTAAGTAGGATGGTTGGTCTGACAGATAAATGCTAACCAAACATCATTTCAGTACTCTCTTCTAACAAAACAAAACAAAATTTCATTGATATGTAGAAGACCCAAGCCACACGACCAACCCGAAGGTTTATGGCAGCTGTTTGTGTGTCGTTTATATCAATTTGGCGACATTTCCGTCAATTTGGCAAAGTTTAAGAAAAGTTGTCAAATTAGCGATATCCCTCCAAATTCGTAGCTTTGAATTTGCAGATCTGAATGAAACATTCTTATCCCGTTTCAATATACTAAATGAAAACACTACAATTGTATTAGAAGATATACCCGCTCTACTCTTTTTCTGTTTCAACAATCGGCTATATGAATTTATTGGCTAAACACAATATATGAGTTTAGTAGCTAAATACGATATAAGCTTGAAAACTCTTTGCCAAAATAAATGAAATTGATGTACGCAGTCAGCAATTAATATAATTAAAAGAAAAATCAAACCGTCCATTCATAAGATATACTTTTATATCCATTTATCCATTTATTTATTATTTAAATAGAAAAAAAATAATAAAAACATTAACAAACACATTTAATTTAATTGCGATGCCGAGCAACATGATATATCCTCCTAAAATGTTAAAATTTATTAACCACTAACAGCACACCCGTTATTCGTACGGAGTGTATAATTTAAAGAAACTTAAAGTTCGCAATCATGTGCAAATTCTGTTAAAATATTAAATTTATTGCTCCTAAAGAGAAGTTTAAGAATATATGTTCTCACTATGCAAAATTATCTTCACGATCAGATCTGAAGAATAAAACATCCTGCCCCCTTTTGTAAGCAAATTTACAGAAGAAAAAATAAGAATTGAATATATGCAACCCCGTACTAATTATATTGTCGCAGATCAGAAAATATGCCAATGTGTTAGTAGAAGATTACCCGTATTACAATATGCGTCTCAAAAATATTTGCCAAAATAAAAGAGATGACGTAATAAATTGAAAACATCAATAATATCCGTACTCTTTATACCAGAAGGTCGTAATTGATTCCAATATATGCCAATATATATCAAAACATATGTCAATATACCTGTACTACTTATATTCTCGTAGATTAAAAGATATACACGTGTATTTGTAGAAGATTCGTACAACATACAATATATGAGTTTAAACAATTTTTGTCATAATAAAATAATTGCATAATAACTTGAAAATATCAATAATCCTTGAATCAATAATCCCCGAAAATATAAATAATAATAATTTTTAAACCTGAAGACCATAATTGATATTATCCAGTCAAAAATGCTATAAGAAAAATCAAATCGTTCTTTTCCGAAATATATTTTTATATCCATTTATTTATTATTCAAATCGAAAAAATAATTATTAAAATTAACAGACAGATTTAATTTAATTGCGTTTCTGAGTAACATGATATAAGATAGAATCTTATAACATGTTAAATATGTCATGTCTTATAACATAAACTGCGAAATTAAATAACGATTTTGATTTCTCTATACTTCTCATTGTTCCGTAAAAGCTTGTTTTAAATAAACCATGAACCATGGAGATAGATTTCCCCTTTAAATCATGTTTCAAACAATTCATGTTTTCAGAAAATGACTAATTAACGCAAAAAATCTCCCATCAAACTCAGAGATTAAATTTTAATTCACTTTCAAACGATTTTCAAGCTTTTCGTTTGGATAAACCACGGAGTTAGGGAGTAGAACTCCTAGGAAAAAGTTCCGTTTTTCATTAATATCTCGACAACCCCAGGTCTTAGAAACTCGAAACTTGGATAAAAGTTATGGGGGGATATTTCAAGGCTATTCACCAAATTTCATTAAATTCGGTTCAGCCGTTTTTCCGTGATGATGAGACAAATGAAAATTTCGTTTTTCACTAATATCTCGAGAACCACTGGTCGTAGAAACTCAAAACACGGATATAATTTTAAGTGGGGCTATTTCTGGGCTACCCACAAAATTTCATCAAATTCGGTTCAGCCGTTCTCCCGTGATGGTGTGACAAACAGACAGACAGACAGACAGACAGACAGACAGATTTTCATTTTTATTTATATAGATTATAGTAAGAAATATTAAAAGAGATTAAAGCTTTGTTTGAACACACATAAGCAACTTAACTGCTAAGTGTAGGAGTTCAAAAATAGTGAATATAAATATAAAAACATATACGGCATACATCAACACCATATTTTATACTCAAATGACAATTTCATTTTGTACATTGAGGTAGAAGTAAATTATAATGTATTATACCTTAATATCAAAGAGATTTAAAGTCAAAAGCTTTTGAAAGTTGAAATTTTAAGATTACATTTTAAATAGTTAATTACAAAATTTAAGAATCCTATCTTTAGTCATAGGTTTAGTGAAGTAATCTGCATCATTAGCCTTGCTATTTACAAAGTTAACTTTAAATGATTCTGTTAGAACTAAATTTCTCAAAAAATGATATTTAACATCAATATGTTAACATCAATATGTTTAACATCAATATGTTAATATTGATGTTATTTAACATCAATATGTAGTCAGTGATTTTCAATTGGTGAAAAATTAATAGCTACCTGGTTACCACAAAAAATATACTTTTATTTTTGTTAAGTTTTAACCCTATTTGATAGCATTCCTCAACTATATTTTGCATCCATATCATTTCTTTGGCAGCTTCAGTTAATGATACATATTCAGCTTCCATAGTGGATAAGCTCACACATTTATGTTTGAAGGTACACCACGATACAGGTACTTTATCTATATAAAATATCATACCACCTAAAGATACCCGATCATCCCTATTGGCTGCAAAATCAGAGTCCGAATAACAATTCAAATTAAGTTCACTAACGTTTGATAAATTTAATGAGTAATTTTTAATTTTGTTTAAATAACCCATTAACTTTAATAAGCATCCCAATGTTTTATACCGGGGTTCTCTTGAAACTGAGATACTAAATTTACTGCATAGCACAGACCAGGCAGTGTCCTACTAGAAATGAAATTTAGGCATCCTATTAAATTTCTGTAAGGAATGCTTTTTATTTGGTTCAATTCTTCACTAGTGCCAGGACAATCTATTTTACTCAAAACATAACCTTTTGCTATTCGTAGTGAAGCAATCGGATATTTAAACTGTCTACATTTTTCACAGACTTTTTCAATATACTGTTTTTGGTGTATATGAAACTTGTGATCTGTTTCTTCAAATTCTACACCTAGTAATTTTTTGATTTTTCCTAGAATTTTTATATCAAACTTATACTTTAACATTGAAACTACTAAGTCAATATCCTTTTGATATTTAGAAAACAAGACATCATCTACATAAACCAATATAATAGTCCAGGCAATAAAGGCCAAAAAACACTTGATTAGAAAAAAAAATCCTGTAGTTTTGAAATTTGGCAGAGTTGTGGGGGAGAGTGTCCTGAACAACATACTAAAAGTCCCCATGGATGAGGGGTGCACGAGGGTGGGGGGTGGGGGCATTGAAATGCCATTCTTCTCAGTTTCCCTAAATATCTCAAAAACTATGAATACTAGCAAAAAACACTTATTTACAAAATTAAACTACATAAAATTTCCTACAAAAATGATCCATATCATTTTACTGTAGGATTAACAGTTTAGAAAATAGAGGGGGGTGAAGAATGACATAGTTCTGAAAATTTTTGTTATATTGGTTTTATTTAAAACAAAACAGAAAGAAGATATAGGTAGTAAAGGTAAATAATACATATAAAACTTATTATTGTAGAACATAGAGAACTAGTAAGTAGAGGTAAAATACTTCATGCACATACAACACTGTAATCTGAGGGCAATACTGTAGAAGTAGTGAAGTTCGTTTCAAGGGCAAGTGGTGTGAAAGACACCTGCAGTAGAAGTTGAGAAACTGGTTTGGAACCTCTGCCCCTCATTAGCACAGGTCGTCTGCGATATGTGAGAACACCTACTTCCCCCACTCACAACTATTTATACCTTGACTGCAACTATTCATACTATCTTTCTAAATACCTTGTATTCATACTGCCATTCCCCTCTTAATCCCCCCCACGCCCTTCCGCTGTCGCTTGCCGTTCCCATTCCATATCCCCATGTGTTTACGTACCATACATTGGTGTGTGTCTAGTGTTCGTGCTTTATACAATTTGGGCAGTTGTAGTGTACTGAAAATGACTGAAAAGTGTATTATATGTGAGGATGATGTTGTAAGTGATAGGTGTGATGTAGGTAAAAAAGGGATTAAGGGGCTAATAAAGGCAAGTTATGCAAGAAAAGATGGAAAGCATGAACTTTTTGCAGGGAAGTAAAATGTTGTTCTTCATGCTTCTTGCAGGAAACAGTATACGAGGCCTCAAACAATTGCAAGAGACTTGAAAGTAGCTCCTTCAGAGCAACAACCAGGAACATCAAGTTCAGACCCCTGTTTGCATTCAACCCAACTTCAATATGATTTTAAAACAAAGTGTTTGTTATGTAGTGAAATTATTGACGATAAATTTTACGCTACACAGAGCAAAAGACATCTCCATAAGCGTAAACAGGTTTACTCTGTGCGAACAACTAAATTTGATGAATCTCTTTTAACTAGTGCAAAAGACCGCAAGGATGAATAGGGAGACACTATTGCAAGACGTGTCAGTATTGTAGGAGACTTACATGAAGCTGACACGATCTATCACAATGATTGCTATAAAAAAATTTTCATAGCTGCTGCACCTACTGGAAGAAAAAGAGGTCGCCTGAGGATAACGCTATTTTAGAAGCAATGGATGAGATTTACAGCTATCTAGATGGAAAGGATGATTGTCAATATTCTCTAGATGAGTTGATGGAGCAAATTTCGGGAGAAAAACCAACACCAGCAACAGTCAGAGAAAAAATGAAGAAAAAATACGGACACCGCATTGCACTGTCCAGACACGAAAAACTATTGTATGCTTTCGTGATGCTTGTGAAAAAATTTTAAACGATAGCTGGTATACTTCAAGGTGTAGTGATGAAAATGCAGAACGGGAAAGAATTGTTAGAACCACTGGTGCAATATTATTGCAAGATATGCAGTCAATGGAGTATGAAACCACTGTTTTCCCGCCTAGTGACGATTTCTGCAACGAGGCCGAGGAAATGGTGCATTAGACTCTTAAGGGTTCTCATGGATTCTCTTTCAGGAAAAAGGAAGGATAACGAGAAAATGAAAAAAAAGTTAATAGCTATTTCCCATGCCATTATCTCAATCATTAGACCTTGATTATTTCTATCTCCTGTCCTACATGGTATCGCTTTGTTTATCTACTGAAAATTTGGATCAAAAAACTTGGTGAATCTACTGTCATGTTTGGGATTCAGTGTGTCATATCACGATGCCCAACAACTGGAGCTATCAACCATCTACCACCCTTCAGAACCTACCCCTATAGGAACATTCAGTCAATATATGTTTGACAATGCGGATTTTAATGTGGCCACTCTTGATGGTTTTAATACTTTCCACAGCATGGTAGGTATCAAGTGCATCACACCAGCCCAGGCTCTTCTTCCCGCAGAAAAAATTAAAAGGCTGAAAACAGCTCCTCCCTCTGCTGTAGAAGTAGGCAAGCTAGGTGTCCTGGAATTGCAGGCATTTCAGAATGTGAACAAGGACGCATTAAAGCGTATTGTTGTTCAGGACTTGAATATGCAACATCCCATTCCATCTGATATATTTGCACCCAGCCTTCCAGATGTATTATGGATGTCAAGTAAATGGATCTACTCACGGCAGAACACCCCAGAAGTGCCACTCATTCCAGAGTGGAAGGGTTTCATGCAATTGGTTTGTGAATCAGTAAATTCTGATAAAAGTTTCGTGAAACTTCTACCGATCATAAATTCACCACCTAGCGACTTCGACATAGTGTTCACTGCTCTGAAATATGCTGCAACGGATAGTCATCAGCAAGGTTCCAAAACTTGTTTCGAGACATTCGATCAGCCTCTGTACATCAAGGCTCGAGAATTAGTAACAATAATAAATAAATCTTGATTGCCTTAAAAAATCTGCATTGGCTAACGATAACAGAACATTAAAAATATGTTTAAAAAATAACATATTATTTTTATTTTGACAATTTGTTGTATAATTTTTTGCCGCATTGTATTTGAGATGTTTTTTGCAGTAATAGGTACAGTACACGACCTCTTATCCGGCGCTCCAATATCCGGACTCTCCCAAAACCGGAATACGGCAAAATAATGCCAAATTCTGCGCCAACAAGCGATTATTTGCTAAATATTGTGCCAAATAGCGATTTTTTGTTTAAAATCCCGCAAAATGCTTTTTTGCCTTAATTAGCAATATCAATTAAAAAAATGCATTGAAACATACTATTTTAGAGGGTTTGAAATAGGACGCGCAAACCGCGCACGAAATTCAAAATTCCCACGCAGAAAAAAATGCCGCGCGCACTCGCCACCGCTGATTCTTCTTAAATTTCGAAAACGAACGTGAGGAATTCTCGCGATAGCGAATGATCATGTTTTTTCCGAGAAGTTCCACAATTCCTTTTTTCCGGAAAACAACCGAAGTAGCACCGTTTTTCCCAAAAATTTCCTAAGCATCTGCATCCAGCCGTCACCCCCGATAGTAGCTCTCGGAGGTGACGATCCGGCACGGGCAAGACCGTCACATTGACGGCGAGACGCGTCGTTCCATTCTTCACTAGTTTCGGATAAGTCTCCTGTATAGTATATAGGAGCCGCGACTTGTCCGTAACTAGCTCCTGTATAGTATAATACAGGAGTTAGTTACGGACAAGTCGCAGCAAGGTGCTTTTTTAATGGCGTTTCAATTTTTTCTGGGTGTATAGGGCAGAGCACACTAGGCACAAAGGTTTCGATTTTTCCGAATTCATTACATTTTCTTTTCTGCTCTTTGTTTTGGACTTTGATTTTCGGTAAAAGTATTCCAACTTTTTCGCTAGAAATATCCCGATATCGCTAAGGAAATCCTACACTCTTCAAACGCGATGTGCCGCGCAGAATTCACACTATTTTGCACAATTTAATAAACATTTATTGGAAAAGATGAAAAAAAAGAGAGTCATCAGCGCATTTACGAGAGGATAGAAAGTACATTTAAGTAAGGAATTCCCGAAATTAATGAGAGTTAACTTTTGCCGAAATGCAGAGAAAAGTATAGCAGCTATAAAATGTCATTCAGGGCCTTCTGTTTGATCTCTTTAAATACTTAACCTAAGCAATAAACTTGTCATTTTCTCGGGAAAATCCATTTTTTTTTTCATCTGCGTAGAAATATACACATCTTCAATATTTTAAAAACGTTGATGGAATTCCAAGATCAAAATCATTTTCAATTAAATCCTATTATATGGATGAAAATGGCTATTTTGGACCGAAAATTGACCCTAGCAAAAAGTTCCATGTTACATTTATTAATTAGTAATTTATAGAAGATAGTTTAGCAATATCGCGAATTTTTTTTATTTAAACACGATCGCCGATATATTTCGTTTTATTTTTAAATATTTTCCATTTTTTTAATCTGCTTCCATCCACTAATATTTTTATATTTTTTGTGCTTTTTATGCTGGGATATTATCTTTTAAACATATTGTTGGTGAAAATGAGATATATGTTTAGGATAACGAAATTAAAATTTTATTATTTATTCAGGCATTTAGAATTATAAGGCTTATTAAAAATACATTTGAAGAGCATAAATTAGAATTTGAATATCTCATTTCAATTAAAAATGAACATCCTTCTCATCTTAATTTTATTAAAAGTACTTTAAAATATTTTGAAACATATGAACAAAGGTGCTTCTGCCAAAATATTAGATGAATATGGTGAGGGTCCACTTTAGTTGAAATGCTAAAAAAAAAAAAAAAGACTTCTAATAACTACCCTGAATAATCAACTTCTTTCAGACATTTTTTTCTTTCAAAATTTTTCTTAATCACTAAATTTGATACTATAATTACATGTAATTTGCATTTTAGTTAACCCATATAGATTGTAAAAAAGCTTTTTTTAATACATTTTTTTTTAAAATGAATTATAATTTTCTATAACGACATTTGAGACCATTCCAGTAAGTTTTAGAAAAAGTGTTCCAAATTACGGAAAAACCCCTTATCCAGAATGCCTGAAGTCCCAAGCATTCCGGATAATAGATCCTGTACTGTACTATGTTGTAGAATTTGTAAATATATCTAATTCCTTACAATTTTTTTTTCAAATAAAAATATGTTATTTTTTACGAAAAATATAAAGGCTCTCTTGCAACGCGCGTTCATACCATGTCATTTTTCTAAGTTCTACAATAATAATAATGAGTTTTTTGTGTAATATTTACCTTTAGTAATAATATTTTTCTAAGAACTTGTTTACTTGGCATCGTACCATTTTAATTACCATCTGCTCTCTTTTTTGTTTCAAATAAAAACAATTTAACAAGAATTTTCAGAACTATGTCATTCTTCACCCCCCTCTATTTTCTAATCAATTATTCTTACAGAAAAATGATATGGCTCATTTTTGTAGGAAATTTTATGTAGTTTAATTTTGTAAATAAGTGTTTTTTGCTAGTATTCATAGTTTTTGAGATATTTAGGGAAATTGAGAAGAATGGCATTTCAATGCCCACCCCCCACCCTCGTGCACCCCTCATCCATGGGGACTTTTAGTATGTTGTTCAGGACACTCTCCCCCACAACTCTGCCAAATTTCAAAACTACAGGATTTTTTTTTCTAATCAAGTGTTTTTTGGCCTTTATTGCCTGGACTATTATATTGGTTTATGTAGATGATGTTGTCTTGTTTTCTAAATATCAAAAGGATATTGACTTAGTAGTTTCAATGTTAAAGTATAAGTTTGATATAAAAATTCTAGGAAAAATCAAAAAATTACTAGGTGTAGAATTTGAAGAAACAGATCACAAGTTTCATATACACCAAAAACAGTATATTGAAAAAGTCTGTGAAAAATGTAGACAGTTTAAATATCCGATTGCTTCACTACGAATAGCAAAAGGTTATGTTTTGAGTAAAATAGATTGTCCTGGCACTAGTGAAGAATTGAACCAAATAAAAAGCATTCCTTACAGAAATTTAATAGGATGCCTAAATTTCATTTCTAGTAGGACACTGCCTGGTCTGTGCTATGCAGTAAATTTAGTATCTCAGTTTCAAGAGAACCCCGGTATAAAACATTGGGATGTTTATTAAAGTTAATGGGTTATTTAAACAAAATTAAAAATTACTCATTAAATTTATCAAACGTTAGTGAACTTAATTTGAATTGTTATTTGGACTCTGATTTTGCAGCCAATAGGGATGATCGGGTATCTTTAGGTGGTATGATATTTTATATAGATAAAGTACCTGTATCGTGGTGTACCTTCAAACATAAATGTGTGAGCTTATCCACTATGGAAGCTGAATATGTTACATTAACTGAAGCTGCCAAAGAAATGATATGGATGCAAAATATAGTTGAGGAATGCTATCAAATAGGGTTAAAACTTAACAAAAATAAAAGTATATTTTTTGTGATAACCAGGTAGCTATTAATTTTTCACCAATTGAAAATCACTGAACTAAACATATTGATGTTAAATATCATTTTTTGAGAAATTTAGTTCTAACAGAATCATTTAAAGTTAACTTTGTAAATATAGTATTTTTTGCTAGAATTCATAGTTTTTGAGATATTTAGGGGAAACTGAGAAGAACGACATTTGAACGCCCTCCCCACCCCACACCCCATCCACGGAGACTTTTAGTATGTTGTTCAGGACACTCCCCCCCCCCCCACAACTCTGTCAAATTTCAAAACTACATGATTTTTTTCCTATTTTTCTTTTGTTGCCTGGGCTATAAACACTTTGTTATTAAATATATAACAGCAAATACACCCCATTTGAATTTAGTAAATTTCAACTCTTTGAACATGGAATCTAATTCATGTTAAATATTATTTTTTGAGAAATTTAGTTCTAACAGAATCATTTAAAGTTAACTTTGTAAATATAGTATTTTTTGCTAGAATTCATAGTTTTTGAGATATTTAGGGGAAACTGAGAAGAACGACATTTCAACGCCCTCCCCACCCCACACCCCATCCACGGAGACTTTTAGTATGTTGTTCAGGACACTCCCTCCCCCCCCACACAACTCTGTCAAATTTCAAAACTACATGATTTTTTTTCCTATTTTTCTTTTGTTGCCTGGGCTATAAACACTTTGTTATTAAATATATAACAGCAAATACACCCCATTTGAATTTAGTAAATTTCAACTCTTTGAACATGGAATCTAATTCTATAAACCAATCTCTACCACTTTGGTGAAGTCCATAAATTGCTTTATTTAATAAACACATATAGTTATGGTACTTAGTATTGGATAAGCCCTCTGGCTGTTTCATGTAAATTTTATATTTTAATTTAACATATAGATAGGCACATTTAATATCTAATTGAAAGTGCATCCATCCTAGCATGCTGACAAAGACTGTAAAAAATAATCTAATCAGACTGAAATTAATGACTCGACTGAAAACTATGTGTCACCCTTTTCTCTTGGGTATACCCTTGAGCCACTTGTGTCACCTTAAATCATTGTATTTCCCATTTTTCATTTCTTTTTAAAGTATAAACCCATCGACTATCTATTATTTTTTCTGAAGAAGGTGCAGGAACTAACTCCCAGACATCTCATTCTTTCATAACTTTAATTTCCTCAATCATGGCATTATTCCATTCTTTTACTTGGGGTGATTTGAGGGTGGCTTTGTAGTTTTGGGGAATGTTAATTTCAACATTACTAGCTTCTGGTTTATTAACCCTTTTTGACCCTATTTTGCTTTTATTTTTCTTAAAGTTAAAGAGGTTTTGGTTATATTTAATATGATATTCCTTACAATACTTCATCATTATGGGATCTAAGCCTTTTTCTACTTTCCCACCTAACACAATAGTATGCGTCTATTCTACTACCATCAGCTCTTGAGACTGCTTCGTGATCCCAAGGGATGTCCGAACAGGGAATCAGGTTAGAATCAGCAAAAGCGTCCATTTCCTCACTGTCTTCAGATAAACTGTTGTCAGTGTCTTCACTCCCCCCTGCTTTTTCAACTGATTTCCTATCAAGATATTCCTCATCAGAGCCTATAGAATAACGATCTGGGGTAACCTTAAAGGTGACAGCATTTTGATCTCTTTTATTCCCATTTGAGTCCAGGAAGCTTTGCCCAGCCTCTATGCAAAAAAAAAAGAAAAAAAATATTTTTTTGCACCCAAATTCTAATCATTTACATATCTCCTTAAATGATACATACATGCCGAGTTTCGTGGATGTAACTCAATTTCTTATGGATGCATATATTTTTTTCAACAGAGTGTATTTTCAATCACATACTAAATGATTTTTTAATACTTTAAAAGCATGTGAATTCTACAGAATATATGAAAATAAGATTACCTTCAAAGATAGTACTGCTTGTGGTTTCAAATAATAATCTAATACTTTATTTAAAGAAACCATTCTATTAGTTGCATCTGTCTGAGTCTTTTCAATTTCTGTCCAAACTGTTTTTTTCTTGAAGAAGTTATACTTCTAAAAGGGTATAAAAATATTATTCTCATTAAAAGCAATACATTTTTATAAAATCAAATGTTAACAGAAACTACATTACATTAAATTACATTAAACTGAAGCTAGATATTCTATCTGCATCTAGGAAATAGGTTAAAAATTTAAGCATCAATCTTAAGTCCCTATAATACATCTTGATAACGTGATTTTTTAACTCTTAATTTGTTTAATTTCTAGATAACAAGAATGGGAAGCATGAGACTACAAATTGTGTTTGATACTATTTTTATACTTTAGCAAAATACAATAAAAGCAAGCAAACTAATATTAATGGAGGTTACTTTTTTTTTTTTTAATATAAACATTTACATTTCTTGTGGTGATCAATGTTCAAATTTTGTTTGGAACAAATGATTTTGGATCAAATGACATGTTGGCAGGGTGCGTACACTTTTTTGAAAGTGAAATTCAAGGACTTTCAAGGATTTTTTCAAGGACATTACAAAAAAATCAAGGACCTATTTTACCATTGCACAAAATTGAGTCAGTACAAAAATTACATTTTTAAGTTTTTTTTTAAATTAATGAATTTGTAAGAAGTTTTAAATATAAAAATATATTGCTAAACAGAAAAGATGTAACCATATGTAATTATTGACATAATGCATTAATTATCTGTTATCACCGAAATTCTTGAAAAAATTTGAATGTATTAATGATCCAAAAAAACCATCCTTATAATACCTCTTACAGTTTAAAAATATATATATATATTATATTAATGGGGTAATAAATATAAAAAATTATCTTAAGTTTGTATTTATAGTACAATTTAAAAACCTTCATTTTGGAATTCTTTGAAACTATTATTTTAACACAAAATATTTGAAAAAATTTCAAAACACAAGCAAAATAGATTCTAATGTAATATTTTTAAACTATAGTTAGAAATTATTGTAAAAGTTGAAATTCAAATCAAAGATATAATTATCAAATTTTATTACTGAACACAAAACATATATTGAACAGTGCAACAAAATTTGATATCAGCATTTTCAAAAATTTATGAAAACAAAAAATATTAAATTAAATATTTATGTCACACTTATCCCATACTTCACTTCTGAATTAGATAGAAAAATGAATCAATAATAAACCATAACAAATGTTATTATATTACTTAGTATTGTTAGCTACATCTAATTTGTTATTTTTTTAAATCATGTAATGTGCAACAATATGGACATGGAGATCGATGGAAAAGGATAATTGTGTACTCTCAGAAAAGCCCACAGAAAAAAAAAACTGAATTTCATGATCGTACTATTTATGTGACAATAATTAAAAAATTAACATTTATCATCAACCAAAATATGAAAATAACCTTGTTCAGTCAAGTTAATGTGCAACAATAAGGAGATGGAGATAATGGAAAAGGATAATTGTGTACTCTCGGAAACGCCCGTGAAAAAAAAACTGAATTTCAATTTCATGATCATACTATTTATGTGAAAACAATTATAAAATTAGCCTTTAGAATCAACCAAAATATGAAAATAAGTTAGTTTAGTCAAGTTAATATGCAACAATAGGGAGATGGAGATCGATGGAAAAGGATTGCGTAATCTCAGCAACAGCTACAAAGAAAGCAAAGAACTGAATTTCACGATCGTACTATTTATATGAAAATAATTACAAAGTTAACCTTTATAATCAACCAAAATATGAAAACAAGCTAGTTTAGTCAAGTAAATGTGCAATAATAAGGGGACAGAGATAGATGGAAAAAGTATGTGAAAAGTATGTAACAGAAAAAGGCAATTGTGTACTTTCAACACCCCCCCCCCCAAAAAAAAAAGACTGAATTGTGCAATCATATAATTTAAGTGAAATATAATTTGTTGAGTAAAATATTTCTTTATTTTTACTCGCACTATAAAAATAAATTAAGTATATTGTTTTGATATGAAATCATTAGAAGAAAATGGATGCAAACTGATAATTTTGGACTCTCAGCAAAGCAGGGCATATGAATTGAATGGTGGGATGCATGGATTTCATGGGATTTTCAGCAGTTTAGGGAGTAATGTCCATAAAACCATAAGATGAAGTAAAAATCCGTATAAACTATGGAAAATCCAAAAAAGTTGGCATCTCTGAGAATGGCGAGAGCCGTAGAGCAAACATACAACAAAACAGGATATCAGAAACGCGACACACCAGCACTGTTCAAAATGCAAACCACATGGTAATGATGAAACAAATGGCCACCATTCGCTGAAAACAGGTAATGGGAGGAACCAATTCAACTGTGATTAGCAATGCCGGAGAAAAGAGAACTGGTTTGAGAATGTGACTTAATGCGTGGCATAGGAATTTTAGTAAGACCGGAATTTTGCGGTTTTTGAATTGGAAATGAGAAATTCAAGGATTTTCCAGACCTTTTTGGAAATAATCCCAATTTTCCAGGCTATTCAAGGTCTTGGAAAAAAAAATAATGAAATTCAAGGACTTTCCAAGTTTTCCAGGCCACGTACGCACCCGATTGTGTGTGATATAATTCTTAATCTGATCTTGACCAAAAGTAGAAGATTTTACCCTATGAAAAGTTGAAATCTGGTAGCTCTGCAAACATTAAAATTTTAATGAACCAAATGTTTAGAAATGGATGTATTCTAGTAAAAAATTCTGAATACTATAACAAGATATCTATGTGCCATGGGATTTAGTGCCTAGAATTTATCCACCCCTATATTAATTTTCTTAGCACACCTCATATTTTATTTAGTACAAACTACATAAGCATTATAATCACAGCACTAGAGGATGAAATTTCAAATAGTTAAATAATAAATGGAATCAGCTAAAATTCAGTAAAATATTTAAACATATTGATTATTATTAATATTAAAACAGTAGTTTAAATTAATTACAAAAACAGAACTTCTATCTATAACAATTACAAATCATATTTTATTATAAAATATAAACATGGCATATTGTAGAATTATTTACTACTGTTTGTGAAAATTACAACACCAAAAAAGAATCACTCTATTGAAACAAAATTTATCTCACAAATTACTCATGTTACAGTAGATAACTGATTAAATTTACAGAGCTATACAAGATTTTTTCACTTTAAAATTCAGTATTATGAAGCCACCTCAAGCAGCAATAACAGATTTTATACATTGAATGATTAAATTTGCAGAGCTATACAAGATTTTTTTCACTTCAAAATTCAGTATTATGAAGCCCCCTCAAGCAGCAATAACAGATTTTATACATTGAATGAAAGTTGTTTTTATATCATCTTGGGGAATAAGCCTGCCAGACTGCTTCTATGTAAGTACAACTTTCATTTGTAGTGGATGCTGAAGGCACTTTTTAGGTTAGTTGCTTAACCCTTTCGCGACGGTTGGCAAGCCCGCGTGCCAGCTGCGAACTTGCATTCAAGGACGTTCGGCACGCACTGGTGCCGGAGAGAACTTTACCCTAAACGCAGAGTGGCACGTATTGGTATTTCTACGTGGAACGTTTTCATTTGAATTTATTTGTCTACTAGATGGCGTTAAATGCCCGTGGAAGCAACTTAAATGTATTTTATAGATGTTTGACCTTGGCACAAGGAGAATCCAATGAATTATTTCTCCATTTGGAGCGGGGAAACATGGTTCTGTAAAGTAAATAAACAGAGCACTTCTCGCAGCATCAACAATTTTATAATTGAGTTCCGGGTTTCCTTTTGATTTTAGCTTTTAATGATTTCGTTGGTGAATTACAGGAATATAAGAGAGTATTTTTTGGGGGGGGGAGGGGGAGTTAAGGGAATGTGCGACAGTGAAATGATTAGGCTATTTCGGATAAAAATATGGGAGGCTTGAGACTTTTTCTTTCTGTGGAAGAATATACGCGTATGGTAAACGAACCAGACAGTAATGAAAGCAAAGCAGATAGGGAAAATTCGTGGAACAGTGGTATTTCTGATGATGAATCTGAAAATGCAATTGATTCTTCAGATTCTGAGCGTACTATTATTACAACGCCGCCAGCTTCAGTTGTTGTTTTTTCGAATGATGTTTGGACATGTAATTTGACAGATCTGAATTCTTTGGAGTTTTTTAACATACCTGGAATAAATCACAGTATCATGCCGCCTAATTTAGATAAGGAACTTGATTTTTTTAGCATATTTTTGATGATGAACTAGTAGAATTTTTCGTAAAAGCAACTAATGAGTTTGCAAAGAAAAAATGGGAGAAAAATCTCCTCTCTCCTTCCACATCGAAGACTCCACCTAAATGTATTTACACCTGTGACACGAAATGTATTTACACCTGTGACAGGAACTGAAATGTATTTTCACCTGTGACAGGAAACGAATTTAGTGTGTTTCTCGCACTAGTAATTTTGACGAGCATTGTCAGAAAACTAAATCTTAAAATGTATTTTTCTAAGAATCCAATTATCAGTACTCCTTTCTCTAATTCAGTTATGAGTCGCGATCGATTTATAGAAATATTACGTTACCTTCATTTTACTCTTCATAGTAATACCCAAAAACTAGATAAATTGAAACCCGTGTTAGATGCATTAGTTTCAAAGTTTAAATCTTTATACACTCCTAGAAGAAATGTGTTCATTGATGAATCTTTGTTCTCATGGAAAGGAAGGCTGGGATTTCGTCAATATATCTCCTCGAAAAGGCCCAGATATGGAATAAAAATATATAAATCGTCAGAATCGGAATCAGACTATAAATGGAATTTCCTTGTGTATACTGGAAAGGACACGGAATTATCAAGCTCTGATGGTGGGTATGGAGAACGCGTTGTGAAAACATTTCTAAATGAACTTTCAGGAAAAGGATATACTTTGTATTTGGATATATTTTTTACCTCTCCTGTACTTGCAGAGTATTTGTTGTCTAAGAATACGCATATATGTGGTACAGTTTTAAAAAATCGGAAGGACATGCCAAAGAATAATCCATCTGTACCTAAAACATATATACACTAAAATTTTTAATATTTTGATAAAAGAAAATTTATATAAAAAATATACATCAAATAGAAAATAAGTATTTCCTTTCTTCCTGAAAAAAGTAGAATGCTATGTTGAACGGGTGATTTTTAGTCAATTTTTTTCGAGAGTTAGGCTTAGCGCAAAAAATTAGCCGTCTTTTGGGAAAAGTTCGGAAACAAAGAGCTCCGTCTTTTGGGCCACGGCGGTTTCGGAATGCCACCGTCCCGAAAGGGTTAACTACCATGTCTCAGACATGTTTGATTGGGGACATGTCTAGTGTACATGCAGGACAGGCAATTTGCAGGCTGTCGTGCATAGAAGAAATCTTGAACATTCTGAGTCACATGTGAGCAGGGACATAAGTACCAGAGGGGGTGTAGGGGGGGAGTCCTCTCCCAGGATTATAGAAAATCAGAACATTTCAGTAAACCCTCACAAAAACCCAAATGAGAATTTTTTTTGTTCATCATAAATTTTGTTTTCAAAACAAATTTTTCACTTTAATTTTTTAAATGTCCACTATACAATGAGAAAACTCTTCACTTTGGTGAAACAAAATCACTGATAGACAGCCAATAATTCTTTTCTGATGTAAAAAAAGAAACAGGGTAGCAGTTCCATTCTTCAAGCACAAATCAAGCCATCTGGTTCAACAGTTGAGAGTGGTTGGGCAAGTGCCCGGCTTTTGTCAGATTTCTTTTCATACAGTAAATTCTGAGGCAGTTGCAAATAAAACAACAGGAGAGAGGTGCCAAAACACATTTGGCTTCCAATGATTTCAGAAAGACACTGTGTGACCACTAAAAAGTGCCAATTATTTGACAATTGATTTATGATTGTCAGAAGAAAGGATGGCCACCTGACCACTTTCAAAACACACAGTTCAAAAACATATAATTATTTGAATTTAAATAAGGTTGCTAGTAAAGTAGACCCCCTTTAGTTGACAGCTCTTGTTAAATGCAATGAAAAATGAAATGGGAACATCAAAAAGAACTTGTGGAGTAAGGTTTCAAATTATTTTGAAATTCATATAATATTTGAAAACATGAATAGGAATTGTTTAAATATTTTCTCCAATTAGTATTTTTTTTTCATTATTGTTTTATTTAATTCTATTTTATAAGATTTGGGTGCTTTGTAAATCTGTATTTCATCAATTCATAACTCACTCAAACTTTTAGTTCAAAATGAAATTGTGACTTGACTTGTTCAAAATGACTTGTGAACAAAACACTGAATTATGCAAAAAAATTGGCAATGGCTCCAGTCCGATGGAGCTGAAATGGTTTAGCATGATAGCATTTTGTAACATAACCTCAACTTTTGTAATATCGAAAAAAAAAGAACTCCATCCAAAATCTAATTATATACATTTATAGAGCTTTCAAAGAGCTACATATTCTTGCTTATTATTTATAGTTATCATTTTTAGTTTTTAAGATATAATAAGCATTACAAACTTGAAAAATGTAAAAATTTCATTCTTCTTCAAATTGACAAGACATGAATTATTTTTTAAAAATAAATATAGATTTAGAAACTAAATTTCCTCATATATATTTTTGTTGCCTACTATTTATATCTATCTAGTTTCAAAGATATTTTGTTATGTCATGTTTTGTTTTGCAGCTAATCCACGTATTCTTCCAAATTTAACTTTTTTTCTTCAAAATTTCTAAATTGTTGTTTTCAATAATTTTTCCCTTTTATTTTAAAAATTCTTAATTGTTTCTGATTTTTTTTTGTTAATTAGGCTTCATTTTCCCATCATTTGGCATTTGAATCATGTGTTTTAATCTTTTCAGGCTGGTGGACGTCAAATTCATCCCTTTTTGGCAAACTTCATTTTCAAATATCACTTGAAAGACAGCTAATGCTGCTGGTGTCTTTCCTTTGTTCTGTGGCCACCATCTTGATTTTTTTAAAGTAATTTTCGGTGACTCGCGGAATCGTTATTTTATGTACGAGGGTAGCTGTGTGCGCAAGGAAGCAGTTTCCCAGCATTTCGATTTAGTACTACGGTTGGTGCTTTGGTAATGTTTTCATCCTCATTATGGCAGTGTGCATGAAGTGCTTTTAGGCACCTTGGCGAGAAAGGCTCATGTTCGACAACTCTTGGAAAAGGGTTGAGCATGAGTTTTTGAGCAGCGAGGGACTTGGGGAGAAGTTGCAGAAGGAGATGGTTGATGTAGATGAGCGATCTCCCATTTTGGGGGGGCGTTTTCGGTTTTTTTGTGAGCCGAAAACGGCGTCATTTAATTATTGTTAGGTAAATGTTCCTTTGTTGGGAAAAAGGTACAACATAATTGATGCCTGTGTGACCAGGCGTGGCTTGGGAGACTGGACGATCACAGAGGTTTTTTTTTAATATACAAACAGTTTATGAAAAAGAAAATGTGAAGAATTTTTTTTGCTAATTTGTAATGGAAATTTAAATCTGGTCAAGAAAATTGAATTTACAGTTTTATGATTTTAATTATGTTTATAATGTTTGTTTAAAATTATATTCTTTTTAGGGGGGGGGGGGACAGCACCTGAATTTTTTAAGTATATTGAATTAATTTTTATGTATCAATTGTGTTTTTTTTCCTTGAAGTCATGCTAAACTAATTTTCTTGTTTTCATAAAAATAGTTCTATAGGGTAGGAGAGTTTTCAGGATAATCTTTTTAGGCACTAGATATGCCTTGGATTCAAAAAGTCTTAAATACCTTCAGCTCCTTTGAGTATGTAAATGGGATTTTTTCGAATGTCCGCCCTGTGCTGTGTTCTTTTTTTTTGTTGTTCAGGAGTTTTTTAGCCTTTAGTCAGTTGAAATTTTTTTTTCACTTAAATTTGGTTTGTTTTTTCAAGTAAATTTTTTTTTTTGAATTAAAACTTTGGAGTTTTGACTCAGTTTAATTTTGGAAAATTTTAATGGGGACTTGGGAATTTTTTTGTTTTGTTTTGAGATTTTGTTTCGCTTTTAGGGATCTTTTTGGGTATTTTGCAAGTGTGTGGTTGATAAGTGGTTGTTTGTTGTGGAGATTCTGGGAATTAGGTTCAAGGAAGCCTGGCTCAAAGCTAGTCAATCCTTTTCACCCTTTTTAGCATGGTTGAAAAAATTTCCATCTGCCCATAGAGGCTACTTCACTTTGGTGCTTTGATAGTGCACATTTTTGAGGTGTTCACTGGGGAATACACCTTTTTCCTTATGGAAAGAAATTTCTTGCCCACGATGATTTGTTTGTATATTGTGTTTTTATTTTGGGAAAGGATTCACGACTCTTTGCCCACTGTCAGATTTTGTTTTAGTATATAAGAGAAATGTTGCAATGAGAGATAAGAATATGCAAGGTCACCGAGAGCAGGTCCGGGCCCCGGGACAATAATAATTCCTGGCCCAATGAAAAAACAAACACATGTGTATCAATAGAAATAATTTTCTATTTTTTCTCTAATATAATGAGAAAATTGAATTAGAGTGATGCAATATTTGGTAAATAGAAAATAATAGTTGTTTAACAAGAAAGGACCACAGCAGAATTTATTGAGTCTCGAATTTAAGTTAATTCACAAAGGCACTTTGCGAGCTTTACGACTTGCAAATTTATCTATTATTTGGGAAAAATCACAATGTCTGGCTTGCTCAGCTTCAATTGATAACAAGCCAAAAGATGAAAGACGGCTTTGACCCATAGTTGACCGTAACACACTTTTTATCCTTGATAAGCAATTAAAAGATCGTTCTGCTTGAGCCACAGTCACGGGAATTGTACAAAACAACCTCAAAGCAATAACGATGTTGGGAAACAGTTGTTTAAGATTCAGATGGTTTATTTTGTTGAGCAACTGTATAGGTGAAAGATATCTTTCCTGTATGTTTGCATCATATATCGATTTCAGATGTATTAGTTCTTCAGAGAGCTGCTCGCTGACATCTTTATATTTGTTTTGTAGTTTTCTTGCATTTTCCCGAAATTGTACTTCATTTAAGTCGTGAAATAACCACAGCACATTGAATAAAGTGTTTATTTTTTTCGCTGCATCAAATCAAGTTGTATTGCCACCAATAACACTGTCTAAAAGAACATTAAACACATCAAACTTGAATGGTGTCATTGTCGATTCTTCAGCATTTTATTTCCCCTTTCTTTGTCATTGATCTGGAAATTCAGCTTGCATATTTAAATTTACAGCTATAAGCTTACATTCATTTAGGATTGCCTCCCAACTATTTCTAATCTTTTTTCAAATCCATAAGGAGACTGGAAAGATTTGCTACTTCGATATCAATGATGGAATTTTGAGCTTGTAAGACTGTGCTTCAGTAGTTTATGGATGACAAAACTTTGAACCAAACTGTTGCCAACATGAGGCATTCAAATGACTCCATATATGTCTTTATACCATTTAAATATGTTTGAGTGTCTGCAGTCAGATTAAATTCTAGCACCATGTCGATTGACTCCTTTATTGAAGGAAGCTTGCGTGCAAATGGTTTCACACTCTCAGTTTGAGCACACTAACGTGTGTTGGACATGGAATGAAGCGAGCAGTCCGTGTTTTTTTGCAAAATTTCCCATCTCTGAGGACTGCTACTAAATATGTTATACAGCTTCTGTACAATACCAAAAAATGTTATTACTTCGGGACAACATTCTACCGCATGAACACCACAGAGATTTAGAGAGTGACAAGTATAAGGAGAAAAAATGGCCAAGGGGTAAATTTCCAAAATTCGAGTTTGAACGCCCTTGTATGAACCATTCATGTTAGAGCCATTGTCGTATCCTTGTGCACGGCACTCACTTATTGGGATATTGCATTTTTTAAGTGTTTGAAGAATCAAACTTGAAATAACATCTCCTGTTTTCATATTGCAATCTACAAATTCTATGAATCTTTCAAATATTTCATATTCATTCGTTTCTCTGTTTGTAAGAACATAACGCAAAATGAATGTCATTTGCTCAATATGGGCAGAATCTGGCATTGCGTCTACAATTACAGAAAAGTATTTTGCAAAAAAAAATTTCCTTTAAATTGAAGTTTAGGACATTTTCAGCACAGCATGAAATAAATTCATTTTGAATTTCGGCTGACAAATAATAAACCTGCATTCTTTTGCCTTGAATTTGTGAGTCCTTCACTTTTTCAAGGACTTGTCAAGGAGAGGAACATAATGACTGATGATTTCCAGCATACCTAAGAAATTTCCATTTCTTGGATCACCAATCAAGTTGTTGCTCCTCCTGAAAGCTAATTTACATTCGGAAATAAACAGAATTACGTCCAGAAATCGCCGTAATAAGTATTTCCATACTTGCATTTCACTTTTTATTTTGTGCAATAACAAGCAATTCATAGTCGTATTTTTATTTAAATTGTTCTGTAAATTTCGCCATTGTACATAACACGCTTTGTGATTGTTGCTGTTTTCATGATCAAACTGTATCAATATTCTGTCATATAGCTTTCTATAGCTTTTGGAAGGTCCCCAGTCAATTTCTGTAACAAAAATAGATTGCTGCAGTTCAGATAATTTGCAAAATAGATGACATGGAAAGCAAAATAAAACTCGTTTGGTTTCACTCCAAACTAATCGTTCCTTAAATGACAATTCAGCACATAAACGGGAAATTTAATTCCGTCATGGTCGGGAGGAAAAATCGCTAAGTATGGGTCTGGCCCTTGTCGAACTGCATCTTCTATTTCGTCGATAGTGAAATATGATTTTCGAAGAGCAATATCAAAATTTAATGTCTCATTATTTTGTTCATTTTCGGACGTTGACGATGTTATTCCCATTAAGCAAGAAGCAGAACACAGTTCAGTTGCATCAGCTTTACTTCCTCTTGCAGCTGCAGATGAGCTTGGTTTTGGTGATTCAGATTCAGAAGAGTGTTCAGAATGTACTTGATGCACAAGAACCACTTTCATTATGATTGCTGTCTTCTTCAATTGAGATATTTCCAGTTTGATTTTCAGGTAAACGAGGAGAGATAGTAAACCCTAAATTTTGAAGAGTTATTCGACGTTTAACACATACTTTCTTTTTTGCATCTCATTCTCTTCTTTTTTGTGCTCCGGATTTATGATGGCAATTCATAATGAACAAGAATAAACACAAATTAAGGTTTAAAAAACATTATCTCTGTAATAGTTATAACATTGCATATTTATAAGTTTATTTTTGAGAAAAATACGAAAATCAGATAGAAAAGAAAATATTCATAATTAGCCACTGATAACAGCTACAATTTATAAACAAAATGTACCGTCAAATCAGGCAAATTAAAATTATGAATTGTTTTGGTTGCTGGTAAATGAAAATAGCATGAAAGGCTCCAACCTTTTTCTTGAATCTAAAAGAAGCGGCTATACATGAATTTAAGAAGAAAAGATGATTGTGCTTTAATTTTCTCAACTGACTTCTGTACAAAGACCGCAGAAAAATAAAACATTGCAAGTACAAATTACAGCAATAACCCCTTTCTGGTGCTGGTGCAGCCATCTATGTGGTGGAATATAAACTAAAGTTAAATTTTTTTTAACATCCGGTTTAGGGTCCCAGGGCCTAAAAATACTTTTCTTTCCAGTACTGCTATTACCGACAAGGGAAAAAAAATTCTTGGGGGGCCGCCCGGGCCCCAGGAATTTGCCCAGGGTCCCCTTCCCTCTCGTCAGCCCTGAGAATATGAGAAAAGGTTTGGATAGAGAATGATAAGTATAGGAAAGTTGTGTATTGGTAATTTGTAATGTCATTTTTGTGCATTTTTTAAATTGTGTTAAATTAGCTGATATGCCGAAAGATCTATGTAGTCTTAAATGTTAGAAATATTTTTTTTTATGTTATGAGATGTAAATTTTTCTCTTTTGGAATATGGTGGTTTTGATTTGAGTTTTCAGTACAAATTTTGTTTTCAAAATTTTTAAAGGGGGAAGACAGTGATCAAAAGTTTTCTTTGTTTTGAGTAATTAGTCACAACTCTTTGGGTGAAATTATAGGTGCAGCTAATGAGTTGGTTTTCATGGTCACTCAGGGGAATTTTGAGGTCTGGAAAGCCTTGATAAAGAAAATGCACCTTCACATGAGAATGTGCTGCTAAGAAATTTTCATTGGCCATGTTAACTCTGTCACTTTGGTGCTTTGATGCCCCACCTTTCAGGTGCTCTAGTTGGGAATGCATCTTTCCTCTTGAGGATGAATTACTTGCCCGCTTCAAAATTGTCTTAGCTTGTGTCAATGATCATTCATCAAAGTGATCGACTTTGAATAGTGTAAATTTCTCAAAATTCTATGTTTCAACCCTTTGAATTCTTTGGCTGGTCCAAAATCTTTATCAAAATTTATGTTTTTTTTTGTAACGACAAGTAATTGGGAACTCTGTTTGGTTTTTCTTCTCTCCGACTGCTTGTGCAATGCACTTTACAAAAGCAGATTTTTTTTTTAGGAAATTGGATTTTTTTTTCTTGTAATTTATGATAGTTAGGAGCATTAAGATTTAATTGATGACTGAGACTTAATTGATAGACTGGGAGGTTGAATTAATTTTTTTTTGTTTAAATTTATATTTTGAATTTTTTTTTAAGTCAGAATTTGAATTTTCCAGAAGGCTGAGTTAAATTTGGTTTTTTTTTGTTTAAAATTTATATTTTGAAGTTTTTTATGTCAGAATTTTAATTTTCTGTGAGGCTGAGTTAAACTTTGTTTTTTCTTAAAATTTATATTTTAGGGTTTTTAGTTGAAATTTGTAATTTTTTTTTATGTTAGAATTTTAATTTTTAAAATTTTACCATTTGGGGGAGTTTTTTCGAATTTGCCAAATTTTTGCGTACCTTCGAGTTAGTGAAATTTTTAGTGGAAGTGCACTTGTTCGTTAAAGTCACTACTGCAGAAAAGGTATTTTTAGGAGAATTTCCCAGGCGGAAGGAATTTGTTTAGATAAATTATGGAATGTTTCAGGTTTGTATACTGCTGCTGTGGACCTACAATAGTTTTTGTGAATGATCTCGCTGGTTTGAGTCTTTCTTGTTCAAGTTAATTTCCCTCCTTTACCCGCTGAGGATGATGACTGGGAGTTATGACTTAATTGATAGACTGGGAGGTTGAATTATTCTTTTTTTTGTTTAAATTTATGTTTTGGATTTTTTTTTTTTATGTTAGAATTTGAATTTTCTAAGAGGCTGAGTTAAATTTTTTTTTTTTTTTTGTTTAAATAATTTGTTTTAAGTACATGGCTCTGGCCCTCCTGCTGGAAAATTATTATTATTATTATTTGTTCCTTTTTGGTTGAGGAGAACACGGCCGCGTTCTCCTCCGGTCGAAGGTACAGTACGCGACCTCTTATCCGGCGTTCCAATATCTGGACTCTCCTAAAACCGGAATACGGCAAAATAATGCCAAATTCTGCGCCAACAAGCGATTATTTGCTAAATATTGCGCCAAATAGCGATTTTTTGTTTAAAATCCCGCCAAATGCCTTTTTGCTTTAATTAGCAATATCAATAAAAAAATGCATTGAAACCTACTATTTTAGAGGGTTTGAAATAGGACGTGCAAACCGCACACGAAATTCAAAATTCCTGTGCAGAAAACAATGCCGCGCGCACTCGCCGACGCTGATTCTTCTCAAATTTCGAAAACGAATGCGAGAAATTCTCGCGATTACAAATGAAAATATTCTGTGGATCATGTTCTTTCAGAGATGTTCCACAATTTCTCTTTTCCGGAAAACATCGGAAGTAGCACCGTATTTTCCCAAAAATTTCCTAAGCGGCTGCATCCGGCAGTCACCCCCGACACGGAAGGATCTCGGAGGTGACGATCCGGCACGGACGAGTCTGTCACATTGACGGCGAGACGCGTCATTCCATTCTTCACTAGTTTCAATAGGAGCCGCGACTTGTCCGTAACTAAATCCTGTATAGTATAATACAAGAGTTAGTTACGGACAAGTCGCGGCAAGGTGCTTTTTTAATGGCGTTTCATTTTTTCCTGGGTGTATAGGGCAGAGCACACTAGGCACAAAGGTTTCAAATTTTCCGAATTCGTTACATTTTCTTTTCTGCGTTATGTTCTGGGACTTTGATTTTCGGTAAAAGTATTCCAACTTTTTTGCTAGAAATATCCCGATATCGCTAAAGAAATCCTACGCTCTTCAAACACGATGTGCCGCGCAGTATTCACACTATTTTGCACAATTTAATAAACATTTATTGGAAAAGATGAAAAAAAAAGAGTCATCAGCGCATTTACGAGATGATAAAAAGTACGTTTAAGTAAGGAATTCCCGAAATTAATGAGAGTTAACTTTTGCCGAAATGCAGAGAAAAGTATAGCAGCTATAAAATGTCATTCAGGGCCTTCTGATTGATCTCTTTAAATACTTAACCTAAGCAATAAACTTGTCATTTTCTCGAGAAAATCCATTTTTTTTTCATCTCCGTGGAAATATACACATCTTCAATATTTTAAAAACGTTGATGGAATTCCAAGATCAAAATCATTTTTAATTAAATCCTATTATTTGGATGAAAATGGCTATTTTGGACCGAAAATTGACCCTAGCAAAAAGTTCCATTGCAGTATATTTATGGGGTTTTAACGTGTTACATTTATTAATTAGTAATTTATAGAAGGCAGTTTAGCAATATCGCGAAATTTTTTTATTTAAACACGATCACCGGTATATTTCGTTTTATTTTAAAATATTTTCCATTTTTTCAATCTGCTTCCATCCACTAATATTTTTATATTTTTTGTGCTTTTTATGCTGGGATATTATCTTTTAAACATATTGTTGGTGAAAATGAGATATATGTTTAGGATAACGAAATTAAACTTTTTTTATTTATTCAGGCGTTTAGAATTATAAAGGCTCATTAGAAACACATTTGAAGAGCATAAATTAGAATTTGATATATTTGCACCCATAGTTGAATTCATTTCAATTAAAAATGAACATCCTTCTCATCTTAATTTTATTAAAAGTACTTTAAAATATTTTGAAACATATGAACAAAAGTGCTTCTGCCAAAATATTAGTCTGCCAAAATATAACTACCCTGAATAATCAACTTTTTTCAGACATTTTTTCTTTCAAAAATTTTCTTAATCACTAAATTTGATACTATAATTACGTGTAATTTGCATTTTAGTTAACCCATATGGATTGTAAAAAAGCTTTTTTAAATTCATTTATGTTCTTAAAATGAATTATAATTTTCTATAACGACATTTGAGACCATTCCAGTAAGTTTTAGAAAAAGTGTTCCGAATTACAGAAAAACCCCTTATCCAGAATGCCTGAAGTCCCAAGCATTCCGGATAATAGATCCTGTACTGTATTCATCCGACTACCTTTGGTTATTGAGAAAATTTCCCTTTTTCCCTTTCTGCATTCTTGTCATATATGAGAATTAGTATTTAGCAGAATTTTGTTTTGTTTTATTGAGGGAGTTTGGCATAGTTCAGTTCTATATCACTTCTTGATGAATGGAGAGGTGTGGAACTGTGTATGACAGACAATTAAAGTGTTTTGAGATTTCTGTCACTTGGCACAGTGCAAATTTAAATTCTAAATTTTGGTGACTTTTAAGTGAGTAGTGCATAGCAGAGCTGAGGGTTGTGTAAGCATGAAGTCAAAGGGGCTCATGTTATAAATAGAGGAGGAGGACCCAAAAAGGGAGGAATGCTTGGGTGCGCCATGAGAAAAATGTATTTTTAGTATGTCACAGGCTCTGCTCCACACTGCTGGGGTTGTTTGGCTTGTGTTTTAGTTAGGGGGGATTTTATGATTTTGTTTTTGTTTTTGTGAGCTGTATGTCTTCCCTTGTTTGAGTTTGAACTTCTTATAGAATTTAGTGATAATTCAGATTTCATTTTCTTTTACTTAAACAAGGTTCATTTTGAGTTTCCTAATTTTTAAAGGTAAATAAATTTTTTTTGTGCTTTCTCCTCGCTTAAAGGTTAGATAAAATATTTTAATTTTATAATTGTGTTTTACAATAAATTTTTGTCAACTTGTAATTTCAGGGGATTGTCGAGTGCATTTGTTGGAAAAACGGGTTTGTTTACATCACGATTCTCATTTCCTGTGAACGTGCATTCATCTTAATTTATTTTTTGAATGACTCTTTTCCGTTCTCGTGAACGAATTGTGACATTTTTCCAACAGGCTTATCATGCAAATCACCTTTTCGCGGTACACGCATCTACTTTCAGAGGCAACTACAAGTTAATTAGCATCTTTATCGGGACCAGGTTGCAAAAGGCTGTTTAGATTGACTCCTAGAAATGAATTCAATGACTAGACAAAATACAGATTAGCCACTTTTTCATTTATGAATTGTTCATCTGCGGTTTCAAAATGATAGTTTGAAATCTGAAGAAATACATTTTGAGTATTTTCAAAATATAAAGTACTCTGAAAATGTATTTTTGATAAATTACCAAAATACTTTAGTTTTTCTGTTTAAAATATAAAATACAAAATACAAATGTATTTTGAAAATGTATTTCAAATACATGTATTTTCGATACTGCCCAACTCTGTATAGTGCATGCAAGAGCCCTGAATGCTTAAATATTTGTGTTTGGAGAGAAAGTCATGAGCTGCCCAAATCTGACTTTTTGTGAAACAAATTCTCATCTTTAAAGTTAGACTTGTGTTTGAATAAATTTTTTATTGGTTCTGACATGCTTAGAGAAAAATTGAACTGGATGAAAAGATATAGTGATTGAGAGTTGTATATTAAAAATAAAACACTATGAGACAAATATTAAAAAATAAACATTATATTCAAAACATATTTATATATTTCAATCTCATTAAGATGCTTGACCTCTTTAATCCCATTAATTCTTACCCCATATCACTAACCAAAGGCATAACTCACAATGGCTACACTTCCCTGTTTTGACTTCACTGACTCAACGTAAACATTTAATGAAAATATTGTTCTTGCTAATCAGGAACATTATGGAATCCTAGTCCCAATAATTATACAGTATGTGACCTTTTATCCGGTGTCCTAATATCTGGGCACACCCAAAACTGGAATTCGGTAAAATAAAGCCAAATTCTGTGCCAAGAAGCGATTATTTGCTAAAAATTGTGCCAAATAGCATTTTTCTCATTTCAACTGTTTGCTATCCTGACATAAACAAAGGTCTTGCTGAATCCTTTCTCACCACACCAGAAATGTTGCTAAAAATAATTCCGACAAGGAGGAAAACAACAAGTATCATGGAGGTAAAAGCAAACTCATTAACTCTATGGTGGATATATTTGTTCCATGTCAGATAAACATACTTTTGACGTTCATTTGTGAAACGAAATAAAGCGCTTCTATTTTTAGCAAAATAATATTTTGTTTAGAATGGGTGTGTTTGTTTGATGCCTCCATTACTTCGTAGTGGTAAAGTGGTAAAAACACGTCATGGTGTTTACCACTACGAAGTGACTGGGGAGCAAACAGATGCGGCTGGAAATTTTATTTCAATTCTTTTTAAGTTAACAGTATAATTTAAATTAGTGGTCAATGTTCTTAGATCTACGAGAATTTCACTCAAGCTAAGGAAATTCAGAGATTTTTAGGGATTTTCAAATTTTTTCTTGTTTACTAGTAAGTTTATAATTTTTGGTTATAGAAGTTTTCATTTTCACATATTTTTAAAATTCTTAACATAAAAATTAACTTTTGGCATTTCATGGAGATTTTAAAGTTAACCCTTTCATTAACTGTACGTGCTGATTATGAATAAACTGTAACTATGTTAAAACAGCTTGTTTTGATTTTCTTCATGGTAGTCTGCTACGGTAATGCCAAAGGGTGACACAGGTGTTAAACAAGTGCTTCCGATTTATAACATATTCCTTAATTGTTTTCCTAGGATACAGGGGTTTAAAATCTTTTATAAAGTAAGTAAAATATAGATTCCTACCATGTTTTTTCCCAGACATTTACAATTATCAGGCAATTTAGGGGTGTTGGGAGAGGGGGAAAATGCATGATTTTCATTTTTTCCACTTAAAGTGGATAAATTTAATTGAGAAGGGGCTAGTTTCCTTGGGGGCAAAATTGTTTGCAGTATTTTCTAGAGGCGAAGAAAATTATCAGTACTCAGGTTGTTTTAACCTCAGAGCTTAGATCAGTCTGAGGGCTACAGTTTTTACTTCCAAAGTTATGACACATTTTAAGAAAATTCTTAGTTAACATTTTTGGTCTATATTATAGCCAAACGACCATCATCTGATGTAATGAGTTCTAAAAGAAAACATGTTTTATTATCTATGTAAGATAAAGTGACCATTTTGAAATGTATGAACAAAGGCACTACTGCTAAAATATTAGGAGATAAATATGGTGTGTGCCCACTTTAATTCAAATGTTCCAAAACAAGACTTTTAATAACTAGCCTGAAAAATCAACTTCTTTCAGATATTTTTTTTCTTTCAAAAATTTTTTTAATCACTAAATTTGATTCTATAATTACATGTAATTTGCATTTTAGTTAACCAAGTATATTTTTCATATAGATTGTAAAAAAGCTTTATTTAATACATTTATGTTTTTAAATGAATTATAATTTTCTATAACAACATTTTAGACCATTCCAGTAAGTTTTAGAAAAAGTGTTCCGAATTACAGAAAAACCCCTTACCCAGAATGCCTAAAGTCCCAAGCAGTTCGGATAATAGATCCTGTACTGTATTTGGAAATATTAGTTTTAGAGCAAAAATTCTTAGAGTTTAAATTTTCAGAACTTTTATCCCTAAATTCACACCAAACAAAGAATAATTGAGCAAAATTTTGCCTTTGTAAAGAAAGGGAAACTTAAGTAATTTATCAGGTAGAAGGGAAAGTGCACTACACTAATCAACAATATTCCAATCTTTTTCTACTTTATTTTTATTTTATTTTATTTTCAGGAGAGGTGAAAGGGGTGTTTTGCCTATATTTTTTTCTACTTTTGGACCTACTAATGAAGTTTAGATTTTGGGGCAAGAGAAATTAAAAAATAAACAAAAACAACTATAATCTCTATTTTAATAATACTCCTCACAGTGCTGATTTCGAACCATCAGTAATATATCAGGTTTCTTTTTCCATTTTGGAATTGGAATAGCAAAAATTTTAAGCAGTTTTTAAGGAGTATTTGGCAAAATTATAGAGTTTTAAGGGTCCTTAAAAATTAAATGTGAATTTAAAGAGTCCTTAGAGTTTTAAAGGATCGTGCGAACTGTTATAAGTCTTAAGCAACTTACCTAACTTTGTTTTTGTAAAAGTTTATAGTATTTTTCATCGGATTACTAGTAAATTTTATCAAGAAAGGGGGACTTAGGAACCAAAATGTCAAAAACGTACTTCTGAGGACCAACTTTAAAAAAGGGAATTTTAGGAACATAAGGACCACTCTTAAAAACCCTGTGCCAGATGTTTCTGGAAGTCAAATGTTATTAATTATATTTTCAGTTTATGAAATACTATACAACATGCACTACATAATGTAAAAAGCTGAACACATGAATGTACCTTGAGCCTAAGGCATTAAATAACAGTGCAAATTTAAAAATCATTATTTTCATATTTGGAATTTTCAAAAAAGGTATACCAGTACTGATAACAACATTTTTCTAGATTAGTATAAGTTTACCCAAGGTACCCACTTTACCCTATTAATGAATGAATATTCAGCAGTTTAAATATATAAGGTTTCATAGAAGATTACTTAACAGTAATTATTACTGATTACATAAATTGCAAATTTGAGAATTCCACTCTTTTTGGAGAATATTTACCTCTTCATAAACTGTACAATTGTTCATCATAAGATCTAGAAAATTATCACTATTGTCATGGGAAATGACATCAGGTTCTGTTGACCACTCAATAACATTCAATTTACAATCTTCACAGGCCTTCATGCACATTAGCCCCATCATTATACATGTCTTAAATGCCTAAAGAAAATAAATTTATAAATATATAAATCAAACAGAAACAATTTCTTACATAATAGAATTAAAGTTTAATTAATCCAATTTAATAAAAGAAAATCTCATTTAAATGATATTTTAAGTAAAAAAATCTAGCAGAAAAAAATAGAAATTTAGGATCATCTTTGTGTTAAAAATATTCATTTAATATACTTCAGATTAATGATTTTTTAAAAACAAATGTTAATGTAAAAAAAGATAATATTTATGACAACAAATGAAAGAATTTATTTTCTATTTTAAATTTCTTCAGAAATATGTTGTATAATAGCTCCTATCCGCCTTCTTTCTTGTATACGATAGATTTAAGAAAAAATCAAAAGGTGATTGTTGATAGTTTATCAAGAAATCAACTTTAAACATATTTGCTACTAAGTATGTATAAATGGTACCATGTGGTCACTTATTTTATATACTGACAACACCAAATATATGCCCTCTGGCAAACTTTATATAAAACAACACCAAGTCACTAGAATGCCTGCTACATTTTTTAATTTATAATGGTATGTTATAGATGTTTCTCTAAACAGAAAAATAGTCACAGTTGATGTTGTCACAGCATTGTTAGTTTTTTTTTTTTTTCGTAAAATCAGATAAGGAAGAAGCTGGCCCTAGTATGATGAAATGTACTTGATAAGTAGCACTTAGTAAGGAAAAAAAAGTTTACAGATTCTGAAATTGCTGAAATTTTGTTGAACTAGAACGAATTGGCTGATTCAGATAATGATTTGTTATTAGATAGTGATAGTTTAGGAAAAGAAGAAGCCTCTGAAAATTACAAAAGTAGTAAAAGTGAAATCCTTTAAAATATTGTTCAGAACATTCAAGTGGGTACTGCCAATAAAATTGAATTTCAATTCCAAATATAAAAGAAATTATGTTTATGGGTAGAGGAGACCAGGATCCTGTGAACATATGGGGGCCAATGTACCATCCCTTATTTATAAAATTCTGTATGTGCTATGCTATTTAGCTGTTAACACAGAAGGTAGAAACAACAAAGCTTCATTTTACCAAATGTCAGAGGCATTTTATCTATATATGCTGTGGATTACTAGAACAAAGAACAATTTAAAGTTTTGAAAGCAAAACTTTCTGACCATTTAGGTTCCACCATAACAAGGTAAATGTTGGCTTTATCATTTTGTGATTTCTAGCAATGTGTCATGAACATTTTAACTTAAAAATGAAAATAACAACTAATTGTAGTACACTCATTTAAGAAACTGGTAATGGTAGTACTTCTGTTGTGAGACTGAAAAAAGTGACTGAGTTAAGTTATGTATAAAAGTTTTGATTTGTTAAGAAAAAAACATGACTTGGTCATGGCTTTTTATGTACAGGTGATTGTGCAGCATTAAAGTTTCCCTGCAAAACAATAAGTTTTCTGTCTTTATAAGTGTACAAAGAAATAAAAGCTCACTTCTAACAGTCAGGAACATGAATTTTAAGATATTCTTTTCCAAATTTTTTGGTAACAAATATTAATATAGACAATAATAAGGCATATATATGTGATTGTACTAAATATTCATGCTAATCAAATTTTGTGGTAAATCAAGAGTATAAAAAATAGGGGGAACAAAAATCGTATGTATGTCTCTGTCCCCACACACATTCTAGAACCATTGTGATGGCTTATATGGCCCTGTATTTTACCTGATATAAATTTGCCTACATTATATTTTTCAGAGTGCAATATTTTGAAATTATGGTTCAGTATATGAAATCTAAAGGTTTAAAGAGGAATTTATCTGCTGAGGAAATAAACTGACAGGATTAGCTCATAACAAAGCTTTTACTTAAGATAACATTACTTCAGGCTTCAAGAACTCAGGTTTGTTTCTTGTAAACTGCAATATTTCTCCAAAAACATGATTTTTCACTATTTGTAGTTATTAACAAATCCTGAATCATCCAACAACAGTGAGGCATCCTGAGAAAGTGGGCAAAACAAAGCCTTAGACACCAAAAATTGTGAAACATCCTGCATCATGAGGCAGATCAATAGAATTCCTTCACTATCTACTTGTTCTATATCACCAGTGATGATTTCTCCATTTTACTAAAGTTGGTACTAGGAAAAATGGGACTAGTCTTGGGCACAGACAGCTGTTGTGCTCATTTTAAGAGATTCTGTATTTCCTAAATTATTAAAGTTGAAAATTCATAATTTTCCCACTTCCTTCCAAAATTCTAAATTAATTTATTGTGATTGTGTATTTCAGCGATTTATCTCTTATTAACGTTAAATTACTATCCCTTTCTAGTATCCCAATATTCTAAATTACCCACAATTTATCTGCAAATACTAAATATATCTCTCTAATCATTTGCTAATTTACCAGTGTACACTTTTACATTTTGCTTTACTGCATCACTCCTTCCCTTTTGGTAGAACACTTTATTCACAAGATCGATGAAAAAATGCATTTTAAGAGCCAAGAAGCTCCCTGGCTGGCGATAAGCTAAATAACAAGTGTTTTGGGGTGCCTCACAGGCATTCTTTAGGTATGAGATAGTACCCTGGCCAAGGTAGTTACACTCTATTTTTCTTCATGGGGTATGCATAGGCACATAACATGATGTGCAAGTTTTTACTTGTCAAGGTTGGCAGCTATTGGTAAGGGAAAATCTCACTGCTGAGCTGTGAAAAGGTCTAAACATGATTTTTTGGAGTGCTGCAGTCTGGAGTTCCTGCAAGGGCACTCACAGTCACCAGTGAAAGGTTTTCCAATTTTTGTTTACCGAGATATCATCATTTGTCGCATCTCTTGTAACAAATCTTTGTACCAACAATTAATTTGAAAGTGTAACAATTCCTGCCATCAGTCAAGCAGGGCCGCCCCTGCTGGAACAGGCTCCTGCAGCATCACTTTTAAAGTTTGGAGTCTGCCATCCCAGGACCATTCATCTGTTGTTTCTCTGTGTGCTTATACCAGTTAAGTGATAGTTTTTCTGAGCTACGGTGCACACCATTCAAGTTTACAGCTATAAATAGATCAATGTCTGCTCGTGACAGATGGGTTTCCATATGTAAGATTTAAGTTTTGTGTCTGTGAAATATGATCCTTATGATCAAAAGATATCTTAAGCCAAAATCTAACAAGAACCAACCAAACTACATAAGTGCATCATATTCCCGAAGTAGCGATAATTGATTAGTCATCATAACATGAATTTTGTCTTCCAAGTGTTTTCATTTTTTGTGCTGTCATCTATACTAAGGTTTTGGTAGTACAGCCGAATTATGAAAAATAGTAATATTTGACCTTTTGGAGTTTTCATTGAAACAAAATTATTTATTTTGAATCTGTGGTTTTTATATACAACATTGTGCTGTGCAAAGTTTGATCTTTATCTTTTTAAAATTTTTATTGAAGTAAGATTCATTTAAAGAAATATTTATAAGTGAAAATTCATGATGCACAAGCACTATTTTATCTACATCACTTTTATGTACAGTAGAATCCTGGTTATCCAAATCCCAGTTATTTGTAATCAGCTTAACCGAAAGCCCCTTTACTTTTATTTTTTTAAATAATGAAAACATTCCGAAAATATTGAAAATATCCATTCATGAATGATAAAATATATAACTCTGAATGATGCAAACTTGAAACATATTAATATGTGATAAAATTGTGAATTTAATGCGAAATATGTGATGTATACATAAATAAAAGAAATGTATGTAAAGAAGTAAAGAATTTAACAGAAGCTGCTAATTTTGACCATTGTGTATACACAAGCATGTAATTTTTTTTTAATAAAATATCCAGGTTATTTCTTTATGAAATAGGCAGTGATTTTTTTTTTTTCTGTTCAATTTGGGATTGTTTCAAAGCAGCCTTGTCACACCAAATTTTAAACAAGAACACATCTAAAATGGTGGCATCATCTTGTGCTTCAATATATTGCTATGTGCTGCATCTAGGATTTTTGTAGCTTCAGTATGTAAAATGCTGGAATTCTCTGTCTCTTTGGGCTCATTTTCAACAACAGTATCTTCTTTATTTACTGCCACAACTATTTCTTCATCAGTTAAGTCCTGTTCATCGGTGTTTGGAGCAAGCCAGGCCTCAACTTCAATGTCAGATATTTCCCATGAGAAGCAATATGAACATGGAGAACACTTCATGATTAAGATCAGAATTGGCGTCCACAGTTTCAACCAAATCAACTGTTCCAAAAACTAGTGACTAAACTTGTGGGACTCTATATGTAGGGCTGTCGGAGCCTCTTTAGGTGTCTGAGAGTTAATTCATTTACTATATAGACACCTATTTCCAAATTTAAATCCATCAAAAATATCAAGGACATTCTTAAACATACTATCTGAAAGCAAGTTTTGTTGTCTTGTTAAATGGCTGAATTAAAATATAATTTTATGTTACATACCAAATACTAGAGAAATATTCATAACATTTGAACTAGGCAGTATAGCAATATAACCAATTGTCAGGTGGTCATATCCCAAAATGTGAGGTACTTTTTACAAAACATTTTATGAATTGAAGCATACCTTACCTTACTTTTTGTTTTATAATGGCATCCAATGTCGCAAATGACCAGAGTTTTGCCTGGAATAGGATGTAAATTATTTAGGGAAGAAATGTCTAGAGCTTTACTTATTGCCCTTTCATACTGATGAAGAACAGAGAAAGAAGCATTCTTTATTCTAAATAAAAGAAAATTAAAATTACAAATTTAATAAAAACATTATATGTCAACACTTTTAATTCATTTGCATATATTATGGTTAAATATGAGAAAACTTCAAAACATTATATACATTATCACCCCCTCCCCCCCCCCAAAAAAAAATATGCAGTAATATACACTATGTGAAAAACTGTCCTTGGACATCCTCATTCTTCAACAGTATTGTGTAGATTTCTCTAGGGCAGGCATGCACCTTTTCTAGACAGTGGGCCACAAAAATTAAAAGTATCTTACCAAGGGCCAATGGTGGAACCAGAGAGGTGTGCACCCCCCCCCCTCCCCACCCCTGGAGAATAATAAATTTACACAAAACAAAAGTTTTACAGCAAAATAAAATTAGTTGAAAAATTTGGTTAATTTAATAAAAAAAATTCTACATATGTCTTTGCCAGGAACCAATCCAATTAATATGATGGCTGAGATTGAATTTTTGATGTTATGTTTCTGATATTTGGTTTGATAGTTGTAGTAGCAATGCGCAAAATTGTAGAAAGGTTTTCGTCGGTCAGTCTGCTCCTGAACTTCGATTTGTTCAAATTCATCAGTGAAAAAGTTTGCTCACAAATATATGCACTTGCAAACATTGTAGCGCACTCAGATGCATTACGTTCCAAGAACGAAAATTCGTCAGGTAATGATGTATAGAAGTAAAGTATTGAGTTCTCTTTGAACTGCTCTTTGTAAATGTTTAAGCTTTGCAAGTCAATTAAACTTAGTTGTATACTTTCTGTTATTGAATTTGCAGGCACAGAAAATGGATCGCTAAATAATTCAAATTTTGTATGACATTTTTCAAATTCAGAAAATCTCTCATTGAATGACTCAAGTAAAATTTCAATTTGTGTTTCGTATTCCATCTTCATATGAGGAAATTTTTCCTTCATTTTCTTACAATACGGGAAGTGTGCAAAGTTTTTGTTTTTCAGCTGCTGTTGGAATAACACTAATTTGCTT
The DNA here is from genome assembly GCA_951213105.1 of Amaurobius ferox. Lineage (NCBI taxonomy): Eukaryota > Metazoa > Arthropoda > Arachnida > Araneae > Amaurobiidae > Amaurobius > Amaurobius ferox. The sequence goes on along the minus strand of OX578133.1, from coordinate 68,942,811 downwards.
TTAAATGCATTTATATTGCTCACTAGCTGAGAGATTAATTGATTCTTCCCTTGTAATTTTGTGTTCAAGTCATTTAAATGACCTGTTATGTCGGTAAGGAATGCCAAATTGCATTGAAAACTTGTTTCTTCCAAATGCCTCATTTCCTTTCCATTTTCATGTAAAAATGTAACAATTTTATCTAATAAATTCATAAAACTTTTGAGTGCAGCTCCACAACTCAGCTATCTCACTTCTGTGTGGTACACAACATCACAAGGAAGATCTTCGAATTCTGCTAAAAATTCCTTAAACTCTCTGTGCCGTAATGCACTAGTACGAATAAAGTTAATTGCATCACACACAAGCCTCATTAACTTCTCAAAACCCAATTCCTTGGCACATAAATTTTGCTGATGTATGATGCCATGGTATTGTAGTAGTTCTGTTTCACGTTCTCCCAGATGTTGTTTTAGTAATGATATCATTCCATTTCTTTAGAAATGATATCATTCCATGAGGCGTTCAATTTTCTGAGAACGTTCAATTCCTTGAACTGATGAGAATGAAATGTGCTTCATTTCATAATGCTGTTTTACGTTATATTCCTTTGCTACTGCAACATTACATAGGAGACAAGTTATTGTACCATTGTTATTAATAAAACAGTATTTGTTCGTCCAAGAATCCTGAAACTTTCAATTTTGGAAATCACCTTTCCTTTTTTCGCTACTCATTACTTTATTTTACTACTTAGCACCGTAGCTGCATTATACGCCTTCGAAATGCTAATATTTTGCTCTATTGGGAAATGCGAATAGAAGTAAGAAACACATGATACTCAAGTTTAGTGCTGCGACAATATTGAAGAAATGAGATCCACAATAAAGCACCACCTGCTGCCAATAGGAAGGGAGAAAATAAACAAGAGGAACTTTGATGCCAAATTGGCGATTCAAACAAAGCGGAAGGGGAGAAATCTGTTTATAGCTACAAAGCCATGTGCCATTTGGTGTGCTTCCAACTTCACTGGAGTTAGAAAGGGTTTTTTTTCGCTAGTTTTAGTAGCATTGTTTGAGAAACAAGTGGAAATTAAAAACATCGATGTTGGCAATACTATCGGTGAATAAACATCACGCAAATTTGAAAAATAAAAAAAAAAATCAAAAATGAATTAAAAAAAATTATATATATATTTTTTGTTTTTACTTAAAACAAATTGCGATTTTGCCTGCGTAATGGCGGGCCAATTCGACGACCCTCATGGGCCACTATTGGCCCGCGGGCCATAGGTTGTGCACCCCTGCTCTAGAGGATGTAAAATCTTAAAAATTTCTATTTTAATTTCATATTCTAAAATGAGTATAAGAGGTAAATCAATTTGCTCTTCAGTTAAAAGTACATAAACTTAATCTTGTGTAAACTAGCACAAACTCAATACTATTTATTCTTCTAACTCAAAGTTTATATATTTTATATTATAATTCTATCTCAATTTCAAATCTCTTAATTAAAAGGTAAACAAACTAAAAGGTAACTTGCTCTCTTAATGAATATTTAACTTCTGAATAATTGAAAATTTATAATGAATCTTATAATGAATCTTATGGTTACATTAAAGTAAATAAAACTGAGTGATCTTTAAATTAACTGAAATCTGACATAAACATCAGTTATTGTTCTCTAATAATCTGCTTGGATCAATTATGTCTACTTAAACCTTGAAAAGGTAAAAATAAACTTTAAAGAATTGTTTGCCTGCTTAATAGGACTTTATTATTATTTTAAATGCACTTTTTCCCAGTACATACTGGGTAGACTGGAATTATAAGTAAAATACATCTTGACACAATTAGAAAAATCAAAAAATTATCTTTTAAACAAATTTTGAATGAAATCCATATTACTAATAGAAGAATTTTCGTGAATTTAAAATATATAGGGAAGACTGGGGCACAATGGATCTAGGGGCACTGTGGACCCCCCCCCCCTTTAATTTTTATTACATTTGTTTACAGTGCTTTATATTTTGACATATATATGACAACACAGTCTTGATGCACTATATCCCAAAATCATGTTCTCAACTCATTATTACACCATCTTACAGTTATTGTAAGATGGTGTAATAATGATATTTGTAGGTGGGTCATAAATGACGAAAGTAAAATTTTTCAGATGTACAGATTTTCTTTTCTTCATTTAAGAATTGTAACTTGAAGTGTCTCAGTACAATATAAAGGTAAGGATTTTTTCTTTTTATACCATATCTGACTATATTTAATAAATTTAAAATTTGTTTATTTTATTTGTATTTGTTGTTGAACTTCCCTGTGGGGCACAATGGACCGTAATGAACCATGGTCCACTGTACCCTATATTCTTTTATAAGTTGGACATAAGTCCTTTTTAGTACATACTGATGAATTATTTGATTCTAATGAATATATTTATGCATGATTTATATTCTAGTCATTTGAAATATTATAACTCAAAATTTCAAATGAAAATGCAATTAATGAACTAATTAAGTATAAGAAAATAAATGTTAAAGATTTGATAACATGATGCCTTACATGTAATATTTTAAATCTAGAATTAGACAAGTAGAATCTTAAAAAGTAATATTTTAAGCTAATAAATATATTTTTAGTTCTATCTCTTGGTATGTTAGAGATGGATCAGTGAAGAGTGAGTGAAATCAATCATCTTACAGAATAATAATTAGAACTGTTTTTAAATCTTGGAGCTAAGCCATATTTTGGAAAATGTATAGAAATATGCAAGCATTAATATATACTTCTTTCAGAAACTGTATTTAAATACTGCAGTACTATCACGATTAAGCCACTGTTTGGTGTGAAGAGGCAAAATGTAGAACACGAAAGAAGCATTGATCATTTATCAATAATAAAATAATTTCAAAAAATTATTCAATATAATTCTGTTATTTATTATAAATATAAATTTATTTAAAAAATATCTAACACATGTTTTTTGATTTTTAGAAATGTCACAAGATAAACCACAGAAAACTGGTAAAGGTACTGTGCCAAATGAAGTCATGAAGCAAGCTGAAAAAGTGTTATTAATGATAATCGATCTATTCATTTAATCTGCAAACAGAAAGGTATTGCAAAAACAACATTTTTAGTGCATTATGTTCAAAGTACAAATCCTCAAAAGTAGCAGCTAAGTGAAAAGTGACAACACAGATTTGCACCTAAGTATGGAAACATGCAGGTATTCTCAAAGGAAGCAAGAGGAAGAGGCATTGGAAAATTACATTGTAGATGCTGTAAGAATACATCATGAATTTGTATTTAAAATGACTAGAAAATTCATGTATGAATTTGCAATAGCTAAGCAAAAGAATGTGCCAGAGTTCTGGAAAAAAATTGGTGGTACAATTTTAGAATTTGGAATCTTAAAAGTTTGCTTAAACAGCCAAAATCAATAACTTTTGATAGTCATAAGCAATTTCAACACAATTATCGCATGAAATTCATCTGACAAAATTTTGATTAGCTAAAATTCTGCCTTTACTAAACGCATTTTAACATTAGTCAATAAGTTTAAGATAAAAAGGGTCAAGAAAAATACTAACTATTTAAAATATCTTAATACAGCAGTTTAAAATATCCTAGAAGACGAAGCCATGCAGAAAGAAAAGAAAAAATTAAAACAAAAGAGCTGCTTCAATTAAAGCCAGATAGAATATTCAAAAAGAGTTAATTACTGTTTCAATGAAAGACAAAAGCAAAACTGAAGCTCCACAATCTGGTGCAAACAAAAGGAAAGAAATATATCTTGTAAATATATCTGAAAGTTATAATGATTCTGAGAGCAATATGTCTATTTATAGTCAAACAGAAGACACTAAAACTGAAAACATTTTACAGCATGACTCTAATATTTAAACACAGAAGTAAAGGTTATAGTGATTATATTCGTGTAAAATTTCTAATAAAAAAATATTATATTCGTTTGTCATTGAAAACATTTATATAAATTATGATCTTGTGAGATTCATGTGGCAAAAGTCTAATTCAGATGCTTTCGTTTTTTCGAGAAAAAATTGATGCATCTGTCACAAATATTCAAGATATTGTAATATGCCTTCAAGAACCTATAAAACAAAATATAGTTGACTCTCAGTTGCACAAAAATATTTTTGTGTCACCTTTTCTTTTGGAGTTAAAAACTACTATCAGTACAGGGGGATTAAGACAAATTCCTTGAACTTTGATTGCGAAACTCCATCTTTCTTTGTTACCACCCCATCGACCTTTGTTAACCACTGAAGTGCAGAACCCATAGCCTACTAGGTAAGAATGAAATGACTGAAAGGAAAAGGGAAGAATGAGGAAGTGTTTTTTCCAGAAGCCCCCTTATTGCTTGTGTACTCGCTCCGAAACGGCTACCGACATTACAGGAGAAAAATAAAACTGAAGAAACTGCATTCCCTCTCGTTCAGCAGAGAGTGGCCAATTTATCAATGTAGGGTGTATGGTAGTTAAATTTACAAAAGAAAGGTGTTGTTGACAGAAGGAGTGTGTGGATTTCTCAGTGATTTTCTTTGAAAAGCAGAAATTTGAGGAGAAAAATTTATTTAAAAAAACTGAATTTTTTGGAAAAAGCGGATTTTTTGGGATAAAAGCAAAACAAAAAAGTGGATTTTTTTGGGGAAAAGCAAAAAAGCAGAATTCCACCGAAAAGCAGAAGAATCTCATGCCTGTATTAACAACTATGTAACAGAAACGGAAAATTTCGGCAGTGAATTTGTGTATTCATAATACCGATGTCATATATGTATGTAGTATAAACAATGTATAGTGACAATTAGGTTTTATACCACAGAAGGAAATTTTGTGTTCCAAAATGACCACCCAGATCAACATTTGGTAGTCCAAATAGTAAACATGGTAGACAAAAGTTAAAGTTATTGAACATCCGTAACTATACTCCTACTATACTTTCTTACTACATGTATTTATGCCTTCATATATGATTATAATGCCTTTATAAACGATACTGTACTTATGACTTTATGTATGGTAATGTACCTATGCCTTTATATATGGATTGCATTGGCATTACTTTTTGTGGAGCCAATAGTTAAAAAAAAAAAAGTCAACCGCAAAAGTGACATTTGCTTTCATAAGATGAAAAATAAATTTTAAGTAGTCAATAAATATTTATACTCATGCAAAGATACTAAATATCACATGCAAAAATTGATAAAATATCAAATAGCAAATAACACTGAAATCACTTCATAAACTGATCAACTCAAGGAGAATTTATAGAGAAGGGATGAGATGACATGAAACTATGGCATTCCCTAGAATTTTTTAGCTGGGAGATGTCACTGAGGTCTTGCTGACTTGAGCTTGTTTGCATCACAGAAAAAAGAATCTGGTAACTTTATCAATGCTTCTGATTACTGATTGTTGGTGTTGCATCAGCCTCAAAAGTAGATTCTCAGGAGAAAGGAAGACCTCCGTGAAATAATCTTTTAAATGATGGAAAGGAAGTACAAAACACCAATGTACAGTGATAAAAGCTGGACTTGAACAGTGACAATTTCGAAATGAAATCGATCCCCAGAGAGTAGGAAATACAAGAGGCAAATGCCCAAAATGATATTTTAGATGACATGGGAGGATAAAAGTGATGTTGATGTGTTCCTTAGACAATATTCACCGGCCAGACGAAAGAGGGAAAAAAGGGGCAGAGTAGCGTCGGAAAAGAAAGGATTTTGTTTACGACTGTTGCTATCCACTTGAAGGTCACGGGATGTAGAGCAGGAGAACGGGATAGCGGAGTGGTACATGAATGGCCAGTAAGAGCCTGAGAACTCATTTATTGGTCTGCCGAGATTGCCTATATAGACTGTGGATGAGATAGTTTGCTCTCTTCATTCTCTCCTCCTCTTCGCTCTCTCTCTGCTTAGGACTTCAGTCCTTACCCTTTCCGAGTTTGCAGAATTCACTTACATCGTTGATTTCCTGAGATGAAGGTCACTCGAAGCGGGAGCTCAGCTATTAGTATGTTCTACAAGCGATATAGTACGCAGCACAGAGATGAATAATTGGAATAGGATCGCAGTTAAATTGTTTGATATCCTCGTGCGAGATAATCATGGATCTGCACATTTATCGAGTGAAAAGAAATAATGGGCATACCTTACGTAATTGATGCAGAAGTATCTAATAGGTGATTTTTTCTGTGTCAACATATTTCATGAATTATAAGTGAACTTCGTGGCGGTGTCAGCTAAATCGTTTTACACGAACTTTGCAAAGAAGATATGATAGGTTGCTGCACATTACGCGCATATAAATCTCTATTTAATTCGTTGTATTGTATACAAAAGTGCCATCTTCAGACTTAGACTTGGATGTGATAAACAGTGATTGGAACCATCATTTTGTGGAAGGAATTTAAAATCAACATCTGGAAAATGTGTGACAAAGAGGCTGATTTCTAAACAAAAGAGACCGAACAGACGTCTGACATTAAAGGATGGATTGATCTAAAGACTTTGTAGAACACAGCCAATTCCTTACAGCCCAAATCGATATGCATTAGAACTCTAAAGATAACCGCTGCAAAATGTGCACATCAAGCAAAGAATGTTGGTGAGTTGCCTTTATATATCTATATTGAACTATGTGAGGAACTTTAAAATATCATTACAATTTTCTACATTATAAATGATAAATCTGATCCAGGAATTAAGAGAAGGGAAACGCCCTAATTAAATATTTAAAATGTATTGAGTAAAAATGATTGATATATGAAATGATCTATGTGTATAATTTATATGGATGAGATGATAATTAACAGATTTAAAATGAGTATAATGAAGTGTAATAAGCTTATCATAATTGTATATTAATTGAGTAGTAATTGCAATGAATATATCATAATCAAGAAATAAGACTTAATAAAAAATAAATGGTGTTTGTAATGTAAAAAAAATTTGTCTTTATTCTATAACGGCCTAAATTTTAATTGAATTGTTTTCTCACGAAACCAGAAAATCTCTGGCATGCACTCTTATGAGTGATTGAATATCACAAACGGTGTGGTAATAAGTATAGATTTAATCAACTTTATCCAAAATTGCAAGATTTAGTTGTAAACTAATCTCTGTCTTCTTAGGACTTATTTGGAAACTGTAATATTTAATCTATCCATATACTTATTGCCATACTAAGATATGGGGGCTTTACTCATATAAGAGGTCTCCCCATAGGGAGATAGGATGGAAAAATTTTAACCACCTTTTTTTTCCTAATTCTTATTTTAAATTATTTTCTCATGTTACATATGTATTTTAACCTTATTAAATTCCATTGTATCACAATCCCATACCATTTTGTCAGTATAGCCTAAACTCTTTTTTTAACTTCATAGACATTTGCATTAAAATAAACCATTTTCGTCTTTTATCTTTATAAGTGCTATTTCATGATCCACCCTTGTGTGTACAATTCAAACATTTGCATGTCTACTCACTTTTTACTTAAAATTGTCAGTTATACAAATTATTACAAGCAAATTCATCTGAATTTGCAGTTGTAACCATCAAAAACAGTTCTCATCCATAGATTTTGCATACTATAGTATATTTACAAGTATAATATAGCCAGTGTTCTTTGAAATGAAACTGTAAAAAAGAAATTAAACAAAAGACATATAACCAACCTCTCCTTCATTTTCTTTATTTGCTCCCTTTTCCATATAGGATCGGTTTTTTTCTCAGAATCAGAAGGCTGTAGATCCTTTTCTTTCAAGGCATGCGGCCCTTTTTCTTTATTTATCTGACAATCACTTTCTTGCAACATCTTCTTCAGAGCAGTAATAGATTTATATGCTTCATAAAACTGTATAGGTAGTTGACGACTGTTTATAACAGCATTCTATATTATAATAATAAAAATGTTATAATTTCAACTATTTAAATTATTTTTGAAGTATTACAGAAAGCTATCTTGCAATATAAACAAAATCAGATAAATTATTTTGAAGATATAGAAAAATCATACAATTTTAAATGTAAACAATTAAAAACATATATAAATACTTCTGCAAAGCTCTAAAAATAATGAAAATAAAATAAAATAATACCATATAACATTTTAAAGAACTATGGATTAAAAGATAGCTAGAGTTCAAAGAGTATAAGTGTAGCTGGTAAAAAAGTATTTAAAACAAATAATATAAGGGGGAATAAGTTCTCCAATATCTCATTAAGTTTGCAAAAATCATTAACCCAAATAACTTTGTCCTTCGGTTTTGCTTTCATCCCCATTCTGTGTTTTGATAACATCAAAATAAACAGCTGTTCCTGCAAATGGCACAGATGTAAAAGACCCCTAATCCTAAAAGATATATTTTTAAATATAGATTATACAGTAAAAATAGTTGCAGATTTCAAATTTTCAAAACTTTTACTCAAATTAAAACTAAACACGACACAATTTAAAAAAAATTTAATTTAAAGAAAAATGAAAACAGCTATGAAAGTATTTATCACTGAAGGAGAAATGTACTCAAACAACTCTTTCTATTTTGTTTCATTTAATGGAGTAAAGAAATAATGAGGGAGATGTTTATAAGCTTTACTTTGGCTTTTAAGCAAGCATTGCATTGTTATATTGCATTTAATAATTTTCTGTGTTCATGAAAAAAATGCTCTTGAATGTTTTTGGTTTTAAATGTGTGTTTCTGAAAATGAGTGGTGTCATGATTATTTATGCTGTGGGGGCACTTATTTAGGACGTATTAGAATGCTTAGAACCCCAAGTGAAGCAGAGTAATTCATTCCAGTTTCGTACCTAGCCTTTGAGATGCTACATATCCTTAGATACATCTTGCTAATCATTTGGAAATGCATTTTTCTGAACCCCTTTCACTTTATTACAAAGTTTATGATGTATCACGCTAATTCAAGCAAGAAACCATAAGCAAAAAAAAATTAAATGTCTTAAATTGAAACTTCAGTCTCACACCAAACTAGTAAACATATGTACAATCTGTTTGATTTTGCAGATTATTTTCATCGCTAATTACAGCAGCCTTAGAAATTGCAAAATGAGAGAGAAGAAACAGTTGCTGAACACAAGGTTCTTTTATATACATTCTGTTAAACATCTGTAAAACACTTGAAGCTATTATCAAAACTTCACAAAATTTTTCAGATTTTTCATTTTTATTATTTAAAAGATTTTATTTAGAATTTTCATGATTTTTCTCGGCTGATCATAAAATTGACACAACATGGCACAAATCAAGGTGAAAATTCAGTTTTTATAGCAGTTTGCAGCAGGTAAGTATAATCGGAGCTGGAGCATGGATCTTGCTTTCTGTACACAATGACAGCTTAGTTTTGTAATATATATTCATTACATTATTTTTATTTGTTCCACATATATATAAAATAATCATAAATTATATAATGTTACATCCAAGTTAGAAAAATAGAAAACTATAAAAGTTTCACAGTAACCTCTCAGAAGTGGTAGTTGATATAAGGTAAAATCTGGCGAGTTATGACTTAGATGTTTTATGCATTTTTATCAAATAACTACTTTCTGAAAAACAAAAAACTTATTCTTGAAGATCAATTGTGTCATTTAGAATGTCTAAAATCCATGACTACAAGGAATACTACTAGCTAATGGACTTTCAGAGAGGGTAGAAAATTAATTGACCTTCACAAGACTAGGTGGTCAATTCTATGTATAAGGGCATATGTTGGCCAGAATATTACCACAGTTCAATAATATAACTAAACATGGTTGAAAAAAAAACCCCACATCTATAAAATTGGAACTGGACCAAGTAGGGTTAGTTGGCAAGATGATCATCTAATTTGCTAGCAAGTCCTAGCCACTCTTACAGTCACTCTATCACATGTTAGATGAGCAGTGATACCTGCTGTTGTCAACCTACCACCTGTTGAAAGATTTTTAATGCAGAAGTAGGGTTGCATATACATAGTCTATTGCCTTGCTTACCACTGCATTCAACTCATCAACAGTAGTTAGATTGGTGCTATTCCCGAGTGATGTGGGAAACAGAATGACATCAAGTTGTCCTCAACAATGAATCTTCCTGCTGATTTGGGTCTGACAATGGCTGGATATTTATTAAAGATGTCTTATGTATACCACAACTACGACATAGCAATATTAATATAAGAGAATTACCCAGCTGTGAGTTTTTTTCTGAATAAATGTATCAGCATGAAATCAAAAGATGAAGTTATATTGTGGTCAAAACTGACTTTATTTTAATTTCAAAATCACAATTAGACAAAACATAAGGTTAATGTATAGGCATGCAGACGCGGCATCTAACTTATCAATAAAGGCTTAATGTAGCATTATGCTACAAGGCAACGTTGATGCATCAGCTAAGTGCTTCTAGACTATATATTACTAGCAAAACAACTAACTCCAAGTGAGAAGGAGTACAACAAATGATAAAGCAATCAAGGAAAACAAGAAAGAGTCTAGAAATTAAATATCAAAAGTGTTCCACTCATATACCGGAAGATCATTGCACTGATTGGATATGCAAATTTTCAAATGCCTTCTACTTATTGACTTCAGAATTTTCATGAATATAGGACAGTATCTTTAGACTTTGACACAGTTACACATATAACAGAAAATCTTTTTGATTTTCTCAGGCAGTATCTTAAGACTATATACAATATTTGTATGATTCAATGCCACAATGGATAGTGAAATGCATTGCTAATAAAGGAGAAACCATTTTGTACTAGTATGGCCATATAAGTCATTTTCCTTCACAATACATATTTTATTTGCTCTAGAAATTTTATAATGTCTTATTTACTACCTAACCAATCTTGTCCATAAGTTTAAGGTGAATTGCATTTCCCCTTCTTGGTGTTACAATTTAAATTTCACTGGGTATACAACAATTATACCAATTTCATTCAAATTGCTCAATTGTTTAAAGATACAATGCTAACAGGCTCACACAGGCATCATTTGAAATATGATTCATTCTTATTCATAATTTTCAAAATGTACAGATCTATTAAAATTTCAGAACTGAATATTTTGTCCCACTACAATACTTTTTTTTATATATGATATTTGTTAGAAAAGTAAAAAATTGAATTTGTCTATAATCCATTCAAAAGTTATGAATGTTGAAAACACTGCATCATGGTTACAAGCTAATGACAGTTAATTAATTTCTATATGAAATTGTGATGCCACTATCGACATCCTTACTTTTTATGATGATTTCTACTAATTACTTGGCTTGTTCACATTACTTCATTGTTTACCATATAAAATACACATAAACAACTTATTAAACTTTAAAATTTCACTTATCTTCAAGTAAAGTACCTACATTAAAATTGTACAGCCAAAACACAAGCAACACCACCAAATTATGTTGAATGATACCTTTTTATTAACAACATTTTAACTTAAGAACAAAAAAACATCTTCCAAATTGTTAGAACTTAAAAATTCTATAGTGGATAAATTATTAGTACTTGTGTTGCTGTTATCTTATACTAAATTTAAAACAAAAAACTTAATTTAAAATAAACCCAGTTAACAATTTAAATACCCAGATTCAAATTCCTCTGTGGCCTAAAGATCAAAGTTTGGTCTGCCTGGATGCTGACCAACGAAAGTTTAAACTCGAAAGGAAAAGAAAACAAAATCAAATTGTAAATGTAAAGCTTCAAACATTTATGTTCGAAAACTCAAAAGAAAAAACAAATTGCAAATGTAAAATTACAAATGTGCATGTTTAAGACCTCTAAAGAAAACAAAACAAATTGCAAATGTAAAATTCCAAGTATTACAGATTCGAAAGTAAACTCATAGCTTGTAAATAAAGAAAATATGTTCATGATGAAGTGTTCATGATTTATTCATAAAAATTGTTGAAATAAAAATACTCATTAAATTCTCATATGGAAATCGCATATATGTGTGAAACACTAAAAATTTGAAGGGAGAGCATCACAGGAGCACTTGTAGGGTATAAGGCTTAATGAACACTGTTGATACATGCAAGGACGAAGATAACCAGGTGTGAACACAAAAATATTGAAGAGAGCACCACAGGAGCACATTGGGGCACTTATTGTGCATAAATCTTGATGAAAAACTGTTGATATGTGCAAGGATGAAGATAACCAGGTGCGAACACAAAAACTTTAAGGTAAAAGATTGCTAGGGACGACGCTCATATGCTACTATTTAACATCAAATTGCTCCCAAGATTGCAAATTTGGTGTCACAGAGGGCTCAAGAATTTAGAGTTTCCACATAGAAAACACCAACTTCAAATATTTTCTGGCGACTGTGGACCGTGAGCCCCGGGTCGCAGCTTTCAACAGCCAAATCCAACCACCCTCTCAGACCACAGCTAGGAGCTAGGAATCGAGTGTCCCATCAACAGGATCTTTGGTTCCTAAGAGTTGCCAAACTTAGCGAGTGAAAACATCCGCCTCACATAGAGCACCTACGCATACTCCATGAAATAAAATAGAGCGCTTCACCAAAAATGTGAGGCGCGAAATTGCCGCCAATTCAGCTACCATGAACCCATGCCGTGACTAAGTCCTACGGAATGCCGTGAGGCAACCTACTTGCAAGTGTCCGAAGATAAGCTGGGAAAGGGTTACTTTCACACTTAAAATGTGCGCTTTCTTCACAAACTCTTGAAAGAAGTCAAATGAAGTTAAGGGAAAGGCGAGACCAGAAAGGCGAGACCAGAACGAAAACACACAAGGACACTGATGGATTAGCAAAAGATTCTAGGGATATAATTTGTGATGCGCTAATAAAAAGATAAGAACTTAATTATGATTAACATTATTTATCATTACATTGTGCGTTATGTTTGCAATAACCCTCAAATTATTTACTTTTTGTGTGAGTCCTGTAAAGGAATTATTAATTAATATTTTACCAAAAGGATTGAACCAATTTAACTTTAACAAAAACATTTATTAAAACATAAAATACTTATTAAATTCAATTATGATAATTACATGCTTATTAATCATTTAGGAAGATAGCATGTGAGACCCTTAACAATATACCTAACGTATTTAATAACCTGTGGATATTTGAGGAAAACATACCTTCAATTTGGGCCTTTGCAATAGACCATAATGCTTGCAAATACTTGGTTGCACTGAACACATCCTAGTCTCCCTTATTTGGGAACCTCTACGCAATACTCTTGTTCTTTAGTATTGTCGTTCTATCATAATGGCAGGCAAGCGTCCGCATAAGTCATAACGTTGCAGTCGTTGCACACATCTACTCAAGTCATGATTTCAGTTATCTATTTAAGTCATATTGTACAAGTTATCTGTTTCGTCGTTCTCGGATCACCGGCTGTGACTCTCCTCTTTCTCGGGGGCATCATTTTCCCCCTTGCTTTCATTTAAAGCATTCAATGTGACGTAACAAGTATTTTCTCCATTGGTTAATCCTTTAACCAATGGAACCATTCCACATCCTTGATCCTTGTAAGAGCCAGCTCGGCCCCCTCCATCGTGGCACCCCTAAATTTATGGTTTTCTGACCTTTAGGCTCACGGGTTGTAAAACTCTGTGCCATCCAGACTGTCAGTATTGTCCGAAGTTTCGTACACAATAAATATTCTCATAAAACTGTCTCATCAAAGTGTGAGATCAATTTCTAGTCTTACATAATTATTGTTTGCAGATACATCGCACATAATTTAGAGTAATGGAATGCCAGAAAGGGATAATAAATTAACGTTAATACACAATAACAATAAATTAATTTAGAATTTTGAACATTAATTAATTTGGAAAGGTAGCATCATTGAAAACAGGCATAACAAAACTTACAATTCTGAAATATATTCAGTATTTTAAACATAATTTAATATGTTAATGCCCATTTTTTAGATAAAAAACATTGACATAAATATGGAATTCAGACAATTTCTATTTGTAATAGAGTAATAAATGAAAACAAGATATATAGATCAATGTGACAAAAAAAAAGCACATATAAATGTAACACAAGAAAATGCAAAAATTAAGATGGGGTAACATTATTAATTATGCCATTCTTAAAAAAAAGAGGTTTTTAATTCACTACTCAATAAATATCCTTAGTGAGAAATTTTAATAAAAATATTCACAGATGTATAAAGTTTCAAAAAATATTTATATGCTAAATTCTGCAAGAATTTAAAAAATTTAGCTATCGTCAACTAAACAAAATTATATTATGTATAATGAATAGACCCCCCTTGAAAAAAAAAGATGCATGTCTTTGTCAGTGGCGCAACTAAAATTTTATTCTGGGTGGTGACAGGCCTGGTTTAAGACATGGGCAATTGCCCATGCCTTAAACAAGGAGTGGCCTTTTGGAAGTGAAATTAGTAAGACGGGCCCGATCAAGCCAAAGTAGTGGCCAAGGCCAAGTGTTAATTCGGGGACCCCAATGCACACCAAACTCATAGCACATAAAACATTAAATATCAAATTTGGATGCTCAGAGCCATAGTCCCAGAGGCCCTTTTTACATTTAAAAAACTTCAAAAATGTTTTACTTCAAAGTAATATATTAAGACATTCCGAATGATAATATTTAAAAGTATTAACATATTTTCATAATTTAAAATAAAAATTGACATTACCAGACTATAATTTAATTAGATTTAAATATGTTTATTTTGAGTACATAATTATTCTAATACTTGAACTCAAAGATCTTTAAATTTTACACACAGGTGATGCTTAAGAAAAAGCATTTCAAGAAGATGATATAAACAAAATCCAAATCTTAAGGTATGAGAATATGAATGAAAATTTTGAAACTTGCACTAAACTAAAACTACTACTTTGAACTAACTACTTTGAACTAAAAATTCTCTGGATCATTCTATACCAATACTAATATGATTGATGACACAAAATAAAAAGTTAACATGAATAGCAAATTTGAACATAAACATGGAAGATCTAAACTTCATGTTTACAAACAACAAAATAAATTATATAACTCCATGTAAAGAAAGGTATAAAACTTATATTTGAAATAACACAAAAAGAAAGTAAACCCTGTTGAATAATAGAAAATTAGCCAAATAACTTTAGAAATTGCATTACATTTACTTTGTACCATAATTACATTGAGAGGACTGTATTTTTTATGCATAGAAACCCAACCCTAAGTGCAGAATCTTAAATACCATGAAATGGACCATGTTTTTATCACATTATTTTAAAAAGGCATCTTCCTTGCCGTTTTGGATACAAAATCATCAATTATGTCACTAAAATCTAGTTTTTTGCAGCAATGTCATTTTCTATAGTTAAAAAAGAAAATGATTACAAATTTTCCTGGGTGAATGTAGACCTATTTCTATATTTTACTCTTTTCAATGCAGAAATTGAGCATTCGCTTGAACAGTTTGAGATAGGTAAAGTTAGAAATAAGTGATATGCTATTTCTACATTTGGAAAGAGAGGTATGTAAGATATTTAAACTCTTAATTTTCTTTAAACACCCTCTGGGGGAAACCTGATCTTCAAAAATTGAGCCAAACTGAAGAAATTCATCAGATAAACTATTTTCAATGTCATCTGAATAAACGTTGTTGTTGAGACCCAGACCGTCCGACCTACCAGAAAGGTGTAAGGTAACTGTTTGGACGGCCGGGAAGTGCCACCCAATTTAGACCGGAAACCAGTGGGGGAGGCATCCACAGGGACTGTACCCTCCTTCCCCTACCACCAACCTCTCGGAAGGACTTACGGACCCACATGTTTAACGTGATCGTACTCCGCGTGAACACGGCGGCAGTTTTGGCAGCGGCTGGAATCGAACCCGGGCCTACCGAGTGCAACTCCAGCGCGCTAACCAATGGGCTACCGCGCCCCTGAATAAACATTGTGAATAAACATTGTGAAATTCCTGAGCAAAATTGCTAATTTCAATTTATAATTATATAGGAATTCAAATCTCTTATAAACTTCATTCAACTCATGCCTTCATTCTTTTTTGCAGTTGTGTTATCAAGACATCACATATCACATTATGGCATGTAAACTTAAATGATTCTTTGGCTGAAAGATTGCATTCATTTTGAGGTGCTTTATTTAATCTTTTCGAAATAGATTTCTTCCTTTGAACACAATATGTCACATCTTCATCAACAAGTGTCAATGCTTTTACTTCATATAAAGCAAACTGATCTCTTACAAGATGGATATAATCAATAAGGGAACCATAAAGAGGAATCAAATAGGATATATCACCAGAACTGTGCTGAAGAGTTTGGTTGACCATATTGGTTCGCTGTAAAATTGTATCCCATATCACAGTCATAAGGGCAATTTACACAGTTTAGAATGTAAATTTTAGCCTCATGATGTGTAGTTGGAGATTCATTTTCATCTTCTGATATATCACACAGTGACTGTCTTATTAATAGATACCCTTTCTGAAGTGCTCTTGTAGCATCTGCTTCAGCTGACCACCTTGTAGTTGATAGGGATTTTATCATTAATTTTTCTTTGGCCATTAACAACTTTTGTTGTAAAATATGCCACCTATGTGTAGAAACTAAAAGAAAAAAATTAAAAAGGTTTTGCATAATTCCAAAAAAAGGTACATCCTGGTAACAAGATTGTGCAGCATTAGTCCCAGCGAGGTTTATAGAGTGTGCTGAATAAGGTATATATATTCAGCTAAAGGGCAAATCGCTTTGATTCTCACCTGCAGGCCAGAATATTTCCCTGCCATATTGCTGGCATTATCGTAGGATTGACCTTGACAATAGTTCACAATGCCTAATCTCAGTTTTTCAAGCTCTGCAATTACAGTATATGAAAGAAAACTGGCATCATAACTATGTATAGGTATAAACTTGATAAAGCATTCTGTGGGTTCACCTTCTTGCCAACATATCTCAAATTATTGACAATTGATCGACATGAGACATATTTGGTATGGAGTCCACAATTAATCCAAAATATTTTGCTTCTGTAACTTCAAGTAGAATTTCCTTCAAAAACTTTTTGACATAAGCTGCAGTAGTTCTGTTGCTATTGTTGACAAAAGATAATTGGCATTGTCCTTACCAATATTACCATGCTTTTCTAGGTAGTCATTTATAAATGGGTCAAACTTATTCAAATACTCCAGGCAGCCTAAAACATTGCCATTTTGCAGAGACCCTAAACTTTCATTATTCTCAAAGATAGGGAGGCCTCTTTCAGCTAAAAATTTTATAGTTGCAACAACTCTTGAAAGTACAGAATGAAAATAGCTACATTCTTTTTTATAATCATCAATAACGTGAAGATCTAAGCATGCCATGAGATATTGATCGTAAAGATAATTTGCATACAGCATCAAGGTGTGTTTTAGAATTCTCATGTTCGCTTAAACTTTCAGATATATTTTTCCAATTAGAAAACCTTCTTTTCAAAGTGGCTGATTGGAAGTAAACAGTTTGAATATATAACAATACACAATTCCTTTCGATGGTGAATAAATCAGTCAGTCTCTTTTCGTTTTTCCCTTGTTTTGTTTATATCTATAAAAGTTATGTTCAGTGAGACCTCATTCTTTATTGCCACAAAACAGCTTCGAGTTATGTATCTCCAAAATAAACTGATTTGATTAATGTTGCACAAAGTACTCTCTCTTCTGATATAACAGACGGCCAAAGAGCAGGATCATCAGGATAAATTGATGTCAATTTTGCAGTGTTATCTGTTTCAAATTGATGGCAATCTGAAGGTTTCACTGGATTGCAATTCATGATTTTCTCTGCATCTTTATTTTCCATTGTCACCAAATCCAACGGATCTGCTACTGTTATTTCTGCATTCACAATAAGCATAACAAAATTTTCAATGCTTCCTTTTAAGCATTTTGCAGCTAAATCCATGCGAAACTTTTTATGCCTCTTTTGGCTTCCAAATAAATATTTTCTAGAAGACATAGTTAGGCTTGTTTTAACTAGATTGCCTACTAGTTTCATTCAGCAAATAAATTTAACAAATTCAGCAAATGGATCACATGCACATTAGAACAAGAAATACAGAAACAGGCATTCATGCTTCTTAGAAGCCACTTCAACAATTGGCTACTTGTACAAGGCCACGCCTCCTTATGATTAATGTGGTTGCTTCTTGGGAGGCAAATGTATGTACTCTGAAACTTTGGAAATTTTTTTTTTTAAAGAATTACTTCCGAAATTTTAGTTATAAATTTTTATTTTATGGAAATTTACTTTACTATTTTATAAATACTTCTTTTTTTCAAAGAGAAATTTATTTACTGTTATATAAAAGTAGTATTTTTTGTTAAACAATTTTTTACTGTTATACAAAATTTGGGGGCTCAAGGCTGCGGTCCTGGAGGCCTGTGCGTTAATCAGGCCCTGGTAATAAGAATTACTTTTGTGATTTTGAAATTGAATCAATTTTATGCCACTTTAATGTAAATGGAAATAATGTAAATTTTTAGATAGTATTAAAACATTACAAGGATAAACTCATTTTTCTCCCATAATTATGTCTCTTTTGAAGCAATGTATAATTCTGTTTAAACGTATGTATGCTCAAACACTTAGGATATTACTGGATTTTATACAACTTGCAGCTGGCTGCAGCCTGCAATCCCTGAGGGTGACTTTGTTTTCCCCAAATACTGACAAAAAAAAAAAAAAAAAACCCTGTAAATACCCTATCTATGAAAAAACCTGAAAGCAATTCTCAGAATTTGTTCCTGGTTTCAAATTCAAATTGAAAACAGATGAATGTGATCTCTATGATAATACATCTAAAAGGATGAGAGGGAGGACATTGGTCCAGATGGTCATTTTTTTGGTTATCTAGCATTTTGGCTCATTTAGGCATTGAGCCTAGCTGGAGGCCATTTAGATAACACAGTGACTAAAAGTAAAAAGCTATTTTTTAGTGTTCAAAGTGTTGTGTTATGCTGCTGTGCGAGATTTATCACAGATCCATCTTTTTCAAATATGGCTGTTTTATGTTCTACAGGGTGTTCCAAAAATGACCGGCCTATTTGAAAAATAAATAAAAACTAAATGGGCAGTGATAGAAATGCACCATTTGCTGCAATATGCTTGGGACAACAGTACATTTTCAGTCAGGCAAACTTTCAAAATCTATATAAATAAAATTGAAAATCTGTCTGTCTGTCCCATCACGGGAGAACGGCTGAACCGAATTTGGTGAAATTTTACCCACAAATAGCCCCACTTAAAATTCAGTCCATGTTTTCAGTTTCTACGACCAGTGGTTCTTGAGATATTAGTAAAAAACGACACTTTCGTTTGTTTCATCATCATCGGAGAATGGCTGAACCGAATTTAATGAAATTTTATAGATTGCCTTGAAATAGCCTCCCATAAATTTAGTCCAAGTTTCAGGTTTCTAATACCAGGGGTTGTCGAGATATTAATGAAAAATGAAACTTTTTCCTAGGAGTTCTACTCGCTAACTCTGAAGTTTATCCAAACAAAAAGGTTGAAAATCATTTATTTCAGTTTCAGGTTTCTAATACCACGGGTTGTCCAGATATTAACGAAAAATTAAACTTTTTCCTAGGAGTTCTACTCGTTAACTCTGTAGTATATCCAAATAAAAAGGTTGAAAACCGTTTGTTAAGTTTCAGGTTTCTAATACCAGGGGTTGTCAAGATATTAAAGAAAACTTAAACTTTTCCCTAGGAGTTCTACTCGCTAACTCTGTAGTTTATCCAAACGAAAAGGTTGAAAACCATTTGTTTAAAATGTGAAAGTGAATTAAAACTTTATCTCTGAGTTTGATGCAAGATTTTTGTGCTAATTAGTCACTATCTGAAAGCATGAATTGCTTGAAACATGAATTTAAATGAAAAATCTATTTCCATGGTTTATTTTTCACAAGCTTTTACTCCACAATGAAAAGTATAAAGAAATTAAAATGGTTATTTAATTTCGCATTTTATGAGGAAGATTCTATCTTATATGATGTTGCTCAGCAACGCAATCAAATTAAATGTGTTTGTTCATTTTTATTATTATTTTTTCGATTTGAATTTAAAATAAATGGATATAAAATATATTTTATATTTCATTATGTTACGAATCATTTTTCTTTTAATTATAATAATTGCGGACTGTGTACATCACTTTCATTCATTTTGGAAAAGAGTTTTCAAGCTTATCTATTGTGTTTAGCAAATAAACTCATATATTGTGTTTACCCAATAAATTCATTTAGCCGATTGTTGAAACAGAAAAAGAGTAGAATGGGTATATCTTCTAATACAATTTTAGTGTTTTCATTTAGTATATACAAATGGGTTCAGGATGTTTTATTCTTCAGATCTGCAAATTCAGAGCTACGAATTTCACGAAATGTCGCTAACTTTTTTTAAACGTTGCCAAATTGACGAAAATGTCGCCAAATTGATAAAAATTACACAAATCAATGAAATTAAATTTGTTTTCTTAGAACAGAGTACTAAAAAGATGTTTCAGTAGCATTTGTCGGTCAGTCAATCCATCCTACTTAGTAACACATTTAGCGAATTTTTAAAATGTCACCAAACTGATAAAAATGTCTGTAAATCCATAAAAATATCATGAAATTGATAAAATTGTGCTTAATAAATGAAATTGATTACGTTTTGTTAGGGGATAATATTGTGATTATTTTTCGTCAATTTGTCACAAAATGGGACTGTCAGTTCTACAGTCCCACTTGGCGAATTTTTAAATTATCGCATAATTGACGAAAATGTCACCAAACCTTCCATGGAGATAGCATTATTCAGACAATATGATTTCCATCAATTTATGTGAAGCAAATGATATCATGTCGTTTAGCAACTAGCGGATGTAAATCCAATGTGTTTATGCGGCACACGATTTTTATTAAATCTTTTCTCATTTGAATAATAAAGATATGATTATAAAATAAATTTTATTGACATTGCATTTTTGACTGGATAATTTCAATTATGATTTTCAGGTTTAAACATTATCATTATTGATATTTTCAGGAATTATTGATTTAGGGATTATTGATATTTTCAAGTTATTACGCCATTGTTTTATTATGACAAAAATTGCTGAAACTCATATATTGTACGTTGTACGAGTAATCTTCTACAAATGCACAAGTATATTTTCTAATCTACGAGTATATAAGTAGTACAGGTATATTGGCATATATATCGATATATATTGGCATATATTGGAATCAATTATGATTTTCTGGTATAAAGATTACGGCGATTATTGATATTTTCAATTTATTACGTCATCTGTTTTATTTTGACAAACATTTTTGAGACTCATATTGTAATATGGGTAATCTTCTACTAACACACTGGCATATTTTCTAATCTGTGATAATAATTAGTACAGGGATATAGTATATATATATTCCCATATAATTTTAGTGCTTTCATTCTGGTATATATTGGAATCAATTATAGGTTTATTGATATTTTCAATTTATACATATAATCTACTAATACGGGTTATATCTTCTAATATTCGTGTATATAAGTGTACGAGTCCCATACAATTTTAGTGCTTTTATTTTGCATATATTGATTCAATTTCATATTTTTTTATATATTTGCTTACAAAAGGGGCCAGGATGTTTTATTCATCAGATCTGCCAGTGAAGATAATTTTGCATAGTGGGAACTGATATTCTTAAACTTCTTTTTAGGAGCAATAAACTTAATATTTTAATAGAATATTTTGAATAACAATGTCATTTAGTATACTATAATAATTTGTACATGATTGTGAATTATAAGTTTCTTTATATTATATACTCCATACGAAGAATAGGTATACTGCTAGTTAGTTATAAAGTTCGACAATAGATGGTACTGCCGTCTGTAAAAATTAAAATACGATATTTTCCACATATCCACCAACAACATGATGCAGTCTCAAAACAAAATTATCAGACACCCGGGCAAACATCTCAGCCGGAATGGCTTCGCATGCAGCAGAGATGTACTGTTTCAGTCCTACAGTTGTTTGTGGATTTTGGTGGTACACCTGGTCTTTCAAGTGTCCCCACAGACAGAAGACATAGGGAGTCAAATTTAGCGAATAGGTAGTCCAATCTATGCTGCTTCCCGTATGCATGCAATAGTTCGAAGCAATCACATGAACATCGAAATGTTCATTGAGTAAATTAAACACTTTGGCAGTTCGATGTGGCTAGGCACTGTCTTGCGTGAACCACAAAGTGTTCTTAGAGCCCTCCAAAGCATTGTGTACTGCAACAAATTCATGCAGAATGCCCAGATAGCATACTGCAGTAATCATTTGGAATTGGAACAATGGAGCAATAAGTCCTTTGGAGGAAATGGCAGCCCAAACCATTACTTTTACCAAATGCAAGGACGATGGGATGGCAACATCGGGATTTTCTGTTCCCCATATGTGCCAGTTGCGTTTATTGATGAAGCCGTCAAGGTAAAAATAAGCTTTGTCGATAAACCAAATATTCCCACATGGATATCGTTGACATCAAGCTTTTGCAGCATGTCGTTTGCGAATGTCTCTCATGCATTCATGGCAGCAGCACTAAGGGGTTACCGAGTTTGAATCTTGTATGGAAACAGGTGTAAGCTGTGGCACATGAGATGATGCATGGACATTCGTTGTATTCCTGCCTAAACTGCAACATGGCGAACAGAACCCTGGGGCTGCTGTTAGATCACCTGTTGAACAAGCTGAGCATTGGCCTCAGTGACTGTCAAATGAGGTCGCCCTACCTTTCCAGCACAGTCATTCTTTATGCTCCCAGTTCGTTGAAAAATTTCAAACAGAGCCTTTATTACGCCCTTTTTCAGTCCTTTGGTCACATTAAACTTCCTCCGAAAACTTCATCTTGTTTCAACAACACTGTGATTCAGGCAGTGGAATTCCAACACAAGAAAGTTAGCTGTTACAAGGAATAAACCATTTTTACACAACAAACTTGCAATCTGTGAACAGCACATGCTAACAGCAGAAAGACGACTTACAGAATAGCGATCTCATGGACTGCATTTCCCCATATCTCTCACAGATCACCTGCAGTGTCACCTGTTTCCGAACTTTGTAACAAAGTTTGAAAGTCTGTCTGACTGAAAATGTACTGTTGTCCCAAGCACATTCCAGGAAATAGTGCATTTCTATAGCTGCCCATTCAGTTTTTATTTATTTTTCAAATAGGCCGGTCATTTTTGGGACAATCTGTAATTAATTATTCAGGTAATTTTTTTTCCAATTATTTAAAACCATAAAATTTCTTAGTTGACTATGTTTGTTGATTTTTTAATGTGTTTCAATAGGTAAAATAAATTTGATCCTGAATTTAGTCTGGTATTAGCCCCAGAATAATACTGATAAACAAATAATTTTTTTCATGTATTTATCTGAAGTACCAAAATAATATTATAGGCCCTATGGCTGTTCTATGAGGATTTTAGAGGGAAATAAACAAGGATGTAAAATGATCTTAATTTTGTAATTTTTACAGTTTCATTGCAAAAAGAAAAGAAAATAGAAAATGTTTTTGTGAAGCAAAATATTCCTTTATGAATATTTGCATAAAAGTGAAAAAGTTGTTTCTAAATAGTTAGAGCTATTTTGTAAATTAATAAATTTATTCTGGACTCAATCTACAAATGATTCTATGGCTGCATACAAATTTTTATCTAGATATATGTTCAATAATCTGTAAATATTATTTTATTTTTGTATAATTAAACTTTGTGTTAAAATTATAATATAATACACTTTTAGGTAAAATGTGAAGTAAATAATCTTAAAATTTGTAACATGCATTTTGGTATTGCGATTATTTTTATTTCTACCTAAACAATTTATTGTCTCTATCCCTATGTTCTAGTCAACTTAAAACATCCGAGTTATTAGTCTTCTAAATAAAGTTGTATTGTATGATATGTGGCATTTCTTTTTCAAAACTGAGAAAGAATGAAACATTAAAGTTCCTCTTTCTCCAATTAATGGAAAAATTTTTATTCTTAATATGGCCTATTTTTATTACCCCACTCGAAAGTTATATTTTTTAATTTGTAATCCCCCTCCCCTTTTTAATAAATTTGGAAACACTTAGTTATTTCCCTGTGTCTCTGTTGGGCCTATATATCTCCAAATGCTTTTCAGATGCTTTGCTTTATTATTTTTTCCAAAACTAAGAAAAAAAAATATTGCATGTTTTACCACCTTGTCCTCCAATGATTGCTTTTTTTTGTATTTTTCTCTTAGTCTTGTAATGAGCTTTATTTTTTGACGCCAAATTAGAATATTTTTAATATTTACCCCCTTCCCCCTTTCCATCCTAATTGTTGTCCCCTTTTCTATTCTAGGTATGTTTCTTGCATTTGGATTAGGTTTTGTATCTTCTAACATATTTTTATATATTTTCATTCACATGTAACAAACTTAGGGACATTTTAAACATTACATTTCTATCGTCTTCACCCCCAGCGAATCTACGTATAATAATAAAAGGAAGAATCTGTCTGTTTGTTTGTCCACAATGCCACATGATATCTATCACACTTAAGGTCTGAATTTTTTCACACAATCGCATCTATACTTGAAGTAATGCACGTCCAAGGCCTTTTTTCCAAAATTTTAATTAAATTTTTTAATGAATGTTTAATTTCTAAAACTAGATAATCTCAAGCTTCTGATATGATCTAGCAGCTACATTCACGATTTAATAGCTACAGGACCTCCAGCCACCGATACAATCTAATAGCTACCCATATGATTTAGCAGCTATGGTCATGATCTATTGCCATGTTCCTTCATTTCATAGAGGTTGTTAATCTTTCATTCATTTATTTTTTGCTTTATGGAGAGCGTGTATTTTCTTTTTGTTTTGCAGATAGCTTCCATGGTAATTTGGTGTTGGTTTAGGATTTGGAGAAAATTGAGTTGTATTATCTGTAAATGTATTATTTAAGTCCCGGTCAATACCGGATAATTAGGCTAAGTGATACAATAAAACAAATTTTAAATTTGTCAATGTATATAATTTTCTTGTAATATTCCACTTATGGTATTCCACTATTTTGTATCTACGCCACTATAGCATTTGAATCAGATTTTAAAGGGGACAACAATGGACAGTCACAAACAGCTGCGAAATATGCTTCCTGCTTTTTATCTGCGAAACCAAAAACTCAACAAATTTAAATATTTTTGTGTTTATAATTTAATATTTAAAGATTACCTATTTAAATAAATTTCTGATAATATCCTGAAAAAATTCTGAATTGTCCTATTATATTAGATCTTTGTTTTTTAGTGATTGAAATGGTTTTTCTTCATTTCTACTCTCTCCTAATTTATGAGTTGTTTATAATGTTTGATTGCAAGGATGTACAAATAATGCAAAAGTTTTGTACAATTACTAAACAAAATTTTATTAAAAATTATGAGGGCAACTTTTATGACACTACGTAATGAAGTAAGTTGATTTTAACTCCTGATAAATTCAGAAAAATATAATCGGCAGTGGCTCTAGTCCAATGGAGCTGAAATTGTTTTGCATGAGTAATATTTTGTAAAATACAACTCCAATAAAGTTCAATAAGTTTATTCAATTTTTTCAGATATATTTGTCTCTTTTACAGGCTTTCAAAACACTACAAATTACTCGCTAACTATTTATAGCTAACTAGTGCTTTTTGTTTTCACCCTTATTTCATTTGGAAGTTCCGACCATAGACTTCACTTTAATATATTCAATTATTTTACCAACTTGATTTGCGGTATAAAAATTAAACCTACTGAAGAGATTTTACATTCAAGTGAATCTATAAACTTGCCTGGCGGAACATAAATACATACTTCAATACATATATTTCCACCTATTCTCTCCACATCTCACAAATCATGAAACATCATTAGAATCCCCAAGTTTATTTACCTTGCAAAATATTTTAATCTAAACAAAATATCTCGTGCTTGTGCATTAACATTTCACAAAGAAGCAAGTAACCAGATTAAGCTGCAACAATCTCAGCATTTCAAATATTACAGCTTTCCCACCCATTGGAAATGCCAGGTTAAAATGTTAAAATATTGAAATTATAACCGCTATACTATCAAAAACCTAGAAAGTGATCCAAAATCCAATTATATACACTTGAAGGATTCTTAAAGAGTAATAAATTCTTGCTTATTGCTTATAGCTATCACTTTTAGTTTTTAAGATATAAGCATCACAAACTTGAAAAACGTAAAATTATAAAAGCTTTTTAAAAATAAATATAGATTTAGAAACTAAATTTCCTCATACTTGTTTTTGTTGCTTACTATTTATATCTATTTTTACATTTTCGAAGATATTTCGAGTGAAAGTATAGAAAAACGCATGGAAAAAACTCATTCAGACAGACACATTTTTAAGTCCCCCCCCCCTCCCGAAAAAAAAAAATAAAACATAAAAAGAAATATAGAGTTTGATCCAAAACAAAATTATATA
Source organism: Amaurobius ferox (assembly GCA_951213105.1). Taxonomy (NCBI): domain Eukaryota; kingdom Metazoa; phylum Arthropoda; class Arachnida; order Araneae; family Amaurobiidae; genus Amaurobius; species Amaurobius ferox. Next base: position 68,916,254 of record OX578133.1, on the reverse strand, counting down.
CACTTGTATGGCTTTCAAAGCACTACAAATTCATGCTTATTGTTCAAAGCTAGATCTTTTAGTTTTTGAGATGTTAGCATTACAAACTTGAAAAATGAAGAATTTTCAGTCTTCTTCAACTTGACAAGATGATTATGCGAGAACTATAAGAGCTTTTTTTAACAATAAATATAAATTTTTATACTAAATTTCCTAGTATATATTTTTGTCATTTACTATTTATACACCCAACTCTTTTTTTACATGGTAGATATGTTCCTCTGAAATTCATGCAAAAAAAAGTGTAAAAAAAAAGATAAGTTTCTAATAGTAAAATTGGGGATACGTTCCATGCCATCCGAAAACTGTGTAAGATGAAATAAAGACCTATATTTAGTTTAAAAACTGTGTAAAAAAAAGCTGAAAACTGTAAAAAATACCTTTTTTTTACTTTTTAGGTCAGAAATGTTCAAATATGCAATTGATAGCACTATGTATGGCTAATAACACAAGCAATTGATTAAATATTGTGAGCTAATAAACTTAAACAATTTAATGATGCAATATGTTATATAAATGTCATACGAAATGGGTAGGTAAGAGTTATCAAATAAGGGGAGCTCCCTTCGAATAAGCGGATACCCCAGTAGTTACTGGGGAATCCCCTTATTCGATAACATTATAGCAGTGCACAGTGTTGCCTAATTTTTGAAGTGCGGTAAAAACATGAATTTTTTGATACATTGGTACCAAAGACTGCAATTTATACTAGACTGCTCATGGTCAAGTACATAAGTATGAAACAATGACTTTTAAATCCTATTAGATGAAATAAATTTTTCAAAAAAGAAAGACTTTTTTGAACTGCTTAACTTCAAATTCGTGTAAAAAAAAAAAAAAAAGAGTTGGGTGTATCTATATTTTATAGTTTAAAATGAAAATAAGAAAAATGAAAAAAAAAAAAAAAACCACACGCTAGAACAGACACTTTTTATGTTTTTTAGAAAAAATAATCTAAATATTAAAATGTTGAAAATTACTTTTTATAAGGGTCCAAAAAGTTCATATTTTTCATAATACTCCATTTTCCCTTCACAGAAACTCCCAAGCATAGATAATATTCATGTAAAATAATAATAATAATAAAAAAAAAACTTATATCTATGTTCTAGAATTTATTTTGCAATAATATTAGCAGTGTATTAACTAATGTAAACAAAACTTTATGGCATTATTGAACAAAACAAAATTAACTTGTCTTTTTCTGTGAATAGAACACAATATATATATATATATATATATATATATATCATACCAGAAAAGTATAAAAATGAAAGAAAGCAATATATCAAAGAATGGCTGGGGGGGGGGGGGGTTGTGACCCCCACTCCCCGGTTAAGCCAGCTTTGCGTCTAGACAACACTCCCGGAAGCCGATATATTGCACAAATATGAATACCGAAGTATCAAAAAATTTTTTAAAAAGGATTTTAAAAAAGGATTTTAGAAAGGAGGTTACAAAACATGAAAGTGTGGAGTACACAGAAGACTCGTATTTTAAAACTGTACTATTAGTTTAACTCTCACAAAACTAAAGGCAATAAGAAACAAACATATAGATTTTAATTTCCAAAGTAGATACTGTACCATAACCCAGATGTACTATTCACCATGACGAATCCAGCATCAATCCATCTGCTTGTTATTATCTATTGTATATAAGAGTGTACTCATTCATAACCTGTGTAAAGATGGCTCAGACTCCCTAACGTAATCAACACACGGGAGGTTCGGCATCCAAATATATGTGATAGCTATCAGTTACGGTTATACTATAAAATTTGCATGTAATATTACACAGGAAACGCTTCGGAAAACCCTGTGCAATAGCACCATGAACGAAGTTAATATCGCTATTGTAACGATCATTAACATTACAGTTGATTCTTTTGCTTCGCAAAAGATGGTTCAAAATTATGTTTCTGTACACATTCTTATGTAAGCATGAATACCAAGGAACAATGAAATTTATATTAAATTTAAAATCTCTACGTTTATCGTAGAGACGAAATCCAGTTGATCCATTAGGAAGTTTGTACAAAGACAAATCAAGAAAATTAAGACTTTCATCAGGGTTGTATGGTGTTTCGGTTAAAGTTAAACATTTTGGATAAAATCCAAAATCCAATAAAAAATCTTTTTCTTTACAGGCAAAAAGGATATCATCAACGTAACGTATGAACAGCAATTCGTTTAAAATGTGTGTGCCCTCTTCATATTTGTTGAGGTAAATGTCGGCGAGAATGGAGGAACACCCACCTCCCATGGGTATACCATGGAGCTGTTTGTAGAAATTGGTACCATCGTATAAGACGGTTTCAATACTTACGGTTTTAATACTTACAGTTTTAATACTTACAATAACATTGGAAGGGGGGAAGTTGTAAAACATTACAATAGAAATGAATTGATGACTTTGCAAAAGAATTTCGTAATTACATACGTTGATAAAGTTACATCAAATTATGCATTTACATGTCAACATCTTTATAATAAATTACTGATTGCATGTTACCAGGATCGTGATGTATATAGCCCTTTACAACTTTCACAGAAAGAGATAGAAAACCGTATAAGGGCCTTTTATAAATCTGTGGGTTACACATTGAAAGCTATTAAATTTCCTTATGTTACTTTAATACCAAAACTGCATAAAAATCCAGTGAAATTCCGCCCCATCACTAATGGTTATAAAACTTACTTAACAATAGCAAATAAAAAGCTTCTATCAATCTTAAAAGAAGTTATGATTAAAATAAAAAATAATGGTGTTTATTTTATAAGTAATAGTCTTGAAGTAATAGAAAAAATTAAAACCATATCTGAAGATTTACATTATAAAAGTTATGATTTTAATGATTTGTTCAGTAATATAAATATTAAAGATCTATTTGCCATTTTGATGGAAGTCTACGAAAAATATAATATGCAAAAACATATTACTCTTGGTAAATTTAAATCTTTAGTCAATCTTGTACTTTTTGAAACCGTCTTATACGATGGTACCAATTTCTACAAACAGCTCCATGGTATACCCATGGGAGGTGGGTGTTCCTCCATTCTCGCCGACATTTACCTCAACAAATATGAAGAGGGCACACACATTTTAAACGAATTGCTGTTCATACGTTACGTTGACAATATCCTTTTTGCCTGTAAAGAAAAAGATTTTTCATTGGATTTTGGATTTTATCCAAAATGTTTAACTTTAACCGAAACACCATGCAACCCTGATGAAAGTCTTAATTTTCTTGATTTGTCTTTGTACAAACTTCCTAATGGATCAACTGGATTTCGTCTCTACGATAAACGTAGAGATTTTAAATTTAATATAAATTTCATTGTTCCTTGGTATTCATGCTTACATAAGAATGTGTACAGAAACATAATTTTGAACCATCTTTTGCGAAGCAAAAGAATCAACTGTAATGTTAATGATTGTTACAATAGCGATATTAACTTCCTCCATGGTGCTATTGCACAAGGTTTTCCGAAGCGTTTCCTGTGTAATATTATATGCAAATTTTATAGTATAACCGTAACTGATAGCTATCACATATATTTGGATGCCGAACCTCCCGTGTGTTGATTACGTTAGGGAGTCTGAGCCATCTTTACACAGGTTATGAATGAGTACACTCTTATATACAATAGATAATAACAAGCAGATGGATTGATACTGGATTCGTCATGGTGAATAGTACATTTGGGTTATGGTACAGTATCTACTTTGGAAATTAAAATCTATATGTTTGTTTCTTATTGCCTTTAGTTTTGTGAGAGTTAAACTAATAGTACAGTTTTAAAATACGAGTCTTCTGGGTACTCCACACTTTCATGTTTTGTAACCTCCTTTTTAAAATTCTTTTTTAAAATCCTTTTTAAAAAATTTTTTGATACTTCGGTATTCATATTTGTGCAATATATCGGCTTCCGGGAGTGTTGTCTAGACGCAAAGCTGGCTTAACCGGGGAGTGGGGGTCACAACCCCCCCCCCCCCAGCCATTCTTTGATATATTGCTTTCTTTCATTTTTATACTTTTCTGGTATGATATTAAAATCCACATTGTAGTGCAGCATAGTGCCTTATTTGTGTGATTACAGGAATTTTTTAACTTTCATTCTTATATACATATTTATTTATATATATGTATATATATATATATATATGAAAATGTCGGTAATAGCTTTATCGTATAAATACTCTTTTATTAATTTTATGCATCATTTTTGATCCATTTATTCGAAAACGTGTAAAAGCACAAAAATGGTTCATGCTATCATTCTAAAGTAAGTTCCATTTGATTTCTAATAAAAACTTAAATATAATATGATTGTTTATTTAACATTTTTAGATGCAATCTCTTTTTCTATAGTTTAAAAATTTGCGACCTTCCGTAGGTTCAACTTAAGAGTCGAATTAAGAGTTTTTGATCCCATCATAATATTTTCCCTATATATTATTTATGTGCAGTGAAATTACCAATAAAGTCCAAAATTCAGTTATGTATTATAAATTATTGCTGCCATATGTATGTATATATGTATAAAAATATGTAAAGCATCAAATTTCCTAATTTGAGCTCCAAATTTAGATGAGAATAAAATGTGATTGGTTATTGAAATAAAATAGTTTCATAAAGTGATGGTGATCCTGTTTCTAAGCGGGATTAGTTTCCTCCTACTCTTGCCTATCTAAGATGCTTTCTCTTAATAGTTTTCTCATGTAATTATGCAATATATCCAATCCGCCTCCACCTACCTATGCAGCAGTCATCAGCACTAAGAGAGAAGCAGGATTCGTCGCTAAAGGCAACATGCCTCTAATCAGACAATATCCAGGCTAACCGAGCTCGACACCAATCCAGGCAGCTCTGACTATGTTCAGGGGTCAGTGGTAGGCACGATTCTATATACTAGTGCCATCTTTACATGTGGCATCCATCTCATTTGAAGCTGCAAACCCCGTGGGTAGCTTTATTCCTAGTGAAGGCCGAACATTTGGCACAGGGCCATAGTCAGACAAGAGCCAGAGGGAGCACAGGGCACAAGCTCCTGCTGAACTTTGGGAAATTTCAAGATTTTTTTCTAACTTCATATTTTACTAAATATCAAAAAATGAAAATTTTTAAACATAAAAATAATTGAAAGAAAATTCTATGAATGTAAATGTCACATTCAGTTCAGTCTTGTAAACATCTTCCTTACCTAACTAAACTATCTCGCATACAAACCAAGCTCCTCTTTACTCCCAGGTACCATGTTTACACAAATGACAAACAAAACTTTTTTATTGTAACCACAGGCAATAGTTATTTTCTCTCCCCTCATCCTCCACCCAGTGAATCCGATGATGGAACGAAAATGTGATAGTGCACTCACAATCGAAGTAACATGTTCTGTTCTCCTTTTCGAGGTCTACATGTGCCGAAATTTTAGATTTTCACCCGACAAATAATACCAATGCTTAAATCCGGGACAAGCCCAAAAAAATTTATAAATGTGGAATGAACTCGGCCTGAAGATAATTGCATCTCGACAGGCCCGAAATGATTTGTATTCAAATATGTTAAAAACAAATTTGTGAAAATTTTGTACAGAGAATTGAGTTTGTTTTCTTAAACATTTATCTTTACATAGCTGAAATAAACAGAATAAGTTCATGTATTCAATTTAAATCCATTGAAAAATTTCAAAATAAATATATTCGGCCAGGTCGTAACGGACGTTTTAAAAAGAAAGACTCAACCAGGAATAAAACAGTAGAAAACTTAAGCCCAGCCCAAGCATAAGCCCAAACCCGTGCAGAGTGCTATCCCCTTTTAACTCTTTAAAACCCAAGCTATAAAATTTCCGTTTACTGTATTAGACAGGAGTATGTAACAAGTTTGAATTTTTGAAATAGATTCTTCTAGTTTCAGCCAGAAGTAATTTTTTTTCTTCCCCACTTTGGTTTCAACTTTAAAACTAATATGTTCACAATTCATTCATAGCATTTGTTCCAGTTGTCTGACAACTGAAGTTAAAGTTTGAAACATTTATTCAGTCCAAGATTTTAATCTTGATTCAGTCACATTCCCTAGAAATTAAAAGTGTCAATGAGGTTTAAACTCGTAAAAGGAATCGTTTTGCTGATTTGCAACAACTTGAATATGTTGGTAAGGATCTCAATACACATAGCTAGCACATCCATTGCTGTCTTATAAGGAAGATTTTCTACATTTTCGTATTTCCTCTATAATTTGAATTCAGCAATCATGTTCGTACGATACTAGAAGATCTGTCAAAACCCTTTCCTCCTCAGTGGATATAGAAAGGAAACTTGAAAATGGAAATAGTACTTGGACACCATCAAATGTTTCACTGTTTCGAATGAATCTCAGTGGATATAGAAAGGAAACTTGAAAATGGAAATAGTACTTGGACACCATCAAATGTTTCACTGTTTCGAATGAATCTATGCTCCAGTTCGGAAAAAAAAAGTTCTTTGAATGGAATATAGAGTAACACGATAGTAATCTTCAGGTGCATGAAGCTATGAATTTGTATGATACTTTAGCCTGGAATCTTCATAACAGCTCCAAACTTTCATCTATGTTTTTCGCTTCCTCAAAGATTTTGTGAAACTGATTGTCAAAATCATCGAGTAGAGCTTATAGTTCCCTCTATGCAGCAGTCGCCATTTTTAAAGAAGACTTAATGACAGTACTTATGTTTTGTAAGTGCTTACTAAGTAGAAGACCAATGCTGAACACTTGATGTAGGATAAGCAATTATACCAAAAACTGCAATTGTAAAATTGTGTTCTTCAGCAGTATCACATCTCGTAAGGTATCTGCATTTCTCCAATTTGCAATTATATCTAAAGCCTCCAATACTGGCATCAAATGCTCAAAAAAATCACTCACAGAATATCTTTCAATCTAGCATGTCACACAGTTTCTTTTTAAAGTTTAGGCGTGTGTGTGGTAAATTCTAAAATTTTAATTTCTTTACACAAGATGTATTTTCATTTTGGTGAAAATTGTGAGCTACACCAATAACACTAATGTAGTTTCAAATCTCAACAACTTCACAAGCCTTGAACACAAGCAGATTCAATGAATAAATGGCACAGTGAGTGCAAATTGCAAATAGGCAAACTTGTGAAATGTGCTTGTGTCATGTTGAAAGCATTGGACATCGCTGTAGCCCCATCATATTTTTGACCACAGAGATATGTCATTTTGATGCTGAAAAATCTGACACTGCTCAAAATTAGGTCAGATAGTCCTGCCTCAGTTAAATGCGATGTAGGGACAAAATTCAGAAAATCTTGGCAAAGTTTTTTTTTTCAGTATTAACATATCTGGTACATATGGAAACTTGCTCAATTCCTGATATGTCTGAAGTTTTATCCACCAGAGCAGCAAAACACTTGATCATGTTAACATTGTTAAATATTAAATTAAATATGCATACAGCTCATATACAGGTAATGAAATGATTACAAAATCAAGGCTGCAGGACCCATCAATGGTTAGCAATTGCACAATGCATTTTCAAATCAGTAATTGGTGAAACCCCCTTTGGCGGAAGTGCATGCTTGTATACATCTAAATAAGGAGTGATAAAGTTTCCTAATGTCATCCTGCAATACATTCTGCCAGGCATCCCTCAATTATTGCTCCAGATCTGCTACATTTCGGAGTGCCCTAATCTGGTGACCTAGCATGTCCCATATGTGCTCGATTTAAGAAAGGTCTGGTGACCTTGCTGGCCGAGGAACAGTATCAACAGCACAGAGACAGGCCCCAGATATGCGAGTCATGTGTGGTGTGGCATTATCTTGTTGGAAAATGACCCCAGAATGACGTGCCATGAAGGGTAACGCAAACGTCTGCAGGATTTCATCAACATATTGTAAGCCATAAAGTTGTACGTAAAAAAGGTACCACGGGTGTTATGGAAGAGGCTGCAGCATGTTGGATGGCGGACAATGATACCGTTGGGCCAGTTCGGGTCTATTGCACAATCAACCGATCTTACCTCGCATTCATGTACCTTGGCCTTCTGGAGCCTTCATTCCACTGATGAGTTCCTTGTATCAACCATTGCTGCCAGCACCTTTGCACAGCAGTGTCCGTTTGGTTCAGGTGGCGGCTTATTGCTCGGTATGACCAGTCAGCTTACATTCATCCTGACTATAAGACCACATTCGAACTCATCTAATTGCTTATAAGGTCTTCGGCAATGTCATAACGACATTATTGGTTGTGTCTCCACTGAACTGCAACGCCAATAACTGATGAAGATAAACCATCCTCATTTTTAACCTGTTTTATAGGATGCCAGTTGCGCAGTAGAAATGCAAACTATGATTGAAATTAACACTCATTTGCCTTGCAAATTTAATCATTGCATACTTGGTATAAAGTAATTTGCATGTGAAATTTCGAGATAATCGGATTATTTTTTAGCGGTGCTTTGTTTTCTTTGCAAAAGCGTATATATATATATATTTTTATTTATTTATTTATTTATATTTAAAAAATAATAAGAAAGTAAAAGATGGTGAAAATGCAAAGTCACCAAACTAAATCAGTAGGCGCCTGGTGCCCAGTATTTTTTACTTTTTTTTAATGATAGCTTATTTATAGACAATTATTGAAAATTTGAGCACAATTTAACAATATGTGAGAGCACAAAAAAAAAAATTGAACTTTTTGTAAAGACTTTAAACTTGATTATCTCAGAATTACTATGTTGTGGGTTTGGTTACTTGTGAGCCCATCACCTCATATATAAACAGAAGTTGATTTGATTCACGTACCTGATGTTGCGATTCCATAAATGAGCCAATGTCCAGATGGAAGAAAGTATGATTTTTCTCTCCTGCAGCAGAAATTTGCAAACTTTCATATTTTCCCGAGTCCCGATGGGGTTGTCGTCACTCTGAGACTCAATGGAGTTAATATCCTGAGACACGATGGAGTTATCACAGTGAGATTTAGTGAAGTTATGACTTCCATTGCCAACCATGTCTTCTGCCGTCAGCCCATAATTCACCTTTTGTTCTTTACTAATGGATATAAATTTTAATAAATTGGTTTGTAAGCATTTCTTGCCTGAAGTTGTCGTTGATATTCACAAATTCAAACAAAAATCAGACTGTAACATTCAACAGGAAGCAAATAAATCCTTTACAATGCTCACCCCTCTTCGAAATCTCAAAACAAAGTGGCATGGGAAGAAAGAGCAAGATGCTGATGGACACTGACCAGACCAAGCTGGATACTACAAGTGGCACTCGTTTGACAGTACTACTATTTTCTCCCAGGCATTGAAGAAGGGCGAGGCTTTGGTGTCCCAATATCTGGCTAAATGGGTTCCCAAAAGCTATCGCTGTGTGCAGGTGGTGTGCAGATGCTGAATGTTAAAGACGGCCACCACAAAAGGCACCAAAAAACTGAACATATGGTGGATATTAAGTATTTTCTTGATACTTCCTCAGCCCAGCCACTCAGATCAACAATGAGTCAAAACGAAGTTTCCTGGGGCCCAAAGGGTGCACCACGTCTCAACTACATCACTGTACAATAGCAAAAGGAAAGAACGACGGCACACTTACCCCATGCAATTTGTTTATACTTCCACAGTAGTTTTTCTCTACATTACCTTTATTTAGGCTCCTGGCGGGTTTTAACCCTAAAAAAAACCCTCTGGGTACGCAACTGCAACAACTTGTCTCAGCAGAATATCATTACAAGCTTCTAATATGGAATTTTGGATTTTTGGACTGAGATACTTATAACCCAGTAACTCTAAAGTAACCTGTAGATAGGCATTGCCTTTTGCTCTATAATAAAGAACACTGTGCAAAAGTTTACTTTGTTCGTTTGCAGCCAGATTAATTTTGTTGCTGCCTCCCCTGGTTGATTGTGTTTTCTATTAACAATTCATGTCTTGCTCATGTTTATTTAAAACACTCAGCATCAGCAACACAATTCAAATAGTATTTTAGTGAAGCATCATGACCAAATGTTTCGACTTTCATGAAGTTTGTGAAACCTTACTTCATTATAACACCAAGTTCCTGTAAATTGATGCCTTCTCTATTAAGTAAATAATATACAATATAGGCACCAGTTTTTTTGCTGAATAAACTAACCAGGGAAAACATTTTAGCCAATATTGCTAAAAATGAAGCACATAGGTTTTTTCTTTTCACTACTTTGTGCAGACTGTACATACTCTGTACCAGGAAAGATAAAGATAAAATCTTCAGGCGGTATCTATACATTGTCTAAAATTTCTTGTATTTCAGTAGCAATTCTGAGAGGAGTTTTGATTACAAACAAGCTGATATCATTAGGGCTGGAAGTTACCAGTATCAAAGAATTTATGGACTCAGTAGGCTTATCAGAAGCACTAGCAATTTGTTCTTCAACATTTGTTTTTTGCTTTTTTTAAAAAAAAATCCAATATGGGAAGTTGTTATTTGTTCCTTTCTTCAGCCACTTCCTGATTGAACACTATTTTAAACACAGGCAACTTTATCACACCAATTAATCATCTATAATTTACTATTCACATACACTTTGATTTCACTTATCATTTGTGCTTGGATTTTTATGTAGTAGCAGACTGACTAGCTTCCGACAAATGAATGTCCCTTATATACCATCTAGTCAAATGTCCTAGAATGTTCCCCATACATTTAGAAGGAACTTCAAGAACAAATTCTATATCTGAACTATGATATTTCAAGAACAATCTACAGTCATGTAGTATAAGTAAGTGATTGATATCCGAACATTCATTTTTTTATTATAATAAGAAATAAAATGATTGATATTGCATTATTCATTAATAAAATGTAATTTCACTTATTAATTAAGATGAATTTCTTTAGTTTAAATTTTATTCTTAAAGCATCTGGGGGGTAGAGAATCCAAAACCCACATCGCCCCCATAAGTATACCATTGGTCTCTACAAAAAAAAAAAAAAAAAAAAATAAAAAAAATAAAAAAAAAAATATCGATAAGCAATTCTCCATAATCACACAAAACAGAAAATAAATACTAAAAACTACGTCTATCATTTAAGCTTTGATTACATTTTTTATTTATTTTTTCAAAGAAACACAAGTTGACTTCTTAAATATTTTTAACAGTTTTGTTCAAATTTAAAATTAAAGAAAAGCATTCTCAAGCCATATAAAATGCATCAGTCAGTCAAATTTGGTACATGAGCCACAAATTACTCATGACTGTTTCATAAACAAAGCTACGTTAAGCTATACAGTGTTGAACCTTTAAACTTTAATGCTAAATAAAACAAAATGAAAAATAAATTATAACACTTGCCTTGTTTTCTAAATACTTGATAACTTTCTTGTGATGCACAGAGGAAATTCCTGATAAAATTAGGTTTTTTAAGTTTCGAAGTGTAGCCATATAGGGAAGCTTCTTATTATCTAAAAAATTAAAAGCAAAAATTAAGTTTAAGTTGTTCTTAGCAATTCAAGTCAGAAAAGTATAAACATAATTGAACATACTACTGTATTGACCAACATGCCAGAAAATAGTTAAGTTTACCTGCATGCTGCAAAACCATATTATCCAGCATGCTGCAAAATCAAAATTTAAATTTCATTTCCTGGAATGATGAATAAAAAATTTACTTGGTACTGTATTTCATTTAAATGTGAACTATCTATGCGACTCTTCAAACGAATTACAACTATAATATAAATTAATTTGTAATGATTGGTTATATCTATGAAATAGTGTTATAGTTTGAGTTTGTTTGATACATTGTATTTTAATGATAAAATATGTATAATGAACTTTTTTACGATTTGCTGTAAAACCTCCACTTTTCTGGTGTGCAAGATCTGGCCAACAAATTGTATTTTAAAATTTGGTATCGAATTATCTGACATGCCATGTAATGCATGGGAATATGGTAGAATACTCTCAAACTTTACACTGAATTTTTTTTTATAATTTTCAAATTATTTTTTAAACTATATCAACATAAATAGAACAAAGTATTTAATTCCAGATATTATGACATGTTGACGAAATTTTTTTATGTTTTAGGAGAAACAAAATTAACTCAACTTTCTAGTTTACAATTGAAATAAATATTTTGCTGGCTGATTTAAAGATTCCTTTAATAGCAAGCACTACATAAAATAAACATGTACAAAGTTTGATTTAATAAAAACAATTGTGAAACAAAATCTATTTTGCAGAGCAGTTCAAATTGTTTTATTAGTAACAATGTTTCAACTACAGTAGAATCCCGATAATCTGAAGTAGTTGGGACTGGTACCAAGTCGGATTACTAAAAATTCAAATTAAGCAGAACTTCAAAACATGAGCATGATACTGATAAAAATGATGATCAAAGAAATGACAAAAATAAACTAAACATAAATCAATTAATTAAAAATAGGCCAATTAATTAAAGATTATAAGACTTATGTCATATTATCGATTTAAAAAAATCATCTAATATCAATAAAAGAAAAGGTGTTAAGGGAAAAATGCCCCAAAAAATTCTGCGAATGATCTCAAATTAAACTAAACTTAGTTTAATGGGACTCAGATTACCAAGACTCTACTATGATTTTTTACAAAGTAAACCATAAGGATGATTCCACAAATTCCATCATAATATAAAATTATGTTCAAAATCTAGACATAACCAAATTCTAGAGTCTACATTAGTCCACATATAAATATTTGCACAGTTCCTACTCTTTTATATCTGAAGATATTCAATATTTCAAAATGAGCAATTTTCACGGATCATCTGTCGAAAATTACAATTTGAAGGGGGGAGATTTCATTGACTGATAACAACTGTTCTAATAAAGTGTGTCATTTGCCATTTTACTGAGACATTACTGGTTTATTCTAGCATCTGACCTTGTGCTTGAGAATGTAAAACCCTCTTCAATAATCATCTTATGGTATTTTAAAATGGTGAAAAATTTAACTGTAATTTTTTTTAATTTAATAGTATATTAATTTAGAAAATTCATATATATATTAAGAAGTCACACACCCAGCAATGAATGTGCTTAAAGAGTCCTTTTGGAGCACCTCTAGAGCAGCAAAATTATCCTCTTAAAGCATATATTCTAGGTTTCAGAACAGTTGAAAATATAATGTATTGTAACTCAACTACACATATAAGCTCAAAAACAAAGTTATAAAACTTCAAAAATACTATGATTGAAAGATGTGAGTTACAGTACTAAATTTAGAATTGCAATGCTAACATTTTTAAATATTCAAAGCAAAACTTCCCTATTGTGAGCATTATCATAATTTGTGATGCAAATGCACTTCGATTTAAAAAATTGCATCTTCAACTTTCTGCATAATACTTAGAATTAATCTCTTTAACAAAACTAGTTTTAGTTTATTTCAATATTTTTCATTATATAATAATTATTTTAAATTATTTTGTAATTTAAGCATTCACAGATTTATATATAAAAATTTTGCTTCTATTATTTTTACATTATTTCAATTGATGGTATATCTCAATTTTTAAATATCCCTTTTTCAAACATTTTTTCAATATTTGGTTCCTTTCTCATAAGTTATAACTTTTCACGTGCTAGAGCTCAGTGATGCCAATTAGTAACATTGGATTGGGACGTTTCATTAATATTCCTAATAACACTAGATGGTATTAGAATTCTATAGTTTTTGCAAAGTTAGTTACTTGAATCATTGACCTTCAAACTTTAGCTTCAGTTTTTGTTTTCATGAGATTGCTAACTAAGTTGCTTGTATAAATAAACACACATGCAAGCTGTTGTGGTGGTTCTGATTTTAAAGACATGTAGACTGAGATATTTAAAGGGATGGTTTCTTTTATAGCAGTTATTCTGTGTTTATTTTAATGATGAGAGTCTTGGACAGTACATTTAGAAGGGGATTAGGGCTAAAAATTCTTATTACTGGTATTCAGGGGGAGTGCGTATGAGCTTGTAAGAAATTAGTCAGAAGAATTGCAATAATCATACCAGAAAGAGTAAAATATATTTCTGAAAATAAAAGTTAACAATTGATAAATGAATCTCATAGTGATATAAGTGAAGAAAGTGAAATAGTTGCTATGTGCTTTAGTGTAGAAGTTTACTTAAAAGATAATTGAATGGGTGATGGTGCTTTTGATACTTTGGGTACAGATAATTAGAGTTCAAATTTCAAAGATCTGATATCTCTTCAGTTTTCTAAATTCTGGACTAAATATAAACAGCTCAAAGTCTCTTTTAAATAAAATTAATTAATCCGAATTTCATTGATGATATTATACAAGTAATAGTAAACAAAACAAACAAGTTTTCAAAGCTCATGTTTGAAAAACAATAGTGGAGTCAAGTCCCTCAATATGCAATAAAACCCATGCATTTCTGTGATAATGGTAGATGTATTTTATAGCAAAGTTTATTTAATACGATTTTTTTGCTGTGTTAGGCTTAGCATCAGAAAGTGTCTGGGCCTGAAGTAGCAGACGATTCTCACTATGCATGTTCTCGCAGAAGCACTACTTAATTCACTCGGTGGGTCATGAAAGAATTAATATTTGGGAAATATCCCTTCATGTTATCAGTAACATGTTTAAAAAATAATTTTTCATACAAAATATGAAATAAATAAAAAAATGTAGTTGTAAACAGACTGCAAAAATGGAAAATATTAACATACTGAAACAAAATATACAGAGGATCATGTAGAAATGCAAGTTTGCATGATATAGCCAAATCATTTTTAACAAATTAGTAACTAAACACATTAAAAAATTCATAAATATACTTAAAAGGAAACCTTATAGCTGGTGGGGTTTGGGACCAAATTTATCAATTTTTGCCAAAGTGTAGGGCATTAATTATCAGAATATTAAAGAAGGTAATGAATCCTCAAATATATGGGATTTTAACACTTATAATCTCAAGATTTTAGATTTTAATTATTAGGTGGGATGCCCTGATGACCTAATTAAATATGGTCACTTTTGTAAAGGAATTGCAAGTAAAAAATGCCTGAAATAATCTGTTTTAACCATATTAGCACTGTATGAACTCTATTCAAATTTCTTTTTACTCAAGTAAAAGATAAAAATGTGAGTAAAGTGGATCTGGCAATTCTTCAGTAGTTTTAAACATTACAGTAGTTTTTATGTTGCAACAGGAGCCAATTCGGCTAAGACCTACATTTTTAAATATAGATTCTAATTACTATGCACATCCATGCTTACTCAGGGCTCTCTTTAGGTACCCATGATTTAATCTCAGTATTATTTTTGAAGGAGAAAAATGCCATAAATGCCATTACTCAACATATTTGTGAGTTATTTCAAATGCAATCCTAAATGCCAGGTGAAGCTATTAAATGGATATTTAATGAGAATACCAGACGCATCCATTCCATTTAAGATGTTTATGAAGATGAGTGTTCACTCTCAACTTCCACAAGCTTGGGTTCTAGGGATCCATTAATGTAAAAAATGTAGGTCTTTTGGTGGGAAATAATGGGTTGTTAAAAATTTATGTCAAGAAATACTATTTAAAAAACTTGAGTGAGATCCCTTGATTTTATTCCGATTCTTTTGTTTTATTTTAATGCTTTAAATATTAATGCGAGTTTTCTTATTTAAATATGGAATAAAAATGATTTATTTTGTGAAGCTGTTATATGGATTGTAGCAGGTCTGCATTTCAATTTAATACTTTAAAATAATCAAAGTCAATTTGTTTCTTAATCCCGGGTTGTATGCATCCATGCAGCAGGTGTATCTTTGTGGGGTTAGTACGTATATCGTTACGAAGCTTACTGGGTACATTGTTACAAGACTTAGCCCACTAGGAGTATGGCCATGTAATTCTAGTTCATTTGTTTTAAAAAATATGAATGTGTTGTGATAAGAAATGACTACAATGAAATCATGACTGCTTCTTGAAAACTCCACAGCTAGTATAAAATTAATTTCTTGTGAATTGAAACATCACAGGATTTGTGTATCGCAGATAATGCCAATTAGCAGAGAGTTTCAAAATTGCAAAACATCTGCTCTTCTAGACTGCTATTTATAACTAGAGAATCATAAATTCCTTACACTTGCTATATGATTAAGCAACATTTGAACCTTGCTTATGCACACATTCACTGACATTGGAAAATCAGTGTTTGGAGAAAAACTTTGTGATGTTTCATGATGAGTTTTGCATACAGCTACAAAAGGATTGAAGTCTAAAACCTTCTCAGGTGCTGCACAAGGCCGATGTTATTGGAAATTTGTTGAGGGAAAGCCATTCTATTAAAAATTTTATGGGGGAAATTAAAATTAAACTAAGATTGAAATTAAACTAAAATTGTATAATTTATAATTTTTAGAAAAAGATGAAGTGGAATTTTCAAATGACCGGCATAAACATAGCGTGATATCTTAAATAATGGAAGAATCACAATACCAGCTTATTGGCTGGATTATTTATATTTTGGTTCTGTGCAAGTGTTTTTATTTATTTCTCCAAAAGAATATCATATTTTAGCAGAATATTTTATGTTGAAGAAAGAAATTTTCTTTGTATTTTATCTATTTAAAAAAATGGATTTTTCCTGGGTCCTTGGGACCAGGTAGTGAGGGTATTTTGCATCCCTGGCTAATGAATGTGCATCCACAAGAACACTAGAAAACCCCTTTTCCCTATATATAAATAGACAAAGGTTTCCTTAATGCAAAAAATGCTGCAAATTCAAAAGACTACAGTGGTGTTATAAGTTGTAGAAACTGAAATACACATGAATAAATAAAAAAATTAAACAAAAAGTCTGTACCAAATGTAGATACCACACTAAAAGTAAACAGCAAAAGTGGTCATTCCTATTTGCTTCCACAGTATAACCAAATGCAGAACATGATTTTGATCATGAAACAAAGATGACACTTTAAATTGGCACATTGGTACAGTAAGATTGGTGTCTAAAACTGAAGTCTTCAGATGTAGATTGATTAAATTTTGACAAAAAAAAAAAAAAAATCAGTATATATGACTGGGCAGCATAAGCTCAGAATATTGTAAAATCTTGACTTTTAAACGCACAAAGGTCACAGTTCATCTACCGAAAATTACATTAATACCTTCAATATGTTGATCTTTAGAGATATATAACTTATTTCAACTGGACCAAAGAACAAAATGTAAAAATAATCATTTATAATAAATATGCTAAATAATTATATTTCAATGAAACAATATAAAAGCTGTAATCACAGTAAATCTAATTTTTGACTGATTTTCCACGAAAGATAAGATTTTATTATGTAATAAGTAATGCATATAAGCACATCAACAGAATCAAAATCTTTCAAAAATAAGAATTCTTAAATGTTATACCAATCAATGATTCCCAAACACTGGGAATATTTCCATTTTGAGATATTTGAGTTTCCCATGTTTCAGGTATAGGTAGTTTCATTCTCTTTCCAGCTTTTGCAGGATTCCATGTGCCAGATAAACCACAAGACATAAAAATTCCATGACTTTCTGGGTATCTAAAAAATGTGAAAAAAATTTATTATACTATTAATAAAGTTAGAAAAATTAAAAATTCAGAAATTTATTCAACCTCAGAAAAGTTAGACTATAAATTTGCAAATAAAATTTTAATCTCTTTTTAAAAAGTACTTGCTATAATGAATAGTAAAACTGTGCTGTAAATGCTATAATTTTATTAAACTGATTACTTTATAGAGGATTGCTCTATAATTGTAGATCACAGCATCCATAAAATGGTTTTATGTTTTTCATCACTCTTCAGCATGGAATAGTTAATACCTGCAATGTTAGAAAGAAATCTTACAATGTGTTGCAATTTTGTGAGTGTCTTTTGAGACTGACAAATTCAGTCTTATTACATACTAGCCGCCTTCAGCGACCAGCCTGTTCGCTACCCTTGAAAATTCTGACCGTGGCAAACTCACTGGCACGACCTACCAGAAAGGTATAAGGTAAATATTTGGACGGCCAGGAAGTGCCGCCTAATTTAGACCGGAACCCAGTAGGAGAGGCATCCACAGGGATCGCACCCTCCTTTTCCCCCCCCCCAACCTCTAGGAAGGACTTATAGACCCACATGTTTAATGTGATCGTACTCCGCATGAACACGGCGGTAGTTTTGGCAGTGGCGGGAATCGAACCCTGGCCTATCAAGTGTAATTCCCAAGTGCTAACCAGTGGGCTACCGCGCCCTCAACCCTATGGAGTTAACAAAGTTTGGTTTAGTTAAAATTAATAATGAAATTTTAAGGCACTGTGACAATCTCCATAACTTTCTTTTTATTTCTTCAGTGTTTAAGTTTGTTCATTGTGATCCCAACCACCACCCGATATAAACAATACATTACCACAATTCAATCCAGCATAATGAGCCAAAAATCTTATAAAAAGCAAACACTTAAATATAGACCATACCCTCCTTCCCCTACCACCAACCTCTTGGACCCACATGTTTAAAGTGATCGTAATCCGCATGAACACGGCGGCAGTTTTGGCAATGTCAGGAATCGAATCCGGGCCTACCGAGTGCAATTCCCGCACTCTAACCACTGGGCTACCGCACCCTTAACCCCGTGGAGTTAACAAAGTTTGAATTAGTTTAATGATGTTAAAACTAATAACGAAATTTTAAGTTACTGCGAAAATCTCCATAACTTTCTTTTTATTTATTTTTTTATTTCTTCAAAAATTCTGACAGTGGCAAACTCGCTGGTGCCATAACCCCGTGGAGTTGTTGGTAAGGTAACTATTTGGACGGCCAGGAAGTGCCACCCAATTTAGACCAGAACCCAGTGTGGGAGGCATCCACAGTCACCATACCCTCCTTCCCCTACCACCAACCTCTCGGAAGGACTTACGGACCCACATGTTTAATGTGATCATACTCCGCATGAACACAGCGGCATGGCAGGAATCGAACCCAGGTCTACCGACTGCAACTTCCGCATGCAAACCACTGGGCTACCGCACCCTCCGTGACAATCTCCATAACTTTCTTTTTATTTATTTTTTTATTTCTTCAGTGTTTAAGTTTTTTCATTGTGGTCCCAACCACCACCCAATGTAAACAATACATCACCACAATTCAATCCAGCATAATGAGCCCAAAACCTTATAAAAAGCAAACACTAATTTGGTTTTTAATTAAAAACATACAAAAAGCTAACACTTATTTGGTTTTTAATTGTCCGTAGACCAAAAAGTGTATAAAAAGCAATCACTGATGACATTTGCCCCATGCGAATATCCTCAAATATATCACCAAACATCTGCTAGGCCAAAAACCGTTTCCATGGCAACTGTGTCTGCGCACGCAAGAAATCGAACTTCTTGGTGTTGGAAACTCAGTTCTGTTTTCGTCGCGATTCTCGTTTCACATGAACGTGATTTCATTTTCAGCATGGCTTTTCCGTTCCTGTAAACGACTCATGACAGGAACAGAACAAGCTTATCATGCAAATTGACTGCAAAAAAATTTAATAAAGAAATTTGAAGGGAAATTTATATTTGGTCAGTCATAAAAGATTTGAAGAGCTGAGCTAACTGTGTAGCAGCTTGAAAAATTGCAGAGTTGATCACATCAAAAACCCCAGATGAATGTTCACATGTAATTAAAGCATACGAAACATGTTAAGGAAGTTCAGTTCACTTTATTCATGAATGAAAATAAAGCAGATTTAGGCAATTTACACTACTTTGTAAAATCAATGCCAAAACAGTAAACAAAGCTATGTACAGAAAGCTCATAAGCTTCTAAAGATTGAGTTGAATTCCAGAACTTTCTTGAAGCATCCGCAGTATTTAAGAAAACTCATACTACCTTAGTATCTTGCGTGCTTTTGAAGCCACCATCGTTGGTATCACACATTGGCAGAAAAGTTTCATTAAATGAAGCAACGATATACTTTACTATGACTTCACACAATTTCACCGTTAATAAACTTGAATATTTAACATCGTGAAAAACAGCATGTAACTCTACAAAAAAGCCATCATATTGCAGAAGAACAAGTCTGTGTTATAAACTAAACACATCCAACTTCGACACACGTACCAAACATATCGACTAAAAACAAACTCCATCTTATCGTCGTAATATGTTAGCGGTCGTCTGCTAACACATCCTAACAGATCGTAAAAATGACAGGTATCAGAATTGGAATCCGAATGAAGTTTGAGATTCCGAAATCAGAAATCAGAACGATGCTTCAAGAAAGTTCCGTCTTATATATCCGATAATGGACCGTACCGAAAACGCCCCCGGATATGCAAATGAGGTGTGTACGCATTGAGAAACAGATTTGCATGATACCTCATGATGTAAAAACATCACAGTTCACGCCTGTGAATGGAAAGAGTCATTCACAAGAAATTTGCATGAACGTGTTCATGGGAAACGTGAATCGCGATGTTTACATTTGATCTTTCCAACACCAATCACCTTCTCGCCGTGCGTGGATCCTGTTTTGCATATAGTGAGGGCGCTGCCGTCAACAGTTGTGTTCCGGAGCATACCCATCACTGAGTATATATGGTAGATGCATTCTCAGTATTGTGAATCATTTTGAATCACATCAGATCGATGTTAGATCTGGAGATCACTGTGGATCATCGGAGATACTCGGTTTTGAGTATGTTGTCATGTAATGACAGTGTTTTGTTACCGACCATGTTGTGAAATGAATGTATGAGTCTTTTCCGACTGTCTAGTTCGGAAAAAGCGGAAAACGTTACAAGTAATGGCTCTCTCAGTTTTAATAAGGTCATGTTATTAATTCCTCGGTGTAAAGCGAAAATAAATTCGCCATACATGAAAGTACAAGACATTTCGAAAGTACATGACATTTTTGGTAAGATGATTTCTTTACTTACCTATGTTAAGTCAACGTTATACAGTACTGAGAGTGTATCTAGTCATAAACTCTAAACTGGAAAACCTTTTGCTGTGAGCTTACGAGCTTATTCCTGTAAATAGTATCTGTCTTTACTACATAGTTACAAAATCTGATGTAAAGTTGTTTGAAGTAATGGACTCTCTTCATTAAAGTGATTTTGTTTGAAAAATTGATTGTTTTCTGAATGAACACCTATTCAACTCCACCAGTTAAAATCCACTGCTAAACTACCATTCTGTAGTAAAAATTTTTCATACTCAACAGCACACTGCATTATATGGACATCATCATTCTTGTTTAAAAACCATCTACTGGTTTCCAACACTTGGGCCGTTCAGTGCGTTTGCGCGTCACCTCGAGTGGGCATGTGGGAGAAAAACTTCTTTTGCCGAAAAATTGAAATTCGAAAATTCTTAAAATTCGGATTCTGCAGTTACTTTTTATTATTTCTTGATTAGATTAGGCTTGTAAAAATGCCTGATGTTCGAGCTTTCTAAAAATGTAAATTATTAGTCGAAATTGTAGGTACTTTTTTCCGATGTGAGGATTTAAAAACGAAAGTTCATTTTTTTTTTAGCTGAAAGTGACTTTTGTTTTAAAATCTTCAAAAAATATTAGAATTTGTCCTTGAGATTTGAAATTGATATAGTTTTACTTGCAATTATCTGCTCTTTCTGATCGTGTGATTTGTTTTTTTTTTTACGACGCCTGAATGGTGGAGGAAAAAGGGGAAAAAACAGTCGAAATCGCATAAAACATTAAATAACAAAAAAAAAAAAAAAATTCAAATTCTAAAAATCTGTTTTCACGTGTCACCCCCCCCCCCCCCCAGGTCTTTTATTGCCAAATTTCGTAGCTCTACGATGCGTGGTTGCTGAGCCTATAGTGTATAAGACAGACACACAGACATTGCCTTTTATTATATAGATCAGTGTTTCCCAAACTTTTTTAACTTGAGGCGCACTTATTATATATATATATATATATATATATATATAAAGAGTATTTATACATATGAACAGAACATAAAAAATGAAATTAAAGAAAATTATTAAGTACAGTACTTACTTTTGGTTCGGAAAATAAAAAGAATTATCAATGCGAAGTATGGACTTGATGTTTTTCTCCATATTTTCTATGTTTGGACATATTTCAGATAAACAGACCCTAATTTCATCTTCAATGCAATGAAGTCTCGCTCTGTTTTTACATATAATGTTAGTGAGTGAAGAAAATCCCAATTTTTTTTTTTTTTTCACATAAATATGATGTGGAAAACTGCATCAAAATGGACAATGCTTTTTTTAGCTACAGAGATATATTCTTCTCTAATAGAAATCCAAAATGCATCAATAGATAATTCTGCATGCTTGATTTTAAGTCCCCGATCACTGGAAATAGAAGCCAATTCTTCTTCTTTTAAGTTCAAACCAATATCAGGTAAAACTTTTATGAATAGATTTTGGACCCAGTCATAATCTTCTGTATTCAGTGATGGAAAATAATAGTTTAATTTTTCTTCTAGAATTGTCAAATGCTCAACTACAATAGGAGACATTTCTTTTATGTTGGTTTTACCAAAACATTACAAAGTTACCATTTTCCCGTAATGATGGTACTGAGCTGTCTTATCCGCTTGGCAATTTTGCTACTGTCTTTCAGGCCGAAGTCTTTGCCATCCTTATGTGTTGTAGAATCTCCTATGACAGGAAGTATAAGAATAGCCAGATTTTCATTTGTTCTGACAGTCAGGCTGCTCTTATGGCTCTGGGGAAGTTCACTGTCACATCTTCCCTTGTTTGGGAATGTTATAATGCACTCTGTGAAATCGCTAGCAATAATAATGTCATTCTTTACTGGGTGCCTGGTCATTCGGGTATTCCTGGCAATAAATTGGTGGATGAACTTGCTAGGAAAGGCTCAAGTACTCCCTTTGTGGGCCCTGGGCCGGCCTTGGGAATTCCCATTGACCTTGTTAGAAGAATTCTCTATGACATCTTCAGGAAGCTTCAATGTAAGAACTGGCGTGACACTAAGGGACAAAGGCAAGCGAAAATTCTCAACTGCAATTGCCCTAGTACACGTCAAAAGGAACTTTTCAGGCTCAGTAGAACCGGCATCAGGAGGGCTGTTGGGCTCCTTACTGGGCACTGCACCCTCACCTTAATATTATGGGTGTCACCAAGGATTCGCTTTGCAGAGGCTGCAATCACAGCGAAGAAACTGCAGCTCACATTCTATGTGAATGTGAGGCTTACTCTGCTCACAGATTCGAGAACATTGGTCGTCATGTGATTGAACCCTGGGAGCTGAATGACATTCCTGTCAAGTGCCTGCTTATTTTCGCATCGGCTACTGGTCTTTTGTCTTAGATATCTTTTTTCTTCTGGGGTAGTACAATAGACCTCTGGTCGATGTGCTGGGCTCTTCTGGAGCCACCCACCTTCATTTCATTCATTCATACCATTTTCCCAAATTGCTAATTTTTTCTGAAATGCAATCAGTTTATCTGTCAAAGTAAGAATATTTTTATTTTTACCTTGCATGCTTGTGACTATTAAGATGTGTAAATACAATTATATATATATATATATATATATATATATATTTTTAAAGGAAACTAACATTCGTACTGAACCAAACACTATACAACAAATATGCAAGATTTTATATTATTTTAATATTAATGATTTATATTAAGAGTTTTATTTCATATTTTACTCATTTTTAATATAATTTTAATTCTTTCGTGACACACCCAACTATACTTCGCGATGCACCAATGCACACGGTTTGGGAAACACTGATATAGATCAATACCATATTTCATAAAGTCTGAGCTCAGGTTGAATGAGGTTACAATAACCAAGCTCATAGAACTAGAGATATGTGGTCGGAAATTTTCTTTCTTTCTTTCTTTTTTTTCTTGAAGGGGGGGAGGGGGAATTTTTCACTTTTTTTTTTTAATGATACCTTTCCAAATGATATCTTATGAAAATAGAATTTTTCCAAACTATTTTTCTGAAAAACAAGCAGGTTTACAAGAAGTCTTTGATTACTCAGTTTACTAATTTTGAAAAAGCAAGAGGGGGGGGGGGGGGATATGTGCACTTTAAGAAACAGAATGGAGTAGAAGCAGAAGGACACTAGTGGCATTTTATTGATTCTCAGAATAAAATAGGTAAAGCTTTAGGAAGTCTATTCTTTCAGTGCTAAGTTCTCTAAAATTTATAAAAATATTAAAAACATGGAATGTTTTCGCAAGTTCTTCTGCTGAAGGAAAAATGCTTTAATAGCACTAAATATATGCTTAACACATTTTGAAAATTGTCTCATCTTTCTCATGATACTCACCCATTCAATTACAAATAGGTATTTTTTAAGCAATTTTTAATATTATATAAACTAATTTATTTTTAAATAATAGAAAATTACAAACATTTTTTAAAATTTATTTTTGCTGTATAATACTTTATTTTTAAAAAACTAAGTAATTTATTTTTCCTTTTTATATTTAAGAAAGTGGTAGAAAAGTTTCCCTTTAAATTAACAGTAGGTAAAAAAATGTAATATAATAGTTAATAATATATTTTTAATTATAATCAGTTTTTATTTTTTTCATATAATATCATATTTAAAAATTTACTTTTTATAGCCATAATAAATAGTAAATTATTTATGATTCTGATCAGGTTTTAAATGTTTAATTTCTTTTTATGCTATTTCTTTTGTGCAATGCTTTACATTTGTAATTTTGAAGAAAAAACATCTTATTATGAAAAAAATACAATTTTTTTTATAACATTTTAAAAGCACGTTTATTTAAGGAAAATATTAAATTGTAGTTGCTAACTGCAATATACAGGTATGAGAAACTTTCATACATAGAAAGTCCTTTTCTAAATTTAAACCTTTTCACCATTGTTATGTAATACATGTTTGACTGTAGCTATAATATAAAAGAAAATATTTTTAAAAGTCACTGAACATATTACTATTCAAACTGAAATGTAACAGAGCATAATTTCAACATTTTCCGTTTTAAAACTTTCTGGAAAATCCATATTTCTAAACAGAACCCACATTGAAGAGGTGCTTAAGGTGGTAAATGCTTGTGTGAATATAAATCTGGCTATTGCAACCTGAGTTCAATCTTTATGAAATTGCTGATATCTACCGTGGGAGTGCAACCCTAGCTTTGAGAATTCCACCCTAGTTGAGTTCTGAGTATGAATTTGGCCACTGCAGCTTGTTACACATATGAAGTCCATGTTACGAATGATGACAGCAAAAATAGCCAATTGCCATGCCCCTCTAGCACAAAACATGATGTATGTGGACATACATTCATTCATTAATGAAAATGGTTTGTTTCAGTCTTCCCTATTACCAATTAAAGTTTGTACAGAGAATTTCAAATCATCTGGTATAATCAAATGATACAAGTCAACCCCACATAATGATACATGTTGACTGTCATAAACTTTTAAAATACTTATAAATCATGCAGTTGCATACATGATATATGACTAATTATTCTTTCAGAGATGCATATGAAATTTATGTGCTGAAATATTGAACACCATTTACAATCAACAAGTACTTGTGACTAAAAACAAGTTTTAAATTTAAAGTTCTAAGTTGATCCGATCCACATTTGTCTGTAACAATCATTGTTTGGAAATTTTGTTTGTCAATCATTTGTTTTCTAAAGCATTCTATGAATCTTAGAACCAGACATTTTACTTATGATCATTAATTAAATCATATTTATGACAAAAAAATGATACTAAGTTTAGAGGTGTTAGTATGAATAAATTCTTGGTAAATATTCCTATACGCAATACAAAAGAAAAACCAAACAAAATTGAATATATAAAAACAAATAAAAATTACTTCTTTCCTAACAAACACATAACATGATCTGAGGGTGCATCAATATGAAGAGTACGTATTAGTTGCTTTAATGTTAATTTTTTAACAGTAGGAACTTTTTCTTCTTCAGAATTTTCATTAGACTCCTCAACCTATAAACATGAATACAATAAATAATTAAGAAAAAAAAAAACACTTAAAGTAAAAAAAAAAAATTACTAATTGATAATTACCTTTTCATCTTGTTTTTTCTTTTTGATTTTATCTCTATTGTACTTTGCTAAGAGGAAAATAAATACAATAATGTAGTGATTCTTCTACAAGTTGAATTTTCAATATCTCAAAATAATTTTCATTTTTTATAAAGTAGCATCTTGTCAAAACCAAAAGGGTTTACAAAGGATGAAACAGAAAATTAACACAAAATAGTTTTAAATACTTTTGATTTAATATGAAAAATGGAAAATACTGAAGAATTCAAAGTGTTTAAAACTTCAATAATAAACTTTAAATATTTTATTTCACAAACAAATAAGTCGATAAAAAATGAGTTAAACCAATACATGGCTAAGAAAAATTTTAGATACGTATTTAAGCACAAGTAAAATAAATTTTGTTTGTCCTTTAATATGTCGCTCAAATTTTCCTTATCCTTTCTACAAAGTAGGTTTTACTTATTGATCAGTACATAGCTGGTTAAAATATTTAGACATATTGATTCTCAAAAGTTCTTTCATAATCAAGTCCTTGTAAGTCCAACACAAGATAATATTAACATGAAACAAAATTTTAAAAGGGAATATGAATCATTATATAGGCCCGGTCAACACACGGCCCATCATATTAAATTGTGCGGCCCACCGGGAGATTTTTCTATTGAAATTTTGTTTTTTTGTTGCATGTACAGACATACCAACATTCAAATAACTCTGTCAGGAGCAGCGTAACGATTTTACAATTTAGCACAGTTAACAAAATCACGACGCTGTCATAATCTTATTAACTGTCTAAAACAAGTAAATTAGAGATTTAAAAATATTAACTTTTATATGCTTCTCAATCAAAAATATTGTAGACATTTTACCATTTTTTTTTTTTAAATTTATTCAATGATGAATATGTAGCTTTTTCTGCTTTCACAAACTCTTGTTCAGAAAAATTTTGCTTGTAGCAACATAAGTTGTGACAAGAATATTTGCATTTTTGTATCATAAGGGATTCTAATGTTTCAATGCCCAGGTTTGATCGAAATTCATTTTGGTTTTTTCTCACAGTACTGAACACCCTCTCACAAGCTGCATTGCTGTGAGGAAAAAGAAGAATTTTCAACATTATTTTTGGCAGTATTTTAAATTTAATTACTCTGTTATGATATTCTAGGACATAGTTGCCAACTCTGAATGGCTGAAAATCTGTAGATTTTTGGTTGGAAATCTGTAGATTTTTATTCACAACATTAGGCAAAAATTCACGATTTTAGGCAAATTCATCGACGTTATGTAAAATCATTGTAAAATAAATACATCATACTTAAAAAAAAGGAATAAAATAACCTAAAATAGGGTAAAGAGAAAATAAAGCTAATAGAGGGAAATTAAGAAATTAACCTTTATAATTAACCAAAATATGAAAATAAGCTAGTTTAGTCAAGTTAATGTGCAACAATAAGGAGATGGAGATGGATGGAAAAGGATAATTATGTACTATCAGCAACACCCGCGAAAATTCATGATCCTACTATTAATTTGAAAATAATTAAAAAATTAACTTTTATAATCAACCAAAATATGAATAGTTTAGTCAAGTTAATATGCAACAATAGGGAGATGGAGATCGATGGAAAAGGATAATTGCGTAATCTCGGAAACGCCCACGGGAAAAAAACAACTGAATTTCACGATCGTACCATTTATGTGAAAATAATTATAAAATTAACCTTCATAATCAATAAAAATATGAAAATAAGCTTGTTTAGTCAAGTTAATGTGCAACAATAATGGAGATCGATGGAAAAGAATAATTGCATACTCTCGGAAATTCCCGCGAAAAAAAAACTGAATTCCACAATCGTACTATTTATGTGAAAATAATTAACAAATTAGGCTTTATAATTAACCAAAATAGGAAAATAAGTTAATTTAGTCAAGTTAATATGCAACAATAGGGAGATGGAGATCGATGGAAAAGGATGATTGCATACTCTCGGCAATGACTGAAAAGAAAACAAAAAAAAACTGAATTTCACGATCGTACTATTTATATGAAAATAATTAAAAGGTTAATCTCTATAATCAACCAAAATATGAAAATAAGCTACTTTAGTCAAGTTAATGTGCAATAATAAGGGGATGGAGATAGATGGAAAAAGGAAATTGTGTACTCTTGGCAAAGCCCGAAAAAGACTGAATTGAGCAATCTTATAATTTAAGCGAAATACAATTTGTTTAGTAAAATTTTTCTTTAATTTTACTTGCACTATAAAAATAAATTAGGTCTATTATTCTGATATGAGCTCATTAGAAGAAGAAAATGGATGCAAACTGATAATTTTGAACTCTCAGCAAAGCAGGGAATATGAATTGAATGGTGGGATGCGTGGATTTCACAGGATTATCCATAGTTTTGGGAGTAATGTCCGTAAAACTGTAGCATGTCGCCAGAAAGGAAGTGAAGAAAATTTATCATTTTTAGAGAAAGAGGGGACATTTTTAGGGAATTTTTGTAGTGGAATCGGGGAAAAGAAGGGACTTTTAGCTTGTGAATGAAAAATCGGAATAAATCTGTTTCCAATCAGAATATTGGAATGATGCTCGAAAATCGGAGACTTTCCGGGTAAATCAGAAGCATTGGCAGCTATGGGAGGAGCAGTTACACCAGGAACATAAAGAAACGGGCAGATTTAATAAAAATTAAATATTTTTGCAATTCATAAAAAAAAATGTTATTTTCCGGAGCATTTGGGGGAAATGCGGAGCAACATATTTCTTTGAAGTTTTCCAGAAAAACTCCGGACAATCTGGAGCAGTTGGCATGTCTGCATGTATACAAAAAATATTAAATAAATGAAAATTTGAAATAACGATAAAAAATTAAATTTTAAATTAACGATAGAGAACCCACATAAAAAATGTAATACACATTGTGCCAGTAAGTGATAATTTCGGGGTAATCTTGGTTGTGTATGGAAGCCGGCAGTCAAGGCAGACTCGAGACACTAGTCTACACACGCTTGTGTCTGTCATCGTTTCGTTATCCACTGCACGAACGAAGTTATTATTATTTCAAGTGAATCTCTGTTTATGTGTTTTTAACTTACTGGCGTGTTTAATAAGTTTTTTGCATGCGGTGCATAACAAGGATGAATTCAAAGAAAAGGAAAGTTGTTGATGAAAACAGGAAATTTAATATTGTTGGGAAAAAGATTATATTTTCACAATGCAGAATTCGGGGCACGGTAGCCCATTGGTTAGCGCGCTGGAGTTGCACTCGGTAGGCCCGGGTTCGATTCCAGCCACTGCCAAAACTGCCGCCGTGTTCATGCGGAGTACGATCACGTTAAACATGTGGGTCCGAAAGTCCTTCCGAGAGGTTGGTGGTAGGGGAAGGAGGGTACGGTCCCTGTGGATGCCTCCCCCACTGGGTTCCGGTCTAAATTGGGTGGCACTTCCCGACCGTACAAACAGTTACCTTACACCTTTCTGGTAGGTCGGACGGTCTGGGTTTCAACAACAACAATGCAGAATTCAAAATTAATGTGTTTAATTTGTAGAGAGACGATCGCTGTATTTAAGGAACATAACGTTAAAAGGGACGTTAGGAACATAACGTTGGTCGAGCCTATTTCTAACTTCTCTCTGATTGGTTGCTGGCAAAGACGTCATGACTGCTTACGCCAAACATGGTAGACTAAAACATTATTTCCTATGCAATGAGCAATGTGGACAATGATATGCTTTATTGTTGGTTCTTACAAACAGATCATCTCACAACTATTGTTGTCATGAACAAATACGATTAAAATGTAATTATTATTACAGAACAAATATATGTCTTTTTGTTGTAAATATTTGACTAACAGTTAAAGATTTAGACATCAGGGCAGTGTGAAAGAGCTCGCGAAGCCAGATCGGGGGTTTGTACAATGCAAGTGAACAAGGAGCGGAGCTTCAACAGCCGTAACAGGCGAGATGAAAAAGATTGCGAAGTGTTCTCTAGTTGATAGTGAGCGGAAGCGAAATGGGGCAGGACTTCAATGATCTGGTGGTTGTCGGTCGTCAGTAAGCTGGGGCTTAAGGTCAGGTGGGTTGAAACAGCTCTTGAAACGAGCTCCAGGGGTTGAGCATAAGCAAACAAGAAGCAAAGACCCAATGGACATATTACACCTGTATAGTAGGCATTACGAAGTGAGCTCTGGAGATTATTAAGCATCAGTGAACAGGGGCGGTCAATGAGTTCCAGGGGTTGGCCAGCATCAGCGATCAGGATATTCATTTCCGCTTTGGTAAACTATGACAAAAAATGCTTGATTTGGTGTGTACAACCACTTCATAAAGTTTGGACCATCTTTTCTTAATCACCCTGTATATCTGACTATTGACTGTTGCATTAATAGAGAAGTCCTTTTCTGCTTTTAAAATGTTGAAAACTTATTTAAGAACAAATATGATGCAAATCAGACTAAATTCTTTGCTTATACGTTATACTCCATGTTCACAAAGAAGCCAATGATATAAGCTAAAGTATTTATTTTCAGCAATGACAGCCGTCGAAACTATTTTGGACATTTTTAATAATCTAATTTTGCAAATTTTTTTTAACATACTCACTATTATATTTTTACATTAAAATGAAATACAATCATAGTACATGTTAAATAATGATTGTATATGCTTGAGATTTTTTATTTTTATCTTTATATGAAATTCTTTTTTTTTTTCACCTTATAAAAATCCCCTATTGCTATCATTTTGTTCGTCCTTGGACAAATTAATGACATTGAACTTAAAATAGATAAAGAGATGAAATTCTCAGAAAATGTTAATGTATGTATCAGACTATGACTGAATAATTCTGGCGCAGTTCCGTTCCACAGATCTTTCACCAATTTATTCCATAAAACTAGCTTAATTTCAACAATTAATATTATAAACTTATTTTGAATTAAAATGTGAAATATTATATTTAATGATATTTTTAATGTTGTTAGCAAAAATGTATTCAACTAGTACGTTTTACAATATTTTTTTATTTTATTTCTCAACATAGAAAAAGGAAAAATCTAGTGCTCTGAATTTATTTGCAAATATTTTCTATTTTTTTTTTATACATATATGTGCTAATAAACTGCTGTGAGTAATGTGTGGATTTTTGAAATTTGCGTAGCAATTTTTTTTCTTGTCCCCCCTAAAATTTATTCATTCCACCGCCTCTGACTGGAGTGATTGCTTATTACTAAAGCCAGGAAATTCAAGCAAAATGCTATATTTGCCTATATTTAAAAGCGATTCCGAAAAATGACTTTTCAGGTTTTTTCTATCATAAATGCCTATTTTGGAATGTTTTGTATTTTTCTGCATGTTAAAGTTTCTTTATTTAGTTTTCTTTGTGTTCTATTTTTAACAAGAATTTTGTTTTTCATTTAATAACAATTTAGTCTATGCTCCCATTTAAAGTTTTTGAAATTGTTAATAGTTTTTCAAACAAAGAAGCTGAATATGTTTAAAATGCCAAACTAGTGCAGGACATCTCTAGCATATAGAATAAATTAACATTTATTTCAACATATTTTTTAAAAAAGGCTACTGAATTGATTCAAGTGCTATAAAAATATTCCATTTTTGAAATCATTGCAAATTGCAACCAATATCATGAAAGACTTTAATTATATTCCTGACATAACAGGTGGTATTATCAAGAACAAATGTGAAAAGCTCTTTTGGCAAATCAAGATTTTGAGTATAGCACATAGGAGAAGTTTTTGGTGGTTGATGATTCAGTTGAACTCTCAATATCTATAGCATACCTGCCAACCTGGGAAAATTGGAATGTGTAAAATTTTTCGTAAATGACATTTATAATGATTTTTTTTTAAACTACACGCACAAACGACATTTCTAATGAATTGACTATGTACAAGTACCTGCATTAAAAAAATACTGCATTAAATATCAGGCATAGTACTGGTAGAATATAAAAATTTCAGGACAATAAATTATAAAACAAAAAATATATAAAGGTTTTATCCGGTGAGAATTACTTTATAATGAAAACAAATATTTATGTTTGGCAAAACACAGGTTTTCACTAAAGAGAATAACAAATATTGATCTTTAATAAAAATAAAAAAAATATATATATAGCACTGAATTATATTCCTACCAAAATGGTTTCCTTTTTATTTGCCTAAATCATTACTTTAAAACCACTTTTGGGAAAATATCCCTTCACAGAGTTCATATCCATTTTTTTAAATAGAAAAATTCATATTATGCAAATATAATTAAAAAATTAACCTTAATAATTAGCCATAATATGAAAATAAGCTAGTTTAGTCGATCTAATATGCAACATTTAAATGATGGAGATGGATGAAAAAAGATATTAACGTACTCTCGGCAACTCACGCGAAGTAACTGAATCGCACTGTTTATGCGAAAATAATTAAGAAATTAACCGTAGTAATTAATTAGAATATGAAAATAAGCTAGTTTAGTCGATCTAATATGCAACATTTAAATGACAGAGATGGATGGAAAAAGATAATAAAGTACACTCGGCAATTCACACGATGTAACTGAATTGCGTAATCGCTCTGTTTATGCGAAAATAATTAAGATATTAATCGTAATAATTAATTAGAATATGAAAGTAAGCTAGTTTAGTCAATCAAAAATGCAATATTTAGAAGATTGAGAAGGATGGAAAAAGATACTATTGTACTCTCGGCAATTCATGAGAACAAACTGAATTGCGCAATCGCAGTGTTTATGGGAAATTAATGAACAAAATAACATTTTAGCGATTTATGCTGAATTAGACAACCTTTAAAGAAGTATATTTATTACTTTCATAAAATAAGCGATCGAGATCTTAATTTACATTACACGCGGCCGTAAATCTCCATTAATTTGATTGGCATTACCCTGCATTTTAATATGGATTTGTTATGATCCTGGGAATGGTAGATATCAGTGCTAAAAAAGCGGGAAATCGGTGTTTCTGAGGAATTATACCATGTCTGGTTAACTGATAAATTTAAAAAAAAAAAAACGGAGAATTTCGCGGAGATTAATTTCCTAGTAATGTTAAAAAATTCAAATACATGCGGAAATGCGTAAAATATAGCAATATATGCGTAAAAACATAAAGAGCAATTAAAATGCGTAAATTTTACGCATAATGTGTAAAAGTTGGCAGGTATGCTATAGCCATAACAGGATGCTTTAAGTATGTCACATAACTTCAGTTCTTCCAGCCTGTCCAAATGGTTACCTTACACCTTTCTGGTAGGTCGGACGGTCTGGGTCTCAACAACAACATAACTTCAGTTGAAGTAGAAAGTTCATTTTCATTATTTAAAATAATATTTATAGATAGACGTCAGAGTTCACAATTTGAAAATTAAAAGGAACATGCAGTTGTGATGTATAATAGGAATTTGTTATGTGAATAATTACATTCTTACTATTTTTGTATGACTTTGTATTTCAAACATTAAATACACATCTTGCTGCTGATCTCATAAGCAGAAATTCTAACTGATTAAATTTTTTTACGGTAGTAGTGCTTTTATCGAAACTATATTCTTGTAGATTTAGTATGTATATTAGACTTGTAGTGCCTATTTTTCATTTTAATCATTTTTAGTGTCTTTTTCTTTCTGTCTATTTTGTAAATTTTTAATGTTTAAATTTTCAAGCTGTGCTTATTACACTTTAATATTATATGGTTGTGGTCCTGATAACTCTTGTCAATGTCATCTATGTTTGGTGTATGACAGGAGAAGATTTTCTTTCCAAATAATGCCAGATAAAATTTCATCTGGAACAAATCTTCTAATAATGCAAATTACAAAAATTCATCCAATTTGAGATTATTATAATCTTTCTAAGTATAAAATTTTACAGTTATATTATCATTTGTTTTAAATTATATTGTTATGCATGCATTTTTTATTAGTCTATTCTATGTTGTATGTGTTTGTGTAATGTTTAGGATTGTTTAATGAAGTATGTTATTAAAGAAATTATATTTTAAATATAAAACACTTTTCTCTCTCTATTTTAACCCTTTCGGGACGGCGGCATTCTGAAACTGCCGTGGCCCAAAGGACGGAGAGCTTCGTTTCCGAACTTTTCCCAAAAGACGACTATTTTTTTGCGCTAAGCCTAACTCTCGAAAAAAATTCACTACAAATCACCCGTTCAACGCATTCTACTTTTTTCAGGAAGAAAGGAAATACTTATTTTCTATTTGATGTATATTTTTCATACAAATTTTCTTTCATCAAAATATTAAAAATTTTAGTGTATATATGTTTTAGGTACAGATGGATAATTCTTTGGCATGTCCTTCCGATTTTTTAAAACTGTACCACGTATTTTCCGATTTTTTAAAACTGTACTGTATATGCGTATTCTTAGATAACAAATACTTTGCAAGTACAGGAGAGGTAAAAAATTTATCCAAATACAAAGTATATCCTTTTCCTAAAAGTTCACTTAGAAGTGTTTTCACAACGCGTTCTCCATACCCACCATCAGAGCTTGATAATTCCGTGTCCTTTCCAGTATACACAAGGAAATTCCATATACAGCCTGATTTCGATTCTGACAATTTATATATTTTTATTCCATATCTGGACCTGTTCGAGGGGATATATTGACAAAATCCCAGCCTTCCTTACCATGAAAACAAAGATTCATTAATGAACATATTTCTTCTAGGAGTGTATATAGATTTAAATTTTGAAACTAATGCATCTAACACGGGTTTCAATTTATTTAGTTTTTGGGCATTACTATCAAGAGTAAAATGAAGGTAACGCAATATTCCTATAAATCGATCGCGACTCATAACTGAATTGAAAAAAGGAGTACTGATATTTGGATTCTTAGAAAAATACATTTTGAGATTTGGTTTTCTGACAATGCTCGTCAAAATTACTAGTGCGAGAAACACACGAAATTCGTTTCCTGTCACAGGTATAAATATATTTGAAACAGGTGGAGTCTTCGATGTGGAAGGAGAGAGGAGATTTTTCTCCCATTTTTTCTTTGCAAACTCATTAGTTGCTTTTACGATAATTCTACTAGTTCATCATCAAAAAATATACTAAAAAAATCAAGTTCTTTATCTAAATTAGGCGGCATGATATTGTGATTTATTCTAGGTATGTTCAAAAACTCCAAAGAATTCAGATCTTTCAAATCACATGTCCAAACATGATTCGAAAAAACAGCAACTGAAGCTGGTGGCGTTGTAATAATAGTATGCTCAGAATCTGAAGAATCAATTGCATTTTCTGATTCATCATCAGAAATAACACTGTTCCATGAATTTTTACAATCTGCTTTGCTTTCATTACTGTCTGATTCGTTTACCATACACGTATATTCTTCCACAGAAAGGAAACATCTCAAACCAGCCATACTTTTATCCGAAATAGCCTAATCATTTCACTGTCGCACATTCCTTTAACCCTCCTCCCTCCCCCCCAAAAAATAATCTCTTATATTCCTGTAATTCACAAACGAAATCATTAAAAGCTAAAATCAAAAGGAGACCCGGAACTCAATTATAAAATTGTTCATGCTGCGAGAAGAGCTCTGTCTGTTTACTTTACAGAACTATATGTTTCAACACTCCAAATGGAGAAATAATTTATTGGATTCAGCTTGTGCCAAGGTCAAGCATCTGCAAAATACATTTAAGTTGCTTCCACGGGCATTTAACGTCATCTAGTAGACAAATAAATTCAAAGGAAAACGTTTCACGTAGAAACACTGATACGTGCCACTAGGCGTTTAGGGTAAAGTTCTCTCCGGCACGAGTGCGTGCCGTACGTCCTTGAATGTAAGCTCGCAGGCTGCACGCGGGCGTGCCAACTGTCGCGAAAGGGTTAAGGATGTTAGAAATTTTAAAAAAAAATCAGTATTTTATTTAACAATATAAATATTTTAAATAAAACATTAACATACCTAACTGATATTCATCAAATTTTGCAAATGTTTTTTTCATGATACGTCGTAATGCAGCTGGTAAAGACTTACTCTGAGGTTCAGTCTTTAAAGCCTGTTGAAAAAGAATATAAATTCAAATAAAACATTTCATAAGTTATTTTAACATACAAATTCTTTTAAGATATAATGAAAATAAAATGAAAAGAAAAAGCAATAGTCTAGGAGCCCAAAGATCTCTACCATGAACTCCCTCCCACCATCCTTTGAAACTAAACTACTTTTTATACCTTAAAGGATACTAAACATGTTGAAAAATATGCCCAACAAAAGAAAATAACTATATTACTAAAATAACAGGTATGTTTAAATTTTTTAATGTAAAATTAAAAAAAAATTAAAATATTTAAACTTGCTAAGTGAGTAGTTATTTTACCTGTATTTTTGCTCAAGAAAACGAATGAAACCATTTTCTTGTGTCTAAACTGACTTTTTTAAGAAAAGCAAAGGTTTTAGGAATTTTGAAAAAATATTTGGAATTGAACATCATTCAAAATAACAAGAAAGTCAATAATTTTTTCACAACTTCAGATAAGAAATCAAATGAACAGTCTTCTAGGATGTTATACAGAATAGTTTTAAAGATAATATAGCATTTTTTAAACTTTTATAAAATATTTTATACGGTGGCATCATTCAGAAGGGGCTCTAAATATTTTTGTCTTGTAAATTGGAAAAATCTAGAAACTCTTCACAAATGTCCTTATTCTAAATTCTTGGAAACCCACTTTTCTTAATACTAAATGCGAACAAATTCTTATAATGTTTCTAAATAAACCTGGCTATGCTAGGAAAATGGCAGCAAGTTGGACAGGCCCATAACACTATAAAAAAAAAAAAAAATTAAAATTCTTAGTCATGTTAAGTCAATAGACATTTTATATTGTCACAAAATAAAATAAAATAGTAAACTTTAGAATGCTAGAAAGTTTTTAATAAATTTTAATTTTAAGGAATTTTTGCAAATTAGTTTGCACAATAGCATCATTATAAATCCTCTGAATATTTTCATAATATAAGTCAAAAATCAGAAGCCCATATGTAGGTACTTATCTATGATTCAAAGGAAACATTCAATACCTTATAGAATGGTGATAAATTTTTAGGGTGTTTCCAAACGAAAAGCTGACTGTGCTACCAAAATATTGATCCTTTTGACTGTCCCACCTAAATAAAAATTAAGAAAAACTAAAATTTTTAGTTCTATTGCTGACGACTAAATTTTCAAATCCTGAGCCATTTGCTCTATATTTTCTATGTTCTGTGCCTGTGCAGTATTGCCAAAAAAAATTTTTTTTAAATATTTATGCATGGAAGTTTAGTGATACTTGTGTCCCTTTTTTAGCTTAATAAATACTGGTTTGCTGACATTCATTGTTTAAAACAAGGTTTGGCTTTCATTCTTAAAATACAAATGCTCCTTAGAATTAAACAGATATGTAAATATAATGGGCACTATTCTAATCTTTTATATACCAAACTTTCCTTCCTTATTAATTTTCACTATAAGTATGAAAGTTGAAGGAGGGGTTCCTCAGCTCAGATGGTATTCACAGACTGTGTGTATCTGTGCTAGGTATTCATGGTTTCACTAGTATGTAGCATATATGTGGTGAAAATTCCTCTAGAAAGCCATCTCTCTTTGGTGGTATGTCTATGTCTGCCCCTTGTTTAATTAAAATATTTACTTCTCCCACCTGAATATTTTTTTGAAACTATAAAAGGAAAGAGGGGTGCTTGTCTAACATCTCACCTTAGGAGTCAAATTAGCCATGGGCCTGTATGAATATTTCTATAATGAACAGGAAAGACAAATACATGCTTCATAACAGAATTAAAATGTAACTAATGTGAATTTAGAATAGTTATTAACAAATAAAATGCTATATATGACACAATATAAAATAAATATTACTTAAAAAACAACCTGGTAATATTCAGCAACTTGAATCCAATCTGATGGTAAAACAATAGAAGCATCAAAATACTTTTCAAGATACAAACGAGTACTTGGATGTACTGCAGCATATGATAATAAAAAATTGGTAACTGTTCTAATGTGTAACTCTTGACGTGCATAAAGAGCAACCTATGGATATTATAAATATAATATAGTAAAATAATTAACATTAAATTATTTATTGAAGAAATACTCTCCTTAAATTGATAAATCATTTAATAAGCTAGTTATG
This sequence comes from Amaurobius ferox, assembly GCA_951213105.1. NCBI lineage: Eukaryota > Metazoa > Arthropoda > Arachnida > Araneae > Amaurobiidae > Amaurobius > Amaurobius ferox. The sequence goes on along the minus strand of OX578133.1, from coordinate 68,877,946 downwards.
TAATTTTAAAGAAATTCTGAATAGAAATTCTACAAGACATACTGAAAGAATGTACAAAAATGACAAATTATAGTGATCTATTTATTCTTCACATAAGTGGAATTGCTGACATTTTTAAAAATGCATGACTCAATCAATGATTTAGGGTTCTTGTCTATTTTTCATTAAAAGATCAAGTATTATTTAAGCACATAATAAGAACTACAGAAAAAGAAAGAAATAATGTAATAAATCTGATTACATTTGTACACACATTATAAAGTACATTATTAAACTTTGCATAATATAACACAATTTATGTAGTTATATACATATGTTTGAAAAACATCATTTCATTTCAACACTACACAAGAAATTTTCAACGATAGCTTATGAAAAACTACTGCACTTTAAGGACATTAAACAAATTTCTTCAAATTTTGAAAGAAAAAATACTCAAAAGTAGTTATTAACAAATATTTTAAAAATACATGGTTTTTAAAACATTTAAATATTACCATTTTTATATGAAAATGTTTCTGTTGTCCAGAAAAAGAAATGAAATGGAATTGGGACACATGCTTTTGAATTTACAGAATAATGGTATTGCAATCATGCCAATCACTGTTGAATACCTGTTTAGCAGGGGGGGGGGGGGCTTAGCGATAGCTGTTATCAATAAATCTTTATCAAAATTCAAACAAAATTTACCAATTAGTGATAATAGTCATTGAATGCGAAAATGTTTAAAATAATTTTGATGATATTTTAGGTGAATGATAATGAATGAAAAAATGTGTATATTTTCATGAGTATAAAAGGCATTTTTCACTAATGAATCATAAAATCAGATGAATGCTTTCCTAATCAGAAGATCTGCTAAAGTTTTCTACTTCTATCATAATTTTTGAACTGTGCTTAGTATTATAACATTGTAAAAATATACTTTTAAGCTCTTTTGGTGCAAATTTAAGTAGGTTTTAAGGTTCTTAAATATGGAAATTAGGAATTAAACAGTTTTTATGAATTTTGAAGGACTGTAAACAACTAACATCATAATTAAAGGATGGTTCTGCTGGTTATATAACTTTTTTTTGTCAATGAGTGCATTTATCAACGCTTATTTCATCAAGATGTATAAGTAATAACTTACACAGCTTCCTTGTAGAAAACTGGCATATGTCAGTTAGATGAGAATTGTTTAAAAGGGCATTATAACCCTCCTTCATTCGGCAAAAAAAGAACAGCTAGAACGATATGCACACTTGACAGAAGTTGAGAGCAAACTGCCCACAGCTTTTGTCAAGGGTGTAGTTCGCTCTCAGCTTTTGTTAAGGGTGCATACTGTTCTAACTGTCCTTTTTCGGCCTAAAGAAGGGAGCTTATAATGACCTCAAAGCAATTATAGTCATTTCACTGACATATGCTTGCTTTTTACAAGGATGTTGTACAAGTTACTGACTTACAAGCAGCAGTTTTGTTTTGATGTAAGATGTATTAATGTTGAAAAGTTAATCAAAAAATTAATTTAAATAATTCTGGCTTCAGATTGATTCACAACATGATTCAATGTAACGTGTATTAAAAAGTTATTGAATGTTACACATAAATATAAAGAACATAAAAATACAGCAAGGACTGCAAACAAAAGTTGAGAGCTATTAATGTTAAAAAGTTAATCAAAAAATTAATTTAAATAATTCTGGCTTCAGATTGATTCAAAATATGATTCAATTTAATATGTATTACAAATTTTATTGAATATTACACATAAAACTCTAAATATAAAAAACATAAAAATACAGTAAGGACTGCAAATAAAAGTTGAGAGCAAACTGGCCACAGCTTTTGTCAAAGGTGTAATTCGCTCTCAGCTTTTTTTATGGGTGCATACCGTTCTAACTGTCAATTTTGGCCTGAAGAAGGGAACTTATAATGCCCTTGAGGCAACTGTAGTCACTTAATTGACATATGCCTGTTTTCTACAAGGATGGTGCGCAAGTTACTGACTTACAAGCAGCAGTTTTGTTTTGGTGTAAGATGTATTAATGTTGAAAAGTTAATCAAAAAATAATTTAAATAATTCTGGCTTCAGATTGATTCAAAACATGATTTAATGTAATATGCATTAAAAAGTTATTGAATATTACACATAAAATTCATATTAATATAAAGAACATAAAAATACCTTCAAAATAAATTCAGGATCATAGATTCTAATTTCATCAACAGCTCTTTCTAAAGTAATTCTATACATATCATCGCTAGCTTTAAGATTCGATGAATACATCAGGGCCATGCTAACAACATTTAAAAGCTGAAACTGTACCGAAAAATTAGAATCATAATGAAATCTAAATTCAAATACATTGAAGAAAATAATTATGGCCCTCATGTTATTTTATAAGTGAAAAAAAATATTGCAATACAATGAAACTGTTTGATATTTTTTAAATTATACTCTAAATTATGTATAATAAAGATATGTATAATAAAGATATTAATCTATTCCTTTATAAAATTTTTATAAGATTTATAATTAATGAAGCAATGATAAAGAACAGAATATGAATGTTTATAAATAAATTTGTGTAAAGATGATGCATAATGAACATAAGACAATCAGACAGCCATCATGAAACTATTTGCAATGTATTAGAAAAGGAAAATTAGTCAGAACAATTAAGTATGTTAAATATAAAAGTTGTTACCTTCATTTTTCTAATGTTATAGATGGATTTCTCGTGAAAATGACTTGAAACAAACGAACGTGGAAAGAAATCCATTTCAGTTTCCTCTTGAACTTTATATGAAGTTTCAAATTTATATGAAGGCATTTTCAAAATAACATTATCACGGATATTAGAAAGATCTATAAATATAAAGAAGATTTACACCTTTTGATTTAAAATGAATGATTTATACATAAATTCAATAAAATATACTTAATACAGCAGAGAATCCAAAAATCTAGATGTCCAATAACTGAAATGATCCATTAACCAAACAATTTCTACTTAATTTCCCAAATCTCTTAACCCGCAAATAAGTGGAAAAAACTGAATTATCCATTTTTACCCCAGCAACAATGTCACAGAAGCCCATAGCTAGTTTTCAATCAGGTCCAGGTCAACAAATACTCAGCATGCTACACATTCCACAGCAAACAAGTGACTTACATGTTGCATCTAACTATCTTTCTCCTTTCTAAAACCTTTCATCCTTCCAATTGTTAGTTGAGTGAGATTTGAAACATAGTAATGTATGGTGGGATGAATATCGATAGGATTCCATTAGTGATGAGAAATTACTACCATAAGAAAATAATGACAAAGCGTTATCTATGCAGGATTTGTAGTCTTCCACATTGTGTTTCTGTTTTCTGCACAAGTTTATAATGTCTATTGATTCATTGATAAACATTGTGGACACTGTGATTGACAGATTCAAAAGGAAAACTTAATAACTGACAAAGAAATTATGTTTTATATATACAAAATCAAACATTAATTGTTGATTAAAAAACAAAGACATTAGGCTTCTGAAATTGCTAACAAAATGTTGTTAATTGATAGAAATTTCATGAATTTGAGGTATTTTAACTACCCATTGTTAAAGAAGTATACAGCAACTAAAATCTCCTAAAAAAAATTTTAAAAAGTAAAAAAAAAAAAAATGAAATACTAAGTTTGGAGAAAAAAAAAATTGTGTCTAAAATATGCTATGATATCAAATTGACAAGCTTTTACTTCTTTTTATTTTGGTACTTAATTAACATTTTGCAATAATTAATTTTCCATATACGTTAAGTAAACTGTATAACCTATTAATTATAACCCTTCTCCCTATAAATATATTACAACATGCTTGTGGAAATGAAAATGATTACATTTTATACACTTGGACTCAGTGCCCACCTTTTCATGTTTTAAATTGTTTAAGATATTAAATTTTTGCTGATCCTGTTTGGCCAATTTTCATACCAGCAGAGTATGTTCTTTGAAGTGGATTATGTATGTGAAACTTTAAGGGGAAATCCAGGTATGTAAAAGTAAACATACTTCCATTACTTACTAACAGAAGAGAAACTCATTAATACAAAAGAGGTGATCATATCAGAGACTTTGATATTGCTTTACATAGGAGTAGTAGTAAAACATTTTGCTCATATATAGGCAATGCTCCAACTGAGCATAATAACACAACAGCTTGCTAACTCATACTTACTAGATGAGAATCATAGCTATGTGAGCATAGTCACTATGAGCATACCGTAACCATGAGCAAAATTGATTCTTAGCAAATGAGTTTAACCCTTTGTGGGCGGTGGCTTTCCAGAACTGCTGTGACCCAAAAGAAGGAGTAATTAGCTTCTGAACTGTTCCCAAAGAACGGTGCATTTTTTGCACTAAGCCTAACTCCGGAAAAAATTCACCATAAATCAGCCATTTAACACAGCATTCTATTTTTTCAGGAATAAAGGAAATACTTACTTTCCATAAGATGTATACATTACATGCAAATTATCTTTTATTTAAATATTAAAACTTTATATGATTAAAAATGATTAATTAACTTGATTAAAATTGTTATTTGTTACGCAGGAAAAATATCCAAATGATTGTACTCAATACTTTATACAGCTAATAGAGATTATGTACAATTTTTAGGAAGAAAATGGCTTTGTTACTAATTAATATGCCTTTTACGTATAATGCAGTTCAAAACATGGATTCAAGCACAGAAAAACATTGCAATCTTTGCATTCATAAAAACTGTCAATGCGCTCATCAGAAATACCAAATATCCACGAATCTTCACTATCTGCATTACTTTCATAACTATTCTGTTCAATTACCATGCCAGTATATTCTCTATACATAAAAACGTCTTGACATAGCCATTCTCTTATCCGAAATAACCTAATAAATTCACTACCACTTATTCCTCTAAAACCCAAACATGAAAAAAAAATACTCTCTTACATTCTAATAATTCACCAACACAATCATTAAACTAAAAGCAAAATGAGAACACATACTCAATTACAGCATCATTCAGAGTCTACCAGAAATGATGTGTTTGTTAATATTACAAAACCGCGTTTTACCACTCTAGATAAAGTGATGCTCCCTATACCAATGTCAAGTATTAGCAAAATACATTGTAAATATTAGAATGGACATTTAGCGCCATCTAGTATTCAAATAAATTAAAACGAAAACGTTCCATATGAAAAAGCACATTGAATCATCCTTTAGGGTAAATTTTGCATGACTTAAATACAGTTTCACAGTCAACGTAAGGATGCATCTACCACCCACAATGGGTTAAATTCTCCATATAAGCAAAAGTGCTGACTTGGCAGAAGAGCTTAAATGTCCTGTATGAACAAAAGTGCCTTACTCGACACTTTAACACCTTTCTCGACATTTTAACTGTGACATTTTCAAAGTATGCTAACTTCTGGAGATACAGAAAATTAGCATATTCGGACAAGACCCAATCTCCATGAACTGATTCAATTCAGGTACATTAACAATCTGTAACCAAAACAGTTACCTGGGAAATATCCACAGAATAAGTTTTAACCATAACAATATTGTAATACATCATTTGTTTATATCTAAGTGTCTAACATAAATAAACTTATCATGTCTACACTATAAAACATTATATGTAATTTAATTGTGTCCATTTTTTTACCAGACATTTCCGCAAAGTATAACCCACTATTATTTACTTTTTTTTTTGCTTATATGTAAAAATTGGCAATTCAAGATGGTTATAAAAATTATGTTATTATTTTTTTTATAGGTGGCTGCCAAGTGCAGAGTGTATAAAATGAAATAATTTTCAGTTTCAGAAACACGTTATGTAATTTCCTTACACATATGAAAAATAAATTATAAAATGTTAATTAAGTAACAGAATTAAAAAAATTAAACTCTTGGCAATTTGATATCGCTGCATATTTTAGACACAACTTTCTATATTTTAATGATGATTTTTTAAAATTTATTTATATTTTTGTTTACTTTTTAAAAAATTTGTACGGGATATCAGTACTTTTATTTAAACAGCAAATGATATTTTATAATTGCACTTATTTAAAACATATAGAAAAAGCTTATTTAGGACATATTACACTCTCGCAGAGGTCAAAAGGTGTGCTTAGAGCATAACATGGTCATATTAGCCCTTTAAGGCCAGAAGTATTTTCGTCTTTAAATTTCATATTTTTTCTTTTTAATTAGTCACTGACCCTACTGACACTGAACAAAATAATTAAAAAAATCTGCCCCCCTTCCTTCCAAAACATGGGGGTACTCGCACAATCGTGCGGGTTAGGCAGTTTTAGTGAAAATATCACAAAGCCAATCCCACAAGTTTGTACGTGTTAGGCTTTTTCTCATTCGAAGCGAATTCCAGAAAAAAATGTTTGGAAACAAACCAATTACAGTTTTATTGACAATATCTATTTACAATGAAAATCTTCAAGCAAGTCTTCATTTTTCACATGCATAACTACATACTGCATTTTTTACAATGCATCACTGTACAGCTTTTGCAGTTTTCTTAAAGGCACATACGAGATCTTGAAATATTTGCACAATGTGGAAAGTGACCGTACTCATCACATATGTTATCTGCACAATATGGATGTTTTACTGGCGGATTATAATTCTTTGACTTTTTAATTGTAGGAATTTCATTATTTTCTTCATTGTCATTTAAGACTTTTTTATTAGTAGGTATAGCTTCGAGAAGAGCTTCAGCTATCTACAAAATGGTGGGCAAGACCTTGCTTGCCCCCACTGCCCTCATCAACGCCCATGTAAATATACATTATACTGATTGTATATTACATAAATATTCACATTTTTCATAATAATTTAGGCTATAGTCAACATTACTAAAACTGTAAACAAGTTACTTGGAAAAAAATTAGGTTTTTAACAGCAAACGTGACAAGTTTAATACCTAAGTAGCACAATTGTACGAGTGATGAAATATATTATATATATATAATTTTACTCTATGAATTAATTACCTAATCAAGCTAATATTCTAAACAAATGAATACAGTTATTGGTTTACATACACACAGAATGGAAAATATTAATTTTTCTTATTTTCCACTTATTGAAACATTAAATTAATGATTTATATCAAAACAATTAAAAATATGTTGATAATTACTGTTTTGCAACAGATAAATTGCTAATATGTTTCATGAGCTTTTGCAAACTTATGAATGACCGCAAATTGTAAATCCAAAACTATCTAGGTTCGCCATCTGTTGAGCAAAATGGATATTATATACTTTCTATGGACTAGGACAATCTGGCATTTATTATATCTGACTAGCCAGGAAACTAAAAATTTAGATAATGCCTGACTCATACGATCGTACGTATTCAGGGTTACAGGGAATGGCATAGCTGTCAATGTTTTCTGTGTCTGTGGAATGGGCTAAAGGCATGTCAAGCATCTACAAACCTAAAGCTGCATATGAGCTTGTGCAGTGGGCAAAGATGTGTTTAATCCCCATATTTCCAATTTTCTACAGAGAGAGAATACACCTAAATATAAAATTTCATAGTGATACGTGCATTCGTTCTTGAGCACTTATGTATGCATTTCACAGATAGATACATGCATACTGATGAAAATATTTCCAAAAATGTTTAAAATGTGTTCAGAATTCTTAAGATGCACTTTTTGTCTAAACCTTAGGTTAATAATTTGTCAGGAACTTTCTCAATAAGACAATATAAAAAAGAAAAGTAAAAATATTCTTTAGTTTAGGCAATATTGAATTAATTTAATTCTGATCTAAGAAATAATGCATTTTAAATATGTTTAAATCGTTTAATTGTAAATTATATAGCCATATCAAAAGAATCAGATTTAGTCACTGCTTTAATAATCTGCATGATACAGAGATCACATGACTGAAAGGGCAGGGTTTATTTTAAAAAGTGTAGAATCAGACTGATCAGAAGTACATGCACATGTGCAGTTAGTAAAGCTGAATATTTATTATTGTTTACATTTACTGTTAATGCATGTATATACAAGGTGTATATGTTAGTGAAGCAGTTGAAACTTATAAATCACATGTTTCTATTATACCAATGTCTGAATGGCATAACTGTTTTGAAAATTGGTTTATTCGAATGAAAAAATGTATTGATGCTAAAGGTAAATATTTCAAAAAGCAGTAAAATGATTTATTTCCATACAAAAATATTTTGTGTTTTATTTTCTAAAAATTAAATATTAGCCTACGTACAAGAAGACACACATTGTATGAGATCTACATAGAACTCAGATTAATTGGTTATGAGACATTGGCTCTATTTAGCCTAAAAGAGCTGCATATATAATATATATAACATTAGAGCCATACTAAGCAGGGTATTCCATATTTGATGTAAGAGGACCAGTAAGAGATGAAAGAGACTGCGACTTTCCAGATTAAAGGTATTGAATCATTATTTTAATTATAAAAAATTAACAAATACAGTGACAACAAAAAGAATTGAAATTTTGCAGAGCTAAAATTTGACACCTGACAATGCTAAATGTTAAAGATCATACCTCGAACAGTTATTTTTTTAGCAAAATTTAATTTTGAGCTATACATCACTTTGAAAATTATGGAATTCTTAACTTAATTGTAAAAATTAACATATAAAGTTACAACAAAAAGAGTAAAAGTTTTCTTGAGCTAAAACTTGAGACTTTATGATGACAGACTTATAAATTTTTAATCCCAGTACCCCTGCAGCGAGATGTCGTGAGAGACAGATGTTTTCAGATTCACAGTTCTGCAAGCAAGAATCATTATTCAGGATCCTAATTCTTTGTTATCAATGCATTTTACAGTGCTTTTAAGATTTTTAAAAATCTGTAAAAAAACACCATTGACTTCAAAATTCCGGAGGGTCTTCAAAATTTATCTGACTCTAATTCAAGAAAGAAAATTATGAAATTCTAGCTTTTTATGGGAGGAAATATGTCTTTCCTGGATTTCTCTTTTTACCCACATTGGTTTTTACCTTTATCTTTATACCCTCACTTGGAGACAAATATTTAAAAATCAATCAATGTTTTTAGATTTTTGATAATTTCAGGACCACCTCTGATTTGATAGCTACATTTGAAAAACAGTGAACCTCTAGGACAAGTAGGGTCTTTGGAATAAAGGAGATGTACAGACATGCATGAGGACATTTTAATAGTATAAATATAAGCAACCTGACATTGTAAAAGTCATCAAAGCCTACCAAATTAGGTAGCTTGAACACCTCTCTAGAAACAAAGACACAAACCCTGTTAAAAAATTCACTTTTGCCAAATTAAGGTGTGTAAGAAAGAGAGGCCAACCTCCTATCAGGTGGCCTGACAATGTAAGGGTGACCTCGAAGACTATTAGAATTATGAGCTGGAATGGTGTCGTGCCTGATAGATCCCGACAATTAGAAATGTGGGTCGGAAAATTTACCACAATTTAATACAAATTGTGGACATTTCCAGAAACATCTATCACAGGCTCCCCCTCTATATCTGATTTTCCAATGTGACATAAAAGTAACCACATGTATTATAAAAAGTTTACATCATGTTTGCATTTTATATTTTCTAAGTTACAATCATATCGCACAGTTTAAACCTGAACAAACCATAAAGTCATTATTTAACATCAACATTGGTGGCATAATCACTTGACGTATTTGGAGGCAACAGTTTGGCGGGTTTTGCACATTTGGTACTGTTTTATAATTTTGGCTGATTTTTAATTTGGCTTATACACAGGTTTCCAATTTTGCTCAAGTTCTTTACAGTAGAATTACTTACTTGGCTTATACATGAATTGGATTATATAGTAACTAAAATAAGAAATATAAATTTTTTTGGATTACTCTCATTAATGTAGAAAGCTAAAAAGAACCATTAGCTTTAGTAGTTGCAACAGTTTGTCTCCATACTCATTGGTACATCACTATAGTACAAAAGCCAAGCAAGTACCAATGCTGAGTGATGTGCAGAGGTGGGAATAGCTGCCAAAGCCGAATGGTTCAAAATCTGTAGACTTTTAGTAATAATTCATGATGATTTAATAAATAATTAATACAATACATGATGAATAATTCATGATATTCTGAATAATTATCATAAAATACATTCATACTGCTAAAATAAAAAACTAAAGTAGGGGAAAAAAGAAAAAAACAAGCTAAAATAAGGAAAAGGGAATTTTATTCAATGTAACTCTAAATTCTACCATGTAGAAATGATTCTTCACTCTCTTTTTGCAAATACCACTGAACAAAATTTTACTTTTGCAAGAATTTATTTTATCAAAAACAGTTTAAAAATGTTTACAGGGTACATACCCATATTTCAAAATGAAATTGCCAGAGTTTCCCAGTTGTTTTCAGCAAAATTTTTATGTTCAAGTTCAAGTAAATGCATAACTGTGATCATCAAAGCATATTTTTTTTTTTTTTTTTAAATAAGAAATAATGTTTAAGACATGCAAAAAATGTTTACAAATTTAATATTTCAAAACCAGAATTTTTTAAAACTGAGAAAAACGCATTTAGATTTACAAGACAGATAGGAACGATATGTAAATCTTACTTAATAAAACAAAATGTCTATGTGCATGTTTATGTATATGGTCTGTAGCAGGAAATCTTATGGCAATGATATTTGGTACACAGGTACTTCACGACCTGGGAAGGAGTACCTCGGCATTATTTTTTATTTAAAATGTGAATTAGTTTTTCAGTTATTTTATGTTTAAGCACGTTTTTCTCATAAATGCATTCCTTAACAAACCAAAAATATTATCACAGTTTACATCTTGACACCATTGGAAAGATCGCAAAATTCTCTTTCAAACAAACTTTAAACAGAATCTGTATGATTAAAAGACAAATTTTTGTGAACTTTAAAAAAATATATGCTTCCTATGTGTTCAAAATGATTCTGATTTTAATATTGCAATATAAAAAAATTTGATGGGAAATTCAATGTCTATAATTTAACACCAGCTACTTTACACATCACACACAGATCCAATAAAAAAATTTTTTCCCTAAGCTATTAATTATATATTTTTTAAGTGAGTGAACTGTTAACATTATTACTCCACTGCCATCGATTCCTGTAACAACATTTCTACATGCTGTGGTCCATTGAACACAACCGTATATATGCTTAGAACATTTTCACCCTTCAAAACAGAAAGGATTTTCTTCTGAATCTTTAATTGCATGGGATTGGAATAATAATTTGGGGATGAGGTCATGTCCATTGCATGCAATTTTCACTGCTATTTACATGAACATTTTTTTTAGATTAATAAATACAATTTTTACTGTTATTTATATGAATAAATTATTTTGATATTTTATTAGATTAATAAATTCAATTTATACCTATTTTAACTCCTGAGAAACATTTTCTAGTTGTTAAATATAAGAATAAGATCATAGACAAAGGAGTTAACTTTTATACTATTTGGTAAATTATACGAAACATGTAAGACATTAACACAGAAAAATATACTTTTCGTGTGGTCTCTCGGGATTACACAGGAATACAAACTAAATTGTACAATCACACTGTTTATATGAAAATAATTAACAAATTAACATTAATAATCATCTAGAATATGAAAATATGTTAGTTTAGTTAATTTAAATTGCAATAATTAAGGGATGGAGATGGATGGGAAAAGATACTAGTGAATTCACGGCAACATATAAGAATACAAATTAAATTATGCGATTGCACTATTTATACAAAAATAGTTAAGAAAATTACACTAAATAATTAACCAAAATATAAAAATATGCTTCTCAATCAATATAATGTACAATAATTAAAGAATAGAGATGGATGGAAAAAGATATTAATGGATTCTCAGCAAGACATGAAAATACAAAGTGAATTGTGGAATTGCACTATTTATTCAGAAAGTAATTTTGTTTAGCAAACATTTAGCAGTTGATTAAATTTTTTTAATTACTTAATTTTTTAGGTGGGCTACTTGAAATGAAGAGAATATATTTATCATTTTCAAAAGATGAAATCAGGGGTATCTACATGTTATTCAAAGTGCAATTTCAGGATGTTTTCTTGATATTTTGTGATTTCACCGATAATATATCAAGGATCATGTACAAATGCAGTTTTTCACAATACTGCTGCAAAATAGCTCTTCATTTCATTAATAATAAATTTGAAAAATAACTTTTCTGCATACACTATGTGATAATTATAAAAATTGTAGTTAAAGCAGATTGCATATGTAGAAAATATGTTGACATTTAAACAAAAAGTATATATATTTTAAAAGTTTACCAAAATCTGTCTATTAACGGTATGGATTTTGTTCAAAGTTTGTTCAAAAGACAATTTTTCAATAATTCAGATGGTGTTTAGATGGAAACTCTATGATAATATTTTCAGTCAATAAGGAACAGTTTTGTGTAAAAACCCTCAAATTCATACTAAAATATAAAAAAACTGAAAAACTAATTAAAACTTTAAAAAAAATTCCCCAAGGCATATATATCATCCCTGGTCCAAGTACTTGTGTATCAAATTTCATGGCCATACAATGTTTAGATTTTTCTCTACAGACATACAGATACCTTTCTTTATTATTATAGATGTTTGAAAAATAGCTTTTCTGTATATATACTACATTATAATTATAAAAATTTTAGCTAATGCAAACTGCATATATTTTTACATTTAAACAAAACATACAGAGGATCATGTACAAATGCAGTTTTTATGATAAAGCTGCAAAATAGTTCTTCTTTTAAATAATAATACTTTTGAGAAATAGTTCTTTTTTTTTTTTGTATATAACAGGAAATAATTATAAACATTTTAGTTGATGCAAATAAACTGCAAAAGTGAGAGAAAAATAATCATTGGTCAACTATCTCCTGATGTAGTGGGAATCGTCACTTAGGAACACTTATTTTGCAATCGCTAGGTAAGGTTAATTGCCAGGTTTGCAAGATGTAAGAACAGGAAGAACTTCGATCTCAAAACTTGGGACACTTTCAGGACTTTTGTGAGTGATTTCTGATATTGGAACGTTCTGCACTTGTAGACACACCATATAAAAATATTAGATTTTGTAGCGGAATGGAGAAAAAGTAGAGTTTTGTTCTGTGAACAAAAAATAGGAAGAATCAGTTTCTGACAGGAAAATTGGAAAGTTGCATGAAAATCAGAAACTTTCCAGGTAAATTAGATGGATTGGCAGCTATCTTATATAATACTTTGCAAATATTTTACATTTTAGGCAAAATTATTCAGGATGGATGAAAGTATGTCAATTCTTTGGATTAAATAATAGGGTCTTTGGATTTAAAACAAGGCTTTTTAATAACCATTACAATTGTATAAATTGGTTAAATTATTTGTGACTTACAAGTAATCATGACAGACAAAAACACGCATTTTAATCCCTATTCTTCCATGGGTACGTGTATGGGGATAAAATTATATTAAAAAATTCTTTAGACTGAAAAAGGTTTCTTAAAATTAATTGTGTTGTTTAGAAAGTTGTTTTGAAATATATATTCAAATTTTCCTTGTCACATTTTACATTTATATGAAAAGAGTTTTTTCCTCTGAAAGCTGGTTTATTCAAAGGCTGTTTTCAAACAAAATGATCATGAAGCACCGAAATAACTCAACCAAGTCAACAAAAGGTTTAAACTATCTAAAATATGAGCAAATAAAATTAGAATCAAAATAGTTTTCTTAAGCTAATAAATTATACTTGTTTACCCAGATGAACCTTCTTTTAAACAGCCTTTTCACAAATGTGAAATAAAATTAACTACATACATTAATAGAAAGTTTATATCATGTTTGTGTTTCATATTTTCATTAACAATTCAAGTCACAATTATATTATATTCAGTTCTAGTACCTGGCAGTCTATATGGCATTGGGCTACCTGGTGAGCCAAAGGAAAATCCTCGATTTCCTGCAAAAGTTAAAAAAATAATATCATATAGGCAAAAAAATAAATGTATAAACTTTTTTTACTCTAAAAGCAGTTTTGTTCATAGGATATTATTTCATATGGAACAGCTTTCAAGGATATTATTACACATGCACTTTCTTTCAAGCATGTTGTTGCATATGTAATGAATCAAATATGATTAGAATGTCATCTATATATGTTGCAGAAGTAATCTCAATGAGAGCAATCTATGATGATTTTAACATCAAAGAAAAAAGCATTAATTTTTATACAATTTGATATACTTTATTTAGTAATATTTTACAATTAAATTAAGGATTCAATACATCTTATTTAACACTAACGTTGAAAGCAGTCATTTTGACCGCACAACTACTTAAATGATTCCTCAAAAACGGCTAATCCCAGCCCTTTGAAATTTTATGACTTTTCTGATTTTCTTAAAGTAATAATTAAAATAAGAAAAGTCATAAAATTTCAATGGGCTGGGATTAGCCATTTTGGAGGAATTGTTTCTCAAAGTAGCTATATGCTCAAAATGACCACTTCTATCATTCTAGTGTTAAAAGCTGTATAGCATGCTCCGTGTATAATATACAAAAATGAAGTTCTCAGCTTTTTGGACTTGAACTTGGGTCATGTTTTAAAAGAAAATGAGGTCATGAGGTATTGTTTATTCTATCATTTCAGACGTGGAGATGCAATTGTTATGACTAGTTTTCTTTCAGTTATTTTTACTTCACGTTTACTATATTTTTTTTTTTAAGTTTGAAATTTCTATTTAATTACCCCACTTGATAAAAATTCCTGTGTATACATATTTTATGGATATAATGTGTTAAATGCGAATGTATAAATTGTATTTATTATTCAGGAGGAAGAAGCACTCAATCATCAAAGCCTTAATTTCTAACCTTTCCCATTCAAAAGCTATAAGAAAATCTTCCATTACTCACATACAATCATTTTTGCTTCTTCTAGAAGCTGTATCATCATCACTCATTGCACCTAGTGATACATAAGACCTTTAGCTTGTGTTGCCATCCTGGTAGATCATGTGCAGCAGTCCTTGCTTCTGACTAGTTCACCCATCCCACCTGATTTCTCTCTTGCTCAATTAATCTCATCCACGTTAGCTTGGGTTGACCTCGAGATGTTTTACTTTGGGGCACCCAAGTAAATGTCACAGCAGGGATGTTATGCTGTGGCATTCTTAAGACATGTCCAGTCCATCTCCATCTTTGCTTTTTTATTTCTATTTTGATTGTTTTCTGTCCAGTAGACTTGTAAAGTTTGGTATTAGTAATAATATAAGGCCAAAATACTCGCAAAATTTTCCTCAGACATTTAGTCTGCCAGGGGTATTCAATTTGTTGCATTGGCCCTTTGCTAATTTCCATTTTTTGCTCCAAACAAGCTTCACTAAGGAGGGTTAAAAAGGTTAATTTTGACTTTTAAATTAAGGTTAGTAGCTCTCCATACTTTATTTAGTTTTCTAAAACAATTTTCAGCTTTTGCAATTCCTATTTTGATTTCTTCATCTGCTCCACCCTCCTTGTTCACCAGTACTCCAAGGTAAGTAAAGCTATTTACATATTCAATGGGTTCACCATCTAGTTTTACATTTTCAGAAGTTTTCTCATTAATTCTTATGCCTCTTATTTTACTTTTATTGATTTGTAAATCAGTAGTTTTTATAAACTTGTTAAGGCCATTAGTTTTTTGTTGTAGATCACAAAATCTTGAAGACAAAAGAACAATGTCATCTGCAAAATCTAAATCTTGTGACTGATGTGAATTTCCATCTATACTTCTTTTCTTGTCTTGTCTTTGATAGTATTTTTCATGATCCAGTCAATGACTATAAAAGATAATAATAAACCTGACATCACACATCTTTGTTTTACACCTGATTTAATTTTGAAGGATTCTGTCAGTTTTCCATTAACTTCAACACAATAGTTGTTGTTTCGATATAGCTCCTTAACAATGTTAATTTTTTGTGGGATTCCATAACTATCAAGTATTTTGCATAACATATCTTTGTCAATAGTATCAAATTCTTTTCCAAAATTAATGAAATTTAAATATAATAGGGTATTATGTTCAATTCATTGCTCAATGATGTTTCTCAAAGTGAAAATATGTTGAGTGGTCCCAGCTCCACTTTGAAATCCTGCTTATTCCTCTCTCAAAGCCTTCTCAATTGTGTTTTTTAATTTGTTGACCATAACTTTTCCAAAAACTTTAGCAGGAATAGATATTAAAGTGATACTTCTCCAGTTTTTACAGGAAGAAAAATATTCCTTTTTAGGTATTTTAAATATTGCTGCTTCTTTCCATTTTTCTGGTACTTTCTCAGTTTTCCAGAAAAGATTAAACAAAATTATGTAATACAGTTATCAAATATCTAGCAGTCTCTTCATTAACTTTAAGCATTTCTGTAGCTATCATATCATTTCCACAGGCTGTAATGATTTTTAAAGCCTTTAAAATGTTTTTAATTCCGATCAACGAGATTTCCCCTGTAGAAATGTTTAAGGTACATGTCACATCAAATGTGACCACTGGCTGCTTGCTAGTGTCAATGTTGTAAGCACTTAGTGGCTTTTCAAAATGTTCTCGCCAACTTTCCTCAACCAACGCTTCAACAGATAAATGTCTAGCATTCCATCTTTGACTCCACATTCATGTTTTTTAATTTCACCGCTTATTTGATTGATTATTTGGTAAACAATTCTTGTGCATCCAGTTTTGGCAGCATTTTTTGCTTCAATAACTAAATCATCATATTATTTATTTTTGTTTTTCTTAGAACTTATTTTGACATTATCTGCTTCTCTGTATTTTTATTTATAAACTTGATACAGTTTTTCAGATCCAGTACTGTCAAGAAAACCCTTTATTTTACTTCTATGTGCAATAAGTTTTCATATTTCACCAGTGATCCATTCTTTATTTTATATCTTTTCTTTTTTCCAAAAAGTATTTTCTGCTGTTTTGCTGAAAATAGTTTGTAGCTGACTCTATTGGATATCCTTTAATTCAGCAATATTGGAACAGTAGAAATACCCAACTAGTTTGGTATTTTTATTGTTCTTTTTTCATTTAAGAAATTTTAATTTCCAATTCAATACTATAAGGTGATGGTCAGTGCAAACATCTGCCCCACTCTTAACTCTAACATCCATCATAGATTTGGTAAATTTTCCATTAATTACAATATAGTCTATCTGATTTCTTGGTTTTGGAAGTTTCTGCACCTGTAGACACACCCTGCGAAAATATTAGGTTTTGTAACGGAATCAAGAAAAAAGGAGTTTTGATCTGCGAACGAAAAATTGAAAGAATTGGATTTTGATCAGAAAATTGGAAAGTTCCCTGAAAATTAGAAACTTTCCAGGTAAATCAGAAGAATTGGCAACTATAACAAAATTGCTTATAAAACTTTGCAAATATTTTACATTTTAGGCAAAATTATTCAGGATGGATGAAAGCATGTCAATTCTTTGGATTAAAAAATAGGGTCTTTCGATTTAAAACAAAATAAGACTTTTTTAATAACCATTATAATTGTATAAATTGGTTAAATCATTTGTGAGTTACAAGTAATCATGACAGACATTTTAATTCCTGTTCTTCTGTGGGTACATGTATGGGGATAAACTTATATTAAAATATTGTTTGTACTCAGCATCATTGTCTGAAAAAGTTTCCTTAAATTTAATTGTATTGTTTAGAAGTATATATTCAAATTTTCCTTGTTACATTTTAGATTTATACCACAAGCGTTTTCGTCCCTGAAAGCTGGCTTATTCAGAGGGTTTGTTTCAAACAAAATGATTATGAAATACCAAAACAACTCAGCCAAGTCAATAAAATGTATAAACTACCTTAAAGATGAGCAATTAAAAATAGAATCAAAATAGTTATCTTATGCCAATAAATTATACTTGTTTACCCAGATGAACCTCCTTTTGAACAGCACCTTTTCACAGGTGTGAAATAAATTAAGCTAGTAACATATTAATAGAAAGTTTATATCATGTTTGTGTTTCATGTTTTTCATTCACAATTCAAGTCACAATTATATTAAATTCAGTTCAAGTACCTCGTGATCTAGATGGTATCTGGCTACCTGATGAACCAAAGCAAAGTTCTTCATTTCCTGTAAAAGTAGAAAAATAATATCATGAAGGAAAATAAATAACTGTATAAAGTTTCTCTCTCTTTGAAAGCAGTTTTGTTCATAGGATGTTGTTACATATGTAATAGCTTTCAATGGTATTATTGCATATACACTTGCTTTTAAGCATGTTGTTGCATATCAAAGATGATTAACATATCATCCATATCTGTTGCAGAAGTGATCTCAATGAGAGTAATCCATGATGATTTTAATATCAAGGAGAAAAGCATTAATTTTTATATAATTTGATGAGCTTTATTTAATTTAGTAATATTTTACATTTAAATTAAGGATTCAATAAGTCTTATTTAAAACCTATGTAGCACGTCCTGTGTATCAAAAAAAGTTCTCAGCTATTTCAACTAGAATTTGGGTCACGTTTTAAAAGAAAATAAGGTCATGCGGTATTAGTTTTTTTTTTATATTTTCAGGTGTGGCAATGCAATTGTTATAGCTAGTTTTCTTTCAGCATAAAAACTGTACTATTTTTTAGTTAAAAGTTTGAAATTTCTATTTAATTACCCCTCTTGATAAAGATTTCTGTGTATACATATTTTACCTATATAATGTGTTAAATGTGAATGTATAAATTTTATTTATTTGGGAGGAAGGAGTACTAAATCATCAAAACCTTAATTTCTACCCTTTCCTTTTCAAAAGCTTTAAGAAATTCTTCATTACTCACATACAATTATTTTTGCTTTTATTAGAAAAGGTCATTTGCACTTTATGGAAATGATTTTGATAATTAATTTTTATGCATAAAGGGCGTATTTCTTATGGCGATTTGCATCTATCTGACAGTCTTGATTCTTGACTATAGCTCAAGCTAGAATTTTCCACGAAAGTAAACTTTTTCTTAGCACCACCATGTCAATTTTATTCCACTCCTCTTGGGTTGTTTTCCAAAGTTTGTTCAGTGTTCTTGGATGCCATTTTCCTAAGGCTCGTTGTCCGCGTGCAAGTCGGCCTTGGCGTCGATCTTTCTCTTGACGGGTTTGTTTTGTGCCTACCACGCCAAGAATTAATCAGTTATGATTTTGATATTGATAAGAGAGGTCATACCATCCAGCACTGAAGCCTGGATAATATGATGGGACCTCAGATATCTTTAATTATTTGCATCAATTGTAAATAAGTAGTAAAGATATCTGAGGTCGCATCATATTATCCAGGCTTCAGTGCTGGATGGTATGACCTCTCTTATCAATATCAAAATTATAACTGATTAATTCTTGGTGTGGTAGGTGCAAAATAAACCCGCCAAGAGAAAGATCGACGCCAAGGCTGATTTGCGCACGGACACTCATTTTAACAAACCGAAAGTGCAAAAGTCCATAGGAGAAGCATCAAGTTATTTTAGAGGTATATCATTAAATGGGATACATTTTATTCCTGTTTCAGATTCTTTCTTTGCTAAAGGCAGTTGACTTAGATGAGTAACTAGAGGCTTTGTCCATATTGATATCATTTCCATATAAGGTTGGAATTTTTTCTTCAAAAATTGGTTCTAAAAAATTCTGCTGATAGTAGAGTGAATTAATTTTAGCTTTATTTGAGACTTCTTAAGTTTTAATTTACCATTGCAACAAAATCCTGCAACTATCATGAATTTCTTTAAGTACATTGATGAAGCCATTTCGTATGGTCATTTTCATCAGTTGAGCAATAGAAAATTGCTCTTTTTTAATTACAGTCACTTATATACACCCATGTCTCATCGAGTGTTACCACAAATTTCTATTTATCAGCAGCTAGGTGTTTTTCATATAATTTTCTACAATTTGCTTTTCTTTCCGCAATATGCTTAGGCAAAAGCAGATGAAATTTAGATTTAAAGGTCTTTTTTAACTTCAAAGCTTTATGAATGATTTTACTTACAGTGCCAGAAGACATTCCCAGTTTCAATACAATGGATCTTTGGCTCAGAGGAATTTCTTTTAGGATCAGAGACTTCACTTTCTTGATCTTTCCCTGCATTCGAACAGTCTTAGGATGCGATTTTGCGGCCATTTTTTCATTTTTCATTTTCAGCTAGACGCTTTTTCCCTTTCAAATTTAACATATTAGAAATACCTTTCTTTGAAATGCAATAACCTGGATTTTTACACCGCTTTACAATTTATTGATGCGAATATTTTTCCTCGAACAGCACATTTACATAACCTTCAAGCCATATATCAATTTTAGGAGTCATTTTCAAAATAAATCTTTTATTCCACATTCCAATCAAAACAAAACAGTAGAAGATGATTATATTGAAAATGCCAAATCTTTATCTCAATATGCTAACGAGAAACATAAACACAAAATCATTTCCATAAAGTGGGAATGACCTCTGTATATTTTATTACCTGAAATTCTGGGCTTTATTGAATTTCATAAAAACTAGAAATACAGCTACAGCTGCATTGATTAGAAATACTTATAACTTTGAACAGAATTTTTATGATCTAAAAATTACTAGAAAATGGGCTTTAAAAAATGTGCATTTAGAGGGGAAAAAATGCCCTATAAAGTAAAAAAAAAATATGACCTAAAAAAGTTCACTTTTAATTTGTATGTCCTAATTAATAAAAGAAAAAGAGCTACATTTTTATGTCCTAATTAATAAAAGAAAGAGCTGCATGAAACAAAGTGCAAAGAATTTAAATAATATAATTTAAACTATTGATATATTAGCTGAAATTTTTTATTTTACTCAAAAGTCACAAAACAAAAGTTCCTGAAAATGACCAAATAATCTAAAAAAATGCCATAACGTAAAAATCATGGAAAAATGAAAATAATAATAATAATAATAATAATAATAATCAGCTTGGATTTTTTTATGAAACATGTTTGCATACACTTAAACAACATTCCAGTAGTGCCCTAAAAATATGCAAAATCATAAAAATCCCAGCCTACTTTCACTTATAAGCAGGAAATTGGGAAAGAGAAAGGAATTCAAAATGTTCATTGTTTAGAAACACCTGCTATATAAAAGTAACTGTAAGGTAAAGTTTCATTGTTTCATGGTGTTGCTATTCATAAAAGACATTTTTTTTAAAGTTTACATATTTTAAATTCTGTGGTTGAAGTTATACATAGCTTATAAATATACATTAAAGTATGCACAGCTGTATTGCTTATAATGTACTTTGTAGTAAATACTTTCAAAAGTAGTTGCAGTCTGCTACTTTTCTTGAAAAGTATTTGTGGTTCATAACAAAAATATAATAAGTTTTTCAATGATTGCTAACTTTTCAAACTATATTATCCAACAGAAGTTATCATTTGACAAATACAGATTATACTTAATTTTAGGATACATTCTAAAAAATTACTTTATGTTTATATTTACTTGCTTTCCAAGAAGAAAAAATATCAAACTTTTATACCTGGTGATGTTCCAAAATGGCTTCCTACTAGCTTCGCCTGCTGCAGCTGCTGCTGTTGCATATTTGACATATCTAGAACATATGTAGTATTACCTCAAAGTAAGAAAATTAATAAATATAAAATAATATATAAACAGTTATGTAGAAAAGTTTTCATTCTTGAAAACCAAGTTGCTCACAATATCAATGCATAAATTGCATACAACTCAAAGTTGCACTTGCACTTAATCTCCTCTGCACAGTACAGGTACATGGTCTATGAACTTTTCCCACATGGTTCTGGTAATTACTTGATTTTTTAATATTCTTTTTAATTTTAATCCTTTGTTTCTGCTCGTAGTTTGAGCATATGAAGTTTACAGTAATTAACAATCTCCATATTCAGAAACAAGCATTAGTTGTGATTAATCTAGAATAGATGTTCAATCTTGATAAAGAGTCTAATCTGAATTAACATCCAACTTAACTGTTTCGTGATGGTTGCCACGCCCGTGTGTCGGCTGCGAACTTGCATTCAAGGACGGACGGCATGCACTTGTGATGGAGAAAACTTTACTTTAAACGACGAGTGGCATGTACGTGTGTTTCTATGTGAAACGTTTTTATTTGAATTTATTTATCTACTAGATGGCGTTAAATGTCCATGCGAAGAACTCCAATGTATTTTGCAGATACTTGAGCTTGGCATAGGAGGATCCAATAATTCATTTCTCCATTTGGAGTGGTGAAACATGGTTTTGTAATATAAACAAATAGAGCACGTCTCGCAGCATCAGCTATTTTATAATTGAGATCCGGTTCTTGTTTAGATTTCAGCTTCATTATTTCATTGGTGAATCATAGGAATATAAGAGAGTATGTTTTTTTTTTGGGGGGGGGGGGGGGCAGGGGGGGGAGGGGTTAGAGGCAGTGAAATTATTTGTTTATTTCGGATAAAATAATGGGAGCAACTAACGAGTATTTTGTATTCAGATTTGTATTAAAAATATACATCAAATAGAAAATAAATATTTCTTTTATTCCTGCAAAAAATAGATTTCTGCTTTGAATAGTAGTTTTTAGTGAATTTTTTTCGAGAGTTAGGCTTAGAGCAAAAAATTTGCCGTTCCTTGGGAACAGTTCGGAAGCAAAGCGCTCTGTCCTTTGGGCCGCGGCAGTTCCGGAATGCTGCCGTCGCGAAAGGGTTAAGCATAGTGCTATTCCTCTTTTTTAGGCATGAAGACCATGTGCATTCTATTTTGCAATGGCTTATCGTTTATGGTGTACTTTAATTGATTGCTTGCTATTTGTTAATAATTCACTTATATATATACACTACCCAACACAGAAAATGCAACACCACAAAAGAGCAAATAGAGTGATGAAAAAGCCTTTCTGCAGCTATCATATCATTTCCACAGGCTCTATTGATTTTTAAAGCCTTTAAAGTATTTTTAATTCCGATCAACGAGATTTCCCCTGTAGAAATGTTTAAGGTACATGTCACATCAAATGTGACCACTGGCTGCTTGCTAGTGTCAATGTTGTAAGCACTTAGTGATTTTACAAAATATTCTCGCCAACTTTCCTCAATCTAAGCTTCAACAGATAAATGTCTAACATTCCCATCTTTGACTCCACATTCATGTTTCTTAATTTCACCGCTTATTTGTTTGATTATTTGGTAAACAATTCTTGTGCATCCAGTTTTAGCAGCATTTTGTGCTTTAATAGCTAAATCATCATAGTATTGATTTTTGTTTTTGTTAGAACTTATTTTGACATTCTTATCTGCTTCTCTGTATTTCTATTTATAAACTTGATACAGTTTTTCAGATCCAGTACTGTCAAGAAAACTCTTTATTTTATTTCAATTTTCAATAAGTTTTCATATTTCACCAGTGATCCATTCTTTGTTCTAATCTCTTTTCTTTTTTCCAATTAGTATTTTCTGTTGTTTTGTTAAAAATAGTTTGTAGATGACTCCACTGCTCTTCTACATCCTCCAACATTACTTCATTATTCTATAAACGAATTTGTCATACATTTTATTATCCCTTAATTTAGCAATATTGTACCCAACTGGTTTGGTATTTTTACTATTCTTATTGTATTTAAGAAATTTTAATTTCAAATTCAATACGACATGGTGATGGCCAGTGCCAAAATCTGCCCCACTCTTAACTATAACATCCATCATAGATCTGGTAAATTTTCCATTAATTGCAATATGGTCTAGCTGATTCTTGGTTTTTGAACTTTCTGCACCTGTAGATACACCCTGTGAAAATACTAGGTTTTATAGCAGAATAAAGAAAAAAGGAGTGCAAAAAATCAATATATTGAAAAAACTGAAGAGATGGCAAATTGAAGCTGGTAATCAAGAAAGCAGAGAGCAATTGAGTAAAAAAAAATTTTCTCTTCTGCCTTCTGCAGGACGGTTACAATTGAAACTATTATTTCATGAGCACTGTTTTTGTAAATCAGAAGCAATCATACATCAGGATGACCTACTCACCAATCTTTACACAGCTTAAACCTGAACAAACCATATGGTCTTTATCTATCATCAAAATTCATAGCATAATCACTAGTTAGGCGGGCTTTGCACATTTGGTAATGCTTCATACATTTTGGCTGATTTCTGATTTGGCTTATACACAGGTTTCCAATTTTGATAAAGTTCTTTACAGTAGAATTACTTACTTGGTTTTTACATGAATTGGATTATATTTGGAAATATATAGTAACTAAAATAAGAAATATAAATTTTTTTGGATTACTCTCATTAATGTAGAAAGCTAAAAAGAACCATTAGTTTTAGTAGTTGCAACAGTTTGTCTCCATACTCATTGGTACATCACTATAGTACAAAAACGAAGCAAGTACCAATGCTGAGTGATGTGCAGTAGTGGGGATGCGAACGGCCAGAGTGTATACCAAGCCAGGCCCCTCTGCTCACATTACACGCGGATATTGGCTGGCTTTCGAAGCGATTGCCAAATGTATCACGTGACGTGCGGAGAGACTTTCCTTCTCAAGGTTATTTCGGAGCAAGACACGTGATATTTCTCCTCTTCTACAACGTGGAAGAGGGTGGACTTCACATTTACGTTCAAGTCATAACTGTATAATTTGTTAAAGTTATAGCTCTAAGGCAATGGATTGATTTTTACTTTCATATTCAACACGACAGGCGAAAATTTGAATTCCAGTTTTTGTCGAGAGAGCACGATTCAAGCAACCTTGACCACGAATCAGACGTTTTTAAAGTCATGCATGTATGTGTTTGATGTGTGTGCGTGCGAATGTGTGTGCATGCGAGTGTATGTGTGTGCATATGTGAGTGTGCATGTGTGAGTGCGTGAGTGTGCATATGTGAGTGTGCACACTCACGCACACTCTATTGTATATATATATAAATAATAGAACTATTATATATATATATATATATCTATTATATATATATTTATATATATATATATATATATATATATATATATATATATATATATATTATATATATATATATATATAATATATATATATATAATATATAAATAATTTGGCATCACGTCTGATGTTAAAATAGCAAAATCAAACACACATCCATAACAGAAGGTCTTTATTTCCCTTCCTTAAGACGTACAAAAGTTTAAAACAGGCCATAGCGCTTTCGACCATAAGTATGCTCTTCATCAGTGGCTACAAGGAAATAAAGTTTGTTCATCTATCTCTGCTTTAAGTGATGAAATTGAATTTATTTTTGGCCTTGGCCGTGAGGCTGCCTACTCCTTTGAGTTTATTTATAAGGTTTTCTTCCAAGTTCGCCGTAAATATACCCTTTTTGATACTAAACTTATTGCCTTAAAAGACCGTTTGACTTATAGGTCTAGTTTTCCATACAATCCTACGATTTTCCGCCCCTTTATCCAATTTTGTTCTGAGTTTGGTTTCAGACCTGCACATTCTAATATTTCTTCTTTATTTAACTGCATTCGGTCTGATAAACTGGGTGATAGGGATGACTTTAAAAGCTTTGCTGGGGTGTATGTTGTTCTCCTGTTGTCCACCGATGGTAATTTTAAATTTTAGATTGGAAGTACTAAACGCACCGTTAGCATTCGTTTAGCAGAACATGCTCGGGATGTCAGGGATAGTAAACTTTCTACGGCTCTTGCTCAATTTGTTGTTAAAGATAATTTTCAGCCTCTTTTTGAAAAGACTTTCATTTTGATTCGGTGTAATAACCCTCGTGATATTCTCCTTTTTGAATCCCTTTTAATTTATATTTACCATGAGTCCGTTTGTAATTTTGACTCTGTTATGAATTTGAGTTACGCTTGGCGACTCATTCTCGACTCCATGCAATTCAAGTCTCTGCAAAGTTATCTTTGACGTCTTCCTCTTTGGGATTATGCTTGATTGCCACCCCCCTTTTTTCGATTTCTGTAATTGAATTGTAATTTAATATGCTGTTCTTTTATTGTAAAAAAATTTTTGAAAAATTGTTTACGAATTATCCTTATCTAGATGTAGATTCTTTTGTGGATTGTATTTATGCAAATTTTGTCGCTATATCTGGTCAATATATGAACGATTCAAACTTTATTTCCGTGTAGCTACTGATGAAGAGCATACTTATGCTCGAAAGCGCTATGGCCTGTTTTAAACTTTTGTATGTCTTAAGGAAGTGAAATAAAGACCTTCTGTTATGGATATGTGTTTGATTTTGCTATATATATATATATATATATATATATATACATATATATATAATATATATATATATATATAATATATATATATATATATTATATATATATATATATGTATATTATATATATTATATATATATATATATTATATATATATATATATATTATATATATATATATATATTATATATATATTATATATATATCTTTATATTTCACAAAAAAAAATCCATAAATATCAAATTAGTGAGATTTTACATTCTACGGCGGTAAATCGGTATACAACAATTAAAGTTTATTTAGTCCTTCAGATCTATAATTGTTATATTTGATCCATTTCTGTGACGGATAAAACTGTATGTAAATGTATATTGTTCACAACCCACTTAAAACTGTAAGTCACAGACAATTTATCTCATGTGTGTACAAAAAATAATAATATAATTTTACTCAAAATAATTTTGAAGAAATGCAGATTTTGGTGGGAAAATTTTACAATTTGCCATTGTTTTTAACGAATTTTTTTTAAACATCTATTTCATAGGATTTAGATGTTTAAAAAGATATAGTGGCTAATATGGATGCAGCATAAAATTACGGAGAAGGTAGGGTTCATGAAGTATTTCCACTTCTTGTTCGGGAGATGTCACTTCCTATTCAAAAATTTATATTTTCATTTCAACATCTGTTTTTCAGACTTTGCTTTAGGTACAGCTTAGATGAAGACTAATATAGATTAAACATTGAATTCCGGAGGGGTTGGTAGGGTTCACTAAGGATTTTCAGGTCTGAATATGTAACTTCTGGTTTTTCCAATAATTCATATGACTGTATGAAATAAGTGTGCTAAAATGTACAGAAATACTTAATAGTTCTTTCGAAATTGAAGTGTACACATCACTTTCCATTGCATAAAGGCTCTTTCATATTTTTATAATTTTTTGTATTAAAAATTTCAATTTTGCCAAACTTAGACGTAAAAATAATTGTAAAATATATTACTAATTTGAATGAATGATTACACATACGTAAGTTGCCGGAAATGTAATTGACCAGAGAATTTTTAAATGCAAAGTGCAATTAATTTTGATATTTGTTTACCACATTTAAATTAGGAAGTATTTTTATTTATTTTCCCATAACATTTAAAATTCTTCTATTTAATAATAAAATATTTAAAATTAAAATAATTTAAAAGTATAAAAGCATTAAAATTTTACCTGATTTTAATTTTTTAAGAAAATTTTCTTGAAACTATCACGTCGAAAAACCCCAAGGGTTCCGCAGAACACATCTTCAAAAACACTGCATTATTCTATGTGTGTCGGAAAAGCAACATTGCTCTCATAAACTGAAAAATGTCAAGCAAATTTCCTTAAAATGTTACAAATTTTGCATTTTTAAAATGCCAAATATTTCCTCCTTTCAAATAATCTTCAAATTTCGTTACGGATTCTTGTACTATATATGAATTGAATAATATACGGATTCTACACATATATTTACTATAAAATCTCTCATAGAATCGTTTTATTCAAATAATAAATTATATGTATGTGTGTCGAACATTTCTTTAACTAATTTCAAACAATCCGTATGCAGTACACAAAGTTCTTAAATACATGCATTTTAATAGTATTACTTGAAAACAACATGAGTCGGATTGTTATTTGATTTATAACTAATCAAACCAGTACTCGAAATGCTACTGTATACTTTGATAAGACAAATGTATCTAACGTCATTCTCTTGCCGCCGTCGCGAAAGGGTTAAAAAAATTCGTCTTTCCCCTCCAATTGCAGGTGTAGCCAGAATAAACCAAACTGGCGATAAAATGGCGTTTGGCGTGTGGCATGATAGATTACTTCTGAATGGTCTGAATCAGCATACCTTCTGTCTTATCGCAGTGGGGATAGCTCCCAACTCCAAATAGTTGAAACTTTATAGCCTTTTACTAATAATTCATGACAAATTAATAAATAATTAATACAATACATGATGAACAATTCATGATGTTCTGAATAATTATCATAAAACACATTCATACTATTAAAAAAACAGCTAAAGTAGGAGAAAAAAGGAAAAAATCAAGCTAAAATAAGGAAATGGGAATTTTATTCAATGTAACTCCAAATTCTACAATATGGAAATGATTCTTCACTTTCTTTTTGCAAATACCACTGAACAAAATTTCACTTATACAAGAGTTTATTTTATCAAAAACAGTTTTAAAACGTTTACAGGGTTCATACCCATTTTTCAAAATGAAATTGCCAGAGTTTCCCAGTTGTTTTCAGCAAAATTTTTACATTGAAGTTCAAGTAAAACATAACTGTGATCATCAAAGCATTATTTACCTTTTTTTAAAATAAAAAATAATGTTTTAGACATACAAAAAATGTTTACTAATTTATTATTACTATATTATTTATTGTTTCATGCATTATCAATAAAAAAATGTATTTTAAAATACATTTTAATATAATAAAAATAAATTTCAAATTTCAAAACCAGAATTTTTTAAAACTGAGAAAAATGCATTTAGATTTACAAGACAGACAGGAAGGGTATGCAAATCTTACTTAATAAAACAAAATGTCTATGTGTGTATTTATGTATGTGGTCTGTAGCGGGAAATCGTATGGCAATGATATTTGGTACACAGGTACCTCAGGACCTGGGAAGGCGTACCTCAGCATTATTTTTTTTTAATTGCGAATATGTTTTTCAGTTATTTTATGTTTATGCATGGTTTTTCCTAAATGCATTCCACAGCAAACCAAAAATAATATCACAGTTTCCATCTTGACACTATCAGAAAGATCGTAAATTTCTCTTTCAAACAGACTTTGAACAGAATCCATATGATTAAAAGATGAATTTTTGTGAACTTTTTAAAAATACACTTATTCCCCGATTTACACGGCACTTGTTTTACACGATTTCGCTTTTACACGGTTTATAAATTAACAGATTTCAAAAAATTGATAAAAATGTATATTCCGCTCCATATAAGCCTATACAAAGATTTGATGTCATTTTTGAATTTTATTCCTTTGGCAACACTGATGAAAACAACAGGGGATTCCCAGTGTTGTAAAATATATACATTTAGGGGAAGTCCCGTAATGGGGAATCCCTGTATAGGGAAATCCCCATAATAGGGGAATCCCCGTAAGTATTTCACAACAGTAAAGCTATCTGGTTCAGACAAGTACATAATGCAGAAACATTTTAGCAGCAAAGTTTATAATATTGTGCGTTTATCTTTTGAACTGGAAAGTTTTCAACATTTATAGTTTTTCTTGCATCTTTATAGTTTGCATAAATTTGTTAAGGTTCTATAATGTCAAAGGATTTGAAGAAAAATCAAATGAAAAGAAAAATTATTTCTTTAGAAACTAAAATTCAAATACTAGACCATCTACGTAATAGAGAAAGAGTAACAGGTGTTGCTAAATTTTACTCCATGAATGAAGCCACAATAAGGACAACAAGAAAAAATGAAAACTCCATTAGAAAAAGTGTAGCAGCTGGAACCTGCAGCAGTATGAGTACGACTTTATATGTTAGAGATGTTACAATGGAAAATATGGAAAAAGCCTTAGTGATATAGATAGAAGACCAAACTCAAAAGTGAATCCTAATCGATACCAATGCTGTTAGAAATAAAGCTTTGAAGATTTATCAATCACTTAAGAATCAGTCACCATCGACTTCATCTGATGAAAAGAATGTATCTTTTTCCGCAAGCCATGAGTGGTTCGAGAGATTCAAACAAAGACATTCTTTACATGATCTGAGAATGAAAGGTGAAAGTGCATCTGCTGATTCGGATGCGGCACAATAATATCCGGCAAACTTGCTGAAATCATTGCCGTTAACTCCTACACTTCTTATCAGGTTTTCAATGCTGACGAGTCCAGATTATTCTGGAAAAAAATGCCGGAAAGAACCTTTATAGCCAAAGCTCACAAATCAGCTAGTGGCATAATGTAGCGAAAAGTCGTATAACAGTTCTTTTCTGTTGCAATGCTTCTGGCGATTATATGATGAAACCATTGGTGATTAACAAATCAAAATCACCACGATCATTCAAAGGAAAAAATATCAAAAACCTTCCCGTCTATTGGATGGTTAATAGAAAAGCATGGGTCACTGCCATAGCTTTCAATGAATGGTTCCATAACTTCTTTGTTCCAGATGTCAAAAATTATTTAACTAAAAAGGGATTGCCTTTTAAGGCTCTTCTATTAATTGATAATGCACCAGGTCATCCTCCAGATTTATAACATGAAAATGTAAAAGTTGTTTTTTTACCACAGAATACAACTTCCTTATTACAGCCATTAGATCAAGGGATAATTTCGACTTTTAAAGCACTGTACATAAAGCAAACTTTCAGGTATATCTTAGAACAAATGGAGAATGATGAATCTCTTACTCTGATGGATGCTTGGGAGAAATTTACAATTTTAGATTGTGTTAAGCAGGTTGGACTGTCATACACTCAGATCAAACGATCAACGATAAATGCCTGCTGGAAAGCTATATGGCCAGATGTTGTTGAAAGTGGAAATGATAAATCACCAATAGAGCATGAATATTCTCAGATCACTGAGTTGGCCCATACTATAGGAGGAGAAGGTTTTGAAGATTTAGCTCAGGCAGATAGATATTCAAGAAATAATGGCTGATGAAGAATTGAATGAAGATGATTTAATTAACATGATTCGTGAAACAAACAAACATGATTAAGACAATGATTCTGATGAAGAGCAATCTGGACCAGTTGCGTTCACAGCAAGAATCATAAGTGTAGGACTTGATTTGGGAAGAAAATTGGGCAACCATTTCTTACAATATGACACAAATGTTGATCGAGCTCTCTGATTACAGCGAGACCTTCGTAAATGCTTAAATCAATATGAAGAGGTCTATAAAGATTTAGCAAAAAACCTACGTAATTGTTAATTACCGATTTCATGACAAAATCTTGCCAACCCACTTGCCTAATTCATCAACCATTGAGCCAGAATTGCATCAAGAAAGCTCAAGTGATGAAAGTGACATCATACCTATCAGAAAGAAAAGACTGATAGTACATGAAAGTGATGACAGTGATTAAACTTATAATTAATTTTTAAGGGTCTTTTTGTTTTTTTGTTCTTTGTTCCTAATCTAAAATAAATTAAATATGTTATATTACTATATTCGAATGTTTGTTTTATAAACTAAGTATAATTTTAAGTTTTCTAAGATGTCTTACTTTTGTTTTACTTAAATAAATGACTGAATCATGCACATTTTGGGGTTATTTTCGTTTTACACAATTTTACTTAGCAAAATCCAAGATTTCAATTTACACGGTTTTGTGCAGAACCTATCTTCTGTGTGAATCAGGGGACAGGTGTATATGCTTTTCATGTGTTTAAAACGATTCTGATTTTTATATTGCAATATAAAAATATTTGATGGGCAATTCAATGTTTATAATTTAACACCAGCTACTTTACACATCACACACTGATCCAATACAAAAAATAATTTCTCTAAGCTATTAATTATATATTTTTTAAGTGAGTGAACTGTTAACATTATTACTCTCCTGCCATCGATTCCTGTAACAACATTTAGCTACATGCTGTGGTCTGTTGAACACAACCGTGATATGCTTAGAACATTTTTACCCTTCAAAGGAGAAAGCATTTCCTTCTGAATCTTTAGTTGCATGGATCGGAGCCATAATTTGGGGATGAGGTCATACCCATAGCATGCAATTTTCACTGCTATTTATATGAACATTTTTTTTAGATTAATAAATTCAATTTCTCTCACTGGTAATTTTTACTATTATTTATATGAATAATTTATTTTGATATTTTATTGGATTAATAAATTCAATTTATACATATTTTAACTCCTGAGAAACATTTTACTTAGCAAATATTTTACATTTTATGCAAAATTATTCAGGATGAATGAAATTATGTCAATTCTTTGGATTAAATAAATAATAGGGTCTTTGTATTTAAAACAAAAATAAGGCTTTTTTAATAACCATTAGAATAGTATAAATTGGTTAAATCATTTGTGAGTTACAAGTAATCATGACAGACAAAAACAGGCATTTTAATCCCTATTTTTCCATGGGTACATGTATGGGGATAAAATTATATTAAAAAACTCTCTAGACTGAAAATGTTTTTTTAAAATTAATTGTGTTGTTTAGAAAATTGTTTTGAAATATATATTCAAATTTTCTTTGTCACATTTTGCATTTATATGATAAGAGATTTTTCCCCTGAAAGCTGGTTTATTCACAGGCTGTTTTCAAACAAAATGATCATGAAGCACCGAAATAACTCAACCAAATCAACAAAAGGTTTAAACTATCTAAAATATGAGCAAATAAAATTAGAATCAAAATAGCTTTCTTATGCTAATAAGTTATACTTGTTTACCCAGATGAACCTTCTTTTGAACAGCCTTTTCACAAATGTGAAATAAAATTAACCACATACATTAATAGAAAGTTTATATCATGTTTGTGTTTCCTATTTTCATTCACAATTCAAGTCACAATTATATTATATTCAAATCTAGTACCTGGCAGTCTATATGGCATCGGGCTACCTGGTGAACCATAGGAAAATTCTAGATTTCCTGCAAAAGTTAAAAAAATAATATCATATAGGCAAAAAAATAAATGTATAAACTTTTTTACTCTGAAAGCAGTTTTGTTCATAGGATATTATTGCATATGGAATAGCTTTCAAGGATATTATTACACAAGCACTTTTTTTTCAAGCATGTTGTTGCATATGTAATGAATCAAATATGATTAGAATGTCATCCATATATGTTGCAGAAGTAATCTCAATGAGAGCAATCTATGATGATTTTAACATCAAAGAAAAAAGCATTAATTTTTATATAACTTGATGTACTTTATTTAATAATATTTTACAATTAAATTAAGGATTCAATAAGTCTTATTTACTACAAGAATGATGGAAGCAGTCATTTTGGTCACATAACTACTTAAATGATTCCTCAAAAATGGCTAATCCCAGCCCATTGAAATTTTATGACTTTTCTGATTTTCTTAAAGTAATAATTAAAATAAGAAAAGTCATAAAATTTCAATGGGCTGGGATTAGTCGTTTAGGAGGAATCATTTTTCAAAGTTGTTATGCACTCAAAATGACCACTTCCATCGTTCTAGTGTTAAAAGCTGTGTAGCATGCCCCGTGTATAATGTACAAAAAAGAAGCTCTCTGCTTTTTGGACTTGGGTCACATTTTAAAAGAAAATGAGGTCATGAGGTATTGGTTTTTCTATCTTTTCGGGCGTGGAGATGCAAGTGCTATGACTAGTTTTCTTTCAGCTATTTTTACTTCACCTTAAAACAAATAATGCTATTAAAAGCCAATTTATTTTGTGAATTTGTGAAAAGTGTTTATCTGTTAGCCTTGAACCCTTGTAGTGGCTAGGAACGCGATTGACAGCTATTTTAAATCTACGCAGATTGCATGTGCTTGCGCAGCATGTATATCATTATTACATGCAGTGGAATTGTCATTATCGTATGTATCGTACGCGGATTGCATGCACCCGCTAATAAAAGATGATTCATTTGATACGCATCAGCCATATTATTACCCATGTGCTCACATTGCGGTCGGAAACGTGATTGACAGCTACTTAATGAGCTGTAGTGCTAGGATAACTTGAGCGTGTAGCTGAGTTGTGTGATTGACAGCAATTTCACAAACTGCATCATTAGCCGTGAATTGCGCATGTTGCTACATCGTTAGTGCTGGAAGCTATAATTTGATCAATAATAAAGCAGAGCTAGCTATATCACTTCTTGATATCGTAGATCAAAATACATCAGAATATTCTAGCAGGTTCTAATTTAGCAGAGTATTTAAATGCAGAGAAAAACCTCAAATAAAAATATTCATGTGCAATGAAAATATACGAAGCAGGTTTGAAGAAAAACACAGTTCACTTTATTTGGTGAATGAAATAAAGCACATTTAGGCAATTTACACAACTAGGAAATTTCCATGCCAAATAGTAAACAAAGCTATGTACAATAAGCTCGTAAACTTGTAAAGACTTGGATAATAAACAGAACTCTCCTGAAGCATTCGTAGTATCTAAGAAAACTTATACTACCTTGAAAACTTGTGTGCTTTTGAAGCCACCATATCTTGGTATCACACTCGGCGAAAAGTTCCATAAGATGAAACACCGATACTCTTTACTGAGACTTCAATTCACCGCAAGTAAATTTAAACACTTAACGTTATGAAATTTGCACGTAACTTTACAAACTGCCATCATACAGTAAAATACAAGTCTGTGTTCTAAAAGGAAACACATCCGACTTAACTGATCAAACTCATCGACTGATCGAAGTCAGTAAGAGAGAGTAAGTAATGCTTCAAGAAAGTTCTGTCTTATATACCCGATAATGGACCATTCCAGAAATGCCCCCAGATATGCAAATGAGATGAGTACGCATTGAGAATCAGATTTGCATGATACCTCATGATGGGAAAACATCATGGTTCATGCCTGTGAACGGAAAGAGCCATTCACAAGAAATTTTCGTATGAACGTCTATTCATGGGAAATTTGAATCGCGATGTTTACATTTGATTTTTTCAATGATCGGCCCCCTCATGCCAATTCCTGAGTCTCAATGCATATGCGACAAAAATTTACTCTGAGAAAAGAAAGATATGTAAATAAATATCAAGGTCCCCAGTATCCTACCAAAAATATAATGCAGGAAGAGAAAATGTAAAAATTCACATTATTACAAAATTTTAAGTTAAAAACATAAATACCTACAGTATTGAAAAACAGTTAAGTATAGTAAACTACATTGTAAAATAAACAGTAGAAATTCATATACAACATCATTTCAATATTTAAATATAGGAATTCAAAAATTTTAATTTAGTTAAACTTAGTTAATTCAGTTAATTTTTAAGTATAAGCAAATTTTAAATTTAGTACATTAACTTTAAAAGATTAAAAATTTTAGTATAAGCATAGAATTTAAGTTTACATTAAATTTGAGTATAAACATTATAATTCAAATGCTTAAAATTTAGTCTATTAATACATTTTTTTTACATTATTGTATATTTTACACTTTTTTTCATTTTAACATTTTTTTTTCATTTCATTTCAAACATTTTCATTCATCACAAAACATTTCAAACATTTTCATTTCATTTCAAACATTTTTTTCATTTCATTCAAACATTCAAACATTTTTTTCAAACATTCAAACACTTTTTTCAAACATTTTTTTCAAACATTCTAACATTTTTTCATTTTTTTTTCATTTCATTCAGAAATTCATATACAACATCATTTCAATATTTAAATATAGGAATTCAAAAATTTTAATTTAGTTTAAATTTTTAAGTATAAGCATATTTTAAATTTAGTACATCAACTTTAAAAGATTAAAAATTTTAGTATAAGCATAGAATTTAAGTTTACATTAAATTTGAGTATAAACATTATAATTCAAAAGCTTAAAATTTAGTCTATTAATACAATTTTTTTTACATTATTGTATTTTTTACATTTTTTTACATTATTGTATATACATGATTACATAAGTATACATATACAATAAGTATGCAATAAGTATACATGATTAATACTATAAAATTGTACTGACATACCAAAAGAATTTTAAAAAATACATGAACTAAGCAATAATTTAATGAATGTCCTTCATGAAAACTTCAACATATATTTTCTATTAAATTGACAATTGCAAAACTTTATACACATAAGCAACTAATTGGCATTATGCGGGTAATTTGAAAGTGGATGTATATACAATAGTGTAAAGTGGACAAGATTCCACATCACAAAAATTTAAACTCAAGATATATTAGCTTATATCAACGAGGTTGAGATAAACAATAATATATATAACATCTTAAAAATTCTAAAGTTGTAAATTCAAATTAACTTTTAAAGTTTAGAGATATCATTAATCTTAAAAAGGTTTGATTTACTTTTCAAATATTTTATTACAAAATCTAAGTATTCTTTTCTTAGTCATTGGTTTAGTAAAATGATCTGCTAAGTTATCTTTACTATTTATAAATTTGATATTAAATAACTCATTGACTATTAAATTTCTTAGGAAATGATATTTTACATCAATATGCTTTGTTCTATTGTTTTCAATTGGAGAGTTAGAAAAATTTACAGCTGCTTGGTTATCGCTAAAAATAACACTATTATTTTTATTAAAGTTTAACCCAAGCGTATGACATTCCTTAATTATATTTCGTACCCACACAATTTCCTTAGCTGCTTCTGTTAAAGATACATACTCAGCTTCCATTGTTGACAAACTGACACACTTATGTTTAAAGGTTCGCCAAGAAATAGATACATTATCAGTAAAAAATATCATGCCTCCAAGTGAAATGCGGTCATCTCTGTTTGCTGTAAAGTCAGAGTCTGAGTAACAGTTTAATTTTAACTCTTTAATATTAGATACATTTAACATATAATCTTTAGTTTTCTCAACATATCCTAAAAGCCTTAATAATGCATCCCAATGCTTAATTCCAGGGTTTTCTTGAAATTGAGATAATGTGTTAATTGCATAACATATATCTGATCTAGTCCTACTAGATATAAAAGCTAAACACCCAATTAAGCTCCTATATAGAAATCTCTCTCTCTCTCTTTTTTTGCATTTCATTTACTTCTTCACTTATCATTGGACAATCAATTTTACTGAGTATATTGCCTTTAGCAATAGGAAGTGAAGCAACTGGATATTTATACTGTTGGAACATTTGACATACTTTATCTATATATTGACTTTGATGTATAAAATGTTTTTTATCACATTCTTTAAATTCCACACCAAGAAGTTTTCTAATTTTTCCTAATATTTTGATATCAAATTCATTGCTAAGTAATGAAACAATGTGGTCTATGTCTTCCTGATACTTGAAAAAAAGAATTATGTCATCCACATAAACTAGCATAAGAACTTTGTTATTGTATATATAAGCACAATTACACCATTTAAGTTTCAGCAATTTCAATTCTCTTAATTTGGTGTCAAGTTCAATATACCATCCTCTTCTACTTTGATGAAGACCACAAATGGCTCTCTTCAACAAACAAATATAATCAGGTTGTTTTCGACTGACATAGCCTTGAGGTTGTTTCATGTAAATTCTCTGACTTAATTTAGCATAGAGATAGGCTGATTTGATATCCAGCTGGAAATGCCTTCATCCAAGCATACATACAAAAAGTAAGAAAAATTATCTAATTATACTGAAGTTAACCATAGGGCTAAAAACTTCATTGTATGATTCTCCTTTTTCCTGACCATACCCTTGAGCTACCAAGCGTGCTTTAAATCTCTTAATATCCCCTTCCTCGTCCTTTTTAACAGTGTATACCCATCTATTGCTTATATGCTTTTGTGAGGTGGATGCAGGAATTAGTTCCCAGGCACCCCTCTCTTGCATTACGGCTATTTCTTCATCCATGGCATTACACCATTTTTCAGACAGGGAAGATTTAATAGCAGCATTATAACTCTTTGGTATCTGTATTTCAATATGCTTGTTTCTGGTCTGCCTCTGTGGATGGTGGAGAGTGTTTCATATCGAGAAATCCCCCATGGATCCTTGCTGGTCCATGGGCCCTGTGCACCAGGTGCACGTTATGGCCCGCTCTCCATCATCTGGCTTTGCGAATGACTCCGGCGGTTACACTTGGCACGTTAGAAAAGTGTGGGGAGACGGAGCCTGGCGGGGGCTCCGATCGATCTGGAAGTAAACAGTGGTTCTTTTTTAGTGGTTACAAGCATGGAGAATTCGAGAATGCCTTTTGTCTCGGGTTCTTCATGCTCTTCAAGTTCGACTCCAACTATCCTCTTACCCTCCAGGATGGGGCGTTCCAATTGGGCAGACCAAGTAGAGAAGGAGGAAGCTTCAAGATCTATGAGACAATCTTCCTATGAAAATCAAACATCTTTACCATCAGAGGCAAGATATTTCATCCTGAAAAAAGTAGATGGTTCTTTCAGTAATGTTTCACCATTTCTGATACAAAAAAGCATACAAGCAATTGTTGGTGATGTCATTTCTATAAAAAAACTAAGATCAGGAGATTTAATGGTGCAGGTGTCATCCAGTGCACAAGCAAAAAACATCATGAGTATGAAAACAATGGGAAACTTTGAAGTAAATGCTACCATCCACAGATCTTTAAATTTCTCACGGGGAGTAATCTCAGAACCAGACCTCATTTTTGACTCCGAAGAAGAAATTTTAACAAACCTAAGACAACAAAAAGTTTGTGGCGTCCGCCGCATAAATATACGAAGAGAGGGAAAACTTATACCAACCAAACATTTGATATTAACTTTCGAAACACCAATTCTGCCCCAAACATTAAAAGTAGCATATCTAAAATGTTCAGTTAGACCATACATTCCAAACCCCCTAAGATGTTTCACTTGTCAAAGATTTGGACACTCAAAGTTGGCATGTCGAGGAAAAGTGACTTGTGCTAATTGTGCAGTGGTTGGACATGATAGTAGCTCTTGTTCTGAAACAGCAAAATGCAAAAATTGTGAGGGTGAACACCCATCTTACTCACGATCATGTCCTACGTTTAAGCTTGAAAAAGAAATATTGACCCTTAAAGTAAACAGTAACTCCTCATATCCAGAAGCAAGGAAAATAGTATGTTCCCGTACACCTAAAGCCGGTATCTCATATGCTGCTTCCATGAGAAATAGTAAGCAAATGATTTCTATTGGCATTCAAACAGAATCAGAAGATCAACCATTAACATTTCCTGTAACAGAAACATCTACCGCACTTAAAAAATCAGCACCGTCTAACACAAATATAAAACCTGCAAAACCTTTAACTAATACTAAACCTAACTTCCATGGAACTACTGAAAACAAAACAATACATGACAAGACAAGCAAAATTAAAGACACTAATACTAAAAATGTAAAAGCAAAGCATAAATCTTTAAAGTTGAAAATATCAAAAGAGGGTCCTACCACCAAAAGACCCCCTGAAAGAACAGACTTTCTAAAGAAAAAATCTAAAAATCAGGTATCTGATGATGATGATGAGGAGGAGGATGATGCTGTACATGGATATGTTTCTGAAGATGAAGACATGGCGACAGATGAGGCCTTCCAAGAGCAGCTTGCTTCTGTGCCATCGGATTAAATTTTTTTATGGCTACTATTCTTTCTTGGAATTGTCGAGGTCTTCGCAATAAACTGTATGATATTAAAGCCCTTTTGAATACATACAATCCTGCTTGTATAGCGCTCCAAGAAACATTCTTAAAATCTGCAGACACAGTTAAAATTCGCCGTTTTAGCACAATTAGGAAAGACTATGATCATGGAGGAGACAAGGTTTCTGGTGGTGTTGTCTTGCTTGTGTCTCATAACTACCCATCCACCATTCTTCGCTTAAATACTCAGCTACAAGCTGTGGCTGTCCGAATTCATCTTACCATATTGATTACAGTTTGCAGTATATACCTTCCACCTAATAACCACATTAATCAAAATGAACTCAATAGCTTGATTAGCCAACTTCCTACTCCATATCTGATCTTGGGTGACTTCAATGGTCACAATCCTCTGTGGGGAAGCAAAGACATAAATAGCAGAGGACAGCAAATTGAGCAGTGTCTTAGTGCCTTTTTAATAATAAGGAATTGCAGTCTGTGCCTTTTTAATAATAAGGAATACACTTACTTTCATGAACCTAGCAGGACCTATCACAGTATCGACCTTGCTATATGTACACCAGCCATATTTCCATTCTGGAACTTCACAGTTGATAATGATCTCCATAATAGCGATCATTTTCCTATCATCCTGTCTGGCAGTCATGTCAGGTCATCTGTTAAAAAACCATCTCGATACATTTTTTCAAAAGCCAATTGGACACAATATACTCACCTTGCTGAGATTACTACTGGTATTATCCAAAACGGAGATATTGACACTGTGGTGGATAGAGTTACTCAACTGCTGATCAAGGCCGCAGATGATGCTATTCCAAAAAGCTCTTCAAAAACAACCAAATTTCACTTTCCTTGGTGGACTTCGGAATGTATGGTGACAATTAAGCAACAACGTAAGCCTTGGGGTATTTTTCGGCGTTATCCTACAATGACCAATTACATAGCTTTTAAGCAAGCAAAAGCAATTGCTAGAAGAGTTCGTCGAAAGTGTCAACGGGAGTCATGGCAAAAGTATGTATCCGAAATAACTTTCTCTACTCCAAGCAAAATCGTATGGGAAAGGATGAAAAAGTGTTCTGGATTATATAGAGAACATCCCATTTCCATTCTAAATTGCAACGGTTCAACTATTTGTTCCTCGTTAGACATTGCTAATGAAATTGCCAAACAGTTTGCAAATGTCTCTAATGCAACAAACTACCCTGAACCATTTCTAACTCATAAACTCAGGTCGGAAAGTAAACCTATTGTTTTCCTAGAAGCAAATAATCAACAGTACAATTCAGAGTTTACCATGACAGAGTTAATGACAGCTTTATCAAAAACACACAAAACTTGTAGTGGACCAGACGAAATTAATTATCTCATGCTAAAACACCTTTCTCATGACTCCTTGTTGAACCTCTTGCAGCTGTTCAACAGAATCTGGTTCGAACATAAATTTCCTAAATCATGGCAAAGAGCTATCACCATTCCCATCATGAAACCAGGTAAGGACCCACTAAGTCCTTTAAGTTATCGACCTATAGCACTTACAAGCTGTGTATGTAAACTGCTTGAAAAAATGGTAAACGCTAGGCTTGTATATTTTTTAGAAGACAATAAAAAAATTATCGCCACATCAAAGTGGCTTTCGACAAGGTAGATCTACCACCGACAATCTAATTTCCTTAGAATCACAAATTAGGACTGCCTTTCTTAGGCGAAACCATTTAGTTTCCATATTTTTTGATATAGACAAAGCCTATGATCGAACATGGCGCTATGGTATTATTAAGGACCTCTTTGATTTTAATTTAAAGGGTAATCTTCCCATTTTTATCCAAAACTTTTTAGATTTTAGGATATTCCAAGTTCGCATTGGCTCAGTTCTCTCTCACACATATGTACAAGAAGAAGGAGTGCCACAAGGAAGTGTACTGAGCGTGACACTTTTTAATATCAAAGTCAACAGTATTTTAAACCAATTACCATTGTCAGTTCATAAAACCATGTATGTTGATGATCTGCAAGTTTCCTATCAGGCACATGATATACGTTCAGTAGAGCGACAATGTCAAGCTGCTGTTAATTGTATCTTGCGATGGGCAAACTTGAATGGATTCAGTTTTTCTACTCAAAAGACATGTTGTGTTCACTTCACAAGAAAACGTGGTATTCACTTACCCCCAGAAATCTTTATGGGAGACGTTAAGATCACAGTAGCAGACGAAGTCAAATTTCTCGGAATCTGGTTTGATAAGAAACTCCTTTCTTGCCCCACATCCAAAGACTGCGAACGAAATGTGAGAAAGCTCTAAATATCTTGAAAGTTCTTTCAAATACAAAGTGGGGTGCAGATCGGATTTCCATGCTTCGAATCTATAGAGCTGTTATTCGGTCAAAGCTTGACTATGGATGTTCTGTGTATGGATCAGCACGAACATCTGTGCTTAAGAAGCTCGATCCAATTCATAATAATGCTCTTCGTATTTGTTCTGGTGCCTTCAAAACTTCTCCTATTCAAAGCATATACATTGACTGTAATGAGACATCACTCGAACTCAGGCGAGAACAGCTCTCACTGAATTATCACTTTAGAGTCATGTCCATGAACTACCATCCTTTGCAACGAATCATCCTGGATGTGCAGTACGATCGGCTGTATTCAGCCCGACCCTCCTGTATTCCTTCCTTTGGCATCCGAATGCGCAATAGTGTATCATCAACTCCACTAGAAAATCTCAATGTTAGAAAGAGAAAGGCTTGTGAAATACCTCCTTGGCAAGACCCAAATTTCATTTTTCTCAATCCTTTTGTTAATTTTTTAAAGATTAGTACACCTGATTCCATTTATGTTCAACTTTTTGCAGAACATAGTGATTTATTTAAGGAGTTCACTCCTATTTTTGCAGATGGCTCCAAAACAGCAGCACATGTCGGATTTGCTTATGTATGTAATGATATAGTTAAGTCTTTTAAACTTCATACCTCATGCTCCATTTTTACTGCAGAAATCACAGCAATTCACCAGTCATTAATTTTCATCACCCATCAAAGGGTAAATAAATACATCATATATACAGATTCATTAAGTTCTTTGCAATTGCTTTCATCCAGAATGGCCATGCTTCATCCCATTGCCTCAGATATCCTCCAACTTGTGCATCGTCTGAAGGCACGAGGACACCATATTCAATTTTGTTGGGTTCCAGGGCATGTTGGTATAAAGGGAAATGAATTGGCTGACACCGCTGCAAAAACAGCTAATCGTATTATGAATCATCCCATTCCTTTGACAGATATTAAAAAAACTATTAGTAAAATATTATATGATAAATGGCAACATTCATGGAATCAGCAAACTCAAAATAAATTGTATGAGATAAAGCCTTTAATACAGAAGTGGACTAGTTTTCAGTGTAGGAAACTTGATGTTATATTAACTCGTTTGCGCATTGGTCATACTCGTTTTACCCACAGACACTTACTGTTAGGAGAAATTGAACCCTTTTGTAATAGTTGTCAGACGTCAGCAAATATCAAACATATTTTAATTGAGTGTTCGAAATATAAACAGTTCCGTTTTAAGCATTTCAAGACGTATACTTTACATTTGGCAGAATTGATTGGAGAAAATCCTCATTTAGAGCTTTTCCCATTCCTTCTGGACATTGGTTTTTTCCATCATTTTTAACTTCACTTTTTATAACCTTTTAGTCATTTTTCATCTCGTTTTCATTGTTGTACATGTTCCATAGTCATGGTTTTTTCACACATTATAACTCTTTTAAATTATACACGTGTTTTAATCCATACTAATTTATGTATCTTGGTATCATATGTCTGGCGCAGCATATCCTCTTTGGATCTTGTGCCATTAAACCATAATCAACCAAAAAACCAACCTGGTCTGCCTCTGAGCCCCTTTTGATTTTTTTCCCCAAAAAAATTAAATAACTGCTGATCATATTGTATATTTCTTTTTGTACAATATTTCCTAATGTCATTATGTGACCTCAGCCTTTTATCATCTCCCTTAGTGTAGTAATATACGTCTGTTCTACTCCCATCGGGTCTTGGTACTGCCTTTCGCTGCCAAGTAATATCCGAGCAAGGAGTCATACTGGAATCAACAGGAGAGTCTGTTTCCTCACTGGATTCAGACAAATCCTCACCACTGTCTTCACTCTTTCCTGCCCCTCCATCAGACTTCCCCTCAGATATTCCCCATCGGAATATTCTGAACAGCTATCCTTAGATATTTTCAAGGAAATAGTTCTGGGACAAATTGGGTCCAGGATGCTTTCCACTATATCACTCTCTTCAAATCTCACATTGCAGGTTTCAACTGTATGTTTTTCCCCTGGCAAATAAATTCTATAGTCTTCGGTGCCTGTGGCATAGCCTATCATAATCCCTTCTGTATCTCTCATGTCCAATTTCTTTCTGAGCTGACTAGGTTTACCTACATAGGCTCTACAACCAAAAGTCCTAAGATGATTCACTGAAGGTTTTCTACCATTATAGAGTTCGTGTGGAGTTTTGTTTTTAACTTTGTGACATATTCGATTTTTAGTGTATTTTGTAAAACACAATATGGCTTCCGCCCACATTCTGTCATCGACTTTATTCTCGTTCAACATAGCCTTAACACAATCAAATGAAATGAGGTTAAATTAAATCGCTCTGATACTCCAATCTGTTATGGTGTATATGTTGTTGTTGAGACCCAGACTGTCCGACCTACCAGAAAGGTGTAAGGTAACTGTTTGGACGGCCGGGAAGTTCCACCCAATTTAGACCGGAACCCAGTAGGGGAGGCATCCACAGGGACCGTACCCTCCTTCCCCTACCACCAACCTCTCGGAAGGACTTACGGACCCACATGTTTAACGTGATCGTACTCCGCGTGAACACGGCGGCAGTTTTGGCAGCAGCTGGAATCGAACCCGGGCCAACCGAGTGCAACTCCAG
This sequence comes from Amaurobius ferox, assembly GCA_951213105.1. Lineage (NCBI taxonomy): Eukaryota > Metazoa > Arthropoda > Arachnida > Araneae > Amaurobiidae > Amaurobius > Amaurobius ferox. The sequence goes on along the minus strand of OX578133.1, from coordinate 68,833,390 downwards.
CGCGCTAACCAATGGGCTACCGCGCCCTGTTATGGTATATATGTGAAAGCCCCAGGCCGTCGGACTCATCCAGAGGACAATGGTGTATATGTGTAGTTCTTTCTGCTTTAATACCAATATTATTCAGATAAGCTTTGAACTTGTAGTGACAGAATTCCATTCCATTATCCGTTCAGATACATAGAATCTTAGTACCTAATTGCCTTTCCTCTCTGGTTTGAAACTCCTTAAAATGTTTAAATATGCCTGACTTTTGTTTCATTAGACAAACAAAAACTTTTCGGCTAAAATCATCAGTTATGGATAAGGCATACTTATTTCCCCCATACGAGAGTATAGGCAAGGGACCACAAACGTCCATATGCAGCATAATGGTCTAGTGGACTTAATCCTACATATAGGTTGATACGATACTCTCCTAGACTTAGCTAACTTACAGTGTTTACAATTTAATTTCCTGTATCTAAGCCTAGGAAGTCCATTTACCGCAGAAACTTTGCTGGTTTGATAAAGATATTTAGCATTTAGGTGACAATATCTCTTGTGCCATAGACAATTTGTATCATTTAGTTTAGTTACTGAACTGCTAGGCTTATTTTTAAATTTAGTCACATTTCCTTTCTGCTTGGTTTTTGACTTCACCGAATCAGATTTACTTTTAGTTTCATTTACATTAGGTGCTATTTTTACATTATTGACATTCTGGTAAAAGCTAGTATCCCTAGCACATTATTTTTCCTATCCCTTTTAGGCTTCTTATCCCCCTTTCAATCCCCATCTTTAAACTCACGGTTTTCTGTCTTATTTTGTTCAGCAGTACTATACTGTGGTTTTAAAAAATACAACCCATCTTTTCTCTTTACATAAAAGAATTTATCACCTTTGGGTGTAAAAAACCATAGTACCCCATTAGCTCCCCTAAAACTGTAATTTTGTTCGTCTAGAACTGAGGCAGCTAATAAATTTTGTCTAAGGTAAATACGAGGCATGTTTTTTATGTAAGTACCGTTTTGCGATTCCGCCGCCGCAGCGCTACGGTCGGCGTTCCGCGCTGGTTACCTACATCTCTTGTCTATGCACTGACGCCATTACAGTCTGATTCTTCATTGTATACGTTGTTTACTGAGTGTTTAAGATGCCTCCGACAATCGTGAGTCCCGCCGATTGTGAAGTACGGGCTGTTATACGATTTCTTAGTGCTAAAGGCGTAAAACCGATCGATATTCATCGTGAGATCTGTGAAGTTTACGGACAAAACATTATGAGTGATGGAATGGTAAGGAAATGGGTGAGAGCATTTAAAGATGGCCGCACAAATGTGCATGATGAAGAACGGAGTGGGAGTCCTTCGGTCTTTAATGAAGATTTGGTGCAGAAAGTGGAAGAAAAGGTGAGAGAAAACAGACGCTTTACAATTTCATCAATGTGCAACTGGTTTCCTCAATATTCTCGTAGTGTTTTGTATCGCATTGTGACCGAGAACTTGAATTACTGGAAATTGTGTTCACGTTGGGTTCCAAAAATGTTGACGGATTTGCACAAAACCCAACGTTTAGGCAGTGCATTGACTTTCCTTGAGCGGTACCACAATGAAGGTGAAGATTTTTTAGACCAAATTGTTACTGGTGACGAAACATGGGTGGCCTACGTCACACCAGAATCAAAACAACAATCCATGGAATGGCGACATTCATCATCACCCAAAAGAGTGAAGTTTAAGCAAACAATTTCTGCCCAGAAAATCATGTGCACAGTTTTTTGGGACAAAAAAGGAGTATTGCTAGTGGAGTTTCTGCCTCGTAATGAGACAATCAATGCAGCGTCTTATTGTGAGACATTGAACAATCTGCGTCGTGCAATCCAGAACAAAAGATGTGGCAAGTTGAGTAAGGGTATCGTTTTGCTGCATGACAATGCCCGTCCACATGTGGTTAATCGGACCAAAGATCTCATCAAATCTTTTAAATGGGAAACTCTAGATCATCCTCCATACAGCCCTGATCTGGCGCCCAGCGACTACCATTTGTTCCTGCACTTGAAGAAACACCTGGGTGGTCAGCGTCTTCAAGACGATAACGAAGTCAAAACAGTTGTGATACAGTGGTTAACAAGTCAGGCGGCAGAATTTTATGAGGAGGGTATTCAAAAACTGGTGCCACGTTATGACAAGTGCCTCAATATTCACGGAAATTATGTAGAAAAGTAGATTAAGGTACAGGCTTTCATGTAGAAATAAAATTATTGCGATATCTTTGCACGTCTTTTTTTAATTCCAAAACGGTACTTACTTAAAAAACATGCCTCGTACATTGCATCTTTTAACACTATTCTTGTCCTTAAACTGGACGTACATTTCCACCGCCCCAATAGTCTCAACTGGACTTTCGATATCTCCTACTGCTAGCAACATTGAAGTGCCTTTACACTCATTAAATTTAGAGAATAACTTAATGTTATTACAAAAATGTTGCGTAGCAGCAGTATCTACTACCCAGTTGAGCCTATTGTTAGGATCAATTACAGTATTAGCTTCAATACAAGGAGATCTAAAAACTCCAACAATACTTGTTGCACTTAGCTTAAATTTGGGACAATTTACTTTTGTATGACCTGACTGTTTACAGTAAAAACACTTTACTTTACTTTTAAAATCATTTCTAACATTAACATTACTTTTAGAAATATTTACACTTGACATTTTTAACAATTTAAGATTAGGCATATTTACATTATTTTTCTTATACTTAGAAGTAAAATATGCAGAATTATGAAGACTTACATTACTTGCCATGTCAACGTCCTGTTGTCGTAGTCTGCATTCCTCGGTGGATAGCATTTCCTGGATCTTGCTCAATTTAAAGTCCACATCATTCCAACGGTATATGATTTGAACGATTCCACGATATTCTTCAGGTAAATATTGTATTGACTGGAAGGCGATGTACAAATCCTCAATTGGATGATTGGCGTCCTTGAGTTTCGTCACTGCTTTCCGTATTCTTGCACAAAATATGTTGACGGGCTCATCGAGTTCCAGCCGAATAGAAAAGAATTCGTCGAGTAGTCTTTCGAGATTTGCTCGGGTTGGAGCTTCGAAATGTTTTTTCAAAGTATCCCAGACTTGACTTGGTTTATCAGATACACAAACACGTTCTTTGTATTCTGGTGATAGACTTTGATATATTATTGCAAGAGCGTTATCCTTTCATCGATAGAAATTGTCGAAATCCCGAAGTGACACATCTTTTTTAATCGGTTTTACAGTTTTGGCTACGTGACTGTTAAGCATCCTTCTCTCTTCAGGACGAATGAAATTTCAGTAATCCATGTGACGTAGTTGTCTTGATACAGCAACTCAATTCTACCTGCCTCCATGGCCACTGGTAGTTTGATAAAGAAGCAAACACAAAAAATCTGTTGCACAATTGTTTACAGGTACATGCAGTTCAAAATGGTGCCAGCTGCGGCCTCCATCTGAATATCTCTACGTTTTCTGGATGAAATGCTGAAGATTTTCTTCTGAGACGTATTTTCCTGAACATTCACTTCGGTTTTGGGGCATTTAATTGGCCCATAACCTTGCTGGAAGCTATAATTTGATCAATAATAAAGCAGAGCTAGCTATATCACTTCTTGATATCGTAGATCAAAATATATCAGAATATTCTAGCAGCTTCTAATTTAGCAGAGTATTTAAACGCAAAGAAAAACCTCAAATGAAAATGTTCATGTGCAATGAAAATATACGAAGCAGGTTTGAAGAAAAAACACAGTTCACTTTATTTGGTGAATGAAATAAAGCACATTTAGGCAATTTACACAACTCAGTAATTTCCATGCCAAATAGTAAACAAAGCTATGTACAATAAGCTTGTAAGGACTTGGATAATAAACATAACTCTCCTGAGCATTCGTAGTATCTAAGAAAACTTATACTACCTTAAAAATTTGTGTGCTTTTGAAGCCACCATATCTTGGTATCACACTCGGCGAAAAGTTCCATAACATGAAACACCGATACTCTTTACTGAGACTTCAATTCACCGCAAGTAAATTTAAACACTTAACGTTATGAAAATTGCACGTAGCTTTACAAACTGCCATCATACAGTAAAATACAAGTCTGTGTTCTAAAACAAAATTCATCCGACTTAACTGATCAAACTCATCGACTGATCGAAGTGATACAGATCAAAGTCAGTAAGAGAGAGTAAGTAATGCTTCAAGAAAGTTCTGTCTTATATACCCGATAATGGACCGTTCCGGAAATGCCCCCCGGATATGCAAATGAGATGCATACGCATTGAGAATCAGATTTGCATGATACCTCATGATGGGAAAACGTCATGGTTCATGCCTGTGAACGGAAAGAGTCGTTCACAAGAAATTTGCATGTACGTTCACAGGAAACGTGACTCGCAATGTTTACATTTGATTTTTCCAACAGTTAGCTGTAACTTGCGCGTGTAGCTGAGATAGACTTCATTAACTGTACAGTAAGCCGTGACTTGCGTAGTTGAGGTGTGCGATTGACAGCTACATCATGAACTGCACCATTAGTCATAAATTGCGCTTGTAATGGAAAAGTGCGATTGACAGTCACTTCATGAACTACATAGTTAGCCGTAAACTGCAAGAGTAGCTGAGATAGACAGATACTTCATTAACTGTACCGTTAGCTGTGACTTGCCTACATAGCTGAGGTATACGATTGACAACTACTTCATCAACTGTACAGTTAGTCATGACTTGCGTGCATAATATGGCGTGTGATCGACATCTACCCCATGAACTGCACATCTAAGCAAGACTAAGCAAGACTGCGTGTAGTTGAGGTGTGCGATAGACAGCTAATTTATGAACTGAACAATTAGTCATGACTTGAGTGTGTAACAGAGACGTGCGATCGACAGCTACTTCATGAATTACATCATTAGCCGTAATTTGCAAGCATAGCTGAGATAGACAGCTACTTCATCAAATGTACCGTTACATGTGGTTTGCACGAGTAGCTCAGGTGTGCGAATGACAGCTACTTCATCAACTGCACTGATAGTCATGACTTGCGCGCATAACGAAGGTGTGCGATTGACATCTAGCCCATGAACTGCACTGCTAGACAAGACTTATGCATGTAACTGAGATGTGCGATAGACAGCTACTTCATGAACTGAATCATTAGTCATGACTTGAGTACGTAACGGAGACGTATGATCAAGAGCTACTTCATGAACTACATTGTTAGCCGTAATTCGCATACGTAGCTGAGATAGGCAGCTACTTCATTAAATGTACCGTTAGACGTGTTGGAATTTGTTTTTTAGCTGGTGAAAAATTCGTAAAAAAAACCAGATAGTAGCAGAGTGTCACAATGTTGTGAAGTGAAAGTAGTCAACGTGAAAAATAACGAAGTTTTATTTCTTCACGAACTTAAAAACATCAAAGTTAACACAAAGAAAACATATTCACTTCCGTAATTTCGAGAAATGGTAACATTGTAGAGTGGAACATAACAAACTAAGTCTTGTCAATTTTATCAAGAAACTTAACAGCAGTTAGGCCTAACAGTATCGGCCTTTTAAATCGCCATTTAACCGGAGTACAGACAAGGATCTATCATAAAGATAACGATCTCACGTGAACATAAGAATGCATCACGAATATACTCCACTGATACAAGCACTAGCTTAAATAGCCCGGTATCATTGAAGTTGAAGTTAATGTTTTCCTTCCGGAGTATGCTAATCTTTAATCGGTTGAAGTAGAAATTAGCATAAACCGGAAGTTGACGTCTCAGTTTGCAGGAACACTGACCATGGGGATAAAACTTCTTAACAAGCGATCTGAAAGCGATTAGCCAATCAGAACGAAGTTACTTTAGGATTTAGACCGTACATCGACCGATTCACGTACGTGCTTGTTTACAACCGAAGTTTTTCTAACAAGCTGCTCCTGGTGCAGATTGAGTTGTCTAACCACAAAAATACAAAATTGTAATAAAATTTTAATTTTCAGTTTAACATATACTGCATTATAGAGTTTCAAAATATCATGTATAAATTTTTAGTGTATAATTATATATATCCAAGACAAAGTTTAAAAAAAGTATAAAGTACATCATGATACAATTTACATGAGAAAACAAATTTAAAATATCTCTGTGTCAAAAACAGGAGATACAAAAATTTTTAAATTTAAAAAACTCTTAAATACATCGCCACGCAGTATAAACTCAACAGTAACTAAACTACATGTTGAGAGATTGAAAAAGTTTGTATATTACATTAAAAAATCTTTAACCTTTAAATACTTTGCCATGCAGTATGAACTCAACAGTAACTACACTACATGTTGAAAGATTGAAAAATATGTATAAGTTATTTTTAGTATGCAGCAAAAAGTCTAAAAATCTTCGCCACACAGTATAAACACATTGGTAACTAAACTACACAATGCCGGTTTTGAAAAAATGTTGAAGTTAAATTTGAAAAATGCAACTATACAATTTAGAATGAATTTAACTTGTTTACATAAGATTTCTATTTATAATTTAAACATCTTAAGAAGTTTTAAAGATTTCACAGAATTTAAAGATTGCTTCTTTGGTTATTGGTTTCGTAAAACCATCAGCTTTGTTATTTTTGCTGTTTACAAATTTAATCTCAAAGAGCTTCTTTTCAACTAGATTTCTTAAGAAATGATATTTAATACCAATGTGTTTTGTTCTATGATTCTCAATGGATGAATTTGAAAAGTTTATAGCTGCTTGGTTACCACAGAATATTACACTATTTCCTAACTTAACGCTAAGTTTAGTACATTCAAGTAATATGTTCTGTACCCATTCCTTTGCCGATTCGGTTAATGAGATATATTCAGCCTCCATTGTAGATAAACTCACACATTTGTGCTTAAATGTCCTCCATGAAATAGGTACCCTATCTACAAAAAATATCATGCCTCCCATTGATACTCTATCATCCCGATTAGCTGCAAAGTCAGAATCAGTAAAACAATTTAAATTTACAGATTTAATGTTTGATAAGTTAAGTTTAAAATCTCTTGTTTTATCTGCATACCCTAGAAGTTAAGTAAAACATCCCAGTGTTTAATGCCTAGGTTTTCCTGAAATTGGGATAAGATGTTTACAGCCTAGCTAATATCAGGTCTAGTTCTGCTGGCAAGAAATGATAAACAACCCAATAAGTTTCTGTAAGGTATATTCTTCATTTGCTCGATTTTTGCATGATTTGCTGGACAATCTGTTTTGCTTAAAACTATACCTTTAGCTATGGGTAAACTTGAAATGGGATATTCAAACTTTGAGAATTTGTCACAAATTTTTGCGATGTATTGATTTTGATGGATGAAATGTTTATCATGCTTTTCCTCAAATTCAATACCCAGTAATATTTTTGTTTTTCTTAACATTTTAATGTCAAATTTAGTTTTTAGTAATGAAGTTACAGAATTTAGATCCATTTGATTTTGGCAAATAATATTGTCATCAACGTAAACAATCAATAAAGCCTTATTATTAAAATTATATGCACAATTGCACCAGTTAAACTTTATGAAGTTAAGTTTTCTGAGAACCTGGTCTAACTCAAGATACCATTCTCTGCTGTTTCATGAATATTTTTTCATTGAGATTGACATATAAATATGCACATTTGATGTCAAGCTGAGTATGGAACCACCCTAATAAACATAGAAAGATAGTAAAAAACATCCTAACGATTGTAAAGTTAATTACCGGGCTAAATACTTCTTTGTAAGTTTGCCCCTTTTCCTGGTTAAATCTCTGAGCTACAAGTCTGACTTTATATCTGCTAACTTCACCCCTTTCGTCTCTTTTGACTGTATACACCCAACGGTAACTGATAACTTTGTCGGAAACAGGTGCAGGCACTAAGTCCCAGACACATCTTTCCTTCATGACACCTAATTCGTGTGCCATGGCTGTATTCCATTCTTTGGATTGGGGTGAATTAGCCGCTTCCTTGTAGTTCCTAGGAATTTGGATTTCTACAATTTTGGCTTCTGGCCGATCCCAAGATCTTCCTTGATCCCCCTTAAAATTGAAAAACTTTTTATCAAATTTTATTTTATTTTTCTCACAAAAATTTTCTATTCCTTTTAGTGTTCTCAACCTAGGTCCCTTTCCTTTGTAATAGTAATACACATCCTTTCTTGATCCCGTCATTCTCGGAATGACTTTTCTGAGCCAAGTAGTATTTGGATCGGGAACTTGACGATCATCATCAGAGGACCCCATTTCCTCATCACTAACTGTAATCTCTTGATCTTCCTCTGATGAATCGTCTTTTTCCCTTTCCACATACTCCTCGTCTAACGAGTCTGGATGGGTGGGTTCGTGAGATGCGAGACTAAATTTTTCTTTTGGTTTATCATTTACATTGGGTCCCAGACCGTCTTCCTCTGCGTTGCACTCTTCATTAAATTTAACATTTTTAGTTTCGATTATTTTCCCCTTATCCAACAGCCATATCCTATACCCCCGAGTTTTTAATGCATATCCCACCATAATGCCCTCATATTAAATTTCCCCCTACGTTGTTTAGGCTTGCCTACAAAGACTTGACATCCAAATGCTCTGAGGTGGGCAACTGATGGCTTCCTGCCGCTATATTACTCGTTCGGAGTCAGACTCTTGAACTTGTGGCAAATTCGATTTTTGACGTATGCAAAACAAAGTAAGGCTTCTGCCCAAAAATCATCTTTTAAGTTGCTATCATTTAACATAGCTCTAACACAATCCAAAGCAGTTAAGTTAAATCTTTCAGAAACCCTGTTTTGCTCAGGTGTGTACGTGTTTGTCCTTTCCGCTTTGATGCCTTGGGTTATTAAAAATTTCTCAAATTCAGTACTGCAGAATTCCATACCATTGTCTGCTCTTACATTTAAAATTTTGGTATTTAAAAATCTTTCTACCCTTTGTTGAAACTGTTTAAATTTGTTAAAAACTTCAGATGTGTTTTTCATTGGATATACAGTTACTTTGTGCGAAAAATCATCGGTTATGCTAAGGAAATACTTAGCTTCTCCATGCGATGGTTTTGGCATTGGCCCGCAAACATCCATATGGATTAGTTCCAATGGTTTTTCTGATCGTATTCTTCCTATGGATTTGAAAGAAATCCTTTTTGTTTTTGCCAACCTACAACATTTACAGTTTACTTTTCTCACACTGATATTTGGTAATCCTCTGACAGCTGATACTTTACTAGTATGATGTAAATAATCAAAGTTGATGTGACAAAATCTTTTATGCCACAACCTTGTATTTCCCCAAACTTCAATGGGTGATTTTTCATTACTTGAACTTTTAAATACATCAAACTTACAAGTTTTTCTAGATTTAAAAGCACTAACATTTGAATTAATAATTTTACTTTTAAAAACCTTGCTGGCATTTACATTTTGACTTTTTACATTATTACAAATTTTCTTACTTTTCACCATTTCGCAAGTCTTAAAATTACTTTGTTTATTAGGATTTTTAAAAGAAGTGTAAGGGATTTTAAAAACATTATTACTATTTTTAGTTTTATAATCATTAGAATCATTTTTACATTTACTTTTAAAAACACTAGAGTCTTTAGATTTTGCGTTTTCAGTTTTAGGCTTAGTATTTTCTTTTCCAGTTGACTTCTCAAGATTAAAATTTTTAACTTTAGTATAATATTGAGGTCGAAGGAAATACAAGCCGTTGTTTCTTTTAGCATAGAACCATTTGCTACCGTCTGGTTTCAAAAAAGTAAGAAAACCATTTTTGCCTATAAAATTGCAATTTTGCTCTTCTAAAAGTGAAGCAGCAATCAAATTCCTTCTTAATTTAGGCGAATACATTACATCTTTTAAAATAATTGAATTCTTAATATTTTCCATTTTTATATACATGTTGATCGATCCGACACCTTCAATTGGGCTTTCTTGATCTCTGTCAGCTAAGGACATTGTTGTACCTTTCAGCTCTTTAAATTTATCAAATAATTCTAAATTATTACAAAAATGCTTAGTTGCTGCCATGTCAACAACCCAATCGAATTTGTCGGTCGATTCAACATTACAATTCTCAATACTATTTTAAATTTCACTCAATTTGGCATGGTAAGAATTGCAATTTGCCTTTAAATGGCCATACACCTTGCATACATGGCAAGGGCCTACACGTTTACTTGAATTTACACTTTTAGAAACAGAATATTTAGGTTTACACATTTTTGCACTTTTAGATTTAAAAACATTAAAAGCCAAAGTCTTACTTCCGTTTTGTTGTTCGTCGTGTTTTTGTTGAGCTATTCGGTCTTCTTCAGCAAGCAATTTGGTTTCAATGTGCTTTAACGTGAAGTTATCGTCAGGCAATTTGTAGAGAGTTTGAACAATCCCTCGGTAGTCCTCATCAAGGTGTCTTATCATTTGAAATGCGACTAGGACCTCAGCCATTGGGTGGCTTGCATCTTTCAGCTTGGATACCCACTTTTTGATTCTAGCTATGAATAGTCCGATTGGTTCTCCCGGCACTGGTTTCTCACTAAAAAAGTTGTCAAAAAGTCTCATGAGACCAGCCCTTGATTTCAGTTCGAACTGTTATTTTAGTATTGTCCATGCTGTCATCGGTTCTTCAACTGATGAAATCGGGTCACGATACTCTGTCTCTAGGCTGTAGTAGAGTGTTGATAGAGCTTTTTCCTTACGTCTTTTGTAATCCAACTTTTCTTTTCTGGTTGCTTCTGCATCAGGCTTTTCCTCCGTACCCGTGACGAAACCATAAAGTCCTTCATTCATTAACATAAACTTTATGGCTGTGCTCCACGTGGAGAAATTATCTTTACTTAGCTTCTCCATGTCCAGTGTCGCCATTTTAACACAATACTGATACGGCTCCCGTCTCGGGGCTCGTTCGTTTTTCCTTGATGTTTCTAAAACTTCTCTGTTGACTAGTACGCTGCTAGGGCTCATAACCCCGTTTGTTGGAATTTATTTAGCTGGTGAAAAATTCGTAAAAAAAAACAGATAGTAGCAGAGCATCACAATGTTGTGAAATGAAAGTAGTCAACGTGAAAAATAACGAAGTTTTATTTCTTCACAAACTTAAAAACATCAAAGTTAACACAAAGAAAACATATCCACTTCCGTAATTTCGAGAAATAGTAACATTGTAGAGTTGAACATAACAAGTTAAGTCTTGTCAATTTTATCAAGAGAGTTAACAGCAGTTAGGCATAACAGTATCGGCCTTTTAAATCGCCATTTAACTGGCGTACAGACAAGAATCTATCATAAAGATAATGATCTCACATGAACATAAGAATGCATCACGAAGATACTCCACTGATACAAGCACTAGCTTAAATAGCCTGGTATCATTGAAGTTGAAGTTAATGTTTTCCTTCTGGAGTATGCTAATCTTTAATCAGTTGAAGTAGAAATTAGCATAAACCGGAAGTTGACGTCTCAGTTTGCAGGATCACTGACCATGGAGGTAAAACTCCTTAACAAGCGATCCGAAAGCGATTAGCCAATCAGAACGAAGTTACTTTAGGATTTAGACCGTACACTGACTGATTCATGTACATGCTTGTTTACAACTGAAGTTTTCCTAACAAGACGTGACTTGCATGCGTAGCTGAGGTGTGTTGTTGTTGTTGAGACCCAGACCGTCCGACCTACCTAAGGCAACTGTATGGACGGCCGGGAAGTGCCACCCAATTTAGACCGGAACCCAGTGGGGGAGGCATCCACAGGGACCGTACCCTCCTTCCCCTACCACCAAACTCTCGGAAGGACTTACGGACCCACATGTTTAACGTGATCGTACTCCGCGTGAACACGGCGGCAGTTTTGGCAGCGGCTGGAATCGAACCCGGGCCTACCGAGTGCAACTCCAGCGCGCTAACCAATGGGCTACCGCGCCCCTAGCTGAAGTGTGTGAATGACAGCTACTTCATCAACTGCACTGTTAGCCATGATTTGCACACGTAACGAAGGCGTGCGATCGACATGGCTGACACTTAACCAGTTGTTTGGCATGCACAAAAATATAAAAATTTAAAATCACTTTAAAAGAGATAAATATTGCACTTGAGCCATTTGTATGAAGCAGAGTGTGGTTGTGGATTCTTATGTTGTTGACTTCTTTGAAGAAATAGACTTTCCATGAAATAACTTATTCTCACAAAAGTAACAGAGAAGATAACACAAATAATACACATATCCCAATCTTCGATATGGTATTCGCAAAGGGTCAGAAACATCATTGTCTTGAAATATTTAGGGTCAGACAATAAGTTAGGCCTAACAACACTAGTCACGTATTTTGCCACTTATCGGCAAACATGCAAAAACTTACATAATGTATAAGAACATAGCATAAGAACATTCATAGCATAATAACACCATAGCATAAGAACATTCCAGAAACAGCAAAAACAAAAAGAATTTCTTTCAAACCCATAGGAAGAATTAGATCTGAGAAACCATTGGAACTAATCCATATGGATGTTTGATGACCTATGCCAAAACAATTGTGTGGAGGAGCTAGGTATTTCCTTAGCATAACCGATGATTTTTCACTTAAAGTAACAGTGTATCCTATGAAAAGAAAATCAGAAGTTTTTGATAGATTTAAACAATTTCAGCATAGAGCAGAAAGATTTTTAAATACCAAAATTCTAAGCATCAGGACTGACAATAGTATGGAATTTTGCCCCACTGAATTTGAAAAGTTTTTAGAAACACAAGGTATTAAAGCAGAAAGGATAAATACATACACACCCGAACAAAACGGAGTTTCGGAAAGGGTCAATCTAACAGCTTTGGATTGTGTTCCAGCTATGTTAAATGATAGTAATTTAAAAGACTATTTTCGGACAGAAGCTTTACTTTGTTTTGCATACGTTAAGAATCGGATCTGCCACAAATTT